>CP136063.1:116464817-117801788 GCA_032622095.1 Siphonodentalium dalli
AAAGTCATGCGACCATGCAGCCCCTTCCAAAGTTTCAAAAATTGGGCTGAAGTCGTGCATGGGGTGTCAAAATAGCACTTTTCGTTACTAAATCGGCTGCCGTATCCTGAGTCATGGTGGCAACCCGCGAATCCTTGTATTTTCGTGCGGTGCCACCCCGCGGAAACTATAGGAAAGTCACGCGACCATGCAGCCCCTTCCAGATTTTCTAAAATTGGTCTGAAGTCGTGCATGGGGTGTCAAAATAGCACTTTTCGTTACTAAATCGGCTGCCGTATCCTGAGTCATGGTGGTCACCCGCGTATTTTGTATTTTCGTGCGGTGCCACCCCGCGGGCAACTGTAGGAAAGTCACGCGACCATGCAGCCCCTTCCAAATTTTCGAAAATTGGGCTGAAATCGTGCATGGGGTGTCAAAATAGCACTTTTCGTTACTAAATCGGCTGCCCTATCCTGAGTCATGGTGGCAACCCGGGAATCCTTGTATTTTCGTGCGGTGCCACCCCCGCGGGCAACTATAGGAAAGTCACGCGACCATGCAGCCCCTTCCAAATTTTCAAAAATTGGGCTGAAGTCGTGCATGGGGTGTCAAAATAGCACTTTTCGTTACTAAATCGGCTGCCGTATCCTGAGTCATGGTGGCAACCCGCGAATCCTTTTATTTTCGTGCGGTGCCACCCCGCGGGCAACTATAGGAATGTCACGCGACCATGCAGCCCCTTCCAAATTTTCTAAAATTGGGCTGAAGTCGTGCATGGGGTGTCAAAATAGCAATTTTCGTTACTAAATCGGCTGCCGTATCCTGAGTCATGGTGGCCACCCGGGAATCCTTGTATTTTCGTGCGGTGCCACCCCGCGTGCACCTATAGGAAAGTCACGCGACCATGCAGCCCCTTCCAAATTTTCAAAAATTGGGCTGAAGTCGTGCATGGGGTGTCAAAATAGCACTTTTCGTTACTAAATCGGCTGCCGTATCCTGAGTCATGGTGGCAACCCGGGAATCCTTGTATTTTCGTGCGGTGCCACCCCGCTGGCAACTATAGGAAAGTCATGCGACCATGCAGCCCCTTCCAAAGTTTCAAAAATTGGGCTGAAGTCGTGCATGGGGTGTCAAAATAGCACTTTTCGTTACTAAATCGGCTGCCGTATCCTGAGTCATGGTGGCAACCCGCGAATCCTTGTATTTTCGTGCGGTGCCACCCCGCGGAAACTATAGGAAAGTCACGCGACCATGCAGCCCCTTCCAGATTTTCTAAAATTGGGCTAAAGTCGTGCATGGGGTGTCAAAATAGCACTTTTCGTTACTAAATCGGCTGCCGTATCCTGAGTCATGGTGGTCACCCGCGTATTTTGTATTTTCGTGCGGTGCCATCCCGCGGGCAACTGTAGGAAAGTCACGCGACCATGCAGCCCCTTCCAAATTTTCGAAAATTGGGCTGAAATCGTGCATGGGGTGTCAAAATAGCACTTTTCGTTACTAAATCGGCTGCCCTCTCCTGAGTCATGGTGGCAACCCGGGAATCCTTGTATTTTCGTGCGGTGCCACCCCGCGGGCAACTATAGGAAAGTCACGCGACCATGCAGCCCCTTCCAAATTTTCAAAAATTGGGCTGAAGTCGTGCATGGGGTGTCAAAATAGCACTTTTCGTTACTAAATCGGCTTGCCGTATCCTGAGTCATGGTGGCAACCCGCGAATCCTTTTATTTTCGTGCGGTGCCACCCCGCGGGCAACTATAGGAATGTCACGCGACCATGCAGCCCCTTCCAAATTTTCTAAAATTGGGCTGAAGTCGTGCATGGGGTGTCAAAATAGCAATTTTCGTTACTAAATCGGCTGCCGTATCCTGAGTCATGGTGGCCACCCGGGAATCCTTGTATTTTCGTGCGGTGCCACCCCGCGGGCAACTATAGGAAAGTCACGCGACCATGCAGCCCCTTCCAAATTTTCTAAAATTGGGCTGAAGTCGTGCATGGGGTGTCAAAATAGCACTTTTCGTTACTAAATCGGCTGCCGTATACTGAGTCATGGTGGCAACCCGGGAATCCTTGTATTTTCGCGCGGTGCCACCCCGCGGGCAACTATAGGAAAGTCACGCGACCATGCAGCCTCTTCCAAATTTTCTAAAATTGGGCTGAAGTCGTGCACGGGGTGTCAAAATAGCACTTTTCGTTACTAAATCGGCTGCCGTATCCTGAGTCATGGTGGCAACCTGGGAATCCTTGTATTTTCGTGCGGTGCCACCCCGCGGGCAACTATAGGAAAGTCATGCGACCATGCAGCCCCTTCCAAAGTTTCAAAAATTGGGCTGAAGTCGTGCATGGGGTGTCAAAATAGCACTTTTCGTTACTAAATCGGCTGCCGTATCCTGAGTCATGGTGGCAACCCGCGAATCCTTGTATTTTCGTGCGGTGCCACCCCGCGGAAACTATAGGAAAGTCACGCGACCATGCAGCCCCTTCCAGATTTTCTAAAATTGGGCTGAAGTCGTGCATGGGGTGTCAAAATAGCAATTTTCGTTACTAAATCGGCTGCCGTATCCTGAGTCATGGTGGTCACCCGCGTATTTTGTATTTTCGTGCGGTGCCACCCCGCGGGCAACTGTAGGAAAGTCACGCGACCATGCAGCCCCTTCCAAATTTTCGAAAATTGGGCTGAAATCGTGCATGGGGTGTCAAAATAGCACTTTTCGTTACTAAATCGGCTGCCCTATCCTGAGTCATGGTGGCAACCCGGGAATCCTTGTATTTTCGTGCGGTGCCACCCCGCGGGCAACTATAGGAAAGTCACGCGACCATGCAGCCCTCCAAATTTTCAAAAATTGGGCTGAAGTCGTGCATGGGGTGTCAAAATAGCACTTTTCGTTACTAAATCGGCTGCCGTATCCTGAGTCATGGTGGCAACCCGCGAATCCTTTTATTTTCGTGCGGTGCCACCCCGCGGGCAACTATAGGAATGTCACGCGACCATGCAGCCCCTTCCAAATTTTCTAAAATTGGGCTGAAGTCGTGCATGGGGTGTCAAAATAGCAATTTTCGTTACTAAATCGGCTGCCGTATCCTGAGTCATGGTGGCCACCCGGGAATCCTTGTATTTTCGTGCGGTGCCACCCCGCGGGCAACTATAGGAAAGTCACGCGACCACATGCAGCCCCTTCCAAATTTTCTAAAATTGGGCTGAAGTCGTGCATGGGGTGTCAAAATAGCACTTTTCGTTACTAAATCGGCTGCCGTATACTGAGTCATGGTGGCAACCCGGGAATCCTTGTATTTTCGCGCGGTGCCACCCCGCGGCCAACTATAGGAAAGTCACGCGACCATGCAGCCTCTTCCAAATTTTATAAAATTGGGCTGAATTCGTGCATGGGGTGTCAAAATAGCACTTTTCGTTACTAAATCGGCTGCCGTATCCTGAGTCATGGTGGCAACCTGGGAATCCTTGTATTTTCGTGCGGTGCAACCCCGCGGGCAACTATAGGAAAGTCACGCGACCATGCAGCCCCTTCCAAATTTTATAAAATTGGGCTGAAATCGTGCATGGGGTGTCAAAATAGCAATTTTCGTTACTAAATCGGCTGCCGTATCCTGAGTCATGGTGGCCACCCGGGAATCCTTGTATTTTCGCGCGGTGCCACCCCGCGGGCAACTATAGGAAAGTCACGCGACCATGCAGCCCCTTCCAAATTTTCTAAAATTGGGCTGAAGTCGTGCATGGGGTGTCAAAAAAGCACTTTTCGTTACTAAATCGGCTGCCGTATCCTGAGTCATGGTGGACACCGGGTTACATATCCTTGTATTTTCGTGCGGTGCCACCCCGCGGGCAACTATAGGAAAGTCAGGCGACCATGCAGCCCCTTCCAAATTTTCTAAAATTAGGCTGAAGTCGTGCATGGGGTGTCAAAATAGCACTTTTCGTTAATAAATCGGCTGCCGTATTCTGAGTCATGGTGGCCACCCGGGAATCCTTGTATTTTCGTGCGGTGCCACCCCGCGGGCAACTGTATGAAGTCACGCGACCATGCAGCCCCTTCCAAATTTTCGAAAATTGGGCTGAAATCGTGCATGGGGTGTCAAAATAGCACTTTTCGTTACTAAATCGGCTGCCGTATCCTGAGTCATGGTGGCAACCCGGGAATCCTTGTATTTTCGCGCGGTGCCATCCCGCGGGCAACTATAGGAAAGTCACGCGACCATGCAGCCCCTTTCAAATTTTCTAAAATTGGGCTGAAGTCGTGCATGGGGTATCAAAATAGCACTTTTCGTTACTAAATCGGCTGCCGTATCCTGAGTCATGGTGGCAACCCGCGAATCCTTGAGTTTCGTGCGGTGCCACCCCGCGGGCAACTATAGGAATGTCACGCGACCATGCAGCCCCTTCCAAATTTTCTAAAATTGGGCTGAAGTCGTGCATGGGGTGTCAAAATAGCACTTTTCGTTACTAAATCGGCTGCCGTATCCTGAGTCATGGTGGCCACCCGGGAATCCTTGTATTTTCGTGCGGTGCCACCCGGCGGGCAACTATAGGAAAGTCACGCGACCATGCAGCCCCTTCCAAATTTTCTAAAATTGGGCTGAAGTCGTGCATGGGGTGTCAAAATAGCACTTTTCGTTACTAAATCGGCTGCCGTATCCTGAGTCATGGTGGCAACCCGCAAATCCTTGTATTTTCGTGCGATGCCACCCCGCGGGCAACTATAGGAATGTCACGCGACCATGCAGCCCCTTCCAAATTTTCTAAAATTGGGCTGAAGTCGTGCATGGGGTGTCAAAATAGCAATTTTCGTTACTAAATCGGCTGCCGTATCTGAGTCATGGTGGCAACCCGCGAATCCTTGTATTTTCGTGCGGTGCCACCCCGCGGGCAACTGTAGGAAAGTCACGCGACCGTGCAGCCCCTTCCAAATTTTCGAAAATTGGGCTGAAGTCGTGCATGGGGTGTCAAAATAGCACTTTTCGTTACTAAATCGGCTGCCGTATCCTGAGTCATGGTGGTCACCCGCGAATCCTTGTATTTTCGTGCGGTGCCACCCCGCGGGCAACTATAGGAAAGTCACGCGACCATGCAGCCCCTTCCAACTTTTCTAAAATTGGGCTGAAGTCGTGCATGGGGTGTCAAAATAGCAATTTTCGTTACTATATCGGCTGCCGTATCCTGAGTAATGGTGGCAACCCAGGAATCCTTGTATTTTCGTGCGGTGCCACCCCGCGGGCAACTATAGGAAAGTCACGCGACCATGCAGCCCCTTCCAAATTTTCAAAAATTAGGCTGAAGTCGTGCATGGGGTGTCAAAATAGCACTTTTCGTTACTAAATCGGCTGCCGTATCCTGAGTCATGGTGGCAACCCGCGAATCCTTGTATTTTCGTGCGGTGCCACCCCGCGGGCAACTATAGGAAAGTCACGCGACCATGCAGCCCCTTCCAAATTTTCTAAAATTGGGCTGAAGTCGTGCATGGGGTGTCAAAATAGCACTTTTCGTTACTAAATCGGCTGCCGTATCCTGAGTCATGGTGGCAACCCGCGAATCCTTGTATTTTCGTGCGGTGCCACCCCGCGGGCAACTATAGGAATGTCACGCGACCATGCAGCCCCTTCCAAATTTTCTAAAATTGGGCTGAAGTCGTGCATGGGGTGTCAAAATAGCACTTTTCGTTACTAAATCGGCTGCCGTATCCTGAGTCATGGTGGCCACCCGGGAATCCTTGTATTTTCGTGCGGTGCCACCCGGCGGGCAACTATAGGAAAGTCACGCGACCATGCAGCCCCTTCCAAATTTTCTAAAATTGGCTGAAGTCGTGCATGGGGTGTCAAAATAGCACTTTTCGTTACTAAATCGGCTGCCGTATCCTGAGTCATGGTGGCAACCCGCAAATCCTTGTATTTTCGTGCGATGCCACCCCGCGGGCAACTATAGGAATGTCACGCGACCATGCAGCCCCTTCCAAATTTTCTAAAATTGGGCTGAAGTCGTGCATGGGGTGTCAAAATAGCAATTTTCGTTACTAAATCGGCTGCCGTATCCTGAGTCATGGTGGCAACCCGCGAATCCTTGTATTTTCGTGCGGTGCCACCCCGCGGGCAACTGTAGGAAAGTCACGCGACCGTGCAGCCCCTTCCAAATTTTCGAAAATTGGGCTGAAGTCGTGCATGGGGTGTCAAAATAGCACTTTTCGTTACTAAATCGGCTGCCGTATCCTGAGTCATGGTGGTCACCCGCGAATCCTTGTATTTTCGTGCGGTGCCACCCCGCGGGCAACTATAGGAAAGTCACGCGACCATGCAGCCCCTTCCAACTTTTCTAAAATTGGGCTGAAGTCGTGCATGGGGTGTCAAAATAGCAATTTTCGTTACTATATCGGCTGCCGTATCCTGAGTAATGGTGGCAACCCAGGAATCCTTGTATTTTCGTGCGGTGCCACCCACGCGGGCAACTATAGGAAAGTCACGCGACCATGCAGCCCCTTCCAAATTTTCAAAAATTAGGCTGAAGTCGTGCATGGGGTGTCAAAATAGCACTTTTCGTTACTAAATCGGCTGCCGTATCCTGAGTCATGGTGGCAACCCGCGAATCCTTGTATTTTCGTGCGGTGCCACCCCGCGGGCAACTATAGGAAAGTCACGCGACCATGCAGCCCCTTCCAAATTTTCTAAAATTGGGCTGAAGTCGTGCATGGGGTGTCAAAATAGCACTTTTCGTTACTAAATCGGCTGCCGTATCCTGAGTCATGGTGGCAACCCGCGAATCCTTGTATTTTCGTGCGGTGCCACCCCGCGGGCAACTATAGGAATGTCACGCGACCATGCAGCCCCTTCCAAATTTTCTAAAATTGGGCTGAAGTCGTGCATGGGGTGTCAAAATAGCAATTTTCGTTACTAAATCGGCTGCCGTATCCTGAGTCATGGTGGCAACCCGCGAATCCTTGTATTTTCGTGCGGTGCCACCCCGCGGGCAACTGTAGGAAACTCACGCGACCATGCAGCCCCTTCCAAATTTTCGAAAATTGGGCTGAAATCGTGCATGGGGTGTCAAAATAGCACTTTTCGTTACAAAATCGGCTGCCCTATCCTGAGTCATGGTGGCAACCCGGGAATCCTTGTATTTTCGTGCGGTTCCACCTCGCGGGCAACTATAGGAAAGTCACGCGACCATGCAGCCCCTTCCAAATTTTCTAAAATTGGGCTGAAGTCGTGCATGGGGTGTCAAAATAGCACTTTTCGTTACTAAATCGGCTGCCGTATCCTGAGTCATGGTGGCAACCCGCGAATCCTTGTATTTTCGTGCGGTGCCACCCCGCGGGCAACTATAGGAATGTCACGCGACCATGCAGCCCCTTCCAAATTTTCTAAAATTGGGCTGAAGTCGTGCATGGGGTGTCAAAATAGCACTTTTCGTTACTAAATCGGCTGCCGTATCCTGAGTCATGGTGGCAACCCGGGAATCCTTGTATTTTCGCGGTGCCACCCCGCGGGCAACTATAGGAAAGTCACGCGACCATGCAGCCTCTTCCAAATTTTCTAAAATTGGGCTGAAGTCGTGCATGGGGTGTCAAAATAGCACTTTTCGTTACTAAATCGGCTGCCGTATCCTGAGTCATGGTGGCAACCTGGGAATCCTTGTATTTTCGTGCGGTGCCACCCCGCGGGCAACTATAGGAAAGTCATGCGACCATGCAGCCCCTTCCAAAGTTTCAAAAATTGGGCTGAAGTCGTGCATGGGGTGTCAAAATAGCACTTTTCGTTACTAAATCGGCTGCCGTATCCTGAGTCATGGCGGCAACCCGGGAATCCTTGTATTTTCGTGCGGTGCCACCCCGCGGGCAACTATAGGAAAGTCACGCGACCATGCAGCCCCTTCCAAATTTTCTAAAATTGGGCTGAAGTCGTGCATGGGGTGTCAAAATAGCACTTTTCGTTACTAAATCGGCTGCCGTATCCTGAGTCATGGTGGCAACCCGGGAATCCTTGTATTTTCGTGCGGTGCCACCCCGCGGGCAACTATAGGAAAGTCACGCGACCATGCAGCCCCTTCCAAATATTCTAAAATTGGGCTGAAGTCGTGCATGGGGTGTCAAAATAGCACTTTTCGTTACTAAATCGGCTGCCGTATCCTGAGTCATGGTGGCAACCCGGGAATCCTTGTATTTTCGTGCGGTGCCACCCCGCGGGCAACTATAGGAAAGTCACGCGACCATGCAGCCCCTTCCAAATTTTCTAAAATTGGGCTGAAGTCGTGCATGGGGTGTCAAAATAGCACTTTTCGTTACTAAATCGGCTGCCGTATCCTGAGTCATGGTGGCAACCCGGGAATCCTTGTATTTTCGTGCGGTGCCACCCCGCGGGCAACTATAGGAAAGTCACGCGACCATGCAGCCCCTTCCAAATTTTCTAAAATTGGGCTGAAGTCGTGCATGGGGTGTCAAAATAGCACTTTTCGTTACTAAATAGGCTGCCGCATCCTGAGTCATGGTGGCAACCCGGGAATCCTTGTATTTTCGTGCGGTGCCACCCCGCGGGCAACTATAGGAAAGTCAGGCGACCATGCAGCCCCTTCCAAATTTTCTAAAATTGGGCTGAAGTCGTGCATGGGGTGTCAAAATAGCACTTGTCGTTACTAAATCGGCTGCGTAACCAGAGTCATGGCGGCCACTCGGGAATCCTTGTATTTTCGTGCGGTGCCACCCAGCGGGCAACTATAGGAAAGTCACGCGACCATGCAGCCAATTCCACATTTTCTAAAATTGGTCTGAAGTCGTGCATGGGGTGTCAAAAAAGCACTTTTCGTTACTAAATCGGCTGCCGTATCCTGAGTCATGGTGGCAACCCGGGAATCCTTGTATTTTCGTGCGGTGCCACCCCGCGGGCAACTATAGGAAAGTCACGCGACCATACAGCCCCTTCCAACTTTTCTAAAATTGGCCTGAAGTCGTGCATGGGGTGTCAAAATAGCACTTTTCGTTACTAAATCGGCTGCCGTATCCTGAGTCATGGTGGCAACCCGGGAATCCTTGTATTTTCCTGCGGTGCCACCCCGCGGGCAACTATAGGAAAGTCACGCGACCATGCAGCCCCTTCCAAATTTTCTAAAATTGGGCTGAAGTCGTGCATGGGGTGTCAAAATAGCACTTTTCGTTAATAAATCGGCTGCCGTATCCTGAGTCATGGTGGCAACCCGGGAATCCTTGTATTTTCGTGCGGTGCCACCCCGCGGGCAACTATAGGAAAGTCACGCGACCATGCAGCCCCTTCCAAATTTTCTAAAATTGGGCTGAAGTCGTGCATGGGGTGTCAAAATAGCACTTTTCGTTACTAAATCGGCTGCCGTATCCTGAGTCATGGTGGCAACCCGGGAATCCTTGTATTTTCGTGCGGTGCCACCCCGCGGGCAACTATAGGAAAGTCACGCGACCATGCAGCCCCTTCCAAATATTCTAAAATTGGGCTGAAGTCGTGCATGGGGTGTCAAAATAGCACTTTTCGTTACTAAATCGGCTGCCGTATCCTGAGTCATGGTGGCAACCCGGGAATCCTTGTATTTTCGTGCGGTGCCACCCCGCGGGCAACTATAGGAAAGTCACGCGACCATGCAGCCCCTTCCAAATTTTCTAAAATTGGGCTGAAGTCGTGCATGGGGTGTCAAAATAGCACTTTTCGTTACTAAATCGGCTGCCGTATCCTGAGTCATGGTGGCAACCCGGGAATCCTTGTATTTTCGTGCGGTGCCACCCCGCGGGCAACTATAGGAAAGTCACGCGACCATGCAGCCCCTTCCAAATTTTCTAAAATTGGGCTGAAGTCGTGCATGGGGTGTCAAAATAGCACTTTTCGTTACTAAATAGGCTGCCGCATCCTGAGTCATGGTGGCAACCCGGGAATCCTTGTATTTTCGTGCGGTGCCACCCCGCGGGCAACTATAGGAAAGTCAGGCGACCATGCAGCCCCTTCCAAATTTTCTAAAATTGGGCTGAAGTCGTGCATGGGGTGTCAAAATAGCACTTGTCGTTACTAAATCGGCTGCGTAACCAGAGTCATGGCGGCCACTCGGGAATCCTTGTATTTTCGTGCGGTGCCACCCAGCGGGCAACTATAGGAAAGTCACGCGACCATGCAGCCAATTCCACATTTTCTAAAATTGGTCTGAAGTCGTGCATGGGGTGTCAAAAAAGCACTTTTCGTTACTAAATCGGCTGCCGTATCCTGAGTCATGGTGGCAACCCGGGAATCCTTGTATTTTCGTGCGGTGCCACCCCGCGGGCAACTATAGGAAAGTCACGCGACCATACAGCCCCTTCCAACTTTTCTAAAATTGGCCTGAAGTCGTGCATGGGGTGTCAAAATAGCACTTTTCGTTACTAAATCGGCTGCCGTATCCTGAGTCATGGTGGCAACCCGGGAATCCTTGTATTTTCCTGCGGTGCCACCCCGCGGGCAACTATAGGAAAGTCACGCGACCATGCAGCCCCTTCCAAATTTTCTAAAATTGGGCTGAAGTCGTGCATGGGGTGTCAAAATAGCACTTTTCGTTAATAAATCGGCTGCCGTATCCTGAGTCATGGTGGCAACCCGGGAATCCTTGTATTTTCGTGCGGTGCCACCCCGCGGGCAACTATAGGAAAGTCACGCGACCATGCAGCCCCTTCCAAATTTTCTAAAATTGGGCTGAAGTCGTGCATGGGGTGTCAAAATAGCACTTTTCGTTACTAAATCGGCTGCCGTATCCTGAGTCATGGTGGCAACCCGGGAATCCTTGTATTTTCGTGCGGTGCCACCCCGCGGGCAACTATAGGAAAGTCACGCGACCATGCAGCCCCTTCCAAATATTCTAAAATTGGGCTGAAGTCGTGCATGGGGTGTCAAAATAGCACTTTTCGTTACTAAATCGGCTGCCGTATCCTGAGTCATGGTGGCAACCCGGGAATCCTTGTATTTTCGTGCGGTGCCACCCCGCGGGAAACTATAGGAAAGTCACGCGACCATGCAGCCCCTTCCAAATTTTCTAAAATTGGGCTGAAGTCGTGCATGGGGTGTCAAAATAGCACTTTTCGTTACTAAATCGGCTGCAGTATCCTGAATCATGGTGGCAACCCGGGAATCCTTGTATTTTCGAGCGGTGCCACCCCGCGGGCAACTATAGGAAAGTCACGCGACCATGCAGCCCCTTCCAAATTTTCTAAAATTGGGCTGAAGTCGTGCATGGGGTGTCAAAATAGCACTTTTCGTTACTAAATCGGCTGCCGTATCCTGAGTCATGGTGGCAACCCGGGAATCCTTGTATTTTCGTGCGGTGCCACCCCGCGGGCAACTATAGGAAAGTCACGCGACCATGCAGCCCCTTCCAAATTTTATAAAATTGGGCTGAAGTCGTGCATGGGGTGTCAAAATAGCACTTGTCGTTACTAAATCGGCTGCGTAACCAGAGTCATGGCGGCCACTCGGGAATCCTTGTATTTTCGTGCGGTGCCACCCCGCGGGCAACTATAGGAAAGTCAGGCGACCATGCAGCCCCTTCCAAATTTTCTAAAATTGGGCTGAAGTCGTGCATGGGGTGTCAAAATAGCACTTTTCGTTACTAAATCGGCTGCCGTATCCTGAGTCATGGCGGCAACCCGGGAATCCTTGTATTTTCGTGCGGTGCCACCCCGCGGGAAACTATAGGAAAGTCACGCGACCATGCAGCCCCTTCCAAATTTTCTAAAATTGGGCTGAAGTCGTGCATGGGGTGTCAAAAAAGCACTTTTCGTTACTAAATCGGCTGCAGTATCATGAATCATGGTGGCAACCCGGGAATCCTTGTATTTTCGTGCGGTGCCACCCCGCGGGCAACTATAGGAAAATCACGCGACCATGCAGCCCCTTCCAAATTTTCTAAAATTGGTCTGAAGTCGTGCATGGGGTGTCAAAATAGCACTTTTCGTTACTAAATCGGCTGCCGTATCCTGAGTCATGGTGGCAACCCGGGAATCCTTGTATTTTCGTGCGGTGCCACCCCGCGGGCAACTATAGGAATGTCACGCGACCATGCAGCCCCTTCCAAATTTTCTAAAATTGGGCTGAAGTCGTGCATGGGGTGTCAAAATAGCACTTTTCGTTACTAAATCGGCTGCCGTATCCTGAGTCATGGTGGCAACCCGGGAATCCTTGTATTTTCGAGCGGTGCCACCCCGCGGGCAACTATAGGAAAGTCAGGCGACCATGCAGCCCCTTCCAAATTTTCTAAAATTGGGCTGAAGTCGTGCATGGGGTGTCAAAATAGCACTTTTCGTTACTAAATCGGCTGCCGTATCCTGAGTCATGGTGGCAACCCGGGAATCCTTGTATTTTCGTGCGGTGCCACCCCGCGGGAAACTATAGGAAAGTCACGCGACCATGCAGCCCCTTCCAAATTTTCTAAAATTGGGCTGAAGTCGTGCATGGGGTGTCAAAATAGCACTTTTCGTTACTAAATCGGCTGCAGTATCCTGAATCATGGTGGCAACCCGGGAATCCTTGTATTTTCGAGCGGTGCCACCCCGCGGGCAACTATAGGAAAATCACGCGACCATGCAGCCCCTTCCAAATTTTCTAAAATTGGTCTGAAGTCGTGCATGGGGTGTCAAAATAGCACTTTTCGTTACTAAATCGGCTGCCGTATCCTGAGTCATGGTGGCAACCCGGGAATCCTTGTATTTTCGTGCGGTGCCACCCCGCGGGCAACTATAGGAATGTCACGCGACCATGCAGCCCCTTCCAAATTTTCTAAAATTGGGCTGAAGTCGTGCATGGGGTGTCAAAATAGCACTTTTCGTTACTAAATCGGCTGCCGTATCCTGAGTCATGGTGGCAACCCGGGAATCCTTGTATTTTCGAGCGGTGCCACCCCGCGGGCAACTATAGGAAAGTCACGCAACCATGCAGCCCCTTCCAAATTTTCTAAAATTGGGCTGAAGTCGTGCATGGGGTGTCAAAATAGCACTTTTCGTTACTAAATCGGCTGCCGTATCCTGAGTCATGGTGGCAACCCGGGAATCCTTGTATTTTCGTGCGGTGCCACCCCGCGGGCAACTATAGGAAAGTCACGCGACCATGCAGCCCCTGCCAAATATTCTAAAATTGGGCTGAAGTCATGCATGGGGTGTCAAAATAGCACTTTTCGTTACTAAATCGGCTGCCGTATCCTGAGTCATGGTGGCAACCCGGGAATCCTTGTATTTTCGTGCGGTGCCACCCCGCGGGCAACTATAGGAAAGTCACGCGACCATGCAGCCCCTTCCAAATTTTCTAAAATTGGGCTGAAGTCGTGCATGGGGTGTCAAAATAGCACTTTTCGTTACTAAATCGGCTGCAGTATCCTAAATCATGGTGGCCACCCGGGAATCCTTGTATTTTCGTGCGGTGCCACCCCGCGGGCAACTATAGGAAAGACACGCGACCATGCAGCCCCTTCCAAATTTTCTAAAATCGGTCTGAAGTCGTGCATGGGGTGTCAAAATAGCACTTTTCGTTACTAAATCGGCTGCCGTATCCTGAGTCATGGCGGCAACCCGGGAATCCTTGTATTTTCGTGCGGTGCCACCCCGCGGGCAACTATAGGAATGTCACGCGACCATGCAGCCCCTTCCAAATTTTCTAAAATTGGGCTGAAGTCGTGCATGGGGTGTCAAAATAGCACTTTTCGTTACTAAATCGGCTGCCGTATCCTGAGTCATGGTGGCAACCCGGGAATCCTTGTATTTTCGAGCGGTGCCACCCCGCGGGCAACTATAGGAAAGTCACGCAACCATGCAGCCCCTTCCAAATTTTCTAAAATTGGGCTGAAGTCGTGCATGGGGTGTCAAAATAGCACTTTTCGTTACTAAATCGGCTGCCGTATCCTGAGTCATGGTGGCAACCCGGGAATCCTTGTATTTTCGTGCGGTGCCACCCCGCGGGCAACTATAGGAAAGTCACGCGACCATGCAGCCCCTTCCAAATATTCTAAAATTGGGCTGAAGTCGTGCATGGGGTGTCAAAATAGCACTTTTCGTTACTAAATCGGCTGCCGTATCCTGAGTCATGGTGGCAACCCGGGAATCCTTGTATTTTCGTGCGGTGCCACCCCGCGGGCAACTATAGGAAAGTCACGCGACCATGCAGCCCCTTCCAAATTTTCTAAAATTGGGCTGAAGTCGTGCATGGGGTGTCAAAATAGCACTTTTCGTTACTAAATCGGCTGCAGTATCCTAAATCATGGTGGCCACCCGGGAATCCTTGTATTTTCGTGCGGTGCCACCCCGCGGGCAACTATAGGAAAGTCACGCGACCATGCAGCCCCTTCCAAATTTTCTAAAATTGGGCTGAAGTCGTGCATGGGGTGTCAAAATAGCACTTTTCGTTACTAAATCGGCTGCCGTATCCTGAGTCATGGTGGCAACCCGGGAATCCTTGTATTTTCGTGCGGTGCCACCCAGCGGGCAACTATAGGAAAGACACGCGACCATGCAGCCCCTTCCAAATTTTCTAAAATTGGTCTGAAGTCGTGCATGGGGTGTCAAAATAGCACTTTTCGTTACTAAATCGGCTGCCGTATCCTGAGTCATGGCGGCAACCCGGGAATCCTTGTATTTTCGTGCGGTGCCACCCCGCGGGCAAATATAGGAAAGTCACGCGACCATGCAGCCCCTTCCAAATTTTGTAAAATTTGATTTTAATTCGAATATATTTTCTTATAATGCGAATGCCAAAATGATCCAAATTGATTGTTTGTGTTGTTTTGTTACATACATGTGACAAAATTACACAATACAATTTCTGGTTTATGTTAACAGTAGCCACGTTTGGTCGTTAGATAAACGACCACCCATCTGTATACAGATAATATTCTAAATATGATCAATATTAATCGATAGAAGCCTTACCGGACGGTCTTCGATTCATGTCTAATAGTGTATACACCGGAACTATATAAGACGTATTTACGAAGAGATATGCCATCTTTAAATAAACCGCCACCTGTCGTCCTTAGGGGCATTTCATAATATTAGACATGACCACTGGTATAACATACTAAATCAGGTGAGCGCGACAATCAGACATCGAGTGCACAGATGATATGTGCTTCTTTGCAACAATGTTATTGCTGGATATCTCTGTGTCGGTTATGTTCTTTGTATATTCCCATGCAGCATGAGTAGGCATGCCATTTACGAATGAGAAATCCTTCATTTTGTCGTGATTAGTTGATTGATTGTTTATTTAACTCAACGCGACAATTAAGTGGCGAATACGCAGAATACTAATTAACATATGCACATATATTTACAGAAGTGTACAGTTGTACTATCAATATCATCGTCCTCATCATCATTATCATCATCATCGTTATCATCATCATCATCATCATCATCATTATCATCATCATCATTGTCATCATTGTCCTCGTGGTCGTCATCTCCATCGTCGTCATCGTCGTTGTCGCCATCACCTCAACCACCATCATCATCAACATCGTCGTCATTGTCATCGTCGTCATCGCCGTTGTCACCGTCACCATCATCGCCGTCAGATATCATCGCCATACTAACCATCTTCGTCATCACATTCATTTTTGTCATGATAGTCAACATCACCATCGGCATCTTTATAATCATCATCATCGCCATCACCATTCGAAACATTATCATCATTACCACCATCATCAAAGTTATCGTCATACTCCATATATGTATATGTGAAAGAACACGAATATTGCAAATGAATGGACATTTTTCGTAAAATGAACTATACTATACTGATAAGGATAATATGCGTCACTAAAATTTAGTTCTTTATATAGATATCAGTTGTCGTTATCCATTGGCAATAGTTTATACGGTTTCAAGAAGCCAAGCATTGTGGGGCGCACGACCTTTGAGTGCAATCAGCGAGCCAATCAATAACTATGGTCTGATACTAACATCATTAAGTACAAGATAATTACTGCAAACATACACCATATACCACATAGCTTACAGCGATTGGCGGCAAGAAGTTTGGACGCACTAGTTTCTCAAAAACGGACTCGCAATAAATTATGTGAGAGGTTTTAAGGCACGGATGACCTTCGTTATCTACTATATATTTTCAGACTTCCGTATATATATAAATACTAGCAGATGGACCCGACTTCGTCCGGGCTGTTTCCTCTCTGCCTTTCGGCGAATTGCGCGATTTGACCTTGAATTGTCCATTTTGAAGGTCAAGGTCAGGTGGGGTCACGATTTGACCCGTCCAAAACACTGCCCGGACAAAAGTACCAGACAAAAGTACCCGTCGAAATCCATCCGGTTTTACCCGATTTGACCTTGAATTGATCATTTTGAACCCCTCTGCTTTTCGGCGAATTGCGCGATTTTACCCGATTTTACCTTGAATTGATCATTTTTAACACCTCTGCTTTTCGGCGAATTGCGCGATTTGACCTTGAATTGTCCATTTTGAAGGTCAAGGTCAGGTGTGGTCACGATTTGACCCGTCCAAAACACTGCCCGGACAAAAGTACCCGACAAAAGTACCCATCGAAATCCATCCGGTTTTACCCGATTTGACCTTGAATTGATCATTTTGAAGATCAAGGTCACGATCCAAAACACTCAGTGGACAAAAGTAACCATATGTATCAAATTTCGTCGAAATCCCATCAAAATACGCGATTTGACCTTGAATTGACCCGATTTCAAGGTCACGTCACACGGGCAAATGAATAAGATTATGACACTCGCCATACGAAAGTATCCCTAGACACCAATTTTCATCGAAATCCCGGGATATTTGGGGATTTGACCTTCAAATGACCAGATTTCAAGGTCAATGTCACGTCGCACGGGCAAACGAATAGGCTTACGACACTCCCCATCCGAAAGTATCCCTAGACACAAATTTTTATGGAAATCCCGTGATACTCGGGCGTTTGACCTTGAAATGACCCGATTTCAAGGCCAATGTCACGTCGCACGGGCAAATTAACAGGCCCATGCCACTCCACGGCCGAAAGCATCCCCATGTACCAAGTTCCATCGAAATCGGTTCGGTCGTTTTCGAGTCCATCGCGAACAGACAGACAGACACACACACACACACCATCACACACACACACACACACACACACAGATCTTCCAAAATATATAATAGACTAGCTGATGTGCCCGACGTTGTCCGGGCTATTTCTCAAAATATAAGAGATCAGATATTATCTAGGTCATTTTCGACACCATTATACAGGGTTCTCATCGTTGCCACCAAACGTAAACCTATGTCATATTTGACGGGTGATTTGCAATCGTCCGTAATAATTGTCCTTGTTCTGGTGAGTGCCGTTTTTTGTGACTGATGGTGGAGAATGGGTGCTCTGGGCTTCTCCAAAATGCGACGTCGACGATTCCCGTGGGATAATGGCCCGTATATCTCTCTGCAGATGCTAATAACGTTGAATGGTAAACAAACGCTCTTTATAGCGATGCGTCAAAAACAAAAGCTCATTAAATTATCACTTGATTAACCCCCGCAGTGCCGTTTTTGTGACTGAGAGTGGATAATGGGTGCTCTGGGCTTCTCCAAAATGCGACGTCGACGATTCCCGTGGGATTTTACCTTTGGATAGGAAGTTTGGTCTCGATCGGTCAACCCGTTTTCGAATCTATAAAGGACATACAGAAGACAGAGGTCTTCAAAATATATATGAGATATAAATATATGTGTCCTCTATAGAATCTAAAACGGCTGGCTCGATTGAGTTCAAACTTCTCATCTGAGGGTAAAAACCCATGGGAATCGTCGTCGCGGCGTTTTGGAGAAGCTCTGAGCACTCATTCTCCACTCCCAATCATCAAAATCGCCGTCAACGGCACTGCGGGGGTTAATCGGGTTGATAGTTAAAGAGCGTTCCTATCCGCAGTGTAGTTGATAAAGAGCGTATGTGCGTAATGTCATTCTTACGTCTGGGTCTGGGCGTGTGTGTGTAAGACTGTATGCAGACATGAGCGTGTTGTGTGACGACATTCCCAACACCTAGCAGTGAAAAATATATATTAGCCGGCATCAAGGCGAGTATTAAAACGTATTAATTCAAATGCTTTCGATCAAACAATATTCTCTGTCGCACTCATATTTCGTCATCTCTACGAATCCACTGCAATCGACATATTTTTAGAACCAAGCACCTGTCGCGTTGGTGATGGGGTGCACGGCGGGATTAATTTAAATATACGTCGCACTCATATTTCGTCATCTCTACGAATCCACTGCAATCGACCTATTTTTAGAACGCAACACATGTCGCGTTTGTGGCGGGGGTGCACGGCGGGATTAACTTAAATATGTTTTCTCTTGGAAGAAGCTAATTTATCGCTGTTTCATCGTATAATCTGACGGGACTTCCACGAATCTTCGGGTGGCCCCCAAGCCGCGAATGCCAACAACGACATTGTTGGACTTCGTTGGCGAGAAAACACACAATGCTATTTTCTCTTTACGGCAATATGAGCATCTTCGGGTAGCCCCCAATCTGTGAATACCAACAACAACGACATTGTTGGACTTCGTTGGCGAGAAAACACACAATGCTATTTTCTCTTTACGGCAATATGAGCATCTTCGGGTAGCCCCCAATCTGTGAATACCAACAACAACGACATTGTTGGACTTCGTTGGCGAGAAAACACACAATGATATTTTCTCTCTACGGCAATGTGAGAATCTTCGGGTGGCCCCCAAGCTGTGAATGCCAACAACAACGACATTGTTGGCATACCTCTTTTAGGGACGGGTATCATAATTACTCTTGATTAAAAAGACAGAATTAACTCATTGAAAAACAAAAAATGCCAAAAAAAAATGTCATGTTTCTGACCAACCACGCCAGTGGCGGGCTAATCTGCTAGTCTCATATATATTTTGAAGACATCTGTCTGTATGTCTGTCTGTCTGTATGTCATTGATACAAATCTACGATTCTCGACCGATCGGGACGAAACATGGTACGTGTGTGTAGTTTGACCAGGCGGTCGTCGTTGTCGTATTGGCGAGCCCGTGCGGCGCCCGCTTCGCGCATGCGCAGACGAGATCTAGGAAACGGGTGGAGCTATCGACTTGAAATTTGCTATGTGAATGTATCTTGCCCCGGATACGAATTTTATCGGGTCGCCGAGCCCGTGCGATGCCAGCCTCGCGCATGCGCAGACGAGATCTCGGAAACGGGTGGACCTATCGACTTGAAATTTGGTATGTGAATGTATCTTGCCCCGGATACGAATTTTATCGGGTCACCGATCCCGTGTGACACCAGCTTCGCGCATGCGCAGACCAGATCTCGGAAACAGGTAGAGCTGACCAGATCTCGGAAACGGGTGGAGCTATCGACTTGAAATTTGGTTTTTTGAATAGCCCGGACAACGTAGGGCTCATCAGCTAGTCTAATATATATTTTGGGACTTCTGTTTGTTTGTTTGTTAGCTATGGCCGGGAAAACTGCCTGACGGATTTAGCCCAAACTTGCTATCTAAGGGTAAAATCACAGATGTAATGTCATCGCACGGCTTCTGATAACATCAGAGGACCCATTCTCCAATCCCCCGTCACCGCAATGGGTACTTCATGGGTTAATTGCGTGATATTTAAAGAGCGTTCGTATCCGCAGTGTCGTTGATAAAGAGCGTGTCTGTGTCCAGACATGAGCGTGTTGTGTCTGTGTACAGACATGAGCGTGTTGTGTGATTCTGTGTTCGTATTTAGGGGATCCTGGGAATGGGATCAGTTTTTCCGTCTGAGGTGACCTTCACCTTGAAACGGGTACCCACAAATGATCTAATATATATTTTGGGACTTCTGTCTGTTTGTTTGTCTGTTAGCTATGGCCGGGAAAACTGCTGGGCGGATTTCGACGAAATTTTATACCCACGGATAATTTGTTCGGGGAGTGTTTTGGGCGGGTCAAATCGTGACTCCGACCTGATCTTGACCTTCAAAATGGTCAATTCAAGGTCAAAGCCCGGACGAAGTCGGGTCACCTGCTAGTAGGTTATAATTTAGAAATTACATTAAAACAATTATTAAACTGTTCTAAAAAATATATACAAATAATATGCATGCGATATTATCCACAAAACACACTTTGTGTGAGCCGAGCGTTTGTTTATATACATCACGTCAATAGTGGGCAATAAGCGATAAAACATTCAACACCGTGGCGATTTTTGTAAGAGATGGCAGTATTACATTTCGCTTATAGTGGGGTCTCCCCTGTGTTGAGTGTTTGGCTTATCGCATACTCTTTACGCACTGTACTGTTGTACAATATGATCTTTATTTACATAACAAATCGTACGAACTTGACAATAGCATATTATTTAGCGATTTTTTTTTATGATTGGCATAATAACAAAATATGACTATATTTAATATTGCTTCTGTCTATGGCGGTTATATCGGATGTGACTAATTAAGCAGCAATACTCACCGCGAAGGCCATTCGTGCCTTTAATACGTAGGTTTCGCAACTTATGTTATATGGCAACAACTATGTTTAAAAAGTCGTATGCGTAAAATGCACGTGAGCCCAGAAATTGCGCTTTGCAAAAATAACGGCGACGATTAGAGCTTGGTTTACATGCGCACGTTGAGTTTTGTAAAACAATTATTAGTCTTAGCCACTAACATCCTTGTACTGTAAACAAAAAAAACAAAAAATTTGTAATCCCCAAAACACATAGCTTTCTTAAAAATATCGATTTCTCAAAAATATCGATGTCTATTTCTGGATAAAAAAGAAACGATATTTCTGGCAGTTTAACCCGATTCTTAAGCCATTGCCCCCAACCTTGGTGGTATGTCATCGAAAATCCAACTGTTACCATTCTTTAAATGATATTTTGTGATATTTTAGAATTTGTTTTAAATGCTCGCACACCCCGAGTGTGATATGCAGCTGCACACATCAAGTATAAAAATGATTCTGGTGACCCAATTTGGAATTTGAATTTGAAGAATTCTAGTAATGTCACTTCCCATCCATACAAACATGCGTGTAACTACGTGATAGTTAAAAACAATAACTCACGTAACAAAGTTTTCTAAACGGAATGTATGATCATGTATATGCTACATCCTGAGTCATGGTGGCAACCCGGGAATCCTTGTATTTTCGTGCGGTGCCACCCCGCGGGCAACTATAGGAAAGTCACGCGACCATGCAGCCCCTTCCAAATTTTCTAAAATTGGGCTGAAGTCGTGCATGGGGTGTCAAAATAGCACTTTTCGTTACTAAATCGGCTGCAGTATCCTAAATCATGGTGGCCACCCGGGAATCCTTGTATTTTCGTGCGGTGCCACCCCGCGGGCAACTATAGGAAAGTCACGCGACCATGCAGCCCCTTCCAAATTTTCTAAAATTGGGCTGAAGTCGTGCATGGGGTGTCAAAATAGCACTTTTCGTTACTAAATCGGCTGCCGTATCCTGAGTCATGGTGGCAACCCGGGAATCCTTGTATTTTCGTGCGGTGCCACCCAGCGGGCAACTATAGGAAAGACACGCGACCATGCAGCCCCTTCCAAATTTTCTAAAATTGGTCTGAAGTCGTGCATGGGGTGTCAAAATAGCACTTTTCGTTACTAAATCGGCTGCCGTATCCTGAGTCATGGCGGCAACCCGGGAATCCTTGTATTTTCGTGCGGTGCCACCCCGCGGGCAACTATAGGAAAGTCACGCGACCATGCAGCCCCTTCCAAATTTTGTAAAATTTGATTTTAATTCGAATATATTTTCTTATAATGCGAATGCCAAAATGATCCAAATTGATTGTTTGTGTTGTTTTGTTACATACATGTGACAAAATTACACAATACAATTTCTGGTTTATGTTAACAGTAGCCACGTTTGGTCGTTAGATAAACGACCACCCATCTGTATACAGATAATATTCTAAATATATATGATCAATATTAATCGATAGAAGCCTTACCGGACGGTCTTCGATTCATGTCTAATAGTGTATACACCGGAACTATATAAGACGTATTTACGAAGAGATATGCCATCTTTAAATAAACCGCCACCTGTCGTCCTTAGGGGCATTTCATAATATTAGACATGACCACTGGTATAACATACTAAATCAGGTGAGCGCGACAATCAGACATCGAGTGCACAGATGATATGTGCTTCTTTGCAACAATGTTGTTGCTGGATATCTCTGTGTCGGTTATGTTCTTTGTATATTCCCATGCAGCATGAGTAGGCATGCCATTTACGAATGAGAAATCCTTCATTTTGTCGTGATTAGTTGATTGATTGTTTATTTAACTCAACGCGACAATTAAGTGGCGAATACGCAGAATACTAATTAACATATGCACATATATTTACAGAAGTGTACAGTTGTACTATCAATATCATCGTCCTCATCATCATTATCATCATCATCGTTATCATCATCATCATCATCATCATCATTATCATCATCATCATTGTCATCATTGTCCTCATGGTCGTCATCTCCATCGTCGTCATCGTCGTTGTCGCCATCACTTCAACCACCATCATCATCAACATCGTCGTCATTGTCATCGTCGTCATCGCCGTTGTCACCGTCACCATCATCGCCGTCAGATATCATCGCCATACTAACCATCTTCGTCATCACATTCATTTTTGTCATGATAGTCAACATCACCATCGGCATCTTTATAATCATCATCATCGCCATCACCATTCGAAACATTATCATCATTACCACCATCATCAAAGTTATCGTCATACTCCATATATGTATATGTGAAAGAACACGAATATTGCAAATGAATGGACATTTTTCGTAAAATGAACTATACTATACTGATAAGGATAATATGCGTCACTAAAATTTAGTTCTTTATATAGATATCAGTTGTCGTTATCCATTGGCAATAGTTTATACGGTTTCAAGAAGCCAAGCATTGTGGGGCGCACGACCTTTGAGTGCAATCAGCGAGCCAATCAATAACTATGGTCTGATACTAACATCATTAAGTACAAGATAATTACTGCAAACATACACCATATACCACATAGCTTACAGCGATTGGCGGCAAGAAGTTTGGACGCACTAGTTTCTCAAAAACGGACTCGCAATAAATTATGTGAGAGGTTTTAAGGCACGGATGACCTTCGTTATCTACTATATATTTTCAGACTTCCGTATATATATAAATACTAGCAGATGGACCCGACTTCGTCCGGGCTGTTTCCTCTCTGCCTTTCGGCGAATTGCGCGATTTGACCTTGAATTGTCCATTTTGAAGGTCAAGGTCAGGTGGGGTCACGATTTGACCCGTCCAAAACACTGCCCGGACAAAAGTACCAGACAAAAGTACCCGTCGAAATCCATCCGGTTTTACCCGATTTGACCTTGAATTGATCATTTTGAACCCCTCTGCTTTTCGGCGAATTGCGCGATTTTACCCGATTTTACCTTGAATTGATCATTTTTAACACCTCTGCTTTTCGGCGAATTGCGCGATTTGACCTTGAATTGTCCATTTTGAAGGTCAAGGTCAGGTGTGGTCACGATTTGACCCGTCCAAAACACTGTCCGGACAAAAGTACCCGACAAAAGTACCCATCGAAATCCATCCGGTTTTACCCGATTTGACCTTGAATTGATCATTTTGAAGATCAAGGTCACGATCCAAAACACTCAGTGGACAAAAGTAACCATATGTATCAAATTTCGTCGAAATCCCATCAAAATACGCGATTTGACCTTGAATTGACCCGATTTCAAGGTCACGTCACACGGGCAAATGAATAAGATTATGACACTCGCCATACGAAAGTATCCCTAGACACCAATTTTCATCGAAATCCCGGGATATTTGGGGATTTGACCTTCAAATGACCAGATTTCAAGGTCAATGTCACGTCGCACGGGCAAACGAATAGGCTTACGACACTCCCCATCCGAAAGTATCCCTAGACACAAATTTTCATGGAAATCCCGTGATACTCGGGCGTTTGACCTTGAAATGACCCGATTTCAAGGCCAATGTCACGTCGCACGGGCAAATTAACAGGCCCATGCCACTCCACGGCCGAAAGCATCCCCATGTACCAAGTTCCATCGAAATCGGTTCGGTCGTTTTCGAGTCCATCGCGAACAGACAGACAGACACACACACACACACACCATCACACACACACACACACACACACACACACACAGATCTTCCAAAATATATAATAGACTAGCTGATGTGCCCGACGTTGTCCGGGCTATTTCTCAAAATATAAGAGATCAGATATTATCTAGGTCATTTTCGACACCATTATACAGGGTTCTCATCGTTGCCACCAAACGTAAACCTATGTCATATTTGACGGGTGATTTGCAATCGTCCGTAATAATTGTCCTTGTTCTGATGAGTGCCGTTTTTTGTGACTGATGGTGGAGAATGGGTGCTCTGGGCTTCTCCAAAATGCGACGTCGACGATTCCCGTGGGATAATGGCCCGTATATCTCTCTGCAGATGCTAATAACGTTGAATGGTAAACAAACGCTCTTTATAGCGATGCGTCAAAAACAAAAGCTCATTAAATTATCACTTGATTAACCCCCGCAGTGCCGTTTTTGTGACTGAGAGTGGATAATGGGTGCTCTGGGCTTCTCCAAAATGCGACGTCGACGATTCCCGTGGGATTTTACCTTTGGATAGGAAGTTTGGTCTCGATCGGTCAACCCGTTTTCGAATCTATAAAGGACATACAGAAGACAGAGGTCTTCAAAATATATATGAGATATAAATATATGTGTCCTCTATAGAATCTAAAACGGCTGGCTCGATTGAGTTCAAACTTCTCATCTGAGGGTAAAAACCCATGGGAATCGTCGTCGCGGCGTTTTGGAGAAGCTCTGAGCACTCATTCTCCACTCCCAATCATCAAAATCGCCGTCAACGGCACTGCGGGGGTTAATCGGGTTGATAGTTAAAGAGCGTTCCTATCCGCAGTGTAGTTGATAAAGAGCGTATGTGCGTAATGTCATTCTTACGTCTGGGTCTGGGCGTGTGTGTGTAAGACTGTATGCAGACATGAGCGTGTTGTGTGACGACATTCCCAACACCTAGCAGTGAAAAATATATATTAGCCGGCATCAAGGCGAGTATTAAAACGTATTAATTCAAATGCTTTCGATCAAACAATATTCTCTGTCGCACTCATATTTCGTCATCTCTACGAATCCACTGCAATCGACATATTTTTAGAACCAAGCACCTGTCGCGTTGGTGATGGGGTGCACGGCGGGATTAATTTAAATATACGTCGCACTCATATTTCGTCATCTCTACGAATCCACTGCAATCGACCTATTTTTAGAACGCAACACATGTCGCGTTTGTGGCGGGGGTGCACGGCGGGATTAACTTAAATATGTTTTCTCTTGGAAGAAGCTAATTTATCGCTGTTTCATCGTATAATCTGACGGGACTTCCACGAATCTTCGGGTGGCCCCCAAGCCGCGAATGCCAACAACGACATTGTTGGACTTCGTTGGCGAGAAAACACACAATGCTATTTTCTCTTTACGGCAATATGAGCATCTTCGGGTAGCCCCCAATCTGTGAATACCAACAACAACGACATTGTTGGACTTCGTTGGCGAGAAAACACACAATGCTATTTTCTCTTTACGGCAATATGAGCATCTTCGGGTAGCCCCCAATCTGTGAATACCAACAACAACGACATTGTTGGACTTCGTTGGCGAGAAAACACACAATGATATTTTCTCTCTACGGCAATGTGAGAATCTTCGGGTGGCCCCCAAGCTGTGAATGCCAACAACAACGACATTGTTGGCATACCTCTTTTAGGGACGGGTATCATAATTACTCTTGATTAAAAAGACAGAATTAACTCATTGAAAAACAAAAAATGCCAAAAAAAAATGTCATGTTTCTGACCAACCACGCCAGTGGCGGGCTAATCTGCTAGTCTCATATATATTTTGAAGACATCTGTCTGTATGTCTGTCTGTATGTCATTGATACAAATCTACGATTCTCGACCGATCGGGACGAAACATGGTACGTGTGTGTAGTTTGACCAGGCGGTCGTCGTTGTCGTATTGGCGAGCCCGTGCGGCGCCCGCTTCGCGCATGCGCAGACGAGATCTAGGAAACGGGTGGAGCTATCGACTTGAAATTTGCTATGTGAATGTATCTTGCCCCGGATACGAATTTTATCGGGTCGCCGAGCCCGTGCGATGCCAGCCTCGCGCATGCGCAGACGAGATCTCGGAAACGGGTGGACCTATCGACTTGAAATTTGGTATGTGAATGTATCTTGCCCCGGATACGAATTTTATCGGGTCACCGATCCCGTGTGACACCAGCTTCGCGCATGCGCAGACCAGATCTCGGAAACAGGTAGAGCTGACCAGATCTCGGAAACGGGTGGAGCTATCGACTTGAAATTTGGTTTTTTGAATAGCCCGGACAACGTAGGGCTCATCAGCTAGTCTAATATATATTTTGGGACTTCTGTTTGTTTGTTTGTTAGCTATGGCCGGGAAAACTGCCTGACGGATTTAGCCCAAACTTGCTATCTAAGGGTAAAATCACAGATGTAATGTCATCGCACGGCTTCTGATAACATCAGAGGACCCATTCTCCAATCCCCCGTCACCGCAATGGGTACTTCATGGGTTAATTGCGTGATATTTAAAGAGCGTTCGTATCCGCAGTGTCGTTGATAAAGAGCGTGTCTGTGTCCAGACATGAGCGTGTTGTGTCTGTGTACAGACATGAGCGTGTTGTGTGATTCTGTGTTCGTATTTAGGGGATCCTGGGAATGGGATCAGTTTTTCCGTCTGAGGTGACCTTCACCTTGAAACGGGTACCCACAAATGATCTAATATATATTTTGGGACTTCTGTCTGTTTGTTTGTCTGTTAGCTATGGCCGGGAAAACTGCTGGGCGGATTTCGACGAAATTTGATACCCACGGATAATTTGTTCGGGGAGTGTTTTGGGCGGGTCAAATCGTGACTCCGACCTGATCTTGACCTTCAAAATGGTCAATTCAAGGTCAAAGCCCGGACGAAGTCGGGTCACCTGCTAGTAGGTTATAATTTAGAAATTACATTAAAACAATTATTAAACTGTTCTAAAAAATATATACAAATAATATGCATGCGATATTATCCACAAAACACACTTTGTGTGAGCCGAGCGTTTGTTTATATACATCACGTCAATAGTGGGCAATAAGCGATAAAACATTCAACACCGTGGCGATTTTTGTAAGAGATGGCAGTATTACATTTCGCTTATAGTGGGGTCTCCCCTGTGTTGAGTGTTTGGCTTATCGCATACTCTTTACGCACTGTACTGTTGTACAATATGATCTTTATTTACATAACAAATCGTACGAACTTGACAATAGCATATTATTTAGCGATTTTTTTTTATGATTGGCATAATAACAAAATATGACTATATTTAATATTGCTTCTGTCTATGGCGGTTATATCGGATGTGACTAATTAAGCAGCAATACTCACCGCGAAGGCCATTCGTGCCTTTAATACGTAGGTTTCGCAACTTATGTTATATGGCAACAACTATGTTTAAAAAGTCGTATGCGTAAAATGCACGTGAGCCCAGAAATTGCGCTTTGCAAAAATAACGGCGACGATTAGAGCTTGGTTTACATGCGCACGTTGAGTTTTGTAAAACAATTATTAGTCTTAACCACTAACATCCTTGTACTGTAAACAAAAAAAACAAAAAATTTGTAATCCCCAAAACACATAGCTTTCTTAAAAATATCGATTTCTCAAAAATATCGATGTCTATTTCTGGATAAAAAAGAAACGATATTTCTGGCAGTTTAACCCGATTCTTAAGCCATTGCCCCCAACCTTGGTGGTATGTCATCGAAAATCCAACTGTTACCATTCTTTAAATGATATTTTGTGATATTTTAGAATTTGTTTTAAATGCTCGCACACCCCGAGTGTGATATGCAGCTGCACACATCAAGTATAAAAATGATTCTGGTGACCCAATTTGGAATTTGAATTTGAAGAATTCTAGTAATGTCACTTCCCATCCATACAAACATGCGTGTAACTACGTGATAGTTAAAAACAATAACTCACGTAACAAAGTTTTCTAAACGGAATGTATGATCATGTATATGCTACACGAACACAGTGGGTATGGTGAGGAACGTGTCGCATGAACGGTCTTTTATTGAGCGCTACAATGTGTTTTTGTGTGTTTATTTCGTTATTTTGTGAGAATATAAACAAGATCTGAAATTAAAGATACATAATAACTATCCAATTAACAGTTTACTTTGTCTTTCAATTACCACGTCATACCCCCACCAAATAATATAAAAATTTGTATTGGCTATTTGGTCATGTCTTTGCTATTTAGACGCCCGCTGGATGGCAACACGCGAAATGAAAGGATTCCCGGGTGACCGCCGTTCTTCCGATTTAGTAACGAAAAGTGTTATTTTGACACCCCATGCACGACTTCAGCCCAATTTTATAAAATTTGGAAGGGGCTGCATGGTCGCCTGACTTTCCTATAGTTGTCCGCGGGGTGGCACCGCACGAAAATACAAGGATTCGCGGGTTGCCACCATGACTCAGGATACGGCAGCCGATTTAGTAACGAAAAGTGCTATTTTGACACCCCATGCACGACTTCAGCCCAATTTTAGAAAATTTGGAAGGGGCTGCATGGTCGCGTGACTTTCCTATAGTTGCCCGCGGGGTGGCACCGCACGAAAATACAAGGATTCCCGGGTTGCCACCATGACTCAGGATACGGCAGCCGATTTAGTAACGAAAAGTGCTATTTTGACACCCCATGCACGACTTCAGCCCAATTTTCGAAAATTTGGAAGGGGCTGCATGGTCGCGTGACTTTCCTACAGTTGCCCGCGGGGTGGCACCGCGCGATAATACAAGGATTCCCGGGTGGCCACCATGACTCAGAATACGGCAGCCGATTTAGTAACGAAAAGTACTATTTTCACACCCCATGCACGACTTCAGCCCAATTTTAGAAAATTTGGAAGGGGCTGCATGGTCGCGTGACTTTCCTATAGTTGCCCGCGGGGTGGCACCGCACGAAAATACAAGGATTCCCGGGTTGCCACCATGACTCAGGATACGGCAGCCGATTTAGTAACGAAAAGTGCTATTTTGACATCCCATGCACGACTTCAGCCCAATTTTAGAAAATTTGGAAGGGGCTGCATGGTCGCGTGACTTTCCTATAGTTGCCCGCGGGGTGGCACCGCACGAAAATACAAGGATTCGCGGGTTGCCACCATGACTCAGGATACGGCAGCCGATTTAGTAACGAAAAGTGCTATTTTGACACCCCATGCACGACTTCAGCCCAATTTTAGAAAATTTGGAAGGGGCTGCATGGTCGCGTGACTTTCCTATAGTTGCCCGCGGGGTGGCACCGCACGAAAATACAAGGATTCCCGGGTTGCCACCATGACTCAGGATACGGCAGCCGATTTAGTAACGAAAAGTGCTATTTTGACACCCCATGCACGACTTCAGCCCAATTTTCGAAAATTTGGAAGGGGCTGCATGGTCGCGTGACTTTCCTACAGTTGCCCGCGGGGTGGCACCGCACGATAATACAACGATTCCCGGGTGGCCACCATGACTCAGAATACGGCAGCCGATTTAGTAACGAAAAGTACTATTTTACCCCATGCACGACTTCAGCCCAATTTTAGAAAATTTGGAAGGGGCTGCATGGTCGCGTGACTTTCCTATAGTTTCCCGCGGGGTGGCACCGCACGAAAATACAAGGATTCCCGGGTTGCCACCATGACTCAGGATACGGCAGCCGATTTAGTAACGAAAAGTGCTATTTTGACACCCCATGCACGACTTCAGCCCAATTTTAGAAAATTTGGAAGGGGCTGCATGGTCGCCTGACTTTCCTATAGTTGCCCGCGGGGTGGCACCGCACGAAAATACAAGTATTCCCGGGTTGCCACCATGACTCAGGATACGGCAGCCGATTTAGTAACGAAAAGTGCTATTTTGACACCCCATGCACGACTTCAGCCCAATTTTAGAAAATTTGGAAGGGGCTACATGGTCGCGTGACTTTCCTATAGTTGCCCGCGGGGTGGCACCGCACGAAAATACAAGGATTCCCGGGTTGCCACCATGACTCAGGATACGGCAGCCGATTTAGTAACGAAAAGTGCTATTTTGACACCCCATGCACGACTTCAGCCCAATTTTAGAAAATTTGGAAGGGGCTGTATGGTCGCGTGACTTTCCTATAGTTGCCCGCGGGGTGGCACCGCACGAAAATACAAGGATTCGCGGGTTGCCACCATGACTCAGGATACGGCAGCCGATTTAGTAACGAAAAGTGCTATTTTGACACCCCATGCACGACTTCAGCCCAATTTTTGAAAATTTGGAAGGGGCTACATGGTCGCGTGACTTTCCTTTAGTTGCCCGCGGGGTGGCACCGCACGAAAATACAAGGATTCCCGGGTTGCCACCATGACTCAGGATACGGCAGCCGATTTAGTAACGAAAAGTGCTATTTTGACACCCCATGCACGATTTCAGCCCAATTTTCGAAAATTTGGAAGGGGCTGCATGGTCGCGTGACTTTCCTACAGTTGCCCGCGGGGTGGCACCGCACGATAATACAAGGATTCCCGGGTGGCCACCATGACTCAGAATACGGCAGCCGATTTAGTAACGAAAAGTACTATTTTCACACCCCATGCACGACTTCAGCCCAATTTTAGAAAATTTGGAAGGGGCTGCATGGTCGCCTGACTTTCCTATAGTTGCCCGCGGGGGTGGCACCGCACGAAAATACAAGGATTCCCGGGTTGCCACCATGACTCAGGATACGGCAGCCGATTTAGTAACGAAAAGTGCTATTTTGACACCCCATGCACGACTTCAGCCCAATTTTAGAAAATTTGGAAGGGGCTGCATGGTCGCGTGACTTTCCTATAGTTGCCCGCGGGGTGGCACCGCACGAAAATACAAGGATTCCCGGGTTGCCACCATGACTCAGGATACGGCAGCCGATTTAGTAACGAAAAGTGCTATTTTAACACCCCATGCACGACTTCAGCCAAATTTTACAAAATTTGGAAGGGGCTGTATGGTCGCGTGACTTTCATATAGTTGCCTGCGGGGTGGCACCGCACGAAAATACAAGGATTCCCGGGTTGCCACCATGACTCAGGATACGGCAGCCGATTTAGTAACGAAAAGTGCTATTTTGACACCCCATGCACGATTTCAGCCCAATTTTAGAAAATTTGGAAGGGGCTGCATGGTCGCGTGACATTCCTATAGTTGCCCGCTGGGTGGCACCGCACGAAAATACAAGGATTCCCGGGTTGCCACCATGACTCAGGATACGGCAGCCGATTTAGTAACGAAAAGTGCTATTTTGACACCCCATGCACGACTTCAGCCCAATTTTCGAAAATTTGGAAGGGGCTGCATGGTCGCGTGACTTTCCTACAGTTGCCCGCGGGGTGGCACCGCACGATAATACAAGGATTCCCGGGTGGCCACCATGACTCAGAATACGGCAGCCGATTTAGTAACGAAAAGTACTATTTTCACACCCCATGCACGACTTCAGCCCAATTTTAGAAAATTTGGAAGGGGCTGCATGGTCGCGTGACTTTCCTATAGTTGCCCGCGGGGGTGGCACCGCACGAAAATACAAGGATTCCCGGGTTGCCACCATGACTCAGGATACGGCAGCCGATTTAGTAACGAAAAGTGCTATTTTGACATCCCATGCACGACTTCAGCCCAATTTTAGAAAATTTGGAAGGGGCTGCATGGTCGCGTGACTTTCCTATAGTTGCCCGCGGGGTGGCACCGCACGAAAATACAAGGATTCGCGGGTTGCCACCATGACTCAGGATACGGCAGCCGATTTAGTAACGAAAAGTGCTATTTTGACACCCCATGCACGACTTCAGCCCAATTTTAGAAAATTTGGAAGGGGCTGCATGGTCGCGTGACTTTCCTATAGTTGCCCGCGGGGTGGCACCGCACGAAAATACAAGGATTCCCGGGTTGCCACCATGACTCAGGATACGGCAGCCGATTTAGTAACGAAAAGTGCTATTTTGACACCCCATGCACGACTTCAGCCCAATTTTCGAAAATTTGGAAGGGGCTGCATGGTCGCGTGACTTTCCTACAGTTGCCCGCGGGGTGGCACCGCACGATAATACAAGGATTCCCGGGTGGCCACCATGACTCAGAATACGGCAGCCGATTTAGTAACGAAAAGTACTATTTTACCCCATGCACGACTTCAGCCCAATTTTAGAAAATTTGGAAGGGGCTGCATGGTCGCGTGACTTTCCTATAGTTGCCCGCGGGGGTGGCACCGCACGAAAATACAAGGATTCCCGGGTTGCCACCATGACTCAGGATACGGCAGCCGATTTAGTAACGAAAAGTGCTATTTTGACACCCCATGCACGACTTCAGCCCAATTTTAGAAAATTTGGAAGGGGCTGCATGGTCGCCTGACTTTCCTATAGTTGCCCGCGGGGTGGCACCGCACGAAAATACAAGTATTCCCGGGTTGCCACCATGACTCAGGATACGGCAGCCGATTTAGTAACGAAAAGTGCTATTTTGACACCCCATGCACGACTTCAGCCCAATTTTAGAAAATTTGGAAGGGGCTACATGGTCGCGTGACTTTCCTATAGTTGCCCGCGGGGTGGCACCGCACGAAAATACAAGGATTCCCGGGTTGCCACCATGACTCAGGATACGGCAGCCGATTTAGTAACGAAAAGTGCTATTTTGACACCCCATGCACGACTTCAGCCCAATTTTAGAAAATTTAGAAGGGGCTACATGGTCGCGTGACTTTCCTATAGTTGCCCGCGGGGTGGCACCGCACGAAAATACAAGGATTTCCGGGTTGCCACCATGACTCAGGATACGGCAGCCGATTTAGTAACGAAAAGTGCTATTTTGACACCCCATGCACGACTTCAGCCCAATTTTAGAAAATTTGGAAGGGGCTGTATGGTCGCGTGACTTTCCTATAGTTGCCCGCTGGGTGGCACCGCACGAAAATACAAGGATTCGCGGGTTGCCACCATGACTCAGGATACGGCAGCCGATTTAGTAACGAAAAGTGCTATTTTGACACCCCATGCACGACTTCAGCCCAATTTTTGAAAATTTGGAAGGGGCTACATGGTCGCGTGACTTTCCTTTAGTTGCCCGCGGGGTGGCACCGCACGAAAATACAAGGATTCCCGGGTTGCCACCATGACTCAGGATACGGCAGCCGATTTAGTAACGAAAAGTGCTATTTTGACACCCCATGCACGATTTCAGCCCAATTTTCGAAAATTTGGAAGGGGCTGCATGGTCGCGTGACTTTCCTACAGTTGCCCGCGGGGTGGCACCGCACGATAATACAAGGATTCCCGGGTGGCCACCATGACTCAGAATACGGCAGCCGATTTAGTAACGAAAAGTACTATTTTCACACCCCATGCACGACTTCAGCCCAATTTTAGAAAATTTGGAAGGGGCTGCATGGTCGCCTGACTTTCCTATAGTTGCCCGCGGGGTGGCACCGCACGAAAATACAAGGATTCCCGGGTTGCCACCATGACTCAGGATACGGCAGCCGATTTAGTAACGAAAAGTGCTATTTTGACACCCCATGCACGACTTCAGCCCAATTTTATAAAATTTGGAAGGGGCTGCATGGTCGCGTGACTTTCCTATAGTTGCCCGCGGGGTGGCACCGCACGAAAATACAAGGATTCCCGGGTTGCCACCATGACTCAGGATACGGCAGCCGATTTAGTAACGAAAAGTGCTATTTTAACACCCCATGCACGACTTCAGCCAAATTTTACAAAATTTGGAAGGGGCTGTATGGTCGCGTGACTTTCATATAGTTGCCTGCGGGGTGGCACCGCACGAAAATACAAGGATTCCCGGGTTGCCACCATGACTCAGGATACGGCAGCCGATTTAGTAACGAAAAGTGCTATTTTGACACCCCATGCACGATTTCAGCCCAATTTTAGAAAATTTGGAAGGGGCTGCATGGTCGCGTGACATTCCTATTGTTGCCCGCTGGGTGGCACCGCACGAAAATACAAGGATTCCCGGGTTGCCACCATGACTCAGGATACGGCAGCCGATTTAGTAACGAAAAGTGCTATTTTGACATCCCATGCACGACTTCAGCCCAATTTTAGAAAATTTGGAAGGGGCTACATGGTCGCGTGACTTTCCTTTAGTTGCCCGCGGGGTGGCACCGCACGAAAATACAAGGATTCCCGGGTTGGCACCATGATTCAGGATACGGCAGCCGATTTAGTAACGAAAAGTGCTATTTTAACACCCCATGCACGACTTCAGCCCAATTTTAGAAAATTTGGAAGGGGCTGCATGGTCGCCTGACTTTCCTATAGTTGTCCGCGGGGTGGCACCGCACGAAAATACAAGGATTCGCGGGTTGCCACCATGACTCAGGATACGGCAGCCGATTTAGTAACGAAAAGTGCTATTTTGACACCCCATGCACGACTTCAGCCCAATTTTAGAAAATTTGGAAGGGGCTGCATGGTCGCGTGACTTTCCTATAGTTGCCCGCGGGGTGGCACCGCACGAAAATACAAGGATTCCCGGGTTGCCACCATGACTCAGGATACGGCAGCCGATTTAGTAACGAAAAGTGCTATTTTAACACCCCATGCACGACTTCAGCCAAATTTTAGAAAATTTGGAAGGGGCTGTATGGTCGCGTGACTTTCATATAGTTGCCTGCGGGGTGGCACCGCACGAAAATACAAGGATTCCCGGGTTGCCACCATGACTCAGGATACGGCAGCCGATTTAGTAACGAAAAGTGCTATTTTGACACCCATGCACGATTCAGCCCAATTTTAGAAAATTTGGAAGGGGCTGCATGGTCGCGTGACATTCCTATAGTTGCCCGCTGGGTGGCATCGCACGAAAATACAAGGATTCCCGGGTTGCCACCATGACTCAGGATACGGCAGCCGATTTAGTAACGAAAAGTGCTATTTTGACATCCCATGCACGACTTCAGCCCAATTTAGAAAATTTGGAAGGGGCTACATGGTCGCCTGACTTTCCTTTAGTTGCCCCGGGGGTGGCACCGCACGAAAATACAAGGATTCCCGGGTTGCCACCATGACTCAGGATACGGCAGCCGAATTTAGTAACGAAAAGTGCTATTTTAACACCCCATGCACGACTTCAGGCCCCAATTTTAGAAAATTTGGAAGGGGCTGGCATGGTCGCCTGACTTTCATATAGTTGCCCGCGGGGTGGCACCGCACGAAAATACAAGGATTCGCGGGTTGCCACCATGACTCAGGATACGGCAGCCGATTTAGTAACGAAAAGTGCTATTTGACACCCCATGCACGACTTCAGCCCAATTTTGAAATTTGGAAGGGGCTACATGGTCGCGTGACTTTCCTTTAGTTGCCCGCGGGGTGGCACCGCACGAAAATACAAGGATTCCCGGGTTGCCACCATGACTCAGGATACGGCAGCCGATTTAGTAACGAAAAAGTGCTATTTAACACCCCATGCACGACTTCAGCCCAATTTTAGAAAATTTGGAAGGGGCTGCATGGTCGCCTCACTTTCCTATAGTTGCCCTCGGGGGTGGCACCGCACGAAAATACAAGGATTGGCGGGTTGCCACCATGACTCAGGTATACGGCAGCCGATTTAGTAACGAAAAGTGCTATTTTGACACCCCATGCACGACTTCAGCCCAATTTTAGAAAATTTGGAAGGGGCTGTATGGTCGCGTGACTTTCATATAGTTGCCTGTGGGGTGGCACCGCACGAAAATACAAGGATTCCCGGGGTTGCCACCATGACTCAGGATTACGGCAGCCGATTTAGTAACGAAAAGTGCTATTTTGACACCCCATGCACGATTTCAGCCCAATTTTAGAAAAATTTGGAAGGGGCTGCATGGTCGCGTGACATTCCTATAGTTGCCCGCTGGGTGGCACCGCACGAAAATACAAGGATTCCCGGGTTGCCACCATGACTCAGGATACGGCAGCCGATTTAGTAACGAAAAGTGCTATTTTGACATCCCATGCACGACTTCAGCCCAATTTAGAAAATTTGGAAGGGGCTACATGGTCGCGTGACTTTCCTTTAGTTTGCCCGCGGGGTGGGACCGCACGAAAATACAAGGATTCCCGGGTTGCCACCATGACTCAGGATACGGCAGCCGATTTAGTAACGAAAAGTGCTATTTTAACACCCCATGCACGACTTCAGCCCAATTTTAGAAAATTTGGAAGGGGCTGCATGGTCGCGTGACTTTCCTATAGTTGTCCGCGGGGGTGGCACCGCACGAAAATACAAGGATTCGCAGGTTGCCACCATGACTCAGGATACGGCAGCCGATTTAGTACGAAAAGTGCTATTTTGACACCCATGCACGACTTCAGCCCAATTTTAGAAAATTTGGAAGGGGCTGCATGGTCGCGTGACTTTCCTATAGTTGCCCGCGGGGTGGCACCGCACGAAAATACAAGGATTCCCGGGTTGCCACCATGACTCAGGATACGGCAGCCGATTTAGTAACGAAAAGTGCTATTTTAACACCCCATGCACGACTTCAGCCGAATTTTAGAAAATTTGGAAGGGGCTGTATGGTCGCGTGACTTTCATATAGTTGCCTGTGGGGTGGCACCGCACGAAAATACAAGGATTCCCGGGTTGCCACCATGACTCAGGATACGGCAGCCGATTTAGTAACGAAAAGTGCTATTTTGACACCCCATGCACGACTTCAGCCCAATTTTTGAAAATTTGGAAGGGGCTAATAGGTCGCGTGACTTTTCCTATAGTTGCCCGCGGGGTGGCACCGCACGAAAATACAAGGATTCCCGGGTTGCCACCATGACTCAGGATACGGCAGCCGATTTAGTAAAGAAAAGTGCTATTTTGACACCCCATGCACGACTTCAGGCCCAATTTTAGAAAATTTGAAGGGGGCTACATGTTCGCGTGACTTTCCTTTAGTTGCCCGCGGGGTGGCACCGCACGAAAATACAAGGATTCCCGGGTTGCCACCATGACTCAGGAATACGGCAGCCGATTTAGTAACGAAAAGTGCTATTTTGACACCCCATGCACGATTTCAAGCCCGCAATTTTCGAAAATTTGGAAGGGGCTGCATGGTCGCGTGACTTTCCTACAGTTGCCCGCGGGGTGGCACCGCACGATAATACAAGGATTCCCGGGTGGCCACCATGACTCAGAATACGGCAGCCGATTAGTAACGAAAAGTACTATTTTCACACCCCATGCACGACTTCAGCCCAATTTTAGAAAATTTGGAAGGGGCTGCATGGTCGCGTGACTTTCCTATAGTTGCCCGCGGGGTGGCACCGCACGAAAAATACAAGGATTCCCGGGTTGCCACCATGACTCAGGATTACGGCAGCCGATTTAGTAACGAAAAGTGCTATTTTGACACCCCATGCACGACTTCAGCCCAATTTTAGAAAATTTGGAAGGGGCTGCATGGTCGCGTAACTTTCCTATAGTTGCACCGCGGGGTGGCACCGCACGAAAATACAAGGATTCCCGGGTTGCCACCATGACTCAGGATACGGCAGCCGATTTAGTAACGAAAAGTGCTATTTTAACACCCCATGCACGACTTCAGCCAAATCTTAGAAAATTTGGAAGGGGCTGTATGATCGCGTGACTTTCATATAGTTGCCTGCGGTGTGGCACCGCACGAAAATACAAGGATTCCCGGGTTGCCACCATGACTCAGGATACGGCAGCCGATTTTAGTAACGAAAAGTGCTATTTTGACACCCCATGCACGATTTCAGCCCAATTTTAGAAAATTTGGAAGGGCTGCATGGTCGCGTGACATTCCTATAGTTGCCCGCTGGGTCGCCACCGCACGAAAACACAAGGATTCCCGGGGTTGCCACCATGACTCAGGATACGGCAGCCGATTTAGTAACGAAAAGTGCTATTTTGACATCCCATGCACGACTTCAGCCCAATTTTAGAAAATTTGGAAGGGCTACATGGTCGCCTGACTTTCCTATAGTTGCCCGCGGGGTGGCACCGCACGAAAATACAAGGATTCCCGGGTTGCCACCATGACTCAGGATACGGCAGCGATTTAGTAACGAAAAGTGCTATTTTAACACCCCATGCACGACCTTCAGCCCAAATTTTAGAAAATTTGGAAGGGGCTGCATGGTCGCGTGACTTTCCTATAGTTGTCCGCGGGGTGGCACCGCACGAAAATACAAGGGATTCGCAGGTTGCCACCATGACTCAGGATACGGCAGCCGATTTAGTAACGAAAAGTGCTATTTTTGACACCCCATGCACGACTTCAGCCCAATTTTAGAAAATTTGGAAGGGGCTGCATGGTCGCGTGACTTTCCTATAGTTGCCCGCGGGGTGGCACCGCACGAAAATACAAGGATTCCCGGGTTGCCACCATGACTCAGGATACGGCAGCCGATTAGTAACGAAAAGTGCTATTTTAAACACCCCATGCACGACTTCAGCCAAATTTTAGAAATTTGGAAGGGGCTGTATGGTCGCGTGACTTTCATATAGTTGCCTTGCGGGGTGGCACCGCACGAAAATACAAGGATTCCCGGGTTGCCACCATGACTCAGGATCGGCAGCCGATTTAGTAACGAAAAGTGCTATTTTGACACCCCATGCACGACTTCAGCCCAATTTTTGAAAATTTGGAAGGGGCTACATGGTCGCGTGACTTTCCTATAGTTGCCCGCGGGGTGGCACCGCACGAAAATACAAGGATTCCCGGGTTGCCACCATGACTCAGGATACGGCAGCCGATTTAGTAAAGAAAAGTGCTATTTTGACACCCCATGCACGACTTCAGCCCAATTTTAGAAAATTTGGAAGGGGCTACATGGTCGCGTGACTTTCCTTTAGTTGCCCGCGGGGTGGCACCGCACGAAAATACAAGGATTCCCGGGTTGCCACCATGACTCAGGATACGGCAGCCGATTTAGTAACGAAAAGTGCTATTTTGACACCCCATGCACGATTTCAGCCCAATTTTCGAAAATTTGGAAGGGGCTGCATGGTCGCGTGACTTTCCTACAGTTGCCCGCGGGGTGGCACCGCACGATAATACAAGGATTCCCGGGTGGCCACCATGACTCAGAATACGGCAGCCGATTTAGTAACGAAAAGTACTATTTTCACACCCCATGCACGACTTCAGCCCAATTTTAGAAAATTTGGAAGGGGCTGCATGGTCGCGTGACTTTCCTATAGTTGCCCGCGGGGTGGCACCGCACGAAAATACAAGGATTCCCGGGTTGCCACCATGACTCAGGATACGGCAGCCGATTTAGTAACGAAAAGTGCTATTTTGACACCCCATGCACGACTTCAGCCCAATTTTAGAAAATTTGGAAGGGGCTGCATGGTCGCGTAACTTTCCTATAGTTGCCCGCGGGGTGGCACCGCACGAAAATACAAGGATTCCCGGGTTGCCACCATGACTCAGGATACGGCAGCCGATTTAGTAACGAAAAGTGCTATTTTAACACCCCATGCACGACTTCAGCCAAATTTTAGAAAATTTGGAAGGGGCTGTATGATCGCGTGACTTTCATATAGTTGCCTGCGGTGTGGCACCGCACGAAAATACAAGGATTCCCGGGTTGCCACCATGACTCAGGATACGGCAGCCGATTTAGTAACGAAAAGTGCTATTTTGACACCCCATGCACGATTTCAGCCCAATTTTAGAAAATTTGGAAGGGGCTGCATGGTCGCGTGACATTCCTATAGTTGCCCGCTGGGTCGCACCGCACGAAAACACAAGGATTCCCGGGTTGCCACCATGACTCAGGATACGGCAGCCGATTTAGTAACGAAAAGTGCTATTTTGACATCCCATGCACGACTTCAGCCCAATTTTAGAAAATTTGGAAGGGGCTACATGGTCGCCTGACTTTCCTATAGTTGCCCGCGGGGTGGCACCGCACGAAAATACAAGGATTCCCGGGTTGCCACCATGACTCAGGATACGGCAGCCGATTTAGTAACGAAAAGTGCTATTTTGACACCCCATGCACGATTTCAGCCCAATTTTCGAAAATTTGGAAGGGGCTGCATGGTCGCGTGACTTTCCTACAGTTGCCCGCGGGGTGGCACCGCACGATAATACAAGGATTCCCGGGTGGCCACCATGACTCAGAATACGGCAGCCGATTTAGTAACGAAAAGTACTATTTTCACACCCCATGCACGACTTCAGCCCAATTTTAGAAAATTTGGAAGGGCTGCATGGTCGCCTGACTTTCCTATAGTTGCCCGCGGGGTGGCACCGCACGAAAATACAAGGATTCCCGGGTTGCCACCATGACTCAGGATACGGCAGCCGATTTAGTAACGAAAAGTGCTATTTTAACACCCCATGCACGACTTCAGCCCAATTTTAGAAAATTTGGAAGGGGCTGCATGGTCGCGTAACTTTCCTATAGTTGCCCGCGGGGTGGCACCGCACGAAAATACAAGGATTCCCGGGTTGCCACCATGACTCAGGATACGGCAGCCGATTTAGTAACGAAAAGTGCTATTTTAACACCCCATGCACGACTTCAGCCAAATTTTAGAAAATTTGGAAGGGGCTGTATGATCGCGTGACTTTCATATAGTTGCCTGCGGTGTGGCACCGCACGAAAATACAAGGATTCCCGCGTTGCCACCATGACTCAGGATACGGCAGCCGATTTAGTAACGAAAAGTGCTATTTTGACACCCCATGCACGATTTCAGCCCAATTTTAGAAAATTTGGAAGGGGCTGCATGGTCGCGTGACATTCCTATAGTTGCCCGCTGGGTCGCACCGCACGAAAACACAAGGATTCCCGGGTTGCCACCATGACTCAGGATACGGCAGCCGATTTAGTAACGAAAAGTGCTATTTTGACATCCCATGCACGACTTCAGCCCAATTTTAGAAAATTTGGAAGGGGCTACATGGTCGCCTGACTTTCCTATAGTTGCCCGCGGGGTGGCACCGCACGAAAATACAAGGATTCCCGGGTTGCCACCATGACTCAGGATACGGCAGCCGATTTAGTAACGAAAAGTGCTATTTTGACACCCCATGCACGATTTCAGCCCAATTTTCGAAAATTTGGAAGGGGCTGCATGGTCGCGTGACTTTCCTACAGTTGCCCGCGGGGTGGCACCGCACGATAATACAAGGATTCCCGGGTGGCCACCATGACTCAGAATACGGCAGCCGATTTAGTAACGAAAAGTACTATTTTCACACCCCATGCACGACTTCAGCCCAATTTTAGAAAATTTGGAAGGGCTGCATGGTCGCCTGACTTTCCTATAGTTGCCCGCGGGGTGGCACCGCACGAAAATACAAGGATTCCCGGGTTGCCACCATGACTCAGGATACGGCAGCCGATTTAGTAACGAAAAGTGCTATTTTAACACCCCATGCACGACTTCAGCCCAATTTTAGAAAATTTGGAAGGGGCTGCATGGTCGCCTGACTTCCCTATAGTTGCCCGCGGGGTGGCACCGCACGAAAATACAAGGATTCGCGGGTTGCCACCATGACTCAGGATACGGCAGCCGATTTAGTAACGACAAGTGCTATTTTGACACCCCATGCACGACTTCAGCCCAATTTTTGAAAATTTGGAAGGGGCTACATGGTCGCGTGACTTCCCTTTAGTTGCCCGCGGGGTGGCACCGCACGAAAATACAAGGATTCCCGGGTTGCCACCATGACTCAGGATAAGGCAGCCGATTTAGTAACGAAAAGTGCTATTTTAACACCCCATGCACGACTTCAGCCAAATTTTAGAAAATTTGGAAGGGGCTGTATGGTCGCGTGACTTTCATATAGTTGCCTGCGGGGTGGCACCGCACGAAAATACAAGGATTCCCGGGTTGCCACCATGACTCAGGATACGGCAGCCGATTTAGTAACGAAAAGTGCTATTTTGACACACCATGCACGATTTCAGCCCAATTTTAGAAAAATTTGGAAGGGGCTGCATGGTCGCGTGACATTCCTATAGTTGCCCGCTGGGTGGCACCGCACGAAAATACAAGGATTCCCGGGTTGCCACCATGACTCAGGATACGGCAGCCGATTTAGTAACGAAAAGTGCTATTTTGACATCCCATGCACGACTTCAGCCCAATTTTAGAAAATTTGGAAGGGGCTACATGGTCGCGTGACTTTCCTTTAGTTGCCCGCGGGGTGGCACCGCTCGAAAATACAAGGATTCCCGGGTTGCCACCATGACTCAGGATACGGCAGCCGATTTAGTAACGAAAAGTGCTATTTTAACACCCCATGCACGACTTCAGCCCAATTTTAGAAAATTTGGAAGGGGCTGCATGGTCGCCTGACTTTCCTATAGTTGCCCGCGGGGTGGCACCGCACGAAAATACAAGGATTCGCGGGTTGCCACCATGACTCAGGATACGGCAGCCGATTTAGTAACGAAAAGTGCTATTTTGACACCCCATGCACGACTTCAGCCCAATTTTAGAAAATTTAGAAGGGGCTGCATGGTCGCGTGACTTTCCTATAGTTGTCTGCGGGGTGGCACCGCACGAAAATACAAGGATTCCCGGGTTGCCACCATGACTCAGGATACGGCAGCCGATTTAGTAACGAAAAGTGCTATTTTGACACCCCATGCACGATTTCAGCCCAATTTTAGAAAATTTGGAAGGGGCTGCATTGTCGCGTGACATTCCTATAGTTGCCCGCTGGGTGGCACCGCACGAAAATACAAGGATTCCCGGGTTGCCGCCATGACTCAGGATACGGCAGCCGATTTAGTAACGAAAAGTGCTATTTTGACATCCCATGCACGACTTCAGCCCAATTTAAAAAAATTTGGAAGGGGCTACATGGTCGCGTGACTTTCTTTTTGTTGCCCGCGGGGTGGCACCGCACGAAAATACAAGGATTCCCGGGTTGCCACCATGACTCAGGATACGGCAGCCGATTTAGTAACGAAAAGTGCTATTTTAACACCCCATGCACGACTTCAGCCCAATTTTTGAAAATTTGGAAGGGGCTACATGGTCGCGTGACTTTCCGTTAGTTGCCCGCGGGGTGGCACCGCACGAAAATACAAGGATTCCCGGGTTGCCACCATGACTCAGGATACGGCAGCCGATTTAGTAACGAAAAGTGCTATTTTGACACCCCATGCACGATTTCAGCCCAATTTTCGAAAATTTGGAAGGGGCTGCATGGTCGCGTGACTTTCCTACAGTTGCCCGCGGGGTGGCACCGCACGATAATACAAGGATTCTCGGGTGGCCACCATGACTCAGAATACGGCAGCCGATTTAGTAACGAAAAGTACTATTTTCACACCCCATGCACGACTTCAGCCCAATTTTAGAAAATTTGGAAAGGGCTGCATGGTCGCCTGACTTTCCTATAGTTGCCCGCGGGGTGGCACCGCACGAACATACAAGGATTCCCGGGTTGCCACCATGACTCAGGATACGGCAGCCGATTTAGTAACGAAAAGTGCTATTTTGACACCCCATGCACGACTTCAGCCCAATTTTAGAAAATTTGGAAGGGGCTGCATGGTCGCGTGACTTTCCTATAGTTGCCCGCGGGGTGGCACCGCACGAAAATACAAGGATTCCCGGGTTGCCACCATGACTCAGGATACGGCAGCCGATTTAGTAACGAAAAGTGCTATTTTAACACCCCATGCACGACTTCAGCCAAATTTTAGAAAATTTGGAAGGGGCTGTATGGTCGCGTGACTTTCATATAGTTGCCTGCGGGGTGGCACCGCACGAAAATACAAGGATTCCCGGGTTGCCACCATGACTCAGGATACGGCAGCCGATTTAGTAACGAAAAGTGCTATTTTGACACCCCATGCACGATTTCAGCCCAATTTTAGAAAATTTGGAAGGGGCTGCATGGTCGCGTGACATTCCTATAGTTGCCCGCTGGGTGGCACCGCACGAAAATACAAGGATTCCCGGGTTGCCACCATGACTCAGGATACGGCAGCCGATTTAGTAACGAAAAGTGCTATTTTGACATCCCATGCACGACTTCAGCCCAATTTTAGAAAATTTGGAAGGGGCTGCATGGTCGCGTGACTTTCCTATAGTTGCCCGCGGGGTGGCACCGCACGAAAATACAAGGATTCCCGGGTTGCCACCATGACTCAGGATACGGCAGCCGATTTAGTAACGAAAAGTGCTATTTTGACACCCCATGCACGACTTCAGCCCAATTTTAGAAAATTTGGAAGGGGCTGCATGGTCGCGTGACTTTCCTATAGTTGCCCGCGGGGAGGCACCGCACGAAAATACAAGGATTCCCGGGTTGCCACCATGACTCAGGATACGGCAGCCGATTTAGTAACGAAAAGTGCTATTTTAACACCCCATGCACGACTTCAGCCCAATTTTAGAAAATTTGGAAGGGGCTGCATGGTCGCGTGACTTTCCTATAGTTGCCCGCGGGGTGGCACCGCACGAAAATACAAGGATTCGCGGGTTGCCACCATGACTCAGGATACGGCAGCCGATTTAGTCACGAAAAGTGCTATTTTGACACCCCATGTACGACTTCAGCCCAATTTTTGAAAATTTGGAAGGGGCTACATGGTCGCGTGACTTTCCTATAGTTGCCCGCGGGGTGGCACCGCACGAAAATACAAGGATTCCCGGGTTGCCACCATGACTCAGGATACGGCAGCCGATTTAGTAACGAAAAGTGTTATTTTGACACCCCATGCACGACTTCAGCCCAATTTTAGAAAATTTGGAAGGGGCTGCATGGTCGCGTGACTTTTCTATAGTTGCCCGCGGGATGGCACCGCACGAAAATACAAGGATTCCCGGGTTGCCACCATGACTCAGGATACGGCAGCCGATTTAGTAACGAAAAGTGCTATTTTAACACCCCATGCACGACTTCAGCCCAATTTTAGAAAATTTGGAAGGGGCTGCATGGTCGCCTGACTTTCCTATAGTTGCCCGCGGGGTGGCACCGCACGAAAATACAAGGATTCGCGGGTTGCCACCATGACTCAGGATACGGCAGCCGATTTAGTAACGAAAAGTGCTATTTTGACACCCCATGCACGACTTCAGCCCAATTTTTGAAAATTTGGGAAGGGGCTACATGGTCGCGTGACTTTCCTATAGTTGCCCGCGGGGTGGCACCGCACGAAAATACAAGGATTCCCGGGTTGCCACCATGACTCAGGATACGGCAGCCGATTTAGTAACGAAAAGTGCTATTTTGACACCCCATGCACGACTTCAGCCCAATTTTAGAAAAGTTGGAAGGGGCTGCATGGTCGCGTGACTTTCCTATAGTTGCCCGCGGGGTGGCACCGCACGAAAATACAAGGATTCGCGGGTTGCCACCATGACTCAGGATACGGCAGCCGATTTAGTAACGAAAAGTGCTATTTTGACACCCCATGCACGACTTCAGCCCAATTTTAGAAAATTTGGAAGGAGCTGCATGGTCACGTGACTTTCCTATAGTTGCCCGCGGGGTGGCACCGCACGAAAATACAAGGATTCCCGGGTGGCCACCATGAATCAGGATACTGCAGCCGATTTAGTAACGAAAAGTGCTATTTTGACACCCCATGCACGACTTCAGCCCAATTTTTAGAAAATTTCGAAGGGGCTGCATGGTCGCGTTACTTTCCTATAGTTGCCCGCTGGGTGGCACCGCACGAAAATACAAGGATTCCCGGGTTGCCACCATGACTCAGGATACGGCAGCCGATTTAGTAACGAAAAGTGCTATTTTAACACCCCATGCACGACTTCAGCCAAATTTTACAAAATTTGGAAGGGGCTGTATGGTCGCGTGACTTTCATATAGTTGCCTGCGGGGTGGCACCGCACGAAAATACAAGGATTCCCGGGTTGCCACCATGACTCAGGATACGGCAGCCGATTTAGTAACGAAAAGTGCTATTTTGACACCCCATGCACGATTTCAGCCCAATTTTAGAAAATTTGGAAGGGGCTGCATGGTCGCGTGACATTCCTATAGTTGCCCGCTGGGTGGCACCGCACGAAAATACAAGGATTCCCGGGTTGCCACCATGACTCAGGATACGGCAGCCGATTTAGTAACGAAAAGTGCTATTTTGACACCCCATGCACGACTTCAGCCCAATTTTCGAAAATTTGGATGGGGCTGCATGGTCGCGTGACTTTCCTACAGTTGCCCGCGGGGTGGCACCGCACGATAATACAAGGATTCCCGGGTGGCCACCATGACTCAGAATACGGCAGCCGATTTAGTAACGAAAAGTACTATTTTCACACCCCATGCACGACTTCAGCCCAATTTTAGAAAATTTGGAAGGGGCTGCATGGTCGCGTGACTTTCCTATAGTTGCCCGCGGGGTGGCACCGCACGAAAATACAAGGATTCCCGGGTTGCCACCATGACTCAGGATACGGCAGCCGATTTAGTAACGAAAAGTGCTATTTTGACATCCCATGCACGACTTCAGCCCAATTTTAGAAAATTTGGAAGGGGCTGCATGGTCGCGTGACTTTCCTATAGTTGCCCGCGGGGTGGCACCGCACGAAAATACAAGGATTCGCGGGTTGCCACCATGACTCAGGATACGGCAGCCGATTTAGTAACGAAAAGTGCTATTTTGACACCCCATGCACGACTTCAGCCCAATTTTTGAAAATTTGGAAGGGGCTACATGGTCGCGTGACTTCCCTTTAGTTGCCCGCGGGGTGGCACCGCACGAAAATACAAGGATTCCCGGGTTGCCACCATGACTCAGGATAAGGCAGCCGATTTAGTAACGAAAAGTGCTATTTTAACACCCCATGCACGACTTCAGCCAAATTTTAGAAAATTTGGAAGGGGCTGTATGGTCGCGTGACTTTCATATAGTTGCCTGCGGGGTGGCACCGCACGAAAATACAAGGATTCCCGGGTTGCCACCATGACTCAGGATACGGCAGCCGATTTAGTAACGAAAAGTGCTATTTTGACACCCCATGCACGATTTCAGCCCAATTTTAGAAAATTTGGAAGGGGCTGCATGGTCGCGTGACATTCCTATAGTTGCCCGCTGGGTGGCACCGCACGAAAATACAAGGATTCCCGGGTTGCCACCATGACTCAGGATACGGCAGCCGATTTAGTAACGAAAAGTGCTATTTTGACATCCCATGCACGACTTCAGCCCAATTTTAGAAAATTTGGAAGGGGCTACATGGTCGCGTGACTTTCCTTTAGTTGCCCGCGGGGTGGCACCGCTCGAAAATACAAGGATTCCCGGGTTGCCACCATGACTCAGGATACGGCAGCCGATTTAGTAACGAAAAGTGCTATTTTAACACCCCATGCACGACTTCAGCCCAATTTTAGAAAATTTGGAAGGGGCTGCATGGTCGCCTGACTTTCCTATAGTTGCCCGCGGGGTGGCACCGCACGAAAATACAAGGATTCGCGGGTTGCCACCATGACTCAGGATACGGCAGCCGATTTAGTAACGAAAAGTGCTATTTTGACACCCCATGCACGACTTCAGCCCAATTTTAGAAAATTTGGAAGGGGCTGCATGGTCGCGTGACTTTCCTATAGTTGCCTGCGGGGTGGCACCGCACGAAAATACAAGGATTCCCGGGTTGCCACCATGACTCAGGATACGGCAGCCGATTTAGTAACGAAAAGTGCTATTTTGACACCCCATGCACGATTTCAGCCCAATTTTAGAAAATTTGGAAGGGGCTGCATTGTCGCGTGACATTCCTATAGTTGCCCGCTGGGTGGCACCGCACGAAAATACAAGGATTCCCGGGTTGCCGCCATGACTCAGGATACGGCAGCCGATTTAGTAACGAAAAGTGCTATTTTGACATCCCATGCACGACTTCAGCCCAATTTAAAAAAATTTGGAAGGGGCTACATGGTCGCGTGACTTTCTTTTTGTTGCCCGCGGGGTGGCACCGCACGAAAATACAAGGATTCCCGGGTTGCCACCATGACTCAGGATACGGCAGCCGATTTAGTAACGAAAAGTGCTATTTTAACACCCCATGCACGACTTCAGCCCAATTTTTGAAAATTTGGAAGGGGCTACATGGTCGCGTGACTTTCCTTTAGTTGCCCGCGGGGTGGCACCGCACGAAAATACAAGGATTCCCGGGTTGCCACCATGACTCAGGATACGGCAGCCGATTTAGTAACGAAAAGTGCTATTTTGACACCCCATGCACGATTTCAGCCCAATTTTCGAAAATTTGGAAGGGGCTGCATGGTCGCGTGACTTTCCTACAGTTGCCCGCGGGGTGGCACCGCACGATAATACAAGGATTCTCGGGTGGCCACCATGACTCAGAATACGGCAGCCGATTTAGTAACGAAAAGTACTATTTTCACACCCCATGCACGACTTCAGCCCAATTTTAGAAAATTTGGAAAGGGCTGCATGGTCGCCTGACTTTCCTATAGTTGCCCGCGGGGTGGCACCGCACGAAAATACAAGGATTCCCGGGTTGCCACCATGACTCAGGATACGGCAGCCGATTTAGTAACGAAAAGTGCTATTTTGACACCCCATGCACGACTTCAGCCCAATTTTAGAAAATTTGGAAGGGGCTGCATGGTCGCGTGACTTTCCTATAGTTGCCCGCGGGGTGGCACCGCACGAAAATACAAGGATTCCCGGGTTGCCACCATGACTCAGGATACGGCAGCCGATTTAGTAACGAAAAGTGCTATTTTAACACCCCATGCACGACTTCAGCCAAATTTTAGAAAATTTGGAAGGGGCTGTATGGTCGCGTGACTTTCATATAGTTGCCTGCGGGGTGGCACCGCACGAAAATACAAGGATTCCCGGGTTGCCACCATGACTCAGGATACGGCAGCCGATTTAGTAACGAAAAGTGCTATTTTGACACCCCATGCACGATTTCAGCCCAATTTTAGAAAATTTGGAAGGGGCTGCATGGTCGCGTGACATTCCTATAGTTGCCCGCTGGGTGGCACCGCACGAAAATACAAGGATTCCCGGGTTGCCACCATGACTCAGGATACGGCAGCCGATTTAGTAACGAAAAGTGCTATTTTGACATCCCATGCACGACTTCAGCCCAATTTTAGAAAATTTGGAAGGGGCTGCATGGTCGCGTGACTTTCCTATAGTTGCCCGCGGGGTGGCACCGCACGAAAATACAAGGATTCCCGGGTTGCCACCATGACTCAGGATACGGCAGCCGATTTAGTAACGAAAAGTGCTATTTTGACACCCCATGCACGACTTCAGCCCAATTTTAGAAAATTTGGAAGGGGCTGCATGGTCGCGTGACTTTCCTATAGTTGCCCGCGGGGAGGCACCGCACGAAAATACAAGGATTCCCGGGTTGCCACCATGACTCAGGATACGGCAGCCGATTTAGTAACGAAAAGTGCTATTTTAACACCCCATGCACGACTTCAGCCCAATTTTAGAAAATTTGGAAGGGGCTGCATGGTCGCGTGACTTTCCTATAGTTGCCCGCGGGGTGGCACCGCACGAAAATACAAGGATTCGCGGGTTGCCACCATGACTCAGGATACGGCAGCCGATTTAGTCACGAAAAGTGCTATTTTGACACCCCATGTACGACTTCAGCCCAATTTTTGAAAATTTGGAAGGGGCTACATGGTCGCGTGACTTTCCTATAGTTGCCCGCGGGGTGGCACCGCACGAAAATACAAGGATTCCCGGGTTGCCACCATGACTCAGGATACGGCAGCCGATTTAGTAACGAAAAGTGTTATTTTGACACCCCATGCACGACTTCAGCCCAATTTTAGAAAATTTGGAAGGGGCTGCATGGTCGCGTGACTTTCCTATAGTTGCCCGCGGGATGGCACCGCACGAAAATACAAGGATTCCCGGGTTGCCACCATGACTCAGGATACGGCAGCCGATTTAGTAACGAAAAGTGCTATTTTAACACCCCATGCACGACTTCAGCCCAATTTTAGAAAATTTGGAAGGGGCTGCATGGTCGCCTGACTTTCCTATAGTTGCCCGCGGGGTGGCACCGCACGAAAATACAAGGATTCGCGGGTTGCCACCATGACTCAGGATACGGCAGCCGATTTAGTAACGAAAAGTGCTATTTTGACACCCCATGCACGACTTCAGCCCAATTTTTGAAAATTTGGAAGGGGCTACATGGTCGCGTGACTTTCCTATAGTTGCCCGCGGGGTGGCACCGCACGAAAATACAAGGATTCCCGGGTTGCCACCATGACTCAGGATACGGCAGCCGATTTAGTAACGAAAAGTGCTATTTTGACACCCCATGCACGACTTCAGCCCAATTTTAGAAAAGTTGGAAGGGGCTGCATGGTCGCGTGACTTTCCTATAGTTGCCCGCGGGGTGGCACCGCACGAAAATACAAGGATTCGCGGGTTGCCACCATGACTCAGGATACGGCAGCCGATTTAGTAACGAAAAGTGCTATTTTGACACCCCATGCACGACTTCAGCCCAATTTTAGAAAATTTGGAAGGAGCTGCATGGTCACGTGACTTTCCTATAGTTGCCCGCGGGGTGGCACCGCACGAAAATACAAGGATTCCCGGGTGGCCACCATGAATCAGGATACTGCAGCCGATTTAGTAACGAAAAGTGCTATTTTGACACCCCATGCACGACTTCAGCCCAATTTTTAGAAAATTTGGAAGGGGCTGCATGGTCGCGTTACTTTCCTATAGTTGCCCGCTGGGTGGCACCGCACGAAAATACAAGGATTCCCGGGTTGCCACCATGACTCAGGATACGGCAGCCGATTTAGTAACGAAAAGTGCTATTTTAACACCCCATGCACGACTTCAGCCAAATTTTACAAAATTTGGAAGGGGCTGTATGGTCGCGTGACTTTCATATAGTTGCCTGCGGGGGTGGCACCGCACGAAAATACAAGGATTCCCGGGTTGCCACCATGACTCAGGATACGGCAGCCGATTTAGTAACGAAAAGTGCTATTTTGACACCCCATGCACGATTTCAGCCCAATTTTAGAAAATTTGGAAGGGGCTGCATGGTCGCGTGACATTCCTATAGTTGCCCGCTGGGTGGCACCGCAAGGAAAATACAAGGATTCCCGGGTTGCCACCATGACTCAGGATACGGCAGCCGATTTAGTAACGAAAAGTGCTATTTTGACACCCCATGCACGACTTCAGCCCAATTTTCGAAAATTTGGAAGGGGCTGCATGGTCGCGTGACTTTCCTACAGTTGCCCGCGGGGTGGCACCGCACGATAATACAAGGATTCCCGGGTGGCCACCATGACTCAGAATACGGCAGCCGATTTAGTAACGAAAAGTACTATTTTCACACCCCATGCACGACTTCAGCCCAATTTTAGAAAATTTGGAAGGGGCTGCATGGTCGCGTGACTTTCCTATAGTTGCCCGCGGGGTGGCACCGCACGAAAATACAAGGATTCCCGGGTTGCCACCATGACTCAGGATACGGCAGCCGATTTAGTAACGAAAAGTGCTATTTTGACATCCCATGCACGACTTCAGCCCAATTTTAGAAAATTTGGAAGGGGCTGCATGGTCGCGTGACTTTCCTATAGTTGCCCGCGGGGTGGCACCGCACGAAAATACAAGGATTCCCGGGTTGCCACCATGACTCAGGATACGGCAGCCGATTTAGTAACGAAAAGTGCTATTTTGACACCCCATGCACGACTTCAGCCCAATTTTCGAAATTTGGAAGGGGCTGCATGGTCGCGTGACTTTCCTACAGTTGCCCTCGGGGTGGCACCGCACGATAATACAAGGATTCCCGGGTGGCCACCATGACTCAGAATACGGCAGCCGATTTAGTAACGAAAAGTACTATTTTACCCCATGCACGACTTCAGCCCAATTTTAGAAAATTTGGAAGGGGCTGCATGGTCGCGTGACTTTCCTATAGTTGCCCGCGGGGTGGCACCGCACGACAATACAAGGATTCCCGGGTTGCCACCATGACTCAGGATACGGCAGCCGATTTAGTAACGAAAAGTGCTATTTTGACACCCCATGCACGACTTCAGCCCAATTTTAGAAAATTTGGAAGGGGCTGCATGGTCGCCTGACTTTCCTATAGTTGCCCGCGGGGTGGCACCGCACGAAAATACAAGTATTCCCGGGTTGCCACCATGACTCAGGATACGGCAGCCGATTTAGTAACGAAAAGTGCTATTTTGACACCCCATGCACGACTTCAGCCCAATTTTAGAAAATTTGGAAGGGGCTACATGGTCGCGTGACTTTCCTATAGTTGCCCGCGGGGTGGCACCGCACGAAAATACAAGGATTCCCGGGTTGCCACCATGACTCAGGATACGGCAGCCGATTTAGTAACGAAAAGTGCTATTTTGACACCCCATGCACGACTTCAGCCCAATTTTAGAAAATTTGGAAGGGGCTGCATGGTCGCGTGACTTTCCTATAGTTGCCCGCGGGGAGGCACCGCACGAAAATACAAGGATTCCCGGGTTGCCACCATGACTCAGGATACGGCAGCCGATTTAGTAACGAAAAGTGCTATTTTAACACCCCATGCACGACTTCAGCCCAATTTTAGAAAATTTGGAAGGGGCTGCATGGTCGCGTGACTTTCCTATAGTTGCCCGCGGGGTGGCACCGCACGAAAATACAAGGATTCGCGGGTTGCCACCATGACTCAGGATACGGCAGCCGATTTAGTCACGAAAAGTGCTATTTTGACACCCCATGTACGACTTCAGCCCAATTTTTGAAAATTTGGAAGGGGCTACATGGTCGCGTGACTTTCCTATAGTTGCCCGCGGGGTGGCACCGCACGAAAATACAAGGATTCCCGGGTTGCCACCATGACTCAGGATACGGCAGCCGATTTAGTAACGAAAAGTGTTATTTTGACACCCCATGCACGACTTCAGCCCAATTTTAGAAAATTTGGAAGGGGCTGCATGGTCGCGTGACTTTCCTATAGTTGCCCGCGGGATGGCACCGCACGAAAATACAAGGATTCCCGGGTTGCCACCATGACTCAGGATACGGCAGCCGATTTAGTAACGAAAAGTGCTATTTTAACACCCCATGCACGACTTCAGCCCAATTTTAGAAAATTTGGAAGGGGCTGCATGGTCGCGTGACATTCCTATTGTTGCCCGCGGGGTGGCACCGCACGAAAATACAAGTATTCCCGGGTTGCCACCATGACTCAGGATACGGCAGCCGATTTAGTAACGAAAAGTGCTATTTTGACACCCCATGCACGACTTCAGCCCAATTTTAGAAAATTTGGAAGGGGCTACATGGTCGCGTGACTTTCCTATAGTTGCCCGCGGGGTGGCACCGCACGAAAATACAAGGATTCCCGGGTTGCCACCATGACTCAGGATACGGCAGCCGATTTAGTAACGAAAAGTGCTATTTTGACACCCCATGCACGACTTCAGCCCAATTTTAGAAAATTTGGAAGGGGCTGTATGGTCGCGTGACTTTCCTATAGTTGCCCGCGGGGTGGCACCGCACGAAAATACAAGGATTCGCGGGTTGCCACCATGACTCAGGATACGGCAGCCGATTTAGTAACGAAAAGTGCTATTTTGACACCCCATGCACGACTTCAGCCCAATTTTTGAAAATTTGGAAGGGGCTACATGGTCGCGTGACTTTCCTTTAGTTGCCCGCGGGGTGGCACCGCACGAAAATACAAGGATTCCCGGGTTGCCACCATGACTCAGGATACGGCAGCCGATTTAGTAACGAAAAGTGCTATTTTGACACCCCATGCACGATTTCAGCCCAATTTTCGAAAATTTGGAAGGGGCTGCATGGTCGCGTGACTTTCCTACAGTTGCCCGCGGGGTGGCACCGCACGATAATACAAGGATTCCCGGGTGGCCACCATGACTCAGAATACGGCAGCCGATTTAGTAACGAAAAGTACTATTTTCACACCCCATGCACGACTTCAGCCCAATTTTAGAAAATTTGGAAGGGGCTGCATGGTCGCCTGACTTTCCTATAGTTGCCCGCGGGGTGGCACCGCACGAAAATACAAGGATTCCCGGGTTGCCACCATGACTCAGGATACGGCAGCCGATTTAGTAACGAAAAGTGCTATTTTGACACCCCATGCACGACTTCAGCCCAATTTTAGAAAATTTGGAAGGGGCTGCATGGTCGCGTGACTTTCCTATAGTTGCCCGCGGGGTGGCACCGCACGAAAATACAAGGATTCCCGGGTTGCCACCATGACTCAGGATACGGCAGCCGATTTAGTAACGAAAAGTGCTATTTTAACACCCCATGCACGACTTCAGCCAAATTTTACAAAATTTGGAAGGGGCTGTATGGTCGCGTGACTTTCATATAGTTGCCTTGCGGGTGGCACCGCACGAAAATACAAGGATTCCCGGGTGGCCACCATGACTCAGGATACGGCAGCCGATTTAGTAACGAAAAGTGCTATTTTGACACCCCATGCACGATTTCAGCCCAATTTTAGAAAATTTGGAAGGGGCTGCATGGTCGCGTGACATTCCTATAGTTGCCCGCTGGGTGGCACCGCACGAAAATACAAGGATTCCCGGGTTGCCACCATGACTCAGGATACGGCAGCCGATTTAGTAACGAAAAGTGCTATTTTGACATCCCATGCACGACTTCAGCCCAATTTTAGAAAATTTGGAAGGGGCTACATGGTCGCGTGACTTTCCTTTAGTTGCCCGCGGGGTGGCACCGCACGAAAATACAAGGATTCCCGGGTTGGCACCATGACTCAGGATACGGCAGCCGATTTAGTAACGAAAAGTGCTATTTTAACACCCCATGCACGACTTCAGCCCAATTTTAGAAAATTTGGAAGGGGCTGCATGGTCGCCTGACTTTCCTATAGTTGTCCGCGGGGTGGCACCGCACGAAAATACAAGGATTCGCGGGTTGCCACCATGACTCAGGATACGGCAGCCGATTTAGTAACGAAAAGTGCTATTTTGACACCCCATGCACGACTTCAGCCCAATTTTAGAAAATTTGGAAGGGGCTGCATGGTCGCGTGACTTTCCTATAGTTGCCCTCGGGGTGGCACCGCACGAAAATACAAGGATTCCCGGGTTGCCACCATGACTCAGGATACGGCAGCCGATTTAGTAACGAAAAGTGCTATTTTAACACCCCATGCACGACTTCAGCCAAATTTTAGAAAATTTGGAAGGGGCTGTATGGTCGCGTGACTTTCAGTATAGTTGCCTGCGGGGTGGCACCGCACGAAAATACAAGGATTCCCGGGTTGCCACCATGACTCAGGATACGGCAGCCGATTTAGTAACGAAAAGTGCTATTTTGACACCCCATGCACGATTTCAGCCCAATTTTAGAAAATTTGGAAGGGGCTGCATGGTCGCGTGACATTCTTTTTGTTGCCCGCGGGGTGGCACCGCACGAAAATACAAGGATTCCCGGGTTGCCACCATGACTCAGGATACGGCAGCCGATTTAGTAACGAAAAGTGCTATTTTAACACCCCATGCACGACTTCAGCCCAATTTTTGAAAATTTGGAAGGGGCTACATGGTCGCGTGACTTTCCTTTAGTTGCCCGCGGGGTGGCACCGCACGAAAATACAAGGATTCCCGGGTTGCCACCATGACTCAGGATACGGCAGCCGATTTAGTAACGAAAAGTGCTATTTTGACACCCCATGCACGACTTCAGCCCAATTTTAGAAAATTTGGAAGGGGCTGCATGGTCGCGTGACTTTCCTATAGTTGCCTGCGGGGTGGCACCGCACGAAAATACAAGGATTCCCGGGTTGCCACCATGACTCAGGATACGGCAGCCGATTTAGTAACGAAAAGTGCTATTTTAACACCCCATGCACGACTTCAGCCAAATTTTAGAAAATTTGGAAGGGGCTGTATGGTCGCGTGACTTTCATATAGTTGCCTGCGGGGTGGCACCGCACGAAAATACAAGGATTCCCGGGTTGCCACCATGACTCAGGATACGGCAGCCGATTTAGTAACGAAAAGTGCTATTTTGACACCCCATGCACGATTTCAGCCCAATTTTAGAAAATTTGGAAGGGGCTGCATGGTCGCGTGACATTCCTATAGTTGCCCGCTGGGTGGCACCGCACGAAAATACAAGGATTCCCGGGTTGCCACCATGACTCAGGATACGGCAGCCGATTTAGTAACGAAAAGTGCTATTTTGACATCCCATGCACGACTTCAGCCCAATTTTAGAAAATTTGGAAGGGGCTGCATGGTCGCGTGACTTTCCTATAGTTGCCCGCGGGGTGGCACCGCACGAAAATACAAGGATTCCCGGGTTGCCACCATGACTCAGGATACGGCAGCCGATTTAGTAACGAAAAGTGCTATTTTGACACCCCATGCACGACTTCAGCCCAATTTTCGAAAATTTGGAAGGGGCTGCATGGTCGCGTGACTTTCCTATAGTTGCCCGCGGGGAGGCACCGCACGAAAATACAAGGATTCCCGGGTTGCCACCATGACTCAGGATACGGCAGCCGATTTAGTAACGAAAAGTGCTATTTTAACACCCCATGCACGACTTCAGCCCAATTTTAGAAAATTTGGAAGGGGCTGCATGGTCGCGTGACTTTCCTATAGTTGCCCGCGGGGTGGCACCGCACGAAAATACAAGGATTCGCGGGTTGCCACCATGACTCAGGATACGGCAGCCGATTTAGTCACGAAAAGTGCTATTTTGACACCCCATGTACGACTTCAGCCCAATTTTTGAAAATTTGGAAGGGGCTACATGGTCGCGTGACTTTCCTATAGTTGCCCGCGGGGTGGCACCGCACGAAAATACAAGGATTCCCGGGTTGCCACCATGACTCAGGATACGGCAGCCGATTTAGTAACGAAAAGTGTTATTTTGACACCCCATGCACGACTTCAGCCCAATTTTAGAAAATTTGGAAGGGGCTGCATGGTCGCGTGACTTTCCTATAGTTGCCCGCGGGATGGCACCGCACGAAAATACAAGGATTCCCGGGTTGCCACCATGACTCAGGATACGGCAGCCGATTTAGTAACGAAAAGTGCTATTTTAACACCCCATGCACGACTTCAGCCCAATTTTAGAAAATTTGGAAGGGGCTGCATGGTCGCCTGACTTTCCTATAGTTGCCCGCGGGGTGGCACCGCACGAAAATACAAGGATTCGCGGGTTGCCACCATGACTCAGGATACGGCAGCCGATTTAGTAACGAAAAGTGCTATTTTGACACCCCATGCACGACTTCAGCCCAATTTTTGAAAATTTGGAAGGGGCTACATGGTCGCGTGACTTTCCTATAGTTGCCCGCGGGGTGGCACCGCACGAAAATACAAGGATTCGCGGGTTGCCACCATGACTCAGGATACGGCAGCCGATTTAGTAACGAAAAGTGCTATTTTGACACCCCATGCACGACTTCAGCCCAATTTTAGAAAAGTTGGAAGGGGCTGCATGGTCGCGTGACTTTCCTATAGTTGCCCGCGGGGTGGCACCGCACGAAAATACAAGGATTCGCGGGTTGCCACCATGACTCAGGATACGGCAGCCGATTTAGTAACGAAAAGTGCTATTTTGACACCCCATGCACGACTTCAGCCCAATTTTAGAAAATTTGGAAGGAGCTGCATGGTCACGTGACTTTCCTATAGTTGCCCGCGGGGTGGCACCGCACGAAAATACAAGGATTCCCGGGTGGCCACCATGAATCAGGATACTGCAGCCGATTTAGTAACGAAAAGTGCTATTTTGACACCCCATGCACGACTTCAGCCCAATTTTTAGAAAATTTGGAAGGGGCTGCATGGTCGCGTTACTTTCCTATAGTTGCCCGCTGGGTGGCACCGCACGAAAATACAAGGATTCCCGGGTTGCCACCATGACTCAGGATACGGCAGCCGATTTAGTAACGAAAAGTGCTATTTTAACACCCCATGCACGACTTCAGCCAAATTTTACAAAATTTGGAAGGGGCTGTATGGTCGCGTGACTTTCATATAGTTGCCTGCGGGGTGGCACCGCACGAAAATACAAGGATTCCCGGGTTGCCACCATGACTCAGGATACGGCAGCCGATTTAGTAACGAAAAGTGCTATTTTGACACCCCATGCACGATTTCAGCCCAATTTTAGAAAATTTGGAAGGGGCTGCATGGTCGCGTGACATTCCTATAGTTGCCCGCTGGGTGGCACCGCACGAAAATACAAGGATTCCCGGGTTGCCACCATGACTCAGGATACGGCAGCCGATTTAGTAACGAAAAGTGCTATTTTGACACCCCATGCACGACTTCAGCCCAATTTTCGAAAATTTGGAAGGGGCTGCATGGTCGCGTGACTTTCCTACAGTTGCCCGCGGGGTGGCACCGCACGATAATACAAGGATTCCCGGGTGGCCACCATGACTCAGAATACGGCAGCCGATTTAGTAACGAAAAGTACTATTTTCACACCCCATGCACGACTTCAGCCCAATTTTAGAAAATTTGGAAGGGGCTGCATGGTCGCGTGACTTTCCTATAGTTGCCCGCGGGGTGGCACCGCACGAAAATACAAGGATTCCCGGGTTGCCACCATGACTCAGGATACGGCAGCCGATTTAGTAACGAAAAGTGCTATTTTGACATCCCATGCACGACTTCAGCCCAATTTTAGAAAATTTGGAAGGGGCTGCATGGTCGCGTGACTTTCCTATAGTTGCCCGCGGGGTGGCACCGCACGAAAATACAAGGATTCGCGGGTTGCCACCATGACTCAGGATACGGCAGCCGATTTAGTAACGAAAAGTGCTATTTTGACACCCCATGCACGACTTCAGCCCAATTTTTGAAAATTTGGAAGGGGCTACATGGTCGCGTGACTTCCCTTTAGTTGCCCGCGGGGTGGCACCGCACGAAAATACAAGGATTCCCGGGTTGCCACCATGACTCAGGATAAGGCAGCCGATTTAGTAACGAAAAGTGCTATTTTAACACCCCATGCACGACTTCAGCCAAATTTTAGAAAATTTGGAAGGGGCTGTATGGTCGCGTGACTTTCATATAGTTGCCTGCGGGGTGGCACCGCACGAAAATACAAGGATTCCCGGGTTGCCACCATGACTCAGGATACGGCAGCCGATTTAGTAACGAAAAGTGCTATTTTGACACCCCATGCACGATTTCAGCCCAATTTTAGAAAATTTGGAAGGGGCTGCATGGTCGCGTGACATTCCTATAGTTGCCCGCTGGGTGGCACCGCACGAAAATACAAGGATTCCCGGGTTGCCACCATGACTCAGGATACGGCAGCCGATTTAGTAACGAAAAGTGCTATTTTGACATCCCATGCACGACTTCAGCCCAATTTTAGAAAATTTGGAAGGGGCTACATGGTCGCGTGACTTTCCTTTAGTTGCCCGCGGGGTGGCACCGCTCGAAAATACAAGGATTCCCGGGTTGCCACCATGACTCAGGATACGGCAGCCGATTTAGTAACGAAAAGTGCTATTTTAACACCCCATGCACGACTTCAGCCCAATTTTAGAAAATTTGGAAGGGGCTGCATGGTCGCCTGACTTTCCTATAGTTGCCCGCGGGGTGGCACCGCACGAAAATACAAGGATTCGCGGGTTGCCACCATGACTCAGGATACGGCAGCCGATTTAGTAACGAAAAGTGCTATTTTGACACCCCATGCACGACTTCAGCCCAATTTTAGAAAATTTGGAAGGGGCTGCATGGTCGCGTGACTTTCCTATAGTTGCCTGCGGGGTGGCACCGCACGAAAATACAAGGATTCCCGGGTTGCCACCATGACTCAGGATACGGCAGCCGATTTAGTAACGAAAAGTGCTATTTTGACACCCCATGCACGATTTCAGCCCAATTTTAGAAAATTTGGAAGGGGCTGCATTGTCGCGTGACATTCCTATAGTTGCCCGCTGGGTGGCACCGCACGAAAATACAAGGATTCCCGGGTTGCCGCCATGACTCAGGATACGGCAGCCGATTTAGTAACGAAAAGTGCTATTTTGACATCCCATGCACGACTTCAGCCCAATTTTAAAAAATTTGGAAGGGGCTACATGGTCGCGTGACTTTCCTACAGTTGCCCGCGGGGTGGCACCGCACGATAATACAAGGATTCTCGGGTGGCCACCATGACTCAGAATACGGCAGCCGATTTAGTAACGAAAAGTACTATTTTCACACCCCATGCACGACTTCAGCCCAATTTTAGAAAATTTGGAAAGGGCTGCATGGTCGCCTGACTTTCCTATAGTTGCCCGCGGGGTGGCACCGCACGAAAATACAAGGATTCCCGGGTTGCCACCATGACTCAGGATACGGCAGCCGATTTAGTAACGAAAAGTGCTATTTTGACACCCCATGCACGACTTCAGCCCAATTTTAGAAAATTTGGAAGGGGCTGCATGGTCGCGTGACTTTCCTATAGTTGCCCGCGGGGTGGCACCGCACGAAAATACAAGGATTCCCGGGTTGCCACCATGACTCAGGATACGGCAGCCGATTTAGTAACGAAAAGTGCTATTTTAACACCCCATGCACGACTTCAGCCAAATTTTAGAAAATTTGGAAGGGGCTGTATGGTCGCGTGACTTTCATATAGTTGCCTGCGGGGTGGCACCGCACGAAAATACAAGGATTCGCGGGTTGCCACCATGACTCAGGATACGGCAGCCGATTTAGTAACGAAAAGTGCTATTTTGACACCCCATGCACGACTTCAGCCCAATTTTTGAAAATTTGGAAGGGGCTACATGGTCGCGTGACTTTCCTATAGTTGCCCGCGGGGTGGCACCGCACGAAAATACAAGGATTCCCGGGTTGCCACCATGACTCAGGATACGGCAGCCGATTTAGTAACGAAAAGTGCTATTTTGACACCCCATGCACGACTTCAGCCCAATTTTAGAAAAGTTGGAAGGGGCTGCATGGTCGCGTGACTTTCCTATAGTTGCCCGCGGGGTGGCACCGCACGAAAATACAAGGATTCGCGGGTTGCCACCATGACTCAGGATACGGCAGCCGATTTAGTAACGAAAAGTGCTATTTTGACACCCCATGCACGACTTCAGCCCAATTTTAGAAAATTTGGAAGGAGCTGCATGGTCACGTGACTTTCCTATAGTTGCCCGCGGGGTGGCACCGCACGAAAATACAAGGATTCCCGGGTGGCCACCATGAATCAGGATACTGCAGCCGATTTAGTAACGAAAAGTGCTATTTTGACACCCCATGCACGACTTCAGCCCAATTTTTAGAAAATTTGGAAGGGGCTGCATGGTCGCGTTACTTTCCTATAGTTGCCCGCTGGGTGGCACCGCACGAAAATACAAGGATTCCCGGGTTGCCACCATGACTCAGGATACGGCAGCCGATTTAGTAACGAAAAGTGCTATTTTAACACCCCATGCACGACTTCAGCCCAATTTTAGAAAATTTGGAAAGGGCTGCATGGTCGCGTGACTTTCATATAGTTGCCTGCGGGGTGGCACCGCACGAAAATACAAGGATTCCCGGGTTGCCACCATGACTCAGGATACGGCAGCCGATTTAGTAACGAAAAGTGCTATTTTGACACCCCATGCACGATTTCAGCCCAATTTTAGAAAATTTGGAAGGGGCTGCATGGTCGCGTGACATTCCTATAGTTGCCCGCTGGGTGGCACCGCACGAAAATACAAGGATTCCCGGGTTGCCACCATGACTCAGGATACGGCAGCCGATTTAGTAACGAAAAGTGCTATTTTGACACCCCATGCACGACTTCAGCCCAATTTTCGAAAATTTGGAAGGGGCTGCATGGTCGCGTGACTTTCCTACAGTTGCCCGCGGGGTGGCACCGCACGAAAATACAAGGATTCCCGGGTTGCCACCATGACTCAGGATACGGCAGCCGATTTAGTAACGAAAAGTGCTATTTTGACACCCCATGCACGATTTCAGCCCAATTTTAGAAAATTTGGAAGGGGCTGCATGGTCGCGTGACATTCCTATAGTTGCCCGCTGGGTGGCACCGCACGAAAATACAAGGATTCCCGGGTTGCCACCATGACTCAGGATACGGCAGCCGATTTAGTAACGAAAAGTGCTATTTTGACATCCCATGCACGACTTCAGCCCAATTTTAGAAAATTTGGAAGGGGCTGCATGGTCGCGTGACTTTCCTATAGTTGCCCGCGGGGTGGCACCGCACGAAAATACAAGGATTCCCGGGTTGCCACCATGACTCAGGATACGGCAGCCGATTTAGTAACGAAAAGTGCTATTTTGACACCCCATGCACGACTTCAGCCCAATTTTAGAAAATTTGGAAGGGGCTGCATGGTCGCGTGACTTTCCTATAGTTGCCCGCGGGGAGGCACCGCACGAAAATACAAGGATTCCCGGGTTGCCACCATGACTCAGGATACGGCAGCCGATTTAGTAACGAAAAGTGCTATTTTAACACCCCATGCACGACTTCAGCCCAATTTTAGAAAATTTGGAAGGGGCTGCATGGTCGCGTGACTTTCCTATAGTTGCCCGCGGGGTGGCACCGCACGAAAATACAAGGATTCGCGGGTTGCCACCATGACTCAGGATACGGCAGCCGATTTAGTCACGAAAAGTGCTATTTTGACACCCCATGTACGACTTCAGCCCAATTTTTGAAAATTTGGAAGGGGCTACATGGTCGCGTTACTTTCCTATAGTTGCCCACGGGGTGGCACCGCACGAAAATACAAGGATTCCCGGGTTGCCACCATGACTCAGGATACGGCAGCCGATTTAGTAACGAAAAGTGTTATTTTGACACCCCATGCACGACTTCAGCCCAATTTTAGAAAATTTGGAAGGGGCTGCATGGTCGCGTGACTTTCCTATAGTTGCCCGCGGGATGGCACCGCACGAAAATACAAGGATTCCCGGGTTGCCACCATGACTCAGGATACGGCAGCCGATTTAGTAACGAAAAGTGCTATTTTAACACCCCATGCACGACTTCAGCCCAATTTTAGAAAATTTGGAAGGGGCTGCATGGTCGCCTGACTTTCATATAGTTGCCCGCGGGGTGGCACCGCACGAAAATACAAGGATTCGCGGGTTGTCACCATGACTCAGGATACGGCAGCCGATTTAGTAACGAAAAGTGCTATTTTGACACCCCATGCACGACTTCAGCCCAATTTTTGAAAATTTGGAAGGGGCTACATGGTCGCGTGACTTTCCTATAGTTGCCCGCGGGGTGGCACCGCACGAAAATACAAGGATTCCCGGGTTGCCACCATGACTCAGGAAACGGCAGCCGATTTAGTAACGAAAAGTGCTATTTTGACACCCCATGCACGACTTCAGCCCAATTTTTGAAAAGTTGGAAGGGGCTGCATGGTCGCGTGACTTTCCTATAGTTGCCCGCGGGGTGGCACCGCACGAAAATACAAGGATTCGCGGGTTGCCACCATGACTCAGGATACGGCTGCCGATTTAGTAACGAAAAGTGCTATTTTGACACCCCATGCACGACTTCAGCCCAATTTTAGAAAATTTGGAAGGAGCTGCATGGTCACGTGACTTTCCTATAGTTGCCCGCGGGGTGGCACCGCACGAAAATACAAGGATTCCCGGGTGGCCACCATGAATCAGGATACTGCAGCCGATTTAGTAACGAAAAGTGCTATTTTGACACCCCATGCACGACTTCAGCCCAATTTTTAGAAAATTTGGAAGGGGCTGCATGGTCGCGTTACTTTCCTATAGTTGCCCGCTGGGTGGCACCGCACGAAAATACAAGGATTCCCGGGTTGCCACCATGACTCAGGATACGGCAGCCGATTTAGTAACGAAAAGTGCTATTTTAACACCCCATGCACGACTTCAGCCAAATTTTACAAAATTTGGAAGGGGCTGCATGGTCGCGTGACTTTCCTATAGTTGCCCGCGGGGTGGCACCGCACGACAATACAAGGATTCCCGGGTTGCCACCATGACTCAGGATACGGCAGCCGATTTAGTAACGAAAAGTGCTATTTTGACACCCCATGCACGACTTCAGCCCAATTTTCGAAATTTGGAAGGGGCTGCATGGTCGCGTGACTTTCCTACAGTTGCCCGCGGGGTGGCACCGCACGATAATACAAGGATTCCCGGGTGGCCACCATGACTCAGAATACGGCAGCCGATTTAGTAACGAAAAGTACTATTTTACCCCATGCACGACTTCAGCCCAATTTTAGAAAATTTGGAAGGGGCTGCATGGTCGCGTGACTTTCCTATAGTTGCCCGCGGGGTGGCACCGCACGACAATACAAGGATTCCCGGGTTGCCACCATGACTCAGGATACGGCAGCCGATTTAGTAACGAAAAGTGCTATTTTGACACCCCATGCACGACTTCAGCCCAATTTTCGAAATTTGGAAGGGGCTGCATGGTCGCGTGACTTTCCTACAGTTGCCCGCGGGGTGGCACCGCACGATAATACAAGGATTCCCGGGTGGCCACCATGACTCAGAATACGGCAGCCGATTTAGTAACGAAAAGTACTATTTTACCCCATGCACGACTTCAGCCCAATTTTAGAAAATTTGGAAGGGGCTGCATGGTCGCGTGACTTTCCTATAGTTGCCCGCGGGGTGGCACCGCACGACAATACAAGGATTCCCGGGTTGCCACCATGACTCAGGATACGGAAGCCGATTTAGTAACGAAAAGTGCTATTTTGACACCCCATGCACGACTTCAGCCCAATTTTCGAAAATTTGGAAGGGGCTGCATGGTCGCGTGACTTTCCTACAGTTGCCCGCGGGGTGGCACCGCACGATAATACAAGGATTCCCGGGTGGCCACCATGACTCAGAATACGGCAGCCGATTTAGTAACGAAAAGTACTATTTTCACACCCCATGCACGACTTCAGCCCAATTTTAGAAAATTTGGAAGGGGCTGCATGGTCGCGTGACTTTCATATAGTTGCCCGCGGGGTGGCACCGCACGAAAATACAAGGATTCCCGGGTTGCCACCATGACTCAGGATACGGCAGCCGATTTAGTAACGAAAAGTGCTATTTTGACATCCCATGCACGACTTCAGCCCAATTTTATAAAATTTGGAAGGGGCTGCATGGTCGCGTGACTTTCCTATAGTTGCCCGCGGGGTGGCACCGCACGAAAATACAAGGATTCGCGGGTTGCCACCATGACTCAGGATACGGCAGCCGATTTAGTAACGAAAAGTGCTATTTTGACACCCCATGCACGACTTCAGCCCAATTTTAGAAAATTTGGAAGGGGCTGCATGGTCGCGTGACTTTCCTATAGTTGCCCGCGGGGTGGCACCGCACGAAAATATAAGGATTCCCGGGTTGCCACCATGACTCAGGATACGGCAGCCGATTTAGTAACGAAAAGTGCTATTTTGACACCCCATGCACGACTTCAGCCCAATTTTCGAAATTTGGAAGGGGCTGCATGGTCGCGTGACTTTCCTACAGTTGCCCTCGGGGTGGCACCGCACGATAATACAAGGATTCCCGGGTGGCCACCATGACTCAGAATACGGCAGCCGATTTAGTAACGAAAAGTACTATTTTACCCCATGCACGACTTCAGCCCAATTTTAGAAAATTTGGAAGGGGCTGCATGGTCGCGTGACTTTCCTATAGTTGCCCGCGGGGTGGCACCGCACGACAATACAAGGATTCCCGGGTTGCCACCATGACTCAGGATACGGCAGCCGATTTAGTAACGAAAAGTGCTATTTTGACACCCCATGCACGACTTCAGCCCAATTTTAGAAAATTTGGAAGGGGCTGCATGGTCGCCTGACTTTCCTATAGTTGACCGCGGGGTGGCACCGCACGAAAATACAAGTATTCCCGGGTTGCCACCATGACTCAGGATACGGCAGCCGATTTAGTAACGAAAAGTGCTATTTTGACACCCCATGCACGACTTCAGCCCAATTTTAGAAAATTTGGAAGGGGCTACATGGTCGCGTGACTTTCCTATAGTTGCCCGCGGGGTGGCACCGCACGAAAATACAAGGATTCCCGGGTTGCCACCATGACTCAGGATACGGCAGCCGATTTAGTAACGAAAAGTGCTATTTTGACACCCCATGCACGACTTCAGCCCAATTTTTGAAAATTTGGAAGGGGCTGTATGGTCGCGTGACTTTCCTATAGTTGCCCGCGGGGTGGCACCGCACGAAAATACAAGGATTCGCGGGTTGCCACCATGACTCAGGATACGGCAGCCGATTTAGTAACGAAAAGTGCTATTTTGACACCCCATGCACGACTTCAGCCCAATTTTTGAAAATTTGGAAGGGGCTGCATGGTCGCGTGACTTTCCTATAGTTGCCCGCGGGGTGGCACCGCACGAAAATACAAGGATTCCCGGGTTGCCACCATGACTCAGGATACGGCAGCCGATTTAGTAACGAAAAGTGCTATTTTGACACCCCATGCACGACTTCAGCCCAATTTTCGAAATTTGGAAGGGGCTGCATGGTCGCGTGACTTTCCTACAGTTGCCCGCGGGGTGGCACCGCACGATAATACAAGGATTCCCGGGTGGCCACCATGACTCAGAATACGGCAGCCGATTTAGTAACGAAAAGTACTATTTTACCCCATGCACGACTTCAGCCCAATTTTAGAAAATTTGGAAGGGGCTGCATGGTCGCGTGACTTTCCTATAGTTGCCCGCGGGGTGGCACCGCACGACAATACAAGGATTCCCGGGTTGCCACCATGACTCAGGATACGGCAGCCGATTTAGTAACGAAAAGTGCTATTTTGACACCCCATGCACGACTTCAGCCCAATTTTAGAAAATTTGGAAGGGGCTGCATGGTCGCCTGACTTTCCTATAGTTGCCCGCGGGGTGGCACCGCACGAAAATACAAGTATTCCCGGGTTGCCACCATGACTCAGGATACGGCAGCCGATTTAGTAACGAAAAGTGCTATTTTGACACCCCATGCACGACTTCAGCCCAATTTTAGAAAATTTGGAAGGGGCTACATGGTCGCGTGACTTTCCTATAGTTGCCCGCGGGGTGGCACCGCACGAAAATACAAGGATTCCCGGGTTGCCACCATGACTCAGGATACGGCAGCCGATTTAGTAACGAAAAGTGCTATTTTGACACCCCATGCACGACTTCAGCCCAATTTTAGAAAATTTGGAAGGGGCTGTATGGTCGCGTGACTTTCCTATAGTTGCCCGCGGGGTGGCACCGCACGAAAATACAAGGATTCGCGGGTTGCCACCATGACTCAGGATACGGCAGCCGATTTAGTAACGAAAAGTGCTATTTTGACACCCCATGCACGACTTCAGCCCAATTTTTGAAAATTTGGAAGGGGCTACATGGTCGCGTGACTTTCCTTTAGTTGCCCGCGGGGTGGCACCGCACGAAAATACAAGGATTCCCGGGTTGCCACCATGACTCAGGATACGGCAGCCGATTTAGTAACGAAAAGTGCTATTTTGACACCCCATGCACGATTTCAGCCCAATTTTCGAAAATTTGGAAGGGGCTGCATGGTCGCGTGACTTTCCTACAGTTGCCCGCGGGGTGGCACCGCACGATAATACAAGGATTCCCGGGTGGCCACCATGACTCAGAATACGGCAGCCGATTTAGTAACGAAAAGTACTATTTTCACACCCCATGCACGACTTCAGCCCAATTTTAGAAAATTTGGAAGGGGCTGCATGGTCGCCTGACTTTCCTATAGTTGCCCGCGGGGTGGCACCGCACGAAAATACAAGGATTCCCGGGTTGCCACCATGACTCAGGATACGGCAGCCGATTTAGTAACGAAAAGTGCTATTTTGACACCCCATGCACGACTTCAGCCCAATTTTAGAAAATTTGGAAGGGGCTGCATGGTCGCGTGACTTTCCTATAGTTGCCCGCGGGGTGGCACCGCACGAAAATACAAGGATTCCCGGATTGCCACCATGACTCAGGATACGGCAGCCGATTTAGTAACGAAAAGTGCTATTTTAACACCCCATGCACGACTTCAGCCAAATTTTACAAAATTTGGAAGGGGCTGTATGGTCGCGTGACTTTCATATAGTTGCCTGCGGGGTGGCACCGCACGAAAATACAAGGATTCCCGGGTTGCCACCATGACTCAGGATACGGCAGCCGATTTAGTAACGAAAAGTGCTATTTTGACACCCCATGCACGATTTCAGCCCAATTTTAGAAAATTTGGAAGGGGCTGCATGGTCGCGTGACATTCCTATAGTTGCCCGCTGGGTGGCGCCGCACGAAAATACAAGGATTCCCGGGTTGCCACCATGACTCAGGATACGGCAGCCGATTTAGTAACGAAAAGTGCTATTTTGACATCCCATGCACGACTTCAGCCCAATTTTAGAAAATTTGGAAGGGGCTACATGGTCGCGTGACTTTCCTTTAGTTGCCCGCGGGGTGGCACCGCACGAAAATACAAGGATTCCCGGGTTGGCACCATGACTCAGGATACGGCAGCCGATTTAGTAACGAAAAGTGCTATTTTAACACCCCATGCACGACTTCAGCCCAATTTTAGAAAATTTGGAAGGGGCTGCATGGTCGCCTGACTTTCCTATAGTTGTCCGCGGGGTGGCACCGCACGAAAATACAAGGATTCGCGGGTTGCCACCATGACTCAGGATACGGCAGCCGATTTAGTAACGAAAAGTGCTATTTTGACACTCCATGCACGACTTCAGCCCAATTTTAGAAAATTTGGAAGGGGCTGCATGGTCGCGTGACTTTCCTATAGTTGCCCGCGGGGTGGCACCGCACGAAAATACAAGGATTCCCGGGTTGCCACCATGACTCAGGATACGGCAGCCGATTTAGTAACGAAAAGTGCTATTTTAACACCCCATGCACGACTTCAGCCAAATTTTAGAAAATTTGGAAGGGGCTGTATGGTCGCGTGACTTTCATATAGTTGCCTGCGGGGTGGCACCGCACGAAAATACAAGGATTCCCGGGTTGCCACCATGACTCAGGATACGGCAGCCGATTTAGTAACGAAAAGTGCTATTTTGACACCCCATGCACGATTTCAGCCCAATTTTAGAAAATTTGGAAGGGGCTGCATGGTCGCGTGACATTCCTATAGTTGCCCGCTGGGTGGCATCGCACGAAAATACAAGGATTCCCGGGTTGCCACCATGACTCAGGATACGGCAGCCGATTTAGTAACGAAAAGTGCTATTTTGACATCCCATGCACGACTTCAGCCCAATTTTAGAAAATTTGGAAGGGGCTACATGGTCGCGTGACTTTCCTTTAGTTGCCCGCGGGGTGGCACCGCACGAAAATACAAGGATTCCCGGGTTGCCACCATGACTCAGGATACGGCAGCCGATTTAGTAACGAAAAGTGCTATTTTAACACCCCATGCACGACTTCAGCCCAATTTTAGAAAATTTGGAAGGGGCTGCATGGTCGCCTGACTTTCATATAGTTGCCCGCGGGGTGGCACCGCACGAAAATACAAGGATTCGCGGGTTGCCACCATGACTCAGGATACGGCAGCCGATTTAGTAACGAAAAGTGCTATTTTGACACCCCATGCACGACTTCAGCCCAATTTTTGAAAATTTGGAAGGGGCTACATGGTCGCGTGACTTTCCTTTAGTTGCCCGCGGGGTGGCACCGCACGAAAATACAAGGATTCGCGGGTTGCCACCATGACCCAGGATACGGCAGCCGATTTAGTAACGAAAAGTGCTATTTTGACACCCCATGCACGATTTCAGCCCAATTTTCGAAAATTTGGAAGGGGCTGCATGGTCGCGTGACTTTCCTACAGTTGCCCGCGGAGTGGCACCGCACGAAAATACAAGGATTCCCGGGTTGCCACCATGACTCAGGATACGGCAGCCGATTTAGTAACGAAAAGTACTATTTTCACACCCCATGCACGACTTCAGCCCAATTTTAGAAAATTTGGAAGGGGCTGCATGGTCGCCTGACTTTCCTATAGTTGCCCGCGGGGTGGCACCGCACGAAAATACAAGGATTCCCGGGTTGCCACCATGACTCAGGATACGGCAGCCGATTTAGTAACGAAAAGTGCTATTTTGACACCCCATGCACGACTTCAGCCCAATTTTAGAAAATTTGGAAGGGGCTGTATGGTCGCGTGACTTTCATATAGTTGCCTGCGGGGTGGCACCGCACGAAAATACAAGGATTCCCGGGTTGCCACCATGACTCAGGATACGGCAGCCGATTTAGTAACGAAAAGTGCTATTTTAACACCCCATGCACGACTTCAGCCCAATTTTAGAAAATTTGGAAGGGGCTACATGGTCGCGTGACTTTCCTTTAGTTGCCCGCGGGGTGGGACCGCACGAAAATACAAGGATTCCCGGGTTGCCACCATGACTCAGGATACGGCAGCCGATTTAGTAACGAAAAGTGCTATTTTAACACCCCATGCACGACTTCAGCCCAATTTTAGAAAATTTGGAAGGGGCTGCATGGTCGCGTGACTTTCCTATAGTTGCCCGCGGGGTGGCACCGCACGAAAATACAAGGATTCGCGGGTTGCCACCATGACTCAGGATACGGCAGCCGATTTAGTAACGAAAAGTGCTATTTTGACACCCCATGCACGACTTCAGCCCAATTTTAGAAAATTTGGAAGGGGCTGCATGGTCGCGTGACTTTCCTATAGTTGCCCGCGGGGTGGCACCGCACGAAAATACAAGGATTCGCGGGTTGCCACCATGACTCAGGATACGGCAGCCGATTTAGTAACGAAAAGTGCTATTTTAACACCCCATGCACGACTTCAGCCAAATTTTAGAAAATTTGGAAGGGGCTGTATGGTCGCGTGACTTTCATATAGTTGCCTGCGGGGTGGCACCGCACGAAAATACAAGGATTCCCGGGTTGCCACCATGACTCAGGATACGGCAGCCGATTTAGTAACGAAAAGTGCTATTTTGACACCCCATGCACGACTTCAGCCCAATTTTTGAAAATTTGGAAGGGGCTACATGGTCGCGTGACTTTCCTATAGTTGCCCGCGGGGTGGCACCGCACGAAAATACAAGGATTCCCGGGTTGCCACCATGACTCAGGATACGGCAGCCGATTTAGTAACGAAAAGTGCTATTTTGACACCCCATGCACGACTTCAGCCCAATTTTAGAAAATTTGGAAGGGGCTGCATGGTCGCGTGACTTTCCTATAGTTATCCGCGGGGTGGCACCGCACGAAAATACAAGGATTCGCGGGTTGCCACCATGACTCAGGATACGGCAGCCGATTTAGTAACGAAAAGTGCTATTTTGACACCCCATGCACGACTTCAGCCCAATTTTTGAAAATTTGGAAGGGGCTACATGGTCGCGTGACTTTCCTTTAGTTGCCCGCGGGGTGGCACCGCACGAAAATACAAGGATTCCCGGGTTGCCACCATGACTCAGGATACGGCAGCCGATTTAGTAACGAAAAGTGCTATTTTGACACCCCATGCACGATTTCAGCCCAATTTTCGAAAATTTGGAAGGGGCTGCATGGTCGCGTGACTTTCCTACAGTTGCCCGCGGGGTGGCACCGCACGATAATACAAGGATTCCCGGGTGGCCACCATGACTCAGAATACGGCAGCCGATTTAGTAACGAAAAGTACTATTTTGACATCCCATGCACGACTTCAGCCAAATGTTAGAAAATTTGGAAGGGGCTACATGGTCGCGTGACGTTCCTTTAGTTGCCCGCGGGGTGGCACCGCACGAAAATACAAGGATTCCCGGGTTGCCACCATGACTCAGGATACGGCAGCCGATTTAGTAACGAAAAGTGCTATTTTAACACCCCATGCACGACTTCAGCCCAATTTTAGAAAATTTGGAAGGGGCTGCATGGTCGCCTCACTTTCCTATAGTTGCCCTCGGGGTGGCACCGCACGAAAATACAAGGATTGGCGGGTTGCCACCATGACTCAGGATACGGCAGCCGATTTAGTAACGAAAAGTGCTATTTTGACACCCCATGCACGACTTCAGCCCAATTTTAGAAAATTTGGAAGGGGCTGTATGGTCGGGTGACTTTCATATAGTTGCCTGCGGGGTGGCACCGCACGAAAATACAAGGATTCCCGGGTTGCCACCATGACTCAGGATACGGCAGCCGATTTAGTAACGAAAAGTGCTATTTTGACACCCCATGCACGATTTCAGCCCAATTTTAGAAAATTTGGAAGGGGCTGCATGGTCGCGTGACATTCCTATAGTTGCCCGCTGGGTGGCACCGCACGAAAATACAAGGATTCCCGGGTTGCCACCATGACTCAGGATACGGCAGCCGATTTAGTAACGAAAAGTGCTATTTTGACATCCCATGCACGACTTGAGCCCAATTTTAGAACATTTGGAAGGGGCTACATGGTCGCGTGACTTTCCTTTAGTTGCCCGCGGGGTGGGACCGCACGAAAATACAAGGATTCCCGGGTTGCCACCATGACTCAGGATACGGCAGCCGATTTAGTAACGAAAAGTGCTATTTTAACACCCCATGCACGACTTCAGCCCAATTTTAGAAAATTTGGAAGGGGCTGCATGGTCGCGTGACTTTCCTATAGTTGCCCGCGGGGTGGCACCGCACGAAAATACAAGGATTCGCGGGTTGCCACCATGACTCAGGATACGGCAGCCGATTTAGTAACGAAAAGTGCTATTTTGACACCCCATGCACGACTTCAGCCCAATTTTAGAAAATTTGGAAGGGGCTGCATGGTCGCGTGACTTTCCTATAGTTGCCGCGGGGTGGCACCGCACGAAAATACAAGGATTCCCGGGTTGCCACCATGACTCAGGATACGGCAGCCGATTTAGTAACGAAAAGTGCTATTTTGACACCCCATGCACGATTTCAGCCCAATTTTCGAAAATTTGGAAGGGGCTGCATGGTCGCGTGACTTTCCTACAGTTGCCCGCGGAGTGGCACCGCACGAAAATACAAGGATTCCCGGGTTGCCACCATGACTCAGGATACGGCAGCCGATTTAGTAACGAAAAGTACTATTTTCACACCCCATGCACGACTTCAGCCCAATTTTAGAAAATTTGGAAGGGGCTGCATGGTCGCCTGACTTTCCTATAGTTGCCCGCGGGGTGGCACCGCACGAAAATACAAGGATTCCCGGGTTGCCACCATGACTCAGGATACGGCAGCCGATTTAGTAACGAAAAGTGCTATTTTGACACCCCATGCACGACTTCAGCCCAATTTTAGAAAATTTGGAAGGGGCTGTATGGTCGCGTGACTTTCATATAGTTGCCTGCGGGGTGGCACCGCACGAAAATACAAGGATTCCCGGGTTGCCACCATGACTCAGGATACGGCAGCCGATTTAGTAACGAAAAGTGCGATTTTAACACCCCATGCACGACTTCAGCCCAATTTTAGAAAATTTGGAAGGGGCTACATGGTCGCGTGACTTTCCTTTAGTTGCCCGCGGGGTGGGACCGCACGAAAATACAAGGATTCCCGGGTTGCCACCATGACTCAGGATACGGCAGCCGATTTAGTAACGAAAAGTGCTATTTTAACACCCCATGCACGACTTCAGCCCAATTTTAGAAAATTTGGAAGGGGCTGCATGGTCGCGTGACTTTCCTATAGTTGCCCGCGGGGTGGCACCGCACGAAAATACAAGGATTCGCGGGTTGCCACCATGACTCAGGATACGGCAGCCGATTTAGTAACGAAAAGTGCTATTTTGACACCCCATGCACGACTTCAGCCCAATTTTAGAAAATTTGGAAGGGGCTGCATGGTCGCGTGACTTTCCTATAGTTGCCCGCGGGGTGGCACCGCACGAAAATACAAGGATTCCCGGGTTGCCACCATGACTCAGGATACGGCAGCCGATTTAGTAACGAAAAGTGCTATTTTAACACCCCATGCACGACTTCAGCCAAATTTTAGAAAATTTGGAAGGGGCTGTATGGTCGCGTGACTTTCATATAGTTGCCTGCGGGGTGGCACCGCACGAAAATACAAGGATTCCCGGGTTGCCACCATGACTCAGGATACGGCAGCCGATTTAGTAACGAAAAGTGCTATTTTGACACCCCATGCACGACTTCAGCCCAATTTTTGAAAATTTGGAAGGGGCTACATGGTCGCGTGACTTTCCTATAGTTGCCCGCGGGGTGGCACCGCACGAAAATACAAGGATTCCCGGGTTGCCACCATGACTCAGGATACGGCAGCCGATTTAGTAACGAAAAGTGCTATTTTGACACCCCATGCACGACTTCAGCCCAATTTTAGAAAATTTGGAAGGGGCTGTATGGTCGCGTGACTTTCATATAGTTGCCTGCGGGGTGGCACCGCACGAAAATACAAGGATTCCCGGGTTGCCACCATGACTCAGGATACGGCAGCCGATTTAGTAACGAAAAGTGCTATTTTGACACCCCATGCACGACTTCAGCCCAATTTTAGAAAATTTGGAAGGGGCTGCATGGTCGCGTGACTTTCCTATAGTTATCCGCGGGGTGGCACCGCACGAAAATACAAGGATTCGCGGGTTGCCACCATGACTCAGGATACGGCAGCCGATTTAGTAACGAAAAGTGCTATTTTGACACCCCATGCACGACTTCAGCCCAATTTTTGAAAATTTGGAAGGGGCTACATGGTCGCGTGACTTTCCTTTAGTTGCCCGCGGGGTGGCACCGCACGAAAATACAAGGATTCCCGGGTTGCCACCATGACTCAGGATACGGCAGCCGATTTAGTAACGAAAAGTGCTATTTTGACACCCCATGCACGATTTCAGCCCAATTTTCGAAAATTTGGAAGGGGCTGCATGGTCGCGTGACTTTCCTACAGTTGCCCGCGGGGTGGCACCGCACGATAATACAAGGATTCCCGGGTGGCCACCATGACTCAGAATACGGCAGCCGATTTAGTAACGAAAAGTACTATTTTGACATCCCATGCACGACTTCAGCCAAATTTTAGAAAATTTGGAAGGGGCTACATGGTCGCGTGACGTTCCTTTAGTTGCCCGCGGGGTGGCACCGCACGAAAATACAAGGATTCCCGGGTTGCCACCATGACTCAGGATACGGCAGCCGATTTAGTAACGAAAAGTGCTATTTTAACACCCCATGCACGACTTCAGCCCAATTTTAGAAAATTTGGAAGGGGCTGCATGGTCGCCTCACTTTCCTATAGTTGCCCTCGGGGTGGCACCGCACGAAAATATAAGGATTGGCGGGTTGCCACCATGACTCAGGATACGGCAGCCGATTTAGTAACGAAAAGTGCTATTTTGACACCCCATGCACGACTTCAGCCCAATTTTAGAAAATTTGGAAGGGGCTGTATGGTCGGGTGACTTTCATATAGTTGCCTGCGGGGTGGCACCGCACGAAAATACAAGGATTCCCGGGTTGCCACCATGACTCAGGATACGGCAGCCGATTTAGTAACGAAAAGTGCTATTTTGACACCCCATGCACGATTTCAGCCCAATTTTAGAAAATTTGGAAGGGGCTGCATGGTCGCGTGACATTCCTATAGTTGCCCGCTGGGTGGCACCGCACGAAAATACAAGGATTCCCGGGTTGCCACCATGACTCAGGATACGGCAGCCGATTTAGTAACGAAAAGTGCTATTTTGACATCCCATGCACGACTTCAGCCCAATTTTAGAACATTTGGAAGGGGCTACATGGTCGCGTGACTTTCCTTTAGTTGCCCGCGGGGTGGCACCGCACGAAAATACAAGGATTCCCGGGTTGCCACCATGACTCAGGATACGGCAGCTGATTTAGTAACGAAAAGTGCTATTTTAACACCCCATGCACGACTTCAGCCCAATTTTAGAAAATTTGGAAGGGGCTGCATGGTCGCGTGACTTTCCTATAGTTGCCCGCGGGGTGGCACCGCACGAAAATACAAGGATTCGCGGGTTGCCACCATGACTCAGGATACGGCAGCCGATTTAGTAACGAAAAGTGCTATTTTGACACCCCATGCACGACTTCAGCCCAATTTTAGAAAATTTGGAAGGGGCTGCATGGTCGCGTGACTTTCCTATAGTTGCCCGCGGGGTGGCACCGCACGAAAATACAAGGATTCCCGGGTTGCCACCATGACTCAGGATACGGCAGCCGATTTAGTAACGAAAAGTGCTATTTTAACACCCCATGCACGACTTCAGCCAAATTTTAGAAAATTTGGAAGGGGCTGTATGGTCGCGTGACTTTCATATAGTTGCCTGCGGGGTGGCACCGCACGAAAATACAAGGATTCCCGGGTTGCCACCATGACTCAGGATACGGCAGCCGATTTAGTAACGAAAAGTGCTATTTTGACACCCCATGCACGACTTCAGCCCAATTTTTGAAAATTTAGAAGGGGCTACATGGTCGCGTGACTTTCCTATAGTTGCCCGCGGGGTGGCACCGCACGAAAATACAAGGATTCCCGGGTTGCCACCATGACTCAGGATACGGCAGCCGATTTAGTAACGAAAAGTGCTATTTTGACACCCCATGCACGACTTCAGCCCAATTTTAGAAAATTTGGAAGGGGCTGCATGGTCGCGTGACTTTCCTATAGTTATCCGCGGGGTGGCACCGCACGAAAATACAAGGATTCGCGGGTTGCCACCATGACTCAGGATACGGCAGCCGATTTAGTAACGAAAAGTGCTATTTTGACACCCCATGCACGACTTCAGCCCAATTTTAGAAAATTTGGAAGGGGCTACATGGTCGCGTGACTTTCCTTTAGTTGCCCGCGGGGTGGCACCGCACGAAAATACAAGGATTCCCGGGTTGCCACCATGACTCAGGATACGGCAGCCGATTTAGTAACGAAAAGTGCTATTTTGACACCCCATGCACGATTTCAGCCCAATTTTCGAAAATTTGGAAGGGGCTGCATGGTCGCGTGACTTTCCTACAGTTGCCCGCGGGGTGGCACCGCACGATAATACAAGGATTCCCGGGTGGCCACCATGACTCAGAATACGGCAGCCGATTTAGTAACGAAAAGTACTATTTTCACACCCCATGCACGACTTCAGCCCAATTTTAGAAAATTTGGAAGGGGCTGCATGGTCGCCTGACTTTCCTATAGTTGCCCGCGGGGGTGGCACCGCACGAAAATACAAGGATGCCCGGGTTGCCACCATGACTCAGGATACGGCAGCCGATTTAGTAACGAAAAGTGCTATTTTGACACCCCATGCACGACTTCAGCCCAATTTTAGAAAATTTGGAAGGGGCTGCATGGTCGCGTGACTTTCCTATAGTTGCCCGCGGGGTGGCACCGCACGAAAATACAAGGATTCCCGGGTTGCCACCATGACTCAGGATACGGCAGCCGATTTAGTAACGAAAAGTGCTATTTTGACACCCCATGCACGATTTCAGCCCAATTTTAGAAAATTTGGAAGGGGCTGCATGGTCGCGTGACTTTCATATAGTTGCCTGCGGGGTGGCACCGCACGAAAATACAAGGATTCCCGGGTTGCCACCATGACTCAGGATACGGCAGCCGATTTAGTAACGAAAAGTGCTATTTTGACACCCCATGCACGATTTCAGCCCAATTTTAGAAAATTTGGAAGGGGCTGCATGGTCGCGTGACATTCCTATAGTTGCCCGCGGGGTGGCACCGCACGAAAATACAAGGATTCCCGGGTTGCCACCATGACTCAGGATACGGCAGCCGATTTAGTAACGAAAAGTACTATTTTGACATCCCATGCACGACTTCAGCCAAATTTTAGAAAATTTGGAAGGGGCTACATGGTCGCGTGACGTTCCTTTAGTTGCCCGCGGGGTGGCACCGCACGAAAATACAAGGATTCCCGGGTTGCCACCATGACTCAGGATACGGCAGCCGATTTAGTAACGAAAAGTGCTATTTTAACACCCCATGCACGACTTCAGCCCAATTTTAGAAAATTTGGAAGGGGCTGCATGGTCGCCTCACTTTCCTATAGTTGCCCTCGGGGTGGCACCGCACGAAAATACAAGGATTGGCGGGTTGCCACCATGACTCAGGATACGGCAGCCGATTTAGTAACGAAAAGTGCTATTTTGACACCCCATGCACGACTTCAGCCCAATTTTAGAAAATTTGGAAGGGGCTGTATGGTCGGGTGACTTTCATATAGTTGCCTGCGGGGTGGCACCGCACGAAAATACAAGGATTCCCGGGTTGCCACCATGACTCAGGATACGGCAGCCGATTTAGTAACGAAAAGTGCTATTTTGACACCCCATGCACGATTTCAGCCCAATTTTAGAAAATTTGGAAGGGGCTGCATGGTCGCGTGACATTCCTATAGTTGCCCGCTGGGTGGCACCGCACGAAAATACAAGGATTCCCGGGTTGCCACCATGACTCAGGATACGGCAGCCGATTTAGTAACGAAAAGTGCTATTTTGACATCCCATGCACGACTTCAGCCCAATTTTAGAACATTTGGAAGGGGCTACATGGTCGCGTGACTTTCCTTTAGTTGCCCGCGGGGTGGGACCGCACGAAAATACAAGGATTCCCGGGTTGCCACCATGACTCAGGATACGGCAGCCGATTTAGTAACGAAAAGTGCTATTTTAACACCCCATGCACGACTTCAGCCCAATTTTAGAAAATTTGGAAGGGGCTGCATGGTCGCGTGACTTTCCTATAGTTGCCCGCGGGGTGGCACCGCACGAAAATACAAGGATTCGCGGGTTGCCACCATGACTCAGGATACGGCAGCCGATTTAGTAACGAAAAGTGCTATTTTGACACCCCATGCACGACTTCAGCCCAATTTTAGAAAATTTGGAAGGGGCTGCATGGTCGCGTGACTTTCCTATAGTTGCCCGCGGGGTGGCACCGCACGAAAATACAAGGATTCCCGGGTTGCCACCATGACTCAGGATACGGCAGCCGATTTAGTAACGAAAAGTGCTATTTTAACACCCCATGCACGACTTCAGCCAAATTTTAGAAAATTTGGAAGGGGCTGTATGGTCGCGTGACTTTCATATAGTTGCCTGCGGGGTGGCACCGCACGAAAATACAAGGATTCCCGGGTTGCCGCCATGACTCAGGATACGGCAGCCGATTTAGTAACGAAAAGTGCTATTTTGACACCCCATGCACGACTTCAGCCCAATTTTTGAAAATTTAGAAGGGGCTACATGGTCGCGTGACTTTCCTATAGTTGCCCGCGGGGTGGCACCGCACGAAAATACAAGGATTCCCGGGTTGCCACCATGACTCAGGATACGGCAGCCGATTTAGTAACGAAAAGTGCTATTTTGACACCCCATGCACGACTTCAGCCCAATTTTAGAAAATTTGGAAGGGGCTGCATGGTCGCGTGACTTTCCTATAGTTATCCGCGGGGTGGCACCGCACGAAAATACAAGGATTCGCGGGTTGCCACCATGACTCAGGATACGGCAGCCGATTTAGTAACGAAAAGTGCTATTTTGACACCCCATGCACGACTTCAGCCCAATTTTAGAAAATTTGGAAGGGGCTACATGGTCGCGTGACTTTCCTTTAGTTGCCCGCGGGGGTGGCACCGCACGAAAATACAAGGATTCCCGGGTTGCCACCATGACTCAGGATACGGCAGCCGATTTAGTAACGAAAAGTGCTATTTTGACACCCCATGCACGATTTCAGCCCAATTTTCGAAAATTTGGAAGGGGCTGCATGGTCGCGTGACTTTCCTACAGTTGCCCGCGGGGTGGCACCGCACGAAAATACAAGGATGCCCGGGTTGCCACCATGACTCAGGATACGGCAGCCGATTTAGTAACGAAAAGTGCTATTTTGACACACCATGCACGACTTCAGCCCAATTTTAGAAAATTTGGAAGGGGCTGCATGGTCGCGTGACTTTCCTATAGTTGCCCGCGGGGTGGCACCGCACGAAAATACAAGGATTCCCGGGTTGCCACCATGACTCAGGATACGGCAGCCGATTTAGTAACGAAAAGTGCTATTTTAACACCCCATGCACGACTTCAGCCAAATTTTAGAAAATTTGGAAGGGGCTGTATGATCGCGTGAATTTCATATAGTTGCCTGCGGGGTGGCACCGCACGAAAATACAAGGATTCCCGGGTTGCCACCATGACTCAGGATACGGCAGCCGATTTAGTAACGAAAAGTGCTATTTTGACACCCCATGCACGATTTCAGCCCAATTTTAGAAAATTTGGAAGGGGCTGCATGGTCGCGTGACATTCCTATAGTTGCCCGCTGGGTCGCACCGCACGAAAACACAAGGATTCCCGGGTTGCCACCATGACTCAGGATACGGCAGCCGATTTAGTAACGAAAAGTGCTATTTTGACATCCCATGCACGACTTCAGCCCAATTTTAGAAAATTTGGAAGGGGCTACATGGTCGCGTGACTTTCCTTTAATTGCCCGCGGGGTGGCACCGCACGAAAATACAAGGATTGCCGGGTTGCCACCATGACTCAGGATACGGCAGCCGATTTAGTAACGAAAAGTGCTATTTTGACACCCCATGCACGATTTCAGCCCAATTTTAGAAAATTTGGAAGGGGCTGCATGGTCGCGTGACTTTCCTACAGTTGCCCGCGGAGTGGCACCGCACGAAAATACAAGGATTCCCGGGTTGCCACCATGACTCATGATACGGCAGCCGATTTAGTAACGAAAAGTACTATTTTCACACCCCATGCACGACTTCAGCCCAATTTTAGAAAATTTGGAAGGGGCTGCATGGTCGCCTGCCTTTCCTATAGTTGCCCGCGGGGTGGCACCGCACGAAAATACAAGGATTCCCGGGTTGCCACCATGACTCAGGATACGGCAGCCGATTTAGTAACGAAAAGTGCTATTTTGACACCCCATGCACGACTTCAGCCCAATTTTAGAAAATTTGGAAGGGGCTGTATGGTCGCGTGACTTTCATATAGTTGCCCGTGGGGTGGCACCGCACGAAAATACAAGGATTCCCGGGTTGCCACCATGACTCAGGATACGGCAGCCGATTTAGTAACGAAAAGTGCTATTTTGACACCCCATGCACGATTTCAGCCCAATTTTAGAAAATTTGGAAGGGGCTGCATGGTCGCGTGACATTCCTATAGTTGCCCGCTGGGTGGCACCGCACGAAAATACAAGGATTCCCGGGTTGCCACCATGACTCAGGATACGGCAGCCGATTTAGTAACGAAAAGTGCTATTTTGACATCCCATGCACGACTTCAGCCCAATTTTAGAAAATTTGGAAGGGGCTACATGGTCGCGTGACTTTCCTTTAGTTGCCCGCGGGGTGGCACCGCACGAAAATACAAGGATTCCCGGGTTGCCACCATGACTCAGGATACGGCAGCCGATTTAGTAACGAAAAGTGCTATTTTAACACCCCATGCACGACTTCAGCCCAATTTTAGAAAATTTGGAAGGGGCTGCATGGTCGCGTGACTTTTCTATAGTTGCCCGCGGGGTGGCACCGCATGAAAATACAAGGATTCGAGGGTTGCCACCATGACTCAGGATACGGCAGCCGATTTAGTAACGAAAAGTGCTATTTTGACACCCCATGCACGACTTCAGCCCAATTTTAGAAAATTTGGAAGGGGCTGCATGGTCGCGTGACTTTCCTATAGTTGCCCGCGGGGTGGCACCGCACGAAAATACAAGGATTCCCGGGTTGCCACCATGACTCAGGATACGGCAGCCGATTTAGTAACGAAAAGTGCTATTTTAACACCGATGCACGACTTCAGCCAAATTTTAGAAAATTTGGAAGGGGCTGTATGGTCGCGTGACTTTCATATAGTTGCCTGCGGGGTGGCACCGCACGAAAATATAAGGATTCCCGGGTTGCCACCATGACTCAGGGTACGGCAGCCGATTTAGTAACGAAAAGTGCTATTTTGACACCCCATGCACGACTTCAGCCCAATTTTTGAAAATTTGGAAGGGGCTACATGGTCGCGTGACTTTCCTATAGTTGCCCGCGGGGTGGCACCGCACGAAAATACAAGGATTCCCGGGTTGCCACCATGACTCAGGATACGGCAGCCGATTTAGTAACGAAAAGTGCTATTTTGACACCCCATGCACGACTTCAGCCCAATTTTAGAAAATTTGGAAGGGGCTGCATGGTCGCGTGACTTTCCTATAGTTGCCCGCGGGGTGGCACCGCACGAAAATACAAGGATTCGCGGGTTGCCACCATGACTCAGGATACGGCAGCCGATTTAGTAACGAAAAGTGCTATTTTGACACCCCATGCACGACTTCAGCCCAATATTTGAAAATTTGGAAGGGGCTACATGGTCGCGTGACTTTCCTTTAGTTGCCCGAGGGGTGGCACCGCACGAAAATACAAGGATTCCCGGGTTGCCACCATGACTCAGGATACGGCAGCCGATTTAGTAACGAAAAGTGCTATTTTGACACCCCATGCACGATTTCAGCCCAATTTTCGAAAATTTGGAAGGGGCTGCATGGTCGCGTGACTTTCCTACAGTTGCCCGCGGGGTGGCACCGCACGATAATACAAGGATTCCCGGGTGGCCACCATGACTCAGAATACGGCAGCCGATTTAGTAACGAAAAGTACTATTTTCACACCCCATGCACGACTTCAGCCCAATTTTAGAAAATTTGGAAGGGGCTGCATGGTCGCGTGACTTTCCTATAGTTGCCCGCGGGGTGGCACCGCACGAAAATACAAGGATTCCCGGGTTGCCACCATGACTCAGGATACGGCAGCCGATTTAGTAACGAAAAGTGCTATTTTGACACCCCATGCACGACTTCAGCCCAATTTTAGAAAATTTGGAAGGGGCTGCATGGTCGCGTGACTTTCCTATAGTTTCCCGCGGGGTGGCACCGCACGAAAATACAAGGATTCCCGGGTTGCCACCATGACTCAGGATACGGCAGCCGATTTAGTAACGAAAAGTGCTATTTTAACACCCCATGCACGACTTCAGCCCAATTTTAGAAAATTTGGAAGGGGCTGTATGATCGCGTGACTTTCATATAGTTGCCTGCGGGGTGGCACCGCACGAAAATACAAGGATTCCCGGGTTGCCACCATGACTCAGGATACGGCAGCCGATTTAGTAACGAAAAGTGCTATTTTGACACCCCATGCACGACTTCAGCCCAATTTTAGAAATTTGGAAGGGGCTGCATGGTCGCGTGACATTCCTATAGTTGCCCGCTGGGTGGCACCGCACGAAAATACAAGGATTCCCGGGTTGCCACCATGACTCAGGATACGGCAGCCGATTTAGTAACGAAAAGTGCTATTTTGACATCCCATGCACGACTTCAGCCCAATTTTAGAAAATTTGGAAGGGGCTACATGGTCGCGTGACTTTCCTTTAGTTGCCCGCGGGGTGGCACCGCACGAAAATACAAGGATTCCCGGGTTGCCACCATGACTCAGGATACGGCAGCCGATTTAGTAACGAAAAGTGCTATTTTAACACCCCATGCACGACTTCAGCCCAATTTTAGAAAATTTGGAAGGGGCTGCATGGTCGCCTGACTTTCCTATAGTTGCCCGCGGGGTGGCACCGCACGAAAATACAAGGATTCCCGGGTTGCCACCATGACTCAGGATACGGCAGCCGATTTAGTAACGAAAAGTGCTATTTTGACACCCCATGCACGACTTCAGCCCAATTTTAGAAAATTTGGAAGGGGCTGCATGGTCGCGTGACTTTCCTATAGTTTCCCGCGGGGTGGCACCGCACGAAAATACAAGGATTCCCGGGTTGCCACCATGACTCAGGATACGGCAGCCGATTTAGTAACGAAAAGTGCTATTTTAACACCCCATGCACGACTTCAGCCAAATTTTAGAAAATTTGGAAGGGGCTGTATGATCGCGTGACTTTCATATAGTTGCCTGCGGGGTGGCACCGCACGAAAATACAAGGATTCCCGGGTTGCCACCATGACTCAGGATACGGCAGCCGATTTAGTAACGAAAAGTGCTATTTTGACACCCCATGCACGATTTCAGCCCAATTTTAGAAAATTTGGAAGGGGCTGCATGGTCGCGTGACATTCCTATAGTTGCCCGCTGGGTGGCACCGCACGAAAATACAAGGATTCCCGGGTTGCCACCATGACTCAGGATACGGCAGCCGATTTAGTAACGAAAAGTGCTATTTTGACATCCCATGCACGACTTCAGCCCAATTTTAGAAAATTTGGAAGGGGCTACATGGTCGCGTGACTTTCCTTTAATTGCCCGCGGGGTGGCACCGCACGAAAATACAAGGATTCCCGGGTTGCCACCATGACTCAGGATACGGCAGCCGATTTAGTAACGAAAAGTGCTATTTTGACACCCCATGCACGATTTCAGCCCAATTTTAGAAAATTTGGAAGGGGCTGCATGGTCGCGTGACTTTCCTACAGTTGCCCGCGGAGTGGCACCGCACGAAAATACAAGGATTCCCGGGTTGCCACCATGACTCATGATACGGCAGCCGATTTAGTAACGAAAAGTACTATTTTCACACCCCATGCACGACTTCAGCCCAATTTTAGAAAATTTGGAAGGGGCTGCATGGTCGCCTGCCTTTCCTATAGTTGCCCGCGGGGTGGCACCGCACGAAAATACAAGGATTCCCGGGTTGCCACCATGACTCAGGATACGGCAGCCGATTTAGTAACGAAAAGTGCTATTTTGACACCCCATGCACGACTTCAGCCCAATTTTAGAAAATTTGGAAGGGGCTGTATGGTCGCGTGACTTTCATATAGTTGCCCGTGGGGTGGCACCGCACGAAAATACAAGGATTCCCGGGTTGCCACCATGACTCAGGATACGGCAGCCGATTTAGTAACGAAAAGTGCTATTTTGACACCCCATGCACGATTTCAGCCCAATTTTAGAAAATTTGGAAGGGGCTGCATGGTCGCGTGACATTCCTATAGTTGCCCGCTGGGTGGCACCGCACGAAAATACAAGGATTCCCGGGTTGCCACCATGACTCAGGATACGGCAGCCGATTTAGTAACGAAAAGTGCTATTTTGACATCCCATGCACGACTTCAGCCCAATTTTAGAAAATTTGGAAGGGGGCTACATGGTCGCGTGACTTTCCTTTAGTTGCCCGCGGGGTGGCACCGCACGAAAATACAAGGATTCCCGGGTTGCCACCATGACTCAGGATACGGCAGCCGATTTAGTAACGAAAAGTGCTATTTTAACACCCCATGCACGACTTCAGCCCAATTTTAGAAAATTTGGAAGGGGCTGCATGGTCGCGTGACTTTTCTATAGTTGCCCGCGGGGTGGCACCGCATGAAAATACAAGGATTCGAGGGTTGCCACCATGACTCAGGATACGGCAGCCGATTTAGTAACGAAAAGTGCTATTTTGACACCCCATGCACGACTTCAGCCCAATTTTAGAAAATTTGGAAGGGGCTGCATGGTCGCGTGACTTTCCTATAGTTGCCCGCGGGGTGGCACCGCACGAAAATACAAGGATTCCCGGGTTGCCACCATGACTCAGGATACGGCAGCCGATTTAGTAACGAAAAGTGCTATTTTAACACCCATGCACGACTTCAGCCAAATTTTTGAAAATTTGGAAGGGGCTGTATGGTCGCGTGACTTTCATATAGTTGCCTGCGGGGTGGCACCGCACGAAAATATAAGGATTCCCGGGTTGCCACCATGACTCAGGGTACGGCAGCCGATTTAGTAACGAAAAGTGCTATTTTGACACCCCATGCACGACTTCAGCCCAATTTTAGAAAATTTGGAAGGGGCTGCATGGTCGCGTGACTTTCCTATAGTTGCCCGCGGGGTGGCACCGCACGAAAATACAAGGATTCGCGGGTTGCCACCATGACTCAGGATACGGCAGCCGATTTAGTAACGAAAAGTGCTATTTTGACACCCCATGCACGACTTCAGCCCAATATTTGAAAATTTGGAAGGGGCTACATGGTCGCGTGACTTTCCTTTTGTTGCCCGAGGGGTGGCACCGCACGAAAATACAAGGATTCCCGGGTTGCCACCATGACTCAGGATACGGCAGCCGATTTAGTAACGAAAAGTGCTATTTTGACACCCCATGCACGATTTCAGCCCAATTTTCGAAAATTTGGAAGGGGGCTGCATGGTCGCGTGACTTTCCTACAGTTGCCCGCGGGGTGGCACCGCACGATAATACAAGGATTCCCGGGGTGGCCACCATGACTCAGAATACGGCAGCCGATTTAGTAACGAAAAGTACTATTTTCACACCCCATGCACGACTTCAGCCCAATTTTAGAAAATTTGGAAGGGGGCTGCATGGTCGCGTGACTTTCCTATAGTTGCCCGCGGGGTGGCACCGCACGAAAATACAAGGATTCCCGGGTTGCCACCATGACTCAGGATACGGCAGCCGATTTAGTAACGAAAAGTGCTATTTTGACACCCCATGCACGACTTCAGCCCAATTTTAGAAAATTTGGAAGGGGCTGCATGGTCGCGTGACTTTCCTATAGTTTCCCGCGGGGTGGCACCGCACGAAAATACAAGGATTCCCGGGTTGCCACCATGACTCAGGATACGGCAGCCGATTTAGTAACGAAAAGTGCTATTTTAACACCCCATGCACGACTTCAGCCCAATTTTAGAAAATTTGGAAGGGGCTGTATGATCGCGTGACTTTCATATAGTTGCCTGCGGGGTGGCACCGCACGAAAATACAAGGATTCCCGGGTTGCCACCATGACTCAGGATACGGCAGCCGATTTAGTAACGAAAAGTGCTATTTTGACACCCCATGCACGATTTCAGCCCAATTTTAGAAAATTTGGAAGGGGCTGCATGGTCGCGTGACATTCCTATAGTTGCCCGCTGGGTGGCACCGCACGAAAATACAAGGATTCCCGGGTTGCCACCATGACTCAGGATACGGCAGCCGATTTAGTAACGAAAAGTGCTATTTTGACATCCCATGCACGACTTCAGCCCAATTTTAGAAAATTTGGAAGGGGCTACATGGTCGCGTGACTTTCCTTTAGTTGCCCGCGGGGTGGCACCGCACGAAAATACAAGGATTCCCGGGTTGCCACCATGACTCAGGAGATACGGCAGCCGATTTAGTAACGAAAAGTGCTATTTTAACACCCCATGCACGACTTCAGCCCAATTTTAGAAAATTTGGAAGGGGCTGCATGGTCGCCTGACTTTCCTATAGTTGCCCGCGGGGTGGCACCGCACGAAAATACAAGGATTCCCGGGTTGCCACCATGACTCAGGATACGGCAGCCGATTTAGTAACGAAAAGTGCTATTTTGACACCCCATGCACGACTTCAGCCCAATTTTAGAAAATTTGGAAGGGGCTGCATGGTCGCGTGACTTTCCTATAGTTTCCCGCGGGGTGGCACCGCACGAAAATACAAGGATTCCCGGGTTGCCACCATGACTCAGGATACGGCAGCCGATTTAGTAACGAAAAGTGCTATTTTAACACCCCATGCACGACTTCAGCCAAATTTTAGAAAATTTGGAAGGGGCTGTATGATCGCGTGACTTTCATATAGTTGCCTGCGGGGTGGCACCGCACGAAAATACAAGGATTCCCGGGTTGCCACCATGACTCAGGATACGGCAGCCGATTTAGTAACGAAAAGTGCTATTTTGACACCCCATGCACGATTTCAGCCCAATTTTAGAAAATTTGGAAGGGGCTGCATGGTCGCGTGACATTCCTATAGTTGCCCGCTGGGTGGCACCGCACGAAAATACAAGGATTCCCGGGTTGCCACCATGACTCAGGATACGGCAGCCGATTTAGTAACGAAAAGTGCTATTTTGACATCCCATGCACGACTTCAGCCCAATTTTAGAAAATTTGGAAGGGGCTACATGGTCGCGTGACTTTCCTTTAGTTGCCCGCGGGGTGGCACCGCACGAAAATACAAGGATTCCCGGGTTGCCACCATGACTCAGGATACGGCAGCCGATTTAGTAACGAAAAGTGCTATTTTAACACCCCATGCACGACTTCAGCCCAATTTTAGAAAATTTGGAAGGGGCTGCATGGTCGCCTGACTTTCCTATAGTTGCCCGCGGGGTGGCACCGCACGAAAATACAAGGATTGGCGGGTTGCCACCATGACTCAGGATACGGCAGCCGATTTAGTAACGAAAAGTGCTATTTTGACACCCCATGCACGACTTCAGCCCAATTTTAGAAAATTTGGAAGGGGCTGCATGGTCGCGTGACTTTCTTATAGTTGCCCGCGGGGTGGCACCGCACGAAAATACAAGGATTCCCGGGTTGCCACCATGACTCAGGATACGGCAGCCGATTTAGTAACGAAAAGTGCTATTTTAACACCCCATGCACGACTTCAGCCAAATTTTAGAAAATTCGGAAGGGGCTGTATGGTCGCGTGACTTTCATATAGTTGCCTGCGGGGTGGCACCGCACGAAAATACAAGGATTCCCGGGTTGCCACCATGACTCAGGATACGGCAGCCGATTTAGTAACGAAAAGTGCTATTTTGACACCCCATGCACGATTTCAGCCCAATTTTAGAAAATTTGGAAGGGGCTGCATGGTCGCGTGACATTCCTATAGTTGCCCGCTGGTGGCACCGCACGAAAATACAAGGATTCCCGGGTTGCCACCATGACTCAGCATACGGCAGCCGATTTAGTAACGAAAAGTGCTATTTTGACATCCCATGCACGACTTCAGCCCAATTTTAGAAAATTTGGAAGGGGCTGCATGGTCGCGTGACTTTCCTATAGTTGCCCGCGGGGTGGCACCGCACGAAAATACAAGGATTCCCGGGTTGCCACCATGACTCAGGATACGGCAGCCGATTTAGTAACGAAAAGTGCTATTTTGACACCCCATGCACGACTTCAGCCCAATTTTAGAAAATTTGGAAGGGGCTGCATGGTCGCGTGACTTTCCTATAGTTTCCCGCGGGGTGGCACCGCACGAAAATACAAGGATTCCCGGGTTGCCACCATGACTCAGGATACGGCAGCCGATTTAGTAACGAAAAGTGCTATTTTAACACCCCATGCACGACTTCAGCCCAATTTTAGAAAATTTGGAAGGGGCTGTATGATCGCGTGACTTTCATATAGTTGCCTGCGGGGTGGCACCGCACGAAAATACAAGGATTCCCGGGTTGCCACCATGACTCAGGATACGGCAGCCGATTTAGTAACGAAAAGTGCTATTTTGACACCCCATGCACGATTTCAGCCCAATTTTAGAAAATTTGGAAGGGGCTGCATGGTCGCGTGACATTCCTATAGTTGCCCGCTGGGTGGCACCGCACGAAAATACAAGGATTCCCGGGTTGCCACCATGACTCAGGATACGGCAGCCGATTTAGTAACGAAAAGTGCTATTTTGACATCCCATGCACGACTTCAGCCCAATTTTAGAAAATTTGGAAGGGGCTACATGGTCGCGTGACTTTTCTTTAGTTGCCCGCGGGGTGGCACCGCACGAAAATACAAGGATTCCCGGGTTGCCACCATGACTCAGGATACGGCAGCCGATTTAGTAACGAAAAGTGCTATTTTAACACCCCATGCACGACTTCAGCCCAATTTTAGAAAATTTGGAAGGGGCTGCATGGTCGCCTGACTTTCCTATAGTTGCCCGCGGGGTGGCACCGCACGAAAATACAAGGATTCCCGGGTTGCCACCATGACTCAGGATACGGCAGCCGATTTAGTAACGAAAAGTGCTATTTTGACACCCCATGCACGACTTCAGCCCAATTTTAGAAAATTTGGAAGGGGCTGCATGGTCGCGTGACTTTCCTATAGTTTCCCGCGGGGTGGCACCGCACGAAAATACAAGGATTCCCGGGTTGCCACCATGACTCAGGATACGGCAGCCGATTTAGTAACGAAAAGTGCTATTTTAACACCCCATGCACGACTTCAGCCAAATTTTAGAAAATTTGGAAGGGGCTGTATGATCGCGTGACTTTCATATAGTTGCCTGCGGGGTGGCACCGCACGAAAATACAAGGATTCCCGGGTTGCCACCATGACTCAGGATACGGCAGCCGATTTAGTAACGAAAAGTGCTATTTTGACACCCCATGCACGATTTCAGCCCAATTTTAGAAAATTTGGAAGGGGCTGCATGGTCGCGTGACATTCCTATAGTTGCCCGCTGGGTGGCACCGCACGAAAATACAAGGATTCCCGGGTTGCCACCATGACTCAGGATACGGCAGCCGATTTAGTAACGAAAAGTGCTATTTTGACATCCCATGCACGACTTCAGCCCAATTTTAGAAAATTTGGAAGGGGCTACATGGTCGCGTGACTTTCCTTTAGTTGCCCGCGGGGTGGCACCGCACGAAAATACAAGGATTCCCGGGTTGCCACCATGACTCAGGATACGGCAGCCGATTTAGTAACGAAAAGTGCTATTTTAACACCCCATGCACGACTTCAGCCCAATTTTAGAAAATTTGGAAGGGGCTGCATGGTCGCCTGACTTTCCTATAGTTGCCCGCGGGGTGGCACCGCACGAAAATACAAGGATTGGCGGGTTGCCACCATGACTCAGGATACGGCAGCCGATTTAGTAACGAAAAGTGCTATTTTGACACCCCATGCACGACTTCAGCCCAATTTTAGAAAATTTGGAAGGGGCTGCATGGTCGCGTGACTTTCTTATAGTTGCCCGCGGGGTGGCACCGCACGAAAATACAAGGATTCCCGGGTTGCCACCATGACTCAGGATACGGCAGCCGATTTAGTAACGAAAAGTGCTATTTTAACACCCCATGCACGACTTCAGCCAAATTTTAGAAAATTCGGAAGGGGCTGTATGGTCGCGTGACTTTCATATAGTTGCCTGCGGGGTGGCACCGCACGAAAATACAAGGATTCCCGGGTTGCCACCATGACTCAGGATACGGCAGCCGATTTAGTAACGAAAAGTGCTATTTTGACACCCCATGCACGATTTCAGCCCAATTTTAGAAAATTTGGAAGGGGCTGCATGGTCGCGTGACATTCCTATAGTTGCCCGCTGGGTGGCACCGCACGAAAATACAAGGATTCCCGGGTTGCCACCATGACTCAGCATACGGCAGCCGATTTAGTAACGAAAAGTGCTATTTTGACATCCCATGCACGACTTCAGCCCAATTTTAGAAAATTTGGAAGGGGCTACATGGTCGCGTGACTTTCCTTTAGTTGCCCGCGGGGTGGCACCGCACGAAAATACAAGGATTCCCGGATTGCCACCATGACTCAGGATACGGCAGCCGATTTAGTAACGAAAAGTGCTATTTTAACACCCCATGCACGACTTCAGCCCAATTTTAGAAAATTTGGAAGGGGCTGCATGGTCGCCTGACTTTCCTATAGTTGCCCGCGGGGGTGGCACCGCACGAAAATACAAGGATTCGCGGGTTGCCACCATGACTCAGGATACGGCAGCCGATTTAGTAACGAAAAGTGCTATTTTGACACCCCATGCACGACTTCAGCCCAATTTTTGAAAATTTGGAAGGGGCTACATGGTCGCGTGACTTTCCTTTAGTTGCCCGCGGGGGTGGCACCGCACGAAAATACAAGGATTCCGGGGTTGCCACCATGACTCAGGATACGGCAGCCGATTTAGTAACGAAAAGTGCTATTTTGACACCCTATGCACGATTTCAGCCCAATTTTCGAAAATTTGGAAGGGGCTGCATGGTCGCGTGACTTTCCTACAGTTGCCCGCGTGGTGGCACCGCACGATAATACAAGGATTCCCGGGTGGCCACCATGACTCAGAATACGGCAGCCGATTTAGTAACGAAAAGTACTATTTTCACACCCCATGCACGACTTCAGCCCAATTTTAGAAAATTTGGAAGGGGCTGCATGGTCGCCTGACTTTCCTATAGTTGGCCGCGGGGTGGCACCGCACGAAAATACAAGGATTCCCGGGTTGCCACCATGACTCAGGATACGGCAGCCGATTTAGTAACGAAAAGTGCTATTTTGACACCCCATGCACGACTTCAGCCCAATTTTAGAAAATTTGGAAGGGGCTGCATGGTCGCGTGACTTTCCTATAGTTGCCCGCGGGGTGGCACCGCACGAAAATACAAGGATTCCCGGGTTGCCACCATGACTCAGGATACGGCAGCCGATTTAGTAACGAAAAGTGCTATTTTAACACCCCATGCACGACTTCAGCCAAATTTTAGAAAATTTGGAAGGGGCTGTATGGTCGCGTGACTTTCATATAGTTGCCTGCGGGGTGGCACCGCACGAAAATACAAGGATTCCCCGGGTTGCCACCATGACTCAGGATACGGCAGCCGATTTAGTAACGAAAAGTGCTATTTTGACACCCCATGCACGATTTCAGCCCAATTGTAGAAAATTTGGAAGGGGCTGCATGGTCGCGTGACATTCCTATAGTTGCCCGCTGGGTGGCACCGCACGAAAATACAAGGATTCCCGGGTTGCCACCATGACTCAGCATACGGCAGCCGATTTAGTAACGAAAAGTGCTATTTTGACATCCCATGCACGACTTCAGCCCAATTTTAGAAAATTTGGAAGGGGCTACATGGTCGCGTGACTTTCCTTTAGTTGCCCGCGGGGTGGCACCGCACGAAAATACAAGGATTCCCGGATTGCCACCATGACTCAGGATACGGCAGCCGATTTAGTAACGAAAAGTGCTATTTTAACACCCCATGCACGACTTCAGCCCAATTTTAGAAAATTTGGAAGGGGCTGCATGGTCGCCTGACTTTCCTATAGTTGCCCGCGGGGTGGCACCGCACGAAAATACAAGGATTCGCGGGTTGCCACCATGACTCAGGATACGGCAGCCGATTTAGTAACGAAAAGTGCTATTTTGACACCCCATGCACGAGACTTCAGCCCAATTTTTGAAAATTTGGAAGGGGCTACATGGTCGCGTGACTTTCCTTTAGTTGCCCGCGGGGTGGCACCGCACGAAAATACAAGGATTCCCGGGTTGCCACCATGACTCAGGATACGGCAGCCGATTTAGTAACGAAAAGTGCTATTTTGACACCCTATGCACGATTTCAGCCCAATTTTCGAAAATTTGGAAGGGGCTGCATGGTCGCGTGACTTTCCTACAGTTGCCCGCGTGGTGGCACCGCACGATAATACAAGGATTCCCGGGTGGCCACCATGACTCAGAATACGGCAGCCGATTTAGTAACGAAAAGTACTATTTTCACACCCCATGCACGACTTCAGCCCAATTTTAGAAAATTTGGAAGGGGCTGCATGGTCGCCTGACTTTCCTATAGTTGGCCGCGGGGTGGCACCGCACGAAAATACAAGGATTCCCGGGTTGCCACCATGACTCAGGATACGGCAGCCGATTTAGTAACGAAAAGTGCTATTTTGACACCCCATGCACGACTTCAGCCCAATTTTAGAAAATTTGGAAGGGGCTGCATGGTCGCGTGACTTTCCTATAGTTGCCCGCGGGGTGGCACCGCACGAAAATACAAGGATTCCCGGGTTGCCACCATGACTCAGGATAAGGCAGCCGATTTAGAAAGGAAAAGTGCTATTTTAACACCCCATGCACGACTTCAGCCAAATTTTAGAAAATTTGGAAGGGGCTGTATGGTCGCGTGACTTTCATATAGTTGCCTGCGGGGTGGCACCGCACGAAAATACAAGGATTCCCGGGTTGCCACCATGACTCAGGATACGGCAGCCGATTTAGTAACGAAAAGTGCTATTTTGACATCCCATGCACGATTTCAGCCCAATTTTAGAAAATTTGGAAGGGGCTGCATGGTCGCGTGACATTCCTATAGTTGCCCGCTGGGTGGCACCGCACGAAAATACAAGGATTCCCGGGTTGCCACCATGACTCAGGATACGGCAGCCGATTTAGTAACGAAAAGTGCTATTTTGACATCCCATGCACGACTTCAGCCCAATTTTAGAAAATTTGGAAGGGGCTACATGGTCGCGTGACTTTCCTTTAGTTGCCCGCGGGGTGGCACCGCACGAAAATACAAGGATTCCCGGGTTGCCACCATGACTCAGGATACGGCAGCCGATTTAGTAACGAAAAGTGCTATTTTAACACCCCATGCACGACTTCAGCCCAATTTTAGAAAATTTGGAAGGGGCTGCATGGTCGCCTGACTTTCCTATAGTTGCCCGCGGGGTGGCACCGCACGAAAATACAAGGATTCGCGGGTTGCCACCATGACTCAGGATACGGCAGCCGATTTAGTAACGAAAAGTGCTATTTTGACACCCCATGCACGACTTCAGCCCAATTTTAGAAAATTTGGAAGGGGCTGCATGGTCGCGTGACTTTCCTATAGTTGCCTGCGGGGTGGCACCGCACGAAAATACAAGGATTCCCGGGTTGCCACCATGACTCAGGATACGGCAGCCGATTTAGTAACGAAAAGTGCTATTTTGACACCCCATGCACGATTTCAGCCAAATTTTAGAAAATTTGGAAGGGGCTGCATGGTCGCGTGACATTCCTATAGTTGCCCGCTGGGTGGCACCGCACGAAAATACAAGGATTCCCGGGTTGCCACCATGACTCAGGATACGGCAGCCGATTTAGTAACGAAAAGTGCTATTTTGACATCCCATGCACGACTTCAGCCCAATTTAAAAAAATTTGGAAGGGGCTACATGGTCGCGTGACTTTCCTTTTGTTGCCCGCGGGGTGGCACCGCACGAAAATACAAGGATTCCCGGGTTGCCACCATGACTCAGGATACGGCAGCCGATTTAGTAACGAAAAGTGCTATTTTAACACCCCATGCACGACTTCAGCCCAATTTTAGAAAATTTGGAAGGGGCTGCATGGTCGCCTGACTTTCCTATAGTTGCCCGCGGGGTGGAACCGCACGAAAATACAAGGATTCGCGGGTTGCCACCATGACTCAGGATACGGCAGCCGATTTAGTAACGAAAAGTGCTATTTTGACACCCCATGCACGACTTCAGCCCAATTTTTGAAAATTTGGAAGGGGCTACATGGTCGCGTGACTTTCCTTTAGTTGCCCGCGGGGTGGCACCGCACGAAAATACAAGGATTCCCGGGTTGCCACCATGACTCAGGATACGGCAGCCGATTTAGTAACGAAAAGTGCTATTTTGACACCCCATGCACGATTTCAGCTCAATTTTCGAAAATTTGGAAGGGGCTGCATGGTCGCGTGACTTTCCTACAGTTGCCCGCGGGGTGGCACCGCACGATAATACAAGGATTCCCGGGTGGCCACCATGACTCAGAATACGGCAGCCGATTTAGTAACGAAAAGTACTATTTTCACACCCCATGCACGACTTCAGCCCAATTGTAGAAAATTTGGAAGGGGCTGCATGGTCGCCTGACTTTCCTATAGTTGCCCGCGGGGTGGCACCGCACGAAAATACAAGGATTCCCGGGTTGCCACCATGACTCAGGATACGGCAGCCGATTTAGTAACGAAAAGTGCTATTTTGACACCCCTTGCACGACTTCAGCCCAATTTTAGAAAATTTGGAAGGGGCTGCATGGTCGCGTGACTTTCCTATAGTTGCCCGCGGGGTGGCACCGCACGAAAATACAAGGATTCCCGGGTTGCCACCATGACTCAGGATACGGCAGCCGATTTAGTAACGAAAAGTGCTATTTTAAACACCCCATGCACGACTTCAGCCAAATTTTAGAAAATTTGGAAGGGGCTGTATGGTCGCGTGACTTTCATATAGTTGCCCGCTGGGTGGCACCGCACGAAAATACAAGGATTCCCGGGTTGCCACCATGACTCAGGATACGGCAGCCGATTTAGTAACGAAAAGTGCTATTTTGACATCCCATGCACGACTTCAGCCCAATTTTAGAAAATTTGGAAGGGGCTGCATGGTCGCCTGACTTTCCTATAGTTGCCCGCGGGGTGGCACCGCACGAAAATACAAGGATTCGCGGGTTGCCACCATGACTCAGGATACGGCAGCCGATTTAGTAACGAAAAGTGCTATTTTGACACCCCATGCACGACTTCAGCCCAATTTTAGAAAATTTGGAAGGGGCTGCATGGTCGCCTGACTTTCCTATAGTTGCCCGCGGGGTGGCACCGCACGAAAATACAAGGATTCGCGGGTTGCCACCATGACTCAGGATACGGCAGCCGATTTAGTAACGAAAAGTGCTATTTTGACACCCCATGCACGACTTCAGCCCAATTTTAGAAAATTTGGAAGGGGCTGCATGGTCGCCTGACTTTCCTATAATTGCCCGCGGGGTGGCACCGCACGAAAATACAAGGATTCGCGGTTGCCGCCATGACTCAGGATACGGCAGCCGATTTAGTAACGAAAAGTGCTATTTTGACACCCCATGCACGACTTCAGCCCAATTTTTGAAAATTTGGAAGGGGCTACATGGTCGCGTGACTTTACATTAGTTGCCCGCGGGGTGGCACCGCACGAAAATACAAGGATTCCCGGGTTGCCACCATGACTCAGGATACGGCAGCCGATTTAGTAACGAAAAGTGCTATTTTGACACCCCATGCACGATTTCAGCCCAATTTTCGAAAATTTGGAAGGGGCTGCATGGTCGCGTGACTTTCCTACAGTTGCCCGCGGGGTGGCACCGCACGATAATACAAGGATTCCCGGGTGGCCACCATGACTCAGAATACGGCAGCCGATTTAGTAACGAAAAGTACTATTTTCACACCCCATGCACGACTTCAGCCCAATTTTAGAAAATTTGGAAGGGCTGCATGGTCGCCTGACTTTCCTATAGTTGCCCGCGGGGTGGCACCGCACGAAAATACAAGGATTCCCGGGTTGCCACCATGACTCAGGATACGGCAGCCGATTTAGTAACGAAAAGTGCTATTTTAACACCCCATGCACGACTTCAGCCCAATTTTAGAAAATTTGGAAGGGGCTGCATGGTCGCCTGACTTCCCTATAGTTGCCCGCGGGGTGGCACCGCACGAAAATACAAGGATTCGCGGGTTGCCACCATGACTCAGGATACGGCAGCCGATTTAGTAACGAAAAGTGCTATTTTGACACCCCATGCACGACTTCAGCCCAATTTTTGAAAATTTGGAAGGGGCTACATGGTCGCGTGACTTTCCTTTAGTTGCCCGCGGGGTGGCACCGCACGAAAATACAAGGATTCCCGGGTTGCCACCATGACTCAGGATAAGGCAGCCGATTTAGTAACGAAAAGTGCTATTTTAACACCCCATGCACGACTTCAGCCAAATTTTAGAAAATTTGGAAGGGGCTGCATGGTTGCCTGACTTCCCTATAGTTGCCTGCGGGGTGGCACCGCACGAAAATACAAGGATTCCCGGGTTGCCACCATGACTCAGGATACGGCAGCCGATTTAGTAACGAAAAGTGCTATTTTGACACCCCATGCACGATTTCAGCCCAATTTTAGAAAATTTGGAAGGGGCTGCATGGTCGCGTGACATTCCTATAGTTGCCCGCTGGGTGGCACCGCACGAAAATACAAGGATTCCCGGGTTGCCACCATGACTCAGGATACGGCAGCCGATTTAGTAACCAAAAGTGCTATTTTGACATCCCATGCACGACTTCAGCCCAATTTTAGAAAATTTGGACGGGGCTACATGGTCGCGTGACTTTCCTTTAGTTGCCCGCGGGGTGGCACCGCTCGAAAATACAAGGATTCCCGGGTTGCCACCATGACTCAGGATACGGCAGCCGATTTAGTAACGAAAAGTGCTATTTTAACACCCCATGCACGACTTCAGCCCAATTTTAGAAAATTTGGAAGGGGCTGCATGGTCGCCTGACTTTCCTATAGTTGCCCGCGGGGTGGCACCGCACGAAAATACAAGGATTCGCGGGTTGCCACCATGACTCAGGATACGGCAGCCGATTTAGTAACGAAAAGTGCTATTTTGACACCCCATGCACGACTTCAGCCCAATTTTAGAAAATTTGGAAGGGGCTGCATGGTCGCGTGACTTTCCTATAGTTGCCTGCGGGGTGGCACCGCACGAAAATACAAGGATTCCCGGGTTGCCACCATGACTCAGGATACGGCAGCCGATTTAGTAACGAAAAGTGCTATTTTGACACCCCATGCACGATTTCAGCCCAATTTTAGAAAATTTGGAAGGGGCTGCATTGTCGCGTGACATTCCTATAGTTGCCCGCTGGGTGGCACCGCACGAAAATACAAGGATTCCCGGGTTGCCGCCATGACTCAGGATACGGCAGCCGATTTAGTAACGAAAAGTGCTATTTTGACATCCCATGCACGACTTCAGCCCAATTTTAAAAAATTTGGAAGGGGCTACATGGTCGCGTGACTTTCTTTTTGTTGCCCGCGGGGTGGCACCGCACGAAAATACAAGGATTCCCGGGTTGCCACCATGACTCAGGATACGGCAGCCGATTTAGTAACGAAAAGTGCTATTTTAACACCCCATGCACGACTTCAGCCCAATTTTTGAAAATTTGGAAGGGGCTACATGGTCGCGTGACTTTCCTTTAGTTGCCCGCGGGGTGGCACCGCACGAAAATACAAGGATTCCCGGGTTGCCACCATGACTCAGGATACGGCAGCCGATTTAGTAACGAAAAGTGCTATTTTGACACCCCATGCACGATTTCAGCCCAATTTTCGAAAATTTGGAAGGGGCTGCATGGTCGCGTGACTTTCCTACAGTTGCCCGCGGGGTGGCACCGCACGATAATACAAGGATTCTCGGGTGGCCACCATGACTCAGAATACGGCAGCCGATTTAGTAACGAAAAGTACTATTTTCACACCCCATGCACGACTTCAGCCCAATTTTAGAAAATTTGGAAGGGGCTGCATGGTCGCCTGACTTTCCTATAGTTGCCCGCGGGGTGGCACCGCACGAAAATACAAGGATTCCCGGGTTGCCACCATGACTCAGGATACGGCAGCCGATTTAGTAACGAAAAGTGCTATTTTAACACCCCATGCACGACTTCAGCCAAATTTTAGAAAATTTGGAAGGGGCTGTATGGTCGCGTGACTTTCATATAGTTGCCTGCGGGGTGGCACCGCACGAAAATACAAGGATTCCCGGGTTGCCACCATGACTCAGGATACGGCAGCCGATTTAGTAACGAAAAGTGCTATTTTGACACCCCATGCACGATTTCAGCCCAATTTTAGAAAATTTGGAAGGGGCTGCATGGTCGCGTGACATTCCTATAGTTGCCCGCTGGGTGGCACCGCACGAAAATACAAGGATTCCCGGGTTGCCACCATGACTCAGGATACGGCAGCCGATTTAGTAACGAAAAGTGCTATTTTGACATCCCATGCACGACTTCAGCCCAATTTTAGAAAATTTGGAAGGGGCTGCATGGTCGCGTGACTTTCCTATAGTTCCCCGCGGGGTGGCACCGCACGAAAATACAAGGATTCCCGGGTTGCCACCATGACTCAGGATACGGCAGCCGATTTAGTAACGAAAAGTGCTATTTTGACACCCCATGCACGACTTCAGCCCAATTTTAGAAAATTTGGAAGGGGCTGCATGGTCGCGTGACTTTCCTTTAGTTGCCCGCGGGGAGGCACCGCACGAAAATACAAGGATTCCCGGGTTGCCACCATGACTCAGGATACGGCAGCCGATTTAGTAACGAAAAGTGCTATTTTAACACCCCATGCACGACTTCAGCCCAATTTTAGAAAATTTGGAAGGGGCTGCATGGTCGCGTGACTTTCCTATAGTTGCCCGCGGGGTGGCAACGCACGAAAATACAAGGATTCGCGGGTTGCCACCATGACTCAGGATACGGCAGCCGATTTAGTCACGAAAAGTGCTATTTTGACACCCCATGTACGACTTCAGCCCAATTTTTGAAAATTTGGAAGGGGCTACATGGTCGCGTGACTTTCCTATAGTTGCCCGCGGGGTGGCACCGCACGAAAATACAAGGATTCCCGGGTTGCCACCATGACTCAGGATACGGCAGCCGATTTAGTAACGAAAAGTGTTATTTTGACACCCCATGCACGACTTCAGCCCAGTTTTAGAAAATTTGGAAGGGGCTGCATGGTCGCGTGACTTTCCTATAGTTGCCCGCGGGATGGCACCGCACGAAAATACAAGGATTCCCGGGTTGCCACCATGACTCAGGATACGGCAGCCGATTTAGTAACGAAAAGTGCTATTTTAACACCCCATGCACGACTTCAGCCCAATTTTAGAAAATTTGGAAGGGGCTGCATGGTCGCCTGACTTTCCTATAGTTGCCCGCGGGGTGGCACCGCACGAAAATACAAGGATTCGCGGGTTGCCACCATGACTCAGGATACGGCAGCCGATTTAGTAACGAAAAGTGCTATTTTGACACCCCATGCACGACTTCAGCCCAATTTTTGAAAATTTGGAAGGGGCTACATGGTCGCGTGACTTTCCTATAGTTGCCCGCGGGGTGGCACCGCACGAAAATACAAGGATTCCCGGGTTGCCACCATGACTCAGGATACGGCAGCCGATTTAGTAACGAAAAGTGCTATTTTGACACCCCATGCACGACTTCAGCCCAATTTTAGAAAAGTTGGAAGGGGCTACATGGTCGCGTGACTTTCCTATAGTTGCCCGCGGGGTGGCACCGCACGAAAATACAAGGATTCCCGGGTTGCCACCATGACTCAGGATACGGCAGCCGATTTAGTAACGAAAAGTGCTATTTTGACACCCCATGCACGACTTCAGCCCAATTTTAGAAAAGTTGGAAGGGGCTGCATGGTCGCGTGACTTTCCTATAGTTGCCCGCGGGGTGGCACCGCACGAAAATACAAGGATTCGCGGGTTGCCACCATGACTCAGGATACGGCAGCCGATTTAGTAACGAAAAGTGCTATTTTGACACCCCATGCACGACTTCAGCCCAATTTTAGAAAATTTGGAAGGAGCTGCATGGTCACGTGACTTTCCTATAGTTGCCCGCGGGGTGGCACCGCACGAAAATACAAGGATTCCCGGGTGGCCACCATGAATCAGGATACTGCAGCCGATTTAGTAACGAAAAGTGCTATTTTGACACCCCTTGCACGACTTCAGCCCAATTTTAGAAAATTTGGAAGGGGCTGCATGGTCGCGTGACTTTCCTATAGTTGCCCGTGGGGTGGCACCGCACGAAAATACAAGGATTCCCGGGTTGCCATCATGACTCAGGATACGGCAGCCGATTTAGTAACGAAAAGTGCTATTTTGACACCCCATGCACGACTTCAGCCCAATTTTAGAAAATTTGGAAGGGGCTGCATGGTCGCGTGACTTTCCTATAGTTGCCCGCGGGGTGGCACCGCACGAAAATACAAGGATTCCCGGGTTGCCACCATGACTCAGGATACGGCAGCCGATTTAGTAACGAAAAGTGCTATTTTGACACCCCATGCACGACTTCAGCCCAATTTTAGAAAATTTGGAAGGGGCTGCATGGTCGCGTGACTTTCCTATAGTTGCCCGCGGGGTGGCACCGCACGAAAATACAAGGATTCCCGGGTTGCCACCATGACTCAGGATACGGCAGCCGATTTAGTAACGAAAAGTGCTATTTTGACACCCCATGCACGACTTCAGCCAATTTTAGAAAATTTGGAAGGGGCTGCATGGTCGCGTGACTTTCCTATCGTTGCCCGCGGGGTGGCACCGCACGAAAATACAAGGATTCCCGGGTTGCCACCATGACTCAGGATACGGCAGCCGATTTAGTAACGAAAAGTGCTATTTTGACACCCCATGCACGACTTCAGCCCTATTTTAGAAAATTTGGAATGGGCTGCATGGTCGCGTGACTTTCCTATAGTTGCCTGCGGGGTGGCACCGCACGAAAATACAAGGATTCCCGGGTTGCCACCATGGCTCAGGATACGGCAGCCGATTTAGTAACGAAAAGTGCTATTTTGACACCCCATGCACGACTTCAGCCCAATTTTAGAAAATTGGGAAGGGGCTGCATGGTCGCGTGACTTTCCTATAGTTGCCCGCTGGGTGGCACCGCACGAAAATACAAGGATTCCCGTGTTGCCACCATGACTCAGGATACGGCAGCCGATTTAGTAACGAAAAGTGCTATTTTGACACCCCATGCACGACTTCAGCCCAATTTTAGAAAATTTGGAAGGGGCTGCATGGTCGCGTGACTTTCCTATAGTTGCTCGCTGGGTGGCACCGCACGAAAATACAAGGATTCCCGGGTTGCCACCATGATTTAGGATACGGCAGCCGATTTAGTAACGAAAAGTGCTATTTTGACACCCCATGCACGACTTCAGCCCAATTTTAGAAAATTTGGAATGGGCTGCATGGTCGCGTAACTTTCCTATAGTTGCCCGCTGGGTGGCACCGCACGAAAATACAAGGATTCCCGGGTTGCCACCATGACTCAGGATACGGCAGCCGATTTAGTAACGAAAAGTGCTATTTTGACACCCCATGCACGACTTCAGCCCAATTTTAGACAATTTGAAAGGGGCTGCATGGTCGCGTGACTTTCCTATAGTTGCCCGCGGGGTGGCACCGCACGAAAATTTGGAATGGGCTGCATGGATTCCCGGGTTGCCACCATGATTCAGGATACGGCAGCCGATTTAGTAACGAAAAGTACTATTTTGACACCCCATGCACGACTTCAGCCCTATTTTAGAAAATTTGGAAGGGGCTGCATGGTCGCGTGACTTTCATATAGTTGCCCGCTGGGTGGCACCGCACGAAAATACAAGGATTCCCGGGTTGCCACCATGACTCAGGATACGGCAGCCGATTTAGTAACGAAAAGTGCTATTTTGACACCCCATGCACGACTTCAGCCCAATTTAAAAAAATTTGGAATGGGCTGCATGGTCGCGTGACTTTCCTATAGTTGCCCGCGGGGTGGCACCGCACGAAAATACAAGGATTCCCGGGTTGCCACCATGACTCAGGATACGGCAGCCGATTTAGTAACGAAAAGTGCTATTTTGACACCCCATGCACGACTTCAGCCCAATTTTAGAAAATTTGGAAGAGGCTGCATGGTCGCGTGACTTTCCTATAGTTGCCCGCGGGGTGGCACCGCACGAAAATACAAGGATTCCCGGGTTGCCACCATGATTCAGGATACGGCAGCCGATTTAGTAACGAAAAGTGCTATTTTGACACCCCATGCACGACTTCAGCCCTATTTTAGAAAATTTGGAATGGGCTGCATGGTCGCGTGACTTTCCTATAGTTGCCTGCGGGGTGGCACCGCACGAAAATACAAGGATTCGCGGGTTGCCACCATGACTCAGGATACGGCAGCCGATTTAGTAACGAAAAGTGCTATTTTGACACCCCATGCACGACTTCAGCCCAATTTAAAAAAATTTGGAAGGGGCTGCATGGTCGCGTGACTTTCCTATAGTTGCCCGCGGGGTGGCACCGCACGAAAATACAAGGATTCCCGGGTTGCCACCATGAGTCAGGATACGGCAGCCGATTTAGTAACGAAAAGTGCTATTTTGACACCCCATGCACGACTTCAGCCCAATTTTAGAAAATTTGGAAGGGGCTGCATGGTCGCGTGACTTTCCTATAGTTGCCCGCGGGGTGGCACCGCACGAAAATACAAGGATTCCCGGGTTGCCACCATGACTCAGGATACGGCAGCCGATTTAGTAACGAAAAGTGTAATTTTAGGAGAATAGGGAACTGGGAACTGGGAACTGGGAACGGAATTCATGGAACTCGATGTTCACTTATTATAGGTTAACCATTTCATGATGGGAGCTGTGCTGGTGCAGCATTAAAAATCATGTGCCAGCACATTCTCCTGTATACACGAGTCTCTCATATGGAGCCTCGCATATATATGTGAGAAAATACACTGGCTTACACGGTCAAGGTGGATATTATAATTTGGCACCGTGTTGTCGCAATATTTAATTAAGCGCCGGTCGTGGAATGGTTAAGGGTTAATATTGCTGTTTAACTCTTTGGTTAAATGCACTATCCTGTTGATTGATACATTTAATTGTATCTTACTAATATTGAACCACCACCTATATATATTAATCTGATAACCTCTACCTTACTAAATGGAGGAGATCAGATAATAATAAAAAAAATGTTAACGAGATAAACAAATTCAGACGGATTCATATTCAATTAATTAAACATATTATTGCACCGAGCCTGCAAATAGTTTATTGTGTCTATCATTTGCATATTGAGTAAGATATGGTGAATTTAGTAAGATATCCCACACGGCTGCCTAGCGTCACCAAATTTACCTTCTGGGAACCTCATTCTGCTTATGCCTCAAATGCTATGGGATACCTCGGATCAGATTGAAGTCCCCAGTTGAAGTTGGTGATGTTAACCTATTAGTCACCTCAATTATGCATTTTATCATCTGCAAATTAGGGGATATATACACTTCCCAGAAAGGAAAAAGTAACCAAATAAATGTTAATTTGAGACTATACATGTTGATACTTCCCGAAAGATGAGGCCTAAGCAGAATGAGGCCCCCATATGGTGAATTTGGTGACGCCAGCCCGTTGTGAGGGGTAGCATGACTCACCAATGCTCACCAATGAGTAATTAGTAAAGAAAGGGTTAAAACTTGAGATATCATATGAGGTATGGTTCATTGCCATGGTAACAAGGCTAATTTATCAAAACTCACTCAAAATGATACCAGAAAAATAATTCAAGAAATGAAATGAACTGTAACCTGATGATGTGTGTTTATGTAATACACGTGCTCTACATTGATGAAGCTCTTTCTTGAGCTTCTCATCTGATACGATTTGTAATGTATACGAGACTCTCGTTGTCACATGAAATAGAGACCCGTTCATTTGTAATACATAAGACACTCTTGTCGCATTTTCCAAACGATCTCGAAATTTGTTTTGGAACAGAATATAAACAATAACAATGTCAATCATGACACGTGACACAAGAATAATAAATCTGCAGCTAATAGCATCTTGAACAGCCACATAGCCTCTTTGATTGTTGTTCTGACGATCTAATGTCCAGTTCCATTGTTGATTAACTCCATCTTCTCTATGTTTCTGTAACAAAGGTGGATTTGTTATAGAAATAACTTCAATTAATCCACATAAATACTTCAAAATGCAATTAAAGATCCACCGTCCGATTTGACATCAAATAAAATGATAAGATCACGTCAATAAGCCCATTAATAGGAGGTTCTAAAAAGGGGAACGTTCTAACATGTTTAAACTTTTTGTCAGTCTAGCAATAATTACAATGATCATCTCTAATATTAAAACCCAACTCGTTGTTCTACCTCAAGTCCACAACCTTCTATCTTCCGAATTGGCACTTTAGACCATACCTTATACAACAAGTCGACATTGGTATTCTAGAATGATCATGTCTCCCAAGTTATGCAAAATGAGTTCCATCTGACTGAGAAATAGTTTTTATACACAAATCGTTTGTATATGTCTCACTCATCGAGATTCGTGGGAAAGCTCCGAGACTCGACATTCAAAAAATAAATATTCCCGCTCTTCGGCCTCGACAATCTAGTTTACAAATGTCCAGCAGCTCATCCATTAACCCTGACAGAGTGTCCATACTTTCCCAAAGCAGTAGATATTAAAGAGCGTTCTCAACTTTGCACTTATTTTCAATGTAAAGCTGGCGGTTGCTTTTGCGGAATATCTTATTGTTTGTGACACACAACTGTTGATGATCTCAAGTGTTTTGCTGAAAATAAACTTGCAAAAGACTAATTTGCAGTCAAATTGGACCGGGCAATCTGCAAGTAATGTGTGCCATTTGCAGAATGAGGTCCCCAGAGGGGTAGCATCACTAAATTCACACTCTAGGGACCCTTCCTGTAAATGACAGGCACACTATGTGTAGTAAAATCGGACTGGGCATATGTAAGCATAAGAATTACAAATAAATAGTTATTCAAATTTGGTGAAAGAGACATACTCCCAAAATAAGATCGGATTATTTGATTGGTCTTGAAATTTATAGAAACAAACCACTAAACTGACGTTCTTGCTCGACAGCCAGTGCAAACAGTTCAGGGCAGTCCACTGAGCCATAACCACACGATCTATGAATATTTCGTTAAACACGTGTGTAGTTTTCTAGCTTGATTTAAGACAAAGGTTGCACATCCAAAAAGGGGCCTGTCAAGTGTGTTTGCTCATGTTTGTTTGTTTGTTTGTTTATATTAGGGTCTATCGTCGTTCTAGCCGCTAGGCCACACACGACGTTGTCAATTTTACGGGTGGAGGAAAGAACACGCAGAGGCTTAATTTCACCGGGAAATGGTTCCACTGCGTGTAGAAACCACCGACCCCCGGGAAGCAACTGACAAACTTTCCCAGATACACGATTCCGGTAACCCTCCCTATGACCAGTTTCGTCAGCGCTGGGCGGCCTGTGACGGTGTAATTCACATGGCACTCTACCGACTGGACCACCGGGGGCCCCTGTTTGCCCATGAGTGAATATGTCAGACTTAGAATCACTAAAATTGGACAAACTAATGAACCATAATTCAGAAATAAGGACCGTAACTCAGTAATAAACTTGAGTCATAAATTCATTTGTATTATAATTACCACGTTGTTTGCATCGTTCATAGAGCACATGAGTGTAGTGTGAACTAAGATGTGGCTCCAATTAATCCGTTTGTTGCATATATTTGGTCGAGTATAAAAGGAGATGGTCCTAATAATGGCCGGATTCAGGGTCTCTCTTTAACTGTAGTGGCCAGTTCTTCTCATTGTATCATTAAACATGACTATGTAACTAAGCAAAACTATCATTGGTGACAAGGAAGCATGTTTTTTCTTTGGCAAAAACATTACAACTCAGAATTAATTTTGTTGAAACAAAACTCGGGTGAGTGGGGGAGATATATGAACATTCTCCGAACTTTAATTGTAGCCTCATTCACAGAAAATACATGCTTCAGTATCATCACTGATAGTTTTTCTTAGTTGTCATATTGAATGATAAAATGGGAGTAACTGGCCGTTATATGTTGTTGTAAAAATATGCAGGCAGGGGATGGGAAGATAAACTTAGACGAGTATTCAGTTCGAATTGATTTGAGATAATTCATTGGTGTAATTTGGAGATGTAATTATAAGCAAACACATTCAGGCAGGGGGTGGAAAGATACACTTAGACGATTATCCAGTTCGCATGGATTTGAGATAAACTATCATTGGTGACAAGGAACATGTTTTTTTTCTTTGGCAGAGGCATTACAATTCATAATGTTTTTGTTAAAAAAAACTCAGGTGGGGAGATAAATGAACATTTTCCGAACTTTAACTATAGCCTCCATCAAAGAACATACATGCTTCATTGTCATCAATTATAGTTTTTCAGCTTTTCTTAGTCGCATAGTCATCAGTGATAGTTTTTCTTAGTCGCATAGTCATATTGGACGATAAAATGGGAGTAACTGACCATTGAATGTTGATGTAAAAACATTCAGGCAGGGGCGGGAAGATAAACTTAGACGATTATCAAATTCGAATTGATTTGAGATAAATCATTGAAATTACATGCTTTACTGTCATCAATGATAGTTTGAGATAAATAACTGGAAATACATGCTTCGTTGTTATCAATGATAGTTGTTCTTTGTCGCATAGTTATATTGAATGATAAAATGACAGTTTTTCTTTACTCGCATAGTTATATTGAATGATAAAATCACAGTAACTGACCATTAGAAGTTGATGTAAAAACATTCAATGTCAATACATCTGAAAAGAATCTTCAATTCACCGAAAAAGAATCACACGATTATGCCAAATATGTTTGTTGTTCGGGCAATTACAATTTTATACGCCCATAATTACAACAATAAGACGTTGACTCCTTATAACGAACCAAAATATTTGGGTCGTATAGACTATATCTGATTTTGTGACGTCACCAATTATTATCTAATACCACGCTTCTTTTTTGAATTTGTACGACAACTTTTGTCGCACAGTAGATCGGTGGGCTTAAGGCATTAATGTCGTAATCGGAAAATCTTGTTACTGTGTCTTTGGATTACAGGTATTGCAAATGAGAATTGTGAATATTGAATTACAAAGTAAGTTCATTCGTAGTGGTAGTAACGGGTAGTTTACCTTTTATTGAGAAAATAAAACACAATGAATAACGACACTATAGTAACTACAGTCTACACCCTGCATGTGGGACGAGTGAATATAATAAGATTGACATCACAAATTTCCCGATCTACTGTGAATAAGGTGGGCCTTTAATTTGCAGCACTTGGTACGGTACAATAGTGAGCGAAACGAAATACCCTATACGTAATATGGAATTAATTGTTATCATAAGACCACCCACGTTTATTTAGAGCCCACCATTTCTGTACTTAATGGTCCTAACATTTACATCCAGTCTCATACAATACATGTAGTTCAAACCAATAAAGAAATTATATTCGGCAATTGACATATTCACGAGCATTATCAAAACGATGCTGGCAATGTACTACTGTTTACATTCTGCAAGTCGCACAGAGCACGTTAATTTCACTGTAAACGAGAACTCGATAGAAGCTATAATTTAAGAATACCAAATGTAATTTGAGCAATGCCAACTGGGCTAATTATTTTCTACGTAGTTTCTAATGCACTTCGGCTTCTCTTTGTTCTTGGATTAAACCAATGAGAATGTCTGACAATTCCAAGAATATAGTTTTGACCAATAGAACTCTACTACCTCGGAAAACTCTGTTAAGTTCCGGAGTAAACATTTCACTTCGATTAGAGAGCTTCTCAAGAGCAATGCATGCAGGATTAATATCGCAAATCAAACAATTTCACCAATACAAACCAATTATTAGGCTTTGAAAATCTGTTATTACCCACCCAACCCCTTCTAACTGCCACCAGTAAGTACACCATGTATGGCGCTCTCAGCTCTGGTACCTTTGCCATGGCATCAACTTACACTCCCCCTCTTTTCCTTATATACTGGTAGACCAACCTCCACCAATGACTATCTACAATGTTGTTAGCTCAATTGTCCTCTTCGAAAATTGTACTTTTGATTTCAGATACATGTACATAAACATCAAGGTAGGCAATTATTTAGGCTCAAGAGGGACTGATGCTGAGGTGTATCATCATCTTGTCTTTTTGATGCCACCTAAATTATAAATGCCTTATATGCAGCTCATTAATCAATTTCAAAACCACTAGTCATGAACCTTAGTTGTTGCATTCTCCTGGTCTTTCCCCCAGTTATCCATGTAGGCGCCATAGGACATGAAGCTGAGATGTCGCACCCTTCTGGTCCTTTTCGCAGTTATCGATGTAGGTGCCATAGGACATGGCGCTGATGTGTCGCGTTCATCCTTGTCCTAACACGCATTTTGCAGTTGCATAGTATCTCATATGAATCACCTGCTATGACAGGACATGGCACTGATGTGTCGCATCATCCTTGTCCTAACCCGCATATTGCATTTGCATAGTATTTCATATGAATCACCTGGTATTACACGACATGAAACTGAGGTGTTGCATCATCCTTGTCTTAACATACATTGGGAAGTAAGCACAGTGTCACATTGGCATTAAGTGACACGTTGTAAACATGTAGGACACGAGGCTGAGTCGTCGAGAGATATTACAAGGCATACGACACGAATTGTGCAAAACATCAATGTACAACATACAACATGGGATGTGTTGAACGGGTTAAAGCAACGGAAGATGTTCGCAATAAGGTTAGAATGTCGTTGGAATTTCGCCTTTGAATGTTCGCCGAAGAAGCACTACCGTATCAGGTATGGTGTTGGGAAGGCGCACCAGTTGACAAAAACATTTTTATCACAAATGTCTTCCATTCTATCACGCCTATCTACTAGTTATATACATGGCGTGAGTGGTCAATATGTGCTGTGACGTAATGATATTAGCAAAATGTCTTGTACTAAAAAAAAATTAGTTTGCGCCTTGATCAACCCATACCCCTGTTGCCACCGCAAGTGTCCACTCAACCACGTGGCAGTTAGCATTGCCAATGCGATGCGGCCAAACAACAACTACAGCGCGGATCCACCGACCACCATCCACCGTGCACTTGCCATTTGGCCGTGGTGAAGTTTCCGTACAAAATGATGTTGAAAAATACCAAAGATGACACAATAAATGAGGTTTGGTTGAGCACTGTTAAGGGGAATAAGCCAGATAATCTATTGTGTTGTTATCTCAATCCATCTTATAAGTAGTCAACCTAAATCAAGTTGCCATAATGCACACTGAATCGGTTATTACTGTCGGTGACACGGGTGTTTGATGTTACCGAATTATAAACTGCTAATAGCGAGTTTGCGATACCCGTCCGACGGGAACGGGTATAGGTGAATCGGTGAACATCGTCACGGTCACTTGGGTACTTTAAATGCAGCACATAAAGCGATAGCGATTTGGAACGGGTAGATGTGTCCCATTGACCGGTAACCTTTCACTACGATTTTCTCACTCAAAGGTTCATGAATTCCACGAAATCCCAATCAGCTATGTGTTAACCTATTTATTGCAAGATGTCATGGGCAAATATTATTGATAAAGTTGTCATTTTAAGCCAGGTTTTATGTTCACATTCTCGAGGCGGCTTCTGGCACTTAGATAAATACGGAAGGCCGATCTTTTCACTAACAACTTTATTCACGGCGTTAATAGAGTGAGTAGATGGTGTTATAGACGCCGTCTCTACGATCTGAGACTGAAAAATCCTAATATATTAATACCCGTGGAAATTCACCCCGATTGTTTTTTTAAAATTAATTATCAGTTTCTGACAGGCGACTGGGAAGGACCGGGACACACCGGATCGACCATGTGAGAAACGTTTGAAATCTGAACATGAAATTTGCTAAATCATAGCATCCAGACTGGCATCAAGCTTTCCAATTGTTGGAAATATTGAGACCCGACACCCCAAAACGTTGGGAAATTTACAACAGTTTATGATAGCCATTTCAGTCCAATGTTTTACTAATAATAGGAAAATATGCAAATGTTGGTCTAAAATCTACAAATTCTCCACTAAAAGATTGTTGGAAATTCAAACTGCGAGGACAACTTCAACCTATTGTTGGTGTGAAATTTCCAACAAATGTTGTGTCATGTATATCACATTTCCAACTGTTGAACATTTGACCAAAGTTGAGGGTGAAACACCCCTGTCGTCACGTCCCTGCCTCAACCCTTTGTATCAATATATCAATGTATCAATATATCGTGGATTTATCCATGTATTGTACATTTAAATACAACCGTTTAGTTACTTTATCATATGTAGGTGGGGACTGATTTCTAATTTTAATATATATTTACCATCTAAACTAACATGGCGCATTTGAACCACAAGACTGGTATATATTGTAGTGGGTATAATATAGGTCGCTAAAGACACGAATTACCTATACATACTATACAAAATCTTAAGCAAAATCAGAGTTTCAGCTGTTTTCTGTGTTTCGCACAGAAGTTAAGCAAACGCTCTTTATTCAATCCGTATAATAAACAGACTACATTTTAACACCTTTAATCGTTATCAAGTTTAATTCTTCAACCTACCTCCGGGTTTAGATCCCGAGAAAAATCCCAATTATTGTGATAAATATTCCCTTGCCCCGACCCTTCGAGCTGTTGAATGATTCCAAACCAATTAATGTTTACTTAATATGACTAAATATTCCCCAACTAAAATAAGGGACAAATTCGGTCTTATATCTGACTGAAAGTACACGTAGAACAGTATTAGACCCAGGTCTAAAACAATACATTTTACACCGATAATTGGATGGAAAATGTAGCTATAACGTAATGGTATATTCGAGCTATCAAATACATAATCTATTTGTCTGAAAATTCCAACCGATTGTGAACACTCGATCGGTCTATGACTGTCTTGTAGAATCCTCTTGTTAAAAATGCTACCAAGATGAGTGAAAGAAAAGCACCAACTGCCGCCTCGTCCTTGATGAAAGCAACTGATTATCCTGAGGCCCATCTAATCTAAATAAAAAATTTCAACAACCCATAACGGTAAGTATAACATCGGCCACTAAAGCGAATGCGAATAACAATCTATCAAAATCATAATATATTGTTTTGTTGCAGTTGGCTCACCATACATTACCAGTCGATGTGATGAATTCTACCCATAAACAATTTGCGATTACAAAACGTGTACCGGTACGGGTAGCTACCCGTAGGCGTACCCGTACCCGTACCGGTTTGAAATCACAAACTCGCTAATGAAAGGTAAGCCATTGGGCGAAGCCTGAATTGTGTGCCGTGCAAGACACTGTTAATATCCAATACTATTTTGTATTAAATTACACGGACTATGCACCCATGTTTGGCCTCCCTTGACATTCACGGTCCGGTCATTAGGGCCAGAGTTTTCTTCAGTATCATGTGTGCATGGTAAGTGTATTTCAGACACAAATAACATTTGGCTCATTCTTACTGACAGTCGACAACTGCTGGTATTTTTCAATAAATGTGTTTGTCCAGAACACATACCAGTAGTTAGTCTTAACAGTATCTACTGTAGGCCTATTTATCGCCATATTATGTCAATGTATTCGTATTTGTTTAGGCTCATTTGAGCAAAGTCCGTTTTATTTTATAAACACATGCATTTGTCTTAGTATTCCTTTTTTATTAAACTTTTTACCATAATTACCACAACAAGGAAATACTGAAATATTTTAAATATCAATGTGTAAGCAATGCGCACCGAGGAGAATGTTATAACATATAGCTTGTTGTAACACATGGGCAAGCGTGGCTTGTTGCAAGTTGCTGGTGCTACCGCGGTGGGTCTGGCCTCTGTGGAAAGCTCGGTTATACACGAGAAAAGCTGGTGTTTAGAAGTTTTAGAAGGCGCTTCATTTGTGAATTTTCCAATTATCGATTTGAAGGAAAAATTACTATCCTTAACAATGTAGTTTATAATATATAGCCATTTGCAGAACTATTTTGTTTGGAGGGAAACACACCGTAAAACAAAATATCTGAATGTTTAAGAATAATCAGTTTCGAGTGCTTAATATGTCTGCCAGATTATTGCAAACTTGGTTGAATAATATAGTTTTGTTGTATTGGTCATCAAACGGCTATCAAAAATAGTAAAATGAGTTTTGTTTATCTTGGCATTGTATCGTTTTACGACGTAGCAAAGAACGTTATTAACGCACATGCTGTCTTAATGTAAATTGACCAACGGGGTTCGCGGTGTGTTATTTAAGTAAGTAAGCACTCTGAATGCGAACTGAAATTTTGCAATTGGGGGTCATCGAAGGTAAGCCCAGTCCCAGCTTTTGAGTAAAAAAATTCATGTCCCCCCCCCCCGGCTTACTGATGGGTGTTTTCAGTAAGTGTAGCGCATGTGTCAATTAATCTTGTATTTAGTTAAATTCACACTTACGATGTTGTTTCCTGGCCTTGATTGTCCGTACGCATACAATGATAGAAATGACAACTATGCCTGAAACAATCCCACAGCTATCACAGCAACGAACATGGGTGTAAACAAGTAAGTGTAGCGCATGTCAATTAATCAACGAACATGGGTGTAAGCAAGTAAGTGTAGCGCATGTCAATTAATCAACGAACATGGGTGTAAGCAAGTAAGTGTAGCGCATGTCAATTAATCAACGAACATGGGTGTAAGCAAGTAAGTGTAGCGCATGTCAATTAATCAACGAACATGGTGTAAGCAAGTAAGTGTAGCGCATGTCAATTAATCTTGCACTCAGTTAAACTCACACATACCAGTTATTTTGCCTTTGTTCCTATGACATACGCATGCCAATGATAACAATGATGATAGCACCAGCAACCATGCATAAAACAATCCCAGCTATCACACCACGAGACACTGCAGATAAGGAAATATTAAAGACATATTATGTACATAATTCAGTGAATAAAACCGATAAGCTAGTACGCCCAAACACTATTTCCACTGGAAGAAAGACGTATTCAACTAAGATTATCGAAAATTCCAACCACATCGACCATACCATATCAGAGAACACAATGTTTGAATTATGCACGAATGTAAATATTTATAAGGTTGTCTATAAAATATACCAAAACCGAAGATCGTAATATGTATATCATAGAAGTGACAGGTGCCTATCACAATAGACACAACCATCCAAAGACATATATATAAGACAAGGTAACTATCTACCAGATTACCCAAATTTCCACCACCAGGCGTTGTCAATCTGTTGCTAAAATATATTACCAAAAAAACATTATTCAACTATAACTATAACGTTTGTCCCCGGGTGACTATGGTTATTTTTAGCATATCAACCGACTCTGTCAATTGATTGTATCAAACGTTACAGCCATCGGAATATAATAATAATTCTGGCAAAAATTTCTGGTCGGACATTTACTGGGCACACCGACTAAACAAATTTTTCTGAGGGGACCAGAGAGTATAATTAATGTTTGTCAGTGACATTTGTCAAGACTTTCATTGGATGAATGTCAGGTATGTTGACAGATGGTTAAATAGATGACCACCTTGTTTTATATATATATATCTATGGGGTGAGGGTCTATTGTAACAGGCAAATGTGTTAGAAGCCACAGTAAAATACGATTTCGTTATTTCACTGTAGATTTCGCTATTTCAATGCAACTTGTAAACGTGTAAACATATCTTTATTTCCAACTACAAGCAAATAACATAATATACAAATAACACAGAAGTTCAAAATAGAAAGTGATAACATAATGAAACGGGGATCATTGATGCATTCTCTTATAGATGGCAGTCTCCCACATGGGAGTCTCCCATATCGGGCCTTGCATATATCAGATAATACATTGTACTAGCAATATTTACCTTGACCTCGTAACCCAGTGCATTCTCGAAAAATGCGACGTTTCCTATGGGAGACTCGTATATAAGATAATTCACTGGAACGGGGTCTTTAATGCTGCATCAACGCAGATGCCGTCATGAAATTTGAATGTTTGAAATCCCCTAATTATTTTATAAAGCAATCCAAAGTCTGTTTAAACATCATGTGAAATGTGTTCCCGAACTTGAGACCTACAACTATACGACAATACACCTACTTGTGCGTATTAAATGGAGGATGTGATTGTGACATGTGTGTTTCGCTCATAACAAATTATGAAATGAGTCTTAGAACTGTCTGTTTAGTCGAGCCTTTGGTGAGACAAAACAGAACAGTTTAGACGAGTTTCATAAATTTCATGATAGGCACAGTTTCATATTATATGTATCATGGCCCGATTTGAGTTGATTTATATATGAAATACTACGCTGATACAGTATGAATTGGTTAAACTAAAATAATTCAGAATGTGCATGAAACGCGTCGCAACACGATGAAGTGAATGCATGCATCCGTACAAAAACATAGTTCCGATGTTCGAGTCTAGTTACTATTTCCCAAAATATGTATATATTTCAAATACCACATACTTGACTTAGATTAGATTTAGTGAATGATTTGTGTTTGTTTCGAGAATATTGAAAGCTTTTAGACCCAACTTTCCCATCGCCATGGCAACTGTCACTGCAACCTATCAACCTGCCAGTTTGTTGACTTCCAAGTACAATCACCTGCTATTTTCAATGAGCCATGACTGTTAATCGACGATGAATGTAGAAACAAAACAAAGATTTTTAAGTTGATACTACATGTATCACAACATGCATGATTTATATTATATTTCTTTCGGAATCAGATTGTGAATGTATTGTACTATTCTGCGTTTTAACGTAAATGTTAGTCCCAAGGCTATAGTTATTTGACAATGTCAATAGTAGTGAATATCTCTACCAAATTTCATTGAGATGCGACCACTTCAGTTCAAATTATGTCCTGAACATACATTGGACGGATGGACGAATGCGCACTTCGACCGACGGACGGAAGCACTGACGGATGGATATATGCAAAACAGTCACTTCTTTCTGTATATTCAAGTTTATTATACATTTGGTTGCTATGTGTCGATTGCCTAATGATAAATCATGTGAAGGAGAAATCGTAAATAGCAAATTTTGACCCCGAACCATCTTTATTGAAGTTTAAGCTTTGTATTGGGTTGTTGTGCTTACATTTTGGTGTTTTTCAGATGTAGTTTTTGGAAATCTATGGGTAACTTCGTGACTCTGAGTATCTGATGACAATATAAACAAAAAACATGCTTTTCGCGAAAACATAACATAATCGAAATGCACTTTCTCTGACACAATGTGCGTGTTGTGGTTTTGTGGATAATATCGCATTCATAATATCAATATACTATACTATTAGCATATTCTAGAGGAAATTTTCATAGTTTGAAAACTTTTATTTCTATATTGCAACATACAATCAAGGCCACCCATGCCTTTAATTACACACTCAAATACATTGCAATTATATATATATTATCTTACAAATTAAATGTACATCTGAAATAATCTCAAAACTCAAATTTGCAAATAAATACAAGGTTGTGTGAAAAATATACATGTACATATAGGTGCTGCTGATAGATGGGATCAGGCTACTACTTTGGTGGATCTCCGAACTAAAAACCTAAAGATCTGCTAAAATCCTAAAGCTCTGCTTAGAGTGTCGTTATTATAGACCAGTATGGAGCACCGCCATCTTGAATTTCAGGGCAGAATTATAATATAGAACAGTGCAAGCTAAATGTTTTCGGCTCAAGTTTGACTAGATGCTCCCGATCTCTAGTGGGAATACATTATCAAACGAATCAAAGATGTCTTGGGCGAGGTGTTTACCTATAAGAGTCCATCTGTCTTACCGAGAATCACTGAAAAGTGACTCACTATTAAAAGTACAATAACGCAGAACTAAGGACCATAATTAAGACAAAACAAGATGGCTGCCAGTGGCCATGTTGTTAATCGAAACTCATTCTTCTTCATATGACAGCTCGCTGTCATGTACTGACAATTATGGACCAAGACAATGTGGGACTCGATGGTGATAGTTTGAGTCAAAAGTGAGATGATGGTGACATAGGTCTTTGGGCGGCTAAATGTTGGTGCTCGATATATTTTTATTTTTGTTTTTATGTTTGTGTTGGTCATTTCATGGTATTAAAAGGAAAAGACACACATTATTTACAGCTGCCAGTGACTATTTCTCAGTATTATACGAAGTTTTATTTTGGCCATTATGGACTTCATCAATGGCGATGAGAGCTGTGACTTGAATTTGTTGTTGTATTCTGTTGTGCTTGTGTAGGGTGGTAACATGTTAAAGTCTGCTATGTTATGGTACGAGGATATAATGAATATAAATATGAATCTTTTTAGCTCTGAGGGTGTGGCATGCTAGTTTATTTTTCTTGCTGTATCTAGTGCGGACAGTTTTCTATTTTAATATATCAGCAGGGTATATAGAGAGTTGGTGGTATACAATGTTATGGAACACTGTTGGCCTGGTTTGTTGGTGGCATTCTTGTAGAAATTGCCAACGTGGGGGGCTGTAGCAGGTGCTACGGAAACTGTTCATGACATACGTGACAGCTCTCCTTTGGACTGCCTCAGTTTGTTCAATGTCTTTATCTGTATGTGGGTCCCAAATAGATTTTCAGTAATCTAGGATTGATCTTACGAGGGACTGACATGCCCTCTCTTTGGTCGCTCGGTTGGTGACCTTTAAGTTTCGCTTGAGTAAGCCGAGAATTCGGTTAGCTTTTCCCGTGATGTTGTCACCATTTGTGTCCCACTTTAGATCGTGGCGAAGTGTTATACCCAAATATTTGGTTCCTCTTGTCTGCTAATGGTCAGTAGGTTACATTTACTTGGGTGGAATGACATTAGCCAATCTCTCTCCCAATGTGCTACACTACTAAGCTCGTGTTGCAATTTTTGCGGTGTCAGACTGGTCATGAACCCTACGGCAAATAATGCTATCGTCAGCAAAGATACTTACATAGATATGTCTCAGATACGTATAACACTTTATCAAATTATTTTCTTGTAGAAAGTCATTAGTTGGGTTTCACAAGAGCGTTTTCGTCGAAATCCATGTTGTTTATTGTAGAGAATATTATTTGTTTCAAGGAAAGTTATTGTTTTGCTCCCGATGATGACATCATGATGTGTTCGAGGATTTTGTAGGAAATGCAGGTGAGGTTGCTCTTTTTAAAGACGGGGCTGACATTTGCGGTCTTCCGGTCTAGGGGGACTGTTCCAGTTTTCAGAGAAAGATTGTATATGTGGGTCAGAATTGGGGCTATTATGTTGCTGAGATATTTCAAAATGTGATCGTGTATACCATCCGATCCCATAGATTTGTGCGGGAGGGGGGTCTATGTTGGCAAAACGTTTCTCAATCCCGTTTTCAGTGATGGATAATAATGATATCGTTCATGGTCAAATATGGACTCGTGCCTTTATCTGGGATGAGTGTTGAGTCTAATTCTGCAGAAAATTCCTTTTGAAACTGGTTGTTGAGTAACTCTGTTTTTGTATTGGGTCGTCCACCCTTGTCCAATTTTTGCCAAGTGGTGGAATGCCTTGTGGGTCTGCCCTCTGGGACGTTATGTAAGAACACAGATTATTGGGGTTTGACATCTTTGCATGTACATATGGTGTTTCTGTTTTTGGAACTGGAAGGTCAAGGATTAAGTTGTTTATATAGTCCCAGTATAATTGCCTGGTTTATTTCTGTATTTCTGATTTAGCTTGTTATACCCAGGTATGTGTGTCTGAGGTTGGAACAGTTTTGTCATATTGTGTCTCAACTTTCAGATTCGATAGCTCCCATCTACAGCTGATCCTAAACAATCCTGTAAAGTACCAATGCGGGCTGAATGGTGTGCTGATGGATTCATATTTGAATGGTAAGCAACCATCTAGAGGTCACCCAGAGGATCCATATTATCACTGCTGGTGTTAGCGATCCAAAGCCAGGTATAATCAATAAGTGTTCTATAGCAGAGTCTAACAGGGTAGTATACTATGTCTAAATAAGCACCCATTGTCTATCAAAATAGGGTGGACAAATACAGATATACATAATATACATACGATAGAACAATCACATTGGCGGTTACCATGTGATTTGTGCAAATACATATTACTATATATCGCTCGAAACCATCAAAGTTGTACCATTCAATTAAAAAAAATTATGTGCAAATTAGCAATGTTATCTAAGACATGCAGGTATACGCTGACACATATCCGCTGCACGTTTAACAGAGAAATAACTGTACAGCTGCATCAAATAGAGAGGGGGTGGTGGGTCCCCGGTCGAGCGTAATTTTCTTTTTCACCTGTGTAAAGATTTTTTTTGCAGACCCCCCCCCTGATCCGATAGCTCCCATCTACATGTGATCCTAAACAAGCTTGTACAGTTTCAAAATAATTATCCAATACATGTGGGCTACACGGTGTGCTGATGGATTCAAATTTGAAATCCAAGATGGTTGCTGGCGGCCATGTTTTATAAACGAATTTCTGGGGAAAAGGGAGGCTCTCATGTAGAGGTCACCCCGGAGTCATACAAAGAGTAAAAGACACGATGGCCGCAGGTAGCCATGTTTTTAAACAGAATTCGCAACAGATAGGAAGAAGATTAAAATCGCTAAAAATAAACAAACTAAGGTCCATAGCTTATAGAATATTGTTGCAGCAGACCCATATACCAAATATCAATAAAATTGGTCGACGTTTTTGAGTGATCGCGAACGACCGCGACAGCTAAAATAGAGAAACTAAGGCCCATAAGTATAAAGATTGGTCACATCTGGTTTTCGACCGCCAGCGGGATATTTTTGCAACGTCCAACCCGCCTACCGACCTCGCCAAAGCATATGTCACGTTTTTTTAAACTCAACGATAAATACTTCTTTCAAATCCTACTTGGTATTTGTGAAGAGATATATATGTAAAACAAAATTCGCAGAACACACCAGACATATAGTACTATGTTTTGGTGTGTACCCCAAGCTGCTGTTGCTTCGGGGAGAGCACGTCACAGAGTGATAGCAATTAACATATGAGCCGGGACGAGTCTATATACTACTTTCTTAATTCTTCAGTTTCGCACCAGAAACCAGTTTGTTCAATTGAAGAGTTACCAAGATCAGTAACAACATGACAAATTACATTTTATGTTAAAGCTGGATTATCTCTTCCGGATAAAAAACAATATATATAAGTCGAATTAAGACACCCGTCTGGAAACGCCTTAAAACTACCATACCTGCGGTGGTGGTATCGACACATCTTGCATAATAAGCGGCATCTGTAGCAACTGAAATTCAAGAAAATATCATCTGTTTTATAATGAAAGTGTCAATAACGCTCAAGTTGAATATAATGAACGTGTCAATGAAACTGTAGCTCAACTTGGATGGAGATAATTTCATGTGTTACATGCAATGGAGCTATTAGGAAAATTCGGAAAGTTGAAACATCAAGAGATATATATAAGTAACATCCAAGATGGCCGCTGGTGGTCATGTTTTTCAATAAAATTCAAAATAATTTGATGGTTCCAATCAAGTGGTCACTCCGAAGGTCAGTATTAAGTTTGGTGACGATAGGATGAGCGGTGTGGTCTGTGGGGTGTGCCAAATAATTTAGTCATAAAAAAATAAAATATGGCTACCGGTGGCCATTTTCTGATTACTCTCGTCTAGTGGTCACCCCGAAGATCATTGAAGTTTCGTGACGATCGGAATTTACGAGGGATGTCATCTGTAGGGTGTGCCGAGTAAAATACAAAGAGTAAAATCCAAAATGGCTACCGGTGGTCATGTTTCTCACCAGAAAGTGTCAAATTCTATAGCTCCCATTCAGATGTGTTCTAAACATGCATGCAAATTTCAAAACAATTCTCCACAAATAAGGGCTACAATGTGTGGCGGTGGACTTATCTTTGAAATCCAAGATGGCCGCTGGCAGCCATGTTTGTTATCGAATTTCGTAAATGCCTGTAAATTTTCAAAACAATTCTGCCGTGTATGCCAATGAATTTAAATGTGACATTCAAGATTACTACTGCTTGCGGCCAAGTTTTTAAAAGAATTTCGGAAAAACAAACATATAGCTCCCGTATAAATGTCATCCTCACTTTACGTATACAGTTTGGCGATGATTGGATGGGGATGTGGCCTGTAGGGCGGGTTGAAATAAATTGTATGACGGACGCCAATTCATGGCCATAGCTCAAACTAGTTAAAAATAAGATCCCTTCCGCATCGAACAATAAAGAGAGTTCCTTGTTGTCTAAATGTTTTCCTGATACCGTGAAAATAAACATTGTTTGTCTCAACTCAGGACGTGTAGATTCGTGCAGTTTTACACGCACACTAGAGTAACGGGTATATACAGAAATGCACTCAGAATTAAAAATGGATTCGTTCGTGTGACCAAAAATAATATCCGTTATAAGCCGTTATATTTGACTAATCGTTACTGGGGCTTGGTGTATATGTGCTTAATCTGTGTTTGTTCAATTCACGTATTCAAGCTATTCCATTGCAACAGATGGTTCGTGAAGGTAATAACAGTTAAGTACTTGGTATATGGTCGAGCAAATATCTGGGACGATTTTGCATATTGCTGAATCAGAAATCAGAAACTCGGTTCGCAACCAGAAGCCAGGAATCGCAGAGTGACACAATTTGTTGATTAGGCGTCAACGCTTTCTGAAATTGTGTATCGTGTTTCCTGCTTCTCGTAGAATCGGCTGAATATATTGACAACGATGCTGATGCGGCACCAGGGACGTGGCACCACCAACGTTGGTAATTCTTTTCAACAGTTGGAAATTTCATACCTGACACAAACATTTGTTGGAAATTTCACACCAAAACTATGTTGAAATTGTTCAAAGCTCCTGGGATTGGTCTGGTGCAAGTGGGGATGCAGTTGAAAATTCCAATGTGGACCCCCCCCCCCAATGTGAGCGCTACAGGCACGTCCGTGTTCGACATAAACTAAATATATTCGGTCTGATGATAGTGCATGATTCATTTTATTTGTCTGGCCTAAACTGACACGAACATTTAGTGAATTGCAAATGACCCGTGTACTGATGAGCGAGCTTTCACTACCGATCATGTTGTGATCACAGTAATCCGCGATACACAACTTCGCACAGAGCTGTATACAGATCTATGCCAGTGTAAACTCACCATCCGTGCGTTAGCTGGACAAACTAAACATGCGTTGAACTGCGTATCAAATAACCAATAACTAGTTTCGAAGTTCAAACGAGCAATGTCCATTTGCAACTGTTATTTCAAAGTACACTGTATATATACTACTGGATAACGGCATTTCTTGTATTAATAAACCTATATATATTATCCCTCGTTTCAGATTACTGAGTGACATGTTCGAGGTTCAAATGGGTCATGCCCATTTAAACTTGAAGAACGGATTGGAAGCAGATATACTATTCATTCGGCATCATATATACTCACCCAACACCGTGACTGTACTAGTACCAAACAACCTCGGTCCGTCTTCATTCTTGTCCACATCCACGGTATAGATCCCGCTGTCCGCTCGCGTAGCGTTCACTATTTTTATAGTAGCACTGCCATCCTGTGTGCTCCCAACAAATTCGATCTTGCCCACAAAAGATTTGTTTATGGTAGGTATCGAAGTTACCGAACTATCGAACAGATTTACAATTTGTATGTTTTTATCTTTGAACCATTTACCTAACCTCATTGTGCCAGAGAAGGTCCAATTAAGTGAGTAATCGGAACCTTTACAGGTCCTCACATTGTCAGGAGGAGATGTTTTCCAAGCACCAGCTGCAATGAAACAAAAAATAACCTGCTGTTAGTGTGATAGGCTGCCATCTAGAGGTCACCCCGAATATCCTTATGAAGCTTGATGATGATTGGATAAGGGATGTGGTCTGTATGGTGTGTCACGTGATTACACATACAAATAGTAAAATCCAAGATGGCTACTGGCGGCCATGTTTTTCATCGAAAACCACTCTAATTTTGATGTGATTCTAAAGATGCATGAACATTTTCAAAACAATTCTCCAAAAACTACGGACAGTATGTTTTGCCGATGGTTTCAAAATATGAAATCAAAGATGGCTGTCGGTGGCCATTTTTTTAATAAATTTCGGTCCACATAGTAGTCTCCCATCTGGAGATCACCCCGAAGATCTACATGACTTTTGGTGACGATCGGGTGATAGATGTGAACTGTATGGAGTGCTAACATAACTTGTTGACGGACGCACGCGCTCACGGCTTCACAACTGGCGGTCGTATGTACGCACTGACGGACGATGGACGACAACTCATTGCGATAGCTTAAACTAGACTTCGTCAAGTTGAGCTTAAAATGGTATAGATTCTATCCTAACACTTCCAACGATTCAAACAACACACATTTTATTGAAACTGTTATTGAAACACATTTGAGTTATTATTACCAAAACACACGAGAAGCGTCTAATATTACACATGTATCCAGGGGGGGGGGGGGGGGGGTCACAAACACAATCTAAAACAAGTAAAACAGAGAGTTTCTAGTTTATACGGAAATCTTGTATGTGATCATCAAATCAGTCACCCGGTGTATTAGGAAAAATGTCGGTATGGTAAGTACTGAAATGTTTATATTGACAATGTATCGGCATAGGTCGACACATGGGCAACAATTATTAATATTGATAACACTTTGCAAAATTAATGAACAAATGCACCAGAAACATACCGCATAATTTGTCAAGAAATCCAAAGTACCTCAGGCAAGTATAGCTATAAAAATGCAATAATGTCAATGGTATATAGCAATTCTACATTATGTTCAATTCATATAGTGTACTGCTTTTTTAATCGTTCGAATAATTTGTAATTCGAACAATGTTGTAAAAATAAGTATAAATAGTGAATTTCTTGACTCGAAATGTGCAAATAATATGATGATAATTATACAAGGAGGAATATGTGTGTCTACCTGGTAAACAGTTTTGTGTCATTACTCCACCCTTAGAACAATCTTCTCTTCATCTTGAAGCGGAAACCTCGAAGATTTGGTGTTCTGGTGGGAAGAAACAGTTATACATAGCCAGTCTAGTGAGCAACTGTCAAAGACTTTTCCAGCAGAGAAACTATACCATTGAGCATCAAAATAGACAAGTCTGAAAAATCAAACTGCTCGTTTAATTCTAACAATGAGACTGCTAAAGAAAACTAAACGCTATCAGCCGACTCGTTGGTAATAGTGTTCTGTTTCCAATGAGATTCCACTCAAAATGACTATTACGAAATACCAAGAGACTCCCTTAGCAGAATATAAACTCATGAATATGGATATTCGAACATATTGTTAATGGCATAACGATGCATATTGCATTGTGTGGAAAAGCTGTAGAGTTAGGGAAAGGAGGAAAATCACCGTTTCAACTTGTTTCTGAGATGAAGTCTTGTGGATTGGCTTCTATCATTCGTGCTCGTTACAATGGATGTTTAAAGTCGTGTCATTTAACAAGTACAGATGTGGGTGGAAAGCAGTAATGGGTCAAAACGTTTTGACAGAAATATCCGTGCAATTTGGTGGATTGTGGCTACTGGAGGAGGTGTAGCTCGTCTCAAAGATATGCTGGCCACAATGGATGTTGACAGTTTGAGTCAAACGTCATTCACTTACATGGAAGAAGAACTCGGTCGATGGTGGTGTCGTGTGGCAAATAGCAAAATGAAACAAAGATTGGTGATGAGGAATGGTGGATAGCTAGTGAAAAAAGTGGTAAAAGTTATGGTAATCAGGACATAATTATGTATGATAGCCGATGGTAGTTGAAGCCGGCGCTCCCATAAACACTCATACCATGCACCAGGGTGTGGTATTATTAGTGGAGCTGCGACAAGTAAACTCCTTCATATTGGTGTTAGAAACAAGAGAGTGTTATATCTGTCCAAAAGCAGACTACTATTGATGGCTTCAAACAGGCTGAGGAGATTCACACATTAAGATACACCCAATTAATAGCGGATGCGACAGCAGTGTATACGCGCGTATCGTTAATGGAGTTCCAGCTCGGGGTCACTTGGTGAAAACAAATGAGTGCGCGAATCATGTGTGTGATGTCTCCGTGGTAATTTCGAGAACCTGGTGGAACAATAACAAATAATATTGCGAAAGGAATAAATTAACCAAGGAAACACGTGTACGAAATGTGATAGCCGTCTGATAAGCTTTCAAAACGCGCTCAAAAGCACAGGTCCCCAGAACAAATATTTACCCCACCCCAACAGTACTTAATACTATAGAAAGTTATTCAACTCGGCCCGGCCTAATTTGTTATCATTTTTACAAAGTCCACAATCAGGTTCAAAATACACCGAAACAAATTTGTTACATACATGCCTCATATATAGGTAGAAAGACATGTTATTACTCTTAAATTTGGTGTATCCCCTATACAAATTGGTTAAGAAAAACTCCGATTAAGAGCACAGGTCTGACGCAAACCGGCTGTAAAATTTCACTCGTTCGAGTTGGTGTCCGCTAAACTGGGTCAAAGAGTAAGCGTTTAACATCGACTTTCGCTTCAAAATAAACTCTCAACTGTAAGTAAAATATATATATTATACATCATTAGAAGCAGAATTGTTTAATGACCCGTCCAAACAAATCATGCCACCCCACGGCATCGTATCTCTCGTATTTATTGAAATAATCAGTTTCATCAACCCGGAAGCAAATTGCAATTTTCCAAAACCGGCCATTTTGTAAAATATTGTAAGCAAGCCGAAATGTCGGAACAATAATTTGACATGTGCCAAATATAAATCAAATATATAACGAAGAAGTAGTGTATATACGCTCTAAATATTTATAAAGTTATATTCTTGTCCATGTGTATGTTTTCAAATCGGCATTTGTGTTACTTCAGTCTTTGTGTATTTATTTAATTTTTATATGACCACGTAGGCCTGGGCCGAAGGCCCAGCCCGTAGTGGGCTCTGTAAGTAAGGCATACACACACTCGACGCTGGGAGAGCATTGAATCTGCAATACTGTTAAACGAAAAAATGTGTTTCTAAAAATATCTGACCTTTGACACGCTCTTTGAACAATTGATCTCGTCTTTCCGAGTCACATATGCAGCGATTGGATAATCGCATTTATCTAACCCAATCAGAATTAACGTTAGTCCAGTCACGGACGGTTGTTAGATAAATAATAACATTCAAACAGTTTATGAAAATCATGCACCACCTCGGCGTTATTGCTCGCCCATTAGAGGAATTACCACACACGAGATGACCGAAACAAACCTGCCTACACATGCTATAGAAGGTGAGTTATGAGTATATAGACTATATGAGCATTGTTTGTCCGCGATTGTAACACATTCACAGTGATTCAGCAATTCCAGGCCAGGGACAGGGCAGACTCATGCAGTGACTGAATCTGACCTGAGTCGCTTACTCAGTCACTGACTGAGTCTCTCATCACTCATGCAATAAACTTCGAAATTCAATTCTGAACGAATCAATTATATATTTCAATATATCTGTGATTTATATGTGTTCAATTAAAGGGTTAATTTATAAACAAACTTACAAAGTCTTTTAAAGGGTGCCAGTTATCGAAACCAGATTTTTTTGTAGACCAAACTGAAACCGATTCACGATTGAATCGATATTGTTAACTTTTCCACTGATAGAAAACTGCCACACGAAGATGGTAAAATGGATTTCACCGTGATAATGCAGTTGGGAAATCGCCAACAATGCCACACTGGTTAAGTCATCTAACAGCATACCAGGCATCTCAGACCACTCAATTGTCATCACCGATATAGACATTAAACCCAGATACCAACGTACAAAACCAAGAAAGTGCTATATGTACTGTGGTAATGTTGGGTGATTTCACCCACTTGTTAACAGGTCTTTTCTGTAAGGTGTCTTTTCACTAAAGGCCCATTAACGGTGAGCTGGTCACCACTTCAACTTTGGACTGATCCAATGGGTGCAACGGGGCAGTGGTTCTGATTCGTCGATTTAAGCGGTGACCTCCGATTGGTCGGCCAATACGATCTCCCGATCCGCTCAAATCGTATAAAAAGGCCACTGTTTCTTGCAACATTGGTTCAGTCAGAATTATCCCGCGTATGGTCACCATCTCTTACTAATAGCTCTGACTACCCAGCCAAAGGCAACAGTTTTGGGGGACATTATAATTACCACGAAATTGGGGAAGATTTTATACACCGGAAGTTGTATTCTCCGGCTGTTTACACTGTCCGCTAATGCATATTACCGGAAGTTGTATTCTCTGGCTGTTTACACTGTCTGCTAATACATATTTACCGGAAGTAGATTTCTCCGTCCACTTTCTGTACCGGAAGTGGCGTATTCTGACAGTTTACCCGGTTCTCTCATATATGACCGGAAGTAGGTTATTAGGACATTTATTGTACTAGAAGTTGAGAATATATATATAGAACCAGTAATTGTATTTGAACTTGTCAAACATATCAAACTTAGATATTCAACATATAGCCATATAGATGATATTGATTAATAAACTCATGATTACCTCACTATTAAATTCTATTAAACTGGCCCGGGGAGTGTGGAAACAATAAGACTTGGGAACCTGCGCCCACTAAGTAGTGTCCACAGCCCCTCCCCGCTTATGGGAACCCCCAGTTGACTACATTTATGGTGCCGTGAGCAGGATTATTCTTGTCACAATTTAGGACGTCATATATATTCACATTTTCAATATTTATCTTATGTTAAAGTAATATTCAAATTTCAAGTTTGAATTTTGCAAAAATTATATATTTTTGATAACTGTTTCCCCAAAAGGTTGAGCTATGGCTGGGAAATATTCCACAGGGTGTGATAGGACTGAACCCCGGGGTTTGTATGACCCCTTAGTCGGGTCTGATGAGGAGTCAGAAAGTACTGACAGGTATATTGCTACACTGTTACACTCAATGGGTATCAAACCAAGGATTGTATCAAATGATAGTGTTGTAGACACTTCCATAATGGGTCATAATAGGCTGGATAGCTCGCTTCCAGATGGGTATACCTTACAAATTACCACTTCGGGTTGGGGTGGACCGACTGTAACCTCACATGTGACCTCTGTGGCCTCTACTCCAATTTCAACATGTAAGACTACTCCAAGTCAAAGTTTCAATGGGAGTAAATGTTCTTTTGCCCATTATGTACCGGAAACCCCAGCATACAGTAAGTCAATTTCAGGGTATGCAAATGACACTCTTGGTATTGCAACAGGGCAGTCGGCAATACATAGCCAAGACTTATTTTCTCAATATTTACACATGCGGGACAGGGGTCCCAATCACACACTATATAATTCTTCCACAAATGAATCTGTTCACAAACCAGTTTTTTCTGAGCACTTATCATCTTCTAATAAATTTGTTAAACCAATAGTGAATCCTGAAACTTTTGATGGTAAGAAATGGGACATTAATGACTACATGACTCATTTTGAAATTATTGCTAAGCTAAATGGTTGGAAGGGACCAGAAATGGCATACCATTTGTTGATAAATTTGCGAGGGAATTCACAGACCATCCTGGGTAATCTAACTCCGGAGCAAATTTACAACTATCAAATACTTAAAGAAATTTTGACACACCGGTATAGCCCATCTCAACAGTTGTCAACACATCGGTCGAATTTCCGTCAATGCACAAGGAAAGTAGGCCAATCTGTAGTCGAATATGGTTATGAATTGACAACCTTGGCTCGAAAAGCCCACCCTGGCTTAACCCACTCTAATGTTGAGCCCTTCTTGGTTGAGCAGTTCATTTGGGGTTTGAGACATTCCGAATTGAAGAAACATGTTCAATATGGACACCCAGTAACACTTAATCATGCTATTGCCTTGGCATCCGAATTTGAATCTATTGAGGGCCCGTTAGACAAGCCCATGCTACCTCCAGATAGTGGTAACAATGCGGAACACCAGCTCCTTGATAGGATCTCAACTCTTGAACGTCAGCTGGGAGGTCAAAGTCAACATCGAGGTCCTACTTCTCCGAGGCGACAGGTCACGTGCTATTATTGCAATAAAGTAGGTCACGTGGAGGCTCGGTGCCGACGAAAGATGGCAGATCAGCAGTCGGGTTTTGTAAATTCAGCACTTTGTTATGAGACGAGGAGTCCTCAGTCTGATAGAAAACGTTTTGCTAGTTCTGATATTGTACCAACGTGTTCAACACAGGCTTCTAAGACATGTTTATTTTGTCGTGCAGTGGTAACTGGTGTTTGTTGTACGTTTCTGGTTGACACTGGCTCACCCGTTTCTATTTTAAATAAAAGTTTTTATGATCAATTATGTCTGCCGAGTGATACATTGGACTTCTCTGATATTAAGCTTTCCACTGCTGCTGGACAAGACTTGAATGTACATGGATCAGTTTCGTTGGAAGTCGGTTTTCCAGCTCTTGTAGTACAGCAAGACTTTGTGGTAGCTGACGTAAACAATTTCAGTGGCATACTTGGTTTAGATTTCCTCAAAGAGAATCATGGAATCTTAAATGTTTGTAATAAAACATTGACTGTTAACGATGGTGAAATAAGGCTTTTCCATAGGCGCTCTTGTTCGACTGCGTGCATTAATGTTCATGAAACATATACTTATTCGGTTGGTACAGATGATTCACTGGCTCGAATTGGGTGTGACGAGAATGTAGGGTATCTTGTTGGGTATACATGTTCAGATGGACAGGACGTTGGCCACCTTCAAAAACCGAAGAGCTCACAGGACACTGGTGCCTTAATGGTGTCCAACCCTCCTGATGAGTTGGTCTCGAAGCGATTGGTACCATCCATACCATCTGCCGCTGCTGGTCGTAATTTTTCGGTAGGAGTTGTCGGCTTTAATTTTCCAAACACACTCGATTCGAGCAGTGATAGTCACGATAGTGGTCATGGTGACGAAGGTCTCGGTGATAAAAATGATATCATGGTTCATGAGGGTCATAAGCAAAGTGATAGTCGCGATAGTGGTTATGGTGATGATAATGGTCTCGGAGTTAACAGTGATATTATGGTTCATGAGGGTCTCAAGCAATGTGATAGTCTGGTGCCACGAGTAAAACGATTGGTTACGACAAAATCTTTGGCGGAAGAGTATTTTGTTTGTGAAACCTTTGATGCAGGCAATATTAAACTATCTACGCCCATCGTTATGGATACTTGGCTTGTTGGACAGTCGAAAATACAACGCGAGGATGGCGAAATTGCATACTTGATCGCGGACTCTACCCAGTTATCAAGCGAGCATCTGCTCGATCATTACTTCTGGCCGGGAGATGGAAAGGTGTCTAAGCTGGGAAGGTGTCTAACCTGGGAAGGTGCCTAAGCTGGGAAGGTGTCTAAGCTGGGAAGGTGTCTAAGCTGTACATGGAAGGAAACTGGAATCGCACCATTTAGACTATTGTTCGAGAATCAGCAGTGAATTCGAGTGACTGTTATATTCTGTTTCAAAACGTGACAACGGATAACGATATCGTGAATTCATGATCCTCATCCTGTGCATCAAAAACAGAACATTTCTAACTTTGTATGGACCTTTTTCACAATGTATACATTGTGATTTTTAAGGAGGGAGGAGTGTGGTAATGTTGGGTGATTTCACCCACTTGTTAACAGGTCTTTTCTGTAAGGTGTCTTTTCACTAAAGGCCCATTAACGGTGAGCTGGTCACCACTTCAACTTTGGACTGATCCAATGGGTGCAACGGGGCAGTGGTTCTGATTCGTCGATTTGAGCGGTGACCTCCGATTGGTCGGCCAATACGATCTCCCGATCCGCTCAAATCGTATAAAAAGGCCACTGTTTCTTGCAACATTGGTTCAGTCAGAATTATCCCGAGTATGGTCACCATCTCTTACTAATAGCTCTGACTACCCAGCCAAAGGCAACAGTTTTGGGGGACATTATAATTACCACGAAATTGGGGAAGATTTTATACACCGGAAGTTGTATTCTCCGGCTGTTTACACTGTCCGCTAATGCATATTACCGGAAGTTGTATTCTCTGGCTGTTTACATTGTCTGCTAATACATATTTACCGGAAGTAGATTTCTCCGTCCACTTTCTGTACCGGAAGTGGCGTATTCTGACAGTTTACCCGGTTCTCTCATATATGACCGGAAGTAGGTTATTAGGACATTTATTGTACTAGAAGTTGAGAATATATATATAGAACCAGTAATTGTATTTGAACTTGTCAAACATATCAAACTTAGATATTCAACATATAGCCATATAGATGATATTGATTAATAAACTCATGATTACCTCACTATTAAATTCTATTAAACTGGCCCGGGGAGTGTGGAAACAATAAGACTTGGGAACCTGCGCCCACTAAGTAGTGTCCACAGCCCCTCCCCGCTTATGGGAACCCCCAGTTGACTACATTTATGGTGCCGTGAGCAGGATTATTCTTGTCACAATTTAGGACGTCATATATATTCACATTTTCAATATTTATCTTATGTTAAAGTAATATTCAAATTTCAAGTTTGAATTTTGCAAAAATTATATATTTTTGATAACTGTTTCCCCAAAAGGTTGAGCTATGGCTGGGAAATATTCCACAGGGTGTGATAGGACTGAACCCCGGGGTTTGTATGACCCCTTAGTCGGGTCTGATGAGGAGTCAGAAAGTACTGACAGGTATATTGCTACACTGTTACACTCAATGGGTATCAAACCAAGGATTGTATCAAATGATAGTGTTGTAGACACTTCCACAATGGGTCATAATAGGCTGGATAGCTCGCTTCCAGATGGGTATACCTTACAAATTACCACTTCGGGTTGGGGTGGACCGACTGTAACCTCACATGTGACCTCTGTGGCCTCTACTCCAATTTCAACATGTAAGACTACTCCAAGTCAAAGTTTCAATGGGAGTAAATGTTCTTTTGCCCATTATGTACCGGAAACCCCAGCATACAGTAAGTCAATTTCAGGGTATGCAAATGACACTCTTGGTATTGCAACAGGGCAGTCGGCAATACATAGCCAAGACTTATTTTCTCAATATTTACACATGCGGGACAGGGGTCCCAATCACACACTATATAATTCTTCCACAAATGAATCTGTTCACAAACCAGTTTTTTCTGAGCATTATCATCTTCTAATAAATTTGTTAAACCAATAGTGAATCCTGAAACTTTTGATGGTAAGAAATGGGACATTAATGACTACATGACTCATTTTGAAATTATTGCTAAGCTAAATGGTTGGAAGGGACCAGAAATGGCATACCATTTGTTGATAAATTTGCGAGTGAATTCACAGACCATCCTGGGTAATCTAACTCCGGAGCAAACTTACAACTATCAAATACTTAAAGAAATTTTGACACACCGGTATAGCCCATCTCAACAGTTGTCAACACATCGGTCGAATTTCCGTCAATGCACAAGGAAAGTAGGCCAATCTGTAGTCGAATATGGTTATGAATTGACAACCTTGGCTCGAAAAGCCCACCCTGGCTTAACCCACTCTAATGTTGAGCCCTTCTTGGTTGAGCAGTTCATTTGGGGTTTGAGACATTCCGAATTGAAGAAACATGTTCAATATGGACACCCAGTAACACTTAATCATGCTATTGCCTTGTCATCCGAATTTGAATCTATTGAGGGCCCGTTAGACAAGCCCATGCTACCTCCAGATAGTGGTAACAATGCGGAACACCAGCTCCTTGATAGGATCTCAACTCTTGAACGTCAGCTGGGAGGTCAAAGTCAACATCGAGGTCCTACTTCTCCGAGGCGACAGGTCACGTGCTATTATTGCAATAAAGTAGGTCACGTGGAGGCTCGGTGCCGACGAAAGATGGCAGATCAGCAGTCGGGTTTTGTAAATTCAGCACTTTGTTATGAGACGAGGAGTCCTCAGTCTGATAGAAAACGTTTTGCTAGTTCTGATATTGTACCAACGTGTTCAACACAGGCTTCTAAGACATGTTTATTTTGTCGTGCAGTGGTAACTGGTGTTTGTTGTACGTTTCTGGTTGACACTGGCTCACCCGTTTCTATTTTAAATAAAAGTTTTTATGATCAATTATGTCTGCCGAGTGATACATTGGACTTCTCTTTCCACTGCTGCTGGACAAGACTTGAATGTACATGGATCAGTTTCGTTGGAAGTCGGTTTTCCAGCTCTTGTAGTACAGCAAGACTTTGTGGTAGCTGACGTAAACAATTTCAGTGGCATACTTGGTTTAGATTTCCTCAAAGAGAATCATGGAATCTTAAATGTTTGTAATAAAACATTGACTGTTAACGATGGTGAAATAAGGCTTTTCCATAGGCGCTCTTGTTCGACTGCGTGCATTAATGTTCATGAAACATATACTTATTCGGTTGGTACAGATGATTCACTGGCTCGAATTGGGTGTGACGAGAATGTAGGGTATCTTGTTGGGTATACATGTTCAGATGGACAGGACGTTGGCCACCTTCAAAAACCGAAGAGCTCACAGGACACTGGTGCCTTAATGGTGTCCAACCCTCCTGATGAGTTGGTCTCGAAGCGATTGGTACCATCCATACCATCTGCCGCTGCTGGTCGTAATTTTTCGGTAGGAGTTGTCGGCTTTAATTTTCCAAACACACTCGATTCGAGCAGTGATAGTCACGATAGTGGTCATGGTGACGAAGGTCTCGGTGATAAAAATGATATCATGGTTCATGAGGGTCATAAGCAAAGTGATAGTCGCGATAGTGGTTATGGTGATGATAATGGTCTCGGAGTTAACAGTGATATTATGGTTCATGAGGGTCTCAAGCAATGTGATAGTCTGGTGCCACGAGTAAAACGATTGGTTACGACAAAATCTTTGGCGGAAGAGTATTTTGTTTGTGAAACCTTTGATGCAGGCAATATTAAACTATCTACGCCCATCGTTATGGATACTTGGCTTGTTGGACAGTCGAAAATACAACGCGAGGATGGCGAAATTGCATACTTGATCGCGGACTCTACCCAGTTATCAAGCGAGCATCTGCTCGATCATTACTTCTGGCCGGGAGATGGAAAGGTGTCTAAGCTGGGAAGGTGTCTAAGCTGGGAAGGTGCCTAAGCTGGGAAGGTGTCTAAGATGGGAAGGTGTCTAAGCTGTACATGGAAGGAAACTGGAATCGCACCATTTAGACTATTGTTCGAGAATCAGCAGTGAATTCGAGTGACTGTTATATTCTGTTTCAAAACGTGACAACGGATAACGATATCGTGAATTCATGATCCTCATCCTGTGCATCAAAAACAGAACATTTCTAACTTTGTATGGACCTTTTTCACAATGTATACATTGTGATTTTTAAGGAGGGAGGAGTGTGGTAATGTTGGGTGATTTCACCCACTTGTTAACAGGTCTTTTCTGTAAGGTGCCTTTTCACTAAAGGCCCATTAACGGTGAGCTGGTCACCACTTCAACTTTGGACTGATCCAATGGGTGCAACGGGGCAGTGGTTCTGATTCGTCGATTTGAGCGGTGACCTCCGATTGGTCGGCCAATACGATCTCCCGATCCGCTCAAATCGTATAAAAAGGCCACTGTTTCTTGCAACATTGGTTCAGTCAGAATTATCCCGAGTATGGTCACCATCTCTTACTAATAGCTCTGACTACCCAGCCAAAGGCAACAGTTTTGGGGGACATTATAATTACCACGAAATTGGGGAAGATTTTATACACCGGAAGTTGTATTCTCCGGCTGTTTACACTGTCCGCTAATGCATATTACCGGAAGTTGTATTCTCTGGCTGTTTACACTGTCTGCTAATACATATTTACCGGAAGTAGATTTCTCCGTCCACTTTCTGTACCGGAAGTGGCGTATTCTGACAGTTTACCCGGTTCTCTCATATATGACCGGAAGTAGGTTATTAGGACATTTATTGTACTAGAAGTTGAGAATATATATATAGAACCAGTAATTGTATTTGAACTTGTCAAACATATCAAACTTAGATATTCAACATATAGCCATATAGATGATATTGATTAATAAACTCATGATTACCTCACTATTAAATTCTATTAAACTGGCCCGGGGAGTGTGGAAACAATAAGACTTGGGAACCTGCGCCCACTAAGTAGTGTCCACAGCCCCTCCCCGCTTATGGGAACCCCCAGTTGACTACAGTACAAAAAGGCTGACTGGACGCAATTAGGACTAGACCTGCAAATAATGGGAGAAGTACTGCGAACGATAAAGAACGCCACCATAGAGGACATGTGGACACACATAAAGAACGGGATCCTTGGAGCTATGGACCAACACATACCACCGAAGCTCATATCACCGAAACACAATACCCCATGGGTGAACCACAAGATCAGAAAACTACTCAGGAAGAAACGACGACTGTACAATCAAGCAAAGAAGACCAACATCTGGACCAACTATCGGACGATTCAGAGAGATTGTAAACGGGAAATGAGGAGGGCAGAATGGAATCACATCAACACAAAGATTAAAGAAGGATTGGAGAAAAAGACAACGAAGCCCTTTTGGAACTATGTTAAAAGCAGACGACGGGACAACATCGGAGTATCACCACTAAAACATCTCGGAAAACTAGTTGAAGACTCAAAAGGCAAAGCAGAAGTCCTAGTAAAGCAATTCCACTCAGTATTTACCAAACACCAACCACCTGTACCAGACCTAAAACCCAAATGCGATAACATCGGCAAACTAACAGTGGCAGTGAACGGAGTTGAAGCCTTGCTGAAGAGATTGAACCCCTCAAAAGCATCTGGCCCAGATGGAATACCCAACATGATCTTGAAGAAGTATGCAAAACAACTGGCACCTGCCTTCAGACTAATCTTTCAACACTCACTGGACACAGGTACATTACCAATCGACTGGCGCAGCGCTAACATAGCACCGGTATACAAGAAAGGAGATAGACACCTAGCAGAGAACTACCGACCAGTCTCCCTAACATCAGTACCATGCAAGATGCTGGAACACCTCATCTGCCGCCACATCCTTGAACATCTGGAAAAATACAATATCCTAACAAATCTAAACCATGGCTTCCGTAGTGGATACTCCTGCGAAACCCAACTGGCAGTGACTACACATGACATACTAAATTCACTTGACAAGAAGAAGCAGATAGATATGGCCATCCTTGACTTCTCTAAGGCCTTTGACACTGTGCCTCATGACAGCCTACTAGTCAAGCTAAAACACTACGGAATCACAGGCCCGATCCACCAGTGGCTAATGTCATTCTTAAAAGAAAGAAAGATGAGAGTGGCACTGGAAGGAGATTTCTCTGAAGAGGCAGATGTATTATCAGGGGTACCACAAGGAACAGTGTTAGGACCGCTCCTCTTCCTATGCCACATCAACGACCTACCGGACACTGTAAAATCACAAGTCCGATTGTTCGCAGATGATTGCCTGCTCTACCGACAGATAAATAGCTATACAGATCATGAAATACTACAACAGGACCTATGTAACCTAGAACAGTGGGCCATAAAATGGGGAATGCGTTTCAATCCATCCAAATGCTACATCATGAGCCTAAAGCAGAAAACCCAACGCTTCTACCAACTAGCGGGACAATTCCTACAAGAGGTAAATCACAACCCCTACCTCGGTGTCCAATTCGCAAACGACATGACATGGCAGCACCACATAGATACCATCACAAAGAAATCAAATTCAACCCTGGGCTTCATTCGACGAAACCTGAGACACTGCCCAATGGACTTCAGGAAAACATCATATATAGCACTTGTTCGCCCCCAACTAGAATACGCAGCAACAATCTGGGACCCATACTACGAGAAAGACAAATCAAAACTAGAGAGGGTCCAACGAAGAGCAGCGCGATTCATCAAACAAGACTACCGATCAAGAGAAAAAGGCTGTGTGACAACCATGCTCAAGAATCTAGAGTTACCATCACTAGAATCAAGAAGATCAGAGCAGAGACTAGCACTATTTTATAAGGTGGTTAAGGGGTCGGCACCGGGTATAAAACCTGAAAACTACCTAACGAACTATAAACCAAGAAGAAAGAGGAAAGCTAAACAGTTCGAGGATTTTGTTAGTGATAACATCGTAGAAAAACGGACTGTAAACAACGAAAGTGCATTCGAACAGATCCCGACAAACACGGTTCAATTTGGAAACTCCTTCTTTCCAAGAACAGTGATTGACTGGAACCATCTGGACGATACCACAGTCAACGCTGCCGACTTAGATACATTCAAGTCGGCCGTGGGAGAACATCAATAGCGCTCCTCCCACCGTCCTGCAAAAGCCAGATTTGGTCACTAAGGACGTACCATATACAGATACAGACAGATCATACAACACACTGGTTCGCACTGGTACACCACAGTAAGGACAGTTTATTGATAGTTTGTGTTGAAACTTGAGAAAACAATCTGGTAAATTGATTCAATGATTGACAACATTTGCTAAAATTGCAATGCCAAATGGCACATCATCTTCAACTACATGGTGATGCACTTCGAGTTAAACCACAGTTACTGGACATAAAGTCCCAAAAATAAGGTTTTAATCGAGTTTAGTAATCGGTATCCTTATATAACGAAGTATCCTTATATAACGAAGTATCGTTATATAAGGATACCGATTTCTAAACTCGATTAAAACCTTATTTTTGGGACTTTATGTTCAGTAACTGTGGTTAAACATGATAAAGCGCGCCGCACATCATGTGATATGTATCGTAAGACAAATATCGGGCACCAGTTACGGGTCAAATTGTAGGCCTAGCGTGTGCCGTGGAAAATCATACGACATTTTGTTTTGCTTTAATATCGCACAAACTATCAGAAGTTCAACTCTGATCTGACATGTACTGGTTTCTGACTAAATTTGCAAAATGGTGTCAGACAACTTCATTGAACCGGTGTAAAATTCACATTCTCAAGCAGTGATTAAATGGAACTGTCGTATCATGTCTGACTATGATGACACACAGGTCAAAGCCAATATTTTCTATGTGTCCCTATGAGCTCTCATGATGGAGTGTGTGTTACTGGCAAAGACAATATCGACATGAACTGACAAAACCGGAACCGAGATTGTTAAAGAATTGGCCATTCCAGCTTCGTCATAATACTAGAATGAAGTGTTGGGAAATGCAAGATATAGGAAACACTTTCTTTCCAAATTATTTGAAGTAGTCCTATGTGCAATGGATACCTTTGTGGTGGAGGCAATGCAAGGCTTCCACGTGTACATTGCACATATTGTGATTCTTGAACCTGTCGTCACAAAATGAAATAACACAGGATGCTCATGCATATTTCTTTGCTCCAGTGCAAAACATCTTATAAATATACAGGCTATTTATTCACTTGTTCTAAAGAAAATATACACTCCTTAAATTCTGAAGAGCATAACTCTTGTTGTATAACAGTATAACGTTTGGAATACGCCATGTAATTTACACTTGAAGGTGTATGTCTTACAGAAAGTGTAATCAAAGAAGACACAAAGACTCCTAGATGATGTGATTGCCTTCTGATTAATAAAATATTGGTTCCAACAATATGATCACAATATTTTAAACTAATTCCAAAATCACCAACAAACCAGAATATCACAATGGGGTATATTGTTATTAGAATGAAATACCGGTAGTATTATTTTTATTCTTGCAATGCTTGTCATGTTCCAGGGGACTGAGTTGAGCCATAAATACCAATAGGCCAAGCTGATTGTAATTGGGCCTCCCTACCAAACCTGTTTACCCCCACCAAACTCTAGTTTAGCACACATACTATATACACCTGTCAGTAAGCCCACCATCGAAGATAAGCCCAATCTGGGGTTTTACCCTAAATAAAATATGGGATGGTCCTCGTAGATAAGCCCACCCTCATTTTTGAGCATTTGGAAGGTGAATACAATCACATCTTTCGATCCTGTATAATAGGAGAAGATACTCAAACACATCTGTGCTTTTATTATTTTTTCCAGTTGTTTTTCTTAAATAATAAAGATGAATAATATTACACACTTGTGTTAATTTTGTTGTGAATTATACACATCTTATTCTGTCTTAGTTGTTGGATCAATCAGAGGCATCAAATTAATAAAGTCAAAGGATGTGTCACTTACTGTTCACCTGCATCTCACTGTTTTGTTTGTATAATAATTACAAGTAGCTTGAATAATAAGCATTAGTGTAACGCAATTAACTTGTGAACTCATCATACAACCCTATTGTGTTAACAAATTAATCCCAAAATCTACAACCTAAACAAATTGACCCCAAATTGATCTGTATATCACTGTTTCTGGTTATTATCATGTGATTTTATCTTCTCAATAATATAAATAAAACACATTATTTATACCTTTATTCAATACAAAACGTTGTATTGGTATAAAATATGAATGTAGGTTGGCACATGAAGGCTAACTGAATGTTTGCACATGGGGAGGGTGGGTCCTCGGTGAGTAAGCCCAGTACCCATTTTTTTTAGCAAAAACGTGCACGAGCCCCCCCCCCCCCCCCGCCTTGGTGACAGGTGTATAAATTATTAAAATGTGTTGATTTATCAGTAATTTAGTTCAGTGTTGAACTTCTTTAGAAGGTATGAATTTGTGATAGATGTAAACATGGAAATTATCCCAGGACAAATACAAACAATATCAGTGATATTTTAAGCATTGTAGTGATTTTATATCACTACACGGTAGTGATTTTATATCACTACAGGGCTTAAAATGTCCAGTGTTTTTGGTTAACTCGACGAGTTGCCAAGATGAAATTTCGCGATTCAGCTGAAGGAACTGTGTTAGCCAGCGCCTGTCTTGCAGAAATGTAGAGACAGGGGGTCAGTTGGAGATGTGTGCAGAGCGTGTGGTAATCACAACAGTACAGTGTGTTACTGGCCGAAACTTTATGACGTGCGATCACGTAAGGATACCACGTAGGGTATTTCACTGATTGTCCTATCCTTACGCAATTGCACTCGTCCTATAAACTTGCGATAGTAACACACCCATGCCGTTTTGTGTACATATTTCATACCAACGTATCATATTGTTATATTAGTGGCAAGTGCGTCCATATGCTTGTGACATACAATGTGGCAAGAGTCTGCTAAGTTGTAAGGCATTGCTATTTCTTAATTTCACAATGCATTCTAGACTTGGGATGTGTCAAGTTATCATTACGCCATTACACTTGTCCTATCAACTTGCGACATGAACACAGACATGCGTTTTTGTATACATATTTCATACCGATCATGTGGTATTGATACAATGGCAAGTGCGTCCATATGCCTGCGACATACACTATGGCAATAATCTGTTAATCCGTTAATATAGTTTAATCATGGCTATATCCAAATTTCACAATGCGTTCCTAAGTAGGAATCTATCGTAATTCCGGAAGGAGTGTCCACATGGTTGCGACATTGATCAACTAATCCTAGAATACAAACTGAAGTTATTTATTGATGTAGTAGCACAGTTTAAAAATGATAGATGTAGGAACGTATTGAAAACAATAAAAAAAAAATCCAGTTTTAAAGTTGTGACAACCAGTAATTTGGTGCAATGTTTTCGATGCTGCCTGGTATGACTGCCATGAGTTTTGGTGCCGATGGTGTTTGGAGTCTTTTAAATTTAAACAGATATGTCAATTATTGCAAGAAAATTACAATAAATGTCGTTAAAATGCTTAAGATTTCCATGTTTTGTGGTTAAATATATGAGTCTTGAACTTGAAATTTTGCGGTTCATTGCAGAAACAGAGTTAGGCAACACCCATTTTGAGACAACGGCGGAGGGGCCAGTTAGAATATGTTGGACAAGCAATTGCGTAAGGATAACATTATGAAAACAGTAACAACTCGCGATTGGGGTTTTGTGTATTTATTCCATCCCAAACGTGCGGTATTGGTTAAATGTCAGCGACACACACACGTCGTGCTGTCCTCACTCATTGCAATCGTCCGATATACAGTAACAACAGTACCACATCGTGCGGTTTTGTGTATATATTCCACACCAAGTGATGTTGATATATTTATCTAGTGTATGCATGCGTTCATATGCTTGCGACATACACTATTATATGAGTCTGTCAAACCGTTAATGGAGCTATGTTCAATCGTGGTTAGTTTTTAGCTCACATGAGACGAAGTCTCCGGTGGAGCTATAGTCATCACTCCTCGTCCGTCGTCCATCGTCAATCCGTCCGTCCATCCGTCCGTGAACATTTCTTTGAACATCTTCTGCTCTGAAACCGTAATGCCGAATTGGTTCATATTTGGTGTGGATGTTCCCCAGGTGACTGTCATTCAGATTTGTTCAAATGAGGACACTGGGTCAAATAGTTGCGAAGCCAGGGCCATAACTCTGTAATTCTTATAACGACTTCTTCTCAAATTTCATTTGGCCGAATGGGTTCATATTTGGTACAAAGGGTCCTCGGGGGACTGTTATTCAGATTTGTTCAAATGAGGTCACTGGGTCGAATGTGGGCGGAGCCAGTGACATAACTTAAAACAAATTTGTTTTGGTCAAATTCAGATTTTTTGAATTTTCACCATAATCTTTAATCTTCTGAAATTACAGAAATATTCCATTACCCACCCCCCCCCCCCATATGGCCCAGACCCACCCACCCTGCAGTGGCCTGCACCCAACCAATATCCCTTCCAACGGATATCATTTCCAGCTTCCAACTTTAATACTTGTTCTATTTAAAGTTGCAGATATCTCTTTGTGGATAAACAGAGAGAAACACAGGTCATTAATCTAGATTAGAATAATATGTCACTGACAGCTTGTATAAACATACTGCTAGCAATTTTAAACAAACTGCCTGAATTTAGTGTGTCTGACATTTTGCAGAATGAGGTTCCCAGAGGGTGAATTTAGTGATGCTATCCCACACAGTGGGCTAGCATAACCAAATTCACCCTCTGGAGACCTCATTTTGCTTAGGCCTGATCTTCTGGGAAGTATCTATAGTATCAAATTAACATTGTTTTTAGTTACATTTCCCTTCTAGGAAGTTTCTATATCCCCTAATTTGCAGAAGATAAAATTGATAATTGAGGTGCCCAATGGGTAAACATCAACTTCCAACTGCGGAACATCAATCTTATCCTAGGTCTGCCATAGCAGCTGAGGGTCTTAGCAGAATGAGGTCCCCAGAGGGTGGATTTAGTGATGCTAGCCCATTGTGCAGGATAGTGTCACTAAAGTCGCCCTCTGGGTCAAGTAGGTGCAAGGCCAGCTACATTACTCTTTCTCTCCATAGTAATTCATGATATGTCTTCTATGCAAGAATCAAATAGCCTATTTTGCTTATATTTGGTATGAAATTACCTTGGGTGACAGCTTTGTGAAAATGGGATCGCGTATAAGTCAAATAAGGGCAGAGCCAGAGACTTAAATATTTCACTAGATAGTAATTCTTAAAATATGTTTGCAAGAACTAGTTGGCTTATTTAGCACGGAATGTTCTTCCATGACTGCAATTCAGATTTTTTTAAATGGGGTCACCTTGTCAAATAGGGGCCAAACGAAGGACAGTTTCCCTCTTAATATGCTTCCTTCACAAGGACCATCAGGTCTATTTTACTGATATTTATCATATGTATGAAGGGTTCTTTGGTGTCTTGGATTCAAATTTATTCAGATGGGGTCACCAGGTTAAATAGGTTGGTACCAGGGACATAACTATATGTATGGAGCAATCAGGAGGATCCGTTAGTGACTGAGATTCAGATTTGTTAAAATGAGGTCAACCTGTCAAGAAATGGCGGGGCTCTGGGGAGTTAACACTTTTGTGTCTAATAAAATCATTGAAATACCAAATTCATTAAAACATCTACCTTGGAACCACCTGACTGATTAATCTGACATACATGTATTGTGTTTTGGGTCCATGGATAATTGGGCTTCAGACATGTCTAAATGGTTTTAGAAAAAGGCGCTTGTGAGATTGAAAATTTCCAACAATTGAGAAAGTTTGAGGTGTCAGTTGTGAAATTCCAACCTAAGACTTGGGAGTATGTAGCCCGGTCGGGAGGGGACTTGTTGAACTGGAGGAGGGGGGTGATCAGTAGTGTACATTTGTTAATTTCAAGGTGGATTTTCACCAATCTATATATACGTGAAGTCTCTCTAGCCACATATCCTGTTTAGAGCTATTTCTTTTAAAGTGATTATGAAAAGTTCTGACTGTTGTGGTCTCCAGAGTCCCAGTCTTATCAGTCTTTGCAGTCTTAGTAGCGACCCACAGTCATTGACTGTCTTGTTAATGTTACAATGCGTTCCCGAGTTGAATGTGTTGATATTCCGGGAAGTGTGCCCATATGCTTGCGACATGTAACTGGGCGTTGTTCTGTCAAACTGTGAAGTTGCCATGAACTCATCCGACTCCCTCCAACTTATGCACAGAAACACAGGCAACTCAGACTTTGATAGGCGTTGAATATGTTGGGATTACAGTAATGCCCTAAACTATCGACTCCTTAACCACTGCAGAATTATGGGCAACAAGCTATATTTTTGACTAAATCCTGAAAAATTACCCATAATTCTGCTGTGGTTAAGGAATCATTATTTAGGGCATTACTGTATATGATTCAGTGTATCAACATATCCTGAGCCATATACATCACACTGTATAGTGCGGTTGTGTCACATCATGTTCTCATTAGTTATTTATCACATTGTCGGTGTGCATATTTCCAACGTTGCCGAATTTCAACACACAATGGAGCAAAGTAATTTTCTTATATCTAAGCAGGCCATATATTCAGGGTTACCAACGCGAATATATTGTTAGATATATACATGTAGTGTAGATGTTATGGGAAAATTGTCTCACAAACGTACAACCTCTTGTAAAGTTCTTTTCGAACACGGAAAGAAATGTCATTATTTTCTGTATCGATGCCAAAGCATGCAATTGCGACGACTTGTTTTGATACCACGAGATTATTTAAAAGCGGTTATTAATATAATATTACCTTGGAACGCAAACCCCCATGCATGTTCATTTAATCTACGTGGGCTTTATTACGTTTACGTATGGTCATATTAACTATATATTGTGTTGCATAAGAACTATAAATAGTACTCATAGCAGACTCGCACAAAATGGCTGGTTTTGGAAAATTTCAATTTGCTTCCGGGTTTATGAAACTGAATTTTTCAATACATACGAGAGATACGATGACGAGATGTGGCGTGATTGGTTTGTGTGCGCTAGTAAACAATTCCGCTTCTAATGATGTATAATATATATATTCTACTAACCGTTGATTGTGTTTTGAAGCGAAAGTCGGTGTAAAAATCGCACGCTTTGACCCAGTTTAGCGGACACCATATCGAATGGGTGAAATTTTACAGCCGGTTTGCTTCAGACCTGTGCTCATAAGCGGAGTTTTTCTTAACCAATATTTCCACGGGATATATCAAATGGGAGAGTAATAATATATATTTATACCTATATATCAGGCATTTATGTTACAAAAATTATTTTTAAATACTTTTAACCTGATTGTGGACTGTGAAAATCATAACAAATTAGGCCGGGCCATGTTGGATACCTTTCTATAGGATTAAGTACTATTGGGGGTGTGGTCAATTTTTGTTCTGGGGACCTGTGCTCAAAAGAGGATGATCGTGCTCATGGCATTACACAAATTGTGTAAACCATATTCTTGACAAACATGATAACTGTAGTATAGACTTTTGTAACGTAAAGATTGCTGCTGCAAAAGCCGGTACTTTTTCAAGATCCAAAGGAATCGGAACCACTGGCGAGTAAAGAACCGTCATCTTCAGTAGATAATATGGATACTACTATGTACGAGACAGCCTTCTACTGGACTGAAGGCACAACGGAAGGAGATATTGGAAGTATCGAGAGGACAGAATTATTTATCTTCCACAGATGAGAACAGATTATTGCGACAAGAGCTTCAGTCACTGTTATGTAAAGTTACCGACAAATCAGATAGGCTTATTTGAAAATATAATAGTAAACTCGCTGAACCGTGGATGAGCATCAGATCCGATGGTGGCAAATATATAACCCAATGCCACAGATCGAGTTGACATGCTGTGTGTTATGTGGCACTGAGGACTAATTTAGGACTATGTTGGTCACCAACTACATGGGAGGAAAAACATCACCAGGAAACTCATTCACCAAACTATTTTTACGGAGGCAGAAGAGAATTCGAATAATAAGAAAGAGTCAACAAAAGCCAGAAGTGATTGGCAGGGCAAGGAAGAGGAAGGCACAGATGACCAGTTCAAGTTCAACAAAGAAGACGATAACTGAGTATGGGCCAGAGGAATTGAATGTAACTATGTATATAACACCCGTGGTCAAGTCGTCCTGCTAACATGCTATTATGTATTGTTATCCTTCATCCCATTTTCCTCTCTTCTGATTGGCTGAGAGTGCGTCACATGGCGGGCGATAAATCACCATATTACCCTCGAGGGTAACATTGCCTCAGTTATTGACCGCTCAGCTGTTACCAGTAAACATAGAACTACGAAGAACTTACCGCGCAGAGATTCTCTCAAAGTTCTCTGATAATTTCGAAAAACACTGTTTTTATAAACCCCACTGTTTCATAACAACAGCGAACTGTGGTGTTTGCTAATTTGCATAATTGTGTGTTTTTTTATTTGCAATTAAAGCACGCTATGTATAAATGGTGTTATCACAGACACATATCTGTTATAAGGTGTAATATTCATATTGGACCTTTTTATATCAATAATAAAGACCGTGGGACAAATAGATAAACCTAATTTATGTAGTTGATATGCTGCAGACAATTGCACATACGATGTACATACGTTACAACTACGTTTATGTACTAGATCAAATAGCCACTCTTTGCTGTTTATCAATTGATTATTTCTTTTCTTCAATAAATTCATCAGACTTCAGAGAATACCCGTATGTTGCGTAACGATCTGTGAAAGATGTCAATTTCTTTGTGCACTACTACAACGTGTTAGTTCCACATTTTAGCATTCTGGAAATTAACACGTCTGTCTGCGTCTTCACGCTCATTTGAAACGAAACCGAACATTTCGCTTCATGGCTACTCAACTTCGAAATTGCTTTACTCCTCTTTCCGTGAACCGATTTCCACAATGCAACCAGCAAACTGACCGGAGAATATCTGCGCAAATGACGGGTCTGTTAATTGATCCAGATTATGAATGTTTTATTTTCTAAATAGCGATGATTCCAACATAAAATTAACTTTTCGAACTGGATTAAAGAATATATGCACGCATTTATGCCTGCTATTAAGGAGGTTCGTGTGTACTCCATTGTCAGATAACAAAACAGTTATCACCCTTGTTTTCGTGAGACACGGGGATTTGTCGCCGCTCTCGACCTGGAATGTCACCCGCGGGCCTGGCGGCCCTCGGGTGACATTCCAGGTCGAGAGCGGGCGACAAATCCCCGTGTCTCACTCAATCGCGGGCGATAACTGTATAATATTGTCCTGCTGGAATGCTATGTTGCGGGTAGGGCAAACTGAAAAAGTGTTGTTAATTTTTCTAAAATTGTCGTTTTCGCGGTGTTTGGCTAATCCGAGCGATTTGAGAAAAAAACAATTTGTGTATGAAACATTCAAGAGCATATATATTTTTGAAAAAATATAATAATGCCTGCGTTGGTGTTTCTAAAACGACGTGAATAAGCATCTTGATTATAGTCAATTTTCAACAACCAATACAACAAGTATCAACAAATTTCGCAATAAGTATGTTTTTGAATGTTTGATACGCATAATGGCTTTTCCTGGATATGTTCAGATTATCGGACCACCGCAAAAAAAAAACAGATTAAAAGAATATCACGGTACTTGTTAACAGCATCAGTTTGCCCTAACAGCACCATAACAATTCAGCAGAACCCAATCGCATTACAGCACAATAGCAGGACCACTTGACCAGTACGCACCGTATAGTTGTCATAATTTGCGATATCCTTTTTGATTCTTTGCGTGAATTGCAGATGTCTTTATAAAATTTTGCAATATGTGCCATTGTGCTTTGCAGTATAAGACACTTAAAATAGTTCATCTCATTCCAATGCACTCATTTCAGACAACAACTTACTGGCAAACATACATATAGTATCTGGGAACTGAATACAGTGCATCCGTAACCAATTTCTTTCCTGCAATTGGACATTGTCTTTAGAGGGCAATCTTACTTTCATCTGCAGTTATACCAGAACCATCAGGGCTAACCATTTTGAATAATTGTTCATTGTACTTCTCCACACAGCACCCTCCTCATTGAACACATGTATGACTGTGCTGAAGGTAGGCAAAATCCAATCTCGGGGTGTATTCGAATTTCGAATCCGTGTTATTCTATGTTAGTGAACGACATTTGTCCACGCGCACCGAATGAAGCATATATATGAAGCAATGCACTCTCATACTGAGTCCGTGCTCCTATAATTCTGATATAAACACCTGTTAAATTTTCAAAATACAACTGATTCACTATCATCTAACTATTTCCTTTCTTTTGTCTTTCACTCATTTCCCCATCTCTCTCTATCTCTACCCTAAACCTAAAATTTCTTCTTTCCAAAATGAAACAAGTACAATAGAACTATTACTGTTATAATGCATGTTATCCTGTGTATCAATCATATCCTGCAATATTTGAATATTACTCATTTTTTTTCAATACAAAAAGAAAAGAAAAGAAAGAAGACAGTCTGTCACGCCAAGAAAGGTACGGTCCATGGTGATCATATATTTTATAGCACCAGACTCTAATGGACACAATAAGAAGTGCGATGAATTAAGTCTGCTGATTGCTTCCGAAAATTTCGAACCCAGGTTCTACCATTGATTGAGCTGACACACGAGTGACTTTGCAATTGATATATCGGTCAGATTGTGTAGTGGTCGTGGTATCAAATATGTACATAACCATTTTGGACATACGTTTGGGAAAATCCAAATATGACCATAATCTAAAAACACTTGCATCTGATATCCCTAACTCTAGTACATGTAACATCGAAATTAAGGTGACAAATACTGTTTTGTTCTTTTGTTATGTTAAGTTACAGTCGAGCAATCGCGGCTACATTTTGCTTCATTCTGTAATTAACAAATCAATAAGGAATTTATTATTTGCAGAAAATGCAATCCTTGCAAGGCATAGTACATAAGAACGTGTCGCCTTTTGAAGGATGTGACATGTGAAGACTTCGACAAAGACAGAAAGGCAGATCGTCACACAGACCCTAATTAGTGATATTTGTTTCGGGTAACAGCGGAGAGATGGAGGGAGCTGTTGTATGGATGCAACAATGTTTATGAAACATAAATATTAGTCATATTTATCACATGGTGCAATCAAAAATAGTTTCTTCTGAGATGAAAGAAAATACAACCAGTAGCACATGGCTTTTCATGACCATCCAATACTGACACATGACAAGGGTACATCTACCAATTCAATTCAATTTATTAGTATTCTGATCATCAAGGTAGATATAACAGAAACATGGTTATTACAAATATCGATGCAAGTATAAATTTGTTTTGCATGAATGCACATTTAGATATATAATATAGTTGTGTATACAATAGTGTCTTGATCTGTATATAATTATATATATATTTTTCTGATAGATTATTGTTATTAATTTCGGCGTATTACGTGTTCGGTCAGTGGATATGGATTTTGAATGGTTTAAGTGATTCAGCCTCAAGAGGAGTCAGATTGTAGTATATACTCGTGGCGCTTATCAAATAAGCGCATCTACAGCGATAAACTATTATATTGGTGTTGGGGTCCTTCTTTATACAATTTGGTACATGTAAGAAACAAGTATGTTATATCGGTATATTTTGAAGGTGGGTTACTTGTTTCTCTGAAAGTGTAGCCTCAAGAGTTCCGAAATATATCAATAATCTTTTTTATAAAAACTGAGAGATTCTTGGTAATTCTTTTGTTGCGGTTATTGAATAGTGCTGCTAACTTGTTAGCGTTTGGTCTCTGGTAATAGTATGGTCTTAGGTATTGCACGCGTATGTCTTGGAGTTCAATACATTTAAGGATGACATGATACTCATCGCCTATTTCTGAGTTGCAGAGGGTACACAATCTATCCGAATAGACCGGCTCTCCAGACCGAGTCGAAGGCTTTAGAAAAATCTATAAAAGCGCAGTAAATATTCTGCTTGTTGGCTTTGAGAAGTTGGATTAGAGCATAAAGGGAAAAGGTGTGATCGACTGTGGAATAGCCCTTTCGGAAGACGGCTTGGGCCTCCGAGTGCAGACAGTTCATGTCAAGAAATTTGTCTATGCGCTCATTTATTATGCTCGTAAATAGCTTTGCAGAGGATTTCATTCATATTTTTAGAACAGACACATAGCCTAACATAAACAACTAAAAATATTGCTCTGTCGGGCACATGTGTATAGCCTATATATAGCAACATTTCTTTTAAACTGACAATAATTATCAAGTATAGCACAATGATCAGATGAGCACCTGGACATGTCTTTAATCACCTGTATATTTGTGGAGATATGATAAACAGGTGTCCTCAAAATCTTACTCTAACCCACTCGATTGAGATATACATCTCGGTGTAAAACCCAATTTGTCGTATTTTATTTTCTGCGAAGTTTTTGTGTTTATGGTGTTCATGTCGATTCAAAACACGTCGATTGTACGTTTTAAACTAAAATAATAATGGTAATATCTGAAGTAAGTGCAGTTGTATAAAAATAAATAAATAAATAATTCTTTATTTGTGGGACGAATTAATCGTGATAAACACAATGACAGTAACTCAGACAAGGTGAGTCACTATACATATAATCCATGCATATAAGAATTAAATTGTGTGATGCCATTGGACATACACTTTATGAGAGTACACAGTTTGAGCAGGAGTATTTTCCACATCAGAGGGTTTCACATCAATTTAATCTGGGCACAGCCCAGTAACCCTGCTTGCACTAGATAATGTGCTGGTTGAGAACTTGGCAGACTAATCAGAAAATAGTTAGAAATCATGGGATGTTGTGTATTCTGCACATTGGCATAGGTTTGCAGTTATCAGTAATAAATAAATTATTATTTCCAATTGCGCCTTGTAGATATCCCCTCTATGTAATTATTTTCAAAATATGTCAGCTCTAGTTGAATTGGAGCTTAACAACTGATATGTCTACAAAATGTCAACAGTGAGTCGAAAGTCAAGATTAAGTGCACTCTCCTGATATGTTATCAGCTTAAAGGTACGGGCGGTGTTCGTTGCAGAAATATTTATATTTGTTCAAATCGCCATCAACAGAAGGAACACCAAAATATATACAGTTCCGCTCATACACCAAAGGTAATCAGCGCGTAAATAGTATATTGTCGTCAAGACGTACGCTGGTGTAGTTAAACAAGAGACTGCTCGTGATAAGTTTACACAACGCAACGCAATTATATTGGTTAATCACACAAAAATGATATAAACGCTCTTTATTGTTTCTACATCAGGAAACAGTAACAAATGACGCTCTTTATGTTTACCATATCCGGATCTAAATAAAAGCCAGCAAAAGCAGGGGGGGGGGGTCGGAATTTTTTTTCAGGCACGTATGGCATTTTTTCCCTTTCGATCATTTTTTGTACCCACCCACCCCCACCGCCAAATTTTTTTTCCGTTTACGGCAGTTTTTTTCCAACCATTTTTTGACACCCACCCCCCTTTTAACACTAAAACAGAGATTTGCGGGGGGGGAATTTACTGTAAACAGCTGTATATGAATTTCTGTGCATACTATTTATCATGGATGTTAACATGGACATGTAAATAGGAATGAGTCATTTTGAGGTCATTCGGCCAAAAAAACATGGCTGCCAGCGGCCATCTTGGATTTCAAAATTTGCAACAAAATACAACACGATAACTGCCTGCAGTCAGTTTACCAGTTAGAATTACATTATTTCTCTCATTCAAAGTGGTTTTGAAGCCCAACTCATTACCAAAACACTAAAAAAACAAGCAGAATGTTTTTTTTAGTTGCGGAAAAAATTGCTTGTTGGTGGCTTTGACCACCCACCCACCCCGGCATACGTGCCGGAATTTTTTTTTCACCCTCCCCCCTGGCAAAAGTTACTTTTTTGCCTTTGTTAACATAACAAAGGGGAGTTAACATAACAAAGGGGAAAACGTTGACAATAACTTACTGTTTATGCCATATTTCTGATTGGCATAAGAAGTCTGTCTATATCTCACTATTCCTTCTGTTTATGGCGGTTTTTGACGGAGATGAATATTTTAACAGCATACCCACCAACAATACCTCCCGTATCTTTAAAGGATCACACTGGTGAGCACGTTATCGAATTGAATTTTGTGATAGGCCGCCCATAACTGAAGTTATGCTGATTCGTGCCATTGAATATTCCACTATGGATTAAGCAGTCTGAATCGTTAATCTTTGCTTTCAAACTTGAAAGGCTGTCGAAATAAAATTCGCTTTTATCTACTGATAGTTTATACAGAAACGGCTGGACTATCGGAGCTGAAAATGTGTACATATGGGTAATTTGACTCTGTAAATCTTACTAGATAGGTCTCGTTGACATCATATGACTTAAAAGGCCACTAATAAATAATTCAATTAAATCATTAATTATATACCCAAAATAGATGCCCTCTGGTCGGTGAAAATTGAAACACGAGGATAATTTAACAATTCAATATATACCGTTGCCCCCCGGACGACTTAAAGGGGCAAATATGCGCAATAAAGAGCATTCCTTGTGTATACAAATTGGTACAGGGGAGTGTCATCGGATAGGAGAGGGGCACCACACATTCTTCCCCATGATAGGATGAATATAGTGGTGTGCATGGTTCAAAGATGTAAAGTTGGGGCCGTTCGAGTGAGGGTGCACGGAAGGGCAGAGGGGAACCAGAATTGATACACATATTGTTTTAGCGATTATTTCCACCAAATTAATACACATTCTTCTCCATGATATGAGTAATCTAATGGTGCGACTTAATGTTGTCAAGAGAAGTATCATTCGAGTCAGGGGTGGATGGAAGGGGAGAGAGCACCACCATTGATAGAATTATTTTTAGCGCCGATTTCCACCAAATTGATAAATATTCTTCTACATTATACGAAGATTCTAATTTTGTGATTTAAAGACATTTGTGCCGTTTGGGTGAGAGATTGTATGGCACTAAATTTGATAATAATGTTTGTAGTTTCCTATTGCCACCAAATGTATACCTAATCATTGCAATGATATCAGGTGTCTAATAGTTTGGATTAAAGATAATCAAAAGTGGTGACGTTGGAGTCTGGGTGCATGGGGGGGGACCGGAAGAAGGACGCTCAAAAACAGAAAGCGTGGAGGGGCAGCAAACATATTTTTGTCCTTTCCACCAAAAGTATACATACTCATGTCCATGCTATGGCGCCGTTCGAGTCACGGAGCACGGATGCGGAGAGGGGCAAAATTGATTTTAATAACCTATTCTTAGCATATATTTCCACCAAATTGATACATAATCCATATTTCGAGGAAACCAGTGCTCACACTGGCCCAAAGTTTTCTTGAGCCACCACCTGAGCCACCTTAGCCACTTCATTTACTTCAGCCACATTTTTCAACCCATATTTTTTTAGCCACTGATTTAAACATATTCAAAGAACACAAGCTAATTACCTCAAATATTTATTCTAATATAATATAACAGGTTATGGTAGGTAAAACAACAACAATATTAACAACAATATTAATAAACAAACATTGAAACTTCTGAGATTTAACATCTGCCCATTTAATAAATGCTTTACCAAAATTAAAGTCTAACATTGGAGGGCCTTCAATTGCAATTTTTATTAATACATGTAAGTGTGGAACAGAAAGTCTGTTTTGTCGTTTATCATTGATTAAATGTTGGTACGAGAAGGCCTCTCACATTACACATTCGACAGGGGTGCACAATATTATGTTTATGCAAAGTCTGACATAGGATATGTATCCTTTCTTTCTTTCAATAATGTTTGGCGATGTGAAAGCAATACAACGAATGTGTGTTTTATCGAGTAGAAGTAGGAATCCCATTCACTGTACGCGATACAATTACAACCAGCCGATATGGTATTAGGGTGGATACACACATGCATGTAATGTCTGTATGTAAAATACATGTATTTTACATGGCCACACCAATAATTGACAAAATAAATCACCTGCGCGCGAGAGGTCAATTTCACCAGTGAGTAGTTATAAGCCATTATCAAACAAACTGCCATCAAGAAATTTCAGGCCAGTCATAAACATGTCTTCATTTTCATTTCGAAAAGTTGATTGGAGCCGGTCGATTTTATACTTGATTTGTTTATGTCATTTCTTGGAAACAGGGTCATCCAAAACAAAAATAAAATATGCAGAATTCTTTTATATAGGATGATACCGGCTTGTTAAGATTTCTCTGATAATTTGAGAGCGAGCTCATGTGATAACATTAATTCAATTGGGAGTGCAAATATTCATTATAGCGCCAACAAATAATGCAGGTACAGCGTTGAAATTAAAAAGAGTGACACCCCCTATTTATATATATGTTTCTCAAGCCAAAGTTGAACAAGCTTGAATTATAACATTTTCGACCATAATCCATGATTGGGGGAGGGGCTGGTTCTCGAAAGCTTCCAATAACTAAGGGAGTTAATTTAATGTATCAGCCGGGATTATCTGGGCAAGAATTACAATATAATGTTTTACTTAAATATTCCATAGTTGTAAATTTTGCGTATACATGTATAACTGTATAACACAAGAGAGGAAATGTGACGTAGTTGGGAACTCGTAGCTAGGCAACACTTTCGCCGTATGAAGACAAACAGCAACACCATGCATTCAAATTTAAAGCTGTATAATATGTTCATAATTATATGAACAGCATAAATTGCTGCATATTAGATTAATCACTCGCAGAAAACAGACACGACATACATGACTACGATATTTATAAAGCAGGGTGTCAGGACTCAGGGTGCTGCATGCACACCCCCGTCGAGGAAATATGCAATGGTGAATTCGGTAGCTTCTGGGATAATATAGCTCCCCGTGCATGTTGGGGGGCCATAGCCCCCTGCGTTGGTGAAAAGGCCATCACTGGTATCAAAATCAATAGAAGACTAACAATGATTTAAACAGAATGTCGACCATTTGAGTTATCGCGCGAATAATTGTTTTAAGCGGCCTGACGAATTTGTCCCAGTCAACGGCTCTTCAGCTGTTCAGAGTTTAACTCACTGTGGTCAAACACAGTCGCAATGATTGGGTTGTCAGCGGACACATATTACACGGTGTGTATGATCCATGTAAAACGCCAAATACACGATATTTACAGAGATTACATGCATGTGTGTATCCACCCTAAGCCAATAATCAATTAGCGAATGCTTTCGTTCAGACTGTCTCGTGGCGGGATAGTGTTGCATGATAGCTAAACTTAATCTGTCCGATGGCAGTTAATTTAAGATCCACAAACCCACATTCTTTGAGCCACTTTCTTTAGCCACTAGCACATACTGTGTAGCCACTTTTGTTTTTCTTTCACAATTCGTGAACACTGTATGAAACTAATCGTGTAATTATGAGAAGCCAATTTGTTGCCGCTTGGTGTGCAAGATGGGGGCACTAAATCTGATAGGAATTTGTTTTGCGGCAGATTGCCACCAAACGTATACATAATCATTTAAATGCTACCATGAATCCAATGGTGTGGTTTAGATATGTCAAAAGTGGTGCCGTTGGAGTCATAAATGGGGATGGGGTACCAAATATGATACAAATATATTTAGCACCAATGTCCGCCAAATTCAAAAACGTTCTTCTCCAATGATATGATGAATCAAATAATGTGGGTTAAAGACGCCATATTTGGTGCCGTTGTGGGTCAGGGGTGGAAAGAGGATACAGAAGAAAGAAAGAAAAGTATATTTATCATTCTCTTTAACAGATACACGAGATTATAGAATGTTAGAATGGCGCATGTACTATGACACAATTGAGAGTCACTCCCATTCAAGATATTTTCCACAACAAAAGATAAAATTTGTAAGCGATGTGGAAATGTATAGAAGGCCTGCTCAAATATATTGGTCACAGTGTGCAATCCAATTTAGTTTCTTCTGAGATCAAATAAAACATTCAGACCACAGGACTTTTGAGGATCCCCCAACACTGGCATCTGACTAGGGTACATCTGCCCGTTACAGAGGAGTTCTTTCAATTTATTAGCTAGACTCATTGTTAACATACACAACGTAAAATCGCGCTCTGTGCCTCGCCCACGTAGCTGATATATTGCAACATTTATTTCAAAAATGAGAATAAGCCAGAATAGCACCATGAACAGAGGAGCACCTGGACGTTTCTTTAAAACGGATGTATCTTCATGGAGATATGATAACCAGGTGAAACTCAATATCTTAGTCAAACCCACTAGATTGATTTATGAATCTCTATGTAAAACCCAAATTGTCGTCTTTTATTTTTGTGAACTAATGTATTAATGATGTTCATATACAAAATATAAAAAAAAAATCATCAATTCAACCACGTCGAGTGTACGATTTAAAACATGATAACGTCTGATGTACGAGCAGAACTTTGTAAATAAATATATACATCTTTATTGATGGGACGAATTAATCGTGATAAACAAACAAAATGATAATCACCCCGACAAGGTGGGCTATGTGCTACTTATAACCCATTATAAGAATGACGTTTTGTGATGCCATTTGGGTATACAATTTATAAGAATACGTGTAACACTTTGAGCAAGAGTATCCTCTATCCCCACCAAATATCTACAGCATAGGGTTCCACGTGACTATAACCTGGGTAACACCGGGTAACCCTGCTAGTATACCAATAAAACTCAATTTGTTTTATTGTTTGTTTCTAAAAACGGCATTAATGATTAATTTAACTGCATAATTGATTATATGACCAATATGTTGGAATCTGGTCATTGAAAATTGATGTACTGAGTAAATTGTCCAGATGAGTGTCACCAGATAGGTGTTGTTTACCCCGGACTGATTAAAGGGCCACTACTAAACACATTTTGTTAAATAATTGATCATATACCAAACACAGTTGGACCCTGGTCGCTGGAAATTGGTATAAAGTGATGAATTGACCCAGGTGGTACAATTTGATAGGTGCCGTTGATCATAAAGGGGTACTTACAGATTATATTATCATAAATTAGCAATAAATTTCGTTCCTTGTCAGCTTAGACGATATGTAGGAACATTGGCACACATGGGTCACCTGATTAGGGGAATATAATTGTATATGTGCCTTTGATCTTAGATTACTTAAAGGGGTTCTGATAAATTATTTTAATGTAGATGATCAATGAAGAGCTTTTATTATCAGCTCAAAACATATGTGAGAACTTTTGCACAGAGACGTAATTTGACACGGGGAATGTTCTGGGATATTCTTTGGTATGGTAGAGTGATTCGTACGGAAGCCATATTGATGCTTATGTAAGTTTTCATCTTTATAGAGAAACGAAAAAAGCCTTTATGCAATGCATGAGTTTCTCTAACAACTTCGAGAAAATGGGCAGAATGCTTATGGGCCTATAGTTCGTTATTATTTTGGGAGATTCAGTTTTATAAAGTGGAATTACTTCTGATACTGTCATCCTATCGGAGAAAATACCTTGTTTAAATGATAGTTTGAATATATGCGTTAGCGCTCGGGACGTTTCGGGTGTGATCTATTTAAATACTTCGTATGTATCTTGTTGGAGCATGACAAAATATATGCATTATTATTTTGCATTGCAAACTGATTCATTAAACGCCCATAGATATATTGGAAGAAAATGTTCATAAGCATGTTCGGTGAAGTAATATTAAAGACGCGTGACAAATCCTGTTGGAGTATTGATATATATTTGTCTGTGTTCTCTTTCCTCATTATACGTTTCTCGGTAGAACTGCTCTACTCGCTTTTATATACTTATTATCGTGATATTCGGCATACAATGTAGCACAATGGTATGTTGCATCTGATACGATTATCCAGTATCAGCACGGGAAACAAAATGTTTTGTGTGTAAATATGATCAATGAGTGTTGCAAAGTGTTCGGTTATTCGTGTAGGTTTGGTAATTACAGGTAATATTCCATTTTCAAACATAGTTTCAATGAAGTTGCTAGTTTCGTATGAGACTGAAAGTTAAGCAAGTCGATGTTGAAGTCTTCTATGGGATATGCCTTTGTCCCAGAGTCATTTAGTTCTTCGACCATACTTCATTTTCTATGAATATAGTCTCAATAACATGTGGCATAAATATCGTTAGGTCCTCACGGATTTTATAAGAATGATTTTCATTTATGAAAATGCCACGCCCATCATCGTCATCTTGTCGTGATTTTAATTGGATTTGATGATATCCAGGAAGAGCATATTCATGAAAGGGGTGGTAGCTATGTTTGTTTTTCTTTTTATATTAGGGTGGGTAGCTTGTGTTGAATTAAGCGTTCACATGTTAAATGTGGAGTCATTTCCATACATATTTCACACATATATTATACGAATGTGGCAAAATTACAAAACAGAAAGAAATATTCAAAATTAAGAGGCTGTTTGGAACTAACTTTACATTATTATATTGTATTAGATATTGAATTGTTAGAATGTGATTAAATTAGCTTAATGTTTGCTGTTTATCATCAGTCACACAAGTAGCAAAAAACCTGCGGGTTTAACGCATCCATGATCATATGCAAAATCATGTATATACATGAACATACATATACATACATAATACCTAAATAATACCTCTAACATGAGAAGCATAATGATATGTTCATACCCAGAACTATATACCCAATTAATGATTGATAGAGCATATGTCCCCACTCATGCATGTATACATAGGTTTTTGAGTCCAGGGATCAGGGACCATGGTTTATAGCATAATGACTGGCTATGGACACCCGATCAGTCACCACATTGCTACACAATGCACATGAAATGAGAAGTCACCTGGGTTTAACACTGTATTTTACAACAATTACACGCTCAAAATTATGTTGCATGTGGTTAGAGTTTGTGTTTAGGAAGGTTTATGCATAGTTTGTTTCAGAAAATAAAGTACCTTACCTATATTAATATAATTGAAGCAGATTGGGATAGAACTGTTTCACGCCATTTAGTTATCAATAGTCAATAAGAATGGTAAAGACTAAATGGTTTTGTAGGGTGGCACATATATTTAGATACATTTTTGGAACAGGATTTGACACAATAGTGAACAAGGAATACCATTGGGTATTGTATTCCCAATAACAAGATTAGTATAAAAAAGTATTTAAAAGTGTCAAATATGGGATAAGAGGTGGGTCCAAAATTTGCCGAGGAAAAAGTATATATTTTTGCAAGTAGGGGGGTGGTGGGTACCCTGGGTCGGAAATTATTTTGTTTGAGCATCGTGTCTGTTAAACCCCTCTTTAATTTACTAAACATCAGCGTCAGACATGTACACAAACAAATATTAATCGCGCGATGTCCGTAGTAGTAACTTAGTAATGATTTGTGAACAAGAAGAGTTAACTAATTTTAAGCTCCCACCAACATCGAGTTGTTGTACAGTTGTACAAAACGCCATCTTGTATAGTCTATACATTTCGTATCGGTAACACTCAAATATATGGTGTCCTACGGTATATTATATTATCATATTATCTCAAATGTGGTATCAATTACATTTAAAGCTTTTAAAATCCAAACTCACCAGTGAGCGTATTGCCAGATAACACTGACAAAAACACAAACATCACATATGTGGGATCCATGATATTTATATCCAAAGTGCACGTGATCAACGCGTGTAGTCAGTTGATACCTAACTAATATTATACCTACATCAGAGCACTAACAACTGCCACATGCTATATCATTATAAATCTTAATCCCATAGCACTAGGAATGTCTACCTTTACCCAATTCCTCGTGTCAAAAGATAATCGGAGATATTATAGTATCTGCAAACTAAGGTTTTTACCTGGCCGTTCAATGGATCAGTGGCTACCTGTATATAAAGATATTTTGATGGGCGAACGAGTTCTCAATACTATTAATCGTTAGCCTTACAACGTGTTTGTTTTCATTGACAGGTATGTACAATTTTACAACATGATGTATCTCTTACTTCATATTTCTTAATTCTTATTTTTACTAAATGACACTCAATTAATCTTAAAATTGTTATCTACATTCAACTCATGTGCATTGTCATAATTATTATTAAATACATTTTATATCCACTAAATATCAAGTCATACATAAATTACTATTTAATTTAAACATGCACTATTTCATTGCATTTTTATAATGTGTGCTGTATCACAATAACTTGTTATTTATGTTATTGGACAATACTATTTACTCATTAGAATTACTTGTCTTTTCATTCACAGCCCTGGACATTCTAATGTGGAGCGTGACGAATAATCCCCAATAAATTTAAGCCCCCTATCACAATTGGTGGAGAATCCAATAACCCAAGACAAGATCATAACACGAGGGGCCCAGACACGAATTACCATCCGACCTACCATTGTGATCACGGACATCACCCATAGAGTCGGATTCCTTATGTCGAAAAATATGGTCGCGCGTTTTCGAAATGTTAAAAGCGATATGAGAACGGTTTCCATGCCACTGTTATAGCTTGTCATTTTAGTGGAAACAAGTTTTTATGAGGCTTTTGTTTGTGTACTCTATTTTTACCGTCCACCTGGTAATAAAAAACATGATATTACGCATGTCAAGTTCGACAAGTGACTTGCTTTGTTCCTGGAAATAGAAAAACAGGGAGAGATCTTGCCACAAATTGCATAATTGCATATCTTAATGTGAAATTTTATCAGATGAATTGTAGTTATGACTGTATTTTCAATTCTCCATAGCGCTCAGCGTTAAATTTTTATCGCAAATGTGGCCAGCGAGAATCATCTATTGACATCTATGTTCATACTTAGTATTTTTTAGGAATATCAGTACGCGCGTATCATCATACGCAAAATGGCGCCATTTATCCAAAATACTAGACTATCCATATGATCACAACTGTAGCCAGCAAGAATGAACTGATCACACCATATTTTCAAAAATACATGTCATGGTCATAGCTAGTAGTTTACTTTTTTCAAATTAAAAATCGCACCGATCTGCACACGCCAGCTGGCATCATTGATCGTTTTCTGTAAATACGAAACTATCTCTAAATTATGTTGACCCCGATTTAGGCCGACCCGCCAAAATTCAAGAATGGAAACAAATCAATACTGAAACCACACATACTACATACTGAATACACAATACGTTTACAGATCGCTTATAACAAAGCAATATTGCAAAATGACATAAGGAAGGCGATATCTTTAAAACTATCCGACAAGCAGGTGTTCGGTGCTGTTATGAAGGGACTTTGCCCCGCGATTAGAACTGGAGTAATTCAACAAAACCCCACTACTCTTCCGGGGTTATATCATGCTGCTATTATAACTGAAATCGCGACTGCCGATTTTAACGCTAGCTCATTTAAAATTGATCACGTTTCATCGGCCGTCGCTGCACTAACAGCGAAAATTTACGCAACAAAGCAGTCCATGGACAAGGTCAATGCAAGTGTAATTTCAATTTTATCACACGCACCTCGAAATTTCGAAACAGCACATTTAGAATCCTCCCACACCTTTATACCACGTTCGAGACCACAGTCTTATAGAACTAACAGGGAACTTCAAAAATCATCACAATATAATAACAACCAACATTGCATAAACTCTCAGACTAATTACAATATGCATGCGCAGGCTGTGGCGGTAAACATGCACGCAGAAATTATCGGTTATCAAACTCTACGTGTGGGTTTTTGTTTTAAAAAGGGCCACATTTTTTAAGATTGCAGAGCACGTCAATTTAGCAAACCACAACAAAATAAATCATGACTGGCAACACACATCTAAACACAATCATTTCAATGGATCATAATTTTATTAAAACATCCATAAATAATGTCTATTCTAAATGCTTGGTCGACACTAGTGCTAATGCATCCTGCTTATCAAAGTCTCATCTAAATAAGCTATCAAACTGCACAGCATTGCCCTCATCTCTAAAATCAATATTAGGTATCGGTGGTGAAACACATAACATTCTTGGACAAATAAAGCTGCCCGTCAAATTAGCTAATACAATGTACAGCTGTAAGTTCCATGTGTCTACCACAATACACTATCCTGTAATATTGGGTTTAAACTTTTTACGAGATCATAATTGCTCAGTGGATATCGGCAAACTTAAATTCCATACTGGCGAAGCTTAGGTAAAGCTAATGGCTCAGGAATGCGTCGGGTTCGCCCGATGCAATTATGCACATGTGATACCACCGTATGCTGAGACTTTAATATCGGTTCGTTTATCTAAAATTAAGGACGGATCAACCGTTATGCTTGAACCACTTAACAATTCTGTTTACATGCAATATATTGCTTGTGCAAGGGTTTTAATTCATTCTGTTAGAGGTAAAAGTGTGTGTCGAGTTTTAAATCCAACACCAAACCCTGTACAAATTGCTAGAAAGAATTTTTACAAGGAAAACTGGCATATGTCAATACAATTAACTCTACACTTAGAACGACAGCAATACCTACTGATTTAACTGACCAGGGACTAATTGACGACTTAGGCATCGATCTTGATAACAACACAACGTTAACACAAGATCAACAATCTTAATTTGCGGCCATGCTAGTCAGAAATCGGCATGACTTCGCAAAAGACTTGAGAGTGAACTCGGGAAATGCGACATATCTCCATTTAAAATTGACACTGGCGATGCTATCCCGTCACGTCAATGCTTTGATCGAACTACCTCAAAGGTATAGAGGAAATTGAAAGACAATTGGCAGATTTCCAAAATGCTGACTTAATTGAACCCTCAACCAGTCCGTGGATAAGTCCATTTCTTTTCAAGAAGCCCAATTCTGACTAATATAGATTAGTGATCGACTATCGCCGGGTCAATGCGGTGACCAAACCACTGAATTTTCCAATTCCAAATCTTCACGAAGTTTTTAACGTAATATGTGAATCTCAACCAACCACATTTAGCACGCTGGACAAGGTGTCATGCAATGCATTTTATATGACGGATCAAAGAAAAGACAGCTTTCATCGCACACCACGGTAGCAGGCAATTCAAAAGGATTAGCTATGGTCTCCGGAATGTAAGCATCCAATTTCAGATGATAATGACTCACATTCTCCGTGGACTCAATTTGAAAACATTTATTGTTCATTTCGACGATATCATTCTTTTCAACAGTTCATTTACTTCTCATTTGGAAGCTCTACAAGAGGTTTTCGACCATCTAAATGCCATTTTCCTGTTCCAAAAAAACTGTTGACTATCTAGGACATTCCCTCTCAAAATTTCCCACGTCCAAATAATGCCAAAGAAATCAAATCATTTCTCGGATTAGCCCTATTGTATCGACGGTTTATTGAATGTTATTCACACAATACAGATCCACTAAACAGTATTCTAAAAAATAATACTTTCATTTGGGATGAAAAGGCCGAAGATGCTTTTAATGTAACCAAACATCACCTCACAACCACTCCAGTATTGGCGTTGCCAGATACAACTAAACAATTCAAGTTGACAGTTGATGCGATCGGATGTCATTGGCAATATTCTCTGCCAGTAGAGTTCACAAGGATACTTTCGAGTAATGTGTTATGGTGGACGGGCGCTCCGACCAAATGAAATTAATTTTGGAGCCTCGGACCGAGAAGCATTGAGTCTTGTCTACGCCGTAAAATCTTACCACCCATACCTAGCTAACAATTATGTCATAGTCTATATGAACAACACTGGTGTGAAATATCTCAAAATTGCTAACGATCTCACTGGAAGATTGGCTCAATGTGAGCTGACATTACAAATATACAACTTTGATATTGAATACACAGCTGGTAAATTAAACCAAAATACTAACTCCTTATCCCGCATCCACTATTCGGTATTATACAAAGATAATCCACAAAACATTCTGAAGATTCACTGTTATCTCCTCAACCGAAAGTAAATAGCACTTCACAAAATAGATCAATTTGCCAACAGGAAACCCCATGGACTGTAATATAATTTGACAGATCACAGATCATGCTAACTCCACGAATTTTCTGAAAGCAATTTCAACAGATGTTGTCTGTGGGAACGGTATTAGATAACACGGACATAACAATCATACCTGTATTACCCAATGAAACCCATGCTGAGAGAGCTAACCTCCAACAGCAGGCCGAAGATTTAAAGCTTCTATCAGATTATATTCTTCATCGCAAACTGTCGGATAACAGGATAGAAGATAACTCCATAGTAGCCGATTCTCAATAATGTGCAATTCTGGACGGAATACTGTATAATTTTTACTGTAGGCGCAAAAAGAAGATATCATTATCTGACCGGATCATCAAATAATTAGTGCTACCAAAATCTCTGTGACCAGATGTGCTGCACGCATTATACGATATCATCGCTGGGGGATCTTACCAGATGTGCTGCACACATTATACGATATCATCGCTGGGGGATCTTACCTAGGTGTGCTGCACGCATTATACGATATCATCGCTGGGGGATCTTACCAGATGTGCTGCACACATTATACGATATCATCGCTGGGGGATCTTACCTAGATGTGCTGCACGCATTATACGATATCATCGCTGGGGGATCTTACCAGATGTGCTGCACACATTATACGATATCATCGCTGGGGGATCTTACCTAGGCGACCAGATGTGCTGCACACATTATACGATATCATCGCTGGGGGATCTTACCTAGGCGACCAGATGTGCTGCACACATTATACGATATCATCGCTGGGGGATCTTACCTAGGCGACCAGATGTGCTGCACACAGTATACGATATCATCGCTGGGGGATATTACCTAGGCGACCAGATGTGCTGCACACATTATACGATATCATCGCTGGGGGATCTTACCTAGGTGTGCTGCACACATTATACGATATCATCGCTGGGGGATCTTACCTAGGCGACCAGATGTGCTGCACACATTATACGATATCATCGCTGGGGGATCTTACCTAGGCGACCAGATGTGCTGCACACATTATACGATATCATCGCTGGGGGATCTTACCTAGGCGACCAGATGTGCTGCACACATTATACGATATCATCGCTGTGGGATCTTACCTAGGTGTGCTGCACACATTGTACGATATCATCGCTGTGGGATCTTACCTAGGCGACCAGATGTGCTGCACACATTATACGATATAATCGCTGGGGGATCTTACCTAGGTTTTAACAAGTATTATTTGGCATTAAAACAACGAAATCTACTGGCCAAAAATGTATCCGTTACACCCCATTCCAGTATCAAAGAGATCCGAGCGATTGCACATGGACATATTAATTCTTCCCACTATACCTAAAGGATACAGGTATGCGCTACTGTTTTGCGATTCATTAATTTTCATGTTGTTCGTAACAATCATAATGATACATAACTTTAAAATTTCCAACCACTGACTTGCCTCATCCATTTCCACTTTATAAAATAACATTATATGCTATGCCAGTAAACAACAGAACTGCACATGCATCGCAAATATCGGACTTACCTCCGTTTATTGCATCATCACTCTCGCGCACACCTTCATCTCACCGCAATCGATATACGCACGTGCCATCATGCGACACAACGTCTACAGACATGCATCATCGATGTCGTTTACCACAGTTCAAACTTCTCTAGTTGCACCGTGGCACTTCTAATCAACGACATTGTTCAAAATAATTATACTTGCACTTTTGGATTTTATCCACATGTCACCTCCCAACATTCAGCAATTAAACGAAACACATTCAAGCAACATGCACGCATGGTACCGACTACACGATTTCAGGTTGCACATTTGACGTAATACAAAAGCCTTGTCATTGCAAACTCTCATCAAGCGACCATAGGTCACACATTCCTGCTAGACATCAATCATGCAATCAATACAACACAACACAATTGATAGACGATGACACACACCACCATTATGATGCATCAATAGCTGGTTTCAAGAGGTGGGCCCTGAATGAAACCACATGTCGAGACCAGCGGGTGTCTAATCTATTATGTCTGATCAATGCATGCAATCTGATCAATGAATGTAATGCTTATATAAATGTGTATGCATAATAATAATAACATTGTGTCACATGCGTGTGTATGTATATACGTTAGTAGAGTCGCTTATGTCCGATTTTGGGCTCCTTATATTTCTGGTAAAATGTTACCGCTATGTTACCTCTGTTGGTGTCCTATCGATGCACCAGATAATTATCTCTCTCGGTAGTATAATTTTACCCAAAAGCCGATAAAATCATGTTTAGCGCTATATCAATCATTATTAGCATCAGTAATTTATATTAATATTATTTCAATATAGTTAATATAAATAAAATTGCACATCTGAATTGAGGTCCGTATCGACGGGTCTGTATATAAGCCAGGGTCAGTATGATCCGAGGTCCGTGTAAGCCAGAGCCGGCTGTCTGTGAAATCGATGGTCCGTATGAGCCATGATGGGTCAGTATGAGATAGGGTCCATAACTCCATATATGTATATGTTCTACAACTTCTTTGAAAACGAATTTTAGAAGTTCAAAAGAGATCCATCGCAATCTTGACTAGATTTTGATTTTTGATTCACAGGGCTCATGCAGTCGGTAGTAGAGATAGTGTATCATCGTGGTTTCGGTGAGAATGTCTCTGCACAGTACACAGTCAAGACTCAAGTGAAGAAGTTCTTTTGGCAAAATTAAGCCTGACCTACAAAACTAAATCCATCAGGTGTTTCGGAAAATAATTTCGCACGAGACTACGTCACATCGTCCTATTTTTAGTCTATGGTAAATATCCCAAAACACGTGCTATTATTGATGCGACTGACCCTAAGTACGGAATACCAGAACGCCAATAACTTTAGTATGTATCTTACTGCTGGTCGAAATATCAGCTCTAATGTGTGTACGAGACCTCCTCTATCGACAGTTTATAATGCGCTCTGTGATCTCGAGATAATTCGGAACATGTACGCGATACCTTATGCGAAATTAAACAATTGGACCACCCTTTCTCTGCCAGTCAAAACAGCTGTATATGAATTTCTGTGCATACTATTTATCATGGATGTTAACATGGACATGTAAATAGGAATGAGTCATTTTGAGGTCATTCGGCCAAAAAAACATGGCTGCCAGCGGCCATCTTGGATTTCAAAATTTGCAACAAAATACAACACGATAACTGCCTGCAGTCAGTTTACCAGTTACAATTACATTATTTCTCTCATTCAAAGTGGTTTTGAAGCCCAACTCATTACCAAAACACTAAAAAAACAAGCAGAATGTTTTTTTTAGTTGCGGAAAAAATTGCTTGTTGGTGGCTTTGACCACCCACCCACCCCGGCATACGTGCCGGAATTTTTTTTTCACCCCCCCCCCCCTGGCAAAAGTTACTTTTTTGCCTTTGTTAACATAACAAAGGGGAGTTAACATAACAAAGGGGAAAACGTTGACAATAACTTACTGTTTATGCCATATTTCTGATTGGCATAAGAAGTCTGTCTATATCTCACTATTCCTTCTGTTTATGGCGGTTTTTGACGGAGATGAATATTTTAACAGCATACCCACCAACAATACCTCCCGTATCTTTAAAGGATCACACTGGTGAGCACGTTATCGAATTGAATTTTGTGATAGGCCGCCCATAACTGAAGTTATGCTGATTCGTGCCATTGAATATTCCACTATGGATTAAGCAGTCTGAATCGTTAATCTTTGCTTTCAAACTTGAAAGGCTGTCGAAATAAAATTCGCTTTTATCTACTGATAGTTTATACAGAAACGGCTGGACTATCGGAGCTGAAAATGTGTACATATGGGTAATTTGACTCTGTAAATCTTACTAGATAGGTCTCGTTGACATCATATGACTTAAAAGGCCACTAATAAATAATTCAATTAAATCATTAATTATATACCCAAAATAGATGCCCTCTGGTCGGTGAAAATTGAAACACGAGGATAATTTAACAATTCAATATATACCGTTGCCCCCGGACGACTTAAAGGGGCAAATATGCGCAATAAAGAGCATTCCTTGTGTATACAAATTGGTACAGGGGAGTGTCATCGGATAGGAGAGGGGCACCACACATTCTTCCCCATGATAGGATGAATATAGTGGTGTGCATGGTTCAAAGATGTAAAGTTGGGGCCGTTCGAGTGAGGGTGCACGGAAGGGCAGAGGGGAACCAGAATTGATACACATATTGTTTTAGCGATTATTTCCACCAAATTAATACACATTCTTCTCCATGATATGAGTAATCTAATGGTGCGACTTAATGTTGTCAAGAGAAGTATCATTCGAGTCAGGGGTGGATGGAAGGGGAGAGAGCACCACCATTGATAGAATTATTTTTAGCGCCGATTTCCACCAAATTGATAAATATTCTTCTACATTATACGAAGATTCTAATTTTGTGATTTAAAGACATTTGTGCCGTTTGGGTGAGAGATTGTATGGCACTAAATTTGATAATAATGTTTGTAGTTTCCTATTGCCACCAAATGTATACCTAATCATTGCAATGATATCAGGTGTCTAATAGTTTGGATTAAAGATAATCAAAAGTGGTGACGTTGGAGTCTGGGTGCATGGGGGGGACCGGAAGAAGGACGCTCAAAAACAGAAAGCGTGGAGGGGCAGCAAACATATTTTTGTCCTTTCCACCAAAAGTATACATACTCATGTCCATGCTATGGCGCCGTTCGAGTCACGGAGCACGGATGCGGAGAGGGGCAAAATTGATTTTAATAACCTATTCTTAGCATATATTTCCACCAAATTGATACATAATCCATATTTCGAGGAAACCAGTGCTCACACTGGCCCAAAGTTTTCTTGAGCCACCACCTGAGCCACCTTAGCCACTTCATTTACTTCAGCCACATTTTTCAACCCATATTTTTTTAGCCACTGATTTAAACATATTCAAAGAACACAAGCTAATTACCTCAAATATTTATTCTAATATAATATAACAGGTTATGGTAGGTAAAACAACAACAATATTAACAACAATATTAATAAACAAACATTGAAACTTCTGAGATTTAACATCTGCCCATTTAATAAATGCTTTACCAAAATTAAAGTCTAACATTGGAGGGCCTTCAATTGCAATTTTTATTAATACATGTAAGTGTGGAACAGAAAGTCTGTTTTGTCGTTTATCATTGATTAAATGTTGGTACGAGAAGGCCTCTCACATTACACATTCGACAGGGGTGCACAATATTATGTTTATGCAAAGTCTGACATAGGATATGTATCCTTTCTTTCTTTCAATAATGTTTGGCGATGTGAAAGCAATACAACGAATGTGTGTTTTATCGAGTAGAAGTAGGAATCCCATTCACTGTACGCGATACAATTACAACCAGCCGATATGGTATTAGGGTGGATACACACATGCATGTAATGTCTGTATGTAAAATACATGTATTTTACATGGCCACACCAATAATTGACAAAATAAATCACCTGCGCGCGAGAGGTCAATTTCACCAGTGAGTAGTTATAAGCCATTATCAAACAAACTGCCATCAAGAAATTTCAGGCCAGTCATAAACATGTCTTCATTTTCATTTCGAAAAGTTGATTGGAGCCGGTCGATTTTATACTTGATTTGTTTATGTCATTTCTTGGAAACAGGGTCATCCAAAACAAAAATAAAATATGCAGAATTCTTTTATATAGGATGATACCGGCTTGTTAAGATTTCTCTGATAATTTGAGAGCGAGCTCATGTGATAACATTAATTCAATTGGGAGTGCAAATATTCATTATAGCGCCAACAAATAATGCAGGTACAGCGTTGAAATTAAAAAGAGTGACACCCCCTATTTATATATATGTTTCTCAAGCCAAAGTTGAACAAGCTTGAATTATAACATTTTCGACCATAATCCATGATTGGGGGAGGGGCTGGTTCTCGAAAGCTTCCAATAACTAAGGGAGTTAATTTAATGTATCAGCCGGGATTATCTGGGCAAGAATTACAATATAATGTTTTACTTAAATATTCCATAGTTGTAAATTTTGCGTATACATGTATAACTGTATAACACAAGAGAGGAAATGTGACGTAGTTGGGAACTCGTAGCTAGGCAACACTTTCGCCGTATGAAGACAAACAGCAACACCATGCATTCAAATTTAAAGCTGTATAATATGTTCATAATTATATGAACAGCATAAATTGCTGCATATTAGATTAATCACTCGCAGAAAACAGACACGACATACATGACTACGATATTTATAAAGCAGGGTGTCAGGACTCAGGGTGCTGCATGCACACCCCCGTCGAGGAAATATGCAATGGTGAATTCGGTAGCTTCTGGGATAATATAGCTCCCCGTGCATGTTGGGGGGCCATAGCCCCCTGCGTTGGTGAAAAGGCCATCACTGGTATCAAAATCAATAGAAGACTAACAATGATTTAAACAGAATGTCGACCATTTGAGTTATCGCGCGAATAATTGTTTTAAGCGGCCTGACGAATTTGTCCCAGTCAACGGCTCTTCAGCTGTTCAGAGTTTAACTCACTGTGGTCAAACACAGTCGCAATGATTGGGTTGTCAGCGGACACATATTACACGGTGTGTATGATCCATGTAAAACGCCAAATACACGATATTTACAGAGATTACATGCATGTGTGTATCCACCCTAAGCCAATAATCAATTAGCGAATGCTTTCGTTCAGACTGTCTCGTGGCGGGATAGTGTTGCATGATAGCTAAACTTAATCTGTCCGATGGCAGTTAATTTAAGATCCACAAACCCACATTCTTTGAGCCACTTTCTTTAGCCACTAGCACATACTGTGTAGCCACTTTTGTTTTTCTTTCACAATTCGTGAACACTGTATGAAACTAATCGTGTAATTATGAGAAGCCAATTTGTTGCCGCTTGGTGTGCAAGATGGGGGCACTAAATCTGATAGGAATTTGTTTTGCGGCAGATTGCCACCAAACGTATACATAATCATTTAAATGCTACCATGAATCCAATGGTGTGGTTTAGATATGTCAAAAGTGGTGCCGTTGGAGTCATAAATGGGGATGGGGTACCAAATATGATACAAATATATTTAGCACCAATGTCCGCCAAATTCAAAAACGTTCTTCTCCAATGATATGATGAATCAAATAATGTGGGTTAAAGACGCCATATTTGGTGCCGTTGTGGGTCAGGGGTGGAAAGAGGATACAGAAGAAAGAAAGAAAAGTATATTTATCATTCTATTTAACAGATACACGAGATTATAGCATGTTAGAATGGCGCATGTACTATAACACAATTGAGAGTCACTCCCATTCAAGATATTTTCCACAACAAAAGATAAAATTTGTCAAGCGATGTGGAAATGTATAGAAGGCCTGCTCAAATATATTGGTCACAGTGTGCAATCCAATTTAGTTTCTTCTGAGATCAAATAAAACATTCAGACCACAGGACTTTTGAGGATCCCCCAACACTGGCATCTGACTAGGGTACATCTGCCCGTTACAGAGGAGTTCTTTCAATTTATTAGCTAGACTCATTGTTAACATACACAACGTAAAATCGCGCTCTGTGCCTCGCCCACGTAGCTGATATATTGCAACATTTATTTCAAAAATGAGAATAAGCCAGAATAGCACCATGAACAGAGGAGCACCTGGACGTTTCTTTAAAACGGATGTATCTTCATGGAGATATGATAACCAGGTGAACTCAATATCTTAGTCAAACCCACTAGATTGATTTATGAATCTCTATGTAAAACCCAAATTGTCGTCTTTTATTTTTGTGAACTAATGTATTAATGATGTTCATATACAAAATAAAAAAAAAAAATCATCAATTCAACCACGTCGAGTGTACGATTTAAAACATGATAACGTCTGATGTACGAGCAGAACTTTGTAAATAAATATATACATCTTTATTGATGGGACGAATTAATCGTGATAAACAAACAAAATGATAATCACCCCGACAAGGTGGGCTATGTGCTACTTATAACCCATTATAAGAATGACGTTTTGTGATGCCATTTGGGTATACAATTTATAAGAATACGTGTAACACTTTGAGCAAGAGTATCCTCTATCCCCACCAAATATCTACAGCATAGGGTTCCACGTGACTATAACCTGGGTAACACCGGGTAACCCTGCTAGTATACCAATAAAACTCAATTTGTTTTATTGTTTGTTTCTAAAAACGGCATTAATGATTAATTTAACTGCATAATTGATTATATGACCAATATGTTGGAATCTGGTCATTGAAAATTGATGTACTGAGTAAATTGTCCAGATGAGTGTCACCAGATAGGTGTTGTTTACCCCGGACTGATTAAAGGGCCACTACTAAACACATTTTGTTAAATAATTGATCATATACCAAACACAGTTGGACCCTGGTCGCTGGAAATTGGTATAAAGTGATGAATTGACCCAGGTGGTACAATTTGATAGGTGCCGTTGATCATAAAGGGGTACTTACAGATTATATTATCATAAATTAGCAATAAATTTCGTTCCTTGTCAGCTTAGACGATATGTAGGAACATTGGCACACATGGGTCACCTGATTAGGGGAATATAATTGTATATGTGCCTTTGATCTTAGATTACTTAAAGGGGTTCTGATAAATTATTTTAATGTAGATGATCAATGAAGAGCTTTTATTATCAGCTCAAAACATATGTGAGAACTTTTGCACAGAGACGTAATTTGACACGGGGAATGTTCTGGGATATTCTTTGGTATGGTAGAGTGATTCGTACGGAAGCCATATTGATGCTTATGTAAGTTTTCATCTTTATAGAGAAACGAAAAAAGCCTTTATGCAATGCATGAGTTTCTCTAACAACTTCGAGAAAATGGGCAGAATGCTTATGGGCCTATAGTTCGTTATTATTTTGGGAGATTCAGTTTTATAAAGTGGAATTACTTCTGATACTGTCATCCTATCGGAGAAAATACCTTGTTTAAATGATAGTTTGAATATATGCGTTAGCGCTCGGGACGTTTCGGGTGTGATCTATTTAAATACTTCGTATGTATCTTGTTGGAGCATGACAAAATATATGCATTATTATTTTGCATTGCAAACTGATTCATTAAACGCCCATAGATATATTGGAAGAAAATGTTCATAAGCATGTTCGGTGAAGTAATATTAAAGACGCGTGACAAATCCTGTTGGAGTATTGATATATATTTGTCTGTGTTCTCTTTCCTCATTATACGTTTCTCGGTAGAACTGCTCTACTCGCTTTTATATACTTATTATCGTGATATTCGGCATACAATGTAGCACAATGGTATGTTGCATCTGATACGATTATCCAGTATCAGCACGGGAAACAAAATGTTTTGTGTGTAAATATGATCAATGAGTGTTGCAAAGTGTTCGGTTATTCGTGTAGGTTTGGTAATTACAGGTAATATTCCATTTTCAAACATAGTTTCAATGAAGTTGCTAGTTTCGTATGAGACTGAAAGTTAAGCAAGTCGATGTTGAAGTCTTCTATGGGATATGCCTTTGTCCCAGAGTCATTTAGTTCTTCGACCATACTTCATTTTCTATGAATATAGTCTCAATAACATGTGGCATAAATATCGTTAGGTCCTCACGGATTTTATAAGAATGATTTTCATTTATGAAAATGCCACGCCCATCATCGTCATCTTGTCGTGATTTTAATTGGATTTGATGATATCCAGGAAGAGCATATTCATGAAAGGGGTGGTAGCTATGTTTGTTTTTCTTTTTATATTAGGGTGGGTAGCTTGTGTTGAATTAAGCGTTCACATGTTAAATGTGGAGTCATTTCCATACATATTTCACACATATATTATACGAATGTGGCAAAATTACAAAACAGAAAGAAATATTCAAAATTAAGAGGCTGTTTGGAACTAACTTTACATTATTATATTGTATTAGATATTGAATTGTTAGAATGTGATTAAATTAGCTTAATGTTTGCTGTTTATCATCAGTCACACAAGTAGCAAAAAACTTGCGGGTTTAACGCATCCATGATCATATGCAAAATCATGTATATACATGAACATACATATACATACATAATACCTAAATAATACCTCTAACATGAGAAGCATAATGATATGTTCATACCCAGAACTATATACCCAATTAATGATTGATAGAGCATATGTCCCCACTCATGCATGTATACATAGGTTTTTGAGTCCAGGGATCAGGGACCATGGTTTATAGCATAATGACTGGCTATGGACACCCGATCAGTCACCACATTGCTACACAATGCACATGAAATGAGAAGTCACCTGGGTTTAACACTGTATTTTACAACAATTACACGCTCAAAATTATGTTGCATGTGGTTAGAGTTTGTGTTTAGGAAGGTTTATGCATAGTTTGTTTCAGAAAATAAAGTACCTTACCTATATTAATATAATTGAAGCAGATTGGGATAGAACTGTTTCACGCCATTTAGTTATCAATAGTCAATAAGAATGGTAAAGACTAAATGGTTTTGTAGGGTGGCACATATATTTAGATACATTTTTGGAACAGGATTTGACACAATAGTGAACAAGGAATACCATTGGGTATTGTATTCCCAATAACAAGATTAGTATAAAAAAGTATTTAAAAGTGTCAAATATGGGATAAGAGGTGGGTCCAAAATTTGCCGAGGAAAAAGTATATATTTTTGCAAGTAGGGGGGTGGTGGGTACCCTGGGTCGGAAATTATTTTGTTTGAGCATCGTGTCTGTTAAACCCCTCTTTAATTTACTAAACATCAGCGTCAGACATGTACACAAACAAATATTAATCGCGCGATGTCCGTAGTAGTAACTTAGTAATGATTTGTGAACAAGAAGAGTTAACTAATTTTAAGCTCCCACCAACATCGAGTTGTTGTACAGTTGTACAAAACGCCATCTTGTATAGTCTATACATTTCGTATCGGTAACACTCAAATATATGGTGTCCTACGGTATATTATATTATCATATTATCTCAAATGTGGTATCAATTACATTTAAAGCTTTTAAAATCCAAACTCACCAGTGAGCGTATTGCCAGATAACACTGACAAAAACACAAACATCACATATGTGGGATCCATGATATTTATATCCAAAGTGCACGTGATCAACGCGTGTAGTCAGTTGATACCTAACTAATATTATACCTACATCAGAGCACTAACAACTGCCACATGCTATATCATTATAAATCTTAATCCCATAGCACTAGGAATGTCTACCTTTACCCAATTCCTCGTGTCAAAAGATAATCGGAGATATTATAGTATCTGCAAACTAAGGTTTTTACCTGGCCGTTCAATGGATCAGTGGCTACCTGTATATAAAGATATTTTGATGGGCGAACGAGTTCTCAATACTATTAATCGTTAGCCTTACAACGTGTTTGTTTTCATTGACAGGTATGTACAATTTTACAACATGATGTATCTCTTACTTCATATTTCTTAATTCTTATTTTTACTAAATGACACTCAATTAATCTTAAAATTGTTATCTACATTCAACTCATGTGCATTGTCATAATTATTATTAAATACATTTTATATCCACTAAATATCAAGTCATACATAAATTACTATTTAATTTAAACATGCACTATTTCATTGCATTTTTATAATGTGTGCTGTATCACAATAACTTGTTATTTATGTTATTGGACAATACTATTTACTCATTAGAATTACTTGTCTTTTCATTCACAGCCCTGGACATTCTAATGTGGAGCGTGACGAATAATCCCCAATAAATTTAAGCCCCCTATCACAATTGGTGGAGAATCCAATAACCCAAGACAAGATCATAACACGAGGGGCCCAGACACGAATTACCATCCGACCTACCATTGTGATCACGGACATCACCCATAGAGTCGGATTCCTTATGTCGAAAAATATGGTCGCGCGTTTTCGAAATGTTAAAAGCGATATGAGAACGGTTTCCATGCCACTGTTATAGCTTGTCATTTTAGTGGAAACAAGTTTTTATGAGGCTTTTGTTTGTGTACTCTATTTTTACCGTCCACCTGGTAATAAAAAACATGATATTACGCATGTCAAGTTCGACAAGTGACTTGCTTTGTTCCTGGAAATAGAAAAACAGGGAGAGATCTTGCCACAAATTGCATAATTGCATATCTTAATGTGAAATTTTATCAGATGAATTGTAGTTATGACTGTATTTTCAATTCTCCATAGCGCTCAGCGTTAAATTTTTATCGCAAATGTGGCCAGCGAGAATCATCTATTGACATCTATGTTCATACTTAGTATTTTTTAGGAATATCAGTACGCGCGTATCATCATACGCAAAATGGCGCCATTTATCCAAAATACTAGACTATCCATATGATCACAACTGTAGCCAGCAAGAATGAACTGATCACACCATATTTTCAAAAATACATGTCATGGTCATAGCTAGTAGTTTACTTTTTTCAAATTAAAAATCGCACCGATCTGCACACGCCAGCTGGCATCATTGATCGTTTTCTGTAAATACGAAACTATCTCTAAATTATGTTGACCCCGATTTAGGCCGACCCGCCAAAATTCAAGAATGGAAACAAATCAATACTGAAACCACACATACTACATACTGAATACACAATACGTTTACAGATCGCTTATAACAAAGCAATATTGCAAAATGACATAAGGAAGGCGATATCTTTAAAACTATCCGACAAGCAGGTGTTCGGTGCTGTTATGAAGGGACTTTGCCCCGCGATTAGAACTGGAGTAATTCAACAAAACCCCACTACTCTTCCGGGGTTATATCATGCTGCTATTATAACTGAAATCGCGACTGCCGATTTTAACGCTAGCTCATTTAAAATTGATCACGTTTCATCGGCCGTCGCTGCACTAACAGCGAAAATTTACGCAACAAAGCAGTCCATGGACAAGGTCAATGCAAGTGTAATTTCAATTTTATCACACGCACCTCGAAATTTCGAAACAGCACATTTAGAATCCTCCCACACCTTTATACCACGTTCGAGACCACAGTCTTATAGAACTAACAGGGAACTTCAAAAATCATCACAATATAATAACAACCAACATTGCATAAACTCTCAGACTAATTACAATATGCATGCGCAGGCTGTGGCGGTAAACATGCACGCAGAAATTATCGGTTATCAAACTCTACGTGTGGGTTTTTGTTTTAAAAAGGGCCACATTTTTTAAGATTGCAGAGCACGTCAATTTAGCAAACCACAACAAAATAAATCATGACTGGCAACACACATCTAAACACAATCATTTCAATGGATCATAATTTTATTAAAACATCCATAAATAATGTCTATTCTAAATGCTTGGTCGACACTAGTGCTAATGCATCCTGCTTATCAAAGTCTCATCTAAATAAGCTATCAAACTGCACAGCATTGCCCTCATCTCTAAAATCAATATTAGGTATCGGTGGTGAAACACATAACATTCTTGGACAAATAAAGCTGCCCGTCAAATTAGCTAATACAATGTACAGCTGTAAGTTCCATGTGTCTACCACAATACACTATCCTGTAATATTGGGTTTAAACTTTTTACGAGATCATAATTGCTCAGTGGATATCGGCAAACTTAAATTCCATACTGGCGAAGCTTAGGTAAAGCTAATGGCTCAGGAATGCGTCGGGTTCGCCCGATGCAATTATGCACATGTGATACCACCGTATGCTGAGACTTTAATATCGGTTCGTTTATCTAAAATTAAGGACGGATCAACCGTTATGCTTGAACCACTTAACAATTCTGTTTACATGCAATATATTGCTTGTGCAAGGGTTTTAATTCATTCTGTTAGAGGTAAAAGTGTGTGTCGAGTTTTAAATCCAACACCAAACCCTGTACAAATTGCTAGAAAGAATTTTTACAAGGAAAACTGGCATATGTCAATACAATTAACTCTACACTTAGAACGACAGCAATACCTACTGATTTAACTGACCAGGGACTAATTGACGACTTAGGCATCGATCTTGATAACAACACAACGTTAACACAAGATCAACAATCTTAATTTGCGGCCATGCTAGTCAGAAATCGGCATGACTTCGCAAAAGACTTGAGAGTGAACTCGGGAAATGCGACATATCTCCATTTAAAATTGACACTGGCGATGCTATCCCGTCACGTCAATGCTTTGATCGAACTACCTCAAAGGTATAGAGGAAATTGAAAGACAATTGGCAGATTTCCAAAATGCTGACTTAATTGAACCCTCAACCAGTCCGTGGATAAGTCCATTTCTTTTCAAGAAGCCCAATTCTGACTAATATAGATTAGTGATCGACTATCGCCGGGTCAATGCGGTGACCAAACCACTGAATTTTCCAATTCCAAATCTTCACGAAGTTTTTAACGTAATATGTGAATCTCAACCAACCACATTTAGCACGCTGGACAAGGTGTCATGCAATGCATTTTATATGACGGATCAAAGAAAAGACAGCTTTCATCGCACACCACGGTAGCAGGCAATTCAAAAGGATTAGCTATGGTCTCCGGAATGTAAGCATCCAATTTCAGATGATAATGACTCACATTCTCCGTGGACTCAATTTGAAAACATTTATTGTTCATTTCGACGATATCATTCTTTTCAACAGTTCATTTACTTCTCATTTGGAAGCTCTACAAGAGGTTTTCGACCATCTAAATGCCATTTTCCTGTTCCAAAAAAACTGTTGACTATCTAGGACATTCCCTCTCAAAATTTCCCACGTCCAAATAATGCCAAAGAAATCAAATCATTTCTCGGATTAGCCCTATTGTATCGACGGTTTATTGAATGTTATTCACACAATACAGATCCACTAAACAGTATTCTAAAAAATAATACTTTCATTTGGGATGAAAAGGCCGAAGATGCTTTTAATGTAACCAAACATCACCTCACAACCACTCCAGTATTGGCGTTGCCAGATACAACTAAACAATTCAAGTTGACAGTTGATGCGATCGGATGTCATTGGCAATATTCTCTGCCAGTAGAGTTCACAAGGATACTTTCGAGTAATGTGTTATGGTGGACGGGCGCTCCGACCAAATGAAATTAATTTTGGAGCCTCGGACCGAGAAGCATTGAGTCTTGTCTACGCCGTAAAATCTTACCACCCATACCTAGCTAACAATTATGTCATAGTCTATATGAACAACACTGGTGTGAAATATCTCAAAATTGCTAACGATCTCACTGGAAGATTGGCTCAATGTGAGCTGACATTACAAATATACAACTTTGATATTGAATACACAGCTGGTAAATTAAACCAAAATACTAACTCCTTATCCCGCATCCACTATTCGGTATTATACAAAGATAATCCACAAAACATTCTGAAGATTCACTGTTATCTCCTCAACCGAAAGTAAATAGCACTTCACAAAATAGATCAATTTGCCAACAGGAAACCCCATGGACTGTAATATAATTTGACAGATCACAGATCATGCTAACTCCACGAATTTTCTGAAAGCAATTTCAACAGATGTTGTCTGTGGGAACGGTATTAGATAACACGGACATAACAATCATACCTGTATTACCCAATGAAACCCATGCTGAGAGAGCTAACCTCCAACAGCAGGCCGAAGATTTAAAGCTTCTATCAGATTATATTCTTCATCGCAAACTGTCGGATAACAGGATAGAAGATAACTCCATAGTAGCCGATTCTCAATAATGTGCAATTCTGGACGGAATACTGTATAATTTTTACTGTAGGCGCAAAAAGAAGATATCATTATCTGACCGGATCATCAAATAATTAGTGCTACCAAAATCTCTGTGACCAGATGTGCTGCACGCATTATACGATATCATCGCTGGGGGATCTTACCAGATGTGCTGCACACATTATACGATATCATCGCTGGGGGATCTTACCTAGGTGTGCTGCACGCATTATACGATATCATCGCTGGGGGATCTTACCAGATGTGCTGCACACATTATACGATATCATCGCTGGGGGATCTTACCTAGATGTGCTGCACGCATTATACGATATCATCGCTGGGGGATCTTACCAGATGTGCTGCACACATTATACGATATCATCGCTGGGGGATCTTACCTAGGCGACCAGATGTGCTGCACACATTATACGATATCATCGCTGGGGGATCTTACCTAGGCGACCAGATGTGCTGCACACATTATACGATATCATCGCTGGGGGATCTTACCTAGGCGACCAGATGTGCTGCACACAGTATACGATATCATCGCTGGGGGATATTACCTAGGCGACCAGATGTGCTGCACACATTATACGATATCATCGCTGGGGGATCTTACCTAGGTGTGCTGCACACATTATACGATATCATCGCTGGGGGATCTTACCTAGGCGACCAGATGTGCTGCACACATTATACGATATCATCGCTGGGGGATCTTACCTAGGCGACCAGATGTGCTGCACACATTATACGATATCATCGCTGGGGGATCTTACCTAGGCGACCAGATGTGCTGCACACATTATACGATATCATCGCTGTGGGATCTTACCTAGGTGTGCTGCACACATTGTACGATATCATCGCTGTGGGATCTTACCTAGGCGACCAGATGTGCTGCACACATTATACGATATAATCGCTGGGGGATCTTACCTAGGTTTTAACAAGTATTATTTGGCATTAAAACAACGAAATCTACTGGCCAAAAATGTATCCGTTACACCCCATTCCAGTATCAAAGAGATCCGAGCGATTGCACATGGACATATTAATTCTTCCCACTATACCTAAAGGATACAGGTATGCGCTACTGTTTTGCGATTCATTAATTTTCATGTTGTTCGTAACAATCATAATGATACATAACTTTAAAATTTCCAACCACTGACTTGCCTCATCCATTTCCACTTTATAAAATAACATTATATGCTATGCCAGTAAACAACAGAACTGCACATGCATCGCAAATATCGGACTTACCTCCGTTTATTGCATCATCACTCTCGCGCACACCTTCATCTCACCGCAATCGATATACGCACGTGCCATCATGCGACACAACGTCTACAGACATGCATCATCGATGTCGTTTACCACAGTTCAAACTTCTCTAGTTGCACCGTGGCACTTCTAATCAACGACATTGTTCAAAATAATTATACTTGCACTTTTGGATTTTATCCACATGTCACCTCCCAACATTCAGCAATTAAACGAAACACATTCAAGCAACATGCACGCATGGTACCGACTACACGATTTCAGGTTGCACATTTGACGTAATACAAAAGCCTTGTCATTGCAAACTCTCATCAAGCGACCATAGGTCACACATTCCTGCTAGACATCAATCATGCAATCAATACAACACAACACAATTGATAGACGATGACACACACCACCATTATGATGCATCAATAGCTGGTTTCAAGAGGTGGGCCCTGAATGAAACCACATGTCGAGACCAGCGGGTGTCTAATCTATTATGTCTGATCAATGCATGCAATCTGATCAATGAATGTAATGCTTATATAAATGTGTATGCATAATAATAATAACATTGTGTCACATGCGTGTGTATGTATATACGTTAGTAGAGTCGCTTATGTCCGATTTTGGGCTCCTTATATTTCTGGTAAAATGTTACCGCTATGTTACCTCTGTTGGTGTCCTATCGATGCACCAGATAATTATCTCTCTCGGTAGTATAATTTTACCCAAAAGCCGATAAAATCATGTTTAGCGCTATATCAATCATTATTAGCATCAGTAATTTATATTAATATTATTTCAATATAGTTAATATAAATAAAATTGCACATCTGAATTGAGGTCCGTATCGACGGGTCTGTATATAAGCCAGGGTCAGTATGATCCGAGGTCCGTGTAAGCCAGAGCCGGCTGTCTGTGAAATCGATGGTCCGTATGAGCCATGATGGGTCAGTATGAGATAGGGTCCATAACTCCATATATGTATATGTTCTACAACTTCTTTGAAAACGAATTTTAGAAGTTCAAAAGAGATCCATCGCAATCTTGACTAGATTTTGATTTTTGATTCACAGGGCTCATGCAGTCGGTAGTAGAGATAGTGTATCATCGTGGTTTCGGTGAGAATGTCTCTGCACAGTACACAGTCAAGACTCAAGTGAAGAAGTTCTTTTGGCAAAATTAAGCCTGACCTACAAAACTAAATCCATCAGGTGTTTCGGAAAATAATTTCGCACGAGACTACGTCACATCGTCCTATTTTTAGTCTATGGTAAATATCCCAAAACACGTGCTATTATTGATGCGACTGACCCTAAGTACGGAATACCAGAACGCCAATAACTTTAGTATGTATCTTACTGCTGGTCGAAATATCAGCTCTAATGTGTGTACGAGACCTCCTCTATCGACAGTTTATAATGCGCTCTGTGATCTCGAGATAATTCGGAACATGTACGCGATACCTTATGCGAAATTAAACAATTGGACCACCCTTTCTCTGCCAGTCAAAACTGGACTTTTGCGATGATTTTTGTTTTTTGTTTTTCTTCATTTTTGACGTTTAGTATTCCAAATTCATATCTGAACTTTGACAAACAACTCCATTAGTCGCCAAACCGCGTATATGTTCGTTTTCACAGTCGTGTATCTCAGACTCAGAGCGCAATAAAAACAATAATCCCCTGTTTTTGTCCGCGAACACTCGAGCATTCTTCGTGCTCTAAATGTCATATCACCAAACTCATCATCATTATGTACATATGCACATTGTTTTCTTTGTCCATGTTGTTTGCATGTTTTCTATTATTCCATGTTTTTCATCATATTCACCAACTATACCAATGATTCAATCAATAGTACTATGTTATGTGGCAACACCCCCTCACAAAATATCCCGAGTACAAAACGTCCGAACTGGGGTGTCAAAGCAACGATGGTGGAAGGCAGCTTTTCTTTCGAATCCGGGCCATTTGCAGACCTATACTTCATGCTTCAATCGCCGACTAAAATATGTCGTGTTGTCTGAACCAGTATAGGGCTGCGATTGGTATCTTTGATTCGAGGAAAAAGAGTTCGCCTTTCACCATCCACCTTCACAGTAGTCTGCATATCCGTAGCGGTTTTTGGAGAATTAACATCAAACTTATATTTCTTTTTACCCTCTTTCTGATATTGTTATCGGGCGACATAGAGACCAACCCAGGCCCTCCCACTCACTCGAAAAATGTTCCTAATTCCATCTCTATCTTTCATTACAATGTAAGAAGTATCCGACACAAGTTAGAAAAGATAATTGACTTGATCAACGAATTCGACGTTCTCTGCTTTACTGAGACGCATCTTGATCCAGCATATTCCTCCGAACATTTAGAAGTCAATGGATACTGTTCCCCTATTCGAAAAGACCGAGACGCGTACGGGGGTGGAATATGTGTCATGTTTGCTGACCATGTTATTTACAAAGAAAGATTTGACCTAGAATTCGACTCCTCGATTCTCTGGTTTGAAGTATTTGCTAAAAAATCTCACATGATTATTGGGGTATCATACAGGTCAGACCAATTTTGTAGCCATAATTATTGGGGCCTTCTGGACTCCTCAATTTCTGATGCACTTGACATCTCTGAAAATATAGTACTCACTGGAGACTATAATTCTAATTACCTCGTGAGTACCTCCAAAATAAAGCTAATTTCCGACGCATATAGCTTGGTAAATGTGATAAAAGACCCAACAAGAGTTACCAGTAGGACTAGCACACTACTCGATCATATTATTATCAGTAAATCACTTCATGTCTTGGATTGCGATGTTTTAAACCTCGGAGTTTCAGACCACTTGGGTGTTTATGCAACAATATCTTTCGACTGCCCCACAGTCTCCGCTTTCCAGAGAAAAGTATGGAATTACAAAAAAGCTAATTTCCAGCGAGCGAACTGCTTGCTAAATGATGTACATTGGGAAGACCTAATCAACGCGGCCCCTGATATCGATTCGGCGGTCAAAATATTCCAATCTACTTTCCTATCAATCATGGACAGAAATATACCACAACTTAACGTGACAATCCGCCCCAAAGATAAAATTTGGTTCACCTCGGAGATTAGAATAGAGTTACGCAAGCGAGATAGACTCAGATCAAAGGCATTAAAAATCAACAACCAAGTTTCATGGCGGGCATATAAACAATCAAGGAAGAAAGTTAATAACATGAAAAAATACGCCAAAATAAAATTTGATGATAATTTGGGAGACAGAATAAAAGACTCCCCAAACCCCCGTGATTTCTGGCAGCTTGTTAACCATCTCCTAAATAAAAAGAAAGTGAACAATATCCCTCCTCTATATAGCGCCACTGGAACCATAAATGCCAGTGGGAAATCATATGCGTCAGATGATTCTGAAAAAGCTAAAATTCTAAATATGAGCTTCATATCAAACTCCACTATAAACGATTCTGCGCATACCCCTCCCCTCTTTCACACTCGAAGCAAAAAGCTGATGCCAGAATTGTCTTTTGTGGAATCAGATGTTGAAACAGCTATCAAATCTTTAAAATTGAATAAAGCTCATGGCCACGACGGAATCAGTGTCAGAATGCTCCACGAAACTTCAAGTTCAATATCAAAGCCGTTAGTCCTCCTATTTAAGAAATCGATCAATAGTGCGAAATTCCCAGAAATATGGAAACTAGCTAATGTTATCCCAATTTTCAAAAAAGAAGACCCCGCTGACCCCAAAAATTACCGCCCGATCTCATTGCTACCATGCCTAGCCAAAGTCTTTGAGAAGGTTGTCTTGAAACAGATAAATGCCTTCTTCTTAGAAAATAAACTCTTGTACTTTCACCAATCCGGATTTCTCTCTGGTCACAATACCACATACCAATTAATAGACCTATACAACAATATCTGTCAATCTATCGATAAAGGCCTCTTCACATGCGGCATATTTTGTGACATATCCAAAGCATTCGAAAGAGTATGGCACAAGGGGCTGATTTACAAACTTCAACGCTACGGTGTGGAGGGTCAGACATTACAATGGATCGAAGACTATCTATTAAACAGAAAACAAAGAGTCCTGATAAATAATACCTTTTCCAGCTACGAGGTTATCTCCGCAGGAGTCCCCCAGGGATCAATTCTGGGCCCTTTTTTATTCCTCGTCTATATAAACGATTTAGCAGATAATATTGACTCCATCACGAGAATGTACGCAGATGATACTTGTATTATGAGCAGCCACTGGGATCTGGATGAACTTTCTAAAATTATGAATAACGATTTGACGAAAATAACGACCTGGTCAAAAAACTGGCTCGTGAGCTTTAACCCAACCAAAACCGTAGGTATGTCTTTCTCGTTGACCCCACCCTCTCCAGAAATACCAAACCTTAAATTTATAAACGACCCTATCAGCTTTGTGGAATCTCATAAACACCTTGGTCTTGAACTACAACAAAATCTAAACTGGAACATTCATATAGAAAGTACAGTGAAGAGGATCGCCTCTCGTCTGGCCCAGTTGAGGCGATTTAAATATCAACTCGATAGAAAAACGCTCGAAAAGATATACAAAACTTATATATTACCACTATTCGATTATTCTGATGTTGTATGGGACTGCGCACCGCGTTACCTATTAGACAAGCTCGACCGCCTCCATGCAGATGCTGGCCGTATAGTCTCTGGACTGACACGATCGGTTTCTAATTTTGTTGTCCTGCAGGAGGTTGGTTGGCTTTCTTTGGAAACGCGGCGCCAATACCACAAGCTTGAAGTGATTTACAAAATAGTGAAAAATGAATCGCCAAATTACCTATCTACCATCCTCCCACCCAGAGCTAGCCAGGTCTCAAGTTATAATTTCAGACGCCCGGGAAAATTCTATTCTTACCGATGCCACACTGAGCACTACAAAAAGTCCTTTTTGCCCTCGGCGATAGCTGATTGGAACAAAATCCCAACTGAAATGAGCGACGTTGTCCCTTTCTCTGACTTCAAATTCAATTTACGACTCGTATACCAACCCCCAAACCCCGTGAGCCCTCATTTCTATTCAGGTCTCAGACGATATAATATGATACATTCCCGAATTCGAAACGGGTGCAGTGATCTTCGTGCTGATATGTATCAAAACTACATAGCCGAAAGTCCTGTTTGCAGTTGTGGGAACCCTTTGGAAGATGCATACCATTTCTTTTTTATGTGCCCTTTGTATCAAAATGAACGGTTGGAACTTGACGATAAGTTAAACCGCGAACGCTTCATTATAACCGACATCGATCAGTTTCTTTTCGGGATATCGTACATCTCAATTCCGGAAAATATAAGGTTTTTCCAAATAGTGCAACAGTATATTGCTGCGACAAAACGCTTCGATTCATGAACGTCTGGCTGCGTTGACATATAGCCACAATCCAATGTCAACCACAAATCGCTCAATATACACCAATTACAAACATTGCTAGACACCCATCCCTCATTCGGATTGCCACATCCATGTACCATTTGTATTCACATCGATAATTTCTTCCAGCGTAACTGTCAAGGGCGTCATCTGGCGAATCGCCAAATTCACTACTATACACATTTAGCTTAACATTACAGTCAAATGTTTGATACATACATAGCCTTGCAATCTATATTTACATCTTCCTTAAATATCACAATAGATATAGATATGCACATATTTATGCTCGTTCTAATTGGTAATCCATAAACATACGCTGAAAGATGTTATTCGACATAATGCAAATTCAAATTGTTTTCTCACCATGTACAAACGTTTCTGTTATCGCCTTTTGTCATCTTATAACAATGTATTGTAAATTTTGTACGGGAGAGGGACTACCTAAGTTGAAATAACTTGTGCCCCGATCCCTTTTGTATATTTATATACGAATAAAATATGTTTAAAGTAAATCGTGGTTCCCCTTGAGAAATGCTTTATAATATTTTTCGTTGTTCTCTATGGATGTTCGTGGATACGTGCTAATTGATTATGTTACTCTGATAGGTTTTGTAATAAGTGGCATAAAGCCATTATAAAGGATTGTTTCAAAATATTCTTCAGTCTTTCTATGATTTCCGTTTCCCAGATTTGTCTAGTTTTCTTGATATTTCTTCCAGCGGTTTATACACGTGTCTAAGTCCGCTCTAGGATGGCAGTAAGACAGTCTAGTCTGACTATGCCACCCCCTCGAATATACAATATAATATTTGTCAAATGTATTATTCATTAATATGTGTATATTGAAATAAAATATCCTATCCTATCCTATTCCGTCGATAAACAACTCCTACAATAATTTTGGATTTTGTCATTTCTGAGAATACTTCAACTAACAAAGATTCAAAGACATGTGGTATCAACACAGATAAGTTTGAACGCCGTTTGTAACTGATAACTGCAACTATGAGACATACGCGAAAATTCATCCGCGAATACAAGTATAGCAGGAACGCAAATAGCTAGTACGTGTTTGATCACATTTCTCCATAGCTCCTATGACGACGTCAGATCTGGCTCGCAGTATACAACCCCGACCTTCCCGAAACAGCCCGCGTACCGGTAGCAAATTATGATATAAGAATGGCCTCAAGTAATGTACCCTGATATCAACTTTGAAAACATGGTATCATGACGGTAAATTGAAATAACTGTGTGGTTCCATGAGGGTTAATAATAATAATTATGGTCACACACAGAGTGGGTTAATTAAAATATGGTCCACTGAGAGCAAGTTAAAATATGGTCTTATAAGGGTTCAATAATACATGGTCCCATGAGGGTTAATTAAAATGATCCAATGGCCCAATGAGAGTTAATAAACATGTGGTACCAAGGTAGTTAATTAAAATTGTACATTGATTATTAATTAACATATGGTCCCATACCTGATCAGGGTTAATTAAACATTTAGTATATGGTCCCATGAGGGTTAATTGAAATATTGGTCCCATGAATGTCAATTCAAATATGGCAATATGGTGGTTAATTAAATTTAAAATATGGTCCCATTATGGGGGCTAATTAAGATTAAACTATGGTGTCATCGATTTTCATTAAACTTCGGTCCCATGGGAGGGGGTCAATAAAATCTAGTCCCATAAGGGCAAATTAAATTATTGTCCAATCAAGACTTATTGATATATACCCCCATGAGGATCAATTATGATAAACAACCAATGTGAATGAATCTTTCCTTAATAACATTTCTGTTCACAGATCAGATATATTCCGCATACAAAGGAATGAAAAACAAGTTTAGAGACCAAGACTAAAGTTCACTAAACGTCAATATTTACAAACAACACGAAGGATTAACGTGGGTAATAATTACCACCATCCCATGTCTTTTATCATATTACATGCCGATATTTGTCGCGTATAACGAAATGAAAAAGTTCACTAAAACATGCCAATTAACATGTTAAACACTCACATAAACAAACATCTCAAAGGGTTTAATGTGTGAATAAAATTTATTATGCCATCCCCAAATTCCCATGCAATATAATAGTAGATAGCATTCCGATTCATGTCACATTAAAATAAATTAAATATATTCAAATAAGAATGCATCAAAGCAGGTAAAGAACAATCGAAACACATAGCATGCATACGGGTTAGCGCGGGAATTCCTGTTCCAATAGCTCAGCGCGCACTAGTCATAAGCAGAAATCTTTAATGCGCATGTGACCCATGTGTGAAGAATCTCATATCAACATCTGAGAAATATAAGCAGGTTGCGAAACGTGATTGGCATGGAGACGACAAAACAACTTGTCAATGCATTTGTAACCAGCCGCGTCGATTTTTGTAATTCTCTGCTCCTTGGTTGCAATAAGTCTTTGCTGCACAAGCTCCTGTTCATTCACAACTGTGCGACTAAGCTGGTCACATACACCAAACAAATTGACCGTATAACTCCTATACTGGATAAACTGCATTGGCTTCCGGTTGAGGAAAGAGTTCATTTAAATCATTTGCAAATGGCTTGACCACTTATTTCTGCAAAGTCGAACTTGTTAATACATACTCGTGGTAGTCTAGTAAAATGGACGACCGCGCATTTTCCGTTCAAAAGTTTTTTCTGGGCACGTATGCCGGGGTGGGTGGGTGGTCAATAGGACCAACAAACAATTTTTCTGCAACTCAAAAATATTTTTCCTGCAAGTCTTTTTGACTGTTTTTGCAATGAGTTTGGCTTAAAACACATTTATATGTCAATATTAACATAAATGAGATATTTCATGATGATCAGACAAACAGTATAGCCTGTAGCCCATGCTAATGGATTGAATTTTGAAATCCCAGCCATGTTTTTTTTTACCGAATGACCCCAAAATGAATAGTATGCACAGAAATTCATATACAGCTGTTTACAGTGAATTTCTCCGCGCAAATCTCTGTTTTAGTGTTAAAAGGGGGGTGGGTGTCCAAAAATGGTCGGAAAAAACTGCCGAAAATGGAAAAAAAATTGGACGCGGGGGTGGGTGGGTCCCAACTAGGGTTGAAAGTCAAAACAGCATACGTGCCTACAAATGTATTGCCAGACCACATTAAAGCTCCGCAACATATTGATCAATTTAAAGCGGCCATTTGTTAAAAAGGGCATTCGGTCACACAAAATGTCAATAATTCAACCGCAGATGCCAATTCGTCACTATATATTCTGATTATTTATTATTGGATTATATATATTATGTTGTGTAAAGCCCGAGAGCACATATCGTGGATCCGTGGCTATAAAGTATTATTATTATAAACAAAATGATTGCGACTAACATGCCATGGTTCAATAAAGCATATTGACAGGCCCGCCGAGATAAACACAAAGTGATACGTGAATATATATGCCGACCCATATAAGTAACGAGTACGAAAATACCCAAGTACATTTCTGATCACATGTTCCGAGTACGAAAATACCCAATTACCTTTCCAATCATAGTTTTGGCCATAGCTCCTATGACTAGTCAGAAACGCCTTCACAGAATACACCCATAAAGGGCGTAATAAAATCAGCTGATAACTAGCAGATATACCAACAATGGCCGAAAAGACAAAATAAGCTACACATAAAAACAATAAACAAAACACATTTTGAATTTAACAAACCAAAAATGCTAAATGACTTGAGGAGTCCTACTATAAACCGAAAATGTATTTTTACATTTTTAAGATGTGCTTTAAAATACCGTATCATGGCAGTGAACTCAAAATTGACTTTCTAGTCTCTGTGGTCAATTTATAGACATATCCATGACATCAGTTGTTAAAAATTCCTGAATTTTCAAAACAAATCTCAATATCAAACAATCAATTTGAAGGAAAAAATAATTAGCCCTTATAACCAATGTCCTATGGTACTACTTCTACACATCTTTATCAATTTATCTTCAGCAAATAAGGGGATAATGAAACTAAATGGAGGGAAAACATTACCAAACACAATGTTAATTTGAGATATATTTCCAGCTACGTCAAAAAGTGGTTTTAAAAACCCGATATTTTTATATATGTCGATAGAGTTTGACAAAAAATATTTGCAAAATCCAGACTATGAACCGAACTACGGTATGTGTTTAGTCTACCGTCTAAAAACAGGAATGTCTGCGTGAAAATAATTCAAACATTTCTCATTGCATATTTTAGTTTTGTGATAGCCATTTGCAAAACTATTTTTTTTATAAAAAATCACCATATAAGCTACATATTGTCTGAAAAAATGAACCAGTATTGAGTGTTTATGTCTGCCAGATTATTGAAAACAATGCTGAAAAATATTAATGTTGTTGTATGTTATTTTGGTCCTTCACACGATACACAGTGTTGCAAGTGACTGCCAAAAATAAAAATATCCAAGCGCATACCCTAATTGTGTTAATGCGGTGGGTTTTTGTATATATTTTCTGTCAACCTCTCTATCGACCTTTGGTTCAACCCACTGTTTACTTAACTTGAACAAATCTCTCATGCCGTGAGGGTGAACATGCATTGTTATAGTGCTATTGTTGTTATAGAGGGTAATGATTTTCTCAATCAACTTGATAGTTTGACATTGAGATTTTTTGATAATTCCCGAGTTGGGAACTCCTTGAGCTCCAATTCAACTAGAGTTGATATATTTTGAAAATAAATACATAGAGAGGATAATTATCAGGTCGCGATTGGAAATATTATTTTATAAATTGCTGGTATCTGCAAACCTAGGTAATTATGCAGGATACACACCAATCTATAATTTTAACTATTTTCATATTAGTCTGTCAACCAGCCAATTATCTAGCGCATTATTCCATACCACTGTTGCTAATCTACTGGATCAATTTCTATGTTAATAAATGCCAAGCATTGACTATACTAGACTTTGGTATAGTTTACGTGTTGTGAGAGTAACAGTTCATGATTTGATATATATGTTACAGTAAATCAGTGAAATTAGTAATTATGCGAAATCCCTGAATCGTTTACTAAATTCATGAAATCCCTGATCTGAGTACGGATTTCATGAAATTACTAGAAAATTCAGGGATTTCGCGTAATTACTGATTTTAGGCACCAGGGATTTCATGAAATTACTGAAGGACAACCAAGTTAAAGTTTAAATTATTTTATTGCAAACAAGTTATGGAATACATGGAAATTATAGTCATATTACAAACATTTATACAATAAGATGTTTAAATCATCATCAATGTTCCTGTTTATCTCGATTTTTTAAATGGAAATATACCAGTTACAAATTTAGTTGCACTTTGTTTTAGACAAAACAGAAGCACGGATGATTTTCACTTTGCTCAATACAAAGTCATCATCTACTTGTTTTTACATGTTAGGCTGTTGTCACATCGTGAATTACATTTCATTGAGCCTTGAAACATTTACATTTGTCAGTCATGCATGTCCCCTTACAATTACATTTCTTAAATCCTTGACCACCTGTTGCAGATTGCTCCCTGACTGCAGAGCGTAGAGGGAGAATCTTTGTTTGGCAGATGTGATCGGTAGTCAAGTCTCTCCGGGCACAAATCAAATTGGTTGCGAGAATACTTTTCGCTCAGAATGCCTGATTTCTCGAGTCACCTCTCCCACGATCGACCTGTGGTATTGGAATGGCAACATTGTCATTAACTTCCGCTGTTTTGAGTTCCACTCTGCTGCGTTTCACCATTCTTTCAGCTTGTTTTAGCTGGGCCGCACAAGCCTTGGACCGTTTGTTGCTGATCGAATCTATTTGCTCAGTAATAGCCGAGTCTGCTTGCATCTGATCGTTCAGAGGTACCGACTGCTCCTCGTCTGAATGAACTGGTTGAACAGAAAGTTCCACGGGTTCTGCTGATACTGTCGTGTCACCAATATCTTGTGATGGTTTTGATGCGTCAATCAGATCTGCTTCTGTCGCAATCATCGATAACACCTCAGTTGGCAACGAGGTGCTAGACAGGCCAATCAGAGCTTCACAGCCGAATACAGCTGAATAAGGCGAACATTTAATGCCAGAATGATGAGCTGAATTCTTCTGGAACTGAATAAACTTCAAACCGTTAGGCCAGTCTGTTGTTTCATTGCCAGCGAGCCAAGCCACTAGAATAACCTTGATATCACCATTGGCCCTTTCAACTGAACCTTGGCTTTGGGGGTGTCGTGGTTTTCCGTGAACCATGGTCAACTCTGGCCACATATCCTTCAGATCTTTGATGACATTAGCCGTGAACTCGGATCCATTGTCACTTTGCAGAATGGCTGGTGCTCCGAACATAAGGAAGATATCCAGAAGCTGGAAAGCTACCTCCGGTGCTCTTTTGCTTTTTAACGGTCTCAGTATACATAATTTGGTGAGATGATCTTGATACACCATTATCCACTTATAGTCGGAGACTGCTAGGGATTGCATATCAATCAAATCCACTTGACATCGACTCGTAAACTCTTTCGTCAGCATTGGTCGCACCACATTAAATAGTGGGAAGTTGCAGCAACGAAAATAACGTATTTAGCGTCTGGGCCGACAGTAAAGATATAATTTTGTATTAACAAAATTATATCTTCATTGTCGCTTACTTCCGGTAAAATAACCGAATAATAGTGAACGAATATCAACGCGTGACGAATCTACCTGTGTGAACACAAGTCATTCTGATCTCCCCCACCGCTGACCTCTTAGTGAAAGTCTCTGCGAGTTATAGAGTTACTGCCCATACATTGTTATTCAATTTCCATCCGCTGCACAACTGCGTGTTTGTTAAGAGGGAGGTAAAGTGGAAAATTTATTATTTTTCTCCCATAGGGTTTCCATGTTAAAAATGTGAGACAAAATCCTGACTTCATAAATTTTACTACAGAATCTATGAATGTACCTTCATGTAATTCCTGATTCCATCTAGTGACAAGGCCTCGTCGATTTTCGAGAAACGTACCCATTATCGAAATATGACACTTCAAAAAACTTTACGAACAGAAATTGGGGAAATTATGTCCGCCATTGGTGGAGTTATCGTTCCTGTGTTGAGAAATGTGCTTATTTTACAATGTTGAAAATAAAACGAACTGTTGTGATAACACAGGGTCCATAACACAATTGGATAATCGTTTGTTGCCTAACACTGTATTGTTTTCATAAGCGATCGCGACATCGATTACTTACAGTCGGCATCAAGTTTTACGAAAAATCTCGCAGAATTTCGACGTAAACATAACAAACTATGCAATAAACATATCACTCCGCCGAAATAGTTCGGAATATATATATACGATATTAAGTAATAATATCACACAATACGTAATGTTAATGTCAAATAGTTACACCGTATGGCAGAAAAGTTACACCTGGCCATTATTAAATGTTGATATCATCTTTCTTGTATGGTTTAAAATACCGACCGCGTGATTAAAATTTGGCGTAGTTACATCTAACGTGGTTGTTGTGCGACTTCCGCCTTCCTGGTAAATTCTCCCCGCGAAATAAACATCAATCTAATAAATTGTCAACGTTTGACCGGTAAGGAATCAATATATTGATACACCATAGTATATACGTGTGTGTTTGATACATCAAAACGTTATTGACGGTCGCTTTATTGATCGACACGTACAGCTGAAGATTGCAAAGGGAATTTCTTGTTTATTTTCAGCCGAAATCGAAACTCACGAGAGAAAGGTAAACAGGAAGTATGAAAAGCTATTTCGTTGTGCATGGTATTTGGGACTGTACATATTTGCATACATGTATTTTTGATAGTAGAGTGGTACTCCATGGTTTTCTGAAATAGCTCTTGCAACTGGCTGTCTTTTTGGGTGGTTTGTTTACATATATTAAGTTAAAATTTCTGGAGTTTTAGGTTTGAAACTAGGAAATCCGCTACGCGTTGTCACTGCATGGGAGTATTAGCTACATGTTGATACCTCCTGTTGGCTATTTGATATTCTTACCAGTGAGTATTTTCATCTCAAAAATTTGTGTTGTTTTGACGTTCAAATGCATCTTTTTCGGAATGACAAATTTATTGCTTATCAGATATACTTAATCTTGGATTATTGTAGTATGTCTATGAACAAATATATTTTTCATTTTTTGGTCTTTTTAAACAAAAATACATGAATTTCAACCGGTCTCCATTTCTGGAATTGTGCCACTTTACCTCCCTCTTAATTCGACAGGACGTGTCAATTATTGAGTAACAGGTCATGAGTTGATAGTCATGCAAATAGTTAACTGGTTGGCTTGAATCACTGATGATCGTTATTGTATAACCATTGATAGTCACATAACTCGGAGGTACAGCAACCCTGGATACCCCTACATCCCACAGACAGGTCGACGTCATGGAGTTGCCAGCGGTTACACAACAATACAAGTTTATTTATTTCAGTGTTATATTTCTCGAAGATTGTTGTTTAAACGACTGTTGAAGTTTACAGGTTGTTTGGTTTAGTATTGGCTGTTTTATAGTACCACCTTAAGTTTTATCAAGAAAGATCTAAGATTATTTTCTATATTTTCACAATTTAAAAGACTGTTGAAGTTTATAGTCTCAATGTTGTTTCGTGAGTTAATTTGGGAAAACCCTAATTTATTTTAGCTATTCATTTTCTGAAATGTTTTTAAGGAACGGTAAAAAGTTGCAGTCCGCCATATAGCTGCAATCCGGTGATAAGGCATAAAACATAATACATTCGTTTCCGGTAACCCTCCATCCCGTTCGCCGGATGGCCCTCCGTAAACTTTTTTATATAAAAAATAAAACAAATTCCAAAGGTCCCAATTTACAGTCTGAAAATTCCCAATCTCATTCTATCAACTTGACTTTATTTTTTCCAGTTTATATTAGTTTGCTATACAAGTTGCTGATTTTTATTCAAGGAGTCATTAGCCTAATTAGTTGCAAAATCGCACTCACAAAACACACCAAACTGGGGTTAGCGGGCTAACAAACATCCAAAAATGTGATTCCCCGAAAATAGGCAACTTTAATAGATTATAAAACTAAGTCTTTTAGACTTATGGGTTTATGGGTATGGGATATGTTTATGGACTCATTCTGATGAAACACTTATGATTTGTGTGAAGATGCAGGGATCTGGGTATTTTTAGTAGGTTGAATATTGTTCACATTCAGGCAAGGAACTCACGCTTTAAGATTTGTACAAGGAGTGCTTGCTCCTGTTATGGCCAGTCCATTTGATAAACACAAACTTAGATAAACGAACATAAAATAGATTGACTTGCCAGTTCATTATATTATTATATACAGATAGACTATATACATAGTGTACCTGTATATACGATGCATTGAGGGCTGTTATCACATAATGCATTATGGGGATTTTTAAAAAAGGTTTACACCCTCTCTACCCTAATTATTTGCCATCAGTTAACCGGGGTCGCTGCCCTGCTGCGGATTACCAACGCTGTTAAACCACCAGGTTTTACAAGATTCTTGTCAATTCACGAACGTGCTCTATTATACGATTTTTGAAGAAATCATTAAATGGTCACGGTCAAACTAGTCTAACAGAATCGTGTATATCATGAACGTGTGTTGTTTACGGTGACCACTTGAAGGTTAATAGCATTGAAACTTGGATACATTTAAGACAATGCTTCAGAATGTTGGAGAGCATATATGTGTTCCAATAATTCAGTATACATCTTAGGTCACCCTTACAAACCTGACGTCATGTTTTAGTTTTCCATGTGCGGATAAAGCCATGTGCTTGATGGTCAGCTGATCATATCTGGACTCACCTACCTCAAACAACCAGAAGTTCTCTCATGGACAAAACCTTGTACAGTGTTCCACAGCAGCTACAGTGTTACAACATCAAACCCCAAGAACTATGTGAAAATGGGGGCTGAACATGACTTGTGGTTGAAAATTATGCTTTTTTGATGAATAGTGTATTAAAGGTGGTGGGGTTTAATTATGTGTAATAAGGAAAGAACCACACAAGTGATTTTATTTTTAACATATTTATTCTTTTCAGGGATAATTCTGAAGAAATGGAGGGAATTAAGATTATCCTGGAAAAAGCGCGCTGTCCTTTGCTGGTGAAAATATGGTTCGGAGCGAAATCTAGTGTTTCTAGCATACAACACAGCACACCTCTTCCCGGTGATTTTCCATGGGACATGAAATAACCCTTTGTGTTGAAGTTTGAATTATGTGGCCTAAAATATGACATTAACTTTTTTGTACAGTATGGCACTAGTTACAAAAACAAAAGCTTTAAAAGGAATTCCCTGCTAGACGGATATGAGTTTTTTGCATAAAACGTTTCCGCAAATGTTTTAGTGTATACTGTTTACAATATAATTCAGAGGTCCAAAGTTTTAATTTAAATCTGAAAGATTGACATTTGCGGAAATGTTTGGTGCAAAAAACTCATATCAGTCTAGCAGGGAATTAATTTTAAAGCTTTTGTTTTGTAACTAGAGTCATAACCATACAAAAATGTTAATATCATATTTTAGGCCACACAACTCAAACTGCAATACAAAGGGTTATCAACATATCCCCATAAAATTAAATGGTCAATAATATGTCTCAAGTGCGTCGTTTTAATTATCAACCACATTTAGTGTAAACAATATTTATTGATCCAAGATATACAATGGCGAAGAGAGAAATAATTATCAAGATGCTAAATATATTTTATCGAGGATATGGGTTCTGACATAAAGCATTATACAAATGCTTATTATATGGGTCCTCTCCAGAGTCATTTAAAGTCATGTGAAACACTCGGGTAAGGTGATAACATAGAAATGGAGAATAATCTTGCTCAAAGTAGTTATTTTTATAAATATATCCAAATTGACAATCTTATATATTATATGACTCTCGAAGTTGAAATCGTTTTTGTCAGTTTATCCAAGATAGTTGAGATGCATTTACAATTGAGCGTAGTTCAGACGATGTTTTCTATGGAGTTGTACGGTTGATTTGTGTGATATTTTCGGCGATTTTACGAAACGTCATTTGGATTTGCGTGCCAGAATCCAAACAAGACTGTCATGTCGTCTCCACATTCTCGTCGACTCGGCCTTTTCTGCTTCGGTGAAAACATTTCCCCAGCGAAGCGAAAATGGTAGAGTCGTTGAGAATGGTCGCCTCCACTGCACGATGTTACATATATAATTCTTAGCGTTATGTCGTCGATAAAATTAAGCACATTTGAGGCAGAAATAACAATGCTGACTATACATGCGACATGCATATGTGATCGCCGGGATGGAGATTATATATAGTATAACATGACGGTGGGGAATCACTTGGTTTCGAGGTTGGTGAGTACCACGCATTCAAAATGGCCGAGGCTAGCACAACGACATATACGAGGAACTGCGTGACACAGACCAGAGCATTTTGACTGTTCTAGTATGTGCTAGTTTATTTTTAAAACATGTTGATAGCTTATTTGTTCCGAAATACTCAGTAACATTCCGAACAAAGATGCCAGTCGGAGGTTCGTGGAATACACCAGTCCATACATCTACATGTAGGAGAATCATTCGACTGACAACTTTGGTCAGAATTTAAGAGCAAACAACTGTGCGCTTGGATACAAATGGGTTGCCAGCTTATTTGAAAAAATAGTATAGAATATTCAGCTTCATATTTTGATTTAAAATTCGAGCTTGGCGGTTAGGTGATCGCTCATCTAACAGTCGTACATTCTCAGTATACAATGTTCAAAACCGCCAAGCTCGACTATGAGAGTGATAAACGATAATCATATAACATGTTTCGAATAAAAACACTAGGGACAACTGGTGTTTCAAAGTATAAATCGACAAGAAATCTGCGTAAAAAGGCGATGTTTTCATTCGGTGACCACGTACCCTATTATATTAACCAACCAATCGCGGACATAGCTGCCAGTATTGACGATAAATGTACGAAAATGGTCATATAAGTAATTGGCTGGTGATATTCCAACAAAGCGAAAACAGCGTTTAAAATGATTTAAAAATTTAAAAACGGCCAAGGTTGTCTTTCAGTCACCTCTCTCAAAAACCACAACACTTGAAGTTTAGTCACTCTCTAGTTTATCACCCTTTTCTTCGTTTCTTGTCGCGTATGGGGTCGCGTCGGTCATTTTGAATGCGTGATACTCATCAAATCGAAACCACGTGATTCCCCACCCTGAAAATGTGTGCTGAAAACAGACAATATCAAGTGGATGTACCCAAAAACACACTGTTGTAAAGCAGGGTACACAGCACACCGAAATATGGCAACAATGATCCTTTCCTCGTTATAAGTAGTGGTATACCATGCACACTTATCATCCTATGGTTACTGTATTATTGAATCACAACAAAGTATGTGGTTGTTCCACTACGAAACAAGCAAAACCATATTCGATTTCACATGTTGCCATGGCGTTTCCCACGTCATTGCGTATTGGACAATTTCGAGGACCCGATGTTTCTTGATTATACGTCTAAAGGATTTGATGTCATTTGACCTGAAATACGTTATGGACCATCAAAGCGACATTGTTTCATTAGTGCAAGTTAGGCCTTGTTAATTAGTGTTATGTTTAACGTCAATTGCAGCATTTTATTTTTGGCAGAAAATGATAACGTAGTTGAATTGTTACTATTCAATTATTACAGAGTGGTTATTTTGACTTAGGATTGGAATGGCATGTTATTAGAAATCAGAAATGACATTATTGTAGTGAGCCTGGTTATCAGTAGGACCTCGTAAAGTCCGGAGCAACGACGGAAATGGCCGAAGGAACACGGAGACCAACGGAAGGCCCGAGAGACGCCATGTGATTCACTCCAAACTCAACTCTAGTCGAAGCAACACGTTCTCACACCATTCTACTCATCTAGTCTATAACAGGTACGTTGTCATTACTCGATAATGGCGACGATGATGTTTTCCTATCCATGCTAACCTTAAATTCACTCGTTTAAAATCGCGTAAATCATTTATTTGTAATTTCCTTTTCGATTCAATTTCGTTGACATTTTTGGTGCGGGAGGCCGTCCGCCATCTTGGAACCTTCACCCTCGATTCGGCAATATCCGCCATTTTGAGGAAAGCATGTTTTGTTTTTCTGTCTCGCGACTAAACCAACGCGTAATTTAAATTTAGTACAATTACCTCTCAGTAAGTATTGTGTTTGTTATATTTTCGTATTTTCATTTTTTGTGACATTTGTAGGAATTCAAATATCAGTCCATAACCTCTTTTCGTTTCAGCATGGCCACTACAAATATTTGCCACTGCAAACCCTGCATATCGAGCCGTGCATTAGGTGCACCATTCTGCTTGGTATGCTTTCAGCAGTGTTTTGACCTACTTTCAGTTTTTGTAAGCTTCCCACCCAGGTCATTTGATTGTTCAATTATGTTTGTGTTCTGTATGCTATAAATGTTTTTTGATAATAATAAACAGTTTTCATTTGATTCGTAGCTCTTCTTGTGATCTTCGTATTTCATTTTTGATTGTGTATGATGCAAATGGTTTTTGTGTTTTCCCCCGTCATTGCAATTATATATTAAAGCTTTCTTCTCTTGTGCGTAGTTTACTGTAACTTTACACGATTTTTGGGGTTGGCACCTTCAGTATTCAACATGTTGTCACAGCCATTTTTCTCGCACTGTAGAAAATATTGTCGGACTTATGGCACTACACATATTGACTTGGTAAGGGAATTTTGATTCCTCATCTGCCAAGTTCATTTCATATCAGACTTTTACCGGTTTCGCCAGGTATTACTGCCTCATCGAAACTGTCAAGTTTGAGACTGTTCACAATTTTCTTGCGTTTTGCTTGCTTTCTACATGTTTTGGGTTTTTTGTATTTCATTAATGTGCGATGAACATGGTCAATGGCTACATGACCCCCGATATCTCCCAATTCTTCACTTCAGTTCTGTTGATTTGTTTGTGATTTACACATAATTTTTCAGATTAAATTTTGACGCTTTCTCGGTGAGAGATAATTAACTTGGTAAATCATAGTGAGCTATTGTGATAGTGTGCAACCACGATCAAAATAGTTATTGCGATAATTTTGCTAACTTTAACTCTACGCATTTCCCCCATATATTTCCAATCGTCAGTTTAATACATTGAGGGCTTTGGTCTATGATGGAATGGTCTCATTCTTAGATATCGCACTCAATCTAACTTTCATAGGCATCGCTTGTGGCACAGCTTCGGTTCCATGTCTATCTCTTGGTCTAATATTTTTTGAGACAGACATTCGCGTAATCTATGGATTGGACTGTGCGTGCTAATTCTGTGCTACATAAAAATTTATTTCAGCTGAATATTGTTGTGTAGTATTTATGTTTATAGTGTCACATGTTATGTTTTTCGTTATTAACCAGAGTTCTATTTCCATGTGTTTTGCATAAGGCTAGACCTGAAGATTTTGGTTTTGGTCCCGTGCGAACTTATTCTTTACGTAACTCTTTCAATATTGTTCAACACTGGTGTAATTTGTTTTGCATACGGCCAAACTATAAGATTATCGATTGTTAATTTTTTATTTTGGTCCCGTGCGAACAAACAACATGCATAACATGTCAAGCCAGAGTGCAATTCAGATAAACTTTTTGGCGATGGATGATTTGCTACTTATACCAGGTATCGGAGAAAAGTCTGCAACTAAAATTGCGCAACACTTGGCCGAGGTGGGTAACATCCAGGACCGGAGAACTCTGATCGATATCATTGGGGCTCAAGTGTGTTCTCAACTGCCCATAATGGATTTCCGGTCTCCGAAACCTACCGATATCATACCACGTCCCCATCATGACATTGCTTATCATACAGAGAAAGGGGCGTTCGACCGCAGTGTGATCACTGCCAACAAAAGTGAGGTAGGTGATCTTGGAGAATCAATGATGCAGACATATCCGGTAAGTGGAGCACATTTCAGACATTCGTCACCTGTGAATCAGTCTGGTTCAGGTGCGCGACCAAAGATACCAGGATTTTCACTCTTTGATATGTCAGCAGATGAGGGAGGTGTAGATGAGGTCATTATGAACCATGAACAGCACCTCCACAGGGAACACTTAATGAGACGAGAGGAGCAAGATCGTAGAGAAACGGAGTTGAAGAAAAAATACGATGAACTTGCCGACCGAGATCGTGAGGAGATGAACCGAAATCGTAGAGACGCTGAGGAGATGAAGAAGAAATACGATGAACTTGCCGACCGAAATCGTGAGGAGATGAACCGAAATCGTAGAAACACTGAGGAGATGAAGAAGAAATACGATAAACTTGCCGACCAGTATAACATGGTGTTGCATGAATCACATAACTTCATGGTGTCAAGGAAGAGAGATAAAGAGGTGAATGGACACAGCGATTCACAGTGGGATAGCCATATGCCCCAGTCGGACCCAGTGTTCAATTCATCGACCGGCCCAGCAATTGCAGCCAGTGGACAAATGTTCACATTGACGCATGCATCAGTGGCATCAACAACAACAGTGTATACAACACAGGCACATATGACGGCATCATCAACAACTTCGGTGACGCATGTTTTACCAACACGGTCACCAATTCCTTCGGTGACCACACCCCGTTCAATGGGTTTCCAAATGCCTAACATGACCCCTGCCCTACCTCCCACATATCCGGGATATGGGTATGGGCATGCGTTTGGCCAGCTTAAGAGACACTTTATGATCTGCCATCTACCCATGACTGTCTGGGAGACACGAACCATGGACAAACCTCTTCCGGAAGATTTGGAATCGGTACTCCTATTCCTGGCAACAAGACTACAATGTTCCTTGTCCGATCTCATCATGAAAAGCCAACAGAGTCCCGTCTCTATTCCAACGAATACTCCGATCACACCAGAGTGCGAGGGTATAATGTCAACTCTTCAGAATTATCTCACAACTACTTATAACTGGAAAGCTGTATCAGGTTATTCACTACATCCAGTAAATTGTGTGGCCGCTCTTCTACATTGGCGTCCTCTCTGCAGCCTATTAATATATCTTTCCGCAGAAGAGCAACATAAATTCCAGAAACTGGCACCCGGCCGACTGAGTCACTTTGTTACCAAAGCCGCTTCCACTCGCCTTAGAGCTTGTAACAGAGCGTCACAACTTTCGTCAGAACCACTCTCAATTGAGGAGGTACCTGCCAAGGATATGGCCCAGCCCGCTGCTCTTAGTAGTTTTTCTTCCGCCACGACCATTTCATCTGAATCAACTACGGATGGAACCCTGCTTGCTGCTCAGAGTATCTTCTCTTCCGCTAGACCAGTCTCAGCGGGACCTGCCATAGGTGAAGCCGGGTCTGTTGCCCAGGGTATCTTTTCTTCCGCCACGATAGTCTTTCCGGAACCTGCCATGGGTATCTTTTCTTCCGCCACGACAGCCTCACCGGAACGTGCCATGTGTGTAACCCAGGCTTCTGCCTTGGGTATCTTTTCTTCCGCCACAACAGCTGCAACGGAACCTGCCATGGGTGTAACCCAGTCCGCTGCCTTGGGCATCTTTTCTTCCGCCACGATAGTCTCACCGGAAGCTGCCATTGGTATGGATCCACCGGAGGTCTCGGGTATCTTTTATTCCACCACAAATGACTCATCAGAACCGGTCAGGGGTCCTGTTCAAGTTGCTGCTCGGGGTAACCTTTCTTCCGCCCCTCCGTCCGTCACTCCTGATTCACCGGAACCTGCCATGGGTGAAGAGTCATTTGAGACTCATGGTATCTCTTCTTTCACCGAATCGATGGACATCCAACCAGGAACCCTTTGGGTTGTCAAAGATTCCTATTCCGGTGACGAAAGCAACACCGAAACAACTTCACCATATTCTTCATTCCGGCCACGAAATAGGATAAGCCAAATCGACTTGCCATTCCTTCCGCCTCCACCCCATGCTTTTGGATCGGCTAGAGTAGCCATCGACTCACATTTCCACCTCGACCGGATGCGGGATAGTCTGGGACGAGATGTGTATACCCTCAACGATATGCTAAGTGACCGACCACGTCCAACGCCTTCTACACCAATTAACCTCATAGGGGGTGTTATGGTTTGCTGTAATCCATCTACATATCCGACATCTTTTGAGGAGGGGTCTCCATTCAAGAAGGCAGTGGGGCTACACCCCAAAAAAGCGGATCTTTACAACTCATATGCGGGACGACTCCGTGCTCTGGTATCCTCTCCAAACGTAGTAGCGGTGGGAGAGATTGGGTTGGATAGAACTGTATCCTCCACATACTGGGCCAACCAAGATAGAGTCCTGAAAGTAATGACGAAATGGGCGGTGGAATGTGGAAAACCCATCATCCTTCACCTTAGGGGGCCGAGAAACTACCAAGCTGACGTCTACGCCCGGGGTCATAAGATCATCTCTGACTACTGTCCCCGAGACCATTTAATCCATCTTCACTGTTTCACAGCGGGCCGTGAAGAAATGGAGCAGTGGAGGACAAGTTTTCCCAACTGCTACTTTGGATTTACAGCGGCAGTGGCGCACTTCACTTCACATCAAAAACAGGCTCTGTGTCATATACCGGCGAACAGACTTCTTCTAGAAACTGACTCGCCTCATTTCGGGGAAGCGTGGGGTGCTCAAGTTGGAAGTCCGCTGTACGTGGGAAACGTGGCAAGATGTATAGCGGATATCAGGGGTGAGTCCCTCATAGATTTGCTGACTGACACGACACACAATGCCGGACGGTTCTACGGTACCCCGGTACCCGGTGATCTGCTGTAATTTCAACCATGATCCAAAAAGTCCTGAGTACTTCTAGGGCCTTCGGGTGATCTAGCCTGCTCAGGAACTATATGTTGATTTATGAACCAAACTACAGTATTAAAACAACCATGGATAAACCGGTGAGCCGCTGACCTTTCAACCATGATCCAAAAAGTCCTGAGTACTTCTAGGGCCTTTGGGTGATCTAGCCTGCTCAGGAACTATATGCCGATTTATGGACTAAACTACAAGTATTAAGACAACCATGGAGAAACTGGTGATCTGCTGACATTTCAAGCATGATCCAACAAGTCCTGAGTACTTCTAGGGCCTTAGGGTGATCTAGCCTGCTCAGGAACTCTATGCTGATTTATGGATCAAACGATAGGTAACTAAGGATAAACAAAATCGTCCTACCCAAAACAACCTCTCTCGGCTCGCCTTTCGGATTGTCTAAGAAGAACTGGAAACAACACTTATCGGAGGCCACTGGAAAGACGAAGGGAGCTACTCGTTCCACATGTGCTGGACTCATCTTAAAGGGATCATCACATCTTTAGAGAAACGGGAGGAGTGTAGTGAGCCTGGTTATCAGTAGGACCTCGTAAAGTCCGGAGCAACGACGGAAATGGCCGAAGGAACACGGAGACCAACGGAAGGCCCGAGAGACGCCATGTGATTCACTCCAAACTCAACTCTAGTCGAAGCAACACGTTCTCACACCATTCTACTCATCTAGTCTATAACAGGTACGTTGTCATTACTCGATATTATCAATATACCACGCCACCATTCGTCGATGTGGGTTGAAATTTCCACAAAAATATGTCTAAAGTGACTTGCGATACATATTTATCATTTCGTATCAGGGGTGTGCTTGAAAATTATCCAGTTCATTGATTGCATGAGCAGAGCAAGGTTGAAATACTACTCTGCGGCGAGTCGCACTCGTTTTCGAGAATCATGGTGTTATCAACGGTTTGTAATGTGAATCGGTAAAAAATCGCCCGTAACCGTCACTGTAGTGAATTTCTCACCAGTTTATATTCAGTGTCCATAAAGTGTCCGCAATGGGAATTTATATTCAGTTAAAAATTACTTAAAACATGTTTTGTATACATACTTTTGTGCAAATATCCCAATTTTTTTTTTATTTTGCACCATAAAATGTATCTTCAAGATAAAATATTGTTCATATATCACTGAATATGCATCAGCCTGTGAGGGTCCAATTGACCTATTCGTATGTACCGCCCACGTATAGGCTATATGGTTACTGTTACTAAGCGCTAGAAGTCATCTCAATTTCGCTACATATTCATTACTAAGATGGCTTCTGCTGAGAACGGACTGTGATTTTAAACTCCATGTAACACGACAATATAGCTTCTGTGCGACATTCACGATTTTCAAGATGCCTATATGTGTATATGCATCTTGTAAAAGTGAGGGTCGTTAGATATAAACAAAAATAGAACTAGATTTGAACAAACAAACCAAGAGTGATTTGTTGGCCATTTCCGATAACCCACAAAGATAGATATTTACGTCGAATCAAACTGTGTAACAGAAGCCATTCTAACTTCAATATCGAATAGAATATGTAATTCTCCTGGAAATCATTTGTTGATTCCCATTTACATGATGTACATTTTCGCATTAATATGAAGGATGATTTAGATTCTCAAATGAATTCAGTAAAACATTCGCAGAAGATCCTACAGGATAGTGTGAATAGCAGACATGTGAACTCAATATTACCACGGTGTTATGTTATAACAGCAACACATGTATACATATAACGAAAAACACTTCACATAAAACATACTCACGCCACAATTAATATTTATAGATATAAACAAAAATAGAACTAGATTTGAACAAACGAACCAAGAGTGATTTGTTGGCCATTTCCGATAACCAACAAAGATAGATATTTACGTCGAATGATTTCATTTGTGCTCGGGATGAGTAAGTTTTCGAATTATATAGTACGACATTATCATATTATAAGATCTATACACTTAAGTTAACGGCTCTGTTATAAATACATATTTATTGTACAAATAAACATCTACATTTAGTCTGGGGTTTAATTGCCACAAGCTTCCAGACTGACTTCTCCTTCTGATATCTTGACTTGAGGAATCAAAATCTACATGTACTGATATGTGTCTATGTCGAAATCTGCCAAAATTCCCTTTCTGATTTGCTACTAGAATCTAGTATCTTCGGATATGTCATGCATGTGGGGATGTTTGTGAAAAAACTAAAGGGGAAACATACTTGCTGTGGCGTAAACCTTCCATAACTGGAGCTGCCTGCTATTGCGCCAAAACCACGTCCAATCTCGCATATATGTGAGTCGCCCATAGGGAGCCTCGCATATCTAAGAGAATACATTGGCCTAACAATATTTACCTTGGTCTTGTAAGCCAGTGCATTCTCTTTTATATCCGAGGATCACTATGTGAGTCTTGCAACCAATTGTTGTTTCCTCAAAAGGGGCCATTTTTTATAAAATAAAAATGTCGTGAAAATGAAAACAATTCGAGTAGACCTCAAGTTTTACTATGGCTGACTCAGTCTGGGACCCAAACGTGGCTGCTGAATCTCAAATACATGAACAAATCCAGCACGTGTAGACTTGATTATAATGTGTGTGTCACACTTACCCTATGAACACTGAATACCAGTTAATTATTAGAGAGGGGTGAATCATGCCTGTCAGTTAAGAAAATATGGAATATACTATCAGTAATGTTACACTAATATCAGTTGTCACACATTTGCTGACGTATCCATAACTCAACACATCATGAGGTAATAGTAGACTGAAATACATACAAATGTGTCGCTTAAGTTAGTAAATAATCGAAATTTATGTATTTTATTTTTTGTTGAATCCTGAATACTGGATACAAAATTTGGCATATGATTCCCGAGTTAATAGTGCTAGTTAACAGAGGTTGTGAGTACCGCGTACCGCTTGAGATATGAGGGGTGCTTCGAAAGATATTTGTGTCTGATAATCTCATGACAATTAATATGCGAGAGCAAATTATGTTTACGTATGATCATACTACTCCCATGAATTTACAACAATGTACTGTGGCTATGCATTAATTAACACGAAGCAGTCGATTATAATTATTGACGGCGATAATTGAGCCTTGTTAAGAGAGAGGAATATCTTCCACTACTATTGCAGACAATGATAAATAAGCATAAGCATCTAATAATTTAGCGCAATTATGAACCTTATAATACAAAAACGAGGTATCTATTTCGCTAAATGCAAATAACATGATGGAATACAAATAAAACAAACTCGCTGCATAGTCCCGGTATCACATGAAAATTCAAAACAGGCAAGACCAGACAAATTGTTTACGGTGTAATGTCGTCTGATAAGACCACAAGACCAAACAATATTTAAACATTATAACAAAACAAAATAAATCATTGACGAGAAAGCATACAATTACAGCATGCAAACGATGCATTATTAATTATAATTCAATCGAAAAAAAATAGATGAGTAATGAGCAATGAATAACTAAAGGTAGTAACATAAGGATACATTATATGACGCTATCATTTTTCGAAATTTAGCGCGCTCAATATCGCAATAAAGGCGCGCCTCAATATAGCACTTCTTCTGGCTGGTATTGTATTGTCGTGATGTACGGATTCACCTATTGAAACAAGAACTATGTTTATAAGTGACTGGACAATTTCACTTCTTACATGTACATGTTACCAAAAAGTATGCCATTAAGATGTTTTTCATGCATGTATATAAATTTGAGTTTTAACAATGATACATGTAGCTTTGTTCTTGTTTGCCTTAAAGGGTATGCCGATTCATGTTTTAGAATGGTCGTAATTAGTATTACTCGTAACTGAATAGGATGGGATGGCTTATCAGCTATTACTATTATCGTTTTTTTATTTACAGCCATATTTATAAAGTAGTCAGTGAAAGGTGAACAAATTACGCCTGAGCAGCTTTTTTCCGGATTAAATTCCATGAGGCAGACAACAAGTTTGACCCTCTGCAAACTGTAAAGTTTCATAAGTATTGTCTATCACTTGAGGATGCATGTCTATGCATTGAGGATTTATGTTTCATCAAAACTATGATCGTAATAGAAGAACTATTAAGATGTATTTTTCAGTTAAGAATAATACTAGATTCGACCATTCTAAAACATATGAATCGCAATGCCTACAGGGAACTCATAAATTTAGAAAATTAAGAGCAAAACATTGGTGTTGACCCGTGAAAAATACCATTTGTTTGAAATTTATTAGTTACGGTCTTGATATTAATTAAACGGTGTTGAACCATAAAAAATACAATGGTCTGATAGTTACTGGTTACAATAAATTGAACGGTTTTGTACCGTGGAACATGCTACAGCCTGATCGTATGTTTAACGGTAGATATTTTTTATTCTCTCATCCAAATAAACACATGGAAATTACATGTAACGGATATTGAGAAACAGAGTTATATACAATAGTCATATAGCATGATTATAATACAAAAGATAATATATACATGTAACCCCGGATCTATAACAGGTTGGGTTTTAATAACCCTCGTTAGTTGTCAGAAACCGCTACCAGCGTTTCAGCCGAGACGAGTAAGACTGCACCGCACATTTTCCGAATCTGCAAGACTACTCGGGCCTGTTTGTGTTCGTAAATAGAACGGAACCGGAAAGTAATATTTTCGTCATACACGCGCTGTGTATTTTTCTAATATCAGAAGAATATGTCTAAGTAATTGTCAATTAACGTCAAAGGTTGCTAGCAATATATGTAAAACAGGTCGATAATTCCCTATTACTATATATCTATTGAGTGGCTAATATCAGAGATTGTAATTAAAGGTGGAACTTGTAATTCACTTTAAATTTTAATCCATTGCTAAAATTGAGACTGTCTTAAGATTGGTCATGTCTCTGTTAGATTTGTTGTTGTATTTGATATAGTCGTCTTTTGAAGTATATATTAAGTATGGCTGGTCGGTTATATTATAGTCCGATGGTTACAGGATGTCACAATATCAATATTATAACATATTTATGGTTATAAGGATATAAAAAACATACATGTCGATGATGATCACTCAATTTATTCGCAGTTTCAATCTTGTTAACTGACAGGCATGCCCATGTGGTACATTCAATACTCAGCTTGGTGCTATCCATGGTGTTTGAATTCACTACCCGTGCATCCCTGGATGTGAATGATTGGAATGTGTAATCAAATGAGTGTCTCAATCCAAATCAGCTACAATTCATGCATTGCGAGTGTCTTTGTGGTGAGTCTAATAAACGAGCAGAGTCTTTGAAGGGATGTTGGATCTTTCATATTGAGAATTTCGTCTATCGATGACGTAACATCTGCTTTCATAATATATCTATGATTTAAAAAAATGTTTTCTTAAGTCTTTAAAAGATTCGCATTCTAATAGATAATGTATTTCATCACATGGACTTCGAGTATGACAGAGTGGGCATAATCTATCCGGTAGGTCATTTTAACTCCAGCGACCTTTTTCTATGGGTAGCTGCTGATAACATGTGCGAAATCTGCATAGAGTTATCCAATTTTTAGTGTCGATGATATTTAGATAGTCTTCAAAATGTATATCATGTTTAAACATTCTATAAATTTTCCCCTGCTACCAGATGTGTTTATATCAGCTTTCCATGTGTCACGGAATCTGCTGATAAGACAACACTTTATATAAGAAATTAGTTGGTCAGTACAGATGATTTTATCCAACTTCATTAGATGGGACTGACCGCAATCTGTTAAGATTTTACAAATTTTGTTTATCCAGTGAAAATTTAAGTCTGACTGCTCATTGAGCTTCAATGCTAATAAATATAAGATTGTACAGTATCTATTAGAGTTCATATTGACCACTTTGAACCAGTACTTTATCAATCACAAATTGATTAATATATAAATTGGTACCCTCCGTATATCATATAATTGCATGTATATGGTTTTAATTGGAGAACATGCTTACAAATGTATGTTTTTATGTATGTTCTCAAATATGTCATTTTTGCCGGTAGCCCAACTCTCGCATCCATAAGAAATTATGGGAACAACTTGTGCATCAAACAGATCAAATTTATTTTTAACTGAAAGGCAGTGTAATCTTCCTTTAGTGATTATCGAATACATGGCCTTAGTGGCTTTGTCAGCAAGGACTTTTTCTGCTTCAGAATATGAACCAGACTTGGTATGTGTAATTCCAAGATAGTTAAATGTTTTAACAACACCAATTTGATTGCCATTGTAGAAAACAATTCTGTTTTTTTGGGAGGCTTCGTTTCGATATAAGCATGATTTTAGTCTTTGCAGTAATTATGAAAAATATTCAATACGTTTTGTAATTTTGCGGGGGTTTCAGCCATGAGAACGGTATCATCTGCATATATAACTATGAACAGTTTCATATAAATATTCAGATGATTTTTAACGTTGGCAGCGATGTTGCGCGGTATGGTACCGTTAAAGCGACGGGCATTTTTCTAACAGTGTGCATAGCTTTGGCATTACATGCAAATTTGAAAAAGGCGAGACCAGTTAAATTAATTACGATGTAGTGGCGGCTAACAACACCCACAATAGTTTGGTAAACGTAAATAAGCAAACCTTAAACTTAGAAACAAAATATGCAATTTATAAAAACAATAAAATAAAAGAATGAGTAATTACAAACAAAATTCGGTGACAATAAGAATACATTATGTTATGCTATTATCTTGTCCGAAATTAGTGAATTAATTTAAGTTGCATTTCATTGATGTCATGTTGTTATCTTGTCAGATACTAACGAATTAGTCAGACACTGAAGTATGATTTGATTGGGTGTCGGGTATATAGCTAGTCACTCTTAAATCAATTTCCAGATTGTTCAAGCTGGGGTCAACTAAACTGCTTACAAAGTAATTTCCGCGAAATAAAACCGAGAGTAAATTATTAAATATTACGAACATGCATTAACACCACTTGATCCATGTTAACAGGGAATGAATATCTACTAATAATATTGCGTCTAAGTCACTAAGGATGGAGAAACATAGGCAGTTATTGTTAATCATTGAGTGCGATCGTGGACGTTGCAATTCGGAAAGTCTACATATGGCAAATTGAGGATTACGCTAATTTGAAAAAAATAAGACTAATTAACTAATTATGAATAACGGCTTACAACACATATATATGGTGGATACACACATGAATGTAATCTCTGTAAATATCGTGTATTTGGCGTTTTAAATGGATCATACAGACATGTAATATGTGTCCGCTGAAAACCCAATCATTGTGGCTATGTGATCTGTTGACTCGACGAAGTCGTCAGGCCGCTTAAAATAATTGCTCCCGCGATAACCCAAATGGTGGGCGTTCTGTCTAAATCATTGTCAGTCTTCTCTTGATTTTTATACCAGTGATGGCCTCAGGATTTCTCCAATGTTGGGGCTATGATCTCCTACACGGGGGTCATATTATCCCGTAAGTTAACGGACTGACCATTTCATATTTCCTCGACGGGGGTGCGCATGCAGCACCCTGAGTCCTGACCCGCTGCAGCCAGTCCTGATTTATAAATATTGTAGTTGTCAGTCATGTCAGTCGTGTCCAATTATGAACATATTATTACAGCTTAAAATATGAAGGTACAGAAGGTGGTGTTGATGTGTCGTCATTCGGGAAAATGGTTGTCTTGCTACGAGTTCCCAACTGCGCCACCTTTCCACTCTTGTGTTATACATGTATGCGCATTTTCCCCCATAAGATCCCAACTAAATCCCTTAGTTATTCGAAGCTTCGAGAACCAGCCCCTCCCCAATCATGGATTATGGTTGAAGATGTTAAAATTCAACCCTGCACAGGCTCAAATTGTGACAGTTAGGAACGTGTTCAACATTTGGCATGAGAAACATGTACTCTTCTATAAATTCTGGGTGAATTTTTAATTTCAACATTGTACATACATTACGTTTTTTGCGCTGTAATGGATATTTGCAAGGAAATTCTAATTGAATGTTACCACATGAGCTCGCTCTCAAATTATCCGAGCAATCTCAACAAACCGGTATTGTCATAAAAGAGCTTCAAATTCTGCTCTGCATAGTTTAGTTTTGTTTTCGATGACCCTGTTTCCAAGAAATGACGAGAAACAGATCAAGTATAAAATCGACGGACTCAAACCACTTTTCGAAATGAATTAAACTCGCGAAAAACAGCAACATATATCAGACAGGATTTATTCATTTCGGCATCCATGAAAGAAGACATGTTTATGACTGGCCTGGAATGTATTGATAGCAGTTAGTTTGATAATGGCTTTTAACTACTCACTGGTCTCGCCTGTTGAAATGGACCGATAACGTGCAGGCGATTAATATTATCATTGATTTGTGTTACCATGTAAAATAAATGGAATACATGGATTTTACATACATAAATTACATACAAGAGTGTATCCACCCATAATCTGGATAAAAATAAACTTAAAATTATGAAAACATATCATCAAAAAATTCTACAATTGATGAGAAAGCACACATTGCCAACATGCAAACAATTCAATTCAAATTAATTTTAGTTTATGCGTAAATCACTGCTGAATAATTAATATATAAATGGAGTAACATGATGGGCAACTTAGATGTTGTCATTGTCTTGTCAGAAATTAGGGAATTTGTTTATCAAGTTATGGATCAAATATTAAATATATTAGTTGAATGAAAATGACTATTTTAACATGGAAACACAAACCCAAAGGAAACAGAATCATCATTTATAACCACGCGCATGTAACGCATGTTCTCCCTTATGAGTGTATGCACACATGCATTCAATATATAGACGTATCGTGTATCTGGCTATTTAGCGTACGGTCATACACCGGCAAGTTTAGACGCCATGATTTGCAGACATTTTCTCATAGAAAATCCTATATGGTGCTATAATGTAAACGGACACATGCACATACAATGCATTTGTGCAACAGCTAACTACATAATATGTAACAACTATGTAGTTCCACTAGTAACGATGCTCTCGATGTTTGCCTTATAAGACTATATCTGATTTTGTGTCGTCACCAATTATTATCTAATACGACACTGCTGTTTTGAAATTTTGCGACCACTTTTGTCGCACAGTAGATCGGCGGGCTTAAAGCATTAATGTCGTAATCGGAATTAAACGTGCGTGTCTTTCAATTCCCGGCGTTACAAAATGGGGGAAGTTACTATCGGAATCATGCAGAGTGAAGTTCATTCGCAGCGGTGGATTACATTTTATTGAGAACATATTTATGACTTATTAAGGAGTGTCATCTATTTGCATTGGAATGGCCTAACATATAAATTGTGCATTCAATGGGAAAATATCAATCACTCTGGCAGGGCGGGATACAATGTTGGTATCGAAATCGACATTCGTGAGGCATGCAAATGTTATATCGCGATCAAATTATCCTAAGATTACGTGAATCTGATAATCCTTTGATATCCTTCTATTTCCATGAATTCACAAGGAACACATAATTATGAACAAAGCAGAAGATACGTTCAGGTTATCGCGAATTTGGTCGATAGTGAAAGCTACATGATGACGTTGTTCGTCGAGTTTCGTTGAAATCGACATGATGGCTTTTTATGAATGAAATGAATATGATGAAATCGTTAAGATTTTTCGTATAGTACACATCTCAATCGGATGGCGCACACAGCGTCAACGATATAATGGTTAATTTCACTAAAATACTCATCTCTCGACCATAACCACCAGTCTTGTCTTTTGAACACTTTCAGTTTGATACTGGGAGTTTGTATTCTATAATAATTTGCACAAAAGGCACGGCTTTTAAAAGTTTCTTTTTAGGTTTTATGTCTGACGTGGTGAGCTCGTAGTCTGTTTGCATGCACTGATGTGTGATTGGCCTAATTGATATACGAAATTGCTAGCTATAGGACCCACTATTTTGATGAACCATTGTACATGGTCTGAGGTGTAATTAATCATACCACGACATGAGGCCTAAGTGAATCTTATTTGGTGGGAATACGAATCTAAGAAGTTATTTTTATAAGATTTTGAAAAGGAACAGATATATCCTATAGCTTATGCGTGTGTTAATTACGTTAGCGTGTGGTCAAATTATTGCATACAATGACATCGCAAGAATAAGTCATACATATATTCTAAGAAAAAGTGTTGGTAGCATTGATACATGTAACTGCTTAAACGTTACCGTAAAAATACGTGATATATGCAATCTGCCGTTCATACCCTGCCACCACAGGGTTTTCTGTGAGACATTTTCAGCAAAATATGCCGTGCAAACTTGCCAGTATATGCAGCACCCTTACGTCAGACATATGTGCCATGCACTTTGTGTTTTCTGACAACCCAATAATGTGTATCCAATGACGATTGTGGTGCTCGTTCTTTAAGATAATGTCAGTTGGCAAAACATACTGTATTGATATATGTGTCCGTAAAGCAAGACATCGACTGGCCTAAATGGTTCTGCTATACCAGTCAGTCGCTTGTAACTAGTTATTTGTATAACCTGCTGACGAATATCTGATCGTATGGACTTCTGCACGCAACTAATTAAGTCAACGATTACTGTACCATGTAAACTACATGCATTTTACATACATTTCAACGACATAATACACTTTATGTGCCACCGAAAAACAACTCAGGTGACTCTAGAAATGAGCGGCGTCCATTCGAAACGTGTGTTGTCCGGATTATAATAAAGAGAATAATACAATAATGTTCCTCTCGACTTAAAGTTTGATCGCTTAAGTTATATATATGTGATATGTTTCAACGTTATTGCATGTATTCGGATTATTCACAAACAAGTACGCCAGATTGAATGATAGTAGCATTGGATATGACGACGGGACTTATTTTATATCAATTGTTCTTTACCACCGGTATCACGGGATATTCCAGTGTCGTCACCTGGTAACCATATATATTGTACTAATTTAAAAACGATGATGACGTGTTTCCATCTAGTAACTAAGTGGTGGATTATAATCGGAATATTACATTTCGAACGAAATATGAAGCATATGCAAGCAAATCAATAACTATTTATTCGAAACACGAGACAACCCGACCACGCAAATCTGGGCGAACAGACCCACAATACCCTCGGCTCCGCTGGTTCCGCTTGTTCCCGGAAACAGTATCTGCTTATAATATAACTTATTTTATGTAGATAATCTGCTTAGAATCGCCTCATTTTGAGAGTCGATAATGTATTGAAAATGAGATCGTTGTAGTCACATTATCGACTCATAATGAGGCGATTCTAAGCAAAAAATGTGCGGACAATGACACAAATAAGCCAACTTTTCAGGTGTATGCTCTTTGACAGGTGTCTTCAATGTGGCCCGCCCCATACAGCGAAATAACGGATAGGATCGTTATCTGCCTATTATTTGAGAATTAATTAATCAATTTGTGTACCTGTTTCACATTGTCGGTGTGAGTAAAAGATCACTCGACATTTTCGACCATCCCGGGCGCGCGCTTCGCGCCCAACTACTCTCTTTGTTTATATTTCACATTGTAGGTGCATATTTTCGTGAGGATATGTTGTCTGGTTCACTGGGCATCTCGTCGCATGGAACTATTCTGTTATTATCGCCATTTAAAGTGTGGTAATCGGGTAACTACTTGGTGTTTCAGAATAGGCGCATAACCAAACTAACATCGGGTCTGTGATGACGTTTCCAGTCAAACTATATAATCAACATCAGCCTACATGTAGTTGTGGTTTGAAATTGAAACTAATACTGTGACAGCAATGTAATTACAAATATCAAAATTGGACATAGTTAGGGGCGATGTAGACAATCCATGTCGCTTCCATGCGCCGTTGTAACAGTGCGTAGTCTAGCCTAGTCCTATTATGCATCAAGCCATTTCCAAATAATCACACATCCGTTAGTCACTGCTATGCACGTTATCTGTAAGATAACATGAATGCATCACTGTCAATGTGTTGATTGTTAGCATCAATTCAATTCAATTAGTTTATTCTCTTAAACTCATATTACATGTTCATGAGTATTGCGACATAATATATACAATATTTTTTCAACAGAAGAACATTGTTATATGCAATAGCTATTATGTACACAGATCCGAATCAGCTGAGCAATCGAAGCTCGTGTCACGTTACGGTGTTTAGTATTGCCTGATCGGTGGAAACAGTCGAACAGAAGCACGGAATCTTAAGAGTTTCTAAATTTCGTCGTGTGTGTTTTATGGAAAAACATGGTAGCAAAATAATGTTTGACATTAATCTTACATATCTCCGCTATGATCTTTGTTATACTGTAAGTTTGATCAATACGAGCCCTGCAATGTGGGTTATACTCATACTGAACATGTTTATTTGTAAAATTTTGATTCCAGATTTGGTATTTAGACAACACCACGACTCACATGGCCGACTCACATGGCCGTTGAATCAAGTGAAGAAAACCACTGTCGCAATATACGTATGCTGTGTACATGATGCTATCACGAAATATATAATATAATATAACAATTTGACATAACAAAAGAGGTTGTGTATATAGTAGGAAAAATACTGATATCAGTGATAAGCAAATGTAAAGTCGTGAACTAGTGAAACAGTATTGATTTGAGTTTACTTACTATGTCGGTCATTACAATGGTGTACGTTTGAATCGTAGCTGAGTTCATGTATACCTGGCTTTCATGCAATGACATAATTATGCACGTTGTCGGTATCTTTCAGTTGGTACTCGACAATTATTTCCGACATGGTCATGGTCAATTTATTTATACCACATGTGTATGTACATGTGATTATTTAGGCGTAGCTGTCCTTGTTAGTTCCAGGTTGACAAGTTTGATGAAATCACACAATCGACGTATATCCGTGGATTTTTTTCTGAATTAATAGTTCACTCATAGTAATGGAGTTGGGCCTTTTGTAAATAAATTTTGATAGCAGTCGCTGTCTGTCATTTAATAGTTTGCCACATACAAGTAGGCAGTGGAATTCATCTCCAATCTCTCCGGAATCGCAAAGCGGACATAAACGACTTTTGTTGCCTGGTGTTTTACACCGTCCGGTTTCGATAGGTAGGTGGTGATTACCAGTTCTAAATTTACATAAGGTTATTCGGTTTGCCATGCTCAGAGTTTCCAGATATCTCTCGAAGGATAAATCATGCTTAAATATCCTATAAACTCGACCGCGACTGGAGTTGTTTATATCAGTTTGCCCATGAATCCCTGAACTGTGTATTTAGGCTACACTTTATATATGATACAAATTAATCAATGTCTGGAATTTCTTCCATATGCCAAGCATGCAATTGATTACAATTTTCTACTATGTTATAGATGGTATGCAACCAAGGAAAATTATTTGCATTAATGTCAAACATGGTATGTGAGTTTCAGGAGTATTCAATGATGCAAACACAACGACGTTATAGTTGGTTTATTCATCGGTATATCTGAAAGAAAATGTGCTAAACGTCATAACACCCAACCACACCATTTAGCCATTGAGCTGGCGAGTTCCCAACAGCTGTTTGTCATATTTGCCATGCCCTGATAAATATTTTCCGTATTATATAATACGGTATTGTGGCAAAATAAATCGCTGTGTCCACAATGAGTGTTATTCACACATATTTGTCAATTAATACACACTTGATCATCAATTTAATATGGAACCCTAGCTTTTGTTTTAAAAAGCACATGCGCTGCGCAGTTTGTTCTGTCATCAGTCTAAACAAATTACTCCCCACTTGGACAAAGCCAATACAACCTTGGTATAAATGTCGCCCTGATATCGTACATTTGTGGCCAAACAATAACAACATGTAAATCATCACCGACCTCTAGTCTTCATAAAGTACAAAATCGATCATAGAATAATTATCCAGCGCCCGTTATCTGTATTGCGGAGCCCGAGCTTTATCAAATAACAGGTGGTGCAAGACATGGATAATTTGTACTGTCAACATCATAGGGAATCAGATTTGTATTAAAACAGCAAATTATAGCGGGTAGATGTGTATTCAAACAGTAAATTATCACGGGTAGATTTGTATTCAAACAGTAAATTATCACGGGTAGATTTGTCTTCCGACAATAATTTTTTACGGGCAGATTTTCAGTAAATGATCAATGTCAGAATTGTAGTACGACAGTAATTTATAACAATTCGGTTTGTAGTGTACAACTTAAAATTCTTAGCAGTAAATTTGTAGTATGACAGTAAGTACTCACCCTCAGATTTGCAGTCAGTATCCATGTACGCAGCCTGGACGTTAACACTATCCAGTATGATGCCATCAAGCCCGCAGTATTGTTTATCTCTGTCGGTCTGATCGGTACTCAATGTCTCGTATGTGCTTGGATCTGTTGGACTGTATGACAACATGTGAAATAGGTTGATTAACAGAGCAGTTTCTCAATGGTACAGCTCATGATAACGGTTACACGCATGTTATCTCCACAGATGCCATCATTCCCAGAACAAAAGCTATATGTACCACATTCGGTAACCGTTGTAAATATAATGAACCATGAACGAACAGGTGGAGTATAATGTTCGACAATTCGCAACTGTCTTCCCGTTTTTCTGTAGTACAGTAGGTATAAAATAATAATCTTGCCATCCGATACTAACATGAAATGAACTCCGACGAACTGCAAAGTTGTCCGTGTGCATATCTATTGAAATTGGAATAATGGTCATATATGATACACGATCGGCATAACTGTTTCACCCGATCTGTTAATGTGAACTAAGTCTTCCGAAGCAGGGTGTGTTTCGAAATGAACCTTTGGAAACTGACCAGTCAGAGGGTTCCATATACCATTATCAACATTATTGGTTAACAATATTTGACATCGGGCGTGTTTTGGTTGGTAGCATTATTTTCCTAATTGACAGTCGAACAACATGGTGCATGATTTACTTGAACACACCGGCTACATAAATATTAAGCAGTGATATTTTACAACCTGCCCAAATAAGTTCGTGATTTCGTGAACAAGCAACTGGTAATTATGCACATTGAGTTAATTATAGAACACACCGTTTATGTTAACATTCGCTATTATTGTTTCGTACTAACTCTGTAAGTTTCAACACGGATAACGATATATGACAGTATTACTCACGTGACAGGAAGGCCCCGACGATTTCCTACAAAATAACGTTTGATTAATGTTTGTATAATGTTTGAATAATGTCTGATTACTGCTTGATTATTGTTTGATAAATGTTTTTTTTATGTTTGATGAATGTTCGATTGTCAATGGACCAACGACCTGTTTAGAGATGTTTCGCAAACTCACTGTCATCAGATACGACTGTATTGAGCTATTGGTTATAAAATGATCTCGGGATATAATTCGTTTCGCAAAAATAGAGACGACGATTAGGATTATTGAACACCGGAACGCAGGAACATGTGGGTAATGAGATTTGTAGATATGTAATAAACCAGTAAATTATCTGCAGTAGATTATTACTGGTAGATTTATAGTTCGACAATAAATTATCACCAATAGATTTGTAGCACAACAGAATCTTACTGGTAGATTTGTAGCACAACATTCATTTCTTACCAGTATAAGTGTGGTACAACATCAAAGTCTTACCTGTCCATCTGTATTTTCACTAGTACATATATATTACCCAGTAAACTATCATGGGTAGATTCATATTCCGACAATAAATTATCACGGTTTGATTTGTATTACGAAAGTAAATTCTTACCGGTAGATTTTAGTTCTACATTAAATTCCTATCGGTAGATTCGTAGTGCGGCAGTACATTCTCAAGCCGGACTCGCCATCTCCGGTTTAAACCTCTGAGTTTAAACTTGGTCTAAACCTACATTGGCGATCCAGCCAAACAGGTTCTAAGGGGGTGGTTTTATCGTTCAGCTGCCAGCTAATTGACAACTCGATTCGGTGATATGAGCATGCAGTCAAACTACCCTCTTACCAATTGGACAGGCCGATATAATGGTTATTGACACGTCATAAATTATCGCGAAAGCGTGCACGCTCAGAAGTGTAGGCCATTTTCTGCAAGATGCTTTACCCACACAGACACAATGTATATATTTACATGTATATATGATATATTAAAGGGAATATGAGCTGTCTATCTGTATGCACGTCTGTCTGTTCGCAACTGTTCTCCCATACCCATGGACCGATTTCAACCAAATTAGGTGTGGTGATTCGGATGGTATAATGAGGTTAGGTTTTAAAGATTTCGATTTAAAAATAAAAACATAAAACAATTGTGTTGTTAAATTTAGTAAGGAGTTGATATTTTTTCAATTGTTTACAATATCTTTATTTACATATTAACTTCAAGATACAAATCATATAGCAATGCGTTTACAAACTATATTGACACATGTGTTAACATGATAATATCAATCAGAAATATAATTTAGAAATATGAAGAAGGTGTTGGGTGGGTGTGGGGGTGTGCTCATTTGCTTTCACAATAAATTCGTAAACGTGGTATGCTCTTTTAACAGTTAACTTAGTGGACTATTCTCATGCGTTGCCTCTAATAACATGAAGTAAAATAAATCAAGAAGTTAGTTGAAGTAAATACGCAATCAAAGGCATCGCGTTTGCTTGCCTTTATACACACGACAGAGACGGGAGCCTTAATTCAAGCGGCCTCTCATAACCGAAGTCGGGTTGGAACCAATGATACGAAACCGAAAGTAGGTTAACATTGTTTACATCCGCTTAAAATTATTACAGTAAATTGAACTGCGTGACCTCCGGCTCTTGCACTCTGCGGACAGGCTTTGTCTTTCGACCAATCACACGGCCGCTTGATTAATCTCTTTTGTTTTGAGTCAATGGATTGGACAACATAATCCGTTAGACGGAGGGAGGTGGAATAACCAGAGATAGCGTCACTCTTTGTCTATAATAGTAAACATCGGCTCACGCCAAAAACTTTTATCAACTTTTTCGTCAATTTATTTATCCTTTATCACGTGAGTATTATTCCGAGCCATTAATAATGTCCAACACGCGACCTATTCGCATTTTAATCATTGGCCACTCCTACATAGAACGTTTGGGCCGATTTTTATATCATTATGGCGAACTTTTTGGCGAAAGTTTTTGGCGTCCCCCTTTCCCTGGAGCCTTCGATTTTTCCGATCGTTTACGGTTATCTCGCCTGGGAGTAGAAATAAGAATTGTGGGCGCAAGTGGGGCAACAATCGAATCGATTAGCTCCCTAGCATGTTCGGTTATTTCCTCCTTCAGGCCAACGATGATCATAATTCAATGTGGAGGTAATGACGTAAGTACCTTGCGCCCCGAGGTCCTGGGTAGCCGACTGGATGATTTTGGTCCAGCTACTAGCGAGGCATAACCATTGACTATTGAACAATATAACACCCGGGTTGACATCATTAACCAATACTTGGACCCAGTTATAGAAGATACCCAGGGGCTCCATTTTTGGGCTCACCGACGCTTGTCAGGCATTGTGGAGGGTTTCTTGTATGATGGCATCCACCTAGACGATGATGGATTGCGGCGTTACATCCGCAACATCAGGGGTATCATTTTGTTCTACATGAACAATTTGTTGTAGACTTCTGTTTCTTTAATTCTTTAATTCACACCCCACCCACCCTCCCCCTTTTTTACCCTGCCTGCATAAGGAAAGTAGTATCAGAATGGATGGCTTTAGAAATGTTTTACAAGCATATGCAGTGCTCCCTCTTCAATTTAATTACTGCCCCCCCCCCCCCCGTATCTAACACAGGTTTGTGATGGCGAGCAGTATCGGGCTGCTTTCCGGCATACCATCACTGTTGCTATCGGTTAAGAATAACACATGTAGCTGCTTACAGCAGTGCTGAGTGACTTTCATTCAGGTGTTTTTGTTATTGGTAATACCCATTATTGCAATTTCAACACATGTAGCTGCTTACTCTCCGGGCCTAAACAGTTTGGGCAGGCATTCGGCTGCATTGAATATTACTGTCTTTTCAATATGATATATGCCTCAATGGCAAATAGTGTTATTTTTTTTCTCTTCTTTTTAATTTCTCCGGAATTAATTATCATGAGGACTATTATGGGACGCCGGAGAGTTCTGCAGTGCTGAGAGTTGTTTATTCTCAGGTGTTTCCTTCACATATATCACCTATGCAGCTTTTCTGGCAGTACGTAATTTTTAATGTCTGTGCCAGCCATACTGAGGCATCGTTTACTGTCACTAGAATACATATTTCCTTTATAACACATGTAGCTGCTTTAAACCGCAGTGCTGAGTGACTTCTCATCTCATGATCTCATGTGTAATCTTGTTACTTATGTCGCATGTACCTGCATTAAGCAGGGCTGGCTGATCTACCACCAATTATATTTCAGTGATAACACATGTAGCTGCTTTATAACGCAGTGCTGAGTGACTTTTCATCTCAGGTGTAATTCTTTACTTGAATTAATGGAAATTATAGCATATCAATAAGTTATTAATCATTACCCTGTATTAAAGCAAATGGATTGTGGAACCATTGAGTACTTTACCAGAATTTTTACCTTTTTCCTGCTGCTAAATTTGTCTTTTCAGCATGCCGGGACGTCCTCGGAAACGGGCAATAAGTACGGCTAAGGACAGTGCTACCAGTGGGAAACGAGCCCCTCGGGCAAACCGAATGAAGTCACCCCAAGACACAACATTACCAAAGCGTAAGCGTGCCACTCGCGGCCGGCCTAGGAATTCGCCGTCTCCAGACCGGAGCACAACATTACCAAAGCGTAAGCGTGCCACTCGCGGCCGCCCTAGGAAGTCGCCGTCTCCAGACTCGAGTGACCCCAGTGATGCCTCTGATCTGTTGGTTTCCTCTGAGGCACACCCAGTCACTATGGCACAGCCTCAAATGTGGCATCCTTCTCCAATGTACCAAATGGACACCCCATTGATACCACCGTTCGGGTGTTCAATGCCCTTATATAACATGTCAGTACATCATACAGCGCCATTATGTCAGCCGCAACCAGTATTCACACAAAGCAGGCCAGTCTCCAACCCAACGACGACATGGGCGAATACGAGGCCAATCACACAGGTCGTCTCCAGTGTGCCTCCAGCTCCCGGAGGTATTGAGGGAGAAACAATTAATGACATTACTATCAAGGTGCCTTCGAACTGCTCCCCGGAAGTACTGCAACAACACTTCAATGACTCTCGACGGCAGCGGCAGCTACACATCCAACCAGAGGGTAATACCTTTAACTCTGCCGGTACCTTCAACCCCTCAGCTATTGGCTTCACCTCTGTGGCGATACCCCTGGATTCAGACATCCCTGCCAAACTGAAGATGAAGGTCTGGGCCCAGGAGTTCGTGGAACTTTCATCCCTCCTGCAGCCTATGCATGGAGCAAATGATGACATGTATCAATGCCACATGGAATTTGACCCTCAGGTCGGGGCACCAAGCCTCTTGTGGTCACCAAAGACACCACCTAAGACCACTTTATCTATAAATCAATGGCAAAATGCATTTGAGGTTTACATGTTCATTATGGGCCAACGTTTCCCGGATCAGTTGCTGTGCATGATCCAGTATCAATCGTACATACGTTATTTAGCATCATGTAACATGGATTGGCGATTTTACGATAACCATTTCAGAAAATTGAAACAAGCTCCGGCAAACCAGCTCACATGGGCCCATATTCACTGGGAACTTTACATGAAGGCAGGACCAAATAGTCAGATGCCGTACCAAACACGCGTGCTAAATGCACCAGCATATCAACCTCGCACGCCAAATGCACCCTCATATCGTAGAGCTAGACCCACGTCGTCATTATCCTCGGGCACTGATCGTTCTTCTGACAGGGATCGACGTTCTTTCCCCAAGGGTTTCTGCTTTGTTTATCACTCGGGTTCATACTGTCCAGGTCCTCAAGCATGCCATTACTCTCACAAATGTTTTCGGTGCGACCAAATGCATTCATTCTCGCAATGCCAATCCCGTAAATATACCAGTAGTAATCAGCCTTTTCCTGGGCGCAGCCCTGCCTTCCGGGGCGCTCAGAATGCCACTGCGCAACGACAACCCAGTGGTCACCCCAATCAAGGCTCAAAAGCTAAATGAATTGCTGTCTAATTACAATTCCTCCGAGCGCTCTTATCTTGTCAAGGGTTTCAGCGAGGGGTTCAGACTCGGCATTACTGGCACCCCCCTATACCGTGATTCACCAAATTTGAAATCGGCGTCCGATCTGCCCCTTGTTATTGAAAGGAAAATTTCAAAAGAGCTCGCCGCCAATCGGCTGTTAGGTCCTTTGTCATTGGATGCTATCCCTTTCCAGCAGTTTGTGATCTCACCAATTGGTGTTGTGCCTAAAAAAGCTCCAAATGAATTTAGAATGATCCATAATTTGTCTTACCCAAAAGGGTCATCAGTAAATGACCATATTCCAACCGAACAATCCGCAGTTTCTTATCAAACAGTAGATGATGCGATTAACATTCTTCGTAAATTGGGACGTAATTCCTTTATGGCACGGACAGATTTGGAAAATTCTTATAGGGTGGTGCCAGTCCATGTTTTTGATCAGGCAAGGTTTCTATTATTTTGACAAATGTCTGCCAATGGGTTGTGCCAGTTCATGTCAACTATTCGAGCGCTTTAGTTCTGCCTTGCACTGGATTGCCATCACCAAGTGCTCAATTAAGCATATGGTGCATATGATTGATGACTTTATGATTTTAAATCGCACCGAGGAAGAATGCGCAAAACATCTATCTAAATTTATCAAACTCTGCAACGCTGTCGGGGCAACTATCTCATCCGATAAAACCTTTCCACCAGCTAATTGCATGTCATTCTTGGGCATTGAATTGGATTCCAAAGACATGTCAGCGCGTCTTCCAGCTGATAAGTTAACCAAATGCAAATCGTTGATCATGCAATTTTTGCAATGCACAAAGGTGACCCTTAAGCAACTTCAGTCACTTATCGGCCTCTTAAATTTTACATGTACGGTCATAGTACCTGGTCGGGTTTTTCTAAGGCGCCTCATTAACCTAACTCTTAAAATCAAAAAACCGTATCACCAAATAAAGCTTAATCAAAATACTAAAGCAGATCTCCGCCTTTGGCTGGTTTTCCTGGACAATTTCAATGGGAAAAAACTCTTTCTGGACCAGCAATGGATCTCAAGTCCTAAATTGTGCTTATACACAGACGCGTCTTCTTCCCTCGGCTGTGGTGCATTGTTTGGCTCTGAATGGTTTTCACATGCTTGGGATGGGGATATGTCCATGTATCACATTACAATTCTAGAACTCTACCCCATCGTCGTTGCGTTGTATATCTGGGGTTACAAGTTAAGAAATAAACGAGTGCTCTTTTTCTCTGACAACCAAGCCATTGTCACTATCATTAATAAGCAAAGCACCAGGGATACACACATATTACAGCTCCTTCGGAAACTAGTGCTTATTTGTTTGCGTGAGAATATCCACTTCAGAGCCAAATTTGTACCGGGTAAAGCCAATAAATTAGCCGATTGTCTTTCTCGTTTACAGGTATCAACCTTCAAGCGGCTGGCACCACATTGTCAGTCCGACCCGATGCCGATTTCACCGGATCTCCATCTCCACAAGTTAATCAAACATTGAATCTTCTGTTGGGCAACGCCATCGCCCCCTCAACGCGATCAGCTTATGACCGCGCTTTATCAAAATTCTCTGTCTTTTGTAATGAACTACAGTTGGACCCCTCCCCTCCATTTAATGGTAACATTATCTGTTGGTTTGTGGCATACTTATACAATCAGAATTACGCGTTTAAATCCATTGCTTCCACACTGTCAGCTTTGGCATACATCCATAAAATACGTGGTTTTGAAGACCCCACTCAACTATTCATAGTTCGGAAAGTTTTAGCGGGAGTCCGCCGTTTAAAACCATCGGTGGACGCTCGTCTTCCGATTACCCTCCCAATTCTGCATAAAATTGTACAATCACTTCCTGGCTGCACCGACAGTTTATATATTTGCCAGCTTTTCGAGGCATTGTTTATGTTTGCCTTCTACGCACTGGCCCGGGTGGGTGAAATTTGCCCCCGGTCACTCAAAACTCAAACTGGGGTACTACAAATTGGTGACATCGACTTCTCGAACATTGATCACGGTAGAATAACTGTAATATTCCGCTCTTTCAAACATTCTTCGGGCAAACCTCATCTCATCACTTTACCATCTATTCCAAATTCACCTTGCTGTCCATGCCTTAAACTGCGCTCCTACCTGCATAATCGCAGCAACTTGGCCCCTCAGTCAGGACCACTTTTCATTAACTCGGACGGTTCCCCAGTCCTCCGTTCTCAATTTATAGCACAACTTAATCGTAGCTTGTACAGCCTAGGTCTGTCACCAACTTTATTCAAGGGACACAGTTTTAGAATAGACGGATGTTCTTGGGCTGCCACACAAGGTTTTTCTGATGCTCAGATTCGTATGATGGGAAGATGGAAGTCCGACGCATTTAAGCTTTACATCCGCAGCCCCCCCCCCTTTGTAGTGAATTCTCAATGTTTGGTTACTGCTCGGCCTGCTGGGCCTGGTCGAGCATTCTCATAATCTGTTCTCCGAAATATTTGGGGCATTCACTACAAGCTTCTTTTGGGGGCCTCTCTAGTAATACCGAGCGGATGTTCGGCTGTAATGGATCGGACTCCACCCTTCCCCAACTCTCATTACTCATGGTTACCGCTCAACTCTATAAACACATTGCAGTCCTGCTGGGCCTGGACTGTCGCTTTTGGAAACTGGATAGAGCACCGTAATACTAGTACGATAAGTACGTTACTTTAGGGTACAGTTGTACTCGTGGCTTTATACAACGCTACCTTCCATCCCTGAAGCCCGGTAGTGGAGTCTCCATCTAAATTAGAGCAGTCCTGCTGGGCCTGGACTGGTCACACATTGGCCTTTCTGGTGTACTCTTTCGCCCGGGCTTCAGGGAGGGATATTCTTGCAAAGGACGGTATGCTACCCTCATGTTGTTGCTGGGGGCTTGGGATTATGTTTTTGCTGGGGGCTTGGGATTGCATTCTTGGGTGGGCGAGTGCCGATACGAATCGGCTTTGGCGGTCTTCATGGCTCGCCCACTTCCTGTACAGTTTTTTTATACATAATACCACATATAAATTGCTTCCGTCCATATATGTTTTCAGTGTACATAATTGTAAATATGTTGTTTTGAGCTATTGTTATTGTTATACGTCATATACTTAGTGAAAATTATAGCTCATATATATTGCAAAGAGTCTTTGAGCCATTCACTCCCCTCTCTGCCGGGTGTATAAATACGCAATCAAAGGCATCGCGTTTGCTTGCCTTTATACACACGACAGAGACGGGAGCCTTAATTCAAGCGGCCTCTCATAACCGAAGTCGGGTTGGAACCAATGATACGAAACCGAAAGTAGGTTAACATTGTTTACATCCGCTTAAAATTATTACAGTAAATTGAACTGCGTGACCTCCGGCTCTTGCACTCTGCGGACAGGCTTTGTCTTTCGACCAATCACACGGCCGCTTGATTAATCTCTTTTGTTTTGAGTCAATGGATTGGACAACATAATCCGTTAGACGGAGGGAGGTGGAATAACCAGAGATAGCGTCACTCTTTGTCTATAATAGTAAACATCGGCTCACGCCAAAAACTTTTATCACCCACCACCTCCCCTGCTCCACTATTGGTTATCCTTGATGGGGTGGGCGGTCTTCATGGCTCGCCCACTTCCTGTATAGTTTTTTATACATAATACCACATATAAATTGCTTCCGTCCATATATGTTTTCAGTGTACATAATTGTAAATATGTTGTTTTGAGCTATTGTTATTGTTATACGTCATATACTTAGTGAAAATTATAGCTCATATATATTGCAAAGAGTCTTTGAGCCATTCACTCCCCTCTCTGCCGGGTGTATAAATAATATTGTACGGTTGTATTGATATATAGATATATAAATGTATTCTTCGTATCACTGTATCATGTTCTTTTTTGTATGCAAACAAAAATCTAATTGAGTTGATTCTAATAAGAAACAAAATTTAAAATATAAATTAATATTGTTTTTAAATTCAATTACATTGACTTTTTAATTAAAATGTTCAAACGATTAATAAAATGTGCGTAAAGGTGTTGCAGGCTTCTATCGCACAAAGTGGCAACAGGCCCCTCTGACGCTTAACATAGGCTCCAAAATCGAGCCAACCCTGGACCAAGAGGTCAGTCAAGAAGACGCAATTGGCTTGTGAATGACGCAATTACTCACGCTTATTATAATAGGCATGTTATACTCTGAACAAAATGCGAAGCCTACATATAGGCCATCGCTCAACTCAGCTGTCCTGAGACAAAATAGGTCGAAACACTAATAGGCAGTGTAGAGTGCTACATAGAATGTCCCGTCCATAGATGTAGATCGGACGGGGTGTTGGTATTTATCCATCTTTATATAAAATTTATATAAAATAAATAAAATAAAATAAAATGAAATTTAAAACCAGAAGCGGCATCTGAACTGTTGGAAGTGGGCAACCATGCAGATGGACAGCATTTAATAAAGAACTATTATGGAAAATGATGGGCGTAGCCAGAGTAGAGCTCTGTGGCATGATCAACATCAAAATAAGTTATAACATTTTACTCATATAGCAATGTAACTTTAGAATTGCAAACAATGTGTATAGCATCGTAGAAAACATTAGACACAAGCCAAACAAAAAAAACACAAGATAGTTGTAAAAATCCATATCTGAGCAAAGCGAATGAATCAACTCTGACATGGTAACACCGCATCGACAACTTAGACTCGAGATTATTTACAGCTCCACCCTTTGACAGATTGTTTGACAATTCTAAACCGCGGTGAAGAAAAGACGGATTTGTCACCTCACGTTTAGCCTCGGTAAAGCCGGTTTAGCTGGACCGCCGAATTAGATGGTTTAGTTGCCGGTTTAAGCTTTTAAAATGCAACAACAAATTCGAAAACTTATCCCAACACGCTTTATAGGTGCGAATGCTTCTCGCTTATAAATTTCCAATCAAAATATGGTCCATGTCGTAATTATTCGTTTTCGCCATCACAAAAACGAGGCGATTAACTATCTCGACGATACAGTGACACTACTGCTAAACCACTTGTCTGGCTGGACCAGATTTAAACAAGAGTTGACGAATGCGTCACTTAGACCTGCTGTCTCGGGTTTGAATCACGGATTTAGCTGTCTAACAGCGGTTTAGACCTAGAGGTTTACGTAGACCAGTTTAAAACCTGAGATGACGGATCCGGCCTCAATGTTTGATTTGTAATACGAAATTAAATTATCATTAGTAGAGTTGTAGTATACGACAAAAAATTATCAATGTTCGATTTATAATACGACATTATATTATCACCAGTAGATTTGTAGTATACGACAGTAAATATTAGCTGTAAATGTCTAGTACGACAGTAAATTATCACCAGGCGATTTGTAGTATACGACAGTAAATGCTCAGCAGTAAACAATTGTAATACAAGAGTAAATACTCACTCAGAGATATGCAGTCATTGTACATGTATGCAGCCTGGACGTTATCCCTCTCTAATACGACGCCATCGAGCCCGCAGTATTGTTGATCTCTATCAGTGGGCTCAGTAATCAATGTCTCGTATGTGCTTGGATCTACTGGACTGAATGAAAATATAAGCCAACATGGTGATTAACAGAGCAGTTTCACAAGGATAAGACTCATGTTAACCGTTACAAGCATGTTACCTCAGCGGGTTCCTTCATTCCCAAAACAAGAGGCAAATGTTCCACATTCAGTAAGCATTGTACACATAGTGAATCGCGAACACACAATTGGAGTATAACTCTTGAACGTTCATAATTGTTCTGTAGTAGTTATGACATAATCATATGACATCCGATGCTAACAATGACTGAAATATGACGAACTACAAAGTTGGTCGTGTGCATATCTCCGGAAATTTGAATTATGCTATATTTAAAATCAATGTTTGTATATGATGCTCGACGTCCATAACTATGCATCTTGCGACATGTTAATGTGAATGGTCTAAGCGTCGAATTAAACCTTTGAAAACTGACCAACGTGAGCAACATATCGTCTCGTGATCGACATATAAAGTGAAATAGGTATATAATGTGATTATTTGATTTTGAAATAAGCAGATAATGGAGTCATATAAGTTATTTCGTTTTATGGCGCGGGCCACAGTAAGAACGCATGTTAAAGATCTTACAACTGAAGAGTCGTGAGTTGTCTTATTGTGTCATTGTCCGCTTAATATGCTTAGAATCGCCACATTATGAGTCCTAATTCTCAGCACAGTATCGACTCAAAATGAAGCGATTTTAAGTAGATTGTCTACCTAAAACAAGTTTTATTATAAGCAGATAGTGTGCGGATTTTTGGCAGAACATGCCGACGTGAGGGTTCCACATTCTAAAAGTTATTGATTATAATTTATGACTTTCTGCGTGTGGTGGTTGTTATAATCAATTTCCTAATTGACAGTTGACCAATCACGGAGTATGGTTTACTTTAACACACAGACAATGCCCATGTCTGCTCAGTATTCAATATCTCGGATGTGCTTGGATATACTGAGCTGTATGACAACATATGAAACTAGGTCGACTAACAAACCAGTTTGTGAATGGTACAATTCATGTTAACGGTTACACGCATGTTACCTCCACAGGTGCCATTATTTCCAAAAACAAAGGATAAATGTTCCAAATTCAGAAACAGTTGTAGATAGAGTGAGCCGTGAACAAACAAGTGGAGTATGATGTTCGACTGTTCGTAATTGTCTTCCCGTTGTTCTGTGGTACAGTATGTATCAGAGAATAATCATGCCATCCGATACTAACATGAATTGAACTCCTACGAACTGCTTAATTGGTCGTGTGCATATCAATTGAAATTGTAATAATGTTCACATATGATGTACGGTATGCATAACTGTGTTCGTGCGATTTGTTATTGTGAATGAAGTCCTAAGCGGGATGTGTTTCGAAATCATCCATTAGAAACTGACCAGTCAGAGGGTTCCATATACCAATATCAACATTATTGGTTAACAATATTTGACATCGGGCGTGTTTTGGTTGGTAAAATTAATTTGTTCATTATTAGATCCGTGTGGTCAGTTTGACCATTTTCTTCATGATCATGTTATGTATGTGTGATGTTTTCATTCGATGCTGGTATTCTATTAATCGTTCGTGTTTTGGTTGGTAGCATTATTTTCCTAATTGACAGTCGACCAACATGGTGCATGATTTAGTTGAACATACCCGCTACGTAAATATTAATCAGTGATATTTTACAACCTGCCCAAATAAGTTCGTGATTTCGTGAACAAGCAACTGGTAATTATGCACAGTGAGTTAATTATAGAACACACCGTTTATGTTAACATTCGCTATTATTGTTTGGTACTAACTCTCTAACAGTTTCAACACGGATAACGATATATGACAGTATAACTCACGTGACAGGAAGGCCCCGACGATTTCCTACAAAATAACGTTTGATTAATGTTTGTTTAATGTTTGTTTAATGTTTGAATAATGCTTGATTATTGTTTGATAAATGTTTTTTTTATGTTTGATGAATGTTCGATTGTCAATGGACCAACGAACTGTTTAGAGATGTTTCGCAAACTCACTGTCATCAGATAAGACTGTATTGAGCTATTGGTTATAAAATGATCTCGGGATATAATTCGTTTCGCAAAAATAGAGACGACGATTAGGATTATTGAACACCCCAACGCAGGAACATATGGGTAATGAGATTTGTAGATCTGTAATACACCAGTAAATTATCTGCAGTAGATTATTACTGGTAAACTATCACCAATAGATTTGTAGCACAACAGACACTTAGTGGTAGATTTGTAGTAAAACATTCATTTATTACCAGTAGAAGTGTGGTACAACACCAAGTCTTACCTGTCCATCTGTATTACGTCAATTAATTTTCACTAGGACAAATATATTGATATTCCGACAATAAATTATCACGGTTTGATTTGTATTACGAAAGTAAATTATTACCGGTAGATTTCTAGTACTACATTAAATTATTATCGGTAGATTTGTAGTACGATAGTAAATTCTCAGGCCGGACTCGTCATCACCAGTTTAAACCTCTGAGTTTAAACCTGGTTTAAATCTACATTGGCGGGCCAGCCAAACCGGGTATAAGTGGGGCGTTTTTGTCGTTCAGTTGCCAGCTACTTGGCAACTCGATTCGGTGATATGAGCATGCAGTCAAACTACCCTCTTACCAATCGGACCAAAAGACAGGCTGATATAATGGTTATTAATTGTCATTAATTACCGCAAACGCGTGCACGCTCAATGGATTTATTCATTGAGAAACAAGTATCGCCCATGGACCATTAATCCGATCTAATTCTGGGTTTAAATTAATCTGACAAAGGGCATGTCTCTCAACACGAGTTTCACACTCTGTTCGTCACTTTGTCTGTGATAATTGTTCTGCAAGATGCTTTTCCCGCAAAGACAAAATTTGTTGTATTTACATGTATATATGTATACATTAAAGGGTTTAGGAGCTGCCTATCTTTATGCCCGTCTGTCTGTTCACAACTGTTCTCCATGCCCCTGAGCCTAATTCAGCCAAATTAGGTGCGGTAACTCGGATGTTGTGACGACGTTAGGTTTTAGAAAATTCCATTTAAAAATAAGAAAAAATTTAATTTAAATTTTTTTTTTAATTTGTTGTTAAATTTGTAAGGAGTTGAACCTTACATAAAACCAAATTTTAAATTTAAATTAATATTTGTTTTAAATGTAATAAAACGTTCAAATGATTAAAATGTGCGCAAAGGTGTCGCAGGCTCCTGTCGCACAAAGGGGCCGTAGGCCACTCTGACGCTTAATAAAGGCTCCATAAAAATCGAGCTAGTCCTGAGCCAAGAGGTCAGTAAATTAAAGGCAATTTGCTTGTGAATGCACACCAGAAGTGGCATATGAACTGTTGGAAGTGGGCAACCGTGCAAATGGATAGCTTTCAGTAAATAAATATTATGGGAATTGACGGGCGTAGCCAGAGTAAAGCTGTGTGGCATGATCTGCATCAAAATAAGTTATCACATTTGACTCGTAGCAATATAAGTTTAGGATTGCAAACTATGTGTATAGCATCGTACTTCCCTAATGTAGCATCGTTTTGGTGTCAAAATTAAAACGTTTAGCCCTTGAAATGAATTCGTAGAAAACATAAGTATTTGTGATTACCACAAGCCAAACAAAAAACCCACAATAGAGTTGTAAAAATCATGTTGAAGGATCATGTCCATATCTGAGCAAAGCGAATAAATCAACTCTGACATCATAACACCGCATCGACAACTTAGACTCGAGATTATTTACAGCTCCAACCTTTGACAATTCTAAACCGCGATGAAGAAAGGACGGATTTGTCACCTCACGTTTAGCATCGGTAAAGCCGGTTCAGCAGGACCGCCGAATTAGATGGTTTAGTTGCCGGTTTAAGCTTCTAAAATACCAAAAAAAATCGAAAACTTATCCCAACACGCTTTATAGGTGCGAATGCTTCTCGCTTATAAATTTCCAACAAAAATATACTCGATGTCGTAATTATTGATTGTCGCAATCAATAAACCGAGGCGGTCCGCATTAGGGAAGCACGATCTCGACGATACAGAGACACTACTACTAAACCACTGGTCTGGCTGGACCAGGTTTAAACAAGAGATGACGAATGCGACACTTAGACCTGCGGTCTCTGGTTTGAACCACGGATTTAGCTGACTCACGGCGGTTTAAACCTAGAGGTTTACCTAGACCAGTTTCAAACATGAGATGTCAAATCCGACCTCAATGTTCGATTTGTAATACGAAATTAAAGTATCACCAGTAGATTTGTAGTATACGACTGTAAATTCTCAATGTTTGATTTATAATACGACATTAAATTATTACCAGTAGATTTATAATACGAAATTAAATTATTACCAGTAGATTTATAATACGACATTAAATTATTATCAGTAGATTTGTAATATGACATTAAATTATTACCAGTAGATTTGTAATACAACATTAAATTATCACCAGTAGATTTGTAATACGACACTAAATACTTAATGTTTGATTTATAATACGACATTAAATTATTACCAGTAGATTTATAATACGACATTAAATTATTACCAGTAGATTTGTAATACGACATTAAATTATCACCAGTAGATTTGTAGTATGACATTAAATTACCACCAGCAGATTTGTATTACCAGTAGATTTGTATTACCAGTAGATTTATAATACGACATTAAATTATCACCAGTAGATTTGTAGTATACGACAGTAAATGTTAGCAGTACATGTGTAGTACGACAGTAAATTATCACCAGGCGATGTGTGTTATACGCCAGTAAATTCTCAGCAGTAAATAATTGTAATACAAGAGTAAATCTCACCCAGATATTTGCAGTCATTGTACATGTATGCAGCCTGGACGTTACCCCTCTCTAACACGACGCCATCAAGCCCGCAGTATTGTTGACCCATGTCAGTCGGCTCAGTAATCAATGCCTCGTATGTGCTTGGATCTACTGGACTGAATAAAAATATAAGCCAACAAGGTAATTTACAGAGCAGTTTCACAAGGCTAAATGTCATGTTAACAGTTACAAGCCTGTTACTTCAGCGGGTTCTTTCATTTCCTAAAAAGGGCTAAATGTTCTATATTCAGTATGCACTCGGGAAGCATTATACTTAAGCGGGAACACACAATATGAGTATATGATTGAACCTTCGTAATTGTCTTCCCATTGTCTATAGTAGTTGTGACATAATCATATTACCATCCGATGCTAACATTGACTCAAATATGACAAACTACAAATTTGGTCGTGTGCATATCTCCTGAAGTTTTAATTATTCTATACTTAAAATCAATGTTCGTATATGATGCTCAACCACCGCGGTGAAACCAGGTGTAAATGCTTAACTACTAATAGCCTGCCAGGTCTCTCTTGTTTTCAATCGCTGTGGTAGACCAGACAATCAACAGACATTCTAGTATATCATATGCAATCTTAATTCATTTCTGCATCGTCTGTATAACGGGTCTACACAGCGCCTACATAGTTGATTGTCAAGTGGAGCGAAATGAACATTCCACATGAAGCCATATTTGTATTTTATGTGTATATTTTATATAATCAAAATAAATATAGAAATCGTAATATGGTTGGTCTGTCTTAAAATTAATGTTGTAGTTATATTAATAACAAAATTACTATAATGAACTAGTATGCAATAATATTAGCCTGTCATGACTTGTTACTGCATCAAGTGAAATGGATATTGAAAGCTTTGGAAATAGAGAGAATATAGTAACAATAGTAGATACAATTTTGAGAATAGATTTATACACAAAATCCGCCCGGTGACAGGTGCCATCATTCCCAAAACAAGGTTACAATGTTCCACATTCATTACGCACTGTACATGATATCATTCATAGTGAAACGTGTACAAACAATTGGAATATGATGTTGGAACGTTCGCTATTGGCTTGCCATTGTTATATAGTAGACAACATTCACTGAAATATGACGAACTACAAAGTTGGTTGTGCACAAATCTACTGAAATTTTAATAGTGATATATTTTGAATAAATGTTTGTTAATGATGCTTTGTGTGATATGCTAATGTGAATAAAGGAACCGAAACAAGGTATATTTTGAAATAAACCTATGAAAACTGACCTGTTTGAGGATTCCAGATACATTATAACATTATTGGTTAACAGTATGTGACATCGGGCGTGTTTTGATTGGTACAATTAATTTCCTAATTGGCAATTGATCAACCACGGTTCAGGATTTACTTCAACACACGGGCTATGGAAATGTTAATATAATATTCATCAGTGATAGTTTACTACCTTGCCACAGACCTGCGTGAATTCGTGAACAAATAACAGGCAATTATATACAGCGAGTCTAGTGTAGCAAACGTTGGTTATATATATACATTCGGTATTCTTGTTTTGTTCGATATATGACATTGGTACTCACGTGACAGGAAGGCTCTGAAGATTTCCTACAAAACACAACTTCTAAAATAAGTCAATGTGAATAACAATACTGATACCTGTATTAATAGATATACATAACTGCGTTCCTGTCAAGTGATTAATGTTTTTAATATTTGTTATTATTGGTTTTATTATTAATATATAATTAGTTATTCATCATCGTAAAAATTATGTTCGGCCAAAATTTAGTTTTGCAATAATAACGACGGCGTTCAGCTTTATTGAACACGGCCATGCAAAAATACGTGGGGAATGAGATTTGTAGATGTGTAATACGACAGTAAATTATCACCAGCAGAACAGTTAATTTTCAACGGTCGCCCTATATTAAGACTGTTGATTCTTACTGGTAGATTAGTAGTACAAAATTAAATTTTGGTACAACATCAAAATCTTACCAGTAGATTTGTATTACGACAATACATCATGGATTGGTAGTCCGACAGTAAATTATCACCAGTAGATTTGTAGTACAACATTAACTTCTTATCGGTAGAAATGCAGTACAACATCAATGTCTTACAGTAGATTTGTATATCGACAATAAATTATCACTTGTTAGTTTGTAGTCCGATAGTAAATTATCATGGATTGATTTGTATTACGAAATTAAATTATTGTCGGTAGATTTCTAATAAAACAATAAATCAATACGGTAGATTTGTAGTATGACAGTATTTTATTGTCAGTAGTAAATGTGTAGTACGAAAGTAAATTCTCACCCAGAGATTTGCAGTCAGTATACATGTATGCAGCCCTGACGTTTTCAATATCTACCACGACGCCATCCAGTCCGCAGTATATTTTATGTTTGTCATTCTGCTCAGTATGCAATGTTTCGTAAGTGCTTGGATCTATTGGACTGTATTAAAAATAAACCAATGGCTTGATTAACAGCGCAGTTTCGCTAAACTACAACTAATGTTAAGGGTTACATGTTACCCTAACGGGTGCCATCATTTTCAAAACAAATGTTAAATATTTCACATTCAGTAAGCATTGTTAACAGAGTGAAATGTGATCAAATTATTGGATTATATGTTTGACCGTAATTGTCTTCCCATTGTTCAACAGTAGTTAAGAGATAACCATCTTGCCATCCGATATTAGCATTGACTGACAGCTGACGAGATACACAGTTGGTCATGTGCAAATATCCGAAAATTTGAGTAGTGCTATATTTATAATCAATAATTAATATAATTCGTATTTGAAGCACAATTTGGATAATTACACTTCGTGCGAGATGTTGGTGTGAACGAAGGACACCAAAACAGGATATATTTCGAAATGAACCTTTGAAAACGTTCAAAGTGAGGGTTCCACATTCCAATAGCAAAATTATTGGTTAACAATATGTGACTTCCAGTGAATTTTATTTGGTATACCAAATTCCCTAATTAATTCCGTAATAACGCAACATTATTTATTTTATCACATTAGCTATGCACGAATTCATCAGTGATATTTTTCTACCTGACCAAAAACGTTCGTGATTTTGTGAACAAATAACAGGCAAGTATGAACACCGGGTTTATTGTAGACCACATGGGTTATGTAAACATACTGTAATAGTGTTTGGAACTAACTCCGTAACAGCTTAAAATACGAATCGCGATATATGATATTGTTACTCACGTGATAGGAAGGCTCCGACGATTTGCTGCAAAATAACGTTTAACTTAACTTTAATATAAGTCAATGTGAATAATAACAGTGGTAAATGCCTTAATGCAAATAACAGATGCGTTTTTACCAAGTTATTAGTGTTTGGTTACTGTTTGATTTTTGTTTCATTAAAGACATATTGTGGACTGTTCGGGTGCGTGAAACTGATGAATTAGTACGCAGGCGCTATGTCAACAGTGGGGATGTAGCAATCTACTAACATCGCCCAAAATCTCGAAGAAGTCCATAGAAAACACCGTCTGTCCCCCCCCCCCTTCCGGGCACCCCTGTCGCGAACGGCGCGACTTTTGTCATATTTAAACCACGCCATTAGATTCCTCGTATTATGGGGATAATTATATATAAGTTTGGTGGCAATCGGCGACAAAAAATGTTTCTGCCCCTTCCCCTTTTCTGCCCCTGACAACAGCGGCTTCACTTTAGAAAATTCTAACCCCGACCATTATCTTTCTCGTAAAAAGCTACTCCTAGTAGACCCCTTTGGCATCATCTAGATGGTCCCCTGTGAATTTCTATAGAACACAGACAGACAGACAGACAGACAGACAGACAGACCATATGTCAGGATTGTGAAATGTGAACGCCCAACTACTTAAAACGATATGGAGATGGCCTGGTGACTGTATATAACTTATATGTGGATCTCGGTGAATAGCAATCTTATCAATGATAGTGCATATCCGCTCGCCATCCGTGACGCAAACGACACCAAATTTAATTTAATTTAATTCATGGTATATCATTAGAGAAAAACGTGTATGAATTTGGTGGAATTTGGTTTATTAAATCAATTGTTGATGCAACGCTGACTCGAACAACGCCATATTGTGAAGATGATTATGTATTCGTTTGGTGGAAATCAGCGACAAAACTATTTCACCATATTTTTTAAATTTTGCCGACCTCCCCCATTTCTTCCCCTGACACAAACAGCGTCATTTTAGAAAAATTTAACCCGCACCATTATCTTCCTTGTAAAAAGTTACCCCTCTTAGAACGCCTTGGTGCCATCTCGATTGTACCGCGTGAAGTTATATATAGAACGCACACAGACAGACAAAAAGACAGACAGCACGATTTGATTTCTTGTATCATTTGAGAAGAACGTGTCTGAATTTGATGGTAATTGTTACTAAAAATATTTTGTATCAGTTTTGGTGACCCTCCCGTCCCTATTTCGGACTCAAGCTGCACATACTAAGACTCATTAGAGATTAGAGATGCATATATATGAAATTGGTGAAAATTGGCGAGTATACAAATTTGTATCAAATTTAAGGTCCCCATATCTCTCACCCATAGGGCACCAATTTGGAGTATCTAAACCACACGAAAAGATTCCTCGTATCCCGGAGAAGAATATTTATCAATCTGGTGGAAATCGGCACTAAACATATAGATATAATTTTTGTGTCCCTCTCATCTCTATACACCACTGACTCGAATGGCCCCACTTGTGACACCACACGATTACACTCCTGATATCATGGAGATAATTGTTTATAAGTTTGGTGATAATCGGCGACTAAACAATTTGTTTTATCAAATTTGGTGCCAATCCCCCCCCCCCTTCTCCATCTCTCACACAAACAGCACCACTATGGCGTCTTTAAATCACGATTAGATTCCTCGTATCATGGATAAGAACGTGTATCAATTTGGTGGAAATTGGCGCTAAAAAAATTGTGCATCAATTTTGGTGCCCCTGTCCCTTTCAATGCAACCCTGACTCGAATTAGGCCATATTTGACAGATAAAAGCCACACCTTTAGACTCCTCATACCATGGGGATGATTTTGTATAAGTGTGGTGGCAATCGGCGACTTATTATCAAATTTAGTGCCCACCCCCTCACAATCTCTCATCCAAAAACAACAATTTGGCGTTGTTAAATCGCACAATTAGATTCCTTGTATCATGAAGAAGAATATATATCAATTTGGTGGAAATCGGCGCTAAAATTAGTTTTATCAATTTTGGTGCCCCTCTCCCCTTCCGTTCATCCCTGACTCAAACGACGCCACTTTTGACATAATTAAACCACACCGTTGGATTCTTCATATCATGGGATGAATATATGTAAGTTTCGTGGCAATCGGCGACAGAAAAAAAAATCTGCCCCCCCCCCTTCCGGGCACCCCTGACGCGAACGGCGCGACTTTTGTCATATTTAAACCACGCCATTAGATTCCTCGTATTATGGGGATAATTATATATAAGTTTGGTGGCAATCGGCGACAAAAAATGTTTCTGCCCCTTCCGCTTTTCTGCCCCTGACAACAACGGCGTCACTTTAGAATATTCTAACCCCGACCATTATCTTTCTCGTAAAAAGCTACTCCTAGTAGACCCCTTTGGCATCATCTAGATGGTCCCCTGTGAATTTCTATAGAACACAGACAGACAGACAGACAGACAGACAGACATTCGCAAATATAGATATAGATTTTGCTTTATATAGTAATGAAACAGCGATAAATTAGCTTCTCCAAGAGAAAGTTGTTTGAGTCAGGGTTTGGGGTGGGGGAGATGTCCAGGTCAGGATATCTCCCCCCCCCCCACCCAGCACCTACATGACAATAAAACATTGTATGGGTTTATTGCTTGTTTTGCTTTATATTGTCATGAAACAGCGAGATATTAACTTCTTATGAGAAAAAGTTTTTTGAGTCAGGGTTTGGAGTGTGGGGGAAGATGTCCTGGTCATGATATCCCCCCCCCCCCCCCACCCAGCACCTACATGACAAAAAAATAATCTTATGGTTTTATCGCTTGTTTTGCTTTATATAGTCATGAAACAGCGAGAAATTAACTTCTTCTGAGAACAAGTTTTTTGAGTCAGGGTTTGGGGTGGGGGAAGATGTCCAGGTCAGGATATCTCCCCCCCCCCCCCACCCAGCACCTACATGACAAAAAAATAATCTTATGGTTTATCGCTTGTTTTGCTTTATATAGTCATGAAACAGCGAGAAATTAACTTCTTATGAGAAAAAGTTTTTTGAGTCAGGGTTGGGAGTGTGGGGGAAGATGTCCAGGTCATGATATCTCCCCCCCCCCCCCCACCCAGCACCTACATGACAACAAAATAATCTTATGGTTTTATCGCTTGTTTTGCTTTATATAGTCATGAAACAGCGAGAAATTAACTTCTTCTGAGAACAAGTTTTTTGAGTCAGGGTTTGGGGTGGGGGAAGATGTCCAGGTCATGATATCTCCCCCCCCCCCCACCCAGCACCTACATGACAAAAAAATAATCTTATGGTTTTATCGCTTGTTTTGCTTTAAATAGTCATGAAACAGCGAGAAATTAACTTCTTCTGAGAACAAGTTTTTTGAGTCAGAGTTTGGGGTGGGGGAAGATGTCCAGGTCAGGATATCTCCCCCCCCCCCCACCAGCACCTACATGACAAAAAAATAATCCGATGGTTTTATCGCTTGTTTTGCTTTATATAGTCATGAAACAGCGCGAAATTAACTTCTTCTGAGAACAAGTTTTTGAGTCAGGGTTTGGGGTGGGGGGGGGGGGGAGATATCCAGGTCAGGATATCTCCCCCCCCCCACCCAGCACCTACATGACAAAAAAATAATTATATGGTTTTATCGCTTGTTTTGCTTTATATAGTCACGAAACAGCGAGAAATTAACTTCTTCCGAGAATAAGTTTTTTGAGTCAGGGTTTCGGTGGGGGGGGGGGGGGGAGATGTCCATGTCAGGATATCTTCCCCCCACCCAGCACCTACATGACAAAAAAATAATCTTATGGTTTTACCGCTTGTTTTGCTTTATATAGTCATGAAACAGCGAGAAATTAACTTCTTCTGAGAACAAGATTTTTGAGTCAGGGTTTGGGGTGGGGGGGGGGGGGGGAGATGTCCAGGTCAGGATATCTCCCCCACCCAGCACCTACATGACAAAACAATAATCTTATGGTTTTATCGCTTGTTTTGTTTTATATAGTCACGAAACAGCGAGAAATTAACTTCTTCTGAGAACAACTTTTTTGAGTCAGGGTTTGGGGTGGGGGGAAGATGTCCAGGTCAGGAAATATTCCCCCCACCCAGCACCTACATTACAAAAAAATAATCTTATGGTTTTATCGCTTATTTTGCTTTATATAGTCATGAAACAGCGAGAAATTAACTTCTTCTGAGAACAAGTTTTTTGAGTCAGGGTTTGGGGTGGGGAGATGTCCAGGTCAGGATATCTCCCCCCCCCCCCCCACCCAGCACCTACATGACAAAAAAATAATATTATGGTTTTATCGCTTGTTTTGCTTTATATAGTCATGAAACAGCGGGAAATTAACTTCTTCTGAGAACAAGTTTTTTGAGTCAGGGTTTCCGGTGGGGGGGGGGGGGGGTGGAAGATGTCCAGGTCAAGATATCTTCCCCCCATCCAGCACCTACATGACAAAAAATTAATCTTATGGTTTTATTGCTTGTTTTGCTTTATATAGTCATGAAACAGCGAGAAATTTACTTCTTCTGAGAACAAGTTTTTTGAGTCAGGGTTTGGGGTGGGGGTAATGTCCAGTTCAGGATATCCCTCCCACCCAGCACCTACATGACAAAAAAATAATCTTATGGTTTTACCGCTTGTTTTGCTTTATATAGTCATGAAACAGCGAGAAATTAACTTCTTCTGAGAACAAGTTTTTTGAGTCGGGGTTTGGGGTGGGGGGAGATGGCCCGGTCAGGATATCTCCCTCCACCCAGCACCTACATGACACAAAATAATCTTATGGTTTTATCGATTGTTTTGCTTTATATAGTCACGAAACAGCGAGAAATTAACTTCTTCCGAGAATAAGTTTTTTGAGTCAGGGTTTCGGTGGGGGGGGGGGGGGGGGGAGATGTCCATGTCAGGATATCTTCCCCCCACCCAGCACCTACATGACAAAAAAATAATCTTATGGTTTTACCGCTTGTTTTGCTTTATACAGTCATGAAACAGCGAGAAATTAACTTCTTCTGAGAACAAGTTTTTTGAGTCAGGGTTTGGGGTGGGGGGGGGGAGATGTCCAGGTCAGGATATCTCCCCCACCCAGCACCTACATGACAAAACAATAATCTTATGGTTTTATTGCTTGTTTTGCTTTATATATTCATGAAACAGCGAGAAATTAACTCTTCTGAGAACAAGTTTTTTGAGTCAGGGTTTCGGGTGGGGGGAAGATGTCCAGGTCAGGAAATATTCCCCCCACCCAGCACCTACATTACAAAAAAATAATCTTATGGTTTTATCGCTTATTTTGCTTTATATAGTCATGAAACAGCGAGAAATTAACTTCTTCTGAGAACAAGTTTTTTGAGTCAGGGTTTGGGGTGGGGAGATGTCCAGGTCAGGATATCTCCCCCCCCCCCAACCCAGCACCTACATGACAAAAAAATAATATTATGGTTTTATCGCTTGTTTTGCTTTATATAGTCATGAAACAGCGGGAAATTAACTTCTTCTGAGAACAAGTTTTTTGAGTCAGGGTTTCCGGTGGGGGGGGGGGGTGGAAGATGTCCAGGTCAAGATATCTTCCCCCCATCCAGCACCTACATGACAAAAAATTAATCTTATGGTTTTATTGCTTGTTTTGCTTTATATAGTCATGAAACAGCGAGAAATTTACTTCTTCTGAGAACAAGTTTTTTGAGTCAGGGTTTGGGGTGGGGGTAATGTCCAGTTCAGGATATCCCTCCCACCCAGCACCTACATGACAAAAAAATAATCTTATGGTTTTATTGCTTGTTTTGCTTTATATATTCATGAAACAGCGAGAAATTAACTTCTTCTGAGAACAAGTTTTTTGAGTCAGGGTTTCGGGTGGGGGGAAGATGTCCAGGTCAAGATATCTTCCCCCATCCAGCACCTACATGACAAAAAAATAATCTTATGGTTTTACCGCTTGTTTTGCTTTATATAGTCATGAAACAGCGAGAAATTAACTTCTTCTGAGAACAAGTTTTTTGAGTCGGGGTTTGGGGTGGGGGGAGATGTACCGGTCAGGATATCTCCCTCCACCCAGCACCTACATGACACAAAATAATCTTATGGTTTTATCGATTGTTTTGCTTTATATAGTCACGAAACAGCTAGAAATTAACTTCTTCTGAGAACAACTTTTTTGAGTCAGGGTTTGGGTGGGGGGGGGGGGTGGGGAGATGTCCAGGTCAGGATATATTCCCTCCACCCAGCACCTACATGATAAAAAATAATCTTATGGTTGTATTGCTTGTTTTGCTTTATATAGTCATGAAACAGCGAGAAATTAACTTCTTCTGAGAACAAGTTTCTTTAGTCAGGGTTTGGGGTGGGGGAAGATGTCCAGGTCAGGATATCTCCCCCCCCCCCCCACCCAGCACCTACATAACAAAAAAATAATCTTATGGTTTTATCGCTTGTTTTGCTTTATAGTCATGAAACAGCGAGAAATTAACTTCTTCTGAGAACAAGTTTTTTGAGTCAGGGTTTGGGGTGGGGGGAAGATGTCCAGGTCAAGATATCTTCCCCCATCCAGCACCTACATGACAAAAAAATAATCTTATGGTTTTACCGCTTGTTTTGCTTTATATAGTCATGAAACAGCGAGAAATTAACTTCTTCTGAGAACAAGTTTTTTGAGTCGGGGTTTGGGGTGGGGGGAGATGTCCCGGTCAGGATATCTCCCTCCACCCAGCACCTACATGACACAAAATAATCTTATGGTTTTATCGATTGTTTTGCTTTATATAGTCACGAAACAGCTAGAAATGAACTTCTTCTGAGAACAACTTTTTTGAGTCAGGGTTTGGGTGGGGGGGGGGGGGGGTGGGGAGATGTCCAGGTCAGGATATATTCCCTCCACCCAGCACCTACATGATAAAAAATAATCTTATGGTTGTATTGCTTGTTTTGCTTTATATAGTCATGAAACAGCGAGAAATTAACTTCTTCTGAGAACAAGTTTTTTGAGTCAGGGTTTGGGGTGGGGGGAGATGTCCAGGTCAGGATATCTCCCCCACCCAGCACCTACATGACAAAAAATAATCTTATGGTTTTATCGCTTGTTTTGCTATATATAGTCATGAAACAGCGAGAAATTATCTTCTTCTGAGAACAAGTTTTTTGAGTCAGGGTTTGGGGTGGGGGGAGATGTCCAGGTCAAGATATCTTCCCCCATCCAGCACCTACATGACAAAAAAATAATCTTATGGTTTAAACGCTTGTTTTGCTTTATATAGTCATGAAACAGCGAGAAATTAACTTCTTCTGAGAACAAGTTTTGGAGTCAGGGTTTGGGGTGGGGGGGGGGAGATATCCAGGTCAGGATATCTCCCCCCCCCCCCCACCCAGCACCTACATGACAAAAAAATAATCTTATGGTTTTATCGCTTGTTTTGCTTTATATAGTCATGAAACAGCGAGAAATTAACTTCTTCTGAGAACAAGTTTCTTTAGTCAGGGTTTGGGGTGGGGGAAGATGTCCAGGTCAGGATATCTCCCCCCCCCCCACCCAGCACCTACATAACAAAAAAATAATATTATGGTTTTATCGCTTGTTTTGCTTTATATAGTCATGAAACAGCGAGAAATTAACTTCTTCTGAGAACAAGTTTTGGAGTCAGGGTTTGGGGTGGGGGGGGGGGGATATCCAGGTCAGGATATCTCCCCCCCCCCCCACCCAGCACCTACATGACAAAAAAATAATCTTATGGTTTTATCGCTTGTTTTGCTTTATATAGTCATGAAACAGCGAGAAATTAACTTCTTCTGAGAACAAGTTTCTTTAGTCAGGGTTTGGGGTGGGGGAAGATGTCCAGGTCAGGATATCTCCCCCCCCCCCCCCCCACCCAGCACCTACATAACAAAAAAATAATATTATGGTTTTATCGCTTGTTTTGCTTTATATAGTCATGAAACAGCGAGAAATTAACTTCTTCTGAGAACAAGTGTTTTGAGTCAGGGTTTCCGGTGGGGGGGGGGGGTGGAAGATGTCCAGGTCAAGATATCTTCCCCCATCCAGCACCAACATGACAAAAAATTAATCTTATGGTTTTATTGCTTGTTTTGCTTTATATAGTCATGAAACAGCGGGAAATTAACTTCTTCTGAGAACAAGTTTTTTGAGTCAGGGTTTGGGGTGGGGGTAATGTCCAGTTCATGATATCCCTCCCACCCAGCACCTACATGACAAAAAAATAATCTTATGGTTTTATCGCTTGTTTTGCTATATATAGTCATGAAACAGCGAGAAATTATGTTCTTCTGAGAACAAGTTTTTTGAGTCAGGGTTTGGGGTGGGGGGAAGATGTCCAGGTCAAGATATCTTCCCCCATCCAGCACCTACATGACACAAAATAATCTTATGGTTTTATCGCTTGTTTTGCTTTATATAGTCACGAAACAGCTAGAAATTAACTTCTTCTGAGAACAACTTTTTTGAGTCAGGGTTTGGGTGGGGGGGGGGGGGGTGGGGAGATGTCCAGGTCAGGATATATTCCCTCCACCCAGCACCTACATGATAAAAAATAATCTTATGGTTGTATTGCTTGTTTTGCTTTATATAGTCATGAAACAGCGAGAAATTAACTTCTTCTGAGAACAAGTTTTTTGAGTCAGGGTTTGGGGTGGGGGGAGATGTCCAGGTCAGGATATCTCCCCCACCCAGCACCTACATGACAAAAAATAATCTTATGGTTTTATCGCTTGTTTTGCTATATATAGTCATGAAACAGCGAGAAATTATCTTCTTCTGAGAACAAGTTTTTTGAGTCAGGGTTTAGGGTGGGGGGAAGATGTCCAGGTCAAGATATCTTCCCCCATCCAGCACCTACATGACAAAAAAATAATCTTATGGTTTAATCGCTTGTTTTGCTTTATATAGTCATGAAACAGCGAGAAATTAACTTCTTCTGAGAACAAGTTTTGGAGTCAGGGTTTGGGGTGGGGGGGGGGGGGGGGGGGAGATATCCAGGTCAGGATATCTCCCCCCCCCCCCACCCAGCACCTACATGACAAAAAAATAATCTTATGGTTTTATCGCTTGTTTTGCTTTATATAGTCATGAAACAGCGAGAAATTAACTTCTTCTGAGAACAAGTTTCTTTAGTCAGGGTTTGGGGTGGGGGAAGATGTCCAGGTCAGGATATCTCCCCCCCCCCCCCCCCCACCCAGCACCTACATAACAAAAAAATAATATTATGGTTTTATCGCTTGTTTTGCTTTATATAGTCATGAGACAGCGAGAAATTAACTTCTTCTGAGAACAAGTGTTTTGAGTCAGGGTTTCCGGTGGGGGGGGGGGGTGGAAGATGTCCAGGTCAAGATATCTTCCCCCATCCAGCTCCAACATGACAAAAAATTAATCTTATGGTTTTATTGCTTGTTTTGCTTTATATAGTCATGAAACAGCGGGAAATTAACTTCTTCTGAGAACAAGTTTTTTGAGTCAGGGTTTGGGGTGGGGGTAATGTCCAGTTCAGGATATCCCTCCCACCCAGCACCTACATGACAAAAAAATAATCTTATGGTTTTATTGCTTGTTTTGCTTTATATAGTCATGAAACAGCGAGAAATTAACTTCTTCTGAGAACAAGTTTCTTTAGTCAGGGTTTGGGGTGGGGGAAGATGTCCAGGTCAGGATATCTCCCCCCCCCCCCACCCAGCACCTACATAACAAAAAAATAATCTTATGGTTTTATCGCTTGTTTTGCTTTATAGTCATGAAACAGCGAGAAATTAACTTCTTCTGAGAACAAGTTTTTTGAGTCAGGGTTTGGGGTGGGTGGAGATGTCCAGGTCAGGATATCTCCCCCACCCAGCACCTACATGACAAAAAAATAATTTTATGGTTTTATCGCTTGTTTTGCTTTATATAGTCATGAAACAGCGAGAAATTAACTTCTTCTGAGAACAAGTTTTTTGAGTCAGGGTTTCGGTGGGGGGGGGGGGAGAATGTCCATGTCAGGATATCTTCCCTCCACCCAGCACCTACATGACAAAAAAATTATCTTATGGTTTTACCGCTTGTTTTGCTTTATATAGTCATGAAACAGCGAGAAATTAACTTCTTCTGAGAACAAGTTTTTTGAGTCAGGGTTTGGGTGGGGGAGATGTCCAGGTCAGGATATCTCCCCCACCCAGCACCTACATGACAAAACAATAATCTTATGGTTTTATCGCTTGTTTTGTTTTATATAGTCACGAAACGGCGAGAAATTAACTTCTTCTGAGAACAACTTTTTTGAGTCAGGGTTTGGGGTGGGGGGAAGATGTCCAGGTAAGGAAATATTCCCCCCACCCAGCACCTACATTACAAAAAAATAATCTTATGGTTTTATCGCTTATTTTGCTTTATATAGTCATGAAACAGCGAGAAATTAACTTCTTCTGAGAACAAGTTTTTTGAGTCAGGGTTTGGGGTGGGGAGATGTCCAGGTCAGGATATCCCCCCCCCCCCCCACGCAGCACCTACATGACAAAAAAATAATATTATGGTTTTATCGCTTGTTTTGCTTTATATAGTCATGAAACAGCGAGAAATTAACTTCTTCTGAGAACAAGTGTTTTGAGTCAGGGTTTCCGTTGGGGGGGGGGGGGGGTGGAAGATGTCCAGGTCAAGATATCTTCCCCCATCCAGCACCAACATGACAAAAAATTAATCTTATGGTTTTATTGCTTGTTTTGCTTTATATAGTCATGAAACAGCGGGAAATTAACTTCTTCTGAGAACAAGTTTTTTGAGTCAGGGTTTGGGGTGGGGGTAATGTCCAGTTCAGGATACCCCTCCCACCCAGCACCTACATGACAAAAAAATAATCTTATGGTTTTATTGCTTGTTTTGCTTTATATAGTCATGAAACAGCGAGAAATTAACTTCTTCTGAGAACAAGTTTTTTGAGTCAGGGTTTCGGGTGGGGGGAAGATGTCCAGGTCAGGATATCTTCCCCCACCCAGCACCTACATGACAAAAAAATAATCTTATGGTTTTACCTCTTGTTTTGCTTTATATAGTCATGAAACAGCGAGAAATTAACTTCTTCTGAGAACAAGTTTTTTGAGTCAGGGTTTGGGGTGGGGGGAGATGTCCCGGTCAGGATATCTCCCCCCACCCAGCACCTACATGACACAAAATAATCTTATGGTTTTATCGATTGTTTTGCTTTATATAGTCACGAAACAGCGAGAAATTAACTTCTTCTGAGAACAACTTTTTTGAGTCAGGGTTTGGGTGGGGGGGATGTCCAGGTCAGGGTATATTCCCTCCACCCAGCACCTACATGATAAAAAATAATCTTATGGTTTTATTGCTTGTTTTGCTTTATATAGTCATGAAACAGCGAGAAATTAACTTCTTCTGAGAACAAGTTTCTTTAGTCAGGGTTTGGGGTGGGGGAAGATGTCCAGGTCAGGATATCCCCCCCCCCCACCCAGCACCTACATGACAAAAAAATAATCTTATGGTTTTATCGCTTGTTTTGCTTTATATAGTCATGAAACAGCGAGAAATTAACTTCTTCTGAGAACAAGTTTCTTTAGTCAGGGTTTGGGGTGGGGGAGATGTCCAGGTCAGGATATCTCCCCCACCCAGCACCTACATGACAAAAAATAATCTTATGGTTTTATCGCTTGTTTTGCTATATATAGTCATGAAACAGCGAGAAATTGTCTTCTTCTGAGAACAAGTTTTTCGAGTCAGGGTTTGGGGTGGGGGAAGATGTCCAGGTCAAGATATCTTCCCCCATCCAGCACCTACATGACAAAAAAATAATCTTATGGTTTTATCGATTGTTTTGCTTTATATAGTCATGAAACAGCGAGAAATTTACTTCTTCTGAGAACAAGTTTTTTGAGTCAGGGTTTGGGGTGGGGGAGATGTCCAGGTCAGGATATCCCCCCCCCCCCACCCAGCACCTATATGACAAAAAAATAATCTTATGGTTTTATTGCTTGTTTTGCTTTATATAGTCATGAAACAGCGAGAAATTAACTTCTTCTGAGAACAAGTTTTTTTAGTCAGGGTTTGGGGTGGTGGGAGATGTCCAGGTCAGGATATCCCCCCACACAGCACCTACATGACAAAAAAAATAGTCTTATGGTTTTATCGCTTGTTTTGCTTTAAATAGTCATGAAACAGCGAGAAATTAACTTCTTCTCAGAAAAAGTTTTTTGAGTCAGGATTTTGGGTGGGGGGAAGATGTCCAGGTCAGGATATCTCCACCCCCCCCCCCTCCACCCAGCACCTACATAACAAAAAAATAATCTGATGTTTTTATCGCTTGTTTTGCTTTATATAGTCATGAAACAGCGAGAAATTAACTTCTTCTTCAGTCATGAAATACAATAGCTCCCTGTATACCTATTCACCTCACATATAATCACGGAGTAACGTCCAATATTTTTGACGATGTCAGCGGTGAAAATAGTAACAATTAACCATGGTGCATCAGACATTTTAGTATTGAATGTATAGAATGCAGAATGGCCAATTTTATACATCAATACAACTTGTAAGCGATTGCAGGACACGCTGGTGTAATATTTACCATTTTCCATATTTTGGCGGCCATAATGGTAGCCATTTTGAGCCAAAGTATTTTGGTTCCAGTGATTTGGAATATGCATAGGTAATGATATGCCTCACTCACATTACAAAGTTCTGTTCCTTTCTTGTTGAAATATGACTAGAATCCCAATTGTGATTTTTTTGGGTAAAATTTTATACCGCATACAATCAAATGTTTGAGGGATCGGAAGGGGTTAGGACCCCAATAATTGCATATGTAATTGCTCCAATGATCATTTAATATAGAAAACACAAAATAAAGTTGCATTACTCAACCAGTTTCAGACAGCGTGAATTGATCTAGAAGATTTGTGAAAAAATGTCATATTTTCAACTTCCGACGGCCATTTTGGTGGCCATCTTGGATGGTGTGTTTCAATTTAGGCCCAAAAAAGTGTCATTATGTCTTAGCTTCTCGAAAATATATACATTTGTATACATTTTACTAGATTTTCCCGCTATAATTTTCATAAAACTGGCTCACTTATAGTTTTAGAAAATGGATCGGGTTGTGGGGGGGGGGGGGGGGGGTAACAAGTCTCGTTCTTATCAGAAAACGACATGAATATATATTTCTTAAGTTAATCGTATCGATTTAGGGATGTATTGGTTGTTATAGTACAACGTTCCAGGGGTGTACGCACATACACACACGTTGGACAAATACAATCATGTAAATAAAAGTGATTTTATACGTTTTGAGGGGTGACCCGATGACCCCCTTCTTATCTTAAAACCCCAGGAAAAGTTGCTTCTTAAGTTATGTTTTTATAATTAGTATATATCAAAGTACTTTGAGACCAAAAATTATGGATGTACGCGAGTGTAAACAAAAGTGAAAAATCACGTTTTGGGGTTCAGCATGCGCAATGCGCAACTTAAGAAATCTGTTTTTCAGAAATTTCCATTATTGGTACCAACTTTAGGGGGTCAAACCTTTTGTACGCAAAGGTGTAAATAGAACATATGCGGGCTCCCGAACTATCAGAGAAATCGTAATACTTCCATAGTAAATATATTGAGGTATGTAGACTACAATATTTTAGCGCAAAATGTTCGCGTTTCTGTACTTTTGTTTCTCATTTTGACGCATTTTACAAAAACAGGGATTTTTGCTGAAGTTTGGCACTTAATCCACTAAAAATCATCTTTTGCATCATTTGTATATTTCGCACCGGGTCATATCCGCTGCGAAATGTCATAACCTTCAAAATGATGTATCACAAGCTTGTGTGTGGTCCCGATGAACTAAACTTTCTGAAATCGGTTCCGTCCGCTCCACTAATGATGCACATATATATGTCGTCTTATAAATAAATTCTCTCTTAGAAAGTGTCCAGAGATGTCTTGCCTATTTATACTGACAATTAATTTTTATTCTTGTGGCAAAGGATTTGAGGGAGTGATTTGTTATGTTGACTAAGGTGTTAATTTAGTATGTGAAACATGTATCCCGGGGGATGTATTGAGTGGACGGAGAAAGTGTCTTCTTTATCATCAACTTAAGGTATTTCCAACTTCCAATTTGGATAAACCCGACCATGATTTATAGAACAACTAGTCTATGACCAGCAATTTTTAGAAATACATATGGACATGATAACATTTAAAAAATTGAAACAATACCACCCTATTCACATGTTTGGCTAAACATATAATTAGCATAGATGAGTTGTTGTAGTTGTTACATTGGTGTTGGTCGGGTTTCTCCAAATTTATTACTAAAACAGAATGACCCATAAGCACCATAGCTTGGCATGAAAATATAAAAAATTCTACATGACCGAACAATTTTAACAAACAGTGACTGACACATACATAAATATGACTTGCAGATTTTTCACCACACAACTCGGATTATTCCGTATAATGCGGTACTTAAATTCGTCCTGGCAATAAACATTAATCTTGTCAATTGATGAAAAAACACCATCAATCTATTTAAAACGACATCCTGAAACTTTAGACTTGATAAACATTAATTTGTGGAATAGTGGACATTATCACTGAAGCGCGTGATTATGATGTATATAATTAATGTGACCCACAGTTTTTATCAATTACTGTATCTGGTGGCCTGACTATATTGCAAGTTAATTTTGTAAAATCACATATAGTTACAGTAGATTACATGTAAGAGCCATGCATATATGATAGCCATTAAGTTCCATCACTGTGAACATTTGAGTAAATTGTCAAACTCACTATTGGGTTCAACGTTAAATTTTGATCGCAACTGTAGTACTGTACACACGGATACTTATCTGACGACACCAATATTCTCATTTCAGAGTCATACTTGATATATGTGTATAATTTCAACTCGCACAATTCATGATAAGGCTAATCGTGTTAGTTAATATTTTTTATAACCAGGAAACGCTCTTTAAACTCTTAAAACCGTCCAAACAATTTGTTTCCACTAAAATGTCAGACTGGAAACAGTCCACCAGAAGGTTAGTTATAAGGATTAATATTTGTATAATAAGCAAACGCTCTTTAAATTCTTAAAAGAGTCCAAAAACACTCCAATAAAATTTCAACTGGACACAGGTAGACAGCTTTTCTGCGATACCTTTACCCAAAATTGATGTATCGGAGTTTTGTTTATGACATATGATCAAGATATTATTGTAGATTGTCCACATTCGTCTATCTGTGATTTAGCTGATTTTAAGAATATACAATACCTTAATATTTGGGAAAGAAAATTGAAAATGCAGTCATAAATACAATTCATCTGATGATTTTATGATAAAATTACACATTTAGATATGTATTTATGCAATTTGTGGCAAGATCTCTCCCTGTTTTTCGATTTCCAGCAATAAAGAAAGCCACTTACCGAATTTGCTATGCGTAATAGCATGTTTTTATTACAAGGTGGACGGGGAAAAACAAAAGCCTCACATAAACCTGTTTCCACTAAAATATCAAGCTGGAAACAGGTAGATTCTGAAAATAGACACTGTGGTATAGAAACCGTTGTCATATCGCTTTTAACATTCCGAAAATGCGCGACGTTTTTTTCGACATAAGGAAACCGACTATGACTCACAAGTAAATATCGAATGACGATACATATATTTGTAAACAAGAATTGCAAATAATGTTATTGGGACGAAAAGTCTCAAGACTTGTTCCGTATTATGATGATGATATGGTTGATAGAACAAACCACTATTATGATAATCGTGTCGTTATATGTTTAAAATACATATCAATTGACATACACGCACCCGTTCCCTCTGTAAAATCAACAAATTTCGACCACTTTAGGGGACCTCCGCGAATTCGGGAACATCCGCAAATAGACTTCCGCAAATAGGGACCTACTGCGAATTGTCACAACCGGAAAAACCCATTATCTATAAATAAATAAAACGCCAAGCGAACCACAGCTATCTAGAATATCTATAACAGTATACACCCGAGGGCGTTAATACGCACAATATATTAGACCACCCCCCCAGATGAGGGTAGTATCACACGAAATGGTAGAAATTTTGACGCTATCTCCAATTATCCTTGCCCAATGGGGGTTCCAAAACAAAGAGGTATTCAGGGCGGAGCAGGTGGAAAATAAATATTTTTTGACCTTTTTAGTGTGTTTGACCTGCAAATTTCAGTATAATCAGGAAAACTAATAAAACAAGACAAATGTCGAATAAAATATATTTGAATATCTGATATTTATTCTATCTGGGTTGCTTAACATTATTGATGTGCAATAAATTATATTCTCCAACAATTTATGTGAAAAATTCACGAAAATGCCAAAAAATTGCATAAATTGCAGTGCTTTTTCAAAAACGTTTTCCAGAAGATTTTCTATAAAATTTGGTATAAATTTTTGGTATAAACTCTCGGTGGTGCATCAAACATTTCATCATTATATACCTCATTCATTGATATCAACATCACAACCACTGATATCCAACAAGCCGAGTATTTTCAAAAACTTAACCCCCCATAAACTGATTTTATATCTGAAAATACCTGTTTAGTCAGAATAGCCCGTTTTTGTTCCGTTTTGTTATCCAATTCAGAGTCTTATCATATATCATGGAATTATGAGAAGGTTTATGCTATAGTAGAGTCTATTTTGTTTAAATATTTGATTTGTTTTGGGTAAATTAGCTAAAATTTTCATTATTTTAAGTGAAAAGTTCCCATGACTTTGTCAGTTTTATGGATACAGTTAGAAAACATGCACCACAATAAGCATAAATTCATCCACAATACCAGACATGAAATTATATAATCATGTACCAGACCAGAAATAAGAAATATAGTTAAACTTAATCCTACCCCAAGATAGTGTTCTTAATGCTTTCAATTTTATGCTATATGCTACTCAACTCGAAAGGTCATTCAGATTAGTGGACATAATTTATACCATATATTGCAATAGTACTGCCAACGGATTACGCAATCTCATCTTCATGGCCACTGTCAATTTAATCAAATGTGATGGTATCAGTCAATAGAATTTCTATGCAACATCTTCAGGAAGGGTTGGTTCAAACAGCTCAGGTTACCTATAGGCCGTCCATCCACGAAGTGCAACTTCGGGAGTGGTTGATTTGGCAACGGTTGCAAGTCTCCACTGTTTTGGTATCATGTGGGCTCGTTTTGAGTGTAGAATTAAAGATTCCTTACATGGTGGAAGTGCAGAAAGATCAACTACCTTCTGCTGATTTTCAAACTTTTGCTGGAACATTATCCACATTGCTTAATTCACGTTTCTCGAACGTTGACCATATATGTATAAGGCACATGTTAACTTCTCGATTGTATTAAGCGTGTCACTGTCCAAAACCCAATTCGTTCCTAATAAGCCATGACTTCCATATATTTTGATAATCTTTCCAGCAACTTCCAGAAGAGATTTTTCCTTTTCGGAAAACGATGAAAGGTAATTATTACCTGTGAAGAATTGGAACCCAATAACTCCTGTATATTTGGCTGCCAAAATATGGAAAATGGTAGATATTGCCCCAGAGTGCCCCGCAATCGCTTACAAGTTGTGGTTGATGTATAAAATTTGCTATTCTGCCTTCTATATATTGAACACTAACATGTCTGATGCAGCTTGGTTAATTTTTACTTAATTTGTAACCACTGACATCACCAGAAATATTGGATGTTTCTCTCACAAACTTGACATAAAGTAAAATGTACCTATTTTAGGTATGAAATGTGTTTATTGTTTTGATCTACCTTAAATGTGTCACACTAATGTGTTTATAAACCAAATTACCCAAAATGGCTTCAAAATGGCAACCATTTTTACATATATGACGAACATTATTCTCTGCTGTTCCGAAAATGAAGCAAATTGTGACTCACTTGGTTATTATACATGTTAGCTAATCAACTGACAACTAAATGTTCTATTCTGGTTGTCCCATTTCCTTATGGGGCATAACAAATTAATTTTAAAGTTTCCTTATGGAATTTTGCCAACAAAATTGAAGCCATAGCTACCCTCATGTTAGTGGTTTAGTTTTGGTTCGTTATTGCGCTAGCGTATGGTCATATTATTAATGGCACATGGAAACTGATCAAAAACATTCTTAACAAGAGAAAGGGAAGCAAAAACATAAATATATCAATAAAAAAGAGGAAATTGAATTATTCACCAATATTGGACAAACCCTTGCGGCAAAAATTCAATCTCACAAGAATCCATCAGATTACCTTAATCAACCCAAGTGTTCTTATTTCCAACCAACAGATGAACTTGATTCATAGAAATTCTCGAAAATATCAGTGCAAAAAGGCTGCTGTTATTGATGATCACAAGTGTTAAATCTTGAAACAATGTAGCGAATTTATCATTAAACCCATTACACATTTATGCAATCTCTCTCTTGCTAATGGAATATTTCCAGACCTCACAAATATAGCACCAGTTGTACATATTTTAAAGCTAAAGACCCAACCATTCTAAGTAACTAATTATCTTCACAAACATATTTAATATATGGAGTTCCACAAGGATATTACTCGCCCATCCACTCTTTATGATATATATGAACGATCTTCCAAGTTCCAAATACATGTAAGGACCCGAATCTTATATTATTTGCTGATGATGCAAATGCATTTTACTCCAATAAAGATATATAGAAAAATGAAGACAATGAGCAATTGGTTTCTTGCTAATAGATTATCTCTAAACCTTGAAAAAACTAATTATAAGATTTTTATGAATACATATATATGCAAAACAAAAAATAACCGAGCTCCAGATCAATGAAAGTCAGATACAAAGAGCTAAAACACTAAATTCCTAGGAATTAATATTGAAGAAAATTTATCATGGAATATATATATGCAAGTGGACTCAATTACCAAAAGATTCTAAAAATAAAACTATTAGGACCCATGAGAAAAATCAGTAATGTCATACTCAGAGATACAATGAAAACAATTTATTCTGTACTGATTATTCCACATATCGCTTATTGTAATGCCATATGGAGTGCAACAACAAAGAAACACCTTGAAAACTCTTGAAAAAATCAATCGCAACACTATCTTATAAACAAAAAACCATACAAGAAATAAAGAGGGAGCACAATTTGCTATCGATGACGTTATTGGAAACATGCAACTAATACAAATTTTACATGATTTCCATCAAAAGAAACTCCCCAAATCGCTGTCTGTTTTGTGAATTCAGAAGAACAAAAATAACAAGAAGTGTCATATCAACCAGAGCCAGATATCTATGGAATGAACTCCCATGTGATGGTAAGCTTCGCATAGAAACTAGTAATAAATATTATAATATTAATACCTGAAACACATTTCATAAACAAATACACCCCAAATAACAAATAACAAACCAGTGTGTATCTATACTCTCCCCTAGCCAGCAGTTCCTGACGACAGAGACTTTCCAGAAGAGGGGGCAGGAATACATCTACTCTTTATTCTCATAGTATAATCCTCTATCTCATGGACAGCTCTCCTGGTGAGGAACAGGCCTACAAACTTATTCCACAATTCCTCCATGTGTCACTATTTGTCACTCATGTACATGCACTTCTGAACAACAATTGCAAAATTAATCAACTAAATTATTACCGTAACTTATTCCTATTGCTATATAGGTGAGTAATAATAATATTTTTTATCATACCTGCTAATCAGAATCCTCTTCCCAAGCCGCCAAATCATTTAGTAGGTTTAAATAAAATCTTGTTAAACTCGCCCCGTTGAAATATATAATACTAGCGCCGGTTCGTGCGCCCCAAGCCTCGAGGTCACCCTGGGTCAGTATTCCTTCGGGGCTAAGGGCGAGGTTTCACAGGACCTGTCATTTTTTTTATAATTATGGTTTTAGCGGAATAGTTGGTAATATCCACGCCTTCACCCGAGAAAATAATTTGGTTCTATAAGTACTGGCAGCCATTATACGATGAAATCAAGGACACAGTCGCGCCATCTGTCCAGTTTATACAAGGCCTTCCGACTAATTTGGACACCCTCATTCATTCTGGAAAAAAATGTCTGATTGTACTTGATGACCTTATGTCTACGGCGTCCAAGGATTCGCGGGTTACTGAATTATTCACCGAGGGCAGTCACCATTTGGGTATATCCGTGTTTGCGATTAACCAATATCTGTACTATAACAAGGACCCAACCCAGCGGAGAAATTGCCACTACTTGATTCTATTCAACAACCCCATAGATAAAATGCAGGTAATGACTCTAGCTCGTCAAATGTATCCAGAGAAAACGCAACACTTTATGTCCCATTTCAATAAAGCTACCAATCAACCATTTGGTTATCTCGTAGTTGACTTAAAAACGAATACTCCAGAAAGTTTGCGACTGCGCAGTAATATAATGTTGACAAAGGCCAGTATAAAAGAAGAAAGCATATTACCAAATAACAGTACTGTTGATGAGTCCGTCGAGGTGATAACGCATCAAACGAAAGATAACATCAGTGAAACGACATACCCTAGGCTATTGTCAGAGCAGGAATACGACTCTGAAAGCGAAGACGGTATCATGCCAAGCTGTGACGATTGTGGTGTCGTGTTTGAGACCCAGCATGATGTACAAAGGCACATTAAAAATTGGTGTTCTGATGGGAAGAAAAGAGAAGCAAGAAAGAAGAAGCACCGGTAAATAATAAAAAAACCGAAAATTGACACAAAGAAAATAGAATCAATTCCGGACCAGGACAGACAAATATTAACACTTCCCAATGAAAAAGAAAACGACTATTTCGAAGATATGTGGTTACAGGCCCTAGATGGCAATAAAGCAGAATTAGATGAAGTAGTTGAACGCTATATGAAGAAAGGGTTGACGGAAGAAGAGGCTGAAGAAAAATCAAAAGTGAAGATACGGCCCGAATATGAGAGGCGTTTTTTAAACATATACGCTGCATTTATACAAAATTTACTCGAAGTTAGTGGTGGGAAAACTCATATCAAAATCATGGATCGTGTGTATAAGATCCTAGATGATAGCTATGATATACTCCCTGCCGTTCGGATTTCATTGAGGACATATAAACCCCTCCTGATGGAGTACATGAGGAATAACAGTAAGGACAAACACGATAAACATATAGACTCTGAGCAATTATTCGACGTTGCGATACCCAGACTAAAGAAAGATAGGGCTATTTTACTCGTGTCTATCTTGACCACGGTAACTCTGCAGTCGGATCTTGAGGCCTGGGGGAACAAGTTCGGAGTAGAGATCTCGGATTATACCACGAACACCCTTAGTGAACCCAAACGACGCGATTTAGAGGCTTGGGCTAAAACATTTTGCGTGGATATTACGAACTATTCCGCTAAAACCATAATTATAAAAAAATGACAGGTCCTGCGAAACCTCGCCCTTAGCCCCGAAGGAATACGGACCCAGGGTGACCTCGAGGCTTGGGGCGCACGAACCGGCGTTAGTATTATATATTTCAACGGGGCGAATTTAACAAGATTTTATTTAAACCTACTAAATGATTTGGCGGCTTGGGAAGAGGATTCTGATTAGCAGGTAGGATACAAAATATTATTATTACTCACCTATATAGTAATATATATATCCAAACACAAAGTTGAGATATTATGATTAGATGTGTTGTATACCGCGATTGTAGAGTGCTGTGACAACCTTCACCTAAGTATACACACACCCCCCATATTTTATTTCATATTACATATATAATAGGCAATAATCGGTCTGGTTATATCGAGGGAGATGTCGTTTAGATATACCCGCCTTGTAGCTCCATGAATTCCGTTCCCAGTTCCCAGTTCCCAGTTCCCTATTCTCCTAAAATTACACTTTTCGTTACTAAATCGGAGGCCGTATCCTGAGTCATGGTGGCAACCCGGGAATCCTTGTATTTTCGTGCGGTGCCACCCCGCGGGCAACTATAGGAAAGTCACGCGACCATGCCGCCCCTTCCAAATTTTCTAAAATTGGGCAGAAGTCGTGCATGGGGTGTCAAAATAGCACTTTTCGTTACTAAATCGGCTGCCGTATCCTGAGTCATGGTGGCAACCCGGGAATCCTTGTATTTTCGTGCGGTGCCACCCCGCGGGCAACTATAGGAAAGTCACGCGACCATGCAGCCCCTTCCAAATTTTCTAAAATTGGGCTGAAGTCGTGCATGGGGTGTCAAAATAGCACTTTTCGTTACTAAATCGGCTGCCGTATCCTGAGTCATGGTGGCAACCCGGGAATCCTTGTATTTTCGTGCGGTGCCACCCCGAGGGCAACTATCTGAAAGTCACGCGACCATGCAGCCCCTTCCATATTTTCTAAAATTGGGCTGAAGTCGTGCATGAGGTGTCAAAATAGCACTTTTCGTTACTAAATCGGAGGCCGTATCCTGAGTCATGGTGGCAACCCGGGAATCCTTGTATTTTCGTGCGGTGCCACCCCGCGGGCAACTATAGGAATGTCACGCGACCATGCAGCCCCTTCCAAATTTTATAAAATTGGGCTGAAGTCGTGCATGGGGTGTCAAAATAGCACTTTTCGTTACCAAAGGATTTAGCGATGCAAAGAGTAAAATCCAAGATGGCTGCCAACTGCCATGTTTTTCATCGAAAACTTTTCAAATTCAATAGCTCCTATATGTGATCCCAAACATGTCTGTAAATTTAAAAAACATTTCGCCATGCATTAATATTGGTTGCAGAATGTGCAGATGGATTCATATGTGAAATCCCATATGGCCATTGGGAGCCATGTTTTTAACAGATTTCAGAAACGAGAGGGCAATCACGATCGGCAGATGTTAACCCATCCCTTAGCAAAAGTAAATTACTCTGATCGGAATCATAAATGAGAGTTTTGATGTTGAATTATAGAGTATACTGTTAGGTACTATTATAGACAATGCACACAACACAAATTATTGGAATTTATGTGTCACTCACATTTATATAAGAGACTGCACTGGAACAGGATCTGTAATGCTGAACCACCATAGCCTTGAGTTAAATGTGAAAAGTTGACCTGAACATGAAATACTTGGTCAAGAGATTCCAATATAATGATAATGTATCAAATTCTACCCACAACAGCCATCAAGATAAACACCTCACTGCTGACCGATTAGTATCAATTATACAGCAGAGATGTCAACAAATCACAGGCTTATGTTAAATAGGGCAAGGAATTCAAACTAAACAAATTTGTTAAGAGTGAATATATTTTTTTCAAAAAAAGGCCATAAATCAGTTAAAAATAGTCTGATCAAACACATATTCAAACTCGATCTGTCTTTTGTGCTGAGAAATTCATATACAAAATTTGGTTCCGATCAGATAGAAAATGTTTGATTTATCGCACCATGTGTACAGTGTCTACAGACAATCAGACGGATGGACTAATGACAGTTGGTCAATCCAGATGTTGACACTTCCATAATATGATATGGGTAAACATAAAAATTAGTCTTTTGTGGGTACTTAAGTATCAATTTTCCCATCCCCACTAGCATGGGCATGCATTTGATTTTTTTGTCTGTGAAACACTGGACAAATGACAAAATATGTGATAAAACATAATTTATTCCCATCTTTCCTGGCATAGAGACCTCTCAGAAATCCAGACTAAGAGTGCAAATTAATTACTGGTACATACAGTCTAACGTATACTGCCATATAATTGCCTCAGATCTGTGGAGAAACACAGTGCAAGGCCATTAAAATTATTCTTCCACAACACAGTTCCTGAGCATATACGCTATACTGCATAGAGCTGCAGCCTGAATACCAGTGTCCTATAAAAGTATATCTGGTTACACTTCACACTGATGGCTAAATAGAACTATAATTATCAATTATACAGATTTACTGTTTGTCTCTCACAGAGCTAAAGTGATACCACTGATAATCAATTAGCTGTAGGCTGCTATGGTTATCTGTTCAATTCTTAGTTGAAAAAGTGCCATAACTCTTGTATAAAATGTCAGATCTAACCCATATTCAAACTCGATCTGTATTTTGAGTTGAGAAACTCACATACTATATTTGGGTCCTATCAGTCGAAAAATGGTTGATTTAGCGAAGCATGCATGAATTCTATGTCAAAGGGCCATAACTCCAATAAAAATATCGGATCAAACCCATATTCGACCTCGATCTGTATTTTGGGCTGGAAAACTCGCCTACCAAATTTGGTTCCGATCAGATGAAAATTGTTTGAGTTATGACAGCAAGCATGAATTCGAAATCGAAAAAGGGCCATAACTCCATATAAAAAACTCGGATCAAACCCATATTCGAACTCGATCTGTATTTTGGACTGAGAAACCCATTAACAAAATTTGGTTGCGGTCGGATAGAAATTGTTTGAGTTATCGCACCATGTGTAAAGTGTCTACAGACAGACAGACGGACGGACTAACGACGAAGTTTGGTGACAATCGATAAGAAATGTGACCTGTAGAGTGTGCTAAAGGATTTAGTCATACAAAGAGTATAATCCAAGATAGCCACTGGCAGCCATGTTTTTTTTAACAGAATTCGGTAAAAATAGTAAGATCCCATCTAGAGATCACCCCGAAGATCCGTATGAAGTTTGGCCTGTAGGGTGTGCCAAAGGATATAGCAATGCAAAGAGTAAAATCCAAGATGGCCGCAATCGGCCATGTTTTTCATAGAAATTTTTTCAAATTCAATAGCTTTCATCTAGAGGTGATCCCAAACATGCGTGTAAGTTTTAACAAGAGCATTGCTAGGGCGTGGCAAAATACGCCCTTTAGCCATTTATAATTGTACTATCGCAAAATAAGATAATACTTTTTGAGCTTACATTTGAAGAAAATCTGATATACCCCTAATTTCAATGTCAAAATATGGTCAAATTCTAAGTTGAAAAAGGGCCGTAACTCATGTAAAAATAACTGGACGGAACTATATTCGAACATGGCCTGTATCTTTAGCTGGGAAATACACATACCAACTTTGGTTCAGATCAAATAATCCAAACTGAAGTTATTGGTCAGAAACCGAAAATGTTAACATAAGTCAAATTGTAAGTCGAAAAAGGGCCGTAACTCAGGTAAAAATAATTGGAGGGAACCCATATTCGAACTTGCCTGTATCTTTAGCTGGGAAATACACATACCAACTTTGGTTCAGATCAAATAATCCAAACTGGAGTTATCGATCGGAAACCAAAAATGTTAACAGACAGACAGACAGACGGACAGACTGATAACATAATACGACCCTTTTTCAAAAAGAGCGTATAAAAACATTTCAACAATAATTGTGGGCTGATGGATTCAAATCTAAAATCCAATATGGCCATGATTTTTAACAGAATTCAGTGTGCTTTAAAAAAGGATTTAGTCATGCAAAGAGTAAAATCCAAAATGGACGCTGGCAGCCATGTTTTTTGGGATGTGCTAAACACTAAACATCTATATATGCATATTGAACATACAAATAAAATAATTATTTAGTACAGCAACTCATTGTGTTCCCACCCAGAGACTTTGTAATTTTGAATGCACTCTAAATCACACTGTGTAATCACATAAATGTGGTTCAGTCCCAAATCCAGTTTTCAATAGTTATATGTTCACAGTGTAATTCAATTATTTCTTCATATGACCAAGTAGACGAGTTATTCAGTCATAGTGACATTGAGAGAAATAGAGCTTAGATCCCATGTTTTATGAGAAAAAGTCTTGCACATAAGCGTACCTCTATGACATTTCCATATAAAATATTGAAATAAATGTCAGTATTTTCTTTTATTAGATTATATCATTTTATTGTTGTTTGGCTTAAATCATACTTACACCATACAAAAGTAGAATTGAGCATTTATTTGTGCATTGAGGTCAGAATTCATTACACAGAGTTATTTGGTATAAAACTGTTGAATTGTGTAGGCACGATTAATGCTACACAACAAAACAAGTGACAATAGTGACATTTCTGTCAATACTACTATGACTGAAACCTGGTCTAAGTGATACATCATATATGTACTTTATTTGACTCATCACAGACTTTTAAAAAGACTATCTGAGACAGGTAACAGATAATCAGAAATTAATGCTTCTCAGGGCTGCTCAGGCATTATAAATTTGTGTCAGAAGAAAAATTTAAACCTATGATAGGAATAAAGTTTTTTTATTATTATATATAAGATAACATTGATAGACCCATATGCCATATGTTCTAAGAGCAGCATATTTTATCATATCAATCTTGTTGCACAAAGTGTATCATCTGTCCTTGATCCAAGCATGTAGGAAATGGATGCCTGCTTCAAAGGTGAACTACTTTATCTTCTACATACAGGTCAAATTTCCTATAAAAAAAAGAAGTGATACAAAATATATAAGTAATTCAAAATAACAGTCAAAATATAAATTGGTCCACATTCAATAAAATAATTTTGTGGTTGGCATGCACATCAAATTCAAAGGCTTGGGTTGAAGGTTTCTATTTTGAAGCATGGCATGAATGGCATGCAATCAGCATGAATGGACAAGCAGCCACCGGTGGCGTTTTCCCCCACCTACATGTAGATGGGCAAATTTGGGGATGGGCCTTATCAAAATATGCTAAAAAATAATTTAAATCAGTGTTAATATTTGTTTTAGTTTGGGCTTGGTTTTGTTAGATTGAGCAAGGAATTCAATCTTTAAAAAAATATATATATTAAAACAATATATATAAATCAAAATGTTTCAATGACCAAATGTGCTTGAAGCGCACAAAGTGGCCACCGCTAAATGAAGGCTCTGTCTAAGATCAAGATGTGTGCGAAGTCCCACAAAGGGGGCCACTGGTAGCTCCGATGCTGAATATAGGCTCCCAAAGCTGCCCAAAGGGGGCCTTTTTCACCTAGTTTAGTATAATGGAAGTAAGTTGCATAAGTGGTGTGGAATATGTTAGATAATGGGCTGGTTGACAAACTAATCAGGAATATAGTTAGAAATTATGAAATTTTGTGTATTCTGCACAATGACTTAGGTTTACAGATGATCAGCAATTTATAAAACATTTGTTTTCAATTAAAACAGCTTCTGAAAAAGGTTAAACTGTTATTTGAACTAATTGAGATAATTCCCAGTCATATGGGTGATATCCGTAGAGTTTTATGCGATTTTAGACCAATTTTAGTGAAATTTGGGGTTTTACTACCCCCCACCGCCCTGGTTGGTCTGAGTTATTTGGGGCTGCTTTATTCTTCATTGTAATATGGGGGTATGATGTCATATCATGCAATTAAAAATTTAACTCAATGTCATGACACAAACAGAGCCTCCTGTCATAGAACAAAGATAATAAGCTATTTGGTGAGTGGATTGTTGTTTGAAATTTAAAAAATATGTTTTAAGTTCTTGGTACCTAAAGGAAAAAAATAAAATATTAGTTTAAAGTTACTCAATCCAATTAAACACCCTTAAATTACTATTTCTTTGGCTTTAGGGATAAAAAATATTTGATTCGAGTCAAGACACCTACTTTACTTGTATTTAAATTCATGCAGTACTATTTTTCGCACACCTTCTGAGTTTAAACTAATTTACCACAGGGAAAACAAGATCGATGATTATGTTAATGAGGTACACACATTACAAAAGGTTGGACACTGAATGGATAACTACCCGTACAGATGTAGGCCTCAATTTAAATTTGGTCAACCAATATCAGAAATCGAGTAAGGTACCCATCAAAGCTCAGAGTGATCAGATATCAATTTTTGAAGTTTGTTATTTCAATTGTTTGTGGCCCATAAACATGCCGTCAACCGAATGGTCTCAGTCTAAATTGCAGATGAAGATGGACAACTCTAAAACAAGTAGTAATACGGCCAAATTTTGTGAATACTCAAGTGATAATATGGCAATATTTCGTTGAACAAACAATTTTTGGGAAACTTGATACCATAGTTGACAGTGGTTAGCATTATTTTGTTGCAATTAATCGATTCTGATAACTAAAGCGTATTTTGAAGAAATGTTGTTGTTGTTCTATCTTGATGATATGGGGACCCTCTGATCGGATTGAGTACCTTTGACCCTTCAAATGTATTGAAATCCATTGTTATGTCTTCTCTTTATAATTGTTCAGATTCTAAACAATATGTGAAATTTTTGATTTTTCATCAGATAGATCCAAAGAAATTCTTTGTTGAAAATTTCATGCATTTTTCCTCGATTTATTCAAAATGTGTGTTAAAGGGGCTGGGTACAATAGAAAGTCAGTGGATGTATACACTTAAACCAGCTTCAACAGGAAAATTCATCAAACTGATATCTGTACAAATGTACAGCTGCCATGGAAATCATATGACCAAATATGACTATTACAATGAAGACAAAAAAAGTCACAAAATGTTTCGAATTTTGAAAAATATATTTACCTTAAAATAGATGTAAGTAGAATATTGAAATTCTAATAAATAAATGTTTTCATTTATCTCACTACCCAGCTGCACTACCATCAAAATATCTCCAATTTCCATAGATATGACCAAGTTCACTTATACATCCAATCAAAACTTACTTCTAGACATATTTTCAAAATATTTCAATGCCAACTTTCCACCCTCTGACAGAATGAAATCTGCTGCCATTCCTGATGTGGCATACCAATTTAGTGCTGATGTATTGGAATTCTTTTTAAGATGAAAGAAAACAATGTCTTCTGCATGGAAAGATGTTTATCTGGAATGAAAATAAATAACATTAGAGCAAATTACAATTAAAATGCATTTTTTAATTATTAATCATTGAGATATTTATATTTGTTCGAGTTCAGTCAAAAATTGAGAAAAACTGACAAACTAATGACATAACATAGGCAAAAAAATCAGGATAAATGTGATTTTGGCACTGAATTGAAGTATTGTGGCGAAGGCAACTCCCAAAAATTGCTGTAGTTATCAACTCCAATGAAAAAAAATCACAGAAAATTCACTGGAAAATTGATGAATGAAGGGCATATAAGTCAGGCAAAAAAATCCAGACAAACCTGGTTTGCCCACTGATTTGATATTGTGATAAGCCACTTGGTGACAAACAAATATTAAAATTGAAATGAAGAATTACTGATTCATGTTCTGTCCATCTCCTTAACACGTTGACTGCCACTATGAGTTATCTCATATATTTTGTTTGGCAATTGTATCCCAGATACATGATTTCGGCAGTTAGTGTGTTAACATACTGGCTTAAGACTTGGAAATTGCCAAGTAATAGAGCGTATTCCACTAGTCATCAAATACATCCAAATTAATGTGCTGTGATTTAATTATCCTACAGTAGCATCCAACTTCAAATTTGAAGGGAGACTGATGCAAACTAGAAACAATACAAACAAATTTAAAATCATGAGACTGAGCCTTAAAAAGTTATGACTAGAAACAATTCAAACAAATTTAAAATCATGAGACTGAGGCTTTAAAAGTTATGATCTATGAAAATGTGTGGCATCATCAAATTTACCAATTTTGGAAAATAATAAAAGAGAATTCACATGTTTGTTGTGTTGTCATCTCTTTTGTCACATCTTTAAATAGAAGCATTGCCTAATTGTTTATACACTGATATATGTGAACAAGCCCGTAATGAATCAGAACTGACATTGACATTCTTGTCGATGTTCGCTGCAGTTGTAATTAAAATTAGACTCTCGAACCAGCTAAGTATATGTATGCCATTACAGAGTCTAAAGGATTTCACTGTGTGTCACATTACCGCTCCTATAAATAACTCTGCATGCAATCCATACAGTGTGACATTACACCACACAAATATGTTTACTATTGAAATATATCTCCTTTCGATTTTGATTTTATATCCCGCTTCAAACTGGTGTTAACTGTAGTTTCTTGGGGAAAAAAATATATGTAATTATATTCTCCCTGCTAAATATTATTGGTCAATTTTGGACTCCTAGTCGATGCATTTAATTAGTTGTAATCTCTAATTTTGTGAACATTGTGTGAAATTATAAATGTGACATAAAAAATATTGCACTATTGTAGCTATTTGGCGAATCGACCGCTGTATAGAAATTCCAACAATCACCTGATTGACTTCATCGCTTTACTGATAAGTGTTGTGACTGGCCAACAGTGAAGTTATGCTTGTTGCGGTAATGATAATCCCAGATTTTTACATTAGACTCTGTAATGCAGAGTTTTTTTGAGAGTCTAATTTTAATTAGAACTGTGTTAGCTGATAAATGTTTATAATGTTCCTAGTTCTCAAAGATTACAACTTACCCACTCTATTATTATTTCCTTTTGCTTGTTGGGGTTTTTAGGCCCAGTCTTATGCCAATCTACCTGAAATAATAAAATCCATTATATTTATATGAGTGTGTGTCATGTTCAAGGGAAAAGTACAAGTATCAATGTACTATCTGTAGCCACATATTTAAATACAATGGTGTTGCTCACTCAGCTTTAGGCTAAATAATATAATACCTGTGTTTAAATTTACGTGAGTAAACGCTCAACATTATTTCTGCCATTCTGTTCTATGGGGGGGAATTCTTCTGCCTAAATTGTCAAAATAATGACTGTTGTTTACTATCTTTAACCCATCCATGAGTGTAGCTGCCTGAAATTTTATGAAAACCCTGTGCCAGTACAGTACATTCTTTTATATATGCCTGTTTCCCATATAATATGTGCATTCTCTAATATATGTGAGGCTCCCTAAGGGAGACTGGCATATATAACAGAATGCACTGGACTCGCATATATAAGAGAATGCACTAACCCAGGATATTTGATGCTGCAACAGCTCAACTCCTGTCATGAAAGGGTTACATCAATGTCTTATTCCAGTCAGTACCCTCTAGGTGTCTTATTGGGTGAAAGTGTGAAAATGGTAGCCCAGTGGTTAGAGTGTCAGACTTGTAATGGTGCTAACGCGCCAGCGTGAGTTTGCACCTGCCGGTGGAATATCGTCTCTGTAACAGTGGCTTGGTCAGATTAAGCGGTGAGTGTACTATATAGAGCCACACCCTTGGGCAAGTCACTCCAACTGTGCTCGCTTCATCGTACCAAGACGAGAAATAGGGACCTGGTTGTTGGCTAAGTGTAAGCCGCTCCAGTGAAGCGCCTGTAAAATGGCAGCAGGCATAAGACTCGGCATTACTTTAATAGCTGGGGTAATAATGTGAAGCACTTTGGGCCCATCTGGCATTAGGGATACGCACTATATAAGCACCATAATTATTATTATTAATTAATGAATCTGGTTCAAATGGGAAGGGTTAATTTATTAATTTTCTGCATAGTTGCAACAATAGTCATGTAGATTTATCTGCTTGTTACCCATTGCGCAGATAATTCATATTGGCTAGTAGCCATTATTTTAATTTAATATTGATAGCATGTATCTATGGGGTGGTTGTGAAGGGTTATTCAGGTAATATAATTTTCAATATCAATTAATGGGAGGCCAAATTCATTTTTAATAATTATTTGCACTTAAGCACAAATATTCATGCTTGAGAATAAAAACATTGCACTAAAGCACAAATATTACAGCACAATAATTTGAGCTTAAGTGCAAATATCTGTGCTTAAGTGCAAATATTTGTGCTTAATCTCAAAGATTTGTGCTTAATCTCAAAGATTTGTGCTCAAGCTCAAATTTGTACATTTCATTCCCAGTCAATATAGATCTTCCCTAAAAAAATAAAATAGGCTTCCCCATGTTTGAATTGCCATGTCCCATGATACTTTATGGTGGACTCTGCCAATATCAACATGGTGTGTTAGGTAATGTTTGTTAAATTCATTCTTTGCGCTTAAGCACAAATAATTGCACTTAAGCTTATTTGTAATTATATTATAGGCACTTGAGCACAATTATTTGTGCTTAAGTACAAATAACTTAGCTTAAGTGCAAATACTTGTGACTTTGGCCTCCCATTATATGTGCAAAGTACAAAAATATGCCTCGATAAGAAATATGAGGAACAACCCATATATAGAATGAGTCAATGGAATCATTGGAAGGGTTTTTTCTATAAAGATCAATAGAAATATACAAGACACTACCTTAAAAAAAAAACGATTAATAACATTGTGGAAGAAATTTGCCCATTTGGAAATAATTTGCCACTGAAATTAATTATTACATTTTAAAATGTTTTTTTGTGGGTGGGGGGGGGGGGGGGGTAATAAAATTGTTAGGGGAGGTCTGAATCAAGGGCAGGTGGTTGCCGAAAAATGCCACCATTGTTTTTGGGGGTAGGGCTAATGAGGGCTGGTTTCAAAGATTGCACAATAGCTAGGTCAAAGAAACCAGCTTTGACATACAAAGAAATACTTGATCGGTACCTTTCATTTAAACCCAACTCTAGTTTACTCCACCTTACTCCACCAACCGGCCCTGGAGCCCATGCAAATGAATACTAGTAACTAGATAGCACATGTGTACACAGTTCTTGTTGAAACCATACTAGTACTCATAAAGCTGCATGATACTGAGTCTGGAGATTACAATAGGGTGTTTTTCTATTATCAACAGCAAGCATTATGTCAGTGTCAGCCAATCACAACATTTATCAATAAAGCGATGCAGGATCATGCAGCCACTCAGATGATTGTCAGAATTTGTATGCAGTGGTAGATTTGCCACATAGCTAAATATAGTGCTATAAAAAATGTCACATTAATAATTTTACACAAAATTAGAGATTGTGACACCCAACTAAACTCTAAAAGCATATGTGAAGAGTACATAATTGACCAATAATACCTAGCAAAGTGAATAGAAGTACGTATTTCCAAGAAATTCAACAGTTAACAATTTTAAGTGGCCAATATACAGGAGATACATGTATCTGTCATTTCTAAGCCAGCTGCATGCAGATGTTAACTATAGCAACACAGCTATTTTCTTACTCTTTATCACACAGCTATACGAGTATGGTTTCAATAGAACTGATGTATACAGGAAACCATGCCGGTAATAAACATAAACTAGATTTAACTGAAATGCTAAATATCATCAACGAGAGGCCGATAACGATCGGCAGATGTTGACCCATCCCTTGGCGATAGTAAATTACTATGATCGGAATCATAAATGAGAGTTTTGGTGTTGAATTATAGAGTATACTGTTATGTACTATTATAGACAAATAAATGTACATAACACAAATTATTGGAATTTATGGGTCACTCGCATTTATATAAGAGAATGCACTGGTACAACTAAACCACCACAGCCATGGGTTAAATGTGAAAGGTGGCCTGGACATGGAATGCTTGGGTTAAGAGAGTCCAATTTAAGTTTACAATAATAAAGTATCAAATTCTACCAACAATATAGTATACAGATAAGCCACCTGACTGCTGACACATATCAATTATATAGCAGAGCTGTCAACAAATCACAAGAATTGCTTATGTTGAACACTGACTTCTCTATTAAACCAATAACAATTATAATGACCCCAGACCATCTGAAGATATCACTCTACAGCACAGATGTCCAAGTCTACCATGTGATGTTTATTGTTGAATCTTTATTTTAAATTAGATACCATAGCATTCTTTATCAGATTATTTGCACATCAATTGGCATAAGAGACATCAGAAAATAATATAGCCTTATCAATAGCTAAGTAGTCCAAAGGCATGGGATGGAATTGGTGAATTGGGTTTAAAGTCGCTCCAAACAAATTTACCAGTACATAACACAAGATTATGGACTGATTTAAACCAAATTTGGTGTGGTGACTCGGGGTACCCTTGGCATAGTTATAATGGTGTTAGTTTTTCAATTTTTTTTGTTTGTTATTCAAACAAAAAATTATATATTATTTGTATTTATTTATTCATATTCATTTTTTGTTTTGTTAAATTGAGCAAGGAAATCAATCTAAATTTTTTTTTTTTTTTGAGTAAATATATTTTTTCGAAAAAGGGACATAACTCAGTTAAATATAGTCTGATCAAACCCAAATTCGAACTCGATCTGTATTTTGGGCTGAGAAACTCACAAACAAAATTGGGTTGCGATCAGATAAACAATATTTGAGTTATCGCACCATGCGTAAAGTGTCTACGGACAGACAGACGGACAGACAGACGCGCGACGAGTGGTCAATCCGGATGACACTATGTTTACTATACTATGGTATGGGTAAACATAAAAATTGCTTAATATTACTTCTAAACTGGGGTAGATCAACTGCCTGAAATGCATGCTCAGGGGAGTTTTTTTTTTTTTTTTTTTTTGCATACAAAATCCATTTTAGTGTATGTAATTGGTTTTGGACAAAAAATTACATCACATTGAACAAATCTGCAACCCCCAACCCCTGTGGGCAAATCCCTGCGAGAATAGGACATAGGTGATTTATTTGGATGGCTGCCTACCAACTCAGATAGGCAATAAAACCACACCCATGTTCAATTGAGGAAAAACATCTGTGCCCCACTTTTATTAGTACACACAATAAACAAATAAATCAAGGATGTGATGTGGTGTGTCTAAAATGAAAGTGTCAATGACACTGTAGCTCAACTTTGGGAAGAAGTTAAATTTGTGTGATGAGCAATGAATGGAAAGATTTAGAATTGAATTTTTAAATCCAAGATGGCCACTGGCAGCCATGTTTTTTGTCCGAATGACCCCAAAATGACTCGTTCCCATCTACATTCCAATTTAAACAGCCATGACAAATTGCATGATGATCAGACTAAAGCTACGACATGTAGCCCGTGCTAAAGGATTTAGTCATGCAAAGAGTAAAATCCTAGATGGCTGCCAGCGGCCATGATTTTTGGCCGAATGACCCCAAAATTACTCGTTCCCATCTACATTCCAATTTCAACAGCCATTACAAATTTCATGATGATCAGACTAAAGGTATGACCTGTAGCCTGTGCTAAAGGATTTAGTCATACAAAGAGTAAAATCCAAGATGGCTGCTGGCGGCCATGTTTTTTGGCCGAATGACCCCAAAATGACTCGTTCCCATCTACATGTCATTGTTAACATTCATGACACATTTTATGATGATCCGACCAAAGGTACGACCTGTAGGCCGTGCCAAAGAATTTAGTCATGCAAAGAGTAAATCTAAGATGGCTGCCGGCGGCCATGTTTTTTGGCCGAATGACTCCAAAATTAGTCGTTCACATCTACATGTCAATGTTAACATTCATGACAAATTTCATGATGATCAGACCAAAGGTACGACCTGTAGCCCGTGCTAATGGATTGAATTTTGAAATCCAAGATGGCCACTGGCAGCCATGTTGTTTGTCCGAATGATCCCAAGATGACTCGTTCCCATCTACATTCCAATTTCAACAGCCATGACAAATTTCATTATGATCAGACTAAAAGCACGACCTGTAGCCCGTGCTAAAGGATTTAGTCATACAAAGAGTAAAATCAAAAATGGCTGCTGTCGGCCATGTTTTTTTGCCGAATAACCCCAAAATGACTCGTTCCCATCTACATCTCATTGTTAACATCCATGAAAAAATTGATGATGATCTGACCAAATGTACGACCTGTAGGCCATGCCAAAGAATTTAGTCATGCAAAGAGTAAAATCTAAGATGGCTGCCGGTGGCCATGTTTTTTGGCCGAACAACCCCAAAATTACTTGTTCCCATCTACATGTCAATATTAACATCCGTGACAAATGTCATGATGATCAGATGAACAGTACGACCTGTAGCCCGTGCTAATAGATTGAATATTGAAATCCAAGATCATGGCAAGATGACCACTGTCGGCCATGTTTTTTCCCCGAATGAACCCAAAATGACTCGTTCCCATCTACATGTCAATGTCAACAGCTATGAGAAATTTCATAATGATCTGACCAAAGGTACGACCTGTAGCCCGTGCTAAAGGAAATTGTTGATGCATCACACACGCACACACACAACGGACGACAAAGCCATGGCAATAGCTCAAACTTTACAAAGTAAAGTTGAGCTGAAAAGAAGAGATAAATCTAGTGGCCTCCGGTCAACCTCAACCAAATCAAAACCGTCGCTTGATTTCTGACAAAGTTTTGCCTTTTGTCGACACGGCGATGGTGATTATGTGTGAAAACTTACAATGTACTACCGTACTACGGCGGTCGATGTCGGTCATAACGGTTTAATAACTCTCTTATGCAATGCGGAACACCTTGAAAAATACATTAAATACAATATTTATCACCGAAGATGAAACATCTTAATCATTCCTGGAAGTATCTATATGATGCTGCTAAAAACGCTGTTTGGTTGGTGCGTTAAAACAGGTAAAAAGGGGAACATCTCTATAGCCAGAGTTTAACTGAGCGAGTATCACTCACTGCTTGAGCTGATTCTCTCCAAAAATATGGAAACGCATACTGATACATGTATGTCTAATTGCGAAAAATACAAATAACAATGATATGTTTAGTAAGTTTTCACACATTTATATATATTTTCCCGCCAAAACAGATTGAATAGTTCTGACTCGCTAACGACCAGGACTTCATGTTTAAAATACCGGTACTTCAGAAATGATATAAGTCGCATTTTCATATTAGTTGTCCCTATGTTGTGCCATACATTTTCAATATGCCGCACAATATCTGTATATACCGTTATGAATAGTTACCAGTATCACTCACAAACCGCTAGTGGTATGTAATTCTAAATGCTTGATATAGGTACACCATTCTAATGCCCCCCTAGTCCCTACCGGTTTACAGTAGCATCGAAAAGAAATAAACGAGTGTTTGAGATGAATTTGATCTTTATTTTATAAGTTAGTTAATGAATGTATTCGCAGAAAATAGTCCCCACAATATTTACTGACATCGACCACCGTAGAAAGTTTTCACACAAAATCAGAATTGCTGTGTCGACAAAATTTCAAAAGGCAACACTTTGTCAGAAAACAAGTGACGGTTTTGAATTGGTTGAGGCGGCCGCAGAATATGGTAGCCTAATTTTGATGAGCAAATTAGCGCTTCTAGTTTATTATTGAAAAACAGCCGGTTTGAGAGTATAATATATAGCTGAATACAGCTAGGTAGTAGGTTAGCTGAATACAGCTATTGTAATTGTAATTTGTAGCTGTAGGCTGTAGCCTGTATTCTGAGAATTCTCACATTTGCCAGACCTGATGATGAGGCTGATCAGTCATCAATTCATGACCAAAATTATTACCGGAATGTGTATACTGTATTGACCACGTTATGCAAATGTGGCAGTCAAGCTTTAATCTTCCCCGTAGTGGACCGCGTTTCGATCAATCAAACGCAACAATGCAACATTTCAATGCAACGAAGGTCATTCCTGGCAGTCCGCATTCCAGTGGGCGCAGCCATCTTTGTCCGGAACAAACAAATATACCGTACTTCAATAACTTCGTACCGCAAAGCGACAAAGCCAAGAGGTTACCATGTACACTCAATTTCAAAGATATTGTTTTGAACCATAATTGAACCAATATTGTATTGTCCTGAGTACAATAATACTTTCAACAACTATTTTACAAAAAGTAGGCTACTAAATATTGGTTGTATTGTCGTTGTATGGCCTATTGGCCTACATATGATATATACATATATTATATGTACGTGTACCTATAGGCCTACCTGTAAGCGAACTGATTTTGTATGTGAGCTGTGTGTGCAGATAGCTTAACTCAAGGGAACATATTAATTAATACGCGCTAATGATTATATATATATAGCACATGATATAGACAAAATTACCTGACTGTAACAACATTTAACCTGGCTGTTAATGGCAATGAGATGGTTGAATAGACAATACACGTTATGTTGCATTTGAGTTTGTTTTTCATTACCCCGAATGTCCACGGTAAAAGTAATGTATTATGTTAATATATCATTAATTATAGCTTCAACTCAATTCGCAAAACGTCAACAAAAATAGTATTATATCATGATATGTACACAGTCCTATTTGTGAAATATATATCAAGGCCTATATATCTTATCATGCAGGCAATCCGTCAGTATATATAGAGAGAATTTGTTTCCCAGGGTCACTGGCAACGTATGCATGATCGACGTTAACTTATTGCTCTATACAGCTCAACGATAACTCATTAACTGAGTCTGTCTCCATTATTAAATCTGATAGTGCAACATAATACAAAGGTGATAGTTCATACAATTATTTAGCGTTATTTGTTAAATATGTGCATGATAATTTGGGTAGCCAGTGATTTCGACCCACTGTGACTTCGACCCAAAGTGATTTCGACCCGATATGGTGATCTCGACCCGTTATAGGTTTTTTTGAAGGAGTGACTTCGACCCACTATTAATTTGAAGTGTTTTCACAATTTTATGCCACAGGTGCCAGTCAGGGCGTTAATTGTGTTTTCACGCAGTAAATCGAACAATGCTACAAGCTGAACTGAGCACTACTCGTGTCAGTCATATGAGTACAGTAGCCGCGAACAAGCGTCTAACTGTATATATACCTAGGTTTTGTGGCTGTTGAATCATACATTCAGCCATTAATACTTGATATATCAGAATGACCATTTGTGTTAGTTGTAACGGTTACATTAGTGAACGGCAAGAATCTATAGAATGCGACATTTGCTGCAAATGGACACATAGAACATGCAACACAGGTATGTGCATTTATCTTAAATTTAAATACATTTTGAAAAATTAACAAATTATAAACACATTTTTATATTTTGTCAGCATTGCACAAAACATAAAGAGCTAAAGCAGAACAGGACATTGCTTTCATATTTAAGACACAGTTTATTCTATATAATATCACAATTCATGGTTATTCAAGATGTCAGCCAAAAGACGTGTGGTTCGGTCGGGATTCAGTTCTGTTCTGTTCTTCTTGGTAGCTGGGAGTGACGTCACATCCTCGGGTGCACTCGTACCGGATAACCGGTACTCTTCGGGACCTAAAACCACTACATTCCCCCAAGCTTTGAGAAGAAGGCCCTGTTGGAAGGGGTTGAAGAATTCGTCCATCCATCGTCATTAGTCAGTCCAAGTTCCAACAAGACTTCTGTTACGTCATAGGCCTCCGTGGGCTCGGTTGCAGAGTCTTGTAGTCGACGCATTGGATCCTGAACATCGGATGACTGACGAACACTTGTAACTTGGTCGAGGAAGGCACCGTCATATGGATGGCTGGCAGAGTGGAATTTCTCAGCATCTCGCATCATCCAACTACCATTTTCTGTCATATCTGGTAATGTCTTCGCCATTGTATCGGTCAAATGATTGTCTGGCCAGCTTGTTTACACCGCCCAATGTCTTGGCTCCATTGGGTGACCAGTTAAGTTTTTGATCCGGAACGCCTGTTGTAGTTAGCGTAAGTTCCTTCTGTAGAGGCATATACATTGTAGAGGTGGTCTGCACTATGTATAATCTGGCCATGGTGAATAGCTGCTGACATTCACTTCTTGGTCCACTCGACCGATAACCATTGACTGGGTTCTGCGTGTTATGCTTCGTGGAATAAGTACATCAATGCAGAGTGAAAGAGAAACCGGGGCCCGGCATTCTCAGTACAACATACAAATGGTGGTTCAATGTCGGTGTAGTATATCAGCTGGCCCGATATCCATTACCGACAACGCAACCCCAATGTTGGATTCACTCATTGATGCATTAACTGTGAACATCATTTAAACGTTGCGAACAAGCATATGATTATGTTCAGTGAGTCATGGAGGTACATTTCCATACTGGAACCCGCATCATTCTGGCGACAAGTAATGGTCTTAATAGTTTGCCATGGGGTCTGATGCTACTCTGACCATGGCTGTGGATCTCTTCATTGTAGTTAGTAATTGCGATCCACGTCTGATTCGGACTCACTTGCCACCAGGATCCCAAGGCCATTGATCTGGAGAACCTGCTTTATTTCGGAGCCAGGTATGATTCATTGGATTCTGGCTCGTGTTCTCCCTGTATGTTGGGTCTGCAATTGGTCTGAAACCTGAACTTGGTTTGCAGATCCAGGTCGACCTGCTTTCCGAACTGCCCCTAGTCAATAGGTCATTATCCCGTTGATGGTTCGGCTGGTCGTATACCTGTGTTGTTGATAAAACATCATTCACGATGTCAGGAGGCTTCAGATATATTGGATGTTGCTCTGGCTGTTCGTCGTCTAAGAAAGATGGCCTGTTCATTTGTCCCACCGTTTTATCAGAAGAGTCAAAGGAAACCGGACTTAGAACTGTTGACACAGCATCTAAGACATTAGCGGGCGACTCCAGAACTGTTGGAACAGCATCTGAGATGTTAACGTCTGATTCCAGGACTGTCGAATCAGCATCAGAGAAGCCTGATGTGATCGAATATATGGTAGAGTCAAAGCCAATTTTCTCGAATTCAAGGAAGGATGTATCGCCATCGGATGTCAAAGAATCAAACTGTGTGAGAAGAGGGATCTGGGCGTCTCTCAGGTCGCCTCTGTCTCCACCTGGCCATCCTTGCTGCTGAAGCAGAACTGCATCCTCTTCATCTTCTGAATAATCTATTGAACTCAGCTCCAGAGAAACGCTATCGTCCCATTCTAGAATGATATCATAAATCGGCGACTCTTCATCTTGTAAGAAGCTTGTGTTGGCATCGTGGTTGATATATGTCTCATCCGGCGATAGTGGTTTATGCTGAACTGCATTTCCTGAATAGAATGCATACTCATCTGGGGTCAGGAGTTGCATGTCTATTTCAGACTGTACCTTCGGCAGTTTGTCGGACAAGGTTGTCAGTTCCTGCACCAGTGTCCCTGGTTCTTCACTGTTGGTAAATAACCCAGACGCAGAATCATTTACCTCCAATGCTAAAGCGGGTGTCGGCCTAATAGGAGGACTCGTGGTTGTTGGAGCTTCAGTCTTCAACTCAGAGCTGGAAAACATCAAAGTTGGACCCAGAGACTCGGATATGGATGTCAACGTTTCTGCTAATGGCGATATTGGGGCATCATAGTCTCGGAAATCGAGACGGGGAGGATCCCTGTGAATTGAAGAAGACCCGGGCAACCATTCTTCTGAGGGTGGACCCCTCTGCGCCGAAGAAGTTTGTCGAGAATCTTTGCCGACCTGGAGCTTTGTGACTATATTATTGTCAGCTACTTCTTCCCCAACTAATTCAATTGGGCTGCCCTCTACTCTCTTATTTCCATGTGCCGACTTTATGGCTATTGTTGACGGCTGATTGTCCAGGACTGCCGTTTTGGATGCCATCTTTTCTAATAATCCGCCTTGTAGCAACTTTTTGACAAGTACGTCAGATTGTTTGGATGCTGGCTGGTTGTAGGCCACTTGCCCTGCCATAGTGTCTTCTGGTGTGTTGACCGTTTGACTAGGATGGCAATCTGCAGGAACACTGTCGGTCTCTATGGAACTCGTCCATAATGGTTGGTCATGTGCGGCCATTCTGGATGCCATCTGTATCTCAGACTTGGGATACATTTCTTCTGAGGGCGATACTGGAACATCATACTCTCGGAAATCGAGACGGGGATGTTTTATCTGTATCGAAGACTTGGGAGACATTTCTTCTGAGGGCGATACTGGAACCTCAATATCTCGAGAATCAAGACGGGGAGGATCTCTCTGCGCCGAAGAAGTTTGTGAGGCTTTACTGTTGTCCGCCACCTCTTCCCTACCTAAATCAATTGGTCTGCCCCTCGCTCTCTCATGCCCATGTGCCGAGTCAGTGGTTATCGTCCATGATTGGGTGTCCCTAGCGACCGGTTTGGATGCCCTCTTTTCTGTCAATTGATTTGAAGTTTCGAATGAAGGCATGTGAATTTGTGCCCCCAGTGCATCTATGCTCTCCAAAGCTGGTTGGCGATGGGTGGATGTCCTCTTGGAGTTTCCATATTTGTCTCCAATATATGATGACTGGTCTTGGATGGCCATTTTGGATGTCCTCCTGGAATTTGCATATTTGGATTCAATAGTGTCAAAATTCAGTTCACGTAAGGTGGACGCTAAGCCATACAGTCTTCGACTTTCCAAATGGCCATTCTTAGCAAAGTTTTCAATCAATTCTCGCACTTCGTTCGCAACCCTGACTGACTCTTGCAGCTCGACTCGGAAATAACTTCTCCGCTTTTGGGGGATCCTTTTCTTCATGGTGGTAGAATCATCATCTTCCCCCTTCGTAGAACTCCTGTATATACTCCGGAACTCCTCTTGGACTATACGGACCATGGAATGGATCTCTCGCCATTCTTCTTGTGCCTTATCCCCAAGATTACGAATTCGCTCGAGCTTGATCTTAGCTTCTTGGAGTTTCATCGGCTGATCATATTCCCGCAGATCATCCGAGAGTTCCCACATCTCACTCTTAGCTCTGTAATATTCTTCTAGAATATTTCCCTTCTCCGACTCTAGTTCTTTTAGAAAGCAAACTACATTGTATAGGACTGGACAGCCGATATTTCGGGTATGTTTATAATCATCCACTGTCTGACTCGAGTTCCTCTTCTTGAAAACGCTCTTTCTCATATTTGGACCGGATGTAGATTATTTCTTCCATAATTATGAGTTTCCCTTTCGCAGTTTCATTCTGTGATTTTAGCTGTTCTTCCATGGCTTTATAATTTGATTGTATTTGGTCTTCACTTGGTGGTGGGTCGCTTGTTAATGGTACTTTGCCAGGAGGCTTTTCAAATCCAGTTGGCTTTGGCATGTGCACAGCATTGGCCATGGGCTGCTGACAATACCCAGTCGAAAACTCCGGACTATACCGGGGATTGATGGAATATGGCACACCTGGTGAATAATCCCCTGGTGCTTGAGCTGGCCATGGATTATACACGGGACAGTATGGTGGCGGGTATGGATTCTGTGGATATCCATAGCTTTGTTGTGGGTTGAAGCCATACATGGGAGTTTGACCTGGTAGGTTGTGACCTCGATTAGTACTGGACATCTCAATTGAACCCGAACCTAAATAAATCAGGCGTAACCGGCTTATCAATTAATTTATTCCAGTCTGACCAATCAAGCGTCACGGTATGTAAATACCCAATTCCAAGCGTTTCAGAGTATGATTGGCAAATCAATTGATTAGTGCTTTAGCAATAGTGCAATACTACAAGTGATTTGCCCTCTAAACTTCCGAAAACTTTGTAGGTACTTTTAATTAATTTATCTCAATTTAAATCAATACACAAAGGAAAAAAAACAATTGAATATTCCAACAAGCAATCTGAGCAGCCATCTTATGAATAAATAATATATAATGCACTTTCAATAGGAATGATTGAACACAATCCGAGGTTCCAAACAATCATTCCCAGCAAATCTGCATCAGGAAAATACACAACAGGGCTCAGAAAACTTAAGCAATATTCCTAAGAGAACAAAAATAATGGAAATAAATATACCTACATGTATTCTGATACACTAAACATGGAAATTATCACACAGAGCATATATAACTTATACTATTTAATAGAAAGCAATTAATTTAATACTGTGTAAATGTGTATCAGAAATTCACAAAAATTAATACATATCATCAGTGTCTCCAAAGTAAATTTAACTTGTACAGAGAACCTGATCACAGTGTCAAAAATATATGAAACAAAAACCAATTACATTTAGGTTAATCAGCTCTGAAAGTAAACATAACTTATATTGGCAAGCTGATTGCAAAACTACTGGTAGATAAATTGAATCGATGTGTATCAATTTAACTACAAGATATAGGCTGGCTTAATCCAGACCGTTTCTTATGATAAGAGTAATCTCCCTGGAAGAACGGCAGGATTATGTAAGAAAGTATTGAACGGTTATGCCCGCATCAATTTCTGAATTTGAAGTTGATCATTGAATGAACAAGAAATATAGATTCGGTTAACACAATGAAATATGTATTCAGTCAGCGAGTTATGGAAATATAGAACTTAATAGAAGAAGTTGTATATATGGGAACTATGAACCAATTCAGAAATATATGGAAAATGCCTACTCAAAATACTACAAAAATATAACTTTATATGATAGGCTACACACAAATAATTAATTCATTCATCAAAAATAACCACATACAAAATACTAATGAAAAAATATGCATATATCATAGATGTGTAGTTGACATTAGAAATATAATAAATCAGTGTCTCAAAAGTACATATACTCATACAGAGAAACTAATCACAATGACATGAAAATATATAAATAAATACGAAACTACAATTACCCAAATTTGAATTAAACGAGAAAACTCGCCTTAATTTATCAAAAGATGTGTGATGATACCCACCCCAGTTGGGGTTATTTCAGGAACGATAACTCTATCCGAAGTACACGACCTATATGCAGTACTACCGTCGGTGTTTGACCTATATTCTCCGCCCACGCATTGCATCATGGTCTATTTGTATGCCGGTTGTGCATGTCCGGACATGACCCGTTGGTTATATCCAATGGGATAATGTTAAAGTGACACTCGCATTGAAAACTTACAAAAAATTCAAAAATTCAAAAACTTCAAAAATTTCAAAAATTTCAAAAACTTCAAAAACGTCAAAAACTTCAAAAACTTCAAAAACTTCAAAAACTTCAAAAATCGCAAAAAAATTCAAAAAAGTTTAAAAACTTCAAAATACTCAAAAATTTCAAAAAACTTAAAAAACTTTTCAAAAAGAAACAAAAATGAAAAACAGAAAAAAATTCATAAATATATGAAAAACTTAAAAAACTTCAACTTTTTCTAAAATTCAAAAATACTTTAAAATTAAATTAAAATTAACTGTCTTTTAATATATCTAACCCACTGCCACTTCTAAGGGTTCCACACTACACCTGAGGGGATATTGAGTGGTCTACACACGTCTCCTAAACCCTAGAATAAGATCCAGCCCATAAGAAACACCGCCTCCTGCAATGCCTGTCATTCGAATCTGACGCAATCCCTACTTCTGGCGCAATGCCTGAGTCATTCGAATCTGGCGCAATCCCTACTTCCGGCGCAACGCCTGAGTCATTGGAATCTGACGCAATCCCTCGCGAAACCTACCGGCTGACTCCACACCCATCGGCTAAACGTTGTATCACATGCTTATTATTTGATCATATCGTGGAAATTCAATGTTTTGTCATCACTCATGAGATATAACCCATATCCACTGAAAAAGGGTGGATATCCTCTATTTATTTATAATTTTTTCTTTGTTATCTTTTTTTTATCCCTCTTTTTTATCTACCACTTCCTGTTTTTATTCGCTCTTCTTTTTCTTACAACTTCTAATCCCTCATAATCTTCGAATATCCACTTTCATCTCCAAGTTTTTGAAAAAATTCCTTGTTTAGTAGCACCTCCAGATGGGCTCTATAGAATTTGAACGAGGCATCCATCTTGGATATTACTCTTTCTATGACTAAATCCGTTAGCACGCTCTACAGATATCATATAGGTAGCACGCTCTACAGATGTCATATAGGCCTCTTCACATCTTGTTTTCCATAATTTATTCATTCCTAATCGCTCCATTGACTGTAACAAATTAAATTACCCCCTCCCCCTGTATTTAGAATACATCCTTGATTATTAATATTTCCTCCTTTCATGGTGTGCATGTTCCTTGGGACATCTTTGCTAATGTGAAGCCACACCTATTATATATATATATATATACAACTTTAAAAGCCCGCGAAAATATTACTCATATTATAGACTTCCCTTTGAAGACCTTTGTATGTGACAATGATCCGTAATATTGTTTCTAAGTGACACTGGCCAGTGAAACTGATACTACGGGTATGAACTAGCCAACTTCACATCGTAACAATAATAAAAGGGACACTTCATCTATATCAGTCTCAAAACGTGTTGGTACACATCTGTGTGGAAACTAAAACCAATCACTCTTCGTCCGTCATCCGTACATAATTGTAATATAATTTTCTCAGAAACCACGGGATCCCTTTGGCTGAAATTTGGTCTCAACATAGGATAAGAAATTATCCATGGAAGACAACAGTGTCCGTGTGGGGGAGAAGCTTCGTAGTGTTTCGCTGTCGCCATGGTGTTTGTTTGGGTATAGGCATGGGTGGTGAGTGTGGTTCTCATATGGTATGAACTAGCCTTTACTGACTGAGGTAATTTAGTGCACATGTCATCACTTCACTGATAACCATTATATGGTCAAATCCCTACACTATCAAACGCAATGTTTCAATAATGGGTTTTCTTAAAATTTTGACTAAATATTGGTTATATTATACGCATCAGCGATCCTTCTTAATAACGCTCTGTATATTTTCAAACGCATTGCACTAAATGGGTTTGGAATAGCCATACAGGAAAGGAGAAACTGAGGTCCTGGGTAGGTCGACTGCATATAGCAGTATATATGGGGTACAGACATGGACAGCAATGGGTTCCTCGTGGCTTCTGGTCTACACATGACATATTAAAGTTAACCACACCCATCGGCGCGCCTTTATTGGGCTATGAAGCGCCATACAGGCTCGAATCATGGCCTTCGCCATGTGTTTCTATTTGAACCCACATTAGTAACTAAATAAAATCTTTCTCTCCAGGTTGTTTCACGCCATAACCTTGATTTGGAAAGCTTGAAGGGCTAATTAAGCTTCAATTTAAATCCCAACATTTTCTTATTTGAAGAACGTATCTGGTTAAACATGTCCACCATAGTAAGCTCATTTAATTCAAAGAGCTTCACACATAGTCCCACTAGTAATGATGTGTCGTTATTTACTACAGAAATGGTCATATAGAATACAATACAACACATTTTGGTCACATACCTTAAAGGTGCACGTCACTTTCGCAAGATATCGAACTGACCATGTATAGAGTGGAATGACATGTCGGGTATCAAATGTATAATCAGTTCCAGTATTTCGTCCATAAGGCAGTTTTGGTTGTAACATCATTGTGTATGACGGTTCATTCATATGATATCTTAGCGGTTGCACACGATACTGTCTGTTGTATTTTATGTCTTATATCATGTATATTAATTGCTCCATGGATGGTAGGAGTATGGCATTGGTGTCTGGTTCTTCGATGTATTCTAGTCATAGTTCATTCATATTATTACTCTAAAATCTCCATTAAATGGAGAAACTAAAGAGCCCATATTATGTAGACTAGTGTATAAATACTTACTTCATGCATTATTTTTATCAATTATATGTATTATAACTCCCATCAAGATAGGCTGTTATACAGAGGAAACAAAGCATGTACCAAGTGACAGTCTGTACCAAGTGACAGTCTCATGTCACGAAAGGCCTACTATGTGGACACATTTTCTTATCAAAACGCTCTATTATGTAGGGGGTTATCAACCATTGGTCTGGAAAAGGCATACGAGCGGAAGGCGTGTATACACATTTATTCGATGTACTCTTTAATCGTCGATTTCTCTTTATTGTCGTTAATTTATAGCATTATTAGTAGGAATCTAAACTCGCCGTTATATTGAGAAAATAATGCGTCAATACCAGTCAATACTGCTTTATTGGCGGTAAATGAAATTATTGAATCATGTATCGCAGCTAAACAAGCGAGACAACTGATCACAACACAAAAATTAGTAATATTTCTGAAGCCTTGAGTGGGTTGTAATACACAGTGTAAATTTTCATTATTGCTACCATTTAAGGAAACATGCCCCCGATAGGGCTACTATGCGAACACATGTCTATATTAATTTCACATATTCCTTACCGTTCATTCATATATACTCCAAGCTCTCTGTTAATACAGAGGCATCAAAACATTGGTCTGGAAGAGACCTACTATGTGGATGCGTGTATACATATTTACTTGATGTATTCTTTAATCGTTCATTTCTCTTTATTATCGTTCATTTATAGCATTATTAGAAGAAATTTAGTCTAAAATCTCCATTACATGGAGACAATAAAGAGCCCATATGGTGTAGACTAATGCATAAATACTTACTTCATGTATTCTTTTCACCAATTATATGTATTGTACATCCTATACATTTAGTCCGTTATACAGAGGAAACAAAGCATGTACTACGTGGCAGTTTCATATGACGATAAGACCTACTATGTGAACACATGTGCATATTAATTTCACATATTCTTCTCAAAACGCTCTATTTTATACGGGGGGTATCAAACATTGGTCTGGAAAAGGCATGCTATGTGGACGCGTGTATACATATTGACTTCATATATGCATTCATAGTTCATTTCTCTTAATTGTCGTTCATTTAATAGCATTATTAGTAGAAATATAGTCTAAAACCGTCGGTATATGGAGAATATATAGCGTCAATACTGTTTTATTGTTGGTAACTCAAATTATTGCATTATGTATCGCAACTAAACAAGCGAGATAACTCATAAATTCTTAATAGTTCTGATGTCTATGGCAGTTCACACAGTGTATATTTTCATTGTTGTTACCATTTTAGTGCATACATTACTGATTTCTGTGTAAGAACGCCGGTCTCCATTGTTGTTATGATTGTGCCTATAACTGTCCATATTCTTAAAGCAAGTACGGTACCTCTATGTGATATGATCTATAAAAATTTCCATTTTCACAGGTAAATCACGTATAAACGCTCTTTAATGTATAGTTAAACTGAGTTTTCACATGCAGGGCTATGTCTTTGTGGACTATATACGTGGTATACTTCAGTATATACACGAAGTGAATGTGTTCTAAGTATACGTATCTGATTTATGTATACGTCCGTGTTTCTTAAAGCAAATCCAATACATATTAGTGCGTTATATTATGATGTACATTAAGTGCCCTTTTCACTGTTAAATCAAGTAAAAAGGCCCTCTACTATAGTTAACTATTCAGTTCCACGTACGCTATAAGATCTATGGTGGTCCGGTGTGTCTTATCAATATGCCATTATATGCACGAATGTAATGTGTTCAAATATGTGGGTTATGATGTATACTTTAATGTTAAAGTATATAAGCACTCTTTAAGATATGCATATGCAGAATGTTGCCTCTTTACACTGACAGAAAAAAAAGGAATATATAATTTTGAGTACTACTCTTCATAAAACGTTAGAAAACCATAATCTAACAACGAATATCGAAGAACAATGTAATTACTTGATAAGCATTGTAAATATTTCGTCTGTTTTAAATAAAATGGAAATATTTCGTCTATTTGAAATACAGTTGGAAGCAACAATCAAGTATTTAAATGAAATTTGGACCAAAATCTTATAATTTGAGAAAACGTATATAATTTCTATCGAAGTCTTATAATAAAGGAAGGCTTTGTGCGAATCCATTCGGTCTAATGTGTGAATGTGTTCATCATCGCAAATATAATGATGCAGAAATGAATATTTCCTAGAATAATGTTAACATAGCTTGTATTTAACCGAAATAATATAGCATTTGAGTTAAAATGTTTCATATTAGGACCATAACGAACCAATGCATAAAAATACAATATTTTGTTTTTCATTCTCGATCAAAATAATGCAGGGTTGTCAATTATCAACAAAAAACAAATACTTTGAAACAAAAACGATGACATAAGAAGGAATATCCAAGAGCTAGTGTGAAAATAACCCTCACATTTATAAAAAAAAAACAATAAAATTAAAGTTTTCGAGTAAGTCCTTCAAATTTATTGAATTTTTTCGTCTATGTTGGATCAAATTTGACACAAAAATCAATTAGCTCACTAACAGTTCGCGCAATATCTCATATTTTGAGAAAACGTTTGCAATTTTAGACAACAATATTGCTAGTGAAGGTGAATATTTCATCCTGGAACTCATGAAATATGATAAAAATAGATGTAAAGACACTTCACGAGCCCTCATATATTTGAGTTATGAACATAAAGTCATCTCATAGTGCCATTGTACCCCATAATTTGGTCAGGAGAAATATGTATTTCATATTTGACCCTTCATCTGTGGTAAAAAATGAATTAAGGGACATGGGAGTGGTGTCCCTGGACATTAACCTAGAGCATAAATTGACTCAATTATGCAATTTTAGGCAACATTCTTGCCAGGGAAAGTGTATATTTCATGTTGGAACTCATCCAATGTGATAAACATGCATCATAAGACACTTAATGAGCTCTGATGACTTTGAGTTATGACAACAACGGCATCTCATACTAGATTGTAAGCCATAATTTGGTCAGGAAAAGTGTAAATTTCATATTTTATCCTACATGTGTTTTAACAATCAATGTAATTACACCCCATCGGTCGCCTAGACACAGCGTAAATGTTCTCAAGTTTTCAATTGTAGGCCACAATGTCGGCAGTGAAGGTAAACATTTCATGTTGGAACCCATGAAATGTGATAAAATGGATAAAAAGACACTTCCTGAGTCCTTATGACTGAGTTATGAACATAAAGGGAACTCATAGTGTATTGTAGGTCATAATTTGGTCAGGAAAATTGTAAATTTCATGTCTTAAGCTCCATGTGTTTTTAAAATATATGTAATTACAACCATTGGGTCCCTAGAGATCAATCCACAGTCCATGTGTAGTCCATATGCAATTTTAGGGAACAGTTTTGCTAGTGAAGGTGAACATTCCATGCTGGAACTCATGAAATATGATAAAAATAGATGAAAAGACACTTTCTGAGGCCTTGGTCGGGAGAAATGTGTATTGTATTTTGACCCTTGATGCGTGGTAGCAATCAATGAAATTACACCCCATGGTATCCTCAGATATGAAGCAACATCATAAATGCACTCAGTTTTGGCAATTTAGACAACATTGTTGATGGGGAAGTTGTACATGTCATGTTGGAACTGGTGAAATGTGATAATAATTGATCAAAAGACACTCGATGAGCCCTGATGGGTTTCAATTATGGTCATAAAGGCATCTGATAGTGTCATTATACAACGGGGAAATTTGTGAAGCGCTAACAAAGCGTATCTACACGGTGTTATACGATCCAAAATGATCCTGATATAAGAAATGCAATCTAGATCATACTCAGTATCTTCGTATCGACTGAATATATCGTTATTCGATGGTGTTCCTGGCATACCTCCGTCTTTACTTTTCTTATGCTTTTGTAGATTGTAGTTCGACGATAATATCTTTCTTCACAAATGGCACCCGTGTATTGTCTCGAATCATGGGAAGAACTATCGTCCTTATACCAGCGAAAAGATGAGCGAATATGGTGTGGTATTATAAACTCGCCGCGTTCGTACCTCTATTTATCGTTTAGAGTAACTGTTCTTAGATAAAAAAAATAGGCGCGGCGGCAGTGGGGATGAGGGGGCCGCACGCGCGCCTATTTTTTATCTAAGAACATTAACTCTAAACGATAAATAGAGGTACGAAGGCGGCGAGTTTATAATACCACACCATATTCGCTCATCTTTTCGCTGGTATAAGGACGATAGTTCTTCCCATGATTCGAGACAATACACGGGTGCCATTTGTGAAGAAAGATATTATCGTCGAACTACAATCTACAAAAGCATAAGAAAAGTAAAGACGGAGGTATGCCAGGAACACCATCGAATAACGATATATTCAGTCGATACGAAGATACTGAGTATGATCTAGATTGCATTTCTTATATCAGGATCATTTTGGATCGTATAACACCGTGTAGATACGCTTTGTTAGCGCTTCACAAATTTCCCCGTTGTATAATGACACTATCAGATGCCTTTATGACCATAATTGAAACCCATCAGGGCTCATCGAGTGTCTTTTGATCAATTATTATCACATTTCACCAGTTCCAACATGACATGTACAACTTCCCCATCAACAATGTTGTCTAAATTGCCAAAACTGAGTGCATTTATGATGTTGCTTCATATCTGAGGATACCATGGGGTGTAATTTCATTGATTGCTACCACGCATCAAGGGTCAAAATACAATACACATTTCTCCCGACCAAGGCCTCAGAAAGTGTCTTTTCATCTATTTTTATCATATTTCATGAGTTCCAGCATGGAATGTTCACCTTCACTAGCAAAACTGTTCCCTAAAATTGCATATGGACTACACATGGACTGTGGATTGATCTCTAGGGACCCAATGGTTGTAATTACATATATTTTAAAAACACATGGAGCTTAAGACATGAAATTTACAATTTTCCTGACCAAATTATGACCTACAATACACTATGAGTTCCCTTTATGTTCATAACTCAGTCATAAGGACTCAGGAAGTGTCTTTTTATCCATTTTATCACATTTCATGGGTTCCAACATGAAATGTTTACCTTCACTGCCGACATTGTGGCCTACAATTGAAAACTTGAGAACATTTACGCTGTGTCTAGGCGACCGATGGGGTGTAATTACATTGATTGTTAAAACACATGTAGGATAAAATATGAAATTTACACTTTTCCTGACCAAATTATGGCTTACAATCTAGTATGAGATGCCGTTGTTGTCATAACTCAAAGTCATCAGAGCTCATTAAGTGTCTTATGATGCATGTTTATCACATTGGATGAGTTCCAACATGAAATATACACTTTCCCTGGCAAGAATGTTGCCTAAAATTGCATAATTGAGTCAATTTATGCTCTAGGTTAATGTCCAGGGACACCACTCCCATGTCCCTTAATTCATTTTTTACCACAGATGAAGGGTCAAATATGAAATACATATTTCTCCTGACCAAATTATGGGGTACAATGGCACTATGAGATGACTTTATGTTCATAACTCAAATATATGAGGGCTCGTGAAGTGTCTTTACATCTATTTTTATCATATTTCATGAGTTCCAGGATGAAATATTCACCTTCACTAGCAATATTGTTGTCTAAAATTGCAAACGTTTTCTCAAAATATGAGATATTGCGCGAACTGTTAGTGAGCTAATTGATTTTTGTGTCAAATTTGATCCAACATAGACGAAAAAATTCAATAAATTTGAAGGACTTACTCGAAAACTTTAATTTTATTGTTTTTTTTTTATAAATGTGAGGGTTATTTTCACACTAGCTCTTGGATATTCCTTCTTATGTCATCGTTTTTGTTTCAAAGTATTTGTTTTTTGTTGATAATTGACAACCCTGCATTATTTTGATCGAGAATGAAAAACAAAATATTGTATTTTTATGCATTGGTTCGTTATGGTCCTAATATGAAACATTTTAACTCAAATGCTATATTATTTCGGTTAAATACAAGCTATGTTAACATTATTCTAGGAAATATTCATTTCTGCATCATTATATTTGCGATGATGAACACATTCACACATTAGACCGAATGGATTCGCACAAAGCCTTCCTTTATTATAAGACTTCGATAGAAATTATATACGTTTTCTCAAATTATAAGATTTTGGTCCAAATTTCATTTAAATACTTGATTGTTGCTTCCAACTGTATTTCAAATAGACGAAATATTTCCATTTTATTTAAAACAGACGAAATATTTACAATGCTTATCAAGTAATTACATTGTTCTTCGATATTCGTTGTTAGATTATGGTTTTCTAACGTTTTATGAAGAGTAGTACTCAAAATTATATATTCCTTTTTTTTCTGTCAGTGTAAAGAGGCAACATTCTGCATATGCATATCTTAAAGAGTGCTTATATACTTTAACATTAAAGTATACATCATAACCCACATATTTGAACACATTACATTCGTGCATATAATGGCATATTGATAAGACACACCGGACCACCATAGATCTTATAGCGTACGTGGAACTGAATAGTTAACTATAGTAGAGGGCCTTTTTACTTGATTTAACAGTGAAAAGGGCACTTAATGTACATCATAATATAACGCACTAATATGTATTGGATTTGCTTTAAGAAACACGGACGTATACATAAATCAGATACGTATACTTAGAACACATTCACTTCGTGTATATACTGAAGTATACCACGTATATAGTCCACAAAGACATAGCCCTGCATGTGAAAACTCAGTTTAACTATACATTAAAGAGCGTTTATACGTGATTTACCTGTGAAAATGGAAATTTTTATAGATCATATCACATAGAGGTACCGTACTTGCTTTAAGAATATGGACAGTTATAGGCACAATCATAACAACAATGGAGACCGGCGTTCTTACACAGAAATCAGTAATGTATGCACTAAAATGGTAACAACAATGAAAATATACACTGTGTGAACTGCCATAGACATCAGAACTATTAAGAATTTATGAGTTATCTCGCTTGTTTAGTTGCGATACATAATGCAATAATTTGAGTTACCAACAATAAAACAGTATTGACGCTATATATTCTCCATATACCGACGGTTTTAGACTATATTTCTACTAATAATGCTATTAAATGAACGACAATTAAGAGAAATGAACTATGAATGCATATATGAAGTCAATATGTATACACGCGTCCACATAGCATGCCTTTTCCAGACCAATGTTTGATACCCCCCGTATAAAATAGAGCGTTTTGAGAAGAATATGTGAAATTAATATGCACATGTGTTCACATAGTAGGTCTTATCGTCATATGAAACTGCCACGTAGTACATGCTTTGTTTCCTCTGTATAACGGACTAAATGTATAGGATGTACAATACATATAATTGGTGAAAAGAATACATGAAGTAAGTATTTATGCATTAGTCTACACCATATGGGCTCTTTATTGTCTCCATGTAATGGAGATTTTAGACTAAATTTCTTCTAATAATGCTATAAATGAACGATAATAAAGAGAAATGAACGATTAAAGAATACATCAAGTAAATATGTATACACGCATCCACATAGTAGGTCTCTTCCAGACCAATGTTTTGATGCCTCTGTATTAACAGAGAGCTTGGAGTATATATGAATGAACGGTAAGGAATATGTGAAATTAATATAGACATGTGTTCGCATAGTAGCCCTATCGGGGGCATGTTTCCTTAAATGGTAGCAATAATGAAAATTTACACTGTGTATTACAACCCACTCAAGGCTTCAGAAATATTACTAATTTTTGTGTTGTGATCAGTTGTCTCGCTTGTTTAGCTGCGATACATGATTCAATAATTTCATTTACCGCCAATAAAGCAGTATTGACTGGTATTGACGCATTATTTTCTCAATATAACGGCGAGTTTAGATTCCTACTAATAATGCTATAAATTAACGACAATAAAGAGAAATCGACGATTAAAGAGTACATCGAATAAATGTGTATACACGCCTTCCGCTCGTATGCCTTTTCCAGACCAATGGTTGATAACCCCCTACATAATAGAGCGTTTTGATAAGAAAATGTGTCCACATAGTAGGCCTTTCGTGACATGAGACTGTCACTTGGTACAGACTGTCACTTGGTACATGCTTTGTTTCCTCTGTATAACAGCCTATCTTGATGGGAGTTATAATACATATAATTGATAAAAATAATGCATGAAGTAAGTATTTATACACTAGTCTACATAATATGGGCTCTTTAGTTTCTCCATTTAATGGAGATTTTAGAGTAATAATATGAATGAACTATGACTAGAATACATCGAAGAACCAGACACCAATGCCATACTCCTACCATCCATGGAGCAATTAATATACATGATATAAGACATAAAATACAACAGACAGTATCGTGTGCAACCGCTAAGATATCATATGAATGAACCGTCATACACAATGATGTTACAACCAAAACTGCCTTATGGACGAAATACTGGAACTGATTATACATTTGATACCCGACATGTCATTCCACTCTATACATGGTCAGTTCGATATCTTGCGAAAGTGACGTGCACCTTTAAGGTATGTGACCAAAATGTGTTGTATTGTATTCTATATGACCATTTCTGTAGTAAATAACGACACATCATTACTAGTGGGACTATGTGTGAAGCTCTTTGAATTAAATGAGCTTACTATGGTGGACATGTTTAACCAGATACGTTCTTCAAATAAGAAAATGTTGGGATTTAAATTGAAGCTTAATTAGCCCTTCAAGCTTTCCAAATCAAGGTTATGGCGTGAAACAACCTGGAGAGAAAGATTTTATTTAGTTACTAATGTGGGTTCAAATAGAAACACATGGCGAAGGCCATGATTCGAGCCTGTATGGCGCTTCATAGCCCAATAAAGGCGCGCCGATGGGTGTGGTTAACTTTAATATGTCATGTGTAGACCAGAAGCCACGAGGAACCCATTGCTGTCCATGTCTGTACCCCATATATACTGCTATATGCAGTCGACCTACCCAGGACCTCAGTTTCTCCTTTCCTGTATGGCTATTCCAAACCCATTTAGTGCAATGCGTTTGAAAATATACAGAGCGTTATTAAGAAGGATCGCTGATGCGTATAATATAACCAATATTTAGTCAAAATTTTAAGAAAACCCATTATTGAAACATTGCGTTTGATAGTGTAGGGATTTGACCATATAATGGTTATCAGTGAAGTGATGACATGTGCACTAAATTACCTCAGTCAGTAAAGGCTAGTTCATACCATATGAGAACCACACTCACCACCCATGCCTATACCCAAACAAACACCATGGCGACAGCGAAACACTACGAAGCTTCTCCCCCACACGGACACTGTTGTCTTCCATGGATAATTTCTTATCCTATGTTGAGACCAAATTTCAGCCAAAGGGATCCCGTGGTTTCTGAGAAAATTATATTACAATTATGTACGGATGACGGACGAAGAGTGATTGGTTTTAGTTTCCACACAGATGTGTACCAACACGTTTTGAGACTGATATAGATGAAGTGTCCCTTTTATTATTGTTACGATGTGAAGTTGGCTAGTTCATACCCGTAGTATCAGTTTCACTGGCCAGTGTCACTTAGAAACAATATTACGGATCATTGTCACATACAAAGGTCTTCAAAGGGAAGTCTATAATATGAGTAATATTTTCGCGGGCTTTTAAAGTTGTATATATATATATATATAATAGGTGTGGCTTCACATTAGCAAAGATGTCCCAAGGAACATGCACACCATGAAAGGAGGAAATATTAATAATCAAGGATGTATTCTAAATACAGGGGGAGGGGGTAATTTAATTTGTTACAGTCAATGGAGCGATTAGGAATGAATAAATTATGGAAAACAAGATGTGAAGAGGCCTATATGACATCTGTAGAGCGTGCTACCTATATGATATCTGTAGAGCGTGCTAACGGATTTAGTCATAGAAAGAGTAATATCCAAGATGGATGCCTCGTTCAAATTCTATAGAGCCCATCTGGAGGTGCTACTAAACAAGGAATTTTTTCAAAAACTTGGAGATGAAAGTGGATATTCGAAGATTATGAGGGATTAGAAGTTGTAAGAAAAAGAAGAGCGAATAAAAACAGGAAGTGGTAGATAAAAAAGAGGGATAAAAAAAAGATAACAAAGAAAAAATTATAAATAAATAGAGGATATCCACCCTTTTTCAGTGGATATGGGTTATATCTCATGAGTGATGACAAAACATTGAATTTCCACGATATGATCAAATAATAAGCATGTGATACAACGTTTAGCCGATGGGTGTGGAGTCAGCCGGTAGGTTTCGCGAGGGATTGCGTCAGATTCCAATGACTCAGGCGTTGCGCCGGAAGTAGGGATTGCGCCAGATTCGAATGACTCAGGCATTGCGCCAGAAGTAGGGATTGCGTCAGATTCGAATGACAGGCATTGCAGGAGGCGGTGTTTCTTATGGGCTGGATCTTATTCTAGGGTTTAGGAGACGTGTGTAGACCACTCAATATCCCCTCAGGTGTAGTGTGGAACCCTTAGAAGTGGCAGTGGGTTAGATATATTAAAAGACAGTTAATTTTAATTTAATTTTAAAGTATTTTTGAATTTTAGAAAAAGTTGAAGTTTTTTAAGTTTTTCATATATTTATGAATTTTTTTCTGTTTTTCATTTTTGTTTCTTTTTGAAAAGTTTTTTAAGTTTTTTGAAATTTTTGAGTATTTTGAAGTTTTTAAACTTTTTTGAAATTTTTTGCGATTTTTGAAGTTTTTGAAGTTTTTGAAGTTTTTGAAGTTTTTGACGTTTTTGAAGTTTTTGAAATTTTTGAAATTTTTGAAGTTTTTGAATTTTTGAATTTTTTGTAAGTTTTCAATGCGAGTGTCACTTTAACATTATCCCATTGGATATAACCAACGGGTCATGTCCGGACATGCACAACCGGCATACAAATAGACCATGATGCAATGCGTGGGCGGAGAATATAGGTCAAACACCGACGGTAGTACTGCATATAGGTCGTGTACTTCGGATAGAGTTATCGTTCCTGAAATAACCCCAACTGGGGTGGGTATCATCAGATGTGGAACTCTAAGTTTTTATCCAAATTCTAATTAAACGAGACAACTCGCGTTAGTTCAGGTGGTTAGTTAATCAAAATCTCTGATTCAAATGTCACATGGAGTGAAACTCATGTGGAGCTGTGTCTTATACTTGTGGACTGTCCAATACAAACTCTAATATTTGACATCAGATAGAACAAGAAGTTTCATGCTGATTTTGGCAAGAATTTCCTTTCAGTTGAGTACTGGTTGAGCTGTTCAATTTAGTATATGAGCTGTTGAAGTTGATCAAATTACTGTCACATTTTAACTCTGGATATGTTGATATCTGCATAAGGATGAACATGTAATTTTCAGGCTGCTTGGTTATCCATATTCAAATTAAACGAGTGGCTCGCGTTAATTTATTAAATGTCAAGAGCATGAAAATCATGTTGAGTCAACATTGAGAAATGTTGATGTCCAATTTAAACTCAGATATCTGACATCAAGTTGAACAAGAAATTTCAGGCTGCTTTCAAAGTTTGTCAAGAATTTTATTTCAGTTGAATCGTGGTTGAGCTGATATCATGAAAATTGTCCAATTTGTTGGGAACTACCAAATGTTATATTTTCACCACTGGTATTTCACTGGTATGGCATCTAAATTGGTTTGATGGGTGGAACAGAACTATTTAGTTGGTTGTGACTTGTATTCATGTCGATTATTGATGAGTTGTGGCATGTTCAAATCAGTTGGCAGATTGAACTACATTGTGATTGACATTTTGTATGAAAAATAGGAAAGTTTATCTGACCGTAATTCTGGAGTCACTGGGCAGCGAAGTTGTCGATTACACTCTCCTCTCTCCCCTGTCTTCAAAAATTGGCCAGCTAGCTGTGGTGAAGAATTGATGTCCGGAAACTGTCTTTACTTTATGCTATTTTTAGCACAATAAAGCAGAACAGGACATTGCTTTCATATTTAAGACACAGTTTATTCTATATAATATCACAATTCATGGTTATTCAAGATGTCAGCCAAAATACGTGTGGTTCGGTCGGGATTCAGTTCTGTTCTGTTCTTCTTGGTAGCTGGGAGTGACGTCACATCCTCGGGTGCACTCGTACCGGATAACCGGTACTCTTCGGGACCTAAAACCACTACATTGCGTATGTGCTTCCGTCGCCAAATGCTGATTGTAAAACATAAAGAGCGTATGTGTTTCCGTCGCTAACTTGAAATGTGTTTCCGTCGCCAAATGCTGATTTCAAGTATTCTCTCTTGTGGGAATCACACGACAAGAATACAGAACTGCAGCCAAAACAGATGCACCAATTCCATACATATGCATCAACTGCAATTCTTCGCCACCGACAACCCAACAAACGGCTTCCGTTGGTGACCTTGCTGTTGAAAACTCCCTCATACGATCAGCAAACGCAACCCTAGCTTCTCTGAGCACAACACCAGTTCCTGTTGGAAATAGCACTGCTAACATGACACAGTCACCAGCTCGGTCTAGCCTTGCAGAATCTGCCGAAAGTCCGCGAAACGACAGCCATATTCCGGAACGAATTGATGAAAGTTCTATCCAAGATCCACAGGCCAACATAACTGATACTACCCAGCTACCAGAACGTCCTCAATTCCAGATAATATCATCGACATCGATACGCGGGGCTGACAAACTATACGACGGTATAGGCTATACAGTTATACAAAAAAAAAGAGAAAACAGTAAAAAAAAATTATATTATCGGGATCGTCAATTAATCTGTTTATCAAGACTTAGTGTCAGTAATTATAATTCTCAATCACAATGAACAGACCTGGTGTTTATATAAAGCCGATTGTTTATAGGGTGTGTGTGTGGGGGTGTGTGTGCGTGTGTGCAAATCACACTTATATAATCCCCTTTTGTTTATAATCGTCTTATGTGTACGAATTATCACTTTATTATTATTATTAACGTGTGTATTTTTGTTACAGAGAGAACAACGCTGTGGCGCTGCAGTATTCGTAATGCATCAGGTGTCTGTCCAGCGACCGTTTGCCAGTCTGGAGACATATTTACTCAGGGGCCCAGAGGTCACATGCACACGGCAAATCCAGGCTCTGCAACTGCTGCCAAAGTTGCCCGAGATGTAAAATCGATTGCAAAAACTCAACTTACCAGATCGGCTGCCGACATTGTCAACGAAATACTTGTGAAGGAAATTGACATCCAACAACCATGCGACGCACTCCAAGTCCCGACTATTTGGCCAGAAATGCAAACTATCTTCGGCAATCCATTCGACCCCACGAGCCAACGTCGATAGATTTTGAGTTGGAATTGCGTCATATAGCACCGAATTTCTTCCGCAAAGACATCACACTCCCGAACATATGGGAGGCCAAATTCACATTTAATAATTAATTGTGCTTAAGCGCAATCAATTGCGCTTAAGCGCAATTCATGGTTATATGTAACAAAACACCCCTGGTGAATAAATAGGTTTCTCCATAACTTAGCATTAACTCCTATTGACATGTCACTTCTTGGTTTCATTGGTTTGGATGGGTGGGGAGCTAGCCCAACTTCTTTATCAAAATGGCTGACTCGCAATAGTATCACCTTCTGTTTTAGTTGGAGCGATTCGTGATAGCATTATATTATCTTCGGTATATATTAGTTGGGGCTACTTACAATATATCGTTGAGCATGACTTTTACATTTAAATTTCGTGTTTTTGAAAGTAGCGTCAGGATCGCAGTAAAAAACATTGATATTTTACACCTCACACTGAAAATTTCAAACATGAAAGCACAACATTGGTCATAAGCAGGAATGATTTCCTTCATTTTTATCTATAAATATAAGATATCCAATTAACCAATCAGGGAGCAGTGTGTATTTAGTACTCTCTTCCATCTTGGTCCAAAATTCGTTGGAGGGCGCCCTCCCTCAATTACTTCACTGTAACCTCAATGAAGGCAGGATCACATATCAAAATGAGAGGATACGGTGATCCCCTTTTCATGGCATCACCATATCCTCTCATTTTGATATGTGATCCTGCCTTCATTGAGCCACGAGTGACTCCTGAGACGAGGATCACGTATTATATGATGCCATATCCTACGGAGGATTAGATAGTGTATGATATCTACACCCGTGCGCATGGCCTGGTCGCTCTCCGAACATATCTACGATATATTGGACTTGGTCATCATAGACACAAGTATCTTCTTGCTATATATATGTAATATGATCACAAACACCTATTCGGACAATGTTTTCCAGCGTTTTTCATAAATACACGAACATGTATGGGAGGCCGTTTTCACATTTATTCCCCAATTGCACTTAAGCGCAATTCATTTGCGCTTAAGCGCAAATCATTTGCGCTTAAGCGCAAATATAAGTTGAGGCTATCACCCCCATATTATTTTTATGAAGGGCTAGTCCAAATTATTGTTTTCATTAGGAATCCATTTTCCCTCCAAATTTCATTTTCATTGTGGCAGCTGGTTGTACAATACCAGGAATGTGAATTTCATTTCTAATTCTAAATAATTATGGATTCGGCTCAAATTAATCAAATTCTGACCACTATGAGCAGGATTGTCAGGAATTGCGAACGGTTTTTAATTTATGATGGAGGAAACAGGACTGTTCTGTCAGCAAATGAAAGAGACTCATTAAAATCTGAATTGGATCAATGTATTCTCAATTTGGAGAGGATTAAACCTTCATTGAGGCAATCTCGATACGATGATTTGAATGCCTCATTTCAACTATTTAAGACATTTTTTTCAAATGAAGCTGAACCAAGACATGAATCAAGAACAGAAGTTAGTTCTTTAACGGAATCAGTTCCCAGAGGGAGAGGTTAGTATCAATTTATTTGAATCCTTTTTCAAATTTTAGGACAGAAAAGTAATATTTTTCTCACCGGATACCACTTGTTTGTTGTTGATTGTTTTAAAATAAAACTAGAATGTTGATTGAACACATCAACACACCCAGGGATGCTGCTTGAGGATCTCCTCATTGGGGGGTGTAATATAAATAAATTTAACTGCACCCTCCCCCCTTGAAACATATCATACATCTCTGCTTCAATCTGTGTATGTAAGGCTTTATTTGCGCTTAAGCGCAAATAAATTATTTGCGCTTAAGCGCAAATAAAGCCTTACACACACGTATGTAAGGCTTTATTTATTTGCGCTTAAGCGCAAATAGGTTATTTGCGCTTTAGCGCAAATAAATTATTTGCGCTTAAGCGCAAATAATTTCTTACACACACAGGTCTGGGTAACTTAACTATCGATAAATCTTTATGAGACCGATCAGTCTTACTGGCACAGTGCTCACTTATGTATTAAAGAGAGGGATCAAACTCTAAATTTCTTGAATATTGAAATTTTGTTTGTTTGCAGATTTGTAAATGTTTATTAAATAATATCTGTAAATAATTATGCAGGGTCTTTCAGAAGAAATCAGAATTAATTTGTGACACATATCAAGTATGTGATATTTGGCAGGCTATCTAAATTGTTCTTAATAAGAATAATGGTATCTTTTAGATTGATACAAAGCACCAAACACCTCAGATAAGTAACATGTGTTCCCACAAATTAAACATATTTCCTGATAAGGCTGTATACAGTATAATTAAATTTATTTTCTAAAAAAATATATAACTAAATTAGAGATGCATAATCTGAATTAAAGCTCCAAATTTACTATTTCTTTGACATCGGGGGCAAAACATATTTTATTTGAATCGAGGAACCCACCCGTCAAAACTCAGAGTGATGAAATATTAATTTTTGAAATGTATATTTTTCTCAAGATACCTACTTATTTGTGCCTGGAAAAAATTTGTCAAGGTGACGGTCTCGGACAAAATTGCAGATGAAGATGGATAACTCTAAAATAAAGTGGTACTCTGGCCAAATTTTGTGATAATCAAGTGATAATATGGCCATATTTCATTCAACAACATGTTGATAATTAACATGTTTTGGGAAATTTTATACCACAGGATTGAGTACCTTTAATAAAATCATATACATCTCTGTTTTATAATTTATCAATTTTCATGCTTACCAAAGCTGTCAATCTCTGTGTGTGTTAGGCTTTATTTGCGCTTAAGCGCAAATAGAAAGGAAATAATTATTTGCGCTTAAGCGCAAATACTTTATTTGCGCTTAAGCGCAAATAGAAAGGAAATAGGTTGTATGTATGTAAGGCTTTATTTGCGCTTAAGCGCAAATACTTTATTTGCGCTTAAGCGCAAATAGAAATAAGTATAATAGAATAGAAAGAAAATACTTTATTTGCGCTTAAGCGCAAATAGAAAGGAAATAGGTATTTGCGCTTAAGCGCAAATAGCTTATTTGCGCTTAAGCGCAAATACTTATTTCATTTGTATGTAGGCCTAAGGCTTTATTTGCGCTTAAGCGCAAATAGAAATAAGTATTTGCTCTTAAGCGCAAATAAAGTCTTACATACACAGGTCGTCAATCTTTATTTGACTGATTGTTCAAAAATAGACGATTGGTCTTCAACATACAGTGCTCACTGGTGTAAGAGAGGGAACTCTATTTTCTTGAATAAAATTGAAAAAAAAATGGTTTAAGATTTGTACATGTTAATTTTCTCAGTAAATATTCTGTGTGTTTCAAAAGAAATCATAATTAATTTTTTTTGAAGTATTGGTTGAAATATGGGGTATCTGGACGATGTCTGTCCGTTTTTCCATCTGTTCGTCCGTCCGTCTGGGTGCACATTTGAGCCTAAGGTGCACGTTGTCATGGAAGGAGCCGAAGACAAAAGAAGTTTAACATGACCAACCAGCTAATTTCGAACTACTACCATGAACCCATTATTCAGTACAATTTAGGAGTTAAATGTCAGTCTTAAGTGGTCAAACCTGTCAAAAACAACAAAGGAAAGACCAAAGATATTGGCAGACTTCTGTCGATCTGTCAGGGCAGATATCTCAAACATTGGTTGTCAGATCTGAATGAAATTTTGAATGGTATAATGGATGGCATTACTATGAGGCCATTCAATGGAGTGTTCAATCTTTTTTTGTTTTTGTTTTTTTGTTGTTCTAGAGTTACATGTAATACACAGTATTCATCTTTGTTTATCTGGAAATGTCTGTCCAAGCAGATATCTCAACCACTAGTGGTTGACGGATATCAATGAAATTTGGTATGGATGTTCACTACTATGGTGGCAATCAATTAATTGTTCAATCAATTCATTCATCATATAGCCGTCTAATATTTATTACACTCATTAAACAGGGGGTGGCAGGAAGACAGTTTATATTAGACTAAGCTGCCCCCTCTCAATATATCACAATTTGTGATTGTTTATCTTGTTGTTTCTATGTTTATATATGTATGTATATGTGTATATTGGAAATAAATTATCCTATCCTATCCCATCCTTCATTCATGTTTTCTTTTCTAGAGTTATTTATCTTTGTTCAGTATGAAAATGTTGTTTTCTTTTTCCGTCAGATATCTCAATCATACTTTTTTGGTTTGATTTTACCACTGTGGGGGTATGCCAGCACTGCAGGTGCAACCTCTTGTTTATAAGTTTTGTTACTGCATATTTTTGGGTATCCATGCACCCATTTGTATTTATTCAAATTGTTTTATTCATTATTTTAGGCTTTGAGGCTTGCTCTTTCAAAGAACTTTTGAAAATACCTGCATATACGTGTAGCACAGCATTTCAGTATATCACAGTTATTTATTTCCATTTATTTTTTCATAGAGAAGATACTTACATAAATAGTATTGAGCTAAATAGATATTCAGGGTTCTGACAAGTAGAAACACAGTAGTGACACAGTTTTATACTCATATCCCTTATAAAGGTCAAGTATGAGATTATTTGCAGAGCCATGGCGACAGGGAGGGGGTTTGGGGAGGTGTCTCACTTTGGTCAAAACAGTTGGAAATTTCATAATGGACACAACATTGGTTGGAAATATCACACCAACAATTTGTTGAAAATTTTCTTGTAGTTTGATTTTCAAACAATTTATTGTTTTTGGACCAATATTTGGTTGTTTTCCTTCCTTTGGTAATTTTGGACTGAAATGGCCATCGAAAATTTTCCAACCTTGGTGGGGGGAGGGGTGTCAGGTTGTAAATTTCCAACACTGGGAAAGCTCATGGCCAGTCAAAAACTGCTAGTTAATTTAAGAAAACAATATTATCCTACATTTGGTAAAAATTGTCACTGGAATTGTCATCAGTTAGAAATTTTCCAACCTAAGTCGGGTGTCAGGTTTGAAATTTCAAACTCTTGCAAGGCTTGAGGCCAGTCTAGATGCTAGGATTTTGTGATTTTCTTGTTCAGATTTCAAAATTTTCCTACACCGGCCGAACCATGGTCGCTCTGATGTGTCCTGGTCTCTTCCCCGTGGCCCAATAAAAACTGCTAACGAGTTCAAGAAAACAATGTTTTACTAAATTTGGTCAAAATTGTGGACTCAAATGGTCACCAGTTGGAAAATTTCCAACCTATGTATATTATCACCGATCTCCTGTGCAGAGCTGATTTCATAGTATTTTATGACTATTGATTTTTTGTGTAACCATTTTATACTTTAGGGAGACCAAAGATTGGTGTGTCAATCGCACAGATAAAGTTTCTGCAGGAGAAGAACTTCACAGCATCCCAAATTTCAAAGGTAATTTAAGTTACAAGTGAAAACTAAAAAATTCAATGTCAAAAGATACTACAATAACTACAGGTACATTGATCTAATCATATGTGCTCAATAGCATTTTTTTTTAATTTGGTTCAAATATTGATTTTGTATTAAGGATAATATGAAATTTGAGGGAAACAGAAAATTGACCAATTGAAAAATGGGGGACCTATTTTCTGTTCACCATAAAAACTACATGTATAGGGCGATTGGAACTACATGTATAAACAGAGTTGAGACAAAACCTTAAAAACAACAATCCATGAGTCTGATGAATAAATTCAATAATAAACTAGAGGGTTAAAATTCTGGCCTGCAGAATTTTGATACTTCCATATAAATTCCCCATCCCCGACCACCATCCATAATTTAATCATCTACCCACCCTATCCAATCCTTACACATAAACCACTCCATAACCCTAATATTGGCAGCCAATCCATAATCATAACCATTTCCACAGCCCTATCCACAGCACTTAACTCTAACCCAATAAAATATCCTTACCAAATACATTGCCCTCCTGCAAACCATATTCATAGCCGTACCTTGGACCATTACCAAAACTCTTTCGATGAGCCTAGTCATACATACAAGCGTACCCACAACCAAATCCTTTGCATAACTGACACCGTCACAATTTTAACATTAACAATATCCACAATTCTAACCCAATTTATAAACCATATCCTGACCATAACGTTAACATTAAGCCTAACCCTGATCTACACATATCTATAAGCCTATACTTAATGTATTATATAGTTATCAGGGTATAAAATATTAAATATGAGTCCGGAAATGAGTCTATTGATTAATATTGATTTCATTTCGAATATCTTCTGGTCTAATAATGTGTGGTTGTTTAGCTAACGAACAATAGTGGTTACTGTTACCAGTGACCAGGTATGTTCTAAAAATAAATCAATAACTTGTCCCAATTAAACATCTCATTTCATAATAAAATATTCGAAAAAATTCAACATTAGCTGATAGAAGTCTTACTGGACATGGATCTTCAATTCATATTTATTATTTTGTACCCACAAACTATTTCAAACTTGTTATTTAAAGAGATAGTCATATTGTTAACCCTTCACATTAATTTTCCTATGTGTATACAGTCATCCGGGAGTATTTTTCTGCATGATAAGTGAAAACATGTAATATCTATCGGTCACTTAATCCTGATTAACTAATTGCGCATTCATTTGAAAAGTAAACAAAAATCATCGAATTTGCACGTGGATAGTTCCGACCACATCCAATTTGCTTTATCTCGATTTCTTCATTTATTTCTTTGCAAGATTTACTTGAAGTTGCCAAAAGCCTCGACCAACCGATGCGCGTTCTCCGTTAGACGGATTGCTTTCATACCACAGTCAAACTTCCAGGATGTACCTTAGCGCAAATTAAGCAGACATCGATAAGTTGCGTTTGGGTACTATCTATCATATCCACTATTCAAATTTTGTTTATCTCGATGTTTGATTTTTAGACAATTTTCCCCCCTTTGATTTTCGTTGGAATTTGCAAAAAGTCTGAACCGACCGGAAGCTCACTCGCTGTTTGACAGTTTGCTATTATAGCAGAGCTATCAAACTTTGGGAGCCTACCTACCCGATACCGCAGTACCTGCTCCTGCATTAACCTTGCTCACCAATTAGCCCGTTTGGATTTGGCGCCAAAAATAGGTAATTTTTCTTGTACATGCCGTAGGTCGGTAACGATTGGGAATTAAAAACATGCCAGCGAAAAAATTCAGTCCGCACCACTCTCCCCATTCGGAATATGCAACAAAAATATTATACCGCTGGACTTGTTTTTTTGTTTTGTTTTGTTTTTGTGCTAAATCTGCCGTTTACATCCGCCACCGGTCAGCCTGGTCTCACCACCCTGGGCCTGGTTTCACCACCCCGACCTGGTATCATTACCCAGCATGGTTTCGTCGCCTCCCCGGTTATGCTTCATTCTCTCCCATGCTCCTTCATTAGCCAAATTATTTAATTTTCGATGGTCTGTAACTTGGACATTTCTCAACCGATTTACAAAATTCTTTCAGGAGGATCATTAGTACACCCTATAGATACACGACAGTAAAAATAGTTGAAATCATCGAAAAAAAAATTGGCGAAAATTTTGCCCCCACCCAAAACCCAAAAATATAAGTCCGTCCCTGTTCAAAACTTGTTTTCGTAGCAAGTTGCTAACGGATAACTACATAAAAGCTCTCAAATATGGATACCGTGCATGTTATAGGCGGTTACATGATATGAAATAAATCGAATTTTGCGAATCATGGGCGACAACTCTGTAGAAAAAGCGCGGACATAAATTATAATGTATGGATTCAATAGGGAATCCTGAGTTATACATATGGTCCAAATTTGGAGTCTCTGCTGCTCATACTTTTCGAGATACAGCAACCCCATTTTTTCACAAAAATGGAGATAACTGTAAACCAAACGCGGACAACATCCTATATAATCTTATTAGTTAGAAATAGTATAGGTCTATATGCATACGAAATTTAAGCTCCCTATCTCTTGTACTTCCGGAGATATAAGAGTTGAAAAATTGCTTAGAATAATAATAATAGAGGAGAAAAATAAAAAATTGAATAACAATATACTTCCATATTAAAATATGGAAGTATAATAAGGGATTCGCACGGAATTGATTGGTATGTCGATAGTATGGTTTATTGACATTTCTGTGTTCAGTTGGAACGTTCTGGTGTGACCCCCACCCTTGCCTCGGAATTAGGTGATGCGGGTAGAAAAGTCGCCATATCTCGGCCAATCTTCGAGATATCGAGCTAATTTTTGCGTCATTGTGTTCGCATTTGATGCCCCTTTAATATTTAGTAGGTTCTAGTAAGATATTGTGGCTATATTATACTATATAGACCTATATTAATGCTGTTCAGTACATACATTTCGATTATATCTGGCTTCCATCGACATAATAAGGCAAGTCGGTAATCGTTTAAAAGTATTATAAATTCCCCATCGAATGACACTAAACAATTGACGATTGGTTGAAGGAATTTGAATTCATAGTGCATCTTCTGTAAACTTGAAAAAAATGAAGGGGCCACAATTTCTACATTTTTCAACCGATTCACAAAATTCACTCATAATGTCACTCGGTACATCTTGTAGATACTTCACAACAATTTTGGTTCAAATCGGAGACCAAAAAAATATGACAATTTTTGCCCCCTCCCTAATATGGACCAATGTTTTTGGATCTTCGTCAAAATTGCACCATTTCGTCTTCTTTCTATGAATAACACGCTCACATAAACCAAATCCAGTTCGCGTGCGTCGTCTAGGAGGAGTTTTGTCCACAAGCACTTTCCCCTCAATCGATGTATGAATACAATTTTCGATGGTCTGTAACTTGGACATTTCTCAACCGATTTACAAAATTCTTCCAGGAGGATCATTAGTACACCCTATAGATATACGACAGTAAAAATAGTTGAAATCATCGAAAACAAAATTGGCGAAAATTTTGCCCCCACCCAAAACCCAAAAATATAAGTCCGTCCCTGTTCAAAACTTGTTTTCGTAGCAAGTTGCTAACGGATAACTACATAAAAGCTCTCAAATATGGATACCGTGCATGTTATAGGCGGTTACATGATATGAAATAAATCGAATTTTGCGAATCATGGGCGACAACTCTGTAGAAAAAGCGCGTATGGATTCAATAGGGAATCCTGAGTTCTACATATGGTCCAAATTTGGAGTCTCTGCTGGTCATACTTTTCGAGATACAGCAACCCCATTTTTTCACAAAAATGGAGATAACTCTGTAAACCAAACGCGGACAACATCCTATATAATCTTATTAGTTAGAAATAGTATAGGTCAATATGCATACGAAATTTAAGCTCCCTATCTCTTGTACTTCCGGAGATATAAGAGTTGAAAAATTGCTTAGAATAATAATAATAGAGGAGAAAAATAAAAAATTGAATAACAATATACTTCCATATTAAAATATGGATGTATAATAAATTGTCTTTTTCAGAGAAGTTCTGAGTTATAGGAAAAGGCCATAAATGCAGGAGATGATCTAAGGTGCCACAGCTAATTCTGGGTCATGGGTGGAGGGGGGGGGCAGAACCTAGGCCTAAGATGCTCACATCTGTGAATGGATCACCATGGAAATTTAAGGGGACCATATCATTTCCATTGACCCAAAATCCCCTGCAAATGCAAGTTGGTTTAGGCTGGTCTAAAATTTTGTGTGGAATGTAATTCCACTTGCGTGGAATGTGATTCCTCACCTGAAAATGTCAGACAACACAATTACAACATATTTCTAGTGGGCAGATTACATAAGTATTTCATGCTCAATTTCAACAATATTGTTGTCAGTGATTATACTCTGATCATCCCTCACAAATTAAGAATAATGTTTAAACCTATACTTTCAAATTTAATGGAGAAAATACATTAAATGATTTATTAGTTTTTTGTAGCAACTCTGTTATTTAATATTGTCAAGGACATAGATCATATTTGAAATAGTTCCGGTCTTTATGGTCACCATTGTATTTATTCATAAAACCTTTTGCACCATTTCGTCTTCTTTCTATGAATAACACGCTCACATAAACCAAATCCAGTTCGCGTGCGTCGTCTAGGAGGAGTTTTGTCCACAAGCACTTTCCCCTCAATCGATGTATGAATACAATTTTCGATGGTCTGTAACTTGGACATTTCTCAACCGATTTACAAAATTCTTCCAGGAGGATCATTAGTACACCCTATAGATATACGACAGTAAAAATAGTTGAAATCATCGAAAACAAAATTGGCGAAAATTTTGCCCCCACCCAAAACCCAAAAATATAAGTCCGTCCCTGTTCAAAACTTGTTTTCGTAGCAAGTTGCTAACGGATAACTACATAAAAGCTCTCAAATATGGATACCGTGCATGTTATAGGCGGTTACATGATATGAAATAAATCGAATTTTGCGAATCATGGGCGACAACTCTGTAGAAAAAGCGCGTATGGATTCAATAGGGAATCCTGAGTTCTACATATGGTCCAAATTTGGAGTCTCTGCTGGTCATACTTTTCGAGATACAGCAACCCCATTTTTTCACAAAAATGGAGATAACTCTGTAAACCAAACGCGGACAACATCCTATATAATCTTATTAGTTAGAAATAGTATAGGTCAATATGCATACGAAATTTAAGCTCCCTATCTCTTGTACTTCCGGAGATATAAGAGTTGAAAAATTGCTTAGAATAATAATAATAGAGGAGAAAAATAAAAAATTGAATAACAATATACTTCCATATTAAAATATGGATGTATAATAAATTGTCTTTTTCAGAGAAGTTCTGAGTTATAGGAAAAGGCCATAAATGCAGGAGATGATCTAAGGTGCCACAGCTAATTCTGGGTCATGGGTGGAGGGGGGGGGGGGCAGAACCTAGGCCTAAGATGCTCACATCTGTGAATGGATCACCATGGAAATTTAAGGGGACCATATCATTTCCATTGACCCAAAATCCCCTGCAAATGCAAGTTGGTTTAGGCTGGTCTAAAATTTTGTGTGGAATGTAATTCCACTTGCGTGGAATGTGATTCCTCACCTGAAAATGTCAGACAACACAATTACAACATATTTCTAGTGGGCAGATTACATAAGTATTTCATGCTCAATTTCAACAATATTGTTGTCAGTGATTATACTCTGATCATCCCTCACAAATTAAGAATAATGTTTAAACCTATACTTTCAAATTTAATGGAGAAAATACATTAAATGATTTATTAGTTTTTTGTAGCAACTCTGTTATTTAATATTGTCAAGGACATAGATCATATTTGAAATAGTTCCGGTCTTTATGGTCACCATTGTATTTATTCATAAAACCTTTTTCTCTTCTGTATAAAGGTTTTGGGCTGTAGCCGAAGTCATGTTTACAACACCCTTTATGCCAAAGGAGGAAAGCAGAGAGACAAATATTCAAATATTTCAGACACAGATTTGGACCAGATTGTTACAACTTTACATGAGAAGCATCCAAATGCTGGAGTAAAGGTAAGACTAAGGGTGGATACACACATGCATGTAATGTCTGTATGTAAAATACATGTATTTTACATGGCCACACCAATAATTGACAAAATTAATCACCTGCGCGCGAGGGGTCAATTTCACCAGTGAGTAGTTATAAGCCATTATCAAACAAACTGCCATCAAAAAATTTCAGGCCAATCATAAACATGTCTTCTTCCATGGATGCCGAAATGGGTAATTCTTGTCTGATATATATTGCTGTTTTTCACGAGTTATAATTCATTTCGAAAAGTGGATTAGAGCCGGTCGATTTTATACTTGATTTGTTTCTGTCATTTCTTGGAAACAGGGTTATCCAAAACAAAAATAAAATATGCAGAATTCTTTTATATGATGATACCGGCTTGTTGAGATTTCTCTAATAATTTGAGAGCGAGCTCATGTGATAACATTAATTCAATTGGGATTGCAAATATTCATTATAGCGCCAAAAAATAATGCAGGTACAGCGTTGAAATTAAAAAGAGTGACAACCATAATCCATGATTGGGGGAGGGGCTGGTTCTCGAAAGCTTCCAATAACTAAGGGAGTTAATTCAATGTATCAGCCGCGATTATCTGGGCAAAAATTACAATATAGTGTTTTACTTAAATATTCCATAGTTGTAAATTTTGCGTATACATGTATAACTGTATAACACAAGAGAGGAAAGGTGACGTAGTTGGGAACTCGTAGCTAGGCAACCCTTTCGCCGAATGAAGACAAACAGCAACACCATGCATTCAAATTTAAAGCTGTATAATATGTTAATAATTATATGAATAGCATAAATTGCTGCATATTAGATTAATCACTCGTAGAAAACAGACACGACAGACATGACAACGATATTTATAAAGCAGGGTGTCAGGACTCAGGGTGCTGCATGCACACCCCCCGTCGAGGAAATATGCAATGGTGAATTCGGTAGCTTCTGGGATAATATAGCTCCCCGTGCATGTTGGGGGTCATAGCCCCATGCGTTGGGGAAGAGACCATCACTGGTATTAACATCAATAGAAGACTGACAATGATATAAACAGAACGTCGACCATTTGAGTTATCGCGCGAATAATTATTTTAAGCGGCCTGACGACTTTGTCCCAGTCAACGGCTCTTCAGCGGTTCAGAGTTTAACTCACTGTGGTCAAACACAGTCGCAATGATTGGGTTGTCAGCGGACACATATTACACGGTGTGTATGATCCATGTAAAACTCCAAATACACGATATTTACAGAGATTACATGCATGTGTGTATCCACCCTAACAATATTAAACTGATGTGAAACAATCCGATGGGGTGGTCAAATAGAAATGGAGAATAATCATGCTCAAAGTACCGGTCGTTATTTTTACAAATATTATATCCAAATTGACAACACAATCCATCATTCTTATACATTAATTAATTGCAGTGACTGTCGATGGCAAAATCGTTTTTGTTAGTTGAGTGAGCATAGTTCAGACGATGTTTTCAGTGGAGTGGTATTGATTTGCTTCAAGTTGAGATTTTGGCGATGTTACATTCCACCAATTGGCATAGTGCATAAATACTTATCAGTTTCATTCCATGCACCCAAACAAGTCCAAAATAACTTACAATGGATTAAATAAATTCAATATTGCAAACCAACCTACATGTTATAAATGACTTCTACAATCAATTGTCAAACCTGTCTTTATTTCAATTTCAATATAGAGTGCACTTGGCAAATGCAACAGAATTGTGTGACTTCTAGAAACTGGTCCCAGAATTAAAAACTTTTTATTTGATTAATCCCTGCATGTCAAGCAAGTGAGTCACTGGATTGAATGTTTAATGTTGTGGAACGGCTATTCTGTGGCTAGCATGAAAATAAGATCATCACCTTATTTTACCGCCAGCAGCAGAATAACCTACTAGGTTAATCTACTGTAAAAGTGAAATCACCGAAACTGCATCTTCTTAATATGTCATCGGAGTCACTACATTGTACATCCAGAGAGCTTTTGTTGTTTTTTTTTACTAGTATTACAAGTTAAATTTTTGCAGTTTTTTAATGAAAGAGTGAAGTGTTTTAAAGTGAATTATTGCAGTGATTATACGTACAAAATACTTAGATATTATTATGATAATGCATGGGTCTCTGCTTGGCTTTTCAAATTTGTGGACATTGTCGCCTTATTGTGCCACTAGCATCAGCCTTAATTTCAACCCTTTCTATACTCAGTTGACGCTCCCACTCAGTATTAAAAGTCAGTGGAATGGTCAATTGTTCATTTTGAAGTATGTTCAGGTTATAAATAGAAGAACAGAAGGATTCATATTCATTGCTGGAAAATGTTCAGATAATAAGTTTAACAAAACAGCCAATTGTCGTTAACTACTCATCAATGAGATTTTAGTATATAAATGGTTAAGGGAGAAATATGAAATAATTCCCTTCAATTACAGATGATGGCATATTTAATGACAAGTGGTTTCAATGTTCAAAGAGAAAGAGTAAGGCAATCACTCAGGAGAATAGATCCTGCATCGGTAGCATCTCGCTGGTCCAGAACAGTTGTCAGACGACGCTACTTTGTACCCCATCAAAATAGCTTGTGGCACATGGATGGTCACATGAAGCTTGTTCGGTAAGTAAACTGCAATGTCCCATACTATCTGCATACTAGTTAATACTCATATTAATTAAAATCCTTATTATCTGGTTCATTCCACTATATGATATATGGTTTTACCCAGAACTAACTTCAACAGAATTTTTCATGTTTAAAGTTTTTATCAATATGCTTCCCCCTACCAAATTTTACCAGTGTTCAAATTTGGAGTTACCATACCACTCCTTATTGTGCAAATGGGGCATTAAATATCTGTCATTTGATTACAGATACCATCAATCAATTTATAATGGCATCATAAAACTTTCATCTTGATAAGTATCGACTATTAGACTTCATATAGGACATTTTCACTGAGCCATTTGACCCATGCATTAATGATCTAAGTAATGGACTCCTTAACCACAGCAGAATTATGGGTAACTTTTCAGGATTTAGTCGGCTTTTTGCCATTCATCGGAAAGCTTAAGGAGTCCATTACTTAGGGCAAGTAGAACAAGAGCTGTAATTCTGGTAAAAATTAATGGATAAAAACCATAGTATCTGGGTATCCTTTCCACCAACATGTGCTATCACCGTGACAAAGGACAACAAAATCCGATAATCAACACCCAGGTTTTCAAGCTGATATATTCTTTCAGACACAAATTTCCAAGTCAAACAAGGGTCACAACTGGCAAAAATTAATGGACGAAACCCATAGTATGTGGATATCCTTTCCCCCAACATGTGCTATGCCAAAGCACAATGAAATCCAATAATAAAGACATACACAGAATGTTTGTTATGGACGCATTGTCCAGCAAAGGGCCATAATGCTGGAAAAAAATTGCACTATGTTGAGAACATTTTCAAAATGCTGGTCTACTGGCATACCAAAGGACATCCAAATTGGACTATCAATACTTGAGCTGTGTTGAGAAATGTTTGTTATGGACAGACAGCTCGATAGACAGACGTCTCCACTTTATTCCCCCGGATCCTCCTTCAGCGGGTTGGGGGCATAATAAGTATGTGGATATACCCCATTATTATTACCATCCCATCATTTTATTTCAGATGGGGCTTGGCAACGCATGGTTGTGTGGATGGGAAAACTAGGATGATTACATATATGAAATGTTCAACTGATAACTCATCGTCAACTGTTTTGGAATCATTTCTTCAAGCTGTGCTTACATATGGAGTGCCATCGAGAGTGAGGTCTGATTATGGAGGCGAGAATGTCCAGGTTGCTGTTTTAATGAATATTTTGAAAGTATGAATAATAGTCATCTGACGGGAGAGAGCGTTCATAATCAGAGGAATGAGAGAATGTGCAGAGATGTGTACAAGGAAGTTGTTGAGAAGTATTATTTATTGTTTTATTCTTTTGAAGATGAGAATGTTCTGGATCCTGGTGATGATGTACATAAATTTTGTTTACATTATGCTTATATTGATTGTATAAATGCAGATTTACAAGCTTTCATGCAGGCGTGGAATTCTGATAAGTTATCTTCAGAACAAAATATGTCTCCAGAACAGCTTTGGATTCAAGGCACAATTGGTAGAATTGATAATAACTCAATTGCTGAGGACATTAGAAGGAGAGTTCAAGATTTCACCAGTACTAATCAATATAGTACACCTCAAGATGGAGCTGAACCAGATGCTGTCCATGTTTCCGGAGTCACCATCTCAGTTTCTGAAGCTCAGAGCAATGAAATTTTCCAAAGGGCCTCAAACATTACAGATCCAAAAGATAAATATTTGGTTTGCAAGTCAATATTAGAAAGTCCCCAATGAAGTTGATTGTTTAGTTGGAAATTTACATAGCTGTGGCTTGAATAAGTAACTTCTAGATTCACATTTTTAGTGACATTTTGTTAACTTATTTCAGTGACTTAAACTCAGAAGTTAGCACCCAACAACAGTTCCACTGGTAGAATGTAGCAATCAACTAATTTTGTTGAAATTTCCAACCACATCGACTGTGCCATTTCAGAGAACACAACTATGCACAAATGAAAATATTTACTACTTTATTCAGGACAAATTGTGTTTTTTTTCTGCCTACATGTATTTGAATATGAAATAAATCAAAATAACTTATTAAACTTGGGCAAGATTATATTATATCGAATCACTTAAAAGTGTTAATGCCAACCAAAAATTAAGTCACATGAATTCTTTCTACAGTTTATGTCCATATCAAGCTAACCAATTCTTTTCATATTTAAATATCAATAATTATTAAATTTATTTTCTGATCACACAGCAAGGAGTTGTTCAACATAGATATTTAAAATATTAAATAAAATGACAGTATTATAGTACTATTACCATTATTTAATGTCCCATGCGTTTCTATGTATCTTTTAGGGGATGATAGAAATTCCAAGTTTCCAATCTTTAAAGCAAACTTGAAATTTATATCATATACCGGTATAGATTATTACTGGCAAACAATATATAATTAAATCTTATAATGTTGTTTCCCAAAATTCTTTATGATGGTCATTCATTGTCAGACTAACAACTATCCACTTGAAATGATGGACGACCATCATAAAATACTCTAATATTTACATTTGCTGTCCCACAGCCTTAGCGTTGGAACAGGGAAGAAATAATTTTGGTTTGTGATTTAAGCTGCTGCAGGCTGTTGATCATGCCATGAATTTCTACTCTGGATACTACCAAGGAGATCATATTCCATATTTCTTTGTTAATATACTTGTTCCTTAATTAATAATAATCTAATTTACAGTAGGAAGTGGTCCCAGCTTGAGATTTCATGATTTTTGTGAGCCGTTATTGAAGTAAACTTTGAATTGATTACCTAGGAGAATTTCCGTTACTGTGAGTGACGCAAAGCAAAATCGCCTCCCCAAAGTCACTTAAATCATACAATTTCAAGCTGGGACCTTCACCTACTGTGAAATAGGTATAGCAACAGGTATTATATATTAATAATTTTATTCATTCAATAAATTCATTGTTTTCAAAGTTCCCATGTTTTTAAATTGCGGAATATGATCTCTATAGGCATAGCCAGTTAGAGATTAATGACATGATCTACTGCTGGCTGGTGCCACCAAAGCTCACCATGAAATACAAAGTCTAGGAATAGATCTCTAATTTATAAATATATTATTTTTGCTAGAGAAAGTAACTATGAGTATAGTCAAGCAGTTTAATCAAATATATTGTCTAACAATGTATAAATTTCTCAAAATTAGAACTCTATCAAAACAGTTGCAGTCACTGGTGTATATTAATAGCATTTATGGTTTAAAAGTATAAACCATATGGTAAATTTATTTATTATATGCTAAACAGTAATTTATCAAAAAACAAGTTGTGGTTAAATTAATTTTAATATCCCCCAGACCGATTCACTTGTGTGTAGCAATGTACAATGTACATGCATATTTTAACATTCTTGTGAATCAGTAGAATAACTGTTATTATTATAGTTATATTTAAAAATTTCATTTGAAATTCGACCCAATTATGGGGGAAATAACTCGGAATACAGAAGTCTATTTATCTATTCAGCGGATGGTGAAGTGAACAGACAGTGATCAGCTGTTGGCTTTTGATACATCTATTGAAGGCGATTGTGAGAAAATTTATCGTTGAAATGGTGAATTTCTTTGGTAATGCATATAATAAAGAGAATATAGTGTTTTATTAATACATAATGACAATTATGTCATTCATAAATGAGACAAATGTTTATTTTATCAAACTAAACATTTCTCTCGTTCTCTCATGACATAATTGCTGTATGCACTCAAAAAACTAGATATTCTCTTATATATCATTATTTCCATTCTGAATAATAAATGATAAGTCTCGTAGGTAATCTTAAAGGGGTGCTGTACACCAATTTCAATAAATCCCCAGTAATAACAATGATCTAATATCAATAATACATAGAAAATCAAATTAATTTGACAGAAATTGGATTGGGCAACACATGGAACACATGATCATGTAAAAAATAATATTGACGCGGAGCGCGAACTGAAGCCACTCAATGACTAGGGACTATATGCAGTAACTTAAATGAGTATGTAATCTTGCCATCCGCAAGGTATATAATATTACTTCATACTGAACAGACTTTCAAATTATAAGTAAGTAAACAGAAAACAGACTCCATTTGGCAGCATTTATTCCGCGGCTATAAGCCTATGGCTTGGGAAAACTTTTTGTTCACAAACTGTATTTTTATATCACCACCCACATATATGCATGCACATATGAAATGCAACAAAATCAACATATATTACTTTATTACTATATGTACTACTGTAACTGAAACAGGGCCTTTATTCAGTGAAGGTGTGGTCTGCAGGCCATCTGTGCCCTTCGCACACATGCATTATGATCTTGAACAGGCTCCCTTTGGGAGCATTTACTCAGCAGCATATATAGGCCTATAAGACCATAGGCCCCTGCACTGCGGCCCATTTGCGCACCTCCCGCCCATTTTGGTATTGTATCAACATTTTATACATAAAAATTTGCCATTACTCAGATATATACTCCTTCAAATCCACACTCAATGCACAACTTTCAAAGACAACATCCATTACTTATATTCACACTGAAGTGGCAAATGGAAAGACCATTTAGCACCCATTTTCAATGATGGCATAGAAAGTTTGAATCTCCACTCTAAACCCCATGCACTTCCATGACAAAATCAACATGCATTTCAACTTTTATTCACACTCAACCTGAACAGACAAATTGAATTATATCACCCATTGTCAAAATACAATAGCAATGCAAGTGTGGGTTTGTGTACATCACATGATGTCATTTGGACAAACGTCATAACAAAATTAATAGTGTCTACTTGAATGCAAATACAGCATTTGGGGGGACCAAGTTTGAACTCAGGTTCTCTTTGACCAATCGGCATGAAAGTTGTTAAGTCGTCTTCTATGATTAACTGTAGGCCTTGTTCCCAATTTGCTGAAAAGTTATAAATGCGCCAAAAGGGTGACATAATTACAAACACGTAGATAGACACACACAGATGACGGGTTATATATATATATATATATATATATATATATATATATATATATATATATATATATATATATATATATATAGATTAATTAAATGCAATGACTATCGATGGCAAAATTATTTGTGTTAGATTATTGCTGATAGTTGCCGCCCGAATCAATATGTAAATATTTAAAATTGGGCGTAGTTCAGATGATGTTTTCTATGAAGTGGTATGGTCGATTTCTTTGAAGTTTTCGGTGATGTTATTAGAATGCTACATTCCCCAGGTTTGCATAGCACCTGAGTAGGTACCCCATCAAGTCCATCAATGATCCATCATCTGGGTGGTATAGAATTGGCCCATCAATCATCATACACTTGGTCTCTGAGATTAAATAAACAATAAATTATAATTCATTCTGCTGGTTGGCAGCAGGGACTACTGTAATTGTGTGTATCAGTGATATTTGTTTATCAACACATTTGAAATATTACCATTGTATCTGTGATACATTCAAGTGACATACCAAAATTTTAAGTTTTAAGACTTTTGAAATTTTACGGATTAACATTATGTTTCGCAAAGTTAAAGGCATGGGTGTCTTCACAGTGGTATTGCTGTTAAAATAGTTACATCCATTAAACAGAAAGAATATTAAAATATAGACAGATTTTGTTCTTTATACCAATCATAAATTTTGTGTAAATAATATGATGTTGTCAAGTTTGTATGCAGTGTTATGTAAAAGAAAGCCAAATTCTGTTAAAGTACAGTACATTGTATGTAAAGATCGTACGAAAGCAAAACACGCAACACCACAAAGTGGACTTTGGTTCAAAATGTATAGCATTAGCACTTTCTTATCCTCGCCACACAAGATTTTGTTGTTGAATGGGTCACCGTGAATCACTCTTTCAAAAAAATCCCCTTTGCTTACTCTTGACGTGCTGTATATAGACAAATTCTCAGCTCACACAAAGGGTGTTTTGTTGATAATATCCCATTTATACCATCATTATATTGTTTTACTATATTCTTGAGGACATTTTCATAATTTGGAAACTTGTTTATAAAATTATAACCTACAACCAAGGCCGTCCATGCCTTCCAACAAATGCACTGCCCAGACTATCCCCCTGCCAAATTGACTTTCCTGTGAAGTTCATTCATTTGATTATGTGTCTTAATTTGAAAGATGTCTTAATCTGGCCTGTGATGACTGAATAAAACTGGCATGATTACCAACAATTATTGAAGTTGGTTTATATTTGTTTGAGTTATCAAGGTGGACAAACAGCAAAAATTTACAAACTAAGGGTGATAACGCAGACAAAATGAAAATGCATACTCTGTCATTTGGCACTCTTTTGAAAGCAAAAAGAAACGATTGTCAGATAACAAAGAAGGATAACTCTAAAATGGAAAATGTGAAAAATGCTAGCTCCTACGATATGAATATGCCAAGCTTTCCTGAATAGATAAATAGTCATTGTTCAATAGCCTATTAACAAGTTATTAATCGTCAATGTGTGATTCTATTGCATTTCAACAGGGCTTTGCTGCATTTGTACTCTGTCCTTCACCCAGTGCAAAATCGTGCTTGTAGTACTAGTTTGTAAATACTTGTGATGAGGCGATTCATCCCTGGCTACATATTCTCATATTGACTAATGACTGACCGATCAGTATGCATATATTTTATTCTTTAATTTACTTTGTATATCTTAATCATATGTGTACTTGGTATACTAGTAAGATATATTTGTAGCTTGAAACTATTGATGTATTACAAACATTCACAGTCTACATAATTATAGTCCCTACCAGGACACTCACATAATGCTAATGGTACAAGTGATGAAATAAATTGGTCAAAGAGATTACTATCTCTTTATTCTTGTGTCATTTTTCATTTTATCATTAAAATAATATGTACTTCATATTACGGTTAGCACTAGTAACAATGCACGGACTATACATATTCATGCTTGCATCTTTAATTCATTCTGAAGTGGAGGGCTTACATTTCATTCATTCCATTATAGGTCGTACTCATGGCTACACATAACGTAAATTTGAGTGAGGTTCGGGATTCTGATGAATATAACTTTACAATGAAATGGAACGAAGCGGAACAGGAAAATGACGATTATTTAAATTCCGCTATTAATACCTGCAATGAATGTGGATACATTTCACCATCACACACTATAGATCAATCAAATAAAAAACCAAAATGTTCAATATTCAGCCTCAACTGTCGAAGCATCAATACAAATTTCGATTCTTTGTGTAATCTCCTATGCGACTTAAAGTCGAATAATAATTCATTCGACGTTATTGCTTTAACTGAAACATTTAAAATACGACAAGCATCGCACTTCCAAATACCGGGATATCACCCTATGGAATTCAAGTGTAGGGCTGATGACGATGATGGTCGAGGTGGTGTATGCCTTTACATAAAAGATTCCATTCACTATAAAAATCGACCCGACCTTAGTGAATTTATTCCACACGTAATAGAAACAATATTCGTGGAAATTAACCCAGGAAAAAATGACTCTCGGATAATCGGCTGCGTTTACAGACCAAATACCGCACCAAAGGCCAACATTGATCAATTTTTGAAAAAAATCGACGATATTCTAGAAAAAATTAATAACCACAAATCATATATATCAGGAGACTTTAATATTGACCTACTCAATTTCAACTCGCATACAAAAACGAACGATTTCATAAATAACATTTTCACAAGAGGATTCGTGCCAAGGATAACTAAACCTACTCGAATGACTGATCATTCAGCAACTCTCATCGATAATATATATACCAATAACCTACAAGGCGAATGTAAATCTGGCATAATCACATGCGATGTTTCCGATCATTTCGGCATATTTTATTCAGAATCTAACCAAAAGAGACAAAACAGCACCAATAATAACGAAGCTATCACTAATCAAAGAAGTTTTAGTCCTGATAACATAATTAGATTCAAAAATCTTTAAAAATCTTGTACCTTTGACTCCGTCACATCTTGTAGAAGTGTCGACCAAGCATATGAAATCTTCTTAGATATCTATATGAATGCATATGAACTAGCTTTCCCATCAAAAGTCGACATATACCCAAAAAAATCATAAAACGCAATCCTTGGATGACAGCTGGATTGATTAAGTCAAGTATTGTTAAGAACCAGCTATATTTACACAAATTGAATAAACCCACGGAAACGAATGTAAATAAATATTTGAGTTATCGTACCTTATATAATAAACTAATCAGAAGGAGTAAAAATATATACTATACAAATATTCTAGAAGTAAATAAAAATAACTTAAAGAAAACATGGGAAATACTTAAGGGTGCATTGAAGATAAATGGAAACACAAATAATAACCCCAAGATCTTTACCGAAAACGGAATAGAACTTGAAAATTCCAAACTCATATCGGAAAAGTTCAATGACTTTTTCTCAAAAATTGGGCGGGAAACTAGCCAACTCAATGAACATGAAAATGACTCTCATTTTACAGATTTTCTCCATAACCGCAAACCAGACGATATCAATTTCAAAATAATTCCGACCTCTATACAGGAGATCATCCTCACGTGTTTCTCTATGACTGGGAAAGTATCAAGGGATTTCAATGGTATATCAACTAAACTTATCAAGGAAACAATTGAGGAGATAGCCCCAGCATTATTGCATATTTTTAACTTGTCCTTAGAGCATGGAATAGTCCCTAACAAAATGAAAATTTCTAAAGTAGTCCCGATCCCAAAAAATAATACCACTCATGAAATTTCCAACTACAGACCTATCAGCATTCTTCCAGCTATCTCTAAAATTCTCGAAAAAATAATGCATAAACGATTATTAGACTTCTTAAATGAACAAAACATACTCTATAAACACCAATACGGCTTCCGTCCTAATCATTCAACCTTCCATCCTGTATTACACCTCCTCGATCAAGTTGTCTCAAATAATGACAAAATGACAAGAGATTCCACTTTAGCTCTATTTCTCGACCTCTCAAAAGCATTTGACACAATAAATCACGATATTTTACTCCATAAACTAGATCACTATGGTATACGAGGCACAGCATACTCATGGTTTCAGAGCTATCTGCAAAATAGAAGGCAATATGTTGAACTCAATGGTATTAAATCTAAATTAACGGAAGTGACGTGCGGAGTGCCACAGGGATAAATTCTGGGACCGATATTTTTCTTAATTTACGTTAACGATATGTCAAATTCGACAACCATGGATATCTTATCATACGCGGACGATACGACTCTAGTAACTCTCAAAAAAAAATTCATGCTTCAAAAACGCGCGATACGAGTTTTATGTAATAAGAAATATAGAAGCCACACAGAACCTCTCTTTAAAAAAGAAAATATACTCAAAATCTACGACATCCACAAAGTACAAGCGGCTGTTTTCATGCATGATTGGTATCATATGCGCTTAATAGAATCATTCACCGACATGTTTACCAAACGCAAAACCGGACAAGACACCCGGCAAAAGCACCCACTATTTTTTTTTAAACCAAGAACATCTTGGTCCCAACGACTACCATTCCATTCTTTTCCAACTATATGGAACAACTTAGATAACGAATTTACATCATACCAATCCAGACACACATTCAAACGGCGTGTATATGCCGATTGCATTAAAAAATATGCTGCAACAATCAAAGATGTCCCGACTGTGTGGTAGCTCGTCAATAAGTGACTTCCCCTATATCGCAATCCTCAACCTCACTCAGCACATTCCTACTCGACTTTCAAGGAACATCCCACTGACAAGAAAGAGACAAACCATCGAGTAACCAATAAGCGATTTATCTAGACGTATACCCTCCATGTATATAACCCAGTTAAATGCAACCATTGTGTGATACATAATTATATAGCCGTGCATTGTACAAGAAATCTTGACCGCCTATCGTAACATCTTTTCTTCTTTAAGGGGGTGGCAGTAAGACAGTCTAGTCTGACTATGCCACCCCCTCAAATATACAATGTAATATTTGTCAAATGTATTATGCATTAATGTGTGTATATTGAAATAAAATATCCTATCCTATCCTATCCTAACCTTTAAAGAGGCTTCACTGTACAAAATTTATGGCTCCAGATACTGGTATAATTGAGTTATTGTATAATACTTCTTCATAATATTGAATAATCAATCAGTTTCTAACTCAAATTACCCAATTACCCCTGTATTGTTCCCTGAAGAACAAGATGGGACATATTTATAGTCTAAGACTCGGGACACAACATGGGGTACTAGTAAAGATCAACGAATGCCATTGCCTGAATATAGGTGTCCTTTCACATCATGACCATAGCTGTTGAAAGTGACATTAAATTGTTCTAGTTTTTGGTGGAAGGAACGAAGTCTTAAAGATGATCTATCTCTTTGTAAACATGTGTTATATTATATAATATAGTTACCGGTGTATAAAATATTAGATATGAATCAAAGACCCCTGTCCGGAAATTGATTAATATTCATTATATTTCAAATATTTTCGGGTCTAAAAACGTGTGATAGTTTAGCGAATGAACAATAGTGGTTATTGTTAACAGAGACCAGAATTTTTAATGTGTAATTTCGTCACAAATAAAAGTTAATTAGATTCTTTATCGCTTATAACAATGTAATAACACAATACAAACAAGCAACCTGGGATATTTGACATTTTGTGCATAGCTACAGGAACACCCTAATGATCTCTATCGATATACGATATTGTCTGTTCTAAAAATAGATTAATAAAGTGTCCCACTTTAATAATCATGTCATTGTCAAGCCTTGAAATAGCGTGTCTGTCATTTGCAGAATGAGGTCCCCAGAGGGTGAATTTAGTGACGATACCCCGAATAGCGGGCTAGCATCACCATATTCACCCTCTGGGGACCTCATTCTGCTTACATCTCAGCAAAATGAGGTTCCCAGAGGGTGAATTTGGTGATGCTAACCCGCGGGCGGGGTAGCATCACTAAATTCACCCTCTGGGAACCTCATTCTGCAAATGACACACACTATTTCAAGGCTTGGTCATTTTATAATAAGATATTCGAAATAAAGTCAATATTAATTGATAGAAGCGTTACCAGATGTGGGTCTTCAATTCATATATTTATTTTATACCCATAAAATTATTTCAAAATTATTATATAAGGAGATAATCAATCTTTAATACAGGAATAGTAAACTGTAGCCATTAATTTTACACTGAATGCCTCTTATACATGTCCAAACCCTTTGCTCCCAATGATGGTTTCGATAAATACTTCCTTGAACCTCTCATAGCTACATGACATCCATAGATGGAATATCATGTAATAGGCACATGTAGATACAAAGTGATATCTTTTTATAGTATTCCCATCAGTATCCACTTCTTGTGAGAAATGGACTTCGAATGATTTCTCAAATCCTCCCAGAACTACGGTTCTGCATCCGGTAATATATTGCAGAATGTCTTCAAGAAGAACTTGTCTGCTGCTGTCATATGAAATTTTCTTATCTGAAAATATAGCAGCCAATGCTGGTCATCAAAGGACAACAGTGCTTCGTATTTGTGCTTTTGTGCATTGATGCAGAATTTAAAACAAATATACTCAATATATTCTTAGGTTTACACTAATAATAAACTTGAAATTGTGTCTTTCACATGAGGAAATTATTCTAAAATAATCTATTCCTTGCTTTAAAATGTGCTAAGACTTTATATAAAAAATTAACTTGACTTTTTCTGCTTCAGAGCAAAATTCTATCCACTAAGAATCATACATATGTATCAAATACCCAAGATATAGCTTATTAAGTCAATACTTTTCCTCACCTCCCACTGCTAAGGGGAACCCCTTTGATTTGTGATGTTATCGTTACATTCACATAATATAATATAAGATAGGTATATTTATATAGTGCACTTATCACAAACTGTTTCAAGGCTCATTTATATAGTAAGAGTGCTTATTGTCTAAACGATAAATTGAGTAATCTGCAAAAGAACCTCTTGATACTTTGTGCGTGGCTCACCTTTGAGAACACGCAGGTCATTGTTTAGTTGGAGTAAAAATTTCCCAATTTTTATTTTTGGTTCTTAAAAAAAAGCCAATGTCTCAAAAAGCTAACTCGATTCGGGGGATGTGGGGTCTGTGACCTTTTATTTTACTTACTGTTTTCAGGGTGTCAGGATGTTAACTTGAGCAATATTCAACAGAATTTCTGGATATTTTGTACGTGGTTCGAATTTGATCACGGTCCAATGATTTTTGCCACTTTTTCGACTTAGAAATCACTGTTTTTGGGGTTTTCCAGATGGTAACTTGAGCAATATTCAACATAATTTATTGATATTTGGTACATGATTCATATTTGAAAAGATTCAGGCCAGGCTCTAAGTTGGTCTGATGATTGTTGATGGAGTTATGCCATTTTTCGTATTGTACAATGTAAATATTTTAGTACAGACTACATACTGTACCATTGACACAGATAGGTTGTATTGTGATTGATTGGACAACAGTCATGACTGCCATCATAGTCAAGGTCATGTTAAGCTAAAGTGTCAATGACATTTTCATTAAATAATGTATCAATATTGTATGGTATAGCCCATACCTTCCACATCATAGATAAAGGATTCAAGGAATCCAATTATCTTTTGTGACTGAGATCTTATGTTGGATCCTTCTTCACCATAGTCTTTAAATGAAAAGCATTGGTAGAGCAATACTGCTGTCAATGGAGTGGAGGGCGCACACTTTTTACAAAGTATCGTCTCGATGACACCTGGAAAATGTTTCAAATCTTAATCAAATGTGCCAGCCATTTTAGGATATGACTACTGAAGTCAAGGATGTTAAGAAAGCACCCCATTTGTGAAAATAATTCAGCAAAATAAGCACTAAAAGACTAAAATATGCAATGAGAAATGTTTGATTTATTTTCATGCAAATAGCAATGATTTCAGATGGTAGACTGTTGGGTTCATATGCTCGATAATGCAGTATGATTTTTACAACTATTTCCTGTAAAACTCTATTGACCTCCTCAACAAACATTTTTATTATTTTAAAAACATATTTTTGCATATATATATTAGAAAATATCTCTTATATTGTGAGGGTGAAAAGGTGTTGTTATAGTACTATAGCATACATTGGTTACAGATGATAATGTTTTTCCACTTAATTTGATAGTTTGAAATCAAGGTTTTTTGAAAATTCTCGTTGGGTGCCTCCTTAAGATAATAACTGACTATCAGGTGTAGTATATTGCTGACAGCCTGTACTGTATTGATGCGTTTCAAGAAATATGTTCAAGTCAATGTGTTTATCGGATACTTTACTAGCCATATGGTTCATTCTTCAAGGAAACAACATATGTACCGGCTCTGAGATTATTTGATCTGAATGAAAGTACCCACATGCACAGGTCACGCACATGCCATAACAGGAATATTTTTTATTGTATTATTTCACAGGGCCATTTGATTATTTTATGCTAAAAGTTTTGTGGGACCTGTGTAACCCATGACTAAGGTCCGAACAAACCTAATCATTGTCAGTGATTATATGAGAACGGTAAATATTTAAAACAAAAATATATATGCTGATATGGCCTCAATAACATCATGGTACTAATGACATTTAGAAGGGATTAATAAATGGGGAGTTATTATTCACTCACACTTGGTTTATCAATTGGAGACATTTTGGGAGCACCATGCTGGAGGCCTATGTCTAAAACTTCTAAATATAGAACAAATAAATTTCCCATTAATTAATACTATATTTAGCACATTATAATAAAATAATATTGAAATAAAATCCATATCTTTTAAAAAACAAAATTGAAAAGCTTGGTTTATTACCTGCATGCTTTCTTAGGCATGATATTAGACCAGCCTCTTCCGCACCATTCCAGAATGCAGAAAGCATTGGCTGCCTTTGGGTCACCCAACTATAATGGCCAGTCAGACACTTTACTATCTTGTCTCGTGATGATGAATCAATTGGAATATAGAGATCTGCTGCCTCCATCAGCTGTTGTAATCCTGGTATGGATGTACTGGTATCCAACTGTGCGGCATTCTTTAGCTGAAACCATGCAATAAAACATGCTCATTTTATATTATAGACTTAGATTTTACCTGATTTGAACCAAATTTGGTATATTAGTTTACCACCCCAAAATACAGATTAAGTTCGAATATGGGTTTCTTCCACATGATTTTGACTGAGTTATGCCCCTTTTTCGACTTAGATTTTACCTCATATGCTGTTTCTAGATGTCTATATGCCTCACTCTACTCCAGAAACGGGCGTATTATGTCACGCCCCGACGGCACGCTCTTGTTCTAATTTGGATAAAATTTGGATTCAAATTGTCAATTAGAGCTATACTGTCCTAGCTTATATGGATACACTATACTTTTCTCTTTATTTACAGAACACTGAAGTCTTCTTATTTGGATAGAGACACTATTTCATACTCTATACTCTGTATTCAAATATGAGATGTCTTGCTACACTCTATATGATCACATTGATGAATTCTCCTAACTTCTGCAAATTTCCACTTGCAAGTCCCTCAGAAAACATGCTAAATCTCAGGCCCTATTTGAGCTGAATTAAGGCATAAGGGGAAGGTATTTTAAATGCACGGAAAAGCAATACAGTTACAAACATACAGACATACAAAGAGTTGTGTTTTATAGGCTATGAGTCATAATCAAATGTGTCAGCAGTAAGCAATTTTGAGACAAATAAGTCATTCGAAAATATTCTATAATTACCTCCTCTATTATCCCTCTGGCCTCCCCAATGACTGACTCGAGGGTTGCTGGCAAGGCGTAGACTTCCTCCAATCCGAATTGAAGGACAGCATGATGGAAAACTGGTCTAATTCTACTCCAGTACAAGTTGACGGTTTTTGTTAATACTTGGCTCATAGCATTTCTATGAGCCCTATAGTTTCCTATGTGTTCACACAATCATGATTGGTTGAATTTATTTTGTTATAATACTTCATCCCAGCTAATGAACGCATGGCTAAATTCTCTTAAGTTTGAAATGTAGGTTTGTAAATATGTTGTTGTGCTGTCAAAATGTTTACATTTTGAAATATTTTCATGAAGAATAAGAGGATATAAGATATAATTATCTCAGTGTGTCAACAATTTCTTGTACAAATTAATTGGTTAGAACAGCTAAGAATTCTAAATTTTTCAAAAAGAACTTACCCTCTAATAAAGATGAGCTAAGCATCTGCTGGTGAAGCAGCTCCATATACTCTCTTTGGAGCCCACCCTCGTCAATCCCTTCTTCATGGAGAAAATGGATCTGGAATATGAACATTAATAATATTAATCCCTACCAAAACAAGGTTAAAAAAATCTGTAAAGCAGAAAAATAAAAAAGTTTGGCCTTACATTGATAGATAAACTCAGCAGGAGCCATCTACTCCACCATGACAATTTATAGATAACAGTAGCAGCTGCAGCCTGACAGTATGTTTTTTATTGTGAGAAATTCACTCTAAATATGAAAATCTGGGAATGTTGTAATATTGTTCCATTCATATACAGATTGTTATCTTATAAGAAACATGGGTTGGCTGGTAAGATTACAGTTATTGTTTTATTGTCAATTATATACACATAAAGTAATCCAAGGAAATTCCTGTCCACCTGTAAGACAAGGTTTGCCCCATATTCCATGGCTTGAATTAACACTCCATACAAAATTAATATTTAAATTTGAAAGATAGGACAGTTAATTAACAAAGAATGTCACTTTCCTTCAAATGTCTGGCTACTCTGGCTTTAAAGGCCATTAACAACTCTCACATTGTATACAAAATTGACAAACGAGTCATGATCATGTATATTCTCCAACAAAACAAATTTATCAGTCAAATATTATGGTGTTATATTGAATTCAGGTATGCAATGTTAATGTTTTGATGGCACCAGGCTCTAAAATAAGTAATCACTTAATTTCTTCAGGATTGTAATCACCTGTGAACACTGCTGAATCTATCAAATATATTGAGGATTGTACTGTACAGAATTATATTTTGTTACTCCAATTTGTGATAAATATCTAACTACACTTGGAAACTGCTTCATAGCCTATCATAAATTGATCTCCAGTGGATGGTAAAAAATGGAATGGGTCGGTACAGTATACATGTGGATGATGTACCATGATTCCAAAACTATTCCTGACTATAATGCCAACCAGTCCAACTGGTATCTAACTGATTCATGAACAAACATCTAAGCTTGATAATGTTCAAAGATATTAATTGTTATATTCCATGTTTTGGAACTGAAATAGCCACGTACTATTAGAGCTCTATAACTATGAATAAGAGTTGTATACTGATTAGGATGGAAGTTAGAGAAACTTTGGGGGTAGGTGTCTAAAAATCGGGTGGAAACAAATATTTTTTGCTGGCTTGGGGTGAAGGGTTCCCAAAATTGCCAGATGCAAACAAAACATAGCATACCTGCCTGCAATTTATTTTTTCTACCACCTCCCCCACATTATAAATACTCTGCAACATACACTAGTCCATGCTAGTAGTCAAATAATTCTGAAATGTATTAACCTTTCCATGACTGGAGTTTCTTGAACATTTGTGTAAATACCCTGTGCCAATGTATTCTCTTATATATGCAAGTCTCCCATAGGGAGCCTCGAATGGATTGAGTTAACTGGATTCAAATCGCAATTCGCGATGCAAATTCCAATTTTGGCTTACCAATTATTTACAATGAAAAACATGTATTGGTATCGTAGGAAATGCTATACAAAATCTACCAAGTGCTGCAAAATGCTATACAAATTTTAAAAATTAAATCGACCCCTGGAGCCTCACATATATACCTGTAAGATAATACATTGGCCTCAGGGACGCCGGAAGCACGAAAGGGCAAGGGGGGCAAACGAGCCAGTAGGGCACCATTTGGGTCCCAATTAGACACCCCGGACAAGGGCAAGGGAGGGGGGGGGGGTGCCCCCTCATTCCCCCCTTCTCCGGCGTCCCTGGCTGGCCTAAAAATATTAACCTTGTAAGCTAGTGCATTCTTTAATACATGCGAGGCTCCCTATGGGAAACTTGCATCTATAAGAAAATTCACAGGCATAGGATCTTTAATGCTGCAATAGTGCAGCTCCCATCATGAAAGGGTTAATCTATGGGAGGCCATTTTCACATTTATTCCTGATTTGCACTTAAGCGCAAATAATTCTTGTTATTTGCGCTTAAGCGCAAATAAATCCAGATATTTGCGCTTAAGCGCAAATAATAGAAATTATTTGCACTTAAGCGCAAATCATTTGCGCTTGAGCGCAATTCATTTGCGCTTAAGCGCAAATAAATATCAAGAATCCTTTAGGGAAACTATTTGCGCTTAAGCGCAAATCATTTGCGCTTAAGCGCAATTCATTTACGCTTAAGCGCAAATAGATCTTCCTTTTTAGAAAAACACCCCTTCATATCAATGGCTCAAGCCTTGCTACCATGTGATCATAAGGGGAGGAGTTCCAGTGATGCTTTGCCAAATAAAAATGAATGGGAACAGTTCATTGTGCAACCATGTCCTACTCCGAAGGCTACGAAAGACAGTTTTCACATTCAGGCTATCACCCCCATAAGATTTTTAGGAAGGTCTAAACCAATTAAGTTATCATTTTTCATTAGGAATCCATTTTCCCTCCTTTTTTCATTTGATCTTGGGGCAGCTGGGTGTACATGTACATCATATATAAGTATTACAATGCAAATATCATTTCTAAATAATTATGGGTGTTGATCTAACTATGACAACATTGAGCAGGATTTTGCGACAAAAAAATTAATTTATGATGGATGACAGGACTGTTCAGTCAGCAAATGAAAGATACTCATTAAAGTCTGAATTGGATCAGTGTATTTGGAGAGGATTAAACCTTCAATGGCTTCATCATTCTGTTCATTGAGGTGCAGTCTCCATAGGATAAGTTGAAGGCTTTGTTTGGTATTTAAGACATTTTTCTCCAATGAATCAAGAGTTGAATCAAGAACAGAAGATAATTCATTCACAGAATCAATTGCCGGAGGAAGAGGTTAGTATCAATTTAACCAATGATTGGATTTTAAATTAATTAGATCGATCGGTCTTATTAATATTAAAACCAATTGAATTGGTCTTTTCCAGACTTGCATGTACGTTAACTGGAATAAGGGGAATCACTTTAAACTGTTCTATATTTAACCCAATTGTGTTGTAACATCATATAATACATAGATCTCTGTCAATCTGTTAGGTTTCCAGATTATTTGCGCTTAAGCGCAAATAAGTTATTTGCGCTTAAGCGCAAATAATCTAATGGTTACCAAAGCTCTCAGTCTCCATTAGATTATTTGCGCTTAAGCGCAAATAAAGCCTGGCATCTTCATACCATATCAAGTTTTCATTCAACACCGATATTGTGCACGTGGTATTTCTGTCATCGTACCCCTGATTAACCCTTTCATGATGGGAGCTGCACTATTGCAGCATTAAAGATCCTATGCCCGTGAATTTTCTTATAGATGCAAGTTTCCCATAGGGAGCCTCGCATGTATTAAAGAATGCACTAGCTTACAAGGTGAATAATTTTAGGCCAGTCAGGGACGCCGGAGAAGGGGGGCATGAGAGATGCAAGAAGGAAACATCATTTCTTGTACTTCTGCAACTTTATTAAGCACTTATCAACTATTGTCTCAATCAAATCAATTCACTAATAAATTCAGCCTAAAAAAAAACAAACAAAAAACAAGAATTGTCCTAGTAACATACCTGTATTTTCACATTAGTTCAAATCAGTCTTTTCGTGTCATCTAGAATTGATACAGTGACATAGCTAAATGAATACTGGGCTACTTACTATTTGAACGCTTACCCAGCACCTATACCCCGCTCCCAAACCAAAGTAACCTAAAATAACATGTATTCTTAAAACATTTATCTTTTTTTTTTCAGCCAAGACCTAGTGGTACTCATAATTCTGCACCTGTATCAACTACAGACAGACACGCTATTTCAAGGCTTGACAATGACATGATTATCAAAGTGGGACACTTTATTAATCTATTTTTAGAACAGACAATATCGTATAGCGATAGAGATCATTAGGGTGTTCCTGTAGCTATGCACAAAGTGTCAAATATCCCAGGTTGCTTGTTTGTATTGTGTTATTACATTGTTATAAGCGATAAAGAATCTAATTAACTTTTATTTGTGACGAAATTACACAATACAAATTCTGGTCTCTGTTAACAATAACCACTATTGTTCGTTCGCTAAACTGTCGCACGTTTTTAGACCCGAAAATATTTGAAATATAATGAATATTAATCAATTTCCGGGACAGGGGTCTTTGATTCATATCTAATATTTTATACCCCGGTAACTATATTATATAATATAACACATGTTTACAAAGAGATAGATCATCTTTAAGACTTCGTTCCTTCCACAAAAAACTAGAACAATTTAATGTCACTTTCAACATCTATGGTCATGATGTGAAAGGACACCTATATTCAGGCAATGGCATTCGTTGATATTTACTAGTACCCCATGCTGTGTCCCGAGTCTTAGACTATAAAAATGTCCCATCTTGTTCTTCAGGGAACAATACAGGGGTAATTGGGTAATTTGAGTTAGAAACTGATTGATTATTCAATATTATGATGAAGTATTATACAATAACTCATATATACCAGTATCTGGAGCCATAATTTTTTTACAGTGAAGCCTCTTTAAATGAAAAATGACACAAGAATAAAGAGATAGTAATCTCTTTGACCAATTTATATCATCACTTGCACCATTAGCATTATGTGAGTGTCCTGGTAGGGACTATAATTATGTAGACTGTGAATGTTTGTAATACATCAATAGTTTCAAGCTACAAATATATCTTACTAGTATACCAAGTACACATATGATTAAGATATACAAAGTAAATTAAAGAATAAAATATATGCATACTGATCGGTCAGTCATTGGTCAATATGAGAATATGTAGCCAGGGATGAATCGCCTCATCACAAGTATTTACAAACTAGTACTACAAGCACGATTTTGCACTGGGTGAAGGACAGAGTACAAATGCAGCAAAGCCCTGTTGAAATGCAATAGAATCACACATTGACGATTAATAACTTGTTAATAGGCTATTGAACAATGACTATTTATCTATTCAGGAAAGCTTGGCATATTCATATCGTAGGAACTAGAATTTTTCACATTTTCCATTTTAGAGTTATCCTTCTTTGTTATCTGACAATCGTTTCTTTTTGCTTTCAAAAGAGTGCCAAATGACAGAGTATGCATTTTCATTTTGTCTGAGTTATCACCCTTAGTTTGTAAATTTTTGCTGTTTGTCCACCTTGATAACTCTAACAAATATAAACCAACTTCAATAATTGTTGGTAATCATGCCAGTTTTATTCATTCATCACAGGCCAGATTAAGACATCTTTCAAATTAAGACACATAATCAAATGAATGAACTTCACAGGAAAGTCAATTTGGCAGGGGGATAGTCTGGGCGGTGCACTTGTTGGAAGGCATGGACAGCCTTGGTTGTAGGTTATAATTTTATAAACAAGTTTCCAAATTATGAAAATGTCCTCAAGAATATAGTAAAACAATATAATGATGGTATAAATGGGATATTATCAACAAAACACCCTTTGTGTGAGCTGAGAATTTGTCTATATACAGCACGTCAAGAGTAAGCAAAAGGGATTTTTTTGAAAGAGTGATTCACGGTGACCCATTCAACAACAAAATCTTGTGTGGCGAGGATAAGAAAGTGCTAATGCTATACAGTTTGAACCAAAGTCCACTTTGTGGTGTTGAGTGTTTTGCTTTTGTACGATCTTTACATACTGTACTTTAACAGAATTTGGCTTTCTTTTACATAACACTGCATACCAACTTGACAACATCATATTATTTACACAAAATTTATGATTGGTATAAAGAACAAAATCTGTCTATATTTTAATATTCTTTCTGTTTAATGGATGTAACTATTTTAACAGCAATACCACTGTGAAGACACCCATGCCTTTAACTTTGGGAAACATAATGTTAATCCGTAAAATTTCAAAAGTCTTAAAACTTAAAATTTTGGTACGTAACTTGAATGTATCACAGATACAATGGTAATATTTCAAATGTGTTGATAAACAAATATCACTGATACACACAATTACAGTAGTCCCTGCTGCCAACCAGCAGAATGAATTATAATTTATTGTTTATTTAATCTGAGAGACCAAGTGTATGATGATTGATGGGCCAATTCTATACCACCCAGATGATGGACCATTGATGGACTTGATGGGGTACCTACCCAGGTGCTATGCCAACCTGGGGAATGTAGCATTCTAATAACATCACCGAAAACTTCAAAGAAATCGACCATACCACTTCATAGAAAACATCATCTGAACTACGCCCAATTTTAAATATTTACATATTGATTCGGGCGGCAACTATCAGCAATAATCTAACACAAATAATTTTGATAGTCATTGCATTTAATTAATATATATATATATATATATAACCCGTCATCTGTTTGTGTCTATCTACATGTTTGTAATTCTGTCACGCTTTTGGCGCGTTTATAACTTTTCAGCAAATTTGGAACAAGGCCTACAGTTAATCATAGAAGACGACTTAACAACTTTCATGCCGATTGGTCAAAGAGAACCTGAGTTCAAACTTGGTCCCCCCAAATGCCGTATTTGCATTCAAGTAGACACTATTAATTTTGTTACAACGTTTGTCCAAATGACATCATGTGATGTACACAAACCCACACTTGCATTGCTATTGTATTTTGACAAAATTTCCATGCGCTCAACCCATTGTTGGAAATGGGTGATATAATTTAATTTGTCAGTTCAGGTTGAGTGTGAATAAAAGTTGAAATGCATGTTGATTTTGTCATGGAAGTGCATGGGGTTTAGAGTGGAGCTCAAACTTGCTATGCCATCATTGAAAATGGGTGCTAAATAGTCTTTCCATTTGCCACTTTAGTGTGAATATAAGTAATGGATGTTGTCTTTGAAAGTTGTGCATTGAGTGTGGATTCGAAGGAGTATATATCTGAGTAATGGCAAATTTTTATGTATAAAATGTTGATACAATACCAAAATGGGCGGGAGGTGTGCAAATGGGCAGCAGTGCGGGGGCCTATGGTCTTATATGCCTATATATGCTGCTGAGTAAAATCTCCCAAAGGGAGCCTGTTCAAGATCATAATGCATGTGTGCAAAGGGCACAGATGGCCTGCAGGCCACACCTTCACTGAATAAAGGCCCTGTTTCAGTTACAGTAGTACATATAGTAATAAAGTAATATATGTTGATTTTGTTGCATTTCATATGTGCATGCATATATGTGGGTGGTGATATAGAAATACAGTTTTAGTGAACAAAAAGTGTTCCCGAGCCATAGGCTTATAGCCGCGGAATAAATGCTGCCAATGGAGTCTGTTTTCTGTTTACTTACTTATAATTTGAAAGTCTGTTCAGTATGAAGTAATATTATATACCTTGCCGATGGCAAAATTACATACTCATTTAAGTTACTGCATATAGTCCCTAGTCATTGAGTGGCTTCAGTTCACGCTCCGCGTCAATATTATTTAAGACATGATCATGTGTTCCACGTGTTGCCCAATCCAATTTCTGTCAAATTAATTTGATTTTCTATCTATTATTGATATTAGATCATTGTTATTACTGGGGATTTATTGAAATTGGTGTACAGTACCCCTTTAAGATTACTACGAGACTTATCATTTAATATTCAGAATGGAAATAATGATATATAAAAGAATATCTAGATTTTTGAGTGCATACAGCATTTATGTCATGAGTGAGCGAGACAAATGTTTAGTTTGGTAAAATAAACATTTGTCTCATTTACGAATGACATAATTGTCATTATGCATTAATAAAACACTAGATATTCTCTTTATTATATGCATTACCAAAGAAATTCACCATTTAGACGATAAATTTTCTCACAATCGCCTTCAATAGATGTATCAAAAGCCAACAGCTGATCACTGTCTGTTCACTTCACCATCCGCTGAATAGATAATAGCAGGTTATATATAACCATTTTTATGTTTGAGACGATCTGGCGATCGGTTTCATGATTGCCTGCAGTCAGTTTTTGGTGGAGACTGTACGTAATGTAATTTATACTTTTGGTCACGTGAGCGGCCTTCCTTATCAGTCGCCATTTAGCAAACCAGTAAGATCTCTCTCTGGGCGTGGGAAGGTTATTCAAAAGTTATGTAGTTTAAAATATTATATTCGTAATTCATACACATCTCGGGATCGGTAATTGTTTCTTGACCCTCCCTCCCTCCCAGTATGGTTATTTTGTTAAGTTTTGTTATTCTCATGTGTTATGATGTTTTATTACATTTGTTACTCTTGTTTGACTTAATTGTATGGGGCCCTTTTTTGGTCCCCACCTTCACAATTTTATTATTTCGGCTGATTAATGAAGATAATTAAACAGCCATTGAACGAGAAATGATCTCATGTCTTGTGAACTAGCAAATCCCTCCTTGGGCTCAATATTATGTAATCACAGAATATTTATTTAGCCATCTTCTCAGGGCATAAATAGACTTCTGTATTCGAGTTATTTCCCCCATAATTGGGTCGAATTTCAAATTCAATTTTTAAATATAACTATAATAATAAGTTATTCTACTGATTCACAAGAATGTTAAAATATGCATGTACATTGTACATTGCTACACACAAGTGAATCGGTCTGGGGGGTATTAAAATTTATTTAACCACAACTTGTTTTTAGATAAATTACTGTTTAGCATATAATAAATAAATTTACCATATGGTTTAGATTTTTAAACCATAAATGCTATTAATATACACCAGTGACTGCAACTGTTTTGATAGAGTTCTAATTTTGAGAAATTGATACATTGTTAGACAATATATTTGATTAAACTGCTTGACTATACTCATAGTTACTTTATCTAGCAAAAATAATATATTTATAAATTAGAGATCTATTCCTAGACTTTGTATTTCATGGTGAGCTTTGGTGGCACCAGCCAGCAGTAGATCATGTCATTAATCTCTAACTGGCTATGCCTATAGAGATCATATTCCACAATTTTAAAACATGGGAACTTTGAAAACAATGAATTTATTGAATGAATAAAATTATTAATATATAATACCTGTTGCTATACCTATTTCACAGTAGGTGAAGGTCCCAGCTTGAAATTGTATGATTTAAGTGACTTTGGGGAGGCGATTTTGCTTTGCGTCACTCACTGTAACGGAAATTCTCCTAGGTAATCAATTCAAAGTTTACTTCAATAACAGCTCACAAAAATCATGAAATCTCAAGCTGGAACCACTTCCTACTGTAAATTAGATTATTATTAATTAAGGAACAAGTATATTAACAAAGAAATATGGAATATGATCTCCTTGGTAGTATCCAGAGTAGAAATTCATGGCATGATCAACAGCCTGCAGCAGCTTAAATCACAAACCAAAATTATTTCTTCCCTGTTCCAACGCTAAGGCTGTGGGACAGCAAATGTAAATATTAGAGTATTTTATGATGGTCGTCCATCATTTCAAGTGGATAGTTGTTAGTCTGACAATGAATGACCATCATAAAGAATTTTGGGAAACAACATTATAAGATTTAATTATATATTGTTTGCCAGTAATAATCTATACCGGTATGTGACTTTTAATTGAGAATATCTCTTTATAAACACATTCAATTTGAATATTTGTTAAACAAGATGTTTCTAACAAGTTATAGTTACCAGATACTAATGAATGATGACGATTTATGAAATGGATGATATAGTTTATTTCTATCTATATGATATAAATTTCAAGTTTGCTTTAAAGATTGGAAACTTGGAATTTCTATCATCCTCTAAAAGATACATAGAAACGCATGGGACATTAAATGATGGTAATAGTACTATAATACTGTCATTTTATTTAATATTTTAAGTATCTATGTTGAACAACTCCTTGCTGTGTGATCAGAAAATAAATTTAATAATTATTGATATTTATATATGAAAAGAATTGGTTAGCTTGATATGGACATAAACTGTAGAAAGAATTCATGTGATAAACTGTAGAAAGAATTCATGTGACTTAATTTTTGGTTGGCATTAACACTTTTAAGTGATTCGATATAATATAATCTTACCCAAGTTTAATAAGTTATTTTGATTTATTTCATATTCAAATACATGTAGGCAGAAAAAAACACAATTTGTCCTGAATAAAGTAGTAAATATTTTCATTTGTGCATAGTTGTGTTCTCTGAAATGGCACAGTCGATGTGGTTGGAAATTTCAACAAAATTAGTTGATTGCTACATTCTACCAGTGGAACTGTTGTTGGGTGCTAACTTCTGAGTTTAAGTCACTGAAATAATTAAGTCAACAAGATGTCACTAAAAATGTGAATCTAGAAGTTACTTATTCAAGCCACAGCTATGTAAATTTCCAACTAAACAATCAACTTCATTGGGGACTTTCTAATATTGACTTGCACACCAAATATTTATCTTTTGGATCTATAATGTTTGAGGTCCTTTGGAAAATTTCATTGCTCTGAGCTTCAGAAACTGGGATGGTGACTCCAGAAACATGGACAGCATCTGGTTCAGCTCCATCTTGAAGTGTACTATCTTGATTAGTAGTGGTGAAATCTTGAACTCTCCTTCTAATGTCCTCAGCAATTGAGTTATTATCAATTCTACCAATTGTGCCTTGAATCCAAAGCTGTTCTGGAGACATATTTTGTTCTGAAGATAACTTATGAGAATTCCACGCCTGCACGAAAGCTTGTAAATCTGCATTTATACAATCAATATAAGCATAATGTAAACAAAAATTATGTACATCATCACCAGGATCCAGAACATTCTCATCTTCAAAAGAATAAAACAATAAATAATACTTCTCAACAACTTCCTTGTACACATCTCTCCACATTCTTTCAATCCTCTGATTATGAACGCTCTCTCCCATCAGATGACTATTATTCATACTTTCGTCATTCAATATATTCATTAAAACAGCAACCTGGACATTCTCGCCTCCATAATCAGACCTCACTCTCGATGGCACTCCATATGCAAGCACAGCTTGAAGAAATGATTCCAAAACAGTTGACGATGAGTTATCAGTTGAACATTTCATATATGTAATCATCCTAGTTTTCCCATCCACACAACCATCCGTTGCCAAGCCCCATCTGAAATAAAATGATGGGATGGTAATAATAATGGGGTATATCCACATACTTATTATGCCCCCAACCCGCTGAAGGAGGATTCGGGGGAATAAATTGGAGACGTCTGTCCATCGAGCCGTCTGTCCATAACAAACATTTCTCAACACAGCTCAAGTATTGATAGTCCAATTTGGATGTCCTTTGGTATGCCAGTAGACCAGCATTTTGAAAAGGATCTCCACATAGTGCAATATTTTTCCAGCATTATGGCCCTTTGCTGGACAATGCGTCCATAACAAACATTCTGTGTATGTCTTTATTATTGGATTTCATTGTTCTTTGGCATAGCACATGTTGGGGAAAGGATATCCACATACTATGGGTTTCGTGCATTAATTTTTGCCAGTTATGACCCTTGTTTGACTTGGAAATTTGTGTCTGAAAGAATATATCAGCTTGAAAAGCTGGGTGTTGATTATCGGATGTTGTTGTCCTTCGTCACGGTGATAGCACATGTTGGTGGAAAGGATACCCAGATACTATGGTTTTTATCCATTAATTTTTACCAGAATTACAGCTCTTGTTCTACTTGCCCTAAGTAATGGACTCCTTAAGCTTTCCGATGAATGGCAACAAGCCATATTTCCGACTAAATCCTGAAAAGTTACCCATAATTCTGCTGTGGTTAAGGAGTCCATTACTTAGAGCATTAATGCATGGGTCAAATGGCTCAGTGATAATGTCCTATATGAAGTCTAATAGTCGATACTTATCAAGATGGAAGTTTTATGATGCCATTATAAATTGATTGATGGTATCTGTAATCAAATGACAGATATTTAATGCCAATTTGCACAATAAGGAGTGGTATGGTAACTCCAAATTTGAACACTGGTAAAATATGGTAGGGGGGAGAATATTGATAAAAACTTTAAACATGAAAAATTATGTGGAAGTTAGTTCTGGGTAAAACCATATATCATATAGTGGAATGAACCAGATAATAAGGATTTTAATTATTATGAGTATTAACTAGTATGCAGATAGTATGGGACATTGCAGTTTACTTACCGAACAAGCTTCATGTGACCATCCATGTGCCACAAGCTATTTGGATGGGGTACAAAGTAGCGTCGTCTGACAACTGTTCTGGACCAGCGAGATGCTACCGATGCAGGATCTATTATCCTGAGTGATTGCCTTACTCTTTCTCTTTGAACATTGAAACCACTTGTCATTAAATATGCCATCATCATCTGTAATTGAAGAGGAATTATTTCATATTTCTCCCTTAATCATTTATATACTAAAATCTCATTGATGAGTAGTTAACAACAATTGGCTGTTTTGTTAAACTTATTATCTGAACATTTTCCAGCAATGAATATGAATCCTTCTGTTCTTCTATTTATAACCTGAACATACTTAAAAATGAACAATAGACCATTCCACTGACTTTTAATACTGAGTGGGAGCGTCAACTGAGTATAGAAGGGGTTGATATTAAGGCTGATGCTAGTGGCACAATAAGGCGACAATGTCCACAAATTTGAAAAGCCAAGCAGAGACCCATGCATTATCATAATAATATCTAAGTATTTTGTATGTATAATCACTGCAATAATACACTAAAAAACACTTCGCTCTTTCATTAAAAAACTGCAAAAATTTAACTTGTAATACTAGTAAAAAAAAACAACAAAAGCTCTCTGGATGTACAATGTAGTGACTTGAAGCAAATCAATACCACTCCACAGAAAACATCGTCTGAACTATGCTCACTCAACTAACAAAAACGATTTTGCCATCGACAGTCACTGCAATTAATTAATGTATAAGAATGATGGATTGTGTTGTCAATTTGGATATAATATTTGTAAAAATAACGACCGGTACTTTGAACATGATTATTCTCCATTTCTATTTGATCACCCTATCGGATTGTTTCACATCAGTTTAATATCGTTAGTCTTACCTTTACTCCAGCATTTGGATGCTTCTCATGTAAAGTTGTAACAATCTGGTCCACATCTGTGTTTGAAATATTTGAATATTTGTCTCTCTGCTTTCCTCCTTTGGCATAAAGGGTGTTGTAAACATGACTTCGGCTACAGCCCAAAACCTTTATACAGAAGAGAAAAAGGTTTTATGAATAAATACAATGGGGACCATAAAGACCGGAACTATTTAAAATTATGATCTATGTCCTTGACAATATTAAATAACAGAGTTGCTACAAAAACTAATAAATCATTTACTCCTGCATGTATTTTCTCCATTAAATTTGAAAGTATAGGTTTAAACATTATTCTTAATTTGTGAGGGATGTTCAGAGTATAATCACTGACAACAATATTGTTGAAATTGAGCATGAAATACTTATGTAATCTGCCCACTAGAAATATGTTGTAATTTTGTTGTCTGACATTTTCAGGTGAGGAATCACATTCCACACAAGTGGAATTACATTCCACACAAAATTTTAGACCAGCCTAAACCAACTTGCATTTGCAGGGTATTTTGGGTCAATGGAAATGATATGGTCCCCTTAAATTTCCATGGTGATCCATTCACAGATGTGAGCATCTTAGATGCCATCTCCTGCATCTGTGGCCTTTTCCTATAACTCAGAACTTCTCTGAAAAAGACAATTTATTTAATATTGAATTTATTCATCAGACTCATGGATTGTTGTTTTTAAGGTTTTGTCTCAACTCTGTGTATAGTTCCAATCGCCCAATACATGTAGTTTTTATGGTGAACAGAAAATAGGTCCCCCATTTTTCAATTTGTCAATTTTCTGTTTCCCTCAAATTTCATATTATCCTTAATACAAAATCAATATTTGAACCAAATTTAAAAAGAAAAAATGGTATTGAGCACATATGATTAGATCAATGTACCAGTAGTTATTTTAGTATCTTTTGAAATTGAATTTTTTAGTTTTCACTTGTAACTTAAAGGTACTCAATCCGATAAAACTCCTCTCAATTACTATTTCAATGACTTCGGGGGGTCAAAAATATTTGCGTTGAGTCGATGAAGCCACCCATCAAAGCTCAGATTTTTTAGATATCGATTTTAGAAATCTATTATTTTTCATTATCGGGAATACTTTCTGGCCCAGATCACAGTCAAAATTGCGTTATTATTACCTCTTGATTTTAGAGTTATCCATCCTTGTCTGGTTGAATAGTGTTTTGGTGTATACATCTCGAGCATATTACGAAGTTGAAGGTAATTATTAGTACTCATCTCGAGAAAATAACAAATTTCAAAAATCAATATCTAATAACTCTGAGCTTTGTTTGATGGGTTCCTCGACTCGAATCAAATATTTTTTACCCCCAAAGCCAAAGAAATAGTAATATAGGACCCTCTGATCGGATTGTTGTTGTTGGAATCTGTTGAGATGGGGACCCTCTGATCGGATTGAGTACCTTTATATTACCTTTGAAATTTGGGATGCTGTGAAGTTCTTCTCCTGCAGAAACTTTATCTGTGCGATTGACACACCAATCTTTGGTCTCCCTAAAGTATAAAATGGTTACACAAAAAATCAATAGTCATAAAATACTATGAAATCAGCTCTGCACAGGAGATCGGTGATAATACACATAGGTTGGAAATTTTCCAACTGGTGACCATTTGAGTCCACAATTTTGACCAAATTTAGTAAAACATTGTTTTCTTAAACTCGTTAGCAGTTTTTATTGGGCCACGGGGAAGAGACTAGGACACATCGGAGCGGCCAGTGTAGAAATTTTTTGAAATCTGAACAAGAAAATCACAAAATCCTAGCATCTAGACTGGCCTCAAGCCTTGCAAGAGTTTGAAATTTCAAACCTGACACCCGACTTAGGTTGGAAAAATTTCTAACTGATGACAATTCCAGTGACAATTTTTACCAAATGTAGGATAATATTGTTTTCTTAAATTAACTAGCAGTTTTTGACTGGCCATGAGCTTTCCCAGTGTTGGAAATTTACAACCTGACACCCCTCCCCCCCACCAAGGTTGGAAAATTTTCGATGGCCATTTCAGTCCAAAATTACCAAAAGAAGGAAAACAAGCAAATATTGGTCCAAAAACAATAAATTGTTTGAAAATCAAACTACAAGAAAATTTTCAATAAATTGTTGGTGTGATATTTCCAACCAATGTTGTGTCCATTATGAAATTTCCAACTGTTGAAAATTTTGACCAAATTGAGACACCTCCCAAAACCCCCTCCCTGTCGCCATGGCTCTGCAAATAATCTCATACTTGACCTTTATAAGGGATATGAGTATAAAACTGTGTCACTACTGTGTTTCTACTTGTCAGAACCCTGAATATCTATTTAGCTCAATACTATTTATGTAAGTATCTTCTCTATGAACAAATAAATGGAAATAAATAACTGTGATATACTGAAATGCTGTGCTACACGTATTTGCAGGTAATTTCAAAAGTTTTTTGCCTCAAAGCCTAAAATAATGAATAAAACAATTTGAATAAATACAAATGGGTGCATGGATACCCAAAAATATGCAGTAACAAAACTTATAAACAAGAGGTTGCACCTGCAGTGCTGGCATACCAACCACAGTGGTAAAATCAAGCCAAAAAAGTATGGTTGAGATATCTGACGGAAAAAGAAAACAATATTTTCATACTGATCAAAGATAAATAACTCAAGAAAAGAAAACATGAATGAAGGATGGGATAGGATAATTTATTTCCAATATACACATATACATACATATATAAACATAGAAACAACAAGATAAACAATCACAAATTGTGATATATTGAGAGGGGGCAGCTTAGTCTAATATAAACTGTCACCCCTGTTTAATGAGTGTAATACATATTAGATGGCTATAAGATGAATGAATTGATTGAACAATTAATTGATTGCCACCATAGTAGTGAACATCCATACCAAATTCCATTGATATCCGTCAACCAGTGGTTGAGATATCTGCTTGGACAGACATTTCCAGATAAACAAAGATGAATACTGTGTATTACATGTAACTCTAGAACAAAAAACCCGAAAAAAAGATTGAACACTCCATTGAATGGCCTCATAGTAATGCCATCCATTATACCATTCAAAATTTCATTCAGATCTGACAACCAATGTTTGAGATATCTGCCCGGACAGATCGACAGAAGTCTGCCGATATCTTTGGTCTGTCCTTGTTGTTTTTGACAGGTTTGACCACTTAAGACTGCCCATGAATAATGGGTTTTAGGTAGTAGTTAATAATTATTTCCTTTCTATTTGCGCTTAAGCGCAAATAAAGCCTAACACACAGAGATTGACAGCTTTGGTAAGCATGAAAATTGATAAATTATAAAACAGATGTATGATATGATTTTATTAAAAGGTACTCAATCCTGTGGTATAAAATTTCCCAAAACATGTTAATTATCAACATGTTGTTGAATGAAATATGGCCATATTATCACTTGATTATCACAAAATTTGGCCATAGTACCACTTTATTTTAGAGTTATCCATCTTCATCTGCAATTTTGTCCGAGACCGTCACCTTGACAAATATTTTCCAGGCCACAAATAAGTAGGTATCTCGAGAAATAAAAAATTTCAAAAATTAATATTTGATCACTCTGAGTTTTGACGGGTGGGTTCCTCGACTCGAATAAAATATTTTTTGCCCCCGAAGTCAAAGAAATAGTATATTTGGAGCTTTAATTCAGATTATGCATCTCTAATTTAGTTATATTTTTTTTTAGAAAATAAATTTAATTATACTGTATACAGCCTTATCAGGAAATATGTTTAATTTGTGGGAACACATGTTACTTATCTGAGGTGTTTGGTGCTTTGTATCAATCTAAAAGATACCATTATTCTTATTAAGAACAATTTAGTAGCTTATACAGCCTGCTAAATATCACATGCTTGATATATGTCACAAATTAATTCTGATTTCTTTTGAAAGACCCTGAATAATTATTTACTGATATTATTTAATAAACATTTACAAATCTGCAAACAAACAAAATTTCAATATTCAAGAAATTTAGAGTTCGATCCCTCTCCTTAATACATAAGTGAGCACTGTGCCAGGAAGACTGATCGGTCTCATAAAGATTTATCGATAGTTAACCCAGACATGTGTGTGTAAGAAATTATTTGCGCTTAAGCGCAAATAATTTATTTGCGCTTAAGCGCAAATAATTTATTTGCGCTTAAGCGCAAATAACCTATTTGCGCTTAAGCGCAAATAAAGCCTTACATACGTGTGTGTAAGGCTTTATTTGCGCTTAAGCGCAAATAACCTATTTGCTCTTAAGCGCAAATAAGGCCTTACGTACACAGATTGATATGCAAATTTCTAAATTTTAAAGCAGAGATGTATGATATGTTTCAAGGGGGGGGGTGCAATTAAATTATTTATATTACCCCCCCCAATGAGGAGATCCTCAAGCAGCATCCCTGGGTGTGTAGATGTGTTCAATCAACATTCTTGTTTTATTTTAAAACAATCCAACAACAAACAAGAGGTATCCGGTGAGTAAAATATTACTTTTCTGTCCTAAATTTGAAAAAGGATTCAAATAAATTGATACTAACCTCTCCCTCTGGGAACTGATTCCGTTAAAGAACTAACTTCTGTTCTTGATTCATGTCTTGGTTCAGCTTCATTTGAAAAAAATGTCTTAAATAGTTGTAATGAGGCATTCAACTCATCGTATCGAGATTGCCTCAATGAAGGTTTAATCCTCTCCAAATTGAGAATACATTGATCCAATTCAGATTTTAATGAGTCTCTTTCATTTGCTGACAGAACAGTCCTGTTTCCTCCATCATAAATTAAAAACCGTTCGCAATTCCTGACAATCCTGCTCATATTGGTCAGAATTTGATTAATTTGAGCCGAATCCATAATTATTTAGAATTAGAAATGAAATTCACATTCCTGGTATTGTACACCCAGCTGCCACAATGAAAATGAAATAAGGAGGGAAAATGGATTCCTAATGAAAACAATAATTTGGACTAGCCCTTCATAAAAATAATATGGGGGTGATAGCCTCAACTTTTATTTGCGCTTAAGCGCAAATATTGTATTTGCGCTTAAGCGCAAATGATTTGCGCTTAAGTGCAATTGGGGAATAAATGTGAAAACGGCCTCCCATATTAATCAGGGGTACGATGACAGAACTACCACGTGCATCATATCGGTGTTGAATGAAAACTTGATATGGTATGAAGATACCAGGCTTTATTTGCGCTTAAGCGCAAATAACCTATTTGCGCTTAAGCGCAAATAATTTATTTGCGCTTAAGCGCAAATAATCTAATGGAGACTGAGAGCTTTGGTAACCATTAGATTATTTGCGCTTAAGCGCAAATAACTTATTTGCGCTTAAGCGCAAATAATCTGGAAACCTAACAGATTGACAGAGATCTATGTATTATATGATGTTACAACACAATTGGGTTAATTATAGAACAGTTTAAAGTGATTCCCCTTATTCCAGTCACCGTACATGCAGGTCTGGAAAAGACCAATTCAACTGGTCTTAATATTAATGAGACCGATCGATCTAATTAATTTAAAATCCAGTCGTTGGTTAAATTGATACTAACCTCTTCCTCAAAGAAATGAGGAGGTTGATATTGATATTGATATTCTGCATGCATAAATATGAGTAGGCAACATATTATCCTAATGAGACTATGTTAATGAACTCATGAATAAATTTGTTACTCCTCCAATTTGGGATAAATATCTAACTACACTCCGAAACTGCTTCATAGCCTATCATAAATTGATCTCCAGTGGATGGTAAAAAATGGTATGGGTCGGTACAGTATACATGTGGATGATGGACTGGTTGGCATTATAGTCAGGAATAGTTTTGGAATTATGGTATCTAACTGATTCATGAACAAACATCTAAGCTTGATAATGTTCAAAGATATTAATTGTTATATTCCATGTTTTGGAACTGAAATAGCCATGTACTATTAGAGCTCCATAACTATGAGTTGTATACTGATTAAGATGGAAGTTAGAGAAACTTTGGGGGTAGTACGTGTCTAAAAATCTGGTGGAAACAAATATTTTTTGCTGGCTTGGGGTGAAGGGTTCCCAAAATTGCCCGATGCAAACAAAACATAGCATACCTGTCTGCAATTTATTTTTTCTACCACCTCCCCCACATTATAAATACTTTGCAACATACACTAGTCCATGCTAGTAGTCAAATAATTCTGAAATGTATTAATCTTTCCATGACTGGAGTTTCTTGAAATTTTGTAAATACCCTGCGCCAATGTATTCTCTTATATATGCAAGTCTCCCATAGGGAGCCTCGAATGGATTGAGTTAACTGGATTCAAATCGCAATTCGCGATGCAATTTCCAATTTTGGCTTACCAATTATTTACAATGAAAAAACATGTATTGGTATCGTAGGGAATGCTATACAAAATCTACCAAGTGCTGCAAAAAGCTATACAAATTTTAAAAATTAAATCGACCCCTGGAGCCTCACATATATACCTGTAAGATAATACATTGGCCTCAGGGACGCCGGAAGCACGAAAGGGCAAGGGGGGGCAAACGAGCCAGTAGGGTACCATTTGGGTCCCAATTAGACACCCCGGGCCAGGGCAAGGGGGGGGGGTGCCCCCTCATGCCCCCCTTCTACAGCGTCCCTGACTGGCCTAAAAATATTCACCTTGTAAACTAGTGCATTCTTTAATACATGCGAGGCTCCCTATGGGAAACTTGCATCTATAAGAAAATTCATGGGCATAGGATCTTTAATGCTGCAATAGTGCAGCTCCCATCATGAAAGGGTTAATCAGGGGTATGATGACAGAACTACCACGTGCATCATATCGGTGTTGAATGAAAACTTGATATGGTATGAAGATGCCAGGCTTTATTTGCGCTTAAGCGCAAATAATCTAATGGAGACTGAGAGCTTTAGTAACCATTAGATTATTTGCGCTTAAGCGCAAATAACTTATTTGCGCTTAAGCACAAATAATCTAATGGAGACTGAGAGCTTTGGTAACCATTAGAATATTTGCGCTTAAGCGCAAATAACTTATTTGCGCTTAAGCGCAAATAACCTATTTGCGCTTAAGCGCAAATAATCTGGAAACCTAACAGATTGACAGAGATCTATGTATTATATGATGTTACAACACAATTGGGTTAATTATAGAACAGTTTAAAGTGATTCCCCTTATTCCAGTTACCGTACATGCAAGTCTGGAAAAGACCAATTCAACTGGTCTTAATATTAATGAGACTGATCGATCTAATTAATTTAAAATCCAATCATTGGTTAAATTGATACTAACCTCTTCCTCCGGCAATTGATTCTGTGAATGAATTATCTTCTGTTCTTGATTCAACTCTTGATTCATTGGAGAAAAATGTCTTAAATCCTGCTCAATGTTGTCAAAGTTAGATCAACATCCATAATTATTTAGAAATGATATTTGCATTGTAATACTTATAGATGATGTACACCCAGCTGCCCCAAGTTCAAATGAAAAAAGGAGGGAAAATGGATTCCTAATGAAAAATGATAACTTAATTGGTTTAGACCTTCCTAAAAATCTTATGGGGGTGATAGCCTGAATGTGAAAACTTTGGAGTAGGACATGGTTGCACAATGAACTGTTCCCATTCATTTTTATTTGGCAAAGCATCACTGGAAGTCCTTCCTTATGATCACATGGTAGCAGGGCTTGGGCCATTGATATGAAGGGGGGTTTTCTAAAAAGGAAGATCTATTTGCGCTTAAGCGCAAATGAATTGCGCTTAAGCGCAAAAGATTCTTGATATTTATTTGCGCTTAAGCGCAAATGAATTGCGCTTAAGCGCAAATAATTTCTGTTATTTGCGCTTAAGCGCAAATAACTGGATTTATTTGCGATTAAGCGCAAATAACAAGAATTATTTGCGCTTAAGTGCAAATCAGGAATAAATGTGAAAACGGCCTCCCATAAACATGTACTCTTGTGTGTGTCAGAATGCTATCAAAATGATTCTGATAATGCATGGACTATCTCAGAAACGGTGTTACCAATCTTGTTAAACTGTATATTTAAATATGTATTATAACCCATGTAAATATCTACTCTCCCACGAGGAGGCAATAAAAGATATATAGTGGGTTAGGTGGTATAGGGATATGATGAGTTAGTGGGATGCAGTAATAACACTTACTCACAACAATTAAAATGGGGCGTGCTTATTGGGACCACACGTGCTCATGCTGTCGGTATTTATTTGTTGCATGTCATCGGGTCTGCAGGTAATTTATCTTTATCTGAATTTTGTTTTGACACCACAGATCGGGAGGCGTAGCATATGGTTCTGAACATTGGTATACAGCCAAATGGATCATACAATATTGCTCATATATTCCGGTGGTCCATTAATCACTCGTGGTCGGGCAGTGTTGTTATTTTTATCTTGACAGTTCCATGGACTTGAAATAGAAGACGGATAACATATAATCTAGCTATGGTGTTTCTTCTTATATATAAGAACGGCAAATTAACGAATTGATGAGAATGGCAACTTCAAGTTACACATTCCATGTTTTATGACTCCCACTAATCTCACCATTCACATACATATGTGTAACAAAATATTGTTTTACCATCCGGCTCCGAAAACATCAGTGCCACCAATATAACTAACGGGAATTGTTTGTTTTATATGCACGGACTTGGATACTTTTCTCTAATTTCTTCAAACACATAACATAAAATATATAACGTCGGGATATTATTGTTACTTGATCTGAGATATTCACAATATCTAAAATGTCCACACGGAAAGGAAAAGGTCGCGCAAAAAAGCTCGTATTCACCATGTGATTGTTCAAATGTTTGTAACAGGACGACGAAACGTGGTGCGTGTCCTTGTCTGTCAATGCAGTCATTTTGCACATCGAGTTGCACCTGTGGATCATCTAAAATGCCTTGCCAGAATAGGCCGCTCACCAAGGGCTCAGTTCTTTCGGAGGAGCTCGGTTTGGGAGACCTGAGCAGCGATTCATCAGATGACGAGAGGGTAAGCATTCTTTATTAGCTCAACTTACTTTTGTAAGTTTGAGCTATTGCCATGGCTTGGCGTCCGTGTGTCCGTCAACAATTTCCTTTGGCGCGGGCTACAGGTCGTACCTTTGGTCTGATCTTTATGAAATTTTGCATGAATGTTGACATTGACATGTAGATGGGAACGAGTCATTTTGGGGTCATTCGGCCAAAAAACATGGCCGCTGGTGGCCATCTTGGATTTCAAAATTCAATCCATTGGCGCGGGCTACAGGTCGTACTGTTCGTTTGATCATCATAAAATTTGTCATGGATGTTAATATTGACATGTAGATGGGAACGAGTCATTTTGGGGTCGTTCGGCCAAAAAACATGGCCGTCAGCAGCCATCTTGGATTTTACTCTTTGCATGACTAAATCATTTGGCGCAGGCTACAGGTCGTAGTTTTGATCGGAACTTCATGAAATTTGTCATGGATGTTAACAATGACATGTAGATGGGAACGAGTGATTTTGGGATGTTCGTCCAAAAAACATGGCCGCCAGCAGCCATCTTGGATTTTACTCTTTGCATGACTAAATCCTTAGGCGCGGGCTACAGGTCGTACCTTTGGTCTGATCTTTATGAAATTTGTCATGAATGTTGACATTGACATGTAGATGGGAACGAGTCATTTTGGGGTCATTCGGCCAAAAAACATGGCCGCTGGTGGCCATTTTTGATTTCAAAATTCAATCCATTGGCGCGGGCTACAGGTCGTACTGTTCGTCTGATCATTATGAAATTTGTCATGGATGTTAATATTGACATGTAGATGGGAACGAGTCATTTTGGGGTCGTTCGGCCAAAAAACATGGCCGCTGGCAGCCATCTTGGATTTTACTCTTTGCATGACTAAATCCTTTGGCGCAGGCTACAGGTCGTAGTTTTGATCAGAACTACATGAAATTTGTCATGGATGTTAACAATGACATGTAGATGGGAACGAGTGATTTTGGGGTTGTTCGGCCAAAAAACATGGCCGCCAGCAGCCATCATGGATTTTACTCTTTGCATGACTAAATCCTTTGGCGCGGGCTACAGGTCGTACCTATGGTCTGATCTTTATGAATTTTGTCATGAATGTTGACATTGACATGTAGATGGGAACGAGTCATTTTGGGGTCATTCGGCCAAAAAACATGGCCGCTGGTGGCCATTTTTGATTTCAAAATTCAATCCATTGGCGCGGGCTACAGGTCGTGCTGTTCGTCTGATCATCATGAAATTTGTCATGGATGTTAATATTGACATGTAGATGGGAACGAGTGATTTTGGGGTCGTTCAGCCAAAAAACATGGCCGCCAGCAGCCATCTTGGAGTTTACTCTTTGCATGACTAAATTCTTTGGCGCGGGATACAGGTTGTAGCTTTGGTCAGAACTTCATGAAATTTGTCATGGATGTTAACAATGACATGTAGATGGGAACGAGTGATTTTGGTGTCGTTCGGCCACAAAACATGGCCGCCAGCAGCCATCTTGGATTTTACTCTTTGCATGACTAAATCCTTTGGCGCGGGTTACAGGTCGTACCTTTGGTCTGAACTATATGAAATTTGTCATGAATATTGATATTGACATGTATATGGGAACGAGTCATTTTGGGGTCATACGGCCAAAAAACATGGCCGCTGGCAGCCATCTTGGATTTTACTCTTTGCATGACTAAATCCTTTGGCGCAGGCTACAGATCGTAGTTTTGATGAGAACTTCATGAAATTTGTCATGGATGTTAACAATGACATGTAGATGGGAACGAGTGAATTTGGGGTTGTTCGGCCAAAAAACATGGCCGCCAGCAGCCATCATGGATTTTACTCTTTGCATGACTAAATCCTTTGGCGCGGGCTACAGGTCGTACCTATGGTCTGATCTTTATGAATTTTGTCATGACTGTTGACATTGACATGTAGATGGGAACGAGTCATTTTGGGGTCATTCGGCCAAAAAACATGGCCGCTGGTGGCCATTTTGGATTTCAAAATTCAATCCATTGGCGCGGGCTACAGGTCGTGCTGTTCGTCTGATCATCATGAAATTTGTCATGGATGTTAATATTGACATGTAGATGGGAACGAGTCATTTTGGGGTCGTTCAGCCAAAAAACATGGCCGCCAGCAGCCATCTTGGATTTTACTCTTTGCATGACTAAATTCTTTGGCGCGGGCTACAAGTTGTAGCTTTTGTCAGAACTTCATGAAATTTGTCATGGATGTTAACAATGACATGTAGATGGGAACGAGTGATTTTGGGGTCGTTCGGCCAAAAAACATGGCCACCAGCAGCCATCTTGGATTTTACTCTTTCAATGACTAAATCCTTTGGCGCGGGTTACAGGTCGTACCTTTGGTCTGACCTTTATGAAATTTGTCATGATTATTGATATTGACATGTATATGGGAACGAGTCATTTTGGGGTCATACGGCCAAGAAACATGGCCGCTGGCAGCCATCTTGGATTTCAAAATTCAATCCATTGGCACGGGATACAGGTCGTACTGTTTGTCTGATCATCATGATATTTATCATGGATGATAATATTAACATGTAGATGGGAACGAGTCATTTTGGGGTCGTTTGGCTAAAAAACATGTCCGCCAGCAGCCATATTGGATTTTACTCTTTGCATGAATAAATCCTTTGGTGCGGGCTACAGGTCGTAGCTTTGGTCGGAACTTCAAGAAATTTGTCATTTATGTTAACAATGACATGTAGATGGGAAACGTGTCATTTTGGGGTCGTTCAGCCTAAAAACATGGCCGCCAGCAGCCATCTTGGATTTTACTCTTTGCCTGACTAAATCCATTAGCACAGGCTACAGGTCATACCTTTGATCAGATCATTATGAGATTTGTAAAGGCTGTAGATGGGAACAAGTCATTTTGGGGTAATTTGGAAAAAAAACATGGCTGCCGGTGGCCATTTTAGAATTTACTCTTTGCATCAATAAATCCTTTGTCACACCATAATCACCACATCCCTGATCCGATCATTATGAAACCTGTTATGAATGTTGATATTGACATGAACATCTAGTCTTACTTAGACATTTCAATTAGCACTTTTCCTATTCCTCCATTTAATGTCGACCATTAAATTATTCCCCTACCTAAGTTGAGCTACAGTGTCATTGACACTTTCATCATATTTCATGCAAGTGCGAGCCAAAACGTTCGCGCATCACGTTTGGCTGGGAGCGGATATGCACACCCCTGTTCTAAATTCACATGCGTGCATGAAATCAGATTCCCACTCATCTATCAACGCAAAGCCAAACGTGCTGCGCGAAATATTTTCAAGACACATAACATGTATCATAATAAATTATAAGTAAAATGGAAAGGACGTTACATCTCTGATTAATTTGTAAAAAAAAAACTGAAACGATAAATATTTTCCATGTCATGTGGCTGCTTCTTTCTGTCTTTAATTCATCTGGAACTCAAGGCTGCCATCATTTTATAATTTCAGGTCATTTCAGTTAGCTTCTATGAAGATGGCGATAATGTTAGGGAAGTTCTGTTACCTGACCACGGTGACCTGGACGAAAGTCTGCAAGATCATAGTGTAGCACGACGAACCCCTGCTGTGTCTATACAGGTGAGTGAGCAATTATCAATGCACCTTGCTTGACATTTCTAAATAAAGGGCCAAGTGAATTTATTACTTTCTTCTGATATTGTTTCAGTCAAGTCTTTTATAAAGATAAATTCAGTGGTTTTAATTATATTTTTAATTTAGAATGTATACACAGGTACAATAATTAACATACATAATTATGAAGAAACAATATTGAATGCTAGAATGTCCCACCCATCTATAGTGGGTAGATTGGTAACAAAATTGTGCACATTATGACTGAAGCAAAATATTTTGCAGATATAGATATTCACAATTTCACATACTTATCGGGAGCCACACTGAAATTTCACTTTAGCACCCCTTATGGGTTTACCTAATTTAAAGAGCGTTTCTTGATTATATAACTCATTAAATGTCGCAAATAATCATAAAGTGTAAAATTTTGCATACCTTACTCGTATATATATTTAAATTCGCGCAGTACTATTTTTCGCTCAGTTTTGAATTCGCGCACCATGCTGCGCGAATTCAAAACTGATAAAATTATTTTCGTAAAATGCTCAGTTTTGATGAAAGTTTCAGATCTTAATCGTTAATGAAGATACATGTGCATATTAAACACCATCACGGTGGCTTTATATCGTGTATAATTTAACATAACTGCATCAATGTCTTGAGAAGACGGCTGTTTATACGCTCCGAGTAATTATTCTGATATTGAAATAGTTACATAATTGAAATGAACTCGAAAGAAGTAAAACCACACGTTTAAAAAAAAACTTACATCGGACATATTGACATGACTATATCTCAGAATGTTCATTCACTGTGTAGTGCTAGTTGTGAAAAGGGGGACGTGCTTTCGTGCATCTTCAGTCAGCAATATGTGTATTTATTATTTCAACAGCAATGATGATACGATGATGTGTGGCTGTATACTTATATCATACATATCAGTAATGGTTTTGATGTTGGTTACCCGCATGTAAATTATAGTCCTACAAGCCTAATATTCGGACCAACCTTCCGTAGTCTATATACATGTACGTAACTCATCAACATGTAGCCTTCTTGTTCCTCGGTGGTTGGTATAAACTTAGAGGAGTCGTACTATTTTTCGCTCAGTTTTAAATTCGCGCACCGACGGATGCGCGAAAAATAGTACTGCGAGAATTTTAATACGAGTAAGGTATACAGTAAGTATCATTATGACACATTATTCAGAATTCTGAAGTCATCAGGCGTGTTGGGTAGTGTTGCGATCAAGATGTAACTCTGAACCAATGGGGATTATCACGGTTTGCTCAAAAAGTTGTGATGACATACTTATTGGAAAGCATATGCCACTTTCCTATGATTAAGGGCTCTGATGAGTAATCTGTTATATAAACAGATATTAACTTGGTATGGTGACACACTAAACATGTGCAAAGGTTCATGCTTTAGTCAAAAATTTTACAATTACCTTGAAAAATGGTCTTAATTGACTCCATTACATCGTAAATATGGAATAATAAAGTTCAATACACATTTTATCTTGACTTGCCTATCTCAAGATGCCAAAATAATATTTCAAGATCTGTACTTACGCAAGTCGAGATCTCAAGATATTATCTTCAGTTTAGAGATATCCAGTTATCTTTATTTTATTTTGAAATCTCAAGTTGTAAGTTGAGATACTATCCCCCACAGCCAGATAGTATTGAGATACTATCCCCAGAGAGTATATATACGATCGGCAGATGTTTAACCCATACCTTGGCAATACATGTAGTGATTAGTTATTTTCATAAATCTGTACACCAATCTTTTCATGAGTATAAGACTTTCAACAATTCACAGCTTACTATTAATTAATAGTTCCCAAGTGGAATCAGACTTATTGGGCAACTTGCTCACATAAACACAATATGACCATGGATATGGCATTAAATTTCAACCTATTAGGTCACATGTATGTGTTATAGAGTGATAACGCTGAATAACCCAACCAACAGACAGATGCACTATAGCTGTTAAAGATATAATAGTTACGATATTAAGCACAAAACATCATAATAACTCTATTTATCTACTTCTTACATTGGAACCCGAGTCATAACATTATATTGTTGTGTTAGCTCATACTAAAAAGTTATGGGGTCATTGAAATTAGAGACCAATCAATACTTGAACATCTATACACGTGAGGTGTATAGACCTGGATATTAAATATGATTGATAATTGTTGCCAATTTGTTGGATATAAAATATTTTAATGCAGAATTATCAGATAATGAAAGGTGAGATATGAGAATGGTCAGATTGAAAATATTTTCATAACATTGGATTGCATACAGTATATCTATGGTTAATTTTATTCTAAGCTGATCATATGTACCAAATTTGGTGCTGATCAGATGAAAAATATTTAAGTCATCACAGCTTGTATGAATTCTATTTATAAACAAGAGTGAAAAGGGTTAACAAAACAATACCAAAATCCATACAGATGAAGAACGTGCTAAGAAAGACATAGGTAAGAAATACTGAGGCAGATCATAAGAAAATTGTTTGACTTAGATGCATCAGATAGCATTTGTGTGCAGGGTTAATTATTTTCTAAACCGATCAACCGATCGATACCAAAAACTATACAGGTGAGGGGTGTGTCATCATAAACCTACATATCAAATATGAACACAATCTGACAAAAAACACTTTGGTTATAGCATTGGATAGCACATGCCCATGTATGGATGCAAAGTGTTTTGGCCGATTGATCCTAAAATGATCAGGGTTGTGGTCTGCAGGGCATGTGAAAGAATTTAATGATGCAAAGAGTAAAATGCAAGATGGCCAAATGACTCATTCCCATCTAGAGGTGACCCCGATGATCCATATGAAGTTTGATGATGATCGGATCAGGGATGTGATCTGTAGGATGTGTCAAATGATTTAGTGATGCAAAGAGTAAAATCCAAGATGGCCACCAGCGGCCATGTTTTTTGGCCGATTGATCCTAAAATGATCAGGGTTGTGGTCTGTAGGGTGTGTGAAAGTATTTAGTGATGCAAAGAGAAAATCCAAGATGGCTGATGGCGGCCATGTTTTTTGGCCCAATGACCCCAAAATAACTCTTGATACAATGAGTCCAAAAATATTCTTATATGCATATGTGCCCAAAATACATACAATTGCTCCGACATTATATATTACGATTATATATTATGCTATGTACAACCCAAAACAAATATTTTATTATCTGTTTGCATACATCGAAATTTGGTTTCAAACATTTGTGCGGTATATATACATTTTTGTTCATGGCAATGGCACGTGTGTGCATGCAACTGCCACGGACAAAACCGAGTTAAGGGTCATGATTTTGTTGTCTTAAATGGACTATTTTTTTATACAGAAAAGCATTTACATGCTATACCTCTCATTTATCGGAATTATTTAACTGTATAGTGTAATATATCATAAAACTGTGTCAAGTTCATAAAACTTGCGGCTGTACATTCAAAACATAAGGTCGCAAGGCCTCATGTGCCCAATCCTATGTGCAGAAATGAACTGCAGAAAGTTGGCATGACTATGTTATACTAAACACCCAACATATTTAGTCATACACATAGTAAAATCCAAAATAGCCACTGGCAGTCATTTTTTAAAACAGAATTGGGAAAAAATGGTAAGCTCCCATCTATAGGTCACTCTGAAGATCCACATGATGTTTGATGATCGGATGAGAGTTGTGCTAAAATATTTGTTAATATGCAGAGTAAAATCCAAGATGGCCACTGTCAGCCATTTTTTTTAACAGAATTTGGAAATGAAAGTGTCAATGACACTGGAGCTCAATTTGGAGAGGGATAATTTGACATGTTACAGTCAATGGAGCGATTAGGAATGCGGAATGTTTAAATGTCTAAGTATAGTACTAAATAGCAAAATGAATAGATATATATCAAGTAAAATCGAACTACTGGGAACTACTCAAAAACAGACGAGAAAATTCCAAACTTTACTTATTCCACAACATTATTCATAATCTGACCCCCGTGTATCTCCAAGACCTGGTTCCTCCAATCGTATCAGACGTATCAAGAATTAACACCCGAAACGCCAAAAACTTCAGACTTCCGCAATTTCACGCAAATTCCCATGACAAATCCTTCATATTGAACACAGCAGCCCTCTGGAATTCCCTGCCGGCGACCACACAGGACATAGTGGATCATGACGAGTTTAGAGCGACCATAAACAAATATTATGTAAAGAAAAACCCACGTTTCAATTACTGTTACACAAGAAAAGCCCAAGTAATTCACGCACGCCTTCGAAACTTCTGCAGTGATTTGAACTCACATAAATTCCAAAATTATATCTCTACCACTGACCGATGTCTGTGCGGCCAAATAGAAGATAACTATCACTTTATATTCCAATGTCAGCGTTTTTCACTCCATAGACAAAATTTCCTTGATAACCTTCCAACTACTGTTATCCCCTCGGTTAGTATCTTCCTAAATGGTGACGACGCCCTAAGTGTGGACACGAATCAAACAATTTTTGAAGAATTCCAAAAATACATAATTCATACAAAGCGATTTCAATAGTGATATTGAGCTCCAAAATAAAAAAAATAAAATATATATATATATAAATAATATATAGAATCTTACATTTTTAAACAAAACAAAAACAAAACAACTCTTTCTCTCTCCATCATCTCCCCCTCTCTCATTCTCTCTCTCTCTCAAAAACAAAACAACTCTTTCTCTCTCCCTCCTCTCCCTCTCATCTCTCTCTCTCTTTATCTCTCATCTCTCTCCTCTCATTCTCTCTCTCTCATTCTCTCCTATCTCTCTCTCTCCTCTCATCTCTCTCTCTTATTCTCTCTCTCTCATTCTCTCCTATATCTCTCTCCTATCTCTCTCTCATTCTCTCTCTCTCCTATCTCATCTCTCTCTCTCTCCTCTCATCTCTCTCTCTTTCTCTCTCTCATTCTCTCTCTCTCCTATCTCTCTCTCCTATCTCTCTCTCCCATCTCTCTCTCCCATCTCTCTCTCCTATCTCTCTCTCCTATCTCTCTCTCCTATCTCTCTCCTTTCTCTCTCTCCTTTCTCTCTCTCCTTTCTCTCTCATCTCTCTCTCTCTCTCTCTGCCATCAAAACCCTAAATACAGTAATGCCCTAATTAATCAACTCTTTAACCACAGAATTATGGGTAACTTTTCAGGATTTAGTTGGAAATATGGCTTGTTGCCATTCATCGGAAAGCTCTAGGGGAAAGCTTTTCGATGAATGGCAACAAGCCATAATTCCGACTAAATCCTGAAAAGTTACCTATAATTCTGCTGTGGTTAAGAAGTCGATTAATTAGAGCATTACTGTACATGTATATGCTCAGATTGAAACAATTTGCAAAACATAATTAAAGAAAATAAATCACAGTATGCATAACCCACTAGACTGACTTATATTGCCAACATTATTTGGTTCAAAGAGTTGATTTCATTTTATTTATGTCTTTGCAGAATACTGAAGAAAGCGAATCTCCAGCAGAGAGGCAACAAGATTATAGTGAGGTCATTATTGCTAGATTATTTAGACAGAATGCAATGACAATTTGAATTGAAATTTTTACAAAATATTGTATGTATACTGTGAAGATTAATTACATGCAAATCCAAGATGGCTGTTCAAATTTGATAGCTTCCAACTAGATGTGATCCTAAACATGACTAAATGTTCCAATTAATATGGGCTGCAGGGTGTGCCGACATATTCAAATTTGAAAACCAAGATGTAAAATTTTAAATCTGAGATGGCTGCTGGCTCCCATCTATAGGTCACCCTAAACGTCCATATTAAGTATGGTGCCGATCAGATGAGGGAGGAAATTGTTAAGAGACAGAAGCCAACCCATGACAATAGCTCAAATTACAGGGTTCATACAGGCAAGGCCAGATAAAGTTCAAGGGCAATTTAAGGCCATTTCAAGGCTGAAAAACTCTGCCGAGCATGTGGATCATCCCGCAAACCACAAACACATTGTGCATATTCTGGCCTGTTTAACCATTGATTGTTGAAAGTACATTTCCCCATTGTTGGAAGATGAAAAGAACTTGCGAAGCGAAAAATTATTTATCAGAAAAGCATGTGCTTTTACAAGCAAAACATGCGCATACGTCACGAGTTAATTGAAGGACTTTCCAATAAAAGAGCAAAATTCAAGTACTTTTCAAGGCCTGTATGAACCCTGGACTATGATCAGTTGAACTGGAGTATTCTATTACTCATTTGGATGGAACATCAGTCTCTTTTCAAGCAACTCCAATCGAGTAGGAATCAGAATGTTTGATCGACGGGGGCAGATATTGCGGGGATCATCAGCTGTCTTCACTACTCGATCTCTCATCTTTAGCGACGAAACTTCTCGTTTTTCCACAATTTGTAACAGTAATTCTGGAATATAATTATATTTCTTTGCTTCTCTTATCGGAACAACACTCCACTTCTTGCTCGATTTGTTGAAGGCTTGATGGTATCTGTAATTATAATAAACATTCATTTTAGGTCTTAGAAGGGATGAACAGGGACCAGTTGCTAAATTTTGCAAAAAGAGTTGTTGCTGCAGAGCCAGATATGCTGCAGCATCTGGAAACGACTGAACCAACAACAATTAACTCAGCCGGCCCATCAGGAGTTCGTACAGCACCAACACCAAGGGATGGGAGGCCGCCATGGTGCAAGTGCGGCAGGTGCAGACCTATGCCCACAGAAGCAGAGAACCTGTGTTGCAGAACAACAGAGGGGCCCTGCTTTTGCATTACAAATGCTGAACAAATGGACCATCTGTTGAACAGAACTGTACTTGAAGTTTCGGTTCTGTTTAGAAATAACACTCTTGGTTTACAGACACCAAGAGATAACAGAAATCTGCGCTATGCAGCGTATAGAAACTATACCTTCCTTCGCCACGGAACACTTGGAGAAGGGCGGAGAAGACCGGTTCCATCCTGTGTTACATGTTTGATTCGGGATACATATCCAGACCCCGCTGGAGTTTATGTTGGATATATTCCAGGTCGGCTACACTGAATAATTTGTTGGACTACCCAGGGGGTGCGGGAATATTTTTCCAAGCACTTGTGATCATGTTTTACTTTTTATTATTTTTGGGACTCACCTCTTGAAAACCTTGAACCTCCCGGACTAATTGTGTATATATAAATGAATTATCGTGCTTTATACAGTTTTTGTCAATCAAATCCGGGTCAAACGAAAGATGAAACGTTTTATAAAGCTCCTACGAGATAACTCGTAGCTGGCACCAGCGATGATCAGTGGTCATCGCTGGTGCCAGCTACGAGTTATCTCATAGGTAAATACATATTATGTTTTTGACGTCTTATTCGACGTAGTCTGTACCAATTATCATATATAAATTCATTTACCATGTCTTACAATGTAACATACGATATGCTTGTACATGTATAGCACTCTTCGTCATCTAAGACACTGACAATGTAATTGTATTTACCTACGAGATAACTCGTAGCTGGCACCAGGGATGAAACACTAATAAATTCCGTCTCAGTTGCCGACTACGAGTTATCTCGTAGTAGCCATATAACATGTTTCAGCATCATATGACCCGATATTGGTCGAACCATTACTCATACATACGTAAAATATCATCTACTATCGGAAAAACATCAAATCCCATGTTGGCCTATGGGATGGAATTACCCATTGGTTTTCGGCAGTGAACGTGTTAATTACCTCACAACGCCTTCTTTTGTCTTGGCTATTTCTCGCCCAATATGTTTGTTGTTATCTATTGCTGCCAGCTGATTCCGCATCTTGTATGCAGTGTATCTGTTCAAATTATACAAATATCACGATAAAACTGTCTGCATGAAAGATAGTTTATCTCTTTCTGAACTTGTTGGAATGACTCAGAGGCACAAAGAAATTTTGCGAAAACCATGTGCCAATGCATAATATTATATATGTGAGTCTCCCAAAGATAAATAATATAATATATTGGCCTAAACAATATTTACCTTGACCTTATAAGCCAGTGAATTCTCATATATATGCAAGGTTCCCCAGTATATGTGATGCTGCATCAGCGCAGCTCCCATCATGAAAGGGTTTAATTAAGATCTCAATTCTGCAGTTATTATAAGACATCGCGGTCATGAAATTCGTTACGGCGTAAGTCAATCGCGGTCATGAAATGCCTTACCACATGACACCGCGGGGTAGCATCACTAAATTCACCCTCTGGGGACCTCATTCTGCAAATGACAGACACCCTATTTCAAGGCTTGTCCAGAAAAGAGCAAAATGCAAGATGGCCAATGTTTTTCATCGAAAATCGTTCAAATTAAATAGTTCTCCTCTATAGGTGATCCCAATTTCAAAAGTTTAAAGATAATAGCGAGTTTGCGATTTCAAACGGGTACGGGTACTGGTAGCTACCCGTACCGGTACACGTTTTGAAATCGCAAACTGTTTTACGGGTAGAATTAAGCATATCGACGGGTAGTGTATGGTGAGCCAATTGCAGCACAATATATATGATGTAGAGAAATTGTTATCCGCTTCGCTTTCTTGGCCGACGTTATACTTGTTGTTATGGTTATATGATGGACATCTGCGTGGATAATGGATTGCATTAACCAGGGACGAGGCGAAAGTGGAAGGGGTTGGCGTCTTTCTTTGACTCATTTTGGTAACATTTTCAATAATTAGCTTTCATAAGTAATTTCCCAGACCGTTCGAGTGTACGTCTAGAACAGATGGAATTTTCTGACTGAGAAAATATGTTATGATAGCACAAACATACAATTACGCTAATTTAATAATCCAACCATTATTCAGTGTAAAATGTGTTGGTTTAGACCCAGGGTCCAAGAATGTCCTACATGCATGCACTTTTAGTCAGATATAAGACCGAAATTGCCCCTTATATTAGTTGGGGAATATTTAGTCATATAACTGGTAATGGGTTGGAATCTTTCGAAGGGTCGGGCAAGGGAATATTCATCCCAAGAACTTGGATATTTGTCTGGGTCTAAACCCGGATGTAGGTAGAACAAGAGCTACACTGGGCGTGCAAAATACCCCCTCTCTTGGGTCGGCGAAAACTGGTAAAAAGGGGCATAACTCTGGTAAAAATTGGCGGACGGAACTCAAATTTGAACTTGACCTGTGTTTTGGTGGGAGAAAGTAATATACCAAATTATCATTGAATCCGATAAGCTCTAGTAAAGTTATCATCCGGAAAACAAATTTCAGGGATTTTCTAAGTCAAATAAAAGGTCGCAGACCACATGTCCCCCGACTCGAGTGGTAAACTTCATGATTGGAATTGTTAGAAGGATACTATTTGCAACAATGTTATACAGTATATAGATGTTGCAAACCACCGCAAAATTTCTTGGACAAAACAACCCGATGAACAAACGCATGCAAACGCGAAAAAATGATATTTTCGTATTAGCTATATAGATGTTGCATATCACCAACATGTTAGGAACAATATCCCAAAGTTTCAAATCTCTACATTTAAAACTGTAGGTGGAGTTGATTACACCATGAAGGTACCCAATCTCATCCAAAAGGCAAAAATGTTCCAAATTTTCTAAGTCGAAAACCCCCCAAAAATATGGAAAAAATGATATTTTTGATTAGCTATATAGATGTTGCAAATCACCAACATGCTAGGAACAATATCCCAGAGTTTCAAATCTCTACATTTAAAACTGTAGGAGGAGTTGATTACACCATGAAGGTACCCAATCTCATCCAAAAGGCAAAAATGTTCCAAATTTTCTAAGTCGAAAACCCCCCCAAAAATATGGAAAAATTTATATTTTTGATTAGCTATATAGATGTTGCAAATCACCAACATGTTAGGAACAATATCCCAGAGTTTCAAATCTCTACGTTTAAAACTGTAGGAGGAGTTGATTACACCATGAAGGTACCCAATCTCGGACGCACGGACGCACGGACGGACGGACGCACGGACGGACGAGGGTCATTTCTATAGTCCTCCGACGACAATTACGTCAAATAAGGGGCATAACTCCGGTGAAAATTGGTGGACGGAACCCAAATTCGAACTTGAGCTGTTTTTTCTCCTAATAAACCCACATACCAAATTTGATTGAAATCGGTTCACTCTAACTAACTCTGCCAGAACCCAAGTTCGAACTTGACCTGTGTTTTGGTGGGAGAAAGTAATATACCAAATTTGGATTCATTCCGATAAACTATACTAAAGTTATCATCTGGACAACAAATTTCAAGGATTTTCTAAGTAAAAAAACGTCAAATAAGGGGCATAACTCCGGTGAAAATTGGCGGGCGGAACCCAAATTCGAACTTGAACTTACTTTTCGGCTAATAAACCCACATACCAAATTTTATTGAATTTGGTTCACTCTAACTAAAGTTATCATCCGGAAACCAGGTTAACGGACGGACGCCCGGACGGACAGACCAATACTATAATGCGGCCGTTTTTTTCAAACGGGCGTATAAAAATCAAACTTGTTAAATATAAAGGGTGTTTAATGGTACACTATTCATTATATGGTTCGAATAAAGAGCGTTTGCTTTACGTCTATGCGAAACAAAGAAAACAGCTAAAAGTCGATCTGATGACGGTAAGATTGTGCCGACTATGAGGTGTGTATATCAGTATTTGGTGTCACTATCGGCCACTACAATATACAACAGTCTTGGGGTTCAAATGCGCCATGTCCGTTCAAAAGTCAAATATCTATATTAAAATGAGAAATCAGTCACCACCACATAAGGTACAATAACTGAACGGTTGTATTCAATCGTGTAACCCATTCACGGTGTACTTATGCACAAAGGGTCGATAGGGGACGTGGCGAGAGGGTGGGGTGTATCACCCCAACTTTTGTCAACAGTTGGATATTGCATATACCTAACACACCAAAACATACGTTCAAATTATTCTGTCATTCAGTTTGATTTTCCAAAAATGTATTAGTGCGGATTTTTTTTTATAGTTTTAGACCAACATTTGCAAATATTCCTACTTTTGGTAGAAAAACATTCGGGCTATATGGTCAACAGCAGGTTTGAAATATCCAACAAATGTAAAGCTTGAGGAAAGTCAATAATTTATCAATTTTCATGTTCAGATTTCAAAACGTTCTCACACCAGACCGAACCATGGTCGACCCGGTATGCCCTGGTCTAACCACATTCAGTGGCTCGTCAATACTGATCATTGATTTGTGAAAAACAAACCAGGGCGTGAATTTGCCTGGTGTTAGACCACTAGATGTTATGATTTTGCAATTGCCAGGTTCATATCTACAAAACTGTTCTCGTACTGCATGGTCGGCAAGGTGGACCCCACCCCTTCTCAACAAGACTACTGATCCATTTAGAACAGTCCACAATAATATTCAGGACAGTGAAGGATCAGTTGGGGGGAATCAGAGCCCAACGGCGTGCACAATTTGAATTACGCACAAACATCTGTTTGGTGTGGTTTAAGGGGGTGTAGAGTTGGGAATTTGAAGGTGGACACACCTTCTCAACGCGGAGACCCCCTATAATTACGTCCCTGTGTCGAGACTGCGAATAGCACCGCCAACTCACTCTCTTAATCATATGTCGAGAATCCCGGGGTTAGCCCCCCCAAATCACATTCCCAAAAAATAACATGTCATTACTTGAGTGAAGACAGTTGTCAGTAAAGAAATCGGCGTTCCATAGTTATCTTAGTGTTAGAAGCCGCCTCGATACTTTGAACATAAAACATGGCTTAAATGACAAATGTATCAATGAGATTTGGCAATTAAATCGTGCAATAAATAGATTAATGCATAGCTGACTGTTATTTCGTAGAACTAATGTACTTTTGAGTGAGAAAACTTTAGCGAAAGACTACCAGTCAATGGGATACATCTACCCGTTCCAAATCCCTATCGCTTTATGTGCTGCATTCAAAGTACGCAAATGACCGTGACGATTTTCACCGATCTACCGGTACCCGTACCCGTCCGACGGGTATCGCAAACTCGCTACTTACTGATAAGGAATTCTCTTTGGACAGTACATACAGCTATGCTCTAATTAATCGACCCTCCTTAACGAGGTTGACATGCGGTATGACCGCGGTGTAATACCGCGGTCGGGCGGTGTAATACCGCCTGACCGCGGTGTAATACCGTCTGACCGCGGTGTAATAACGTCTGACCGCGGTGTAATAACGCCTGACCGCGGTGTAATAACGCCTGACCGCGGTGTAATAACGCGGTCAGTTTTTTGGTACCGCGGTGTCATGTGGTAAGGCATTTCATGACCGCGATTGACTTACGCCGTAACGAATTTCATGACCGCGATGTCTTATAATAACTGCAGAATTGAGATCTTAATTAAACCCTTTCATGATGGGAGCTGCGCTGATGCAGCATCACATATACTGGGGAACCTTGCATATATATGAGACAGTGACCTCAATGACCTCTTATCAAAAGCCGACATAAAAAATCTGTCGACAGTAAACAAGTGTTGCGTCACTGTCTCTACAGTTGAGTTCAAGATAATGTGGTATAACATCAAAATCACTTCCCCAAACGGAGATCTCGCGTAGAATTCTTGTATTTTATTAATTGGATAGGGATATTTACACTAGTAACAATTATTAACATTTTAATTGTTTTTATTTGTAATTAAACATTTCGTTCTTGTTTTGATGTGAACGGTCATGCACTCTTCCGAGTTGTAGGCTGTGACGTCATCGTGGCGAATGCCAAAACTCACCTGTGTCTAAGTTAGCCAGAATTCAGACCCCCTATAACAGTTGTATATGGCGCATGCATATTTGATGAAAAATACTGGGTAAAAAAAGACTTTAGTAGCGAAAGAATTATTGTGTGTTGGATTAATTAACCCCCAGACAGCCGATACCACCGACAATTAATTCCTTATTCACACATCGGACTTGTCAGCATGCCGACGAAAATGAAACTTATCTGTGTCGAATGGTCATGTTAACCTCATTTTATATGAAAACACTCTTTATTAATTTCAATTAATTGTTTCTGTTTTTTGTTTTTGTGTGTGTGTTAATTTGTGATTGGATCATTCGAAATACGCTATTTTACTCTATAAAACTGCATGAGTTCGCTGAAAGTAGGAGGCAATCAATATACAAGGCATAGCTATATCATGTATACGATAGACATCGGGTCTTGCATTTCACTGAATCCACCTCGCGCAATCCCAGATCTGCATTAGCAACGATTTTACGATAAAATTAGCACCAAGAAGTTCCCGAACCCGAGGCATGCATGGCGACATTTCTGAAGGTAACAAATATATTCTTTTGAAATAGATAACGAATTATAAATTTTAACAACATATTTGGTAACTTGGAATGACAACAACAAACGCTCTTTATTTGTTCCATTTTAGAGAATCAACGGACCTCATTAAATCTTTTGAAACAGATCCATTTTCGGGATTTTTACTGAACATCACATTAGTACTAAAAAAACTAAATTTTATTGGGAGTGCTAATTAGCCTGGAGTGACGAAAATTGACTCACGAAAATAAAGTCATTTAGAGTAGTGTTATATATCCTTATATAGTTCTGGGCACTGTCAGGAAAACATTTATTCGTAGTAATTTAGTACACCGAGTAGGATACCACGTGGCAATGTTTGTCGGAAACCTCAGCGCCTCGCAGTGGAATTAATTATTTTTAGAACATCTGGTCAATGAGTACAAACGCTATTGGAAAAACGTTGAGGTTGAACGCTGTGTGTCTCGGGAATGTCTGCTTGTTCGCGCATGCATGGTACTTGGGCCCTTGCATTCATCATATGTGTATGCATGCCAACCCAGTATGAGAACTTAATATTTGTTGGGTCCCAAAAGAATATGAAGGCAGTTTCACTGTTTGCACGGCATGACACAGATAAGATCGTTCCGTGTTGATCTATTTCCGATATGTTAGACATAAAGAGCGTTTCATTCGTGCGAAAAAATTGAAAACAGCTGGAGAATGGTTGTTTATAGAGCACACGAAGCCGGAATGTCAATATTTCGTGTAATTGTCAACCTATCTCATACCTCCTTCCAAATTACGTAGATGGAATTTGGAAGCTCGAATGAGACGGTGCATGTCCGTTTAATTATGACAGTTTAAAACAAACAAAAAATCTGCTGACGGCAGCAACTGACCCAACTTGAGTTGTCGCTGACTGAAAGTCCATTCACTCGAACTGAAGGCGAAAGCAGTAGCAATAACTATACAAGCACATCAAAGAGATTGCACGTTGCGTAATCCTGCTCGTTCTGTAATTACAAAATAGGTCAAGTGCATGCATGAGCTATATATATTGCAGGTTGACATATGCTGTTGTTTGTTGGAGGTACATGCACATGCTCGTCCCGTCTTATTGCACGGCAGTCACATAATTATTTCAGTATCAATATGTTTAATAATTAATTGATCACTGATCAGATGGCGCATTAAATTGTCTGTTTGCTTTCCTTGAATTTTGCATGCCAAAAAGAAGCTGTTGAAACATTCTAGAATTAATTTCTGTTTGCTTATACGAATCAAATGTATGTTAAGGGTCAGACGCACGTTTTGTCAAAATTAACTGTTATTTCAAAATGGATCCTCTATTTTTGGTATTTCAAAATGGATTTTCTCAAAATCTGCCGGTCAAGAATTTCTTCGTGAAATTTGGTACATTCGATTATTGTGAGTGACACAATATTTAAGAACCATTGGATATAATCTTATTTACTTTAGTTTGATGGAATGTACACTATTTAAAATTTCACTGTTTTCAATTATCAAGAACTCCTGCAAAATAATTTTTCAAAAGTGCAGTTCATATATCACTGATATCTCAAGATCATGGGCGGAGACTTAATTATTGATTCGTGAAATAAAATGATTATTTTCATTTAAAAAGGCAACTACCATAAATATTTCTCTAAATTTGGGAATTTTCATGTCATGCCTGTTGATCAATGAACAATTGTGCTGAGATGAGTTTTGAATACATCCTGCAGGTTATTTCCTTACATGATAAGAATACAGAGTGTTTGTGTGGACGCCTGGACAGTTGGAAAACAGCTAATAAATTTTTATCACCGTTTTTCTTGCACGTGATTTTTCAAAATAAGTTGATCCAAAAGCGAACAATTGCCGTGCCAGGTCTAAATTATACACATATTTAATACTATATTATATAGTAGGCTAGTATATATAGCTACCATGCAGAGGCAAGCTTCGAGTTTTTTTTTTATTGAAATTGATTCGATGTGAAAACGGGCCGTGGCTCTAACATTGGTTCTAAATCAGAAAGAGATAATGATGAAAATGTCCCCCTTGACATTTAAGCCACGTGGCGGTTTGCGCTCCAAAATACACCTAATATTATTCGCTTTTGAATTTTTCCCCGATATCGAAATTGGTCGATAAATACTTGAATTAACTTTATACGCGCATCATATGTCCCAAAAAAGAGGCATAGAAGTAATGAAAAAAAAACAGCTTTAAACTTAATTGGTGTTTGGAATGGGTACCAAACAAACAAGTCATGTGCATGGCATTGGCATGTAACAAAAAGAGCGTTCGTGTTAGTCTATTCCTGATATGGTAGAAATAAAGAGCGCTTGTTTCATTCTATGCGAAAAATTTAAAGTTAGAACGTTCCTGTTTGTAACACAAATAAGAATTTGCCGGCCAAACTTTAATAGTCATCGATGACTGGAAGTCTACTCGAACTGAAAGGCGAAAGCAGTCGAAATGTTAATACATGCACATCAAAGAGATTACGGCGTTACGTAATCCATGCTCTGCCACTCTGTTTCAAATCATGCACAGTGTGGAAGGTCAGAACACATCTAATACATTTGTTTGTCTAGCATGTGTTTTTATGTTTACCCATACCATAGTATGGTAAACATAGTGTCGTTGTCCGGATTGACCACTCGTCGTTAGTCCGTCCGTCTGTCTGTCTGGCTGTCTGTCTGTAGACACTTTACGCATGGTGCGATAACTGAAATATTTTCTATCTGATCGGAACCAAATTTTGTATATGAATTTCTCAGCACCAAATACAGATCGAGTTCGAATATGGGTTCGATCCAAGTTTTTTTTTACGGAGTTATGGCCCTTTTTCGACTTAGAATTCATGCATGCTGCCATAACTCAAAAAAAAATAATTTGACTGGTACCAAATCTGGTATGCGAGTTTCTCAGCCCAAAATACGTATCGAGTTCGAATATGGGTTTGATCTGAAATTTTTTAATGAAGTTATAGACCTTTGACATAGAATTCATGCATGCTTCCATAAATACACCATTTCTCAACTGATAGGAACCAAATTTTGTATGTGAGTTTATCAACTCAAAATACAGATCGAGTTCGAATATGGGTTTGATCCGTTATTTTTTAATGGAGTTATGGCCCTTTTTCAACTAAGAATTGAACAGACATCCCTAGCAGTCTTCAATTAATTACCAGTGATATGAAGTTTAACTCCTTAGAGAAGGAGATAAGCAGTAATCTGTATTATGAGAAATAGAGTTATTTTTAGCCATCAATATGAGGCCTAACCAGAGATACTTTATACCTGTGGAGAGATAAGAGCTCTGTGTAATTAATTTGCCCTGTTAGCCTGGGTTTCTGAGGAGGTCTCTATGTCAAGAAAGATGGCTTGCAATAGAAAACTCATAGGGAATAAATTGTGTTTTATCACATAATCTGTCATGTTTGTCCAGTGTTTCACAAAAATCACATACATGCCCATGCTAGTGGAGATGGGAAAATTGATACTTACCCACAAATGACTAATTTGTATGTTTACCCATACCATAGTATGGTATTAAAACATAGTATCAATGTCCGGATTGACCACTCGTCGTTAGTCCATCCCATCCGTCCATCTGTCTGCCTGTAGACACTTTATGCATGGTGCGATAACTCAAACATTTTCTATCTGATCGGAACCAAATTTTGTATATGAATTTTACAGCACAAAAGACAGATTGAGTTTGAATATGGGTTTGATCAGACTATTTTTAAAGGTACTCAATCCGTAAAGAGGGTCCCCATCTCAACAGATTCCAACAACAACAATCCGATCAGAGGGTCCTATATTACTATTTCTTTGGCTTTGGGGGTAAAAAATATCTGATTCGAGTCGAGGAACCCATCAAACAAAGCTCAGAGTTATTAGATATTGATTTTTGAAATTTGTTAATTTCTCGAGATGAGTACTAATAATTGCCGTCAATTTTGAAACCTGCTCGAGATGATTACACCAAAACTCTATTCAAACAGACAAGGATGGATAACTCTAAAATCAAGTGGCAATTTTGACTACATACTGGGCCAGAAAGAATTCCCGATAATGAAAAATAATAGATTTCTAAAATCGATATCTAACAAATCTGAGCTTTGATGGGTGACTTCCTCGACTCAAATCAAATATTTTTGACCCCCGAAGCCATTGAAATAGTAATTGAGAGGAGTTTTATCGGATTGAGTACCTTTAAGTGAGTTATGGCCCTTTTTCCAAAAAAATATTCACTATTAAAAAAAAAAAAAAATGGTTTTAATTTCTTGCACAATTTAACATAAAATGAATAAATAAATAAATAACAACAAAAAATGAATAAATAACAACAAAAAAATAATAAAATTGTTTTTTTTATAATAATAAAAAAAAAAGTAGTAACAGTAACAGAGTAACTTACTATCGCCAAGGGATGGGTTAACATCTGCCGATTGTGATCGGCCTCTCGTTCGATAATGTCATTGTGTTCCCTTGCGGTTATCAATTTCAATACGTTAGTTGTAAAGATAAGTTTATAGTAAATTCTAACATGCCCATAGTTTAAACGCGATCGCATTGCATGGTTAAAAAAAACGAACTGAAATTGTCTTGGGCCGCGTTTTTATTCAATTAATTCAGGCGTTAAATTAACGTTGTGGAAGCCACTACAATAATTTATTTTTGGTGATTGTTTCAAAGGAATTACTATGAATGTCGGGATAACTTTTCATGGTATAAGTATTAATAAATATACGAAATATTTAATGTATATAGTTTATATCAATCTTATAATTATATGAGAAATGAACGCTCTTTATATACTTGAAATAACTATTTATAACACGCGGTTATGGCACAGGTCGATTCCGGCGTCAATTTTGTGAATGACCTTTGATTCAGAATGAAATAACTCTTGCAGAGAAAGTGACAATAAGTAATCATTAACGCAATGAATATCAGTGTAGTAACAGCAGTCACAAATTCCCACAAAGTCTGTCGCGCGTGATTCATATAAATAGATTGCAACAGTACTGGTGACGTAATAATTTCTCTATTGATGTAGCTGTGTTGTTGGTCAGATATCGTTAAAACAAAATTAGTTACCACGATCATATTCCTGTTTGTGAATTTTATGCTGGGGAAATTTCTTATTTTTATAATGTCATTACTTTCCCGTGTGGTCATACATTTCAATAATTTACATTAGCCATAAAGATCAGTTCAAGTTGGTTGCATCATTGTCCCATTTTGAAATTTAATTCATGTCAAATTTTCCATGTAGTCAGTTTCCCCGCCAGACCCGTTCCTGATAATGTTTACATAATACATGTATATGCATTATTAGTTTTCATATATTCTTGTTTTCTATTTCGTAGAAGCGCAGTTATTAATTGTATATTTCGATATGTTCAATATAGACTGTAACACTATAACTAATATTAAAAGGGGAAGTTTCCGGATATTTCATGAATATATGTTTGGTCAAATGTTAAATTGAGCAATCTAAAAAAATATAACAATTATATATATATTTTTTTAATTTAAATTTTGATGTTAAATTGAGCAAAAAGATCAATCTAAAACATTCAAAATTCAAATTAAACAAAAATAGTGGTTATTTTTTCATTTTAAAAAAATCAAAGTGTTTAAAGTGATGTGAAACACTCTGGTAGGGTGATCAAATAGAAATGGAGAATAATCTTGTTCAAATAGTTATTTTTGCAAATATTATATCTAAATTGACAACACACCACGTCATTCTTATATATTATTTAAATGCAGTGACTGTCAATGGCGGAATCACTTTCGTTAGTTTATCGCCGATAGAAGCGTCCTGATTCGAGTAGTAAATATTTACAATTTAGCGTAGTTCAGACAATGTTTTCTATGGAGTGGTACGGTCGATTTGCTTGAGATTTTCGGTGATGTTAGTAGAATATTACATTCCTCCAGTTGCCATAGCACCTGAATACTTACTTATCAGTTTCACACACCCGAACAAGTACATAATATGTCTTTAAACTATCAATATGTATAAGCAAAGCGCACCAAGGACAGTGTTTCGTCTGACATAATCACAAACGCTGATAAATCAATTCAACTATTTCTGCAGATTCCTTGTCTCCTAGCAACCGTAAGCTCATTCCACTAGTGAATATTCGTAAAAAGTCTACAGCTGACTCTGGAGTGACCATCGGCATCGAACGTGTTACGTAACGTTACGCATGGTGGATTGCGACTGTTTTGTAATTCCTAATTGATTTGTCCATATACGAAACGTTATACAATGTATATATGAAGGATTTCACTTTGGAATCATGACTGACTAATTTCGTGGTATGAAATTGAGACATCGCAGGTTAAAATCCGATGAGAAATAGGTTAAAGACAAACTATATTTTAAATATTCGCAAGTTGAAGATCGGCTTCAGTCATCGCGATCGAGTCAGCACCTAAGAGGTGTTGATGAACGTATCAACGAATTTTCTAATTTTCTTGTGGATCGCTCTTTTGCCAACACGTCGATACATGACATGATCGGGGTGGGGGTGGGGGGGGGGGGGATATATTTGTGTGTAAAATAATTGCTCAAACCGCTCTCTGGATCGGCATCTTATAGATGTTACCGAATATTTATATGACTTTCGGCCTCATTTGTCGAAGCGGCTTTTTATGAGAAAGAACTGAATTCATACAAGCCAATAAAACATGATCATGCACCATTGGTTGCGAATAGTTTGGGATTGTTGATAGTAAATTCTACAAGTAATATGCCTATAGTTTAAACGCGATCACATTGCATGGTTAAAAAAACGAACTGCAATGAATGGTATTGGACGCGTATTCAATTAATTCAGGAGTTAAATTAACGTTGTGGAGCCACTACAATAATTTAGTTTTAGTGGTTGTTTCAAAGGAATTATTATGAATGTCGGAATAACTTTTCATGGTAATATAGTATTAATAAATACACGAAATATTTAATGTATATAGTTTATATCAATCTTATAATTATATGGACAATAAACGCTCTTTATTGATCCATGCTGTTGAATAAATTTTAGGGTAAATTTATTTCATATATGGTAAACGGACGCCTATACATGTGTTTCAAAGACTGGCATATATACCTGAAATAACTATGTATATTATAACACGCGGTTATGGCACAGGTCGATTCCACCTGCTTAACTTTTAACATTTCTTGCCGACGTCAAATTTGTGAACCCAAGTATACAAACGACATTTGATTCAGAATGAAATAACTCTTGCAGAGAAAGTGACAATAAGTAATCATTAACGCAATGAATATTAGTGTAGTAACAGCGGTCACAAATCCCACAAAGTAAGTCGCGCGTGATTCATATAATAAATAGACAACTGGTGACGTAATAATTTCTCTTTTGATGTAGCTGTGTGTTGTTGGTCAGATATCGTTAAAACAAAATTAGTTGCCAAGATCATACTCCTGTTTATGAATTTTATGTTGAGGAAATTTCTGAATTTTTTAATTTAAATTTTTATTGTTAAATTGAGCAAAAACATTCAAATATCAAATTAAACAAAAATGGTGGTTATTTTTTCATTTTTTTTAAATCAAAGTTTTAAACTATCAATATGTATAAGCAAAGTGCACCAAGGAGAGTGTTTCGTCTAACATAATCGCAAACGCTGATAAATTCCTAGCAACAACCGTAAGCTCATTCCACTAGTGAGAATATTTGTAGAAAGTCTACAGCTGACTCTGGAGTGACCACCGGCATCGAACGTGTTACGTAACGTTACGCATGGTGGATTGCGACTGTTTTGTAATTCCTAATTGATTTGTCCATATACGAAACGTTATATATATGAAGGATTTCACTTTGGAATCATGACTGACTAATTTCGTCAGTATTATTTGTGTGTAAAATAATTGCTCAAACCGCTCTCTGGGTCGGCATCTTATAGATGTTACCGAATATATATATGACTTTCGGCCTCATTTGTCGAAGCGGCTTTTTATGAGAAAGAACTGAATTCATACAAGCCAATAAAACATGATCATGCACCATCGGTTGCAAATAGTTTGGGATTGTTGAAAGTAAATTCTACAAGTAATATGCCTATAGTTTAAACGCGATCACATTGCATGGTTAAAAAAACGAACTGCAATGAATGGTATTGGACGCGTATTCAATTAATTCAGGAGTTAAATTAACGTTGTGGGCCACTACAATAATTTAGTTTTAGTGGTTGTTTCAAAGGAATTATTATGAATGTCGGAATAACTTTTCATTGTATTATAGTATAAATAAATACACGAAATATTTAATGTATATAGTTTATATCAATCTTATAATTATATGGACACTAAACGCTCTTTATTGATCCATGCTGTTGAATAAATTTTAGGGTAAATTTATTTCATATATGGTAAACGGACGCCTATACATGTGTTTCAAAGACTGGCATATACACCCGAAATAAATATGTATATTATAACACGCGGTTATGGCACAGGTCGATTCAGCCTGCTTAACTTTTAACATTTCTTGCCGACGTCAATTTTGTGAACCCAAGTATACAAACGACATTTGATTCAGAATGAGAAAGTGACAATAAGTAATCATTAACGCAATGAATCTTAGTGACAGCGGTCACAAAGCAAGTCGCGCGTGATTCATATAAATTGACAACTGGTGATGTAATAATTTCTCTTTTGATGTAGCTGTGTGTTGTTGGTCAGATATCGTGAAAACAAAATTAGTTGCCAAGATCATACTCTGTTTATGAATTTTATGCTGAGGAAATTTCTGAATTTTTGAATGGCATTACGTTCGCGTGTGGTTACACATTTCAATAATTTACATTAGCCATAAAGACCAGTTCAAGTCGGTTGCATCATTGTCCCATTTTGAGGTTTAATCCATGGCAACTATTCCATGTGGTCAGTTTCCCCGCCAGATCCGTTCCTGATAATGTTTACATAATACATGTATATGCATTATTAGTTTCAATATATGCATGTTTTCTAATTCGTAGAAGCGCAGTTATTCATTGTATATTTCGATATGTTCAATATGGACTAACAGCATATACCCACCTCCAAGGCGCCCGTATCTTTAAAATCCGATGAAAATTGGTTAAACACGAATTTTTTTTTAATATTAAAATTGGCAAGTTGAAGAACGGCCTCATCGCGTTTGAGTCAACAGCTGCGAGGTGTTGCCGTGTTGGTGAACACATCAACTGATTTTATAATTTTCTTCTAGATCGTTCTTTTGCCAACACGTCGGGTTGACTAGAGCTCTTAATTCATAGTACGGCGTTAGGTGGATTGATAAAAATTATTTCCGTTGATCAATTGCATATAAATTTAAATAAGTGACATAACTGCTCTATACAAAGCATAATTAGACTCCAATAAGTTCGTAATGTAATCTTCTAGTATATATACACAGAGTATGTATACATCCACCGATATGCAGGGACAAATGCAGCGAAATGCAATGCAGCAGTGTTTGGTTAATTATCAGGCGGCATGCACGAGAAAAGAAACATTCAAAACACCAGTCAGTGAGATAGACAATGTTGTAAACTCTGTCCTTGATGTTGCTACGTCACTGGCCACGTGCGCGTTCGTGATTATTGTCGGGCGGCATTGTTTGATCTTTTCCTGCAACGTTTGGTAATCGCATGCATTTGCTGTATAGTGGGCAGTTCACACAATACAACATATTTGTTACATATTCTTATCTAATCACGATTCGGATGAAACACATGTATCCAATTGGAATGGGGAAAATATCCCTCTATATAAGTCTGTTTCAAGTTGGTTCGCGCAAGATAATTATGCGATCGCCAAATTTCACCGACACAAAAATCTGATAATCTGATAATTCTTATAAATATTTTTTAAAGCATCTTGAACAGAGAATAAATAAAGACACTGTGTGGTGGTATATTTAGTTCTTTATTCCGGATTTTGTTATCGCGTTGGAGTTGAATGGAGTTGTGTCGGCATATTTGGAATTGAATTTGAAAATTCTCTGTCTCCTTGCATGGCTTACCTGTGGTCGTGTTTTTTCTGTATAATTCCGCGCAAAAAATCACTGTCCAAATGTTCTAACTGATTTACGTAGGAAAAGACTTGGAAGTATGTCTGAATATAGATCCGAGCATATTATCACCCAATTTCCCGCGCCCGCCGAAAGCGGCGACCTCAAGGAATTACGTGCATGGGGACGTCAACCATTGAAGACGTTAGTACTCTAAAATATATTTAGTTTCACGCGATGAATGAATGTAAGGTCAGTTTCTTAATATATTAACGCATATTATAGACCAACTTGAACAAAACAGATCGAAAATGTCACACAGCCTTGAGTCTTAAAAAAAAACAGCGAAAATTATTCTTATCGGCAGATTATTCGATCGCGGTTGACACGAGGAATGACCGCGGTGTAAGGCCGTCGCGGAAAATACTACCGCGGTGCACGCCGGTAACGGACTAGATTACCGCGGTGTACTACCGTATGACCGCGGTGTACTACCGCATGGCCGCGGTGTACTACCACATGACCGTGGTGTATTACCGCATGACCGCGGTGTATTACCGCATGGCCGCGGTGTACTACCGCATGACCGCGGTGTAGTTGCGGTATGACCGGCCCATAACCTCGTTAAAGGGGTCGATTAATTAGAGCATAGCTGTAATTATTAGTGAATGGAATAACTCCAGGAAACTTGTTTGTCTGAAAGAGAGAAAGGACATTTGTTTACAGAAAGAACAAATTTGATTTGATTCTTTTCATGCCATTATAAATCCGCTTCAAAATCGTTTTTACACAACACAATAAGGTGATAAAAAGTTATCTCTAATGATAATGAATGTGGATTCTTTCTGTGGTTAGTCTATTTTAACATGGCTTTGTTTGATTGATAAGTGTTTAACATATTTTAGTGCCATATCCGAACTCAGAGTGAAATTATTAAATTTCAATAGTAGTAATGTGGTCATATGTCTAACAAGAGTTGGCTTGGTTTTTTCCAATTTACTTGCAAGTTAATCTGTGTGGTTGCAGGAAAACATATCCATTTATATAAGATAAACTAATGTTCTTAGTAGGTACACATGTATTTTGCTATCTCTCTCTCATATATACGTGACATACATCACAATAAACCCCAATTTCAAGCACAATATGAAATGCTTCAGTGTGATTGAACTCATACAAACCTGGGGGTTTTTTGTGAAACCTTGAATTTTAGATCTGGTTTAAATCCCCAAATCAAGACCCTCTAGCCATGTCCCTAACAGGAGCAGGCATAATAAACACACCGCATAGGGGGGACAAAAGTACTTATTTCACAAAACATATGAGACTGGGATTTGTTTATCTAGATTAAGTTGTTGTTGTTATATTTGAATTTGAAATAATATATCATCGGTAAGTTGGTTTAATGTACAATTTTACTATCAATAGTTATCAACCTAGACATGAAATGGAGTATTCACCGATAATTGGATCACAAAACATGCTTTTGCGGTATATGCAACAATAATAATGAACAAAGTTATTTAGATGAAATTACCGCAAGTGTTTCTGCATCTTGTCCACAATTTTTAGCAGAATGCCAAAGATGGTGATTAACAGAAGGAATCCATGCCAACAAGTCTCTATTTGCTGCCTTCTTTCCTGCCTTTAAAATGAAATGAAGATAATGAAAAGTATGGTAATCCAACATGTAATACAATCTTCTAACAGTTAAATTCAATACATAAATTCACTCTTGATAATTATGTAATCCAGACTCTACCATGTAAAATAATAGAATTCATAAGACAGCATGTTCCATCTTGTTTTAAATCGTATGAATGTTATTTTTCCACCAGCTGATTATATCTGAACAAATTTGGTTGTTTATTTGCAATCCAACATTTAAGTTGGAACATAGCCGAACATACATATATACAAAGTTACAAACAATTTATACGTTAACAATTATCATATCATATTTCCGTAACAAGTTCACCATAATATAATAACAATACACCGAGAGTTAGGCAAGTTAGCATAGCTGCAGAAACAAGTACCTTTGCAATCTTTTTGTTCAGATTCTTTCCTATATGACATGTGTCGAGTTGATGAATTATCCCTGAATATGTCTTATCCACCCCTGTTAGAAGAAATTATATAAATTATTGAATACATTTAGAAATGTCTATGGTTATAAAAAGGTATGACCTGAGAATAATAGCAACCACCCCAGTGGGTGTTTATACCTAAATGCGTGTGAATTATGACGTCATATAATTTTTCTATATTTCTATACCAAGAGCGAAAATAGCGTGTATGCTTTTTTGTAAATTTCACACGTGACTTCCGGGAGGTTACTGCGCAGACTCCAGCAGAAACTGATCGAAGAATAACGTTTTCTTCACTTCAACTTCAACACAATCGACTGTTAGTAACGGTACTGAGTTAGGAGAGCAGCGTGCTCCGAAGACAACCGCGACGGAGGAATTTACATACAAGTACAACAACAACGATTGCCGATGATCACTTTTTAATTGTCCTCACTGAGTCATTCAGAGACTCAATCAAATAATAGATTAATCGAGGATTAATCACAGCCTTTCTAGTCTGATAACATGGCATTCGGTAAAATATTACCGTGGCACAGTTTGTGATTAGCCATCTCGATTGTAAACAAATCTTCTACTCGAAATTTGTAAATTAAAAAAACAAATCAAATTTAAATGTGCATGTGCGATAATCAATATCATCCATGACCCAACCCGGACACACATACCAAATCGCATTCACATCCACTGAGAAACAACGAAGAAGCTAGACATTACACTTTTATTTAGAGCCGGCATCGGCGTCGACAAACACTTTATATACACCGATTTCTCCACAACAAGGTCAAGGCCCCACATGGCACGAAATTGAAAAATCAACGATTGATTGATCTGTGTTTCATGTAATTTGCAACAATGAATGTTGTTTTGAGGATTGTATGGATTATTGTGTACCACAGATACACGAAGACTAGGCAATTCAATGTTAGGTGTATTCAATTTCATGACATCATGTGTAAACTGTGTTTGTGACATGATTATTGCACTTTTACTTTCGACAGGAGCTTGGAGGCATTGTTGAATTTGTTCTCTAATCATCAAAGGTTGCACAGGTATTTGCTTATCATTAAATTAATCATTTGATTTAGGACTGAAAAAGAATTGTTTCTGTTTTCAAATTGAAAAGATCAATCGTACTGCCCTGCTGGACAAAACAAGTGTCCATTGGCACCGCGGTGTGTTTGGCGTTCGGCGGCGGTGTCAGAGTTTGTAACTGCAGTTGAGCACCGCGGCCAAGCGGCAAGTACACCATGTCCGACCGTCAAGTACACATGTACACCATGGCCGAAAAGTAACTACAATGGGGCCGAATGGCATGTACACCGTGGTTAGATTTCTGGTTTATATTGTCTTTTTTCAGTTTAATGAATGCACACAGCGGCAACTACACCATGGTCGAATGGCAAATACACCGCGGCCCAACTGTAGTTAGCTGGTGGAGCCGCTGTGCAGTTGAATTTCAGCCGCAGTGGCAATGCTAAGCACACCGTGGTTAAGTGACGTCATAAGCCATACATAGAAATCGTTCAAATGTATTTTTAGCTTCGAATCATTCAGTCTCAGACAGATAGTGCATTTGACACTTCACATCGTGTGACGTCAAAAAACTTAAACTGCCAATCATCGTGGCACGAGGGATCACCTTTTGATGAATGCCGACAATGAATGTTGGTTTTGGAGAATTCATTTGATATTTTGCTACAACATTCAAGCTGTTTCTTTATTCTTGTACGCTCTCCGTATTTGGCTAGGCGCGCAATTGATCGCTCACTGGTTTTCAATTTTAGCCGCGCGATGGTGCGCAAGAGCGATCGCGCGCCTCAAAAATTAAAGTCTGATCTTTCTGTTGATTCCAACGTTAACACTATTACTTAATATTTTTACCACTTTAGAGGGCGTTCTTTATTAGATGAACATTATTTTACCCACACGTCATGATTCCATGATTTTAAGGTGAAGTTGAACAGAAGCGAGCGCTAAGCTTTGTTTTCATTAAAGCATGCTCACACCAGGACGGTGTGGTAATAATAGTAATAGCATGATTTTGTCGGGCACCTTGGTTTCTTTACAGCCCTCCAGGAATGATTAACTTCGTCTCGGGTCTATAAATACCGCTATACTTAAAGTAATTGACCACCAGCAACGTGGTGTCACCCCGTTAATACTGCGGTACTATACCGCGGTATCCTCCAATACCGCGGTACTGATACCGCTTGTTAACGTATGCAGGAGTAAATACCTGCCCTCAAAGTGTTCCATGAAAATCACTGCGGTATTCAAAAAAATTAATGCGGTGCCCGCTAAAAGACCGCGGTATCATCGCCCAATACCGTAATTCCACTGCCATGACCGCCTCGATACAGCTACCGTTTATTACCGGTATCACCGTGGTCATGACCGGGGTATCACCCCGTTTTTCTGGTCAATTACTTTGAGAATAGCGGTAGGCCCTCGGGCTGTTAATCATTCCTGTCGGGTCCAGGTGCTACCACGGCCGAGTACTAGTAACTTTATAACCCTGTGGCGACTGCAGTAGCGTTCTTTAATGTGCACACACCAAGGCGGAATACATGAGAAGTCGGCCCAGAAGTCGGCCCCGTACGAAGTCGGCCCAGCTATTAACATCAGTTAGTGACATGTTTACTCAATTGAGTAACATATATCAGGTGTCACGGAAACCTTGTTCAACACTACATTGTATATGACTTAGTGTTGATCTTTATCGGCGTTTCGCTGACTGCTTCCATGTGGAAATCCCTCTGGCGCGACGCCCATTATAATTATGACAGGACATTGTTTAGGTCTATAGATTAATTGGCTGACTAAGTTTGAAGGTTCGTATCTGGTCTAATACCATGTCTTGTATATATGGCTATTTTTCCGGTACAGATTTAAATTTCCGTTTAACGAACCCTATCGACATATCTGCGTAAAGCCATGACAGTGCGCGATAAGAAAATGGATTGCCAGGAGGTGATATAATCCTCCTTGACACCATGTGACCAAAACATGGTCACATAAAATGGAATGCTACGAGGTGATGTAATCCCTTATGACACCGTGTGGCGAAATGTCAATCTCATCTTATTGTGCCACAGGCATTAACAAGCAGTAAAATAATAATGGGGCCGACTTTTCTTGACCAATCTTTAATTTACCCGGGCCCGACTTCTCTTGTGGCCGACCTTGTTTTGGGCTGACTTCTCCAGATACCCCGAGGCATGTACACAGGTTAGCCATTAATGTCTGCACCCCCAATCAGACAGCATTCTGCAGAACAACAAAATACCTGGATAGATGTTGTAATGGGGGAAGTCTGTATTTTTGCATTCGGATCTTTATTCAGTGATCTCAAACTTGGTATCTGACCGAGTTTCTGATTTTTGTCAGAATACCCTGACCAGGTTGCGATCCCTGGCCCGCTAGCACGAGAGACCAGTACACTACAGTACCTCTCGGCTATCGACTTCCCTAGATTTAAGTAATTGACCCCCTCTATAGTGGTGTCACCCCATGTAATACTGCTGTATTATATAAGAAATGAACGGCGGGTTCAATGTGGTCATCGGATTTTTACCGCAAGAAAAATTCAGCAAACTGCATGAACCCCGAAGTAGTAAAGCCAAAAAAATATATACCTGTGTTTCCGGTGACCCGCCCACCCCTATTTCGGAGCTCCTGACGGTTTTCATTTTATTCATTTTGCAAAATTCCAACGCATCCCGTTTTATTAGCTCAACTTACAACTTTGTAAGTTTGAGCTATTGCCATGGGTTGGCGTCCGTCATCCGTGTGTCTGTGTGTCCGTCAACAATTTACTTTGTCGCGGGATACAGGTTGTGCCTTTAGTCTGATCTCTTTGAAATTTGTCATGAACAGGGTCCGCGCTGGAACGAAATTTACATTTGCCAAATAATTTGCCAAATGAAAATATTTTTTGCCAAATTCTTTTAGAATTTGCCAAATATTATTCCCAATAGCATCATTTTCTTGACTGAGTCTTATGTTTCGACACTCACTGTTTGATATCGATAAAAAAGCAGTTAGTTAATGATTATGATCTCATCTATTACGGTTTATCATACAACAATAAACCGATTACCGAACAATACAATAGTAGAAGCGTTGCTTGATCAAAAGCGAACATCATATGAAGATTAGCTATGTAAGCACCACCATCACACTAAATAGAGGTAATCCCTCCACCCGTCGATACTAATGATATCAGATTAACTGCATCTTAATGGAGGTGTTAACTTTTGCGAAACCATATAAAACACAACTAATATAATTCCATTGTAATAATTTCCGAAAATGAATGGTATTGATTGACCGATATTTTTTAACTTCATTAATAAGGAATTAAAAAGTGACTTGCCAAAACTTTTGCCAAATGAAAATATTTTTTGCCAACTGTGAATTATTTTTGCCATTGGCAAATTTGGCAAGTGGCAGAGCGAACCCTGGTCATGAATGTTGACATTGACATGTACCCTGCTGGACAAAACAAGTGTCCATTGGCACCACGGTGTATTTGCCATTCGGGTGCAGTGTCAGAGTTTGTAACTGCAGTTGAGCGCCGCGGCCGAGCGGCAAGTACATGTACACCGCGGGCCGAACGACAAGTACACATGTACACCATGGCCAAAAAGCAACTACAACGGGGCCGAATGGTATGTACACCGTGGTTAGATTTCTGGTTTGTATTGTCTTTTTTCAGTTTGATGAATGTACACAGCGGCAACTACATTTGTACACCATGGCCGAATGGCAAATAAACCAATGCCCAACTGTAGTTAGCCAGTGGAGCCGCGGTGTAGTTGCATTTCGGCCGCGGGTGGCAATGCTAAGCGCACCGTGGTTAAGTGGACACTTGTTTTTCCCAGCAGGGTAGATGGGAACGAATCATTTTGGGGTCTTTCGATCGAAAAACATCTTGGCGGCCATCTTGGATTTCAAGGTTGTGCCTTTAGTCTGATCTTCATGAAATTTGTCATGGATGTTAATATTGACATGTAGATGGGAACGAGTCATTTTTGGGTTGTTCGGCCAAAAAAACATGGCCGCCAGCAGCCATCTTGGATGTTACTCTTTGCATGACTAAATCCTTTGGCACGAGCTACAGATCGTAGCTTTGGTCGGATCTTCATGAAATTTGTCAAGGATGTTAACAATGACATGTAGATGGGAACGAGTCCTTTTGGCGTCATTCGGCCAAAAAAAATGGCGGCCAGCAGCCATCTTGGATTTTACTCTTTGCATGACTAAATCCTTTGGCGCGGGCTACAGGTCGTACCTTTGGTCTGATCTTTATGAAATTTGTCATAAATGTTGACATTGACATGTAGATGGGAACGAGTCATTTTGGGGTCATTCGCCAAAAAACATCGCCGCTGGTGGCCATCTTGGATTTCAAAATTAAATCCATTGGCGCGTTCTACAGGTCGTACTGTTTGTCTGATCATCATGAAATTTGTCATGGATGTTAATATTGACTTAACATTGACATGTAGATGGGAACGAGTCATTTTGGGGTTGTTCGACCAAAAAACATGGCCGCCAGCAGCCATCTTGGATTTTACTCTTTGCATGACTAAATTCTTTGGTGCAGGCTACAGGTTGTAGCTTTAGTTGGATCTTCATGAAATTTGTCATGGGTGTTAACAATGACATGCAGATGGGAACGAGTCATTTTGGGGTCATTCGGCCAAAAAACATGGCCGCCAGCAGCCATCTTGGGTTTTACTCTTTGCATGACTAAATCCTTTGGCACAGGCTACAGGTACTAACTTTGGTCAGATTATTATGAAATTTGTCATGAATGTTGACATTGACATGTAGATGGGAATGAGTCATTTTGGGGTAATTTGGCCAAAAAACATGGCGGCTGGCAGCCATCTTTGATTTCAAAATTAAATAGATTGGCGCGGTCTACAGGTCGTACTGTTCGTCTGATTATCATGAAATTTGTCATAGATGTTAATATTGACATGTGGATGGCAACGAGTTATTTTGGGGTCGTTAGGCCAAAAAATATGGCCACCAGTAGCCATCTTGGATTTTACTCTTTGCATGACTAAATCCTTCGGCGCGGGCTACAGGTCGTAGCTTTGGTCGGATCTTCATGAAATTTGTCATGGCTGTTGACCTTGACATGTAAATGGGAACGAGTCCTTTTGGGGTAATTCGGTCAAAAGACATGGCCGCCAGCAGCCATCTTGGATTTTACTCTTTGCATGACTAAATCCTTTGGCACAGGCTACAGGTCCAAACTTTGGTCAGATTATTATGAAATTTGTCATGAATGTTGACATTGCATGTAGATGGGAATGAGTCATTTTGGGGTAATTTGGCCAAAAAACATGGCCGCTGGCAGCCATCTTTGATTTCAAAATTAAATCGATTGGCGCGGTCTTCATGTCGTACTGTTCGTCTGATTATCATGAAATTTGTCATGGATGTTAATAATGACAGGCTGATGGGAATGAGTCATTTTGGGGTAGTTCGACCAAAAAACATGGCCGTCATGAGCATCTTGGATTTTACTCTTTTCATGACTAAATCCTTCGGCACAGGCCCTAGGTCGTACCTTTGGTCAGATCATTATGATATTTGTCATGGCTATTGACATGTACAATGTAGATGGGAACGAGTCATTTTGGGGTCGTTTGACCAAAAAACATGGCCGTCAGTGGTCATCTTGGATTTCAAAATTCAATCCATTAGCACGGGCCACAGGTCATATCTTTTGTCGGATCATTATTAGCTCAACTTACTTTGTAAGTTTGAGCTATTGCCATGGTTTGGCGTCCGTCGTCCGTGTGTGCGTGTGTCCCTCAACAATTTCCTTTGGCGCGGGCTACAGGTTGTACCTTTGGTCTGATCTTTATGAAATTTGTCACGAATGTTGACCTTGACATGTAGATGGGAACGATTGGCCGCTGGTGGCCATCTTGGATTTCAAAATTCAATCCATTGGCGCGGGCTACAGGTCGTGCTGTTCGTCTTATCATGAAATTTGTCATGGATGTTAATATTGACATGTAGATGGGAACGAGTGATTTTGGGGTCGTTCAGCCAAAAATCATGGCCGCCAGCAGCCATCTTGGATTTTACTCTTTGCATGACTAAATTCTTTGTCGCGGGCTACAGGTTGTAGCTTTGGTCAGAACTTCATGAAATTTGTCATGGATGTTAACAATGACATGTAGATGGGAACGAGTGATTTTGGGGTCGTTCGGCCAAAAAACGTGGATTTTACTCTTTGCATGACTAAATCCTTTGGCGTGGGCTACAGGTCGTACCTTTGGTCTGATCTTTATTAAATTTGTCATGAATGTTGATATTGACATGTAGATGGGAACGAGTCATTTTGGGGTCATCTGGCCAAAAAACATGGCTGCTGGCGGCTATCTTGGATTTCAAAATTCAATCCAATGGCGCGGGCTACAGGTCGTACTGTTCGTCTGATAATCATGAAATTTGTCATGGATGTTAATATTGACATGTACAAATGTAGATGGCAACGAGTGATTTTGGGGTCGTTCAGCCAAAACACATGGCCGCCAGCAGCCATCTTGGATTTTACTCTTTGCATGACTAAATTCTTTGTCTCAGGCTACAGGTTGTAGCTTTGGTCAGAACTTCATGAAATTTGTCATGGATGTTAACAATGACATGTAGATGGGAACGAGTGATTTTGGGGTCGTTCGGTCAAAAAACATGGCCGTCAGCAGCCATCTTGGATTTTACTCTTTGCATGACTAAATCCTTGGGCGCGGGCTACAGGTCGTACCTTTGGTCTGATCTTTATGAAATTTGTTATGAATGTTGATATTGACATGTAGATGGGAATGAGTCATTTTGGGGTCATACGACCAAAAAACACGGCCACTGCTGCCATCTTGGATTTCAAAATTCAATCCATTGGCACGGGCTACAGGTCGTACTGTTCGTCTGATCATCATGATATTTATCATGGATGTTAATATTAACATGTAGATGGGAACGAGTGTTTTTGGGGTCATTTGTCTAAAAAACATGTCCGCCAGCAGCCATATTGGATTTTACTCTTTGCATGACTAAATCCTTTGGTGGCGGGCTACAGGTCGTAGCTTTGGTCGGAACTTCATGAAATTTGTCATGGATGTTAACAATGACATGTATATGGGAAACGAGTTATTTTGGGGTCGTTCAGCCGAAAAACATGGCCGCCAGCAGCCATCTTGGATTTTACTCTTTGCATGACTAAATCCATTGGCACAGGCTACAGGTCGTACCTTTGATCAGATCATTATGAGATTTGTAAAGGCTGTAGATGGGAACAGTTCATTTTGGGGTAGTTCGGAAAAAAACATGGCTGCCATTGGCCATTTTAGAATTTACTCTTTGCATCAATAAATCCTTTGGCACACCATAATCACCACATCCCTGATCCGATCATTATGAAACCTGTCATGAATGTTGATATTGACATGTACATCGAGTCTTACTTAGACATTTCAATTAGCACCTTTCCTATTACTCCATTTTCTGTCAACCATTAAATCATTCCCCTACTAAGTTGAGCTACAGTGTCATTGACACTTTCATTACATTTGTCATGGATGTTAAAATTGACATGTAGATGGGAAACGAGTAATTTTGGGGTTGTTCGGCCAAAAACATGGCCGCCAGCAGCCATCTTGGATTATACTCTTTGCATGACTAAATTCTTTGTCAAGGGCTACAAGTCGAATCTTTGGTCCAATCATCATGAGATTTGTCATGGATGTTAACAATTACATGTAGATGGGAAAAGATTCATTTTAAATTCAACCAAAAAACCAGCCATCTTGTATTTTACTCTTTACACAACTAAATCCTTTGACACGGGCTACATGTCGAATCTTTTGTCGGATCATCATGAAATTTGTGAGGGATGTTAACAATGACATGTAAATAGGAAGGAGTCTTTTTTGGGTCATTTGCCAAAAAACATGGCTGCCGTGGCCATCTTTGATTTTAATCTTTGCATAACTAGGCCTTTCAACTTTCCACATTCCTAATCGCTCCATTAACTGTAACACATGAAATTATTCCCTTTCCACGTTAGCTACAGTGCCATTGACACTTTGATAATTACATTTCAGTCAATTCACATTTTCAGCTGCATATACATGTATATGTAAACCAATTTCATCATTAAAGAAATTGCAAATTCATCGTTGATTCCATCATCTCAATATTTCATTAAAGTGAGACTTTATGTTCACACATTGATTCATTCAGGCAACATTTTCTCCATTTCTACACTGTTCATTGCATTGATCGTCTTCAAGTTCAATGGGGATAATCTATAATTCTATATGTATATCATCGTTAACTATTAAAGTGACATTTCTCTTCCACCCAATCGATATTGCATTAAAATGACGCTTCATATTCATTACACTTCATTCAATAATTTCTGTTTCTACATCACTATTGCATTGATTGCCTTCAGGTAAGCTAAGCTATGTCCGACTCAAATATTAAAGTGACGCATCATATTCACTACACTTCATTCAATAATTTCTTTTTCTACATAGTTTACATGTATTGCATTGATTGCCTGCAGCTAAGGTAATCTATGTCCGACTCAAATAATACAAATATTAAAGGCATTCCATCCATTAATTCTAAGGAAACTTCTGCTGTGATATATATATGTATATATGCATACAGGGTACTACATGTGCTACACCACTCGGAATAAATGTCTGTCATCACACTAAAATACCATGTTATAACTTGAATTGATATATTCGTAATCGTATATAGTCACCAATAGCTGGGTTACTACCGTAGTACCTGACATTGCCCATCTAGCGAACTATTCAAACCCAACAGGCCTGGTTGATTTCGCTGTGGGATGATGGTTCACTTCCATCCTCAAGCTAATTATGCCATTTCATGGCATAATTTTGTTCTGACGTGCAGGGGTAGATATGCTTGAGGCCCCACCACAGTTCAATTCACACCAGGTTCTCAGCTATTATTATCTTATGTTCGAACTTTACTCATGTTTGGACTGATCATAACCATGATTTTAATGCTGGGTTTGAATAGTTCACTATATGGGCAATGTCCGTTACTACGGTGATAACCCGGCTATTGGTGACTATATACGATTACGAATATATCAATCCAAGTTCTAGCATGGTATTTGTGTGACGACACAGACATTTCTCCGAGTGGTGTAGCACATGAAGTACCCTGTACGGAACATCCTATAATTATTGTAACATTGAACTTAATGATCAACTTGGTGGTTGCTCCATTACGTGTCACGTACGATCATATTACCTCTCTATCATCTAGTAAGCATATATACAAACCAGGGGTAATTTTTTTCAGAAATGTATTACCTATATATGCACATTATTTCGTAACTATATAAATATAAATGTATGGAGATGATCCCAAATAAAAATAATTTATGAAACCTTAACCCAGTTCACCCATGCATTTTCGGACTAGAGTTAATAGGAAATAAGTATTTGAGTTGTATACTCTTGAGTGCCCAATAGTCATACATGTATATTTTTTTTCCCTGATGAAATTACCATCTGTACAATCCTTATTTGGCCCTGTACGTTTGTTAATTTTCACAATGTCTTATATGTGAACCTGCCTAATTATTTTTTTATTCAATTTTCAACACTCACTGCTCAAAATGGAAGTACATGTATATACTGCAGTTAATGGATAAATATATATCCTTATATTCACCAGGGTCTATCTAACATTTATAATAAATTATATACTAGCATAGCAGATATAAGGTACCGGTACTTTCAAAAGGATGCATCGGCGCACCCTGCACTATTATTCCAACCCTGTATTGTCGTCAAAATTTTGGAAATTTTCCACCCTCTAGTATTATGCGCTCAAGAGTAAAGGGTTTCAGTAATTAGCATTACTCTTGAGAATAATGCTCTCATCACAAAAATATTACTCCTGGATGCGAGACATGCCAACATTTGAATCACTTTTGCAAAAGGATTTAGGTGTGTACACATATCAATTACAATGACAGGGTTTAACTTACTCATTAATTTAAGAATTTGAGTGTTACTGTCTGTAACCACCTCTGAAATTGTCCTCTTCTCCATAACCACTTTCATCGCTTTCTCAAATCCAGATTTTTCCATTACCACACTGTTGAAGTTTGTCTCCCGCACATCAACACATTGAAGGGCGACAACCTCATGGGAATGACAGTCCATCAAACTATAGGTACAGAACTGTGCCGAATGCCCAGGACTGTCATTCCTTCCATCCCCCGCCAACAGCATTGGATCATTTGATGACTCTAGAATATTTTGTTGCATCTGTTTCCAGTATGCATCAACTGTTGGTGCCATATAGTGTGATTGTATTCTGAAAATAATTGTATCCATTCTTAAATAAAAGCTATCAGTAGGTTGTTTAATAGCATCATCTTATCTCCTTTCATGTTATTTTCCAATTTTCCTGTGGGCGATGTGCAAGTGGGGTGGGGGTGGGGGAGATATACATGTATTTAGTGTTATACTGGTACATGTTTGGTGCAGTAAAATGCATATTGCTAGACATTTATCAGACAAATTGCTTTAAATTAACACCACTATGCTAAATTTTCGCACAAAGTCTGAATACAAAAATATTTCAAATCAAGTAATTTCAAGCATGGATTCTGCAATTGTATTATTTGTTAGCCTGCATGTCGTCTGCTTAGATTTCCTGAACATAACTCCACATGATTAGACACTTCATGCAATGTTTACTTATATAACTGATCGGAGATTATATTGACTAAGCAAAGGATTTAAATGAGATTTGAATTGGTAACATGATATCTATGTATGACATTGCGTTACTAGATTCCTGACATGATGTACTGTACATCATCAAGCATAACAAGTTTCACAATAAATGGCAATGATCGGTAGAAAAACAAATGAATGTTAGGCACTAATCAATGATCGGTAGAAAAACAAATGAATGTTAGGCACTAATCAATGATCGGTAGAAAAACAAATGAATGTTAGGCACTAATCAATGATCGGTAGAAAAACAAATGAATGTTAGGCACTAATCAATGATCGGTAGAAAACCAAATGAATGTTAGGCACTAATCAATGATCGGTAGAAAAACAAATGAATGTTAGGCACTAATCAATGATCGGTAGAAAAACAAATGAATGTTAGGCACTAATCAATGATCGGTAGAAAAACAAATGAATGTTAGGCACTAATCAATGATCGGTAGAAAAACAAATGAATGTTAGGCACTAATCAATGATCGGTAGAAAACCAAATGAATGTTAGGCACTAATCAATGATCGGTAGAAAAACAAATGAATGTTAGGCACTAATCAATGATCGGTAGAAAAACAAATGAATGTTAGGCACTAATCAATGATCGGTAGAAAAACAAATGAATGTTAGGCACTAATCAATGATCGGTAGAAAAACAAATGAATGTTAGGCACTAATCAATGATCGGTAGAAAAACAAATGAATGTTAGGCACTAATCAATGATCGGTAGAAAAACAAATGAATGTTAGGCACTAATCAATGATCGGTAGAAAAACAAATGAATGTTAGGCACTAATCAATGATCGGTAGAAAAACAAATGAATGTTAGGCACTAATCAATGATCGGTAGAAAAACAAATGAATGTTAGGCACTAATCAATGATCGGTAGAAAAACAAATGAATGTTAGGCACTAATCAATGATCGGTAGAAAAACAAATGAATGTTAGGCACTAATCAATGATCGGTAGAAAAACAAATGAATGTTAGGCACTAATCAATGATCGGTAGAAAAACAAATGAATGTTAGGCACTAATCAATGATCGGTAGAAAAACAAATGAATGTTAGGCACTAATCAATGATCGGTAGAAAAACAAATGAATGTTAGGCACTAATCAATGATCGGTAGAAAAACAAATGAATGTTAGGCACTAATCAATGATCGGTAGAAAAACAAATGAATGTTAGGCACTAATCAATGATCGGTAGAAAAACAAATGAATGTTAGGCACTAATCAATGATCGGTAGAAAAACAAATGAATGTTAGGCACTAATCAATGATCGGTAGAAAAACAAATGAATGTTAGGCACTAATCAATGATCGGTAGAAAAACAAATGAATGTTAGGCACTAATCAATGATCGGTAGAAAAACAAATGAATGTTAGGCACTAATCAATGATCGGTAGAAAAACAAATGAATGTTAGGCACTAATCAATGATCGGTAGAAAAACAAATGAATGTTAGGCACTAATCAATGATCGGTAGAAAAACAAATGAATGTTAGGCACTAATCAATGATCGGTAGAAAAACAAATGAATGTTAGGCACTAATCAATGATCGGTAGAAAAACAAATGAATGTTAGGCACTAATCAATGATCGGTAGAAAAACAAATGAATGTTATGCACTACAGGTAATCTTCCTATTTAAACTAAAAGACAATAGATCAGCAATGTTACATAAATGAATTAGAGTATAAATTACCGGTAAAAATTCATTTCATTGATGAATCCAAGGTTCAGAAACTTGCAAAACATTGCTAGCTTCAAAAAGCTGTTCCCCGACAAAGCTGTGCATGCAGGTACCAGCAGATTCCCGGCTCGCATTCCATCAATCCGTGGCTGTGAAAACCAGGTCCCTTTAGAATGATCAGCATTGGAACATCTCCAGCTGATGGCCATGCATGTGGCGATAAACTTATCCTCATATAGAAGTTGACCCTTACAAATTTGGCACTTTTCTCCTACACAACTTCTCACCAACTTTGTAAGGCATCCGCTGAATGCTATACATTTTTTATCAGCAATTGCTTCTCGGTTAGCCACTTTGAGATCAAGGAAACCCTAGATAGTTTCATTTTCTGGCAACTCCCAGTCCTCATCACTGAGGTTGACATTCCCGGCATCTAGATCTCTGGAAAATAGGAAAGGATTATGAGAAACTTGCTGTGCACAGTTCATATATTAGGGTCTATGTGTGCTTTATGCTGACATCATGTGTGATTCATGTTTGGTGGCTGGTCGAATATCATCGAACAAAAAAAATTGTTAGGAATAAAAATGTACAAAAACCAATAGTCTGAAAGAGACAACATGTCAATCTGAACACCTTGTCAATTGGATGCTAAAAGTCCAAGGCTATGAACTAGTTTATTGGTAATGATCATAAATTTGCATACATATGTACTGGTTATGATGGCAGTATGTCAAAAACACCTATTAGTACCTATAATGAACATAACATAATAATGTTCCCTTCTATTCCAAAGAGACATGATATCATTTTCTACAAAAGACATGGTGACCAGACCTGTTTACTTTTAAAATTGGAAATCTGGAGATTTGTGCTCAGAAAGAGGGAGATTTAGTGAAAAATCTGGAGATTTTTTTCAATAAGAGTATCACGAAAAAAAACTTCATATTTTCATTTAAAAGTACTCAATCCGATAAAACTCCTCTCAATTACTATTTCAATGGCTTCGGGGGTCAAAAATATTTGATTCCAGTCGAGGAAGTCACCCATCAAAGCTCAGATTTGTTAGATATCGATTTTAGAAATCTATTATTTTTCATTATCGGGAATACTTTCTGGCCCAGAACACAGTCAAAATTGCGTTATTATTACCAGTTGATTTTAGTGTTATCCATCCTTGTCTGTTTGAATAGTGTTTTGGTGTACACATCTCGAGCAGATTACGAAATTGAATGCATTGGTGACATCATGATCATTGATAAAAAAAAATTCTATAACTTCTTTTGATGATAAATTCTAAATTGTCATCATCTAATTAATACCGGTATGTATAATTTAATTTGACCTTACAAAGCAGAAGTAGAGTTCTTTCTATCAATAAATACATACCCTTCAGAAATGAATGAAGTATCTATGTGCTCATCATAATCCTTATTCTCAACATCATCATCATCATCATCAAAAAACCTTTAAAAACACAAAGAACAAGCCATTAAAGACTACAGACTAAGACTGAGTTAGTCAATTGACTAAAATGTGATAAGTGACAAGAAATTTCTTAGTTGAGTGCAGAACTACTTTTTGTACCTATCCATTAAGAATTTGTTCACGCTGACTGAGTTAGCCTATTTGAAGTAATGAACACCCATTCTGAGTCTGTGCCCACATAGATTCGATATATTTTGCCAGTACTAGTAATCATACATGTATGAGGTCACAGATACAATTTCCAAAGTGCATTGTGATGTTCCAATATACATGTAATTGTACATCTGTTCTGTGTCAATATTCGAACCCATGTTCAGACTGATATGCTTTCAAACTAGATAAAAGGGTTTTCTTTTTGAGGATGTCCCCATAACCGAGGTAGTTGAGTCATGGCTCAGATAATCGCAGTCTTAGCTAGATGAGGTTGGCAACGTGTTCGAACCCTGACATGGGCGAAAATTGGGACTGATTTTCAAGCTTGATCTGAGTTGAGGGACATCTCAATGTGCCATTTTTATTCATACATGACCATTTCTATAACAAACGAGAATTTGTTCATGCTCACTCAATTAAGACCATTTGACACAATGAACACTCACAATGAGTCCGTGCCTCCATAACTCTGATATATATAAAAGCCAATTGTTTGTCAGTCTGTATCTGTCTGTAACTCTGTTACAATTTAAAAAATTGTGATTGTTTAAAAATATATCCCCCTCATGTCTGATTGCGCCCAAATTTGTATCATATACTGCGGCACATCTTAGAATACGACAAGAAATATTTCAGGTCAATCGATAGTACAAGACGACCCGCGATATAACGCCATTTCCAAGAGGTTACCAAGACAATACTTTCACTAATACAATATGTCTTTACGAAGACGAATGTGTTTTCAATAACATCCATCAATATAGAACATCAAGGCCTAATTCCGGAGTAACTACGTGCACCATTTACGGGCTTGCTTTATTTCTTTATCAGTGATGTATTGGTGACAATATCTTTCTGCATGTCATGTTTGTCACTACGTCATTTTTGATGGGCAATGATGCAATCCCTAGAATTAATATAAATTCCAGAGGCGTGTACTTGTCATTATAATAGTTTCAAATTAAGTACTGAAGTAGTTCAACACTCAACTCAGAAATAGAGTCACAATGATTATATGAATGCATTAATGCAGTTTATTCATAGTAAAGTGTCAAATATTCATGATTTGCTATTTCTCCATTTGTCAGTCCCAATTCAACAAATCTGATAAATTATTCTGATCAAAGCAGTCATAACAGATGAGTAAAAATTTCAATTTAAAAGGTTTCGGAATTAAAGAGATGTTAATTTCAGGTGGATTTGCGACCAGCTAAGATCCCTAGTTGTGTGACTATTTAACTTGATAAAATGAACACTGCTTACAGCTACCTGTATATGACTGTTTTTTTAAATTATAATGTCAGATTAAAGTGTCAATGACACTGTAGCTCAAATTGGAGAGGTGATGTCATAAATAACAGTCAATAGAGCAACAAGGAATGGAGCTTAAGCAATACCAGAGGGCAACCGAATCAACCATAAGAGTCGTATGAAGTTTGGGATCAATTGGATGCAAACTGTTGGCTGTGTAGGGCGTTACAAAGTATTTAGTCACACAAAGAGTAAAATCCAAGGTGGCTGCTGACATCAGGCCTGGAAATCTCAAGGCGGGCTGGCGGGCTGCCCGCCTACAGCCCGCCTAGAATTTTCCAAGGCGGGCTTTTTATAGCCCGCCTCGTCTACGATAGGACATTTATTATTTAGTTATTTTATTGTGTTTAATGAGTAAAATACTGCATCGAAATCGTAATTATATTGTACAGTGTGGGGACTGTGCGCATGCGTGACTTGACGGTAATGTCAAATGGGAATTATACCGGAATCAGTAAATTCCGGAACGAACTGTTTCGTAAATCTGATCTTTTGATCGATTCTCACACATTTTATGACCAAAATAAATAATTTCTCTTCATAAGATTGAGCTTACAATATATTTCACTGGATAAAATGACACATGTTTGTGGATAGTGAGAACCAAATGTCACTGTCCCAATTAAGTTCAACCTTTTGTTCCGTGTCCGGTTCCTATCAGTGAACATTGTATTTAGCTTGCAGCCGTCTTTTATCGCTTCGATTGACAATATTTTAATATAATTAGCTAAATGTATCCACGTATTCTCGTTTACACTGTTATTCAATTATTAAAGTTCAGAAACTATTTTCTATGTCCCCAATTGCAAACACCCAGTAAATCTATAGATAGCGACTTGACCGCTGCAAGCAGCAGTCTGCGATCGACAATGGAATATGGATTACTTTGAGAGAAAAAGCAGTCAATATTCAAGTGCAAATATACTGGATTTAATATTGTTCTTGATTGTGTATTTTACGTAAAATTACACTTTCATGGAGAATGCTTTTAATGTGGACAAACTCACCCAATTCCATTGCATGGGTTGGACACCGATTGACAAATTGTTGAGTGCAAATACTCTTACATTTTGTTTCTTGTACATATAGATTATCACAACATATAAAACCATTTTATTACCATAATTACTGTGGGGGATTTTGACATTCACAACTCTGTGGACACTTTGTTTCCACATGAAGAAAATTAATTTAAATGGAGTTATACAACATCAAAAATAGACAAACTAACGGCAGTAGTAACTCAGATAAAATAAATCATAACTTTAAAAGTTGAGGAGGGCTATAGCCCTCCTAGGCATATCTAGGAGGGCTATTAATAGCCCTCCTGGATTTTCTTGATCGCCAGCCCTGTGACATCCATGTTTTTTCGAAAATAACTGTTCAACTAGTTCTTATCTAGAAGTTATCCTAAACATACCTGTAATATTTTCCAAATTTTTACCCAATAAACGTGGGCTGCGTGATGTGATATGCTAATGGATTCAGATGTGAAATCCAAGATGGCCACTGGTGACCATGGTTTTAGTGAATATGGGCTTCAATCTAGAGGTCACACCAAAGATCCGTTTGGAGGCGACTGGTTGAGGGATGTGGCTTGTGCCGAAGGATTTTCTCATGCAAAGAGTAAAATCCAAGATGGCTACGGGTGGCCATATATTTTTTTTTAATTTGGAAAATTTTAGGACGCCCATCTGGTGGTCACCCATAAGAACCTTATCAAGTAACCATCAGATGAGGGATGTGGTCTGTAGGGTGCGCCAAAGTATTTAGTCATCAAGCCTGGATATAAGAGGTCGGACACGGTCATTGACCGAGCCAAATACACCGATGACCGGCGCCGCCATATTATCGTCCGTCAGTTTGTCCGGCGCCCATTATCTTCACAAAAAATATATAATGAAGGGGAAAACAACAAGTAGATGTATTAACCACGGCAAAGGCATTCAATTACCACTACTGTGCACTAAATATCAAATCCCCCCACCAATACAACGCGTTTTACCGAAAACATGTTAATGATCCGTTCCGTATATACAGGTATTACAGGACCTATAAATGTAATTTTAATGCAACCTCTAACCTAAATTGTCCGCGATTGATCGCAAACTGCGAATTATCGCTGCCATCACGTCCGCACTATTTACGACTTTCTATTTTTAGAACGTGAAAAACCCAGAAAAAATGGCTGCCACTGGGGGGAAACTCCAACCAAGAAATACACTTCGTCGTGTTTTTCTCGTTTGACGTAAGATACACGGAGATGTCACAAGTTAAATCAGCACAAGTGTAATATATTCCACAAGTTAAGGGTGTTAGTTGGAGATATAGCGGAAGAAATTCCGAAAAAAATCATACCGGGTAGTTTTTAAATCGCCGCGTTTTGAAACATGTGCTCGTGTTTACTTGGGGGAAGCACGGCGTATAATATTTTTGAAACTGGAAAAGAATTCAGCAGAGACATACTGTAAATGACAGCCTTGTCTGACTTTGCACCCCTGTCACATTATGACATGATAATATGAGCTTCAGCTAAAAGTGATGTAAAACACCATAATTCATAACATGGTACATCAATGAATCTAATTTGTGCATTGGAATGGGCTAAAAAACAACTAATTGCTGCTATTTATTGATACCAGGTAAATGACAGACACACTTTTCAAATGTCAGACGCCGAATCTTTGGTACCTGTCATTTTGTCAGACACTCAAAAAAATATTATATCCAGGCTTGTTAGTCATACAAAGAGTGATGATCTCGTGAGGAATGTGGCCTATATGTTGTGATATAGGAAATTCTTGACGGTGGGTGGACACAGACGACGGAGGCCAACCCATGACAATGGGTCAATTGAGTTTGTCAAGTTGAGCTACATGTAATAAAACTACAAACCTTGAGAGAGTTCTTGGTCTACTGGCCATTGGCGTTGAATGTTTTGGTCCGATAAAACCTTCATCCCCATCTAAAAAAAAATCAGGGTATGTTCCATGTATGTACATATTAATAAACATAAGCAATGTAATAAATATAAATAATCATATAACTGAAGTTTTTAAAGATATGATGACAATGAATACAATTCAAGATGGTGATAATACCAGTAGTTAGTGAAATGAGATGAACAATGAGGTCATGCAATTTAACTGATGAAAATTATGATCTGGTAATATTGATAGTATTAAAGGATATCAAATATATGCACATTTATCTAACATTTTTGTATATTAAAGGGGTACTGTAAGCCATTTTCATTAAATTTCCTGTGACAACAACGATCTAATATCGATAATATATAGAAACATAAGTAATTTGAGTCGAAGATGTATTCTGTAAACGCTCAGGTTAATAGGCTATCTTAAAATTTAATAATTTAAAAGTTAATAATTTGATATAAATTGAATTTATGACTGGAGCCATAAAATGGCGTCAATTAAATTACGAATTTCCGTAATCAAATAAATTAATTGAGGGATACTGGATTGTTAAACCGATCGCACACACGATCGCTTAAAATATTATGATGATACGGGGAGAAGTTACACTCAAGCCACCCACTGACTAGCGACGATACAATAACTTAAATGATTATATGGGACTAGTATGCCTATAATATAACTTTTATTTGATTCATTTGGTTGAAAACTGTACAAAAATTACTCGACAACGACAATTTGTATTTTTGCATTCCGGTAAATTTGTCATCCGTAACACTACTTCGTACTCAACAGACTTTCAAATAATGAAAAAATTGTTACCTTATTCTCCGACTCGGAGACTATAGAAACCAACAACAACATTTGGCGTACAGTACCCCTTTAAGACAAAACAAAAACTAATGAAGTATGAAACTGAGATACAGTGTATGCCAATAATTTATACAATGAAATATTCACAGGGGTCATTGTATCAACTTTATTCTCAAATCAAGCTTGGGATATCGATTGGGATGATGCTGTTTTTGGACATAGTCCAATTCCATTACATTTCTATACCGGTAATTGACTTTGCGCCCAGAAATGTGGGCTGGAGTTATCTGTCATGTGTGTCTTCTGATTAGGCCAAATTGAAGCTTTGCGTATACATGTATGAACATAGTGGGCAGCCTGAGTACCTAAGCATGATGATATCAAACATGCATATATCAGAGGTTCGTTAAATGTCAAAGTAACGAGATTTATAAGTAAACAAAACATTGTTTTCCACAGAATTTCAATTCGTTGAGCTATCAGAAAATGTATGTAAACAAGTGTATTTAATCACCATACCGTTTTCTATCATGAAAAATCATAAATCATTTTGTCTTTATGTGAAAGCCGGGCTCCATTTGTACATGTAGTACGTCTTTTGAATGAAAGTACATAATAGAAGAGGAACAGGGCAGAACTCGGTCCAAAAGACTTGCTCTAATTAAGCTTTTGATATGCTGCAATTTCATAAGCTTCCAGTTCCTCATTATATAATAGGTTTACAATTATAATTTTGTTACCTGGTCAATTAAATACTCACCAGATTCACTGTCACTCCCTTCTGTGTCTCCATCAGATTCAGAAGCAATTCCGGTAAATTTTGGATGCCAAGTTTCTAATCCTGCCAACACTGCTTTTCTAAAAGTAACATAATACTAACAATTAAAATTCAAGTTCAAGCTTATGTGTCAGTAACAGTGATACTCAACTTTAACAAGGTACTGAACAGCTGAAAAACATAACTTTAATAGTGCCAAGACGCCCAAGAGCTATTTTACGTTTGACCTTTACTTATTTTTAGTGTTTAGTGCAAAGCCAATGCTGTTTTTATTGAGATAATTTTATTAGATTCTGTATGGCAAAAAGGATGGAATTCACCAACGTCAAACAAGGGCTGGCACTCTGGTAAGAACAGAGGCGGACTGGCAGATCGCGAGACCGGGTACATTCTGATTCCACGTGATTTTCTATCAAGCGAGGATACGAGGTTTTTTATGGTTTTGGGGGGGGGGGGGGGGGGGGGTATATGTGGTTGGGCCGCAAATGAAACCGTGGGCCGCCACATGTGTTGTTTAACAAGCCTAATCGACTAATCGTAATTTTGTCATTAAATAAACACGTCAGCATCAAATAACACCACATAAAGACCCCATTAATCTCGAGATTTTAACAGTAACTCCCAGCTGTAAATACCAAAAAAATTCCTCACGCACCCCTCCCGGACCCTCCCCCAATTGAAATTTCCAACACAATAGGAACGCTTCAGTTGAGGCCAGTCTAGATGCTATGATTGGCAAATTTCTTGTATAGTTTTCAAAATTTTCTCACCCCGGGCCGAACAACCGTGGACAGTCCGGTGTGTCCTGGTCTCTTGTCTGTAGCCGTGTGCATTTGTCTGCAGGTAAAAATATCTGAATGGTCTCATACCGGGAATATATAGAACCATGATTTATGAATATATAGGATATTAGGCCAGAGCACTGAGGTGCAAGGGGGTGCAAATGGAATTATGCAAAAAACATGTATTTGGTCTGATTCTGATTCAAGAGGGGAGGTGCAGTTGGAATTTCCCAAGGTGGATACCCCCGAACAGAGACCCTCCCCCACTCGGCACTCCGCAACAGCCTTCCTAGTATGGGGCTCAGCAGGCTCAGGGGAATAAAAAGGCCAATTAACTGAATCTTGAAAATCATCATAGATTAGCAACTTGAAAAGTGAAAACAGTACTTCACATGAGATGGAGCGACTGCTCTTGCATCGGTATGCACTCGCAATTTTTAATTCTCGCCAATCTTGTCAAAATGTTTATGGTCACTGTACTCGTTGGTTCAGTATTGAACTATTTGAATGTATAATTAGACCCTTTCCCATCTAAGTTAAATTGTGGGCATGTGAAGGTGTAACTGGACATACAGGTAGGTCTATACGGTATACCACAATGACATTCTGTTCGAGAAAATCCAACTGGTGTTTATATTGCGGGAGCAATTACACCCGTCTTCTGAATTGCAAGGGCAAAAAAGTGCTCTCAATGTTCTTTCAACATGGCAAGGACTGGAAAAATACAATATACCAGGTATAAGCAACACTAATTGCATGAAACCAATTCTATGCAGAAGGATATCCTGTTAGATGGAAAATATGACCTTTTCAATTAATGTATGGTACATGTACTAGTACATGTAGCTTGTCAAAAATTTAAGTACCGGTATACATGTACATAAGATAACAAGAATTTTCTTCAGCAAGTATTGGTACAGCTCTTTTTCCTTTATTCAGATAACTTACAATTTATGAATAAATATATGGATACTTTTGAACAAAATGAGTAAAAACACCATGTTTGTTTGATACACTAGTACAGGCATATATATTTTTTGAGACATTGAATGTCACGTCACGTACCTCATTTTTTTGCCTGGCTTCATTGGGGTAACAGGAACATAATCAATTTCTGAAATATTGAGTCTCTGTTCCCCCTGTCCTGCTGGGAACACCTCTGACATGCAGCTGGAAAAAAAATATTCAGTATTGAATATCCTTCTACATTTGCACAGTGTAACAGGGTTTATCCCTAACATACAGATAAAATTCTCTGTATGGAAGGAATTAAATGTATCAAACATAAGGGTCCTGCTAACCTTAGATTTTATGTCGAACTGAACATTGAAAATGAATCATCTTGGTTTCTAAATTAGGGAATTTGTTCCATGGCCATTTTAATTCTTTGGAGTGAAGGATCCAGGGATTATTTGGGGACACCTGTTTTGGGGCAATGATAGACTTTGCGAGGGGGGTTCAGGAGGGGTTATCCCCTTGTTGATGGTGGAAAATCTTTGAAAATCCAATGCAATGAGTGCTAATCTAGGGCTCTCGGGAGTCAGTATTTCAAATTTTACTGAGAGTTCAATTTGATCATGTTTCTCAAGTGGAACTTTGGAAATATTTATATATGTATGGATTGGAAATGCTTATTGTCAGATACCCGGTACATGTATATTTTGGTTAAATGGATTAAGCTTTATATCCTGCTTGAAATGAGAGCGTTTGTCACTCTAATTCATATAATAGGCTATTTGTTTTAATTCAAATGAGAGACACATACCGGTACATTTACCGTACATAATATACTAGTAGTACAGAAATTAAGTATATTAAGTTTGTAATTACTCCATGTTAATTATTCATTTGTATTATAAGATCCCACTGATAACCAGGTTGATTTGTACTGTATTGTGTAATTTCACTTTAAGTTGATTGAAATACTGAATGATAATAAACTTGAACTCAAACTATTTGAAGTTTTCACAGATGAAATCTAGATAAAGCCAAACATACTTTACAGTATGATTCCAACTATGGTATGAATTGGGACCTTAAAGTCATTAGCTTCACTCCCGGTGGGCATATATTTGATGTCAGACAGAACTGTGCCCGATATACCACAAGAAAGGTCATAAAAAACTAGAAAGAAAACCCCAATGTGGCATATTATTAGTGCGGTACTCGCCCTGTATTAAATTGTTGAAAACTGCGATCAGAGTAAGAAATCTTCTCAGATACTAACACATTTTCGGAGCGAATCAGCGCGCGGAGTCTCATGGAATTATATTCGGAGGAAATCGGAACCACCCGAATAACGACGATCGGCTGGCACGCACAACTGGGAGAACAGCCAAAACAAAGGCCGGCATGTCGATAACGAAAGTAGATTCAACAAAAAGAGAAAAAATAATAGGGGGCCTATCATAGTTTTTGCATTCAAGTTTTCTAAGTAAAATGTCGACAATTATTTGGCAACTAACAAAGTTTTCACACTCTGTATATATATTTATACGGAGTGGCTAAAGAGCGGTATACCGCTCTTTAGCACTGAGGGCTAAAGAACGGTATACCGCTCTTTAGCGATGAGGGTTAAAGAGCGGTATACCGCTCTTTATAGCCGGACACTAAAGATCGAGCAGTACGGATGATAATGTAAGACCATTCTTTATCGCGCCAGGACCATGTATAGCTAAATAGCGGTATATACCGGTGTCACCACTCTCGAGTGTATGACAGGTACACCGTTCTTTGGCGTTTGTAACTAAATAGCAGGATACCGTTCTTTAGCGCCAACACTGAAGAGCGGTATACCGTTCTTTAGCGTATCAGGCCCATATAGCTAAAGAGCGGTATACCACTCTTTAGCGTTTGGTACTAAAGAGTGGTATACCGCTCTTTAGCACCAAACGCTAAAGAGCGGAATACCGTTCTTTAGTGTGTCAGGCCCATATAGCTAAAGAGCGGTATACCGCTCTTTAGCGTTTGGTACTAAAGAGCGGTATACCGCTCTTTAGCCACGGCCATATTTATATATATATGGAATTTTTACAAATTTAGGAGAGAATGAGTACGTATTCAGTGTGCAAAAGACGATTGGCACACCTCCGAAATTATCCAGGTTCACCAATAATAAACAAATCTGGGAATTCTGCCTTCTAATCTAACGTCAACATATTTGGCCGAATACAAGGTGAAGTTATCTGCATGCGAATTATTGACTTCTGTAAATGTAAATTATAAGCAATATTTCAATAATATTTGACATCACAATAGACCAATCGTGCTGAGCTAGATCGATTGGTCTTCCTGACACTGTTGTAAGAGATTTCTTGAATATTGAAATTTTGTTTGCTTGAAGATTGATTCAAATTTATGATGAATATACCAGCAAAAAATTATACATTGTCTTTCATTAGTTTCAAAATGAATAAGAATAATTCTTTTACAAAAAAATGGTTGTAACTTGAAAGAACAATTTAGAGTAGGCCTACTCCCTTTATCCAAGATTCCTGCTGGCTGTGAAAGACCGATGGGATTATTTTAGCCCGATCGGTATATTTTAGCCCGATCGGGCTATTATTGATTGATCGGTGGTTCACCCAGACCTGTAGGATATGCGCACTATAGGATATAGATAAGGCGTTTTATGTATGGGAGGCCTATTTCACTTGAAAGAACAATTTATAGTAGGCCTACTCCCTTTATCCAAGATTCAGGCTGGCTGTGAAAGACCGATCGGAAATGGTATATATCTGTGTAGGAGATGTCCCTTTAATAAAATATACTAGAGCTCTGGGAGTGAGGCACCAATTCTTGGGACACCAGTGACAGAGATGCTGATATATGCATATGGAAATATTTTTTCTTCAATGTTTCAGTATTATATGGGGCTACTACTATGGGTCCATGATAATATACTATGAGATGGACTCTATCATTCACAATCAGAGGGAAGTAAGGGAGTGTTAGGTATTTGCGCTTAAGCGCAAATATATTGATAGACATATACTTGCGCTTAAAGGGGTACTGTACCCAAGATGTTGTTGTTGGTTTCTATAATCCCCGAGTCGGAGAATAAGGTAACAACTTTTCCATTTTTTGAAAGTCTGTTGAGTACGAAGTATTGTTACGGATGGCAAATTTACCGGAATGCAAAAATACAAATTGTCGTTGTCGAGTAATTTTTGTACAGTTTTCAACCAAATGAATCAAATAAACATTATATTATATGCTTAGCAGTCCCATATACTCATTTAAGTTAGTGTATGGTCACTAGTCAATGAGTGGCTTGGGTTTTCTCCCTGTATAAGCATAATGTTTCAAACGATCGTGTGTGCAATTGTTTTATTAATCCAGTATCCCTCAATTATAATTTGATTACGTTTTGTACACGGAAATTCCAATTTTAAGAGACGCCATTTTATGGCTGGAGCCATAAAATCAATTTATATTAAATTATTAACTTTTAAATTATTAAATTTTAAGATAGCCTATTAACCTGAGCGTTTACAGAATACATCTTCGACTCAAATTACTTATATTTCTATATAGTATCGATAATAGATCGTTGTTATCACCGGGAATTTATTGAAAATGGCGTACAGTACCCCTTTAAGCGCAAATGATTCATTTTCACATTTTATATTAACTAATTGCATTTAAGCGTAAATAATTTACGCTTAAGCATAAATCAGTTACGCTTAAGCATAATTGACTTATGCGTTAACATAATACATTGGAATTATATTAAGAGCAATAATTTCATCGGCTGTCTTACCTTATATGTATATTTGTATAATCTGATGTATGTTAACTTACTGGCATTAGGCCAAAAGGAAGAATACCTGAGTTTAGGGTAACATGAGGGAAAAAAACAGGGGCGGGCGGGCGATACTCCATTTTATTTTATTTTTCACGGGGAATAGTATTTAAGTATTCGTGCCTTCTAATCGTCTACGAGTGGACATATTACTTTTCAATTTCCCACACAAGACACTTATGATATTTTGTTTATCCACCGACTCGAATACTAAGAAATTTTGCTAAATATTCAACTCAGAAGGTGAATTTAACAAGAGTTCCTCCATTGGAAATGGCACATACATGCGGTAACCCCAACGTGACGTACATAACATAACCAATATGTAAAGCGGTGGTGGCATTAACACCTGTAAAACAAAGTAAGCACCAAGAACAATAGATGTGCATTGATTACCCTATGACTGTTGCATTCGGATCATTGCGACACAGAAGATGTTGATTCATCGGGTCCGGCTTTCTGTAGAACTAATGAATATTTAATGAGAAATAGTTCTACTAGGAAAAAATTAAGTTCTACCACTCCTACTGCATGGGTACATACAGACTCATGTTACGTCAGGCTTATAATTTTCAGGGTGGATGCGGTGAGAGGTGGATAAACTGTAATAATGGAATTTTGAGCTTTGGGTCGATTTAAAAAGTGTCAGAATTATTTTTAATCCGACATTTTATTACTATGTCCTTTTCTGTCAGTTCAGAATCCGTGTGGTACTGGTTCACGCACGACAACATGTCTGTGCTATAGTTGACAGGCGCCATGGTGTTTCTATTCTGATTCATATGAACGCATTTGTGAAGTTTAATAGCTAAAACTCAGGATCTATCCGCACACGGAAGTGTTTCCGCCATATTCAATCGTCATGTGCAATCGGCAAAATATCCGGTTACTTTCGATTTACTAGTTAATACATATTCCGGCACAAGTATCGCGTGTTTTCTGGTTTCCGCTTTCGAGAAATCGGCGAGGTTTGCCGAACAATGACGAGGGAATACGAATATACTACAACAACAATGGCGGCACTTCCGTTTTTCGTGAATTGACGATATTTGCAAGGAAATGGTTTACTTGTTTAAGCTTATTCCGTAATCGCAAATTCCTAATTACAAAAAAATAAAATGAAGTCGGAGGAAATTTTTGAAAAACGATAAAATGGAATTTGGCGGCAGGTTTTGAGTAGGGGCGGGCGGGTTACCCTAAACACAGGCATTTCTCGTTTTGGCCTTAGTAATGTGGTTGCATCCATTTCAGCTTGAGTATGTGGAGTTCAATGGGAGTGTATATGAATTACGGTTAAGCGCAACTCATTTACGCTTAAGTGGATTTCATTTACACTTAAGCGTAATTGAAATGAATTATGCTTAAGCAAATACATGTACCTATCTCCAACTGGTTTCCTCAGTCTGAATATCCATCTTAGTATGGGATCTGGGTGGAGTCCTCACCTATGTTTGAGTAATGTTTTATGGCCTGAGTTAATTTGAGTTTAGAGCAAATCACATGGGAGTCTTTTTTACATTTATCATTTATTTGCATACAAATATTTGCGCTTAAGCATAAAGCAATTGCGCTTACTTAGTACATATACACAACACTTCTTTACTTCCATCCAATTTTAACTGTCAATGATTGAGTCCATCTTATGGTATATTTATTTGGGCCTATATAAACTCAAAAATTGAAGAAAACATAATTCCATATGGATATCTATATCACCATCGCTGTCCCAAACAAATACGGTCTGTACTAGAATAGTGAATAGCAATATGGCACACATGTAGCATTGCACAGGTAATTAAACAGTTTGAAATACACATGTAAGACAACTCTTTCTACACGAGACTGTACCTGCTGTAGTTCGATCATGAAATCGGTCAACGATCTGCAACGATTACAAATTTCTATAAATAGTAACATTTTCAACTGTTACCGTTGTTCATTGCTCGATCATGACCACTTTGATTATAATTCTATCATAACTCGGTCGATGTTCTTCTGTTGGTGATTTCAGGCAATAATTCCTTTTATATCCCTCCCATTCGAATTGATTATACCGCTTGTTTTTCGTTTTATTAAGCTGATGTTACGCTATTCCAGCAAACGGCCTCCCTCCACGGAAGCTATTTTCTGAGAACGAAAGCCGACTCAATCCCGACCAAGTCGGAAGTGTTCGGGTGTTTCCGCGACTGCACACGACAACTCGTTGGTGTATTTATTTCGCGTTTACAGTGGAATTATTCGTCCCGATTGAGGGAAAGTAAATAGTTAGTTACGTGGCCGTATAATTAGTACAAACTGATATCTGGTTGGGGTATTTCGTGTATGGGGGTTATTTTATTCAGTCTTTCCACAGAATAACGCAGGGAACTCAATTGTGAGGCTCAATTTACGTTTCACATCACTTTAATAAAAATAAAAAATAAAAATATTTTGTCAATTTTTGCATGTCAGATTCCACATTTTGAGTATTTGACATGGCATTTCCCATGGCATTCAAGTTACTTTTGCCATGGCAAATTTTGAGGACTGCACAGTGTGCATTTCTGTATTAGTATATGTAAATGGCAAATGCACACTACTAGTAGGAGTCTCCAGTAATATCATGTCATAAGGTCATGAATGCACAAACCAAATATTAAATATAATCACATTAGCACTTGACTCAAGCACCAGAAAACACGTCATTGCTAGTATCATGTTTTGAACGTCTATGCACATCGTGACATGTCACGTTTAATATTCATTTTCGTAAATGATTCATCCGCTCGTTGATGATGGAGTGCACAATTTATGTACAAAACGTTATTACGTATGATTACGACCCCATCAAAGACACTGTCCACAGCCACTGAGTGAGGCATGCACTGCACAATAATATGTGCCTGGTGGTGATTTAGTAGTGTGACTGAGTGTCCGAGTCTGTGACCATAACAATTCACATGCACCATTCTCAAATATTATGTCAAGGTTTTTATTTAAAACACGAAACTAATAAAAGGTAACAGAAAAAAAAGAAGAAAATCTTTTGACGATTGCTCATGTTTATATCATTTACAAAATATAGACAATGCAAATATTTTGATTTCTAATAAGAGGAAAAACTCCCGTCAAAAATGATCAGACCATACCCAAAATCAAACTTGGCCTGCATCTTCTCAGATGAAAACCACATACCAAATATACATGTAAAGAAATTCTGTTGAATACTAGTATTGCTCTGAAAATTACCATCCGAAAACAGCTAGAGATATTTCTACCGGTATGTAAAAAAAAAAGAAGGGCAAAAGTCATTGATCTCCCAGAACGTGACCTACCATACATATGTACATGGTTATTCCCCATACCAAGTTTCATTTCGATCGGATAATTTGAACTGGAGTTAACGTCCAGACTAGAATCAGACAGATACACGGAGTGACAGACATAATGACACAGCTGACTACAATACTAGCAGTTCTGCAAAACTTTCACAAGACAAAAATAGTTTACTCCTTTACGATATAGCCTTGTAGGACTACATGTACTAGTATGTACTCCATATTCTCTGAAAAATTGGTGTAAAACTACTAAAAGAGTGACAGACTAGATAGCATGTACATTGTAGTTTTCTGAAATTTCTGACTATTTTGTCACAAAAGCAATAAAAATATGATGAGAAACTGGGAATGTTTTGCATATTCTGGAAGGAATATATGTCCATATTAAACACATGCTGAAATTTAACGCTAAAACTATGAAACATAACAAAGTTATTTAATTAGTTTTATGGACCCTTAAGCGCAGGTTGGCGATTAGAGCTGTCATCGTGATTTTGATGTATCACGATACACTTTCACACGATATGTGTATCGTGTGAAGTAAATCGCGATACACAAATAACACAATTTTAGGTCATCAAATGCGAAAATAACCCATATTTACTGTGTTTTTTGAGTATCGTGATACGAATTGTATCGTGACAAAGTGTATAGTTGCAGCCATATCAAATTGGCGATTATCGCACTCCAACGTTCATACTCAGCTTTCACCAATTTTTGTACATGTGCACCTAGCTTGCCTTCACGGGGAAAATGGCTATAAATTTGATTCTATTTGTCGTTTAATATATATATATTTATCAACCCATTTATTATGCCTTTTCATAAAAATAAAATAAGGCCTTAAGATTTGATGCGAATCACCGAATCGATTCTCATGATTCTCGCAAAACTTTTTAATTTTCAGTGCTTTACGACAAACTTGATTCGGAATTTGATTCTCGCAAAATGAAATGGATTTTAAGCCAGGGCTGCGATACATGTACATGTACCTGTATTTCAATATATTGACTATAGTTGGTTTGGAAAAGAAAAACCGCATTGAAACCGTGTGTAAAATAAAAATTCAATACATGTATGTACAGTATATCGCAAATGCAATTTTATCACCTCAAAAGACGGTTTCAAATTACAATCCTATACTGAGTTGAATACTTTAGCCACAGGCCTGTGCTTTAGCGGACCGCTATTATAAATTGAAAGTAGCCTTTATTTTACATGTACATCGTATTTTTTAATAGTAAAATAATATCCAATCAAACCGTACATGTCTATCGCCAGTTCTTCCCAATTTCCCATGAGCGTAGCTTACCACAAACAACGAGAGGCCGATCACGATCGGCAGATGTTTAACCCATCCCTTGGCGATAGTAAATTGTTAAGATCAGAATCATAATCTTTTAATGTTGAATTATAGAGTATACTGTTATGATCTAAAGTAGTATATGACAAATGTACATAATAACCAGTAATAACACAAATTATTGGAATGTATGAGTCAATATAGAAGGGTTAATATAACATCTAAACTCTAGAGCCTGTCACCACTATCATAGTGTGAGCAGTTCTATTCATGTTGTTGCAAATTGCCATGTGAGATATCAAAATAATATAATTATTTATTTAATGGAAAAGGTTAAAAGACATGGAATGGGTAAAAGGGGTTAAATCACCTATCTCTGCCCTGTTTGATCCAATGTAGTCCCATCATCCAAGGACTTAGAGAGCTCCATTGGTCTAGTTAAATAAATTCACCTGGCTATTAAAGTTGTGGTTAAAAATATAGCTAAATCAATTTATCCAATAATTCACTGTGTCTCTTATACAGACCTAACATATGAGGGTTATAAATAACTCTCAAAGCAATAAACTATATTGTCTTTTATCTTGCTCACAGAGAAGCAGGTATTCATTAATTGTAAGTTACTTGGGTTATAATCTGGATAATTCTTAGTTTAAAAAGGGCCATATCTCTGGTATAACAAATTGGATCTAACCCATATTCAAACTCGTTCTGTATTTTGAGTTGAGAAACTCACATACCAAATTTGGTTCCTATCAGATGAAAAATGGTTGATTTATCGAAGTACATGTATGTGTGAATCATATGTCAAAGGACCATAACACCATTAAAAAAAATCCGATCAAACCCATATTCGAAAACAATCTGTATGTTGGTCTGAGAAACTCATACACCAAATTTGGTTCCAATCAGATAAAAAATGTTTGAGTTATGGCAGAATTCATGAATTCTAAGTCGAAAAAGGGCCATAACTCCGTAAAAAAAACTCCGATCAAACCCATATTCGAACTCGATCTGTATTTTGGGTTGAGAAACTCACATACCAAATTTGGTTCCGATCAGATAAAAAATGTTTGAGTTATGGCAGAATTCATTAATTCTAAGTCGAAAAAGGGCCATAACTCCGTAATAAAAAGTCGGATCAAACCCATATTCGAACTCGATCTGTATTTTGGGCCGAGAAACTCACATACCAAATTTGGTTCCGATCAGATAAAAAATGTTTGAGTTATGGCAGAATGCGTGAATTCTAAGTCGAAAAAGGGCCATAACTCTGTCAAAAAAAGTCGGATCAAACCCATATTCGAACTCGATCTGTATTTTGGGCTGAAAACCCCATATACAAAATTTGGTTTTGATCAGGTAAAAAATGTTTGAGTTATCGCATTACACGTAAAGTGTCTACGGACGGACAGACGGACGGACGGACGGACGCACGACGAGTGGTCAATCCGGACAACGACACTATGTTTACCATACATGGTATGGGTAAACATAAAAACTCATCATGATTGGAATTATATTAACGACAACAAACAAAATTGAAAATCCCAACTACACATTTTACTGGACTCGGACTACAACTACAATACATGTCAATATCAATATTCATGACAAATTTCATAAAGGTCAGACCAAAGGTACGACCTGTAACCCGCGCCAAAAGATTTAGTCATGCAAAGAGTTAAATCCAAGATGGCTGCTGGCGGCCATGTTTTTTGGCCGAACGACCCCAAAATCACTCATTCCCATCTACATGTCATTGTTAACATCCATGACAAATTTCATGAAGTTCTGACCAAAGCTACAACCTGTAGCCCGCGCCAAAGAATTTAGTCATGCAAAGAGTAAAATCCAAGATGGCTGCTGGTGGCCATGTTTTTTGGCTGAACGACCCCAAAATCACTCGTTCCCATCTACATGTCAATATTAACATCCATGACAAATTTCATGATGATCAGACGAACAGCACGACCTGTAGCCCGCGCCAATGGATTGAATTTTGAAATCCAAAATGGCCACCAGTGGCCATGTTTTTTGGCTGAATGACCCCAAAATGACTCGTTCCCATCTACATGTCAATGTCAACATTCATGACAAAATTCATAAAGATCAGACCATAGGTACGACCTGTAGCCCGCGCCAAAGGATTTAGTCATGCAAAGAGTAAAATCCATGATGGCTGCTGGCAGCCATGTTTTTTGGCCGAACAACCCCAAAATCACTCGTTCCCATCTACATGTCATTGTTAACATCCATGACAAATTTCATGAAGTTTTGAACAAAGCTACAACCTGTAGCCCGCGCCAAAGAATTTAGTCATGCAAAGAGTAAAATCCAAGATGGCTGCTGGCGGCCATGTTTTTTGGCTGAACGACCCCAAAATCACTCGTTCCCATCTACATGTCAATATTAACATCCATGACAAATTTCATGATGATCAGACAAACAGCACGACCTGTAGCCCGCGCCAATGGATTGAATTTTGAAATCCAAAATGGCCACCAGTGGCCATGTTTTTTGGCCGAATGACCCCAAAATGACTCGTTCCCATCTACATGTCAATGTCAACATTCATGACAAAATTCATAAAGATCAGACCATAGGTACGACCTGTAGCCCGCGCCAAAGGATTTAGTCATGCAAAGAGTAAAATCCATGATGGCTGCTGGCGGCCATGTTTTTTGGCCGAACAACCCCAAAATCACTCGTTCCCATCTACATGTCATTGTTAACATCCATGACAAATTTCATGAAGTTCCGATCAAAACTACGACCTGTAGCCTGCGCCAAATGATTTAGTCATGCAAAGAGTAAAATCCAAGATGGCTGCTGACGGCCATGTTTTTTGGCCGAACGACCCCAAAATGACTCGTTCCCATCTACATGTCAATATTAACATTAGAACAATTAGAAAACCCGCTCGTTCAAGTGTATCGCGGACTAGTTTTGCATCTTTCTTGCACTCGCTTTCAGCTGAGTTAGTGACCCAACTGTCATCAAGATACAAAACAATTTTTAGACCACTTGCTCTCCAAAATTTACTATGAACGTAAACATTTGGTGAATACAAAACCAGATGATGTCAGTCTGAATGGAAGGTCCGTAAAACAAAAGAATTTAGTTTCTTTTCGTAAAACCAGGAAAATCCCAAAAAAGTTTGATGCCCGGGAAAAATATCGAAATGATGGTAGCCACTTTGTAAATCAAATTTTACCATGCAAGCACCAGGCTCTACGTAATCTAGAGTAAGTCTATAATCCTCATATTGTACTTTTAGTTTCCAAACATGCAAATTTACATTTCTCAAATCCAACACTAACCGTTTTTTGCCCGCTTTATTCACTGCCACAGTCAAAGGATTTACCACATGAGGCATGAATAGAACTTCTATTACACATCCTTTACCCAATAAGCTTGAAATCTCCTCCTCTACAAAAATTGAATGTTCTTTGGCAGAAACATTGTTAGCGCACTTGATTCTAGGAGGATTTGAAATGAAGGGAATTTTGTACCCTTCACGCAGTACATTTATAAGATATGTCAGCTAGCTGACTCACTATATACTTATCTTTCATTGTGTCGTCAATTTTGTCTGGGGCCTTTGTTACTTTACTTCTTGCTGAAGTTGCCGCTTCCGGACCGGAACTCCTGCTTCTTTTAGCGTCCATATAGGTCTTAAAAAGACTGAAAGCATGAAATGCCCCATCTTCCCGGTCACCAATGGCAGTTTCTTCGTATGCCCTTTCATAATCTTCCTGCGCCCCTGCAACTGCTGTTTCCGAAACTGACTCGCTCATGCCTTCAACCCAACCGTGCACAAAAGCTAAACGTAGAATGAGCGCTAAAATCTTGTTTACGCTCAAGCACACTTTAGAACATTCGCGAAACTCGTGCTGATTCGTGTCAATTATCAATCAATGCTTATCATGCGTGAACTACTATCACCAATCACCCAGATATGCCCCATCGATTTAACCCCCATCGATCTAACATTTTTCATTAAACACCCTGCTCTCCAAATAATTCTTCGTTGAACTTCAATAAAATAATACATATGAGGGTCACATATGGTGAATTTGGTAATGCTATAGCCCACTCTGCTGGGTAGCATCACAAAACTCACCCTCCTTGGAGCTTATTCTGCAGACTGCATATGACCATCTTATTTTCAAGTTTATATTTATACACGCAGTACATGTATTTGTATGAATGCTTGACCTGGGTCTGGCCTTAGCACAGTACCTAGCCCAAGAACTCAGCTCATGGAAATGAAAATTAGTTTTGTGATACATAGTGGATTTCAGCTGAATACCTGTATTGTTGGAGAGTTAATTGCCAGGTGGTGTTGCCCTAATAATTTTTTCAAAAATCATAATTGACATAAATTCATGTGATACTATGAGACACATCTAAAGTTACACTTTCTGTGATGAAAAGAAGGTACACTATATGCTTTTATATTTGTTTACATGTATAATGAGCATTATGAGCTACCTTAGACAATATTTGGGGAAGATTCAATCAATATTTACTGATCAGCACATGTATTCTGTGTTATTTTGGGTTTTTCCAGGTATTTTTTTAGAACCTGTTTCGTGTTGTTACAAAAGTTGGAATGACTTAGAAGAACCCGAAATGGAAATAGGGTAACTGTAATACTGTAATCAAGCTTAAATGGTGTGATATTACAGATTTGGAGGTAAAAAGGGGGTGGGTACCCCGCATGAAATTGGAAAAAATATTTTTTCCTTCAAATAGGGGGGTGGTGGGTACCCAAGAGCCGGAAAAAAGTTTTTTCAGCCTAATGTCATGTCACTTTTTTCCGACCCCCCCCCCCCCCTGTAACTTCCCGGTAAAATAGGATTAAACTGCGTCCACGTTTAAAGAAGTGTGATATACAGTTGGGTAAATTATAGCCACAAATAATACCACCACCGTCAACCACTGGTATGTGTTGGTTTCGGTGCAACATGTGTCTAAAGCCCACCGCACACGTCACAACAATGTTATACAACAATGTTGTACAACATTGTTGTAGCGTGTGCGGTGGTCTGTTTTTTGTTGTACGCAACAGAAATTTGTTGTGCAACAATGTTGTGAGAGATCAAATTATTTTGATTTTGTTGCTTGTTGTAGCCAATGGATGGACAGCGTTCTATTTTTAGTCTATGACGTACAGCGTAAAATCTCAAGGTGAAGAGAAACATGGCGGCTCCCACCTCGAAATTTATTAGTCGATATTTTGAACTAACATTGAAAACTGAAGCATGCTTTCATACAAAATAGGCGCAGACATTGAGAAACGATATAGTTTGACCGAGCGGAGTGGTTCCTGGGTTCGAAATGTGATTTTATTTTATTCACCAGCACATGGAATTCTGTAATTTCTGAGAGTGAGAATGATTCTCCTGTTCTGTGTTCACAGTACACACTCACAGGTCCAGACTTCAGTTCAGTTCTCCAGTAGGGCCTACTGCACTGACTACTGCATAATATAGGTCTTGGTGAATACATTTTCTATCCAATGGTGTTACACTTCCCATGTCGTGCCAATAGTAATTTGTACAAACTACACTGTCTACAGCTTGTACAGGCCGGTCTGAAAATTAAAATTGATTGAATTTGAACCACCGGCACCGATTTATCTATAATAATAGCCAAACTTGACTATAAATTATTTGCCGGTTCCTATTTACACGTATAATTGATGGATGTTTACCGTGAAAATTTATAGTTAAATTATACCAATTGAGAAATAAGTTCAAATAACATTAACAAATATTTTAGAGAGCGAAACATTTGTTATGCAAGTTTTGCAACCGTTATGGCTGTGGAAAATCAATCAGTCGATTATTGCCCGATCAAGCTATTGTCGATCAATATGCCCTATCTGGCTGTCTCTGACTCATGCGAGTCATGTCCATATTGGACCTACCATGCCCGGTTCCATGGTTTTGGAACTATGGGTCGGGGGTTCTGTAGTGGTATTCTCTGTGTGGAAGTCATGAATTATTCATGACTTCCACATATGGAAATGCTGCTCGAGAACGTTGACCTGAGCCCTATAGAGCCACACAACCGGAGTTGGATGAATCTCTGAAACCATGGGTCAGAGCTGGATGAATCCAATATCGCTACAACTCAGTGATCCCGCTTATTGTCGATTCACCCAGACCTGTACAATTTTCAAGATGTGGGTGTGTCATTCCCTTGGATAGGAAGTTAATTCACCAAGACATAGAAGTGAAAATAACAATATATTCAACACAGAAGTTGGCTATCGCTCAAGCAGCTGGTAAATACAATTACATCATATTTTGAACCTAATAACATGTTCCGCTCGGTCATGTATCATTGGTCAAAGCCTGCGCCGATTTAAAAAAAAAGTTAATATGAACACAGGTTCGAAATCAAGGTCCATGACTTACACGCTCCTTCCAAAATTCCCATTAATAATGAAAGGACATGAGATTTATTTATAAACACTTGTAAGAGTAACTCTGTCCAAATTAAACAAAAAACAAGGTCCATGTTTGGCGTATATTATGCCCTCACCCACCACTCCATATAGTTTAATAAAGGAGGTCTAATAATAACTCCTGATAAGGCTCATATCCCCTCCCCAATAACACAAGAGGTACAAAATAACCAAATTATATATGGTCTGGAGGTTTAATAATGATAACTCCATATAACCTATTCTATGAAAAAGTACTAAATTGGTCCAAATCCGTACAGTGTATATATATAACGTGCGTTAGCCAGGCCCAGGGTAGAGATTCGTGGCAAAATCGAGCCTGGTGCATGTTTTCCGCATCTATCAACTTGGGGGGGGGGGGGGACCCAGAGCTGAAATTAGTATGCAGCCAACACGTGACTTGATGACGTTTTATCACGTGACTTGTTGTACAACAAATATTCGCCGTGTGCGGCTAGTCACAACATTGTTGTATAACATTTGTTGTGTCATTTTGTTGTAGCGTGTGCGGACGCTTACAACAATGTTCCGACGTGTGCGCCTGGCTTAACCATGAACGGTGTGCAAATCGCGGGCCATGTGGTTATTCCGCTATGAGCATGTCTTCCGCTACGAGCATATCCGGATGCATGGGGTGATTATACGAATAACATTCAATGTCAAAACATAGCTTGGAATGCACAGTAACCTTAGAACAATCGGTCTGTTACGTTCTTAAATTGACGTCATTATGTGCGACCAGTTGTCTGCGACACTGCCGGCAGAAATCCTAGAAATGTTCTACTTTCAGTTTATGTTTCCAGGGGAAATTGAGCGCGTTGCACAAGTTTCGATCCGTTGAATCTTGTTGATAACTTTTATCACTTGGAATCTTGGTCTGTTTTCTGGGACCCCTTCCATGAAGACAATTACTGTGAATATGTTATGTAGGTGTAATTTATATGGTGGGGTGAAAAGTTCAACGGAATGATTACTACCAATATGAGTACCATGCATTGGTATCGGACTGAAACAATTATATAGCTGAACGGTGTACACATGTCCAAGTGTGTCAAATCTTTATCATCTTTATTAAATAATGTAATTAATTAAATAATGTAGACAAGCGACTTTCATTCCATGGGGTTTGTGATAAGTTGATTGAACAGACATACTGTCACGTCTTGTGTCATTTTCGCCATGACACAGCTACATATAAATTCAATACAACATACCTGTTACCAGTACCACAAACCGTCCATGAGACTGAAAGTGACTTGCCTATGTCCTAAGGAAAACATAAGTTCCAATGGATTTTAAGGAGATTAACATTGTTATATAGTGTCTTTTGAATTTTGCAGTTTTTTGTCATGAGACACCGAAATAAACACTGTTAAACAATGTTAATCACTAGCTGATTCGATTCGAGATTCGATGTCGATATCAGAAAGGCGATTCGATATCGAGATTCGATTCGATGCAATATCCACGATTCGCAGATCCCTAGCGGATACGTACACATAATTGAGAGGGTCATGCAACTAATTCAGGTAGGCACATTGTGAGGTCATTTGGTTTGGAAACTGCAAAAAGATATATTTTCATTTAGTCCTGACTCCAAACTAAACTGTATCTATGCATATGCGATTTATATTTTATACATTATTCATCGCTGTCGCATTGTCAGACGGTTGCAAGAGAGTGATAATAAAGAACTGTAAATTTATCAAGAACTTTTAATACATACATGTATATATATATATATGGACAATTAACACATATTAAAGTATAAACAAGACAGCCAATGACTGTGGGTCGCTCACCAGACTGTAAAGACTGAGAAGACTGGGACTCTGATGACTACCGGTACAACAGTCAGTACTTGACAAAATCATGTAAGACAAGTAGTTCTAAACATGGTTATAACTGGAGGTTCTCAGATGAGCACGGCTCTTCACCTTGACCTTTTCCTACTGCACACTACTGACAAATCTCCAACATCTTACCTTTTAAAGAAGACAACCATACCACAGTTCACAAAAATCCTTTTGCACATCCCTCTTAGGTTGAATTTTACAACTGGTACCAGTGCTTTAAGCTCTCAAACTTTTGAAAATTACCAACCTGACACTCCCATAAAGTTAAAATTTGTGGCCAATTCTGTCCAACAGTTTAACCTAAAGTAGGAACATATGGACTGTTGATTTAAAGACATACATGTTGGAAAATCAACCAAACTATGAGAACAATTCTAACCTATTTTTGGTGTGAACATCTAATCTGCAACTAATGTTGTATCAGGCATGAAATTTTCAACTGTTTAAATTTTGATTAAAGTAGGGGGTCAAAACTCCACCCCATGTACACTCCCTTCCCATTGCCTCAAACATTGCCCCCATCCAGTCTGCCTAGAAATCAATATTACTATACCAGTACCAAACAGCATAGATAGTTAAATCTCTCATCTCTGCCCATGTTAGAACAAATGTGAATCCCCATCTATGAGATCCATTCATCTAGTAATATCAATATACCCCCCAATCTTTCTTTGAAAAATCAGGGTATGATTTCACCTATATACATGTAAGTGGTGGTTAAGAAAATAATATTGTAACAGCCAAGCCTGTATTTAGTGTGTCTGGCCTTTGCCGAATGAGGTCCCCAAAAGGTGAATTTAATGACACTATTCCGCAAGGTGGGCTAGCATCACTGAATCTGGGGGCCTCTTTTCCTAAAAATCACCCCATTTGAACAAATATGAACCCCAGTCAGTGGCGGTCACCCAAGGCCCCTCCATACCAAATATAAGCTATATAGGCCCAATGGTTCTTGAGAAGAAATTGTTTTAAGAATTACTATGGAGGGAACGAGTTTGATCTGATGAACTTATTTGAACAAATCTGATTGTGAGTCACATAGGGAACATGCACACCAAAATATATAAACACATTCGGTCTTTACTATGGAGAAGAAAACAATTGTTGATAGACAGATGGATAGACATCCCAACAGACAGATGGATAGAAGGACCGCCTGACAGACAGAAGACAAATTCAATCTAATATACCCCCCCCCCCCATTTTTCTTCACCTGGATAAGTGGTGGTTAAGAAAATAATATGAAACAGCCATGCCTGAATTTAGTGTCCGACATTCGCAGAATTAGGTCCCCAAAAGGTGAATTTAATGACACTATTATGCAAGGCGGGGTAGCATCACTGAATTCACCCTCAGTCTGATTAGGCCTCAACTGCCATGGGAAACTTTGAAACAGATTGAAGTTCTACAGTTGAAGTTGGTGATGCACACCCATTGAGCACCTCAATTGTGCATTTTAGCTTCTGCAAATTTAGGGGACATAGAAACTGAACAGAAGGGAAAAAGTAAAAAAGTAACTAAAACTAAATTTCAATTTGATACTCTAGATACTTCCCAGATGATGAGCAGAATGAGGTCCCTGGAGGGTGTATTTGGTGATGCTAGCCTGCTGTACGGGGGTAGCAACACTAAATTCACCCTCTACCCTCATTCTGCAAATGTCAGACACACTAATTTCAGGCTTTGAAACAGAATTTTGTTTAATTTGATAATACATGTAACAACAAGCACCAGTGCTAGTGCAGTTTACACAAGCCTGTCCAATAACATTCTAATCTCAAATCTGCCATTCTAATCTCAATTAATGACCTGATTTTGTCTCTCTGAAGCTACCTGACTGAGTCTTCTGGCAGATATAATATGGGCAGATATAATAACTGTAAGTTGTGATATGATATGGGGTGGAGGGACTGTTTGTTGGGGGCAGGCTCGGGGCCTGGGTCATGTGTGTGTGTGTGTGAGAGGGTGAGGGTGAGTGTGTGAGGGTGTGTGAGGGTGAGTGTGTCAACCCAACTCTGTGAGGACATTCATATAGTAAAACAATGTCCTCACAATGTTAAAGGTACACTCCGAGTTTGAATATATTTACGAAAGAACGAGGTCCTCACAACTACGGTATTGTTTGAATTTCTAAAGAAATGTACCCACAACGTATGTAATACAAACAAGGGTGGGTGTGTGTGTGAGGGTGTGTGAGGGTGTGTGTGTGTGTGTGTGCGTGGGGGGGGGGGGGGGGGGGTGATGGAAAGTTTCTGTGATTTCATTAAAGACTGAAGTTTCCTAACTCTGTGGATGTTATATTGGTGTTACTTTTTACTTTTTTAAATTTTATAACATGTTTTAACAAGCAGCCGCAGACGGTGGTATCCCCGCCGAATTGTGCGTTTGCGTTCTCAGTATGTGCTAAACAAGAGGTGGGATTTTGTCAAAAAGTCTGGCTTGCGAACTCATTACTGGTCATGGGAACGAATATACCAAAAATCTTTTAAATCTGTTGACATTTGTGGAAATGAGCCCTGTGACATCGTCCATTTGCACACACAAAAATAAACAAAGTCCAATAAGTCCGCTGAAAATATCCGGCAGGACCTGGTTTGCGAACTCGTTCTAGATACTGGTCATGTGAACTCATATACCAAATATCATTGAAATCCGTTGAGATTTGTGGAAATGAGCCCTGTGACGTCGTCTATTTGTTATTTGGTAAATTCGACAAAAATAATAAACAATGTCCAATAACTCAGGTAAAAATATCCGGCCGGACCTGGCTTGCGAACTCATTCTAGGTAATGGTCAGGTGAACTCATATACCAAAAATCTTTGAAATCCGTTGACATTTGTTCAAGTTATGACTCTTATAAATTCGGGACGGATGGACGGACGGAACCCATTCCTATACCCCACCCCAAATTTAATTTGGCGAGAGATAAAAAAAAATAAAATAATTTGAGTGTTACTCTAGTAGCTGAGGGCGTTTTGTATGCACTTTTATGTCCAGAGCAAAACTCTTCACGAATCCACTAATTGAAGGTACACGAACAATATTTGGTTGGTGACACATTTCCCATTGAGGGCGAAATGGGTCAAATGGCCATGCCCCTTTTTGCGCGAAGTACTACCACCCGCCGTGACTATATCTCCAGACCCGTTGGACATAGGGGGTCGTGTGACCACTCAAAATGTGCAGAATGGCCACATTATGGGGGGTCAGTAATACATTTTCATATCCAAAAGTCAAAAATACATTTTTAAGGGCCCAATTTTGTGGTTCAGCACTTTTATCTCAAAGCTGAGCCCCCAATTCAAATTTTATTGATCTATATCCATCGGTGCCACATATAGGTATAATTTCTGTACCATTATTGGATGAGATTGACCTCCAAGGAGCTCTTGACCCTGAAAATAAGGTTTTTGGATGGAATATATTGGTCGTAGAATGAAAAACAGACATTTTCCCAATAACAAAGATGTTGAGGAAATCATCAATTATACGGTATTTGATCAGTAACCTAAAACTCCTACAAAAAGGTTACCTGGTGATATAATTTGAATGTAGTTCATCTTTTGTTATCTAGATTTCATGGCCTTTGATGCGAGATGGCTGCCAAAATGGTTATAAATGGAATGACATATATCACATTAGCAATATACTTGTAAATGAGTTCAATGTGTTATTTTCTTTAAACTTATGGGAGAACAGGGTGTTTTTATGGTATTCTAATGTTGAATTGAATTTTACTCAGCCCACAAGTAGGTTTAGTAAATGTTGAGTTACTACAATTTGATCAATCAGTATGATTCAGTAGTCGAGCAGGTTGTGTCTTTATCAGTCCCACATCAATTTTGATTGGCTGCATCACCATTTTGTATAAAGGTTCTACAATTTCCCTAACATGTACATTATTCTAGAACAAATAATGGCTAGCCTGGAGTGAGTTAGAAGAAAAATACAAGCATCAGTTGATATGCAGATATAAATACATACAAATCTACATTCTGCATGTAGCCATGCTATGCAATCCTCCCTCATGTTTCAACTTATCAAGGAAAAATGATCACATTACCAATGTCTATGATAGTCAGATGTTTTTGTAGATTTTGTAGATTTGTGGATGTTGTAGATTTTGTAGATTTGTGGATGTTGTAATGCAATATAGATCTCCATTATACTTGCACAAATTTATTTTTCATTTCGTCCCTTTAAATTGACTTTAAAGGTGGTGCGTAACATGTATGTATATGTGCCACTCCAAAATGTATGTATATGTGCCACTCCAAAAATGTCAGTAAAAGTACTGTAAACCGTTTGGTTTGATGTTATAGGCACAGGAGATATATATATACTTTACATGTCAAATATTGTGAACCCTGCAGGTACGTTTATGTGTGTCAGTCGCCTTATGTGTGTGATGTACATGCAGTAACTACATGTATATTCTAGTGAAATTTATGGTCTGCACTCTGCAGTATTTCAAAAACATGCTATGGCCATGCCTACATATACATATGTACACTGATTCAAACACAATGATTGTCAGGTTATAATCTATGTTTGAGGAAAGTTACTATGTATTTTTCATTTGTGTTGCATTTGTCAATATTAATGGGTCCCAGGAGTCCAGATGTTACTAGTGCAGAGCCCATTTAATTTTCATGAAACTGGTGGACTTCATGTCTATACTCCTAAATAAACATGACTCTGAGTCTTATCAGACCAAGACGGTATTGTGTAGGTTTTACTAGAATTATATTTAGAAAAGACTCAACCATTATTTTTCCACTGCCCTTATCACAATATATTCATTTGGCAGTATTCATCCCAAGTTTAGTGGCGATGCTAATACATTTGGTATGATATTCAGGTAGAGCAAAGCGATCTGAACGAATCGAGGATAAGCCACAATGTGTAGAAAACATTAAAAAACATGTATATTGTGAAATATTTTAATAATGGGTGCTGGTTTTTACAAACTGGCCATTATTGAGATGACTATTCCTGTTGTTTACCAAACATCAGCGTACACAATAAAATTTTGAAGTATATATGTTCTTGAATGTTGATTACAGACACTGACTTTTGCACAAATTGCTCGGGTTAGCCAAACAATGCAAAAATAACCAACTTTAGGTAAAATGATGGTACTTGACAGAATTGCTTTGACCTACAAACATATCAATCCAGCAGTACCCATCAGCATAATATAAAATTAGCAGGACCACTTAACCTGAGGTGGTATTGAAAATGAAAATATCTTTAAAATGGTAAGTTATGAGGGCTATTAGCTATTATGAAGAATTATGTTAGTGAAATTATAGACCCTCATCTTCTCCAACCTGCAAGTGATGCAACTATCATGGCCAATCAAAACTAATGTGGGACTGACAAAGGCTCATTCTACTATTTTGATTGAATAGTGATCATTCCATCATTTCCTAAAACTTTTTGTGAGATGAGGTGTCCTTTTGTAAGAATTGATTACTTCTGAAATATATACTGGTATATATGGTCATCTCCCATCTGATTACAACATGTTTTTACTATGCCCAGGTGCAATACCCATTTTAGGATCGCAACATGTGGCTGCTGCATGAAGCAAACAGCTGGTCATTCCATTTAGTAAAAGTGTTTAGCATGTTTCATATCTTGGTCACTTAACTCAGATCAGCTGTTAAATGTTGATAACAAATTTTGAAAACCTGTTTTGTTCAATCTGTACATTTCTGTTGATTAGAGAACAATTGTTACCTGATTTTTGGTAAAGCACACCAGTTTCCAAGGCATGTTCAGTCATGAAGAGCTCATGTTGTGTGTCGGGATCAACACATCCTCAGCAGCAATTTCCAGCTAATCCCATTGTGTGTGGTCAATTGTGCTCTTAAGTCGATCAGAGAATTCGGATAGTTCTTTAAAAAGTGTCATACATATGCTGTGGCCTTGGTGGTATTGTATACTTGTGGTGCGTAACATGCTGAAATCGGTTTTTGGCAATTATCTTAAAAACCATTGACTTTTGGATATGAAAATGTATTACTGACCCCCCATAATGTGGATTTTCAGGGTCAAGAGCTCCTTGGAGGTCAATCCCATCCGATAATGGTACAGAAATTATACCTATATGTGGCACCGATGGATATAGATCAATAAAATTCGAATTGGGGGCTCAGCTTTGAGATAAAAGTGCTGAACCCCAAAATTGGGCCCTTAAAATGGATTTTTTTTGGTTTTTGGCAATTATCTTAAAAACCATTGACTTTTGGATATGAAAATGTATTACTGACCCCCATATTGTGGCCATTCCGCACATTTTGAGTGGTCACACGACCCCCTTTGGCCAACGGTTCTGGAGATATAGTCACGGCGGGTGGTAGTACTTCGCGCAAAAAGGGGCGTGGCCATTTGACCCATTTCGCCCTCAATGGGAAATGTGTCACCAACCAAATATTGTTCGTGTACCTTCAATTAGTGGATTCGTGAAGAGTTTTGCTCTGGACATAAAAGTGCATACAAAACGCCCTCAGCTAAAAGAGTATGTGTTATGTTGAGCAAGGAGTTCAATCTGAATTTTTTTGTTTTTTGTTATGTCACTGGCTCCGCCCACATTTAACACAGTGACCTCATGTGAACAAATCTGAACCACAGTCGCTCAAGGACCCTTTGTACCAAATATGAACCCATTCGGCCCAATGAAATTTGAGAAGTCATTGTAAGAATTACTATTGTGGGAAAGAGTTATGGTCCTAGCTTCGCAACTATTTGACCGGGGGACCTCATTTGAACAAATCTGAATGCGATTCACCTAGGGAACATCGACACCAAATATGAACCAATTCGGTCTTACGGTTCTGGAGGAGAAGATAATTATTGACGGACGGACGTAGTACGGATGGACAGACAGACGAGGAGTGATGACTATAGCTCCACCGAAGACTATCGTCTCAGGTGAGCGAAAAAGGAACTTCATATCAGGAGTTGGCAAATCCAACGAAGCCAAGAAAAACACCAAAGGAATTGTGAAATAATTAATTCACCAATTTAACGTGCATTGTCATTGGAGGTATTCTTAAACTTTAATATTTACCATATTAGACTTGGAGAACTTAAAGGTACTCAATACGATCAGACTCTCCTAAATTACTATTTCTTTGGCTTCGGGGGTAAAAAATATTTGATTCGAGTCGAGGAACCCACCCATCAAAGCTCAAACTGATTAGATATCGATGTTTGAAATGTGCTGTTTCTATTGTTTGTGGCCCAATCTTTTCGAAGACCACGTGCTAAAAACTCTAAAATCAAGTGGTTATTATTGATAATAGTAACCACTTGATTTTAGAGTTATCCATCTTACAACCGAAATTTGTCCGTTTTTAGCACGTGGTCTTCGAAAAGATTGGGCCACAAACAATAGAAACGGCACATTTCAAACATCGAAATCTATTCACTCTGAACTTTGATGGGTGGGTTCCTCGACTCGAATCAAATATTGTTTACACCCGAAGCCAAAGCCAAAGAAAAAGTAATTTAGGAGCGTCTGATCGGATTAAGTACCTTTAAACCCATCTCTTTATAATTTTGATTGATCATAAAATGCTTTGAACTGGTGGCGATCTTGGTAGAATAAGAGAATTGTTCATTGGCAGATCAAAGGCGAAGTAAAAATTTCAAAATGTAACAAAGAGAAGTGAAAATACCATGTTGGGTTAACACACTAATAATCCTATTATTATTACCAGTAATGCATGTATGTTTGAATGAATGAGTTAAATTAAAACTCACAAATTGGTACAAAGTAACAAACAGACCCACAATACTGTCAATAGGCCTACTGGGAACATAATTGGAAAACTTAAGGCAGCAAAATACTTGATTAACATACATTTAACTTGCACAAACTGATCAAAATCGAATCATCGTGGTGGACCAAAGTATTGAGTAAAAGGTCGGGTTTAGCGGGGACGATAAGAAAGCGTTTCACAATATCCAAGTATGATAATATAATTCGAATATTTATTGATATCTATTGGTGCAAGTTGATCGTCCCACGCGTGTATATATCACATGTGACACCAATTGCACTGATACTCTAAAAAAAAGAGCAACAAAGTCAACATCCAACAAGCGGTTCACAACTTCAAAGTGTGATAACTTAATTTGATTATTTATTGATATATTAATTTGTGCAAGTTGATCGTTCCACGCATGGATATATCACATGTCACAACTTCCACCAATACTCTATAGAACTTCCACCAATACTCTATAGAACGCAACAAATTATATATCCATTACCATGCCTTATTTTAAACTATTAATTTTTTTCCGAGAATCAATGTTGATTCACAAGATTAACAATATGGATTGATTCGGAAATCAAAATGAAACCATATGTCACACGTTTTGAAGAGATGGGCGTTGATGTGAATGTCACAGGAATACAGAATTTCAAGCTTGACAGAGTACTATTTTTTATTTATGTTTGTGCTGTCGCTCTGGCTGATTGCGGTACCTGTAAAAAAAAAAAAGTATCTAAAGCGACAACATATATCGCGTATTGTGTGTGCCCGGTCGGCCTACCCACTTCTTCGACTCTGCATACACCAGTCAGGCTAGCTGTCGGTACCTGTATACTAGTATATCTTTTTTTTAAAGTGTCTATAGCGGCGACATATATCCCGTATTGTGCGTGTCCGGTTGGCCTACCCACTTCTTCGACTATGGATGCACCATGCACTTTCACGACAAAATCTCAAAATTAACCTGAACTGACAATTTAAATTAATTTCGGTAGAGCGCATACAAGTTCCGTCAATACAATATCAAATCTAAGTGTACCAAAGTGTGCGACGTCACTTCGACAAACGTCGTAAGAAATAGTGTCTACTTGAGTGCAAATACGGCATTTTGGTACCATATTCAATCTCAGATTTTCTTTGACGAATCGGCGTGAAACTTGGTGAGTCATCTTTTACGACACAGTGCAGGCCATGGTCCAAATTTGGGCCATATTGGACGGCATGGACGCATGGTTGAAAAGTTATAAACGCGCCAAAAGCGTGACCGAGTTATATACACACACACACCTTCACACAAGACGACAGGTTATATATAGATACACAGGAACTATATAACAATTGTCATAGGAAGAGATAGACACAACAAGAGATGGACTGTCGTCCGGTGCATACCCCCTCCTGGCATACCGCCTAGTGTGGGCAAATCTATAACTTATGATGGCTATACTCAGACATATGGACCCAGAAATCAGCATTTTCATATAAACAAAGATGAATAACTATAGAACAAAAAACCAAAACAAACATTTGAATGTGCCATTAAATATCCTCATAGTGGTGAACATCCATACAAAATTTCATTGAGATCCGAGCATTACTGTTCAAGTTATGAGCTGAACAGACATCGGATGGACCAAACAGCCAACATTTCCAGATAAACAAAGATGAATAACTCTAGAATGGAAAAGCGGAACAAAACGATGGAACCCTCTTTTTAATGTCCTCATAGTAGTGAACATCCGTACCAAATCCCATTGAGATCCCAGTACAACTGTTGAAGTTACGACATGAACAGACACCAGACGAACCAAAAAGCCAACATTTCCAGATGAACAAAGATGTATAACTCTAGAATGGAAAATCCGAACAAAACGATGGAACCCTCTATTGAATGCCCTCATAGTAGTGAACATCCATAAAAATTTCATTCAGATCCGAGCACTACTGCTCCAAGTTATGACATGAACAGACACCAGACGGACGAAAATTCCAACATTTCAAGATAAACAAAGATGAATAACTCTAGAATGGAAAATCCGAACAAAACGATGGAACCCTTTATTTAATGTCCTCACAATAGTGAACATCCATACCTAATTTCATTGAGATACGAGCACTACTGTTCCAAGTTATGACATGAACAGACATCGGACAGACGTACGGACGGTACGACAGGTGCAAAACAGTATACCCCCCTTTAAAAAAAAAAACGGGGTATAATAATCATGAATCACCTATATAACATAGCCACGAACATGTTAACAAAAATACCCTTTGCTCCAAACATTTCAACCATAACACAGGATTAAAGGTGGATTATCTCTTTGTAAACATGTATTATATAGTTACCGGGGTATAAAATATTAGATTTGAATCGAAGACTCCTGTCCGGAAATGCTTCTATCGATTAATATTCATTTTATTTCGAATATTTTCTGGTCTAAAAAGGTGTGTTTGTTCAGCTAACGAACAATAGTGGTTACTGTTAACAGAGACCAGAAATTATATTGTGCAATTTTGTCACAAATAAACGTTAATTATACTCATTATCGCATATATCTGTGGAACAAAACAATACTAACAACCAATCTGTGACATTTGACATTCGTTGCGTAGCCGTAGGAACAGCCCAGTGCTCTATATCGCAATACGGTCGCATCCGAATGGTCGGTTCTAAAAATAGTAACATAAATGGGCCCGATTTAATATTCGAAATAAAATCAATATTAATTGATAGAAGCTTTTCCGGACAAAGGTCTTCAGTTCATATCTATTATTTTATACCCACGCAACTATTTAAAATTTGTTATTTAAAGAGATAATCCATCTTTAAATGGAAACATGAAGTGTTTTATAGTAAATTTTCTTCAATTTTTGACTTATATAACCTTAATCTAAATAGGGACACACTAATAGTTGTAGTCCGAGTCCGAGCCCAGTAAAAGGTGTAGTTGGGATTTTCAATTTCGTTTATTGTCGTTAATATAATTCCAATAATGATGAGTTTGGTTTGTGGTAAGCTATATGCCAATTACAAATAAAAGAAATTAAAAAGATAATTTGTAAGTCTTATATTTCAACTTTTATCGACATTTTTCGTTCTCCAGCCCACTAAAAGTTGTAGTTGGAATCAGCCGAGCCAGCCGCCAAGTCGCTAATTAGGTGTTAATTGTTATAGTTAGGAATATGTTGGCGGCTCAACTCAATGAATTTTTGAGTTCAGACAAGAGTGTTTGCAACATATAGTGAAATATACTCAAAGAAATATACCCCAGAGTTATATATGCAAGTAATGCAACAGCTGTTCAGTAAATGTATATAAATATAAGGATTAACTGTCATGTGGACTGTTTTTACGGAGATGTAACCGTGAGGTAAGTGGTCATAACTTGTTTGTAAAACCTCCACATGACAGTAAATCCTTATATATTACAATAGATACAACTAATTATACTGATGCCCAACTCACCTTGGGGTGAGTTACCGTTAGTGACACATGATGAACGTGTGTAGTTCCTTGGTAAACGTATCGGAAAACGAGGTAGACATCAGTAGGATTATGATCGTGTCGTGATGTAAATAATATATATATCTATTATATATTTTGGAAGATCTGTTTGTGTGTGTGGGGGTGTGTGTGTATGTGTGTTCGCGATGAACTCGATAACGGCCGAGCCGATTTCGATGAAACTTGGTATGTGGGGGTATTTTCGGCCGGGGGGGGTGGCATGGGCCTCTTAATTTGTCCGTGCGACGTGACCTTGACATCGGGTAATTTCAAGGTCAAACGCCCGAATATCACGGGATTTCGATGAAACTTGGTACCGCTATTCTCAAAGTAATTGACCAGAAAAACGGGGTGATACCCCGGTCATAACCGCGGTGATACCGGTAATAAACGGTAGCGGTATCGAGACGGTCATGGCGTGGAGTTACGGTATTGGGCGATAATGATACCGTGGTCTTTTAGCGGGCACCGCATTAATTTTGTTGAATACCGCGGTGATTTTCATGGAACTCTTTTAGGGGAGGTATTTACTCACACATACTTGTTCGCGTTAACAAGCGGTATCAGTACCGCGGTATTGGAGGATACCGCGGTATAGTACCGCCATATTAACGGGGTGACACCACGTTATTGGTGGTCAATTACTTTAAGTATAGCGGTATGTGGGGTTACCTTCGGCCGGGGAGTGGCATAAACCTATTAATTTGCCCGTGCGACGTGACCTTGACATCGGGTCATTTCAAGGTCAAACGCCTGAATATCACGGGATTTCGATGAAACTTGGTATGTGGGGGTACTTTCATATGGGGAGTCTCATAAGCATATGCATTTGCCCGTGCGACGTGACCTTGCAATCGGGTCAATTCAAGGTCAAATCGCCAATTTTGATCGGATTTCGACGAAATTTTATACATAGGGTTACTTTTGTCCACTGAGTGTTTTGGACGGGTCGAATCGTGACCCCGATCTGACCGTGACCTTCAACAAGATCAATTCGAGGTCAAATCGGGTAAAACCGGATGGATTTCGACGGGAAAGTTTGTCGTGTACTTTTGTCCGGGCAGTGTTTTGAACTGGTCAAATCGTGACCCCACTTGACCTTCAAAATGGACAATTCAAGGTCAAATCCCGGATGAAGTCGGGTCACCTTCTAGTTATTATATATATATATTAATATCACGTTTATTTCAGGTGTTATTAATGTTTTTCAAGTTCATCATTTCAGGTTTCATTTTCAGGGCCACACACTTTCTCCTAAAGAGTAATCTTTAAAATTGCTAAACCTTCATATATTGTTAAACAAAAGTCGTTGTTTGTTTTTATTCCCACTACTTGCCCATTGATCTTCATGTAACCCATGCACCACTGACTTAATCCAATTAGCACCTAATTAGCGACTCGGCGGCTGGCTCGGCTGATTCCAACTACAACTTTTAGTGGGCTGGATAACGAGAAATTTTGATAAAAGTTGAAATATAAGACTTACAAATTATCTTTTTATTTTCTTTTATTTGTAATTGGCATAGCTTACCACAAACCAAAACTCATCATTATTGGAATTATATTAAGGACAATAAACGAAATTGAAAATCCCAACTACACCTTTTACTGGCCTCGGACACGGACTACAACTTTTAGTGTGTCCCTCTGAATAAGAGTTGTTTCTTATAACTTAATCCCAGTATTAGCACAGTTACTGGACATAAAGTCCCAATAATATGGTTTTAATCGAGTTTATAAATCGGTATCCCTGAGGGCCCCTTCCCCCTCCCCCCTTGAGTCCGGAATCCAGTTTTAAAATGACGCTGGAATCCGGAATCCAGCTTCAAATTGACCCTGGAATCCGGAATCCAATTTAAGAAACAAATACCGATTTCACGTCCAGTTTACATGATATTATAGATTAGGTTTGTGATACCCATAATATATGAGCAGGTCCCACATATAAAGTCACCCCCGTCTTGAACCCCGGTAGTGGAAACTTCACCAATGAGGTCCAGAGCAGTCTACATTGCGGCAGTTTACAAAATGTTAGGATAAGAGTAACAAAGGTATAGAATATGCGTCTAGACTTCCTTGGATTAACCGATCTTTATCACATTCCCGGGTAAAAACTAATAAATTAAACGCTCTTTATATGGGCGTGATATATTGACCCAGAATTAATACCCCGATGTGATAACACATGTAAAACCCTCGGGTGGACTCCAAACTCGAACCCAACCAGGTTGGTAACCTGCACCGGATCAGTAATCCCAGTAAAACCAGTTTGGACTTACCAATGCCCTCACATGGGGACACACATGGAAGGAAATCCCAACAAAAAAGGGGGACCCTATTCTATAGCGGAAATTGGCCGGCGGTCACCGAACACGTGGTCTCGACCTGCAGTCTGTGTTAGAAAACCCAAATACTAAATTAAGTTTAGAAAGTTGATACGTATCTTAAGCCACCACACATAAACCAACACCGAATGATGGATGGACAGATCAATAACATAATGCGCACGCTCCACTAGAAAATTGGGGATTAATCGATGATTACATATTGATTTTGATATATAAATATATGCATGTAGCACGGGGGTTGGAGCTCCCGATAATATGTATATATCCACTGGTAGTCAAACAATACACATCTATGTATTTGCATGCGTGTATATGGCCGCTTGGGTCCCAGATAATAATATTAACAATCATGCTTAACACATGCATGTAAACCGCCAAACAAACGCCATTTGAATTAATGTGTTTGATGATATAGCTAAGTGTCGGAGAGTAAACAGTTAAAAATACATATAGCATTGTTGAAATCCACACACTATCCTGGCAAGGTTATATTGTTTTAACTATCCATCGGAGGTACCGTTGTTTATATGTTGATGGTAGCCCAATATAACATACATATTTTTGAATTGTGGGTTAAGTTTATGCCCACAGCACATTTTCACGGAAATATAATTGGCAGTCCATCATCCAAATTGTTTGCTATGTCTTTGGGGCAATTTTTGAGATATGTTGCCGCAAATAATGACCGGAAAGATAAAGAGCACCGTATACAAACGAATATATACGGACTAAGTCATATAAGAGTGTGCATCAGATTGGATCCCATATAAAATTCATGATATTATGATCTATTATGACCAAATGAGGAACCAAATCGCAATATTTCACCCGAAATGGAATCCGTTTATATAAATACATGAATCCGGAATCCAGCTTAATTTGTGTCTTGAATCCGGCGTACGGGTCCAAAATGGGTCGAATCCGGCGTACGAAAAGGGGGGAAGGGGCCCTCATCCCTATATAGAAGGCACTTAGTTCTAAACATGGACATAGCTGGATGTTCTCAGATGAGCAGGGCTCTTCATCTTGAAATTTCTAATTGCACACCACTGACAAATCTCCAAACTCTTATCTTTTAAAGAAGACAACCATACCACAGTACTAAGTTCACAAAAATCCTTTTGCACATCCCTCTTAGGTTGAATTTTACAACTGGTATACCAGGCATGAAATTTTCAACTGTTTAAATTTTGATCGAAGTAGGGGGTAAAAACTCCACCCCCTCTACACTCTCTTCCCCATTGCCTTCAACATTGCCCCCACCCAGGCTGCCTAGAAATCAATATTCTTATTACAGTACCAAACATGATAGAGGAGAGTTAAATCTCTTATCTCTGCCCCTATAAGAACAAATGTGAATCCCCATCTATGAGATCCATTCATCTAGTAATATCAATATTCCCCCCAATATCCAATAGGGTATGATTTCACCTGGAAAGTGGTGGTTAAGTAAATAATATTGGAACAGCCAAGTCTGTATTTAGTGTGTCTGACCTTTGCAGAATGAGGTCCCCAAAAGGTGAATTTAATGACACTATTCCCCAAGGTGGAATAGCATCAACAAATTCACCCTCTGGGGACTTCATTTCCTAAAAATGACCCCATTTGAACAAATCTGAAGCCGGTCACCCAAGGCCCATCCGTACCAAATACAAGTGCACCGCTGGGCGGAGGTAACGCCCCCGACTATACAATCAGAGAGGATTTTTCTTATTTTTGTGCAAATACTTATTAAATGGCACTTTGTAAAGTTATGTTATCAATATAGATTTTGATGAAAATCGGAACAGCTTAAGGTCAGAGAACCTGCTAAGTGTTTATATACAATGATGGTTTAAACCAAGGTATTAATGAATATAGATTTGGATGAAAATTGAACAGCTTAGGTCAGAGAATGTACCAAGAATGTAGCCTACCAGGTAACATTTTGACCAAACTTGAGGCCTGGTCAGAACTTTCTTTTCTGAGCACAGAAACTTTCTGGTTAAGCGCTATAAAAATGCCACATGTTGTTCTATATTAGCTTCAAATTTGGTCTGGTGCCACAAAAATAGAAGGAAAACTGAATTTTCTAAAGAAAAAAATGAATTTTTTAAGTCGAAAAAGAGTCATAACTCTCGCAAAAATTATCCGATTGAACCGAAATTTTACCTTGACCTGTATTGCGATATTGGTAATACACAAAAAAAAGGGTTTTGCAAATAAACAATCCAAAATCAAGTTATCATCTGGAAACCAAAAAAAGTAGCAGAAAACCTGAATTTTCCAAGTCCAAAAAGGGGCGTAACTCTGGAAAAAATGGGCGGACGAAACCACGGCTATGGGGAAATCTTGTCCCCCCGGCTGGTCTATTGGCATACCAAAGATCAACTGAATTGAATTAGCGAAACCAAAGTTATGAGTTGAAACGTTCGTATGCCACAGAAAACTGAATTTTCTAAGTCCAAAAAGGGGCGTAACTCTGGAAAAAATGGGCGGACGAAACCGCAGTTATGGGGAAATCTTGTCCCCCCGGCTGGTCTATTAGCATACCAAAGATCAACTGAATTGAGTTAGCGAAACCAAAGTTATGAGTTGAAACGTTCGGACGGACGGACGGACCGAGGGCTCCACTATATACCCCAAAATCTCCATCGGAGATCGGGGGCATAATAAGCTAATATAGGCTCAATGGTTCATGAGCAGAAATTATTTTAAGATTTACTATGGAGGGAAAGAGTTATTGCCCTAGCTTCGCACCTATTTGATCTGATATTTGAACAAATCTGATTGTGAGTCACCTGACTATGCCACCCCCTCGAATATACAATGTAATATTTGTCAAATGTATCATGCATTAATATGTGTATATTCACACGGCACAATCGTTTCGACGATTCTACGACCAATTCCACGATTCTGCGGCTTGACAACCACGGTGCTGCGGCAATTTAACGATTCTGCGACCAGGCTGATGCGATAAACACGAACAAAACATTAAGAAATGAATAATTCCAGAAATATAGACAGTTATGTACCACATATTATATTTCTATTAGGTACGGCGATCTTCGATTCGATAATCGGTAGAGAGTTCAGCACTAGACAGTTAGCACAACAATACATAATCTTTGACACAAATAGACCAGTTGTTTTGGATTTACACACATCTCTGTGTGAAATTCGTCTTTAGGGTTGAGAAAATATATATAATGTCCTATAAAATTGAGTGGAAACCAAATAATAACATAGCCATACGTCTTTGGTTGATTTTTCACAACTGATGTTAACCTCAGTTCTGTGATTGATGGCGCTGTGTCCATATTTGAAATTGAAATTTCATTAACTTGTGCTCACGAGAAGTCGTTTTCTAATGAATGTCACGCTCGCTATAGACATGAATACGCATATGAATCACACGACCTCAAGGCTACGAGATTAAGACTCTTTTATTTGGAGCCAGCTGTGGAAAATAAAGTAATGTCGAATCGTATATTGCTATACTGTACAGGTTTAATTTCCATATCTGTGCACCACACATTACATGATTTAAATTTTCCACCTATCCAACTTTCCTTCCGTCGGTCAGTACGCCTAACTAGCAGCCGACTCACAATGCCTCGGTATTTTCTTATGGCCAACATGTTTATTCTCAGTTGCGTTGTGGTATCGATGGTGGGGAATGGTCGCCTTCATGTTAGAAAACAACTCCACACATGAAACTTAATATTTTGTTTTGAGTATAATTCCATATTTTGACATCCAGGTATATATATCTATAAACGGTGAAAATGATATTCTATAATGATTTATTTATTTGTGATTAAAATCTAGTTATCTAAAATATAATTCCCTCGCTCAGTCAAGATTTGCCTCCAGATATTACAATTCTATGACATTTATTTCCTATTAATTCTTAACTCATTTGAAGTATGCACACATCAGTTTACCCACTTAAAAATACTACCGCAACAAAACACCCCATGTTAATAATATACCGGCAAGTTGGCGTCCGAACCGGGGGATCAGGGGTAGGGGGTCATAAATCAGCGTATGCATATAGGTTATTTTTTTATTTTGGCTACTTTCGGGACCAACCAACCCAATGTTCTACTATTTTATGTAAGTATACGTTTTTACTGCAATTTTCTGGCATCCATCCCTTTTATTTTTATTTTTTATAAAGTGTTGCTCATTACTTTCAGTTTCAGATAACCATAAAGAATTTTAACTAATACCTTCATACAAACACATTTATAAAAGTAACTAAACGGTCAATAATTTTTCGAGGACATCTTTATATGTAGGGCCTACCCTGCCAATCAGAATATGACTAAAATAACTCATGTTATGGTAGGGTAAGTGGTGACTTTTTCGAATGAACAAGTCAACTTTACAAAAATTACAAAGCCGCTAGGTGCACCAAGAAGGAAAATGTTCAGGTACATGTAAATCGGGCATTTTGTCATGTCTAAAAAATTAAAGAATGCTCGTTTAGCAACAAATCTCTTATGTGACTTGGTCTCTATACCTTCACATGTGGGGATCAGTAAATACACAGTACTGTATTGAATCCAGGACATGTGCATTGTACAACGAAGGTACTGTTCCAAACATGTATTGATGCAGCATACATGGGCTTACACGCATAACTAAAGCTGTCCGATCATACAGTGACAGATACGTCGTATACAAATGAAAATTACCGTTCAACGAGTCGCACAATCGTCGTTGTCATGGTCGAAGCGGGGCGTTGTCAAATAGTTGACACTGTTACTGCATTTCTGTGTGTAGTTTAATCGAATATTGGGTCAACGGAGGTACGAATTTGACAAATAATACATTTATGCTTATCAAAGCTTACGTTGGATGTTAATTTTCGCACTGTTAATGTCCCCTTGTAGCCCAAGAAACGACTTTTTGCGATCGGTTCGCGGTTCGATCTGATTATCCAAACTTGACCGAGCCGATTGTGACTCGTTTTATGTATTGATCGCATCTTCGTATGTATTCCGTGAGTCAACCTGGTGGACCTGCAAAGTCTACTCTACACAATGCATACAAGAAGAAGCCCATTTTTATCGTCCCAATTCAGTAAAAGGCCCCATTATCTAAGTTTGTCATAAAATATCACGTATAATAAGGCCGCAGAATCGTTGAACTGCCGTAGCACCGTGGTTGTCAAGCCGCAGAATCGTGGAATTGGTCGTAGAATCGTCGAAACGATTGTGCCGTGTGATATTGAAATAAAATATATATATAGCATCACCGGATTCATCCTCAGTCTGATTAGGCCCCAACAGCCATGGGAAACATAGGAACAGATTGAAGTTCTACAGTTGAAGTTTGTAATGCACACCCATTGAGCACCTCAATTATGCATTTAATCTTCTGCAAATTAGGGAGACATAGAAACTGAACAGAAGGGAAAAAGTCAAAAAGTAACTAAAACAAAATTTCAATTTGATACTTAAGATACTTCCCAGAAGATGATGCCTAAGCAGAATTAGGTCCCTGGAGTGTGTATTTGGTGATGCTAGCCTGCTGTACAGGGTAGCAACACTAAATTCACCCTCTGGGGACCTCATTCTGCAAATGTAAGACACACTAAATTCAGGCAGTTTGTTTTAACAATGGGTAATGGGTAATTCCATCCCATATGCCAACATGGGATTGCATGTTTAGCCGATAGTAGGTGATGTATTACGTATGTAGTAGTGATGGTTCGACCAATATCGGGTTATATTATGCTGAAACATGTCATAAGGCTACTACGAGATAACTCATAGTCGACAACTGGGATGGAATTAATCAGTGTTTCATCGCTGGTGCCACTACGAGTTATCTCGTAGGTAAATACAATTACGTTTTCAACGACTTAGATGGCGAGAGTGCTACACATGTACAAGCATATCGTGTATAAGACACGGTAAATGAATTTATATACAATCACCGGTACACTCTTCGTCTAAGACGTCGAAAACGTAATATTTATTTACCTACGAGATAACTCGTAGCTGGCACCAGCGATGACCACTGGTAAATTCCGTCCCAGGTGCCAACTACGAGTTATCTCGTAGTAGCTTTATATCATGTTTCAACATCATAAAACCAGATTTTGGTCGACTAAAATACTATAAAACATGATGAATGAATTTATATATACACACTGGTACACACATAGCCAGGGAAACAAACTTGTATGCACGATTAAACAAGCCACATTTATCCGCTTGTGCATGCACTTGATGTAGGGCTAGCTCGAGTTTCAGCAGCCTCTGACACTATATCTGAATTCTCCTACTGTCAAAATGTATCCAGTTATAAGTACGAGATGTGTAATAAACATAGAACTACAGCAGATAATAGGATTTGTTAGAATTTAGACATTAGACCACTGAAGCAGGGCGCTCATTTCTAACTAATCTCGACATACATGTAAGTGTTGTTCTATTCACGTGCATGCCCCATCCCTCTAACAATGGGGTGTATTATCACTTTATGGCCAAAAGCTTCAAATGAAACCTGAACAATCTAGAGCTAACTGATTATTGATTTATGCAAAGAAAGCACTCTATGTTGTCCGGGAAATGTCTATTTGCACCTGTCTATCATGGGTCAGGGATGTACAGAAGAGGTCCTGGTGAGTTGGAGTGTCCTAGCAATATTTCAAACTTCACCCCCCCCCATTGATCGGTATGTGGGAATCGTTGTATCTCAAGCCATTGTAATTATACATTTGCATTCAATCAATGGGGTCGTTGGGCATGGATTGAAGCATAGACTGACATTGCTCTCGGTTTCTGTTGTTATTTATGTGGTATGAACACCACTACGAGTTAACTAGTAGTAGCAGCCCCCATGCAACCGTGTACTACGAGTTAACTCGTAGTGGCAGTCAATGTGTTAATTTCTAGCAGTGTTGTTCACACAAGCGTCCAGATGACATATTATTCTAATATAGATTAATGACCTGTGTCTCTCTCTGTCTATCTGCAGAGATATATCTGCTTGTGGATAGAACAGGTATTAAAGTCGTAAGTTGGAGATGATATCGGTTGGAAGGGATGTTGGTTGGGTGCAGGGTGGGGGTGGGGTCTGGACCATGTGGGAGGGGGATTGGTAATGGAATATTTCTGTAATTTCATTGAAGATTAAAGTTTCATAACTCTGCAGATGGTATAATGGTGTAACTTTTTTCAAATTTTATAACATGTTTGAAAAATAATTTTTTTGTTTGTTAAATTGAGCAAGGTGAAAATTCCAAAAATCTGAATTTAAATTATTTTTTTTTTAGTTATGTCAGTGGCTCCGCCCACATTCGACCCAGTGACCTCATTTGAACAAATCTGAATCACCGTCCCCCAAGGACCCATTGTACCAAATATGAACCCATTCGCCCAATGAAATTTGAGAAGAAGTCGTTGTATGAATTACTATGGTGGGAAAGAGTTATGGTCCTAGCTTCGCAACTATTTGACCGGGTGACCTCATTTGAACAAATCTGAATGTGATTCACCTAGGGAACATCCACAACAAATATGAACCCATTCCGTCTTAAGGTTCTGGAGGAGATGATTCTTGACGGATGGACGGACGGACAGACGGTGCGACGGACGAGGAGTGATGACTATAGCTCCACCGGAGACTTCGTCTCAGGTGAGCTAAAAATCGTTCAAATTCGATAGCTCTCATCTAGAGGTGATCCTAATTCGTCGGGCAGCTACATGTAGGTACACCCCCTATGGACCTCCCACAGGACTCCTCCGGACCGATTGTTTTATGTACCTGGACACCTCTAGAGTAGAATTCCGGATGTTAACAAGAAATCAACCTGGCCGCATATGACGTAATCCAAGATGGTGCCCATGAGGGTCGGAAAATTTCGCAATTTTACCTTATCTCTATTTATATGACGATTGTGGAAAAAATAATTGAGATATGACATTACAATGTATTGCATTTTGTTCCTTATATATTTCTATGTTAACTGATATCAAAATTGTAAATTAAAATCCAAGATGGCCGCCAAATATGGTTCAGAATTTGAGAAATTCTATTTTTTTTCAACAATGTTTTCATAAAAAACACAAAACCAATCATAATATGACACAAATATTTGAAAATTATGACATTTATATGACCGCAAGTAATCCTTCGATATCATCTGACAAAAAAATCTGCAATTGCAACTCAGGGAGAAAACAAAATGGCCGCTAGTGCGATCGCCCGCAACAGTCGGCACATTTCGCGATATTACCCTATGTCAATTTATATGACGATTGTGGAAAAACCAATTGAGTTATGACTTTGCAATGAATTGAATTTTGTTCCTTATATATTTCTACATTAACTGATATTAAATTTGTAAATCAAAATCCAAGATGGCCACCAGAATATGGCTCAGAATTTGATAAATTCGATTTTTTTTTCCAACAATTTTTTCAGAAAGAAGCACAAAACCAATCATAATATGTCACAAATATTTGAACATTACGACGTATATATATGACCGCAACTAATCCTTCAATATCATCTGCAATTGACAACTTAGGGAGAAAACAAAATGGCCGCCAGTGCGATCACCCGCAACAGTAGGTACATTTCGCGATATTACCCTATGTCCAGTTATATGAAGATTGTGGTTAAACCATTCGCTGTATTTCATTCAAATCACATGTGGTATATTCCTCGTACTTTTCTGGTGTTAATGATGCCAGTAAAGACCCAAAATGGCCGTAATGATATGCCTTAATTTAGATAACATGCCTGTTTTATTTTTACGTATTTTTGTTTATAATTATAATAGTAAAGTGGCGAGGTTTACCTGATATGGAATCCGAGACTTCTCAGGATTTATTTTTGTATGTACACATCTAGAGTAGAACTTTGAATGTGGACAAGAAATCGTCTTGGCGACACATGACTTAATCCAAAATGGCTACAAGAGGGTGAGCAATTTTCGCAAATTACCCTTAAGTTTATAGTTATATGACGATTTGAGATATTAAATTGAGGTAAATTGTGTTTTGTTCCTTATACCAATTTACATATTGTATTACCTGTGTTCGGTTCAGAGGGTATAATAACCTTTTTATCCAGCCCTACCAACGCGGAGTCAGACACCAGGCGCGAAGTTGTGACAATTTGTATGCAAACGTTACAACAAGTAGCTCCAACCTCAACATTATTCATCATGAACAGACGCCCCAAGTAGCCTATGGTAAACAAGACGGGCACCAACTCGTATTTATTAATCCTGATATCAACGGATTCAACATCTTCGTCGTCAGAGCTTTCGATGTTTCCTTCGACAAGCAAATCTTGGAGTGTTGGTGGAAGAGTGCCACATTCGGGCCACAGTGGCTCTAAAAATCCTTGGGCATTAGTCCATCCATTTTCCAATGGTGACGAAATAGTGTGCTTATTCACATGCGACAGTTTCAGTTGACCAACACGGAAGTTAGCTCGTTTTATGTGAGGCATCAGCGACCTCTTACGTAGTGGCATTTTGGATAAGTCAACTTTTGATGACTTGGTGCTGATTAGTTCGCCTTTCCCAACCAACTTTGTCAGCATCAAGGATCTCACCGCGTCAATGCTCTTTGTTTCAGGAAACCCATAAATTATGCATGTGAACGCTTCCAACTCAGTGACAACGTCATTTGGAACGTGCCAACTGCAGATGACATCGAGTTTCCTAAATTCACTTTGGTATTTTGGAGGTTTTATTTTAGTTGTTTTCAAAGGAATAACCTTTCCTTTTCCTTTGAATCTTCTCCCCTAAAGCAATGGAATCCAAAGAGGCAAGAGCAAAATTCTGACCCGAGACCATCCGCAATCTCAGTCAAGTCCATAAGGCGTCTCTTATTACCATGCACGGTATCGAATAGTATTTTTAGTGGATGTAACTCATAGAGGATGATGAAGACAATGTCCATATCTGGACTTCGGACAATCGCATTCGCATACCCTTTATAACGCCCATACATGATGTACAGTACAGCCCGGGTGTCAGTTTCCTCTTGCAAATTCCATTGCTTTTCTTTCCACAATAAGAACTGCACTCTTGTTAACCAGGTGGGAAGCAGCGGCATCACTGCCCCATACATTCGGCATCAGCTGGAATAGCTGTCTTTTGTTATATTATCAGTGTTTTGGAGGAACGATGTAAACTCCGCTGGTTTCCTTGTGGCTGGGCCTCAATTAATTATTCGGTCGCCAGTACCACGACGAGTACTCACTTGTGCCTGAAACAGGAGCACCAGACGATCCAGATGTACAGCCTATTCCGATCAACCATGTTGAATGGGTTCATGAAACCCACTACAATAACTTTGTGGACTCCACGCTCACTCTTTTGAACTTCAGATGGAAGAGTATCCCTGTGAATTCCTTGTATGGTGCATCTCTTGATATCCGTCACCTATAACTATTCCAGATACTTAGCATAGTTTGATGCTTTTCTCACTAACATCGAGCACATCCATACTTGGGCGACAACATTATTGAAGGGGGTGCCATTTCTGTGTCCCGATCCCCGATACCAGGCAATCTGTGTGCGGTCAACAAGACCACGGAAGAAACATTTCTCGCCAAATCTCGCGGTGGATCTTCTGGAGCTGGCCTAACGGCAATTCTCCAAAATTACGGGGCTTATCAGAGATGGATAAGGTCTACCTCCGACAGAGGCGAATTTCACCAAGCAACACTTGAGATGATGACGGGCATGTCAAGAGAGGCTGATTGCACCATACATGGTATGCACAGGGATACTCGTCCATCTGAAGTTTAAAAGAGTGAGCGTGGAGTCCACAAAGTTATTGTAGTGGGTTTCATGAACCCATTCAACATGGTTGATCGGAATAGGCTGTACATCTGGATCGTCTGGTGCTCCTGTTTCAGTAGCAGTAGAGCTCGATGTGATTAGGGCAGAAGTCAAAATTATTTTCTTAAGAAGAGACTGACCGAAAATGTCGAAAAGAGAACGCTCGATTTTGTTCACGAAGGTAAAACTACTAAGGGTGGATAAATATAACAAGATACTTAAATTGACATCTACCCAGGGCAAGATGGTTCAATCCGTGAACAAGGAGACGTCCATTTCACTAGCTCGTGAAATCGCAACTGCTTGCAAAACCATTAAGCATTGATGAGTTATGTAATTCTCTATAACACCTGTACCACACTCCCTTGGCACATCAGACGGTTATATGGTGAAACCTAACAAAGCCACACATGTTAGCTTCCTGGCCGATAACATCAGTGACGTGGATTTGCCTGATCCAAACAAGACAATACACATAGAAGACGGCATTGCACATATTCACGCCTTGGTTGAGATCCCAAACACTTTCCAGGAAATTGCCTTGAAAATTCTTTCTCAACAGAGCAGGAAGCCAAATTTTATATTTTCCACTGATATGTACGAACCACCATCTGTCAAGGCACAAGAGCGTTCTCGTCGTGGTACTGGCAACCGGATAATTATTGGAGGCCCAGCCACAAGGAAACCAGCGGAGTTTAAATCATTCCTCCAAAAACGCCGATAACAAAAAACAGCTATTCCAGCTGATGCAGAATTTTTGGGGCAGTGATGCCGCTGCGTCCCACCTGGTTAGCAAGAGTGCAGTTCTTGATATGGAAGGAAAAGCAATGGAATTTACTTCCAGTGATGGCCCAGACGTTCCAATGCATGCCATTGAATCGCTCGCATCAACGCAAGAGGAAATTGACACCCGGGCTGTATTGTATCTTGTGTATGCGCGTTATAAAGGGTATGAGAATGCGATTGTCCGAAGTTGGGACACAGACATTTTCTTCACCATCCTCAATTACACACATGAGTTACATCCACTTAAAATACTATTTGATACCGGGCATGGTAATAAGAGATGCCTTATAGAGCGAAGAACGTCGACGCAGTGACATCTTCGATGCTGACAAAGATGGTTGGGAAAGGTGAACTAATCGGCACCAAGTCATTAAAAGTTTACTTATCCAAAATGCCACCACGTAAGAGGTCGCTGACGCCTCACATAAAACGAGTGAACTTCCGTAAACTGAAACTGACACATGTGAATAAGCACACTATTCCGTCACCATTGGAAAATGGATGGACCAATGACGAAGGATTTTTAGAGCCACTGTGGCCCGAATGTGGCACTCTTCCATCAACGCTCCAATATTTGCTTGTCGAAGGAAACATCGAAAGCTCTGATGACGAAGATGTTGAATCTGATGATATCAGGATTAATACATACACTCGTGGCGTCTGTTCATGATGAATAATGTTGAGGTTGGAGCTACTTGTAGTAACGTTTGCATACAAATTGTCACAAATTCGTGCCTGGTGTCTGACTCCTCCGCATTTGGTGGGGCTGGATAGAAGGGTTGTTATACCCTGTGAACCGAACACATGTAATACAATACGTAAAATGGTATAAGGAACAAAATGCAATTTACCTCAATTTAATATCTTATATAGTATTTTTCCCAATTGTCATATAACTATAGACTTAAGGGTAATTTGCGAAAATTGCTCACCCTCTTGTAGCCATTTTGGATTAAGTCATGTGCCGCCAAGACGATTTCCTGAGAGGTCTCGGGTTCCATATCAGGTAAACCACGTAACTTTACTATTATAATTATAAACAAAAATACGTAAAAAAAACATGCATGTTATCTAAATTAAGGCATATCATAGCAGCCATTTGACACAAGAAAAGTACGAGGAATACACCACATGTGATTCAGATGTAATACAGCAAATGGTTTACCCACAATCTTCATATAACTAGACATAGGGTAATATCGCGAAACGTACCGATTGTTGCGGGTGATCGCACTGGCGGCCATATTGTTTTCTCCCCGAGTTGTCGATTGCAGATTTTTTTGTCAGATGATATTGAAGGATTAGTTGCGGTCATATAAACGCCATAATGTTCAAATATTTGTGACATATTATGATTGGTTTTGTGTTTTTTTCTGAAAAAATTGTTGAAAAAAAATCGAATTTCTCAAATTCTGAGCCATATTCTGGTGGCCATCTTGAATTTTGATTTACAAATTTGATATCAGTTAACGTAGAAATATATAAGGAACAAAATGCAATTCATTGCAATGTCATAGCTCCATTGGTTTTTCCACAATCGTCATATAAATAGACATAGGGTAATATCGCGAAATGTACCGACTGTTGCAGGTTATCGCACTGGCGACCATTTTGTTTTCTCCCTGAGTTGCGATTGCAGATTTTTTTGTCAGATGATATTGAAGGATTAGTTGCGGTCATATAAACGTCATAATTTTCAAATATTTGTGTCATATTATGATTGGTTTTGTGTTTTTTCTGAAAAAATTGTTGAAAAGAAATCGAATTTCTCAAATTCTGAGCCATATTCTGGCGGCCATCTTGGAATTTAATTTACAAATTTTATATCAGTTAACATAGAAATATATAAGGACAAAATGCAATTATTGTAATTTCATATCTCAATTATTTTTTCCACAATCGTCTTATAAATAGACATAGGGTAAAATCGCGAAATTTTCCGACCCTCATGGGCACCATCTTGGATTACGTCATATGCGGCCAGGTTGATTTCTTGTTAATTCTACTCTAGAGGTGACCAGGTACATAAAACTATCGGTCCGGAGGAGTCCTGTGGGGGGTCCATAGGGGGTGTACCTACACTGTACCTGCCCGACTAAATCATGCCTGTAAATTTCCAAAAAAAACATTTCTTAGATATATGCAGGCTTCAAATTCAAATTTGAAATCCAAGATGGCTGCTGGTGGCCATGTTTTATAACGAATTTCAGAAATAATTGATGACTCCCATCTAGAGGTCACCCAGAAGATCCATAGGGAGTTTGGTGGCGATTAGATGAGGAATGTGGTCTGTAGGGTGTGCCAAAGGATTTAGTCATGCAAAGAGTAAAATTCAAGATGGCTGCCAGCGGCCATGTTTTTCATCGAAAATAACTAAAATTCGATTGCTCCCATCTAGAGGTGATCCTAAACATGCCTGTAAATTTTCAAAACATTTCTCCAATAAATGCAGACTGCAGGGTGTGCCATTGGATTAAAATTTGAAATTCAAAATGGCTGCTGGAGGCGATGTTTTTTAACAAATTTCGGAAAAATTTTATGGCCCCCATTTGGGGTCACCCCAAAGATCCATATGAAGTTTGGTGACGATCGGATGAGGGATTCGGCCTGTAGGGTGATCCAAAGGAAATTGTTGATAGACGGACGCAGGGACGACGGATGCAAACCCACGGCAATAGCTCAAACTTTACTAAGTAAAGTTGAGCTAATTATAAAAATATGAACTGGTTTGAAAGATGAATGTTTTCAGACCTTTCTTTCTGTCTTGCCTCTTCTTGAACCATAACACACCAATGATAATCAGTATGATGATGAAGACAATAGGGATAATAATTGCAGCTATCTCACCACCAGACGGACCTGTGGAGTAAGAGACAATCATACACATGGAAATATTCAAAGATTCAGGGTTCCAGGTAAAATTGTAGGAAATCTACATTTTGCTTTATGTGATCCGAGCGTATGAAGACTGACTGATAATGGCTTCACAAAATACACCATTTTGTTTGATAAAATAACTTTCTATCCATTTATTTTAAGAAATTTTGACAATTTAAAGGGGCAGCTATAATTAATTCGTTAATTTTAAAATAACAAAAAGACATTGTTTGATATTTAAAAGTCTAGTTAACATTTTGTGTTTAAGGCCCTCAGGGTGTTTACAATGTGAATAGAAAGTTTAAACTTTGCCGATTATATAATAATAGCTGATGTGTCTGACTTTGTCTGGGCTATTTAGGGATTTCTTTGTGATCGCTTCCGTCTGGGCAGAATATACAGCATCTGCAGAAAGTAAAAACTATTGTTCAAAGTGACTATGAGAGAAAACTGTTGACAATGAGAGATTGATCTACTAATTCAAAGTGACAACGTTGAACAATACTGAGCAAACAATGTTGAAAAGTATTAGGAGAAAGAAAAAAAGTAACCGCCCATTTTGTTCCTGGATCAAAGAACTAGTAGGCCAACATACCAAATTTGAGTCGGATCGGTCAGTACATGCATACATACATACACACAGAAGCTCCAAAATATATAATAGATGTGCCAGCCTATATCACCTTAAAAATATCTTATTTATTAAGGTGTCAAAATATTACTAATTGCATTTATATGGTGATTGCCAGAACATTGATGCAAAGTGCTATAAATAATGTTTTCTGTTGTTTTCATTTTCAATCAAATAATATAAGTCGACTTGTTGCTGCAAATAAATTAATGAGGAAATATGCAGCACACCGTAACTGATATAAATCGGTATCTCTAAATACAGAGTTATTGTTTGTTGCTGAAAGTGAAAACATGCCTTACTGTTATTACAGGTCGTGTTTACAAACAATGTTTTCAACATGAGGAATCTCGTCACTGGAGGATGGAAAAATTAGCAAACAATGGTAACAAACTTTGATGTACACCCTGACTACTGTAGTGGAATCGCTTGGCGCACAATAACAGAAGAATCGTTGACTTCCGGATTAAAGCACCAAACTTCGCAAATATATTGTCCACTACATCCCTGATCATAATCCAGCTGGTTTCAGCTTTCGGTTAAGTGGAACCCGTTAAATTCAATATTGCGCCCAACATGGCCACTATTTTTCAGATGGGTAAGTCAGTTTGATGCAAATTATAGTGAGACAATCTTGTCATATATATACAAATGTATATATTTTTGTGAAGATAAGATAACAGTCCACCATTAGAGAGTAAAATTGGAACTCACCGCCAAAATGGCAGCTGGAAGTGGAAAATTTGAGTTTTTTCTCCAATATCTTTAAGATCAGTTTATGCTGTTTGGTCCTGGTTGAGAATTGTGACTTTATGTTGTATTGTTCAAGTTAACTGATATGACCATTGGAGCAATGAAATATGCTATTCAAGGAGTCAGAAACCCTTCTGATCCATCATAAATTCGATTTTACAGAAAGCGGATAAAATTTTACCAAAAATCACCATTGGATTTCTAGTCATATTTCATCAAGAAATGGGCAGATCTGTGCAATTTTGGTGAAGCATTCCATTTCTTATGCATATTCCAACTCACTAGTACCAAAATTGTCACTTAGGCTCAAAATGGCTGCAAAAATGGCGGCCAAAATGGCAGCCGGAAGTGGACAATTTGAGTTTTTTCTCTAACATCTTTAAGATCAGTTTATGCTGTTTGGTACTGGTTGAGAATTGTGACTTTATGTTGTATTGATCATGTTAGCTGACCATTGGAGCAATGAAATATGCCATTCATGGAGTCAGAAACCCTTCTGATCCCTCAAAAATTTGATTTTACAGAAAGCGCTATAAAACTTTACCAAAAATCACCATTGCGATTTCTAGTCATATTTCATCAAGAAATTGGCAGAACTGTGCAATTTTTGTGAAGCATTCCATTTCTTATGCATATTCCAACTCATTAGTACCAAAATTGTCACTTTGGCTCAAAATGGCTGCAAAAAAGGCAGCCAAAATGGCAGCCGGAAGTGGAAGATTTGTTTGTTTTCTCTAATATCTTTAAGATCAGTTTATGCTGTTTGGTACTGGTTGAGAATTGTGACTTTATGTTGTATTGTTCATGTTAACTGACCATTGGAGCAATGAAATATGCCACTCATATGGAGTCAGAAATCCATCTGATCCCTCAAAAATTTGATTTTACAGAAAGCGCTATAAAATTTAACCAAAAATCACCCGTTTTAGTCCCTTCCTGATTGTTTTTCTTTGGATAATTTTGATGTAAACTTTTTCATATTCCTTAATCATCAAATTACGTTTCAATGACACATTAATCAGTCTATTTTGATAAAGAAATATCTAGAACTGACCATGGTCAGACTTTAGGATTAGATATCAGTTTCAGTGTCGCGTGTACAATGTATATTGTATAAGATCATTATGTAGCCGGGGAAATACAAAGATCCATAACCGTCATCGCCACGCAAAAATATAATAAAGAGCATATATAATCTGCGAAAAAGTTTTTTTTCACAATAAATTGTGGAGGGTACTATTCAGTTGAATCACGACTAAGCGGACAGATATTTAGCGACTAATGATTGAATATTTTGGGACTAACTGGAAAGTAATTTCGAAGCGGGTGCATGTATATAAATTTGAAATACTGAGATATTCCATGACAATACTCAATATATGCATTTGTGGGAGGACAGGCACTTCGATCGGTATAATGGTTGTGGCGAAAAGTTGTTGAGATGATTGTGAAAATTGACATTTTCTGGGATATTTTGTGGAAGAAATCGTCGCGCGGCGATGATTAAATTGCATTTTTTCCGTGGTAGAGCACTGACAACTGATTCTAACTGATCGTCGGGGGTCGAATATTAGTGACGAAATATTCACTCACCTTAAAGTGGTGTCTAAATGTGTTTATTAGTAGCAAAAACGGTGTCAGAAAGTGTCTGAAACTTTGACAACACAAATTCCTCGCCTCGAACTCTACGACTTCCGGTTTTCGTTTGTGTCCGTTGATCCACTGTGTTATTTTGGACCATAGATTATGAGGGGAATGGAAAAATTAATTGAATTAGTACCTAGATGGTTCAAAAATTGTTTTTAACTGTCAAAAACACGCGAAAATGTAGCCCGATATTAATCTCGTATAACAACGATTTTATCATGTCACCCACATATCATGTTTTCCATGTGAGAATTTGAATTACTTATACGAAGTTCATTACCTGCCAGTAAGTAAATTTGTTGTCTATGGCTATTAACTTATGTAACGTCACAGTGACGCGTCATGGGCGTTGAACGTCAACGCATTGAGTCAATGGCTAATCACCAGAAGCAGAACAACAAACTTGAGTTTGATAGTTAATTTATGAGTGTTTAGAATTTCTCAAATATATCACATGTAGGTTTTGGTATATGGTACTATGTCTTTAAATTAACAGAACTTGATTTCCGACAGATATCCCTTTTCTTGGCGCCAAAATACCCCGAAAATATACCCGAGGCGGCAGAGTTCCATGAAAAACAAAATGGCAGACATCGACCCCGCATGGGAACCCTGAGGGGGGATATGGATTCCAATTCCATATGGGACGGGCTACAAAGTTGACGACCCGATGTCTCCTGATATGCCTCTACCAACGGAGCGTCCTCATTGGTCGATCCAACCAGGTGACATGATAAATGTATATCTTTAGTGGCTATATGACCATGGGTGTGGCCAATATGTGAATATGGAGTAACCGTATGGCCAATGGTGATGTGAATTGGTAAACAATGATATGACCACGAATGTGGTTATGAGTATACAGCGAGTGGCTGAATTGTCATGAGTGAGGTGCATACTAGTATGCAAGCCTGGAGTGTATGAATGGTCGTGTGAGCAAGGTATCGGTATATATAGAATGTCTGTATGGCCATTGGTTATGTGTATACTGTATATGTATACTTGGAGTGACTCCATTGTTATGGGTGTGGTGTATATGTATATCTTGAGTGACTACATGGCCATGGGTGTGGCAAATATATATACATGGAGTAATTGTATGGCCAATGATGAGGCGAATGTGTACAAGAAGTGACTGTATGATCATGAATGTGGTGTAGAGCTATATATATAGTGACTATACAGTCGTGGGTGAGGTGTAGATTGGAATATCAGCTTTGAGTGTTCATGCTTTTCTCAAGGATGCCACAATAATCTCTATTTATTTGACTTGGAATATTCATAAGAAATGGAATTTGTCCTATAGATTGCACAGTTCTTCCAATTTCGTGACAAAATATGACTAGAATCCCAATGGTGATTTTTGGTGATTTTTTATACCGTGTTCTGTAAAATTGAATTTTTAAGGAATCGGAGATGGCAGGGAGCCCATAAATGGCATATTTCATAGATAATAGTGAAAAAATGTCAAATTTTGTAATTTTGACATCCATTATGGTGGCCATTTTGGATTATCGTAGACAAATTGAATGTGGATACAAAGGTGGACATCCATGGTATCGTTTCGACAATCTTCAGTGTCTATATATCCTTTAATATAGCCATTATATTTGATACAAAATAGATACCCCTAAATCTCAAATTTTCAAAATGTCAAGATCAATTTGAAGGTCAAGAGGTCACCAAAATCCTTGAACCAGCTAACTGGTTGATGTGGACCACATACCAAACCAACCCTGAAAGTTTCATGCTTTAATCCAAATGTGAACGATTTTGTATTAAGCTACTCCACTACTGACGCAATCCAATGTCTGTACTACCAGTACCTTCGATCACGCAACCTGGATACAAATTTGTAATTATGAACATGTAATTATGAACATAATTTAAACATATCCAGTATAAAATTGGCACAAAATGTAATCCAAGTTGATAGATTTCACTTATCTCTATTGATGGCTTGGTTTATTTCTCTTCGAAGTATTTACCGGTAACTATATTTTCATGGAACAAAACAAGGACTGTTACTAAACTGTCAGCCACTGTGTAGGAACTGTTACATAGGAAGTTGTTCTAACACCGGCATTGTGACGGTTCTTGGCTGATTTCTTTCATACGGTTCCTTATGATTAAAAATAACCATTTTCAGGACAAAACCATGCATAATTTTAGATATCTTAAATACATTAAATACTCCTGTACGAACATATGCGACACAAGTTTGAATGAAACCTGAATTTTAGATCACAATTAATTCGGTAATAGCGAGTTAACGTGTAATTATCAACATTTAATGACTGAAAATCAAGCCATGTTATTCCTTTGTTTTCGGTGGCATAACGATTGTGAAACGCATTCTGAAGACAAACACTGCGTATGAAGTATTACTTGTGTTATTCTTCTGTAAAATAGCTGAGAAAATATTCAGATATGGGTTGATAATTTGGAACATTAGCCTCATAACAAAACTTTTTTACAATTGTGTATGTTATTGGGGATATGGCGACGCTGTGGTCATTAGGCTATATTGTAGAATTCATGTATACCCACTACATTCATTTCTTATATTTATATAGCTTTTTGACGATTTATTCCCATAAAAAAGCTGAGTGTATTATAATTATTTTCACAAAATCTGCCAATAGTTTTATTTTCAAACTCTTAACTACGATAACGTGATAGATATAAATAACTGGCTTCAGATGCAATTCGGCTGAACTTTGAAAAGAAAGTGATTAGGTCAGATTAGGTCACCAATTTGTAACTTCCTGTTCGTGTTACACTCAAGAGATCTCTGCATTATTGAGATGTAAACCCAATTGGCAGTTGACCAATCACAGACAGGCTAGTAAATATATATGAGACTAGCAGGTGGACCCGACTTCGTCCGGGCTGTTTCCCCTCTGCTTTTCGGCGAAGTGACCTTGAATTGTCCATTTTGAAGGTCAAGGTCATGTGGGGTCACGATTTGACCCGTCCAAAACACTGCCCGGATAAAAGTACCCGACAAAAGTACCCGTTGAAATCCATCCGGTTTTACCCGATTTGACCTTGAATTGATCATTTTGAAGGTCAAGGTCAGGTCGGGGTTGATCATAAGTGGTGTAAAATCAACTTAATGCATATTTCGTTGTTTACTTGGTTATTTACATGTATCCTTCCAATAATAGTCATTGTATTTCCCAAATAGAACCGATTAAATTGGGAGAGAACCGACTCGGGTTTTAATTGGGTTTTAACTGTCAAAAACTCGCGAAAATGTATAATTTGGATCATAAGGAACCGTAACAAATCAATCAAGAACCATCACAAACCATTTAGAGGAGCGGCCAAATCCAAAAAGGGCCTTAGTTTTCGAGATACCCCTACCCTCGGTAGAACAAGTTGAAATCAACTTTTTCTGGAAGGTAAACATATATAATTTATGAAAATGATTCTTGACCTTACCGGAATTGGTGGCAGCTATGTATGGTAAGACTATTTGTGAAGGTACCCTACCGAAAAATTAGCCTGTTTTCAGCGGTTGACCAGCTATACACCATTGGTTAAAAGTTAATCACATCACCAAAAACAGAACGTTCTATTTGTTATTATGGGGTACATGGTGATACTAGATTGGAACGTTGTTATTTGATTCTGGTTTGTTTGAGATTTCACGACGTCATGGTGGAGAATGTAACGTTCTGCGTCAAAAAATCATGACGATTCAGATAAACTGTCGCCAGTCAACTCTATACAAAACTAGCACGCTGGATTGAGCTTATCTGGTCATATATTTTTCGAAAGACTGGAATATGTTCTACCGGGAGTTATTAAATTTATTTTCCTGATCCTAAAATATTGCAATAATAGGCAAAAACTTAACCCTCCCCCAATGTCATAAAATGCTAAGTATAGCCATCGCCGGGGATTAGATACCAGAATGATAGAATAGCACGTAGTATTTCCTTTTATTTAGTGTAGAACACACATAACAAGTGTAAAATGCGAATTTCCAACCATATGCACTATTAGAAGAGTATCTAAATCCAAGATGGCGTCCAATATGGCATTCAGTTTTTATTTTAAGACTAAGTGAAGCGACATACGAAAAATCCAGAAAAGGAACGTCCCCAGTGGTAAAATGTATATTATTTTAATGACCATATAGAATAGCATTTCATATGAAACATTAGTTTTACCAATAATTCATCTTATCAATTGGTAAAATAATAGTCAAAAATTTATTCCGCCAGTCAATGTCATAAAATTCGAACTAAAGTTGTCGCCTGGGATTGGAACCACGAATGATCGCATAATGCGCAGTATTTTGTTTTATTTAATGTAGAATACACATGCAAATTGACCAGAGAAAATTGACATCCATATTTGTTATTAGAAGAGTATCATAATCCAAGATGGCGTTCAATATGGCGGCCAATTTTAATTTTAAAACTTAGTGAACGGCATACGACAAATACAGAAAAGGAACGTCCCCAGTGGTATATTATATATCGTTTTACTGACTACATAGAATATTTCATATCAAACATTAGATTCAGCATTAATCCATATTATCACTTGATGAAATAATTAGACAAAACACTTAACCACCCCTACAGTCACAAACATCCACACAAATGGGCCGCTGGGGATTGTAGTACAGGCCAAAAAGAAATGAGCATACATTTTTGATTTCATTTGTGCTGAATACGATAAAGAAACAAAAGTTTGAAGTCACGCCCACTATTGCGCCATAATGGCGGCCAACATGGCAGTTAAGTTTAATGTCAACACTTTGTGAACAACTAATACGATATGCGGACAAAGAACATCTCATATGGTATTACTTATGCGATGTATTAGCTAGAATGTGTGTTTCCATTATTAAATGGCAATCAACATATATGCTATCTTCAATGAGCAACAGTTTTATCAATCATAAAAACTACATGGCTCTGATAGCCAACCATTCAATTAACGTTCAGTGACTAAAGGTCAAACATGACTCCAGTGACGACATGTTCATAGAAACATAGAGACAGATGGATATTAGAAATACATTTATAATTCCCACATTTTCATTGAATATGAGTCATACAATGTGAACCTATGCATTTACAGCAATGGACACTTGAGCATGGCATGTCCAGTTTTTCTTGAGAAACACAAAGGACCCTACTGGGTGAACAAGAACACAACACTATATGCCAGTGATTTTGAGTTGATTACATCACTCTGATTTACACTCATTTACTTGTATCCCCCTAAAACACTAGATCAATGACGAAGGTGTTATGAATCCCGATCAGCAACACTGATATGAGGTCCATGTTAAGTGAAAATAACTTTCGAATATCTGTGCCAGTTTGGGGGTAGGTGGTTTATGTGTGGACTGAGTATATTGATTCCGCGGTAAGATTGGCGCTGTCTTTCGCCACCCATAAGAATACAATGTATGTCGTGATATGGCCTAGTCGCCATAGACCAAACCATAAACACAATTTGAATATCTATATATCAAGACTAATGACTAGTGTTTATTGTGAATTGCCGTATGCCTGTCACTATTTCAATTGTGTTTATATTTGCTACTAGTCTACAGTTTTTCATTACTTACCATTTTATCCATTTCAAATGCCACCTGACTCAAAAGAACCGTGGACAAAACAACTTTTTTTAGTGACATTCTGGTTTGCTAGTGAGTTGCGTGATTATGAATATAATCTAACGGCAATCATAAATGGAACACTAACGTGCATGTTCAGTGAGATTATCGCACTATCACCTATGTATCAATAAAATTATTAGCATGAGAGATATTACTACAAATGTAGTCCGGACCCACGTCCCTAAGAACTAATACAGATATGATATCCACCAGAGATATAGAAGATTCAATTTCATTAGTCTAGCCAGGGAACTCAATATCTTCTGTTTGTAACATATACGAATCCGATTGACATTCACAACAATTTAACTAACATATTAGTCGAGACTAAAATATCAATGAACGGAAAAACATGCACATCAAGCAACATATGGCGAGAACAACTTATATGCATAGGTATACGGTGTTATTCTCTTATTTCACGCTGAGCCGAAACTCGGACGATTATACAAACCAGCAACCTCTAGATCACTATAACGCATATTTATAACCTATTTTTACGCTGATTGCATAATATGGACATTGTGTTATGCCATTAAAGAGCATTTTGTGTGTGTATGCGATGATGACTTCCGTGTTACGTTAATAGGCAGTTACTATGATGTGTGAACTTTGATTGCTCGTGGACTCATATCCCACTTTCCCAAAACCAGAGATCGATTAGATATCTTATTTGTTGTATTTCAAAATGTATGCCATTTTTGTCTTTTGCGTTACTGCATATAACAACAGTTAGTGATTCTGTTATTTAATGTTTCATTTGGCCAAAACTATTGCAAGGCTCTCTGAAAATGTTGGTGGAAATTCAAAAGGACATGTTAAGGAGGACTGCTCATTCAAGACTATCACAATATATTAATAGTGATATGATAGTCATATGGTAGGTATTGAACATTACAACATCACTTCGTATCGCATCGAGTGCATGATTATTTGTAACGGTTAATGACCATCCTCTATTATTACCAGTTGTCTACATATTGTGAGTGCTTACTTACTTAACGTCTCAAAATGACATAAAATTGTCAAACAATAGTCAAAATGCGCACTGGAGATCGATACACGATACACGATTCAGCAAATTAAATTTTTAAGTCATTCTCGGAATTTCGCTAAGTGTTTTTTATTTTGGTTGGTTTGTCTTTCTCCAAATATTTGATATAAAGTTCCTTATAATTGCTAAACAATACAACCTAAACATTCAACAAATGCAAACTTCCATCCAGTATTAATCCTTGCGTCATAGCTATAAAGGGTGTGACATTTGGAACGTGATGTAGGATACTACCAAACCAATGGCAACATGATAGACATGGTTGACCCGCCCGTAGGGAGCTGGTCGACAGTTTATTAAGTTTATTTGAGACAGTCATGTTAAAGGTTTATCTGAAAAAAATGTTGTCTTACCACCATCACTCAAACACTTCGACGTCTAATATAAACACACACTCGAAACAATATATCGCTTCAAACTGCCGATTGATACATTTTGACCGGCTTTCGTATTCATTGTTCGCAACGTGTTGACATTATAATTAGACGTCCTGTTGGATTTTGATTGTCTCCTAAGACCAGATGTGGATGCAAATTTGACATTTTATGTTTCTTCGTTGTATTCAACGCAAAGTAATTGCTAACGATTTGCTTAATTCTTTGCATTCTGGACTATAGTCACAAGTGCCGCCATTATGTGGACGTTTGTGACTGGGTGGTGGTTAAGTTTTTGTTTACTAATTCTCCAACTGATAAGATGGACTAATGGTGAAACTACTGTTCCATATGAAATATCGTCTATGTAGTCACTTCAATGATATACAATGCCACAGGGGATGTCCCCTTTATAGTTCGTCTGTATATCCGTTCGCTAAGTGGTGCAATTAAAATTGGACGCCATATTGGACGCCATCTTGTAGTTTCATTCTCTTCTAATAGTGAATATTGATGGAAATTCATACCTGTCACTTCTTATGTGTGTTCTACATTCAATAAAACAAAATACTGCGCATCATGCTATCATTCGTGGTTCCAATCCCAGGCGATAACTTTATTTCAAATTTTATGACATTGGATGGAGGGATAAATTTTTAACTATTATTTTACCAATTGAAAAGATGTATTAATGGTCAAATTAATGTTTGATATGAAATGTTATTCTATGTAGTCATTACAATAATATAGATTTTACCACTGGGGATGTTCCTTTTCTGGATTTTTCGTATGTCACTTCACAAAGTCTTAAAATAAAAACTGACTGCCATATTGGACGCCATCTTGGATTTTGATACTCTTCTAATAGTGAATATTGTTGGAAATTTGCATTTTATACTTGTTATGTGTGTTCTACACTAATTAAAATCAAATACTACGCACTATTCTATCATTCTGGGATCCAACCCACGGCGATGGCTATACTCAGCATTTTATGACATTGGGGGAGGGTTAAGTTTTTGCCTATTATTGCAAGATTGGTAGGTACAGGATAATAAAGTTCATACCTCCTGGTAGAAAATACTCCAGTCTTTCCAAACATATATGTGATAAGCTAGGTCGAGCGTGCTAGTTTTGTACAGAGTTAACGGAGTTATCTGAATCGTCATGATTTTTTTATGCAGAACGTTACGTTCTCTACCATGACGTCGTGAAATCTCAAACAAACCAGAAAAAATAAGAACGTTCCAATCTAGTATCACCATGTACCCAATAATAACAAATAGAATGTTCTGTTTGTGGTGATGTGCTTAACTTTTAACCAATTGTGTATAGCTGGTCAACCACTGAAAACAGGCTTACCATACATACAATGTACATGTACATGTAGCTGCCACAAATTCCAGCAAGGCCAAGAATCATTTTCATAAATGATATGAATTTATCTTCCAGAAAAAGGGGTATCCGACCACTTTTGGCATTTGGCCGCTCCTCTAATTGATTGAACAACTTCCGATGTAACAGTTCCTTCACAGTGCTGTCAGCCATGCAGATCAGTAACTATTGGTAGATTATTGTGCCTACACTAGTACCGGTAGTACAAATGTTCAATCTGTTTGAATTAGAATGGTGTGATTTTGGGACATTTGTCAGAGAGTTTTTCATTATAAAAGATATGTTTTTTTGGCTCCTCGCATCACCAGTAAAACTGCATTTTCCATCATAAAAATGTCCCAAAATCACACCCTGTCACTATGTTTTTCCCTAAATTGGTACTAAAACCTGAGACATTACTGACCTACCTCCCGCAGATGGTTCGCATACTGCACCATAGTTAGGGTCTGCTGAAGCTGGAATGAAGCATTTACATGTAATCATTTTTTTATTTTAAATAAATCCAGATTGTTGTTGAATCCACAATTTGAAAGCACCTATCTCAAAGCCTCATATTAAGCCAAGTATACTTATTTGCATGATTCTGTTGTACTTCTGGAATTATAATAGGTTGATAAATAGCTTAACCCTTTCATGATGGAAGATGCGCTGGTGCAGCATTAAAGATCCTGTTCCAACGCATTCTCTTATAAATGTGTGCAGAAGGTCTCCCACAGGTACCCTCGCATATATAAGAGAATGCCCTGGCTTACAAGGTCAAGGTAAATATTGTTAGACCAATGTATTCTAATAAATAGGCAAGGCTCCCAATAGGTGACTCCATAATAAGAGAATGCATTGGCACAGCGTTTTCACAAAATTACAGGAAGCTCCAGTCATTAGTGATCGATGAGCCAATTATCGGAAACGACAACCGGAATTGGCCGATTATGGCCCATCGGATGACAATCGGCACATGGGTTCACATCGGCATAACCGATTATCTAAATAATAATCAGGTGCTTGTTTTTCTTCAATAAACTGTGTTAAATATGATAATGTTTTGTTGAATAAATGACCAGTAAACATGGAGAAAGTGTTACCAAACACAAACTTGATATACAGCCAAGTCCTCTTCAGAATACCATTACCCCGGGTCTATGTTTTGTACAATATGTTACAGCAGGGATCAACGGGGAAGCACATGACACTTTGGATTCAAGCGAGGAATATGAAATTGATAAATTTTTGGCAGGTAACTTTAGTTAGTCAACATGTAGACATTTTGATTTAAGTATGTCAGTCAGACTGTCAAAATGTATACATATGCAGCGGCAATACAACAAAGCTATCTATATACACAGTGACATTGTAACACAGGTAGAGAAAGTACATGTCATTTGACACTTAATTATGCAGTTGACTGAACTATTTGTTCTATTAAATTGAGCATAATATAACATGTGTATTAGTTGTCAGGAATAAAAACTGTACCAGCATTATTAAAGTCAGATATTAAAAAGAAATTTATTTACTATCTGTTAATAATCTTTTACGTCAATATAATACATCGACAACCACCTAGACCATGTGTGTTTACTCTACATATTATAATGCATCTAAGAAATGTAACTCTAGATGGAAGAGTCAAGAGAAATATAACAATGGCTGCAGAGGGCTGACAGGCCCCTCACTAAAGGACATGTACGTGCATGTATTCGTTCACAAGTCCACAAATACCTACCTTTATACGTACTTACCCAAACATATACTTATGTATACTGGTATATTACTGCTGTTGGTGCTTCCAAATCTAAGTATTATAACACATATAACATATTCCGGTATAATTATTACAATAATCGGAATCGGCATTGGAATCGGCAATTGGCACAAGGCTCTTTTTGATAATCGGCTCATCACTACCAGTCATGGAAATGTTATATACTTATATATTAACTTAACAAATCTTAGAAAGATAATTGAAGTGAAAGAAATTATCACATAACAATAACCAACGCAGGTCCTGTTAAACAAAAAATAAATAATAATTACTAATAATTAGTTTTATATAGCGCTACTCGACCAAAGTGCTCCAATACGCTCTATACATATTATGTTTTTTTCTTAAAGGATTGATATCCTGATGAATATAACACTATCGGAAAGCCACCCCTATTGTGATCACAATGATCCAAGTCCTATAACAATCGCGTAATAAATAAGGCCCCCACTGGCCGTCGGCTATCTCTGTCGCAAATCCTCATATGACGTCAAATGAGTAGACTAATTTAAAACACGCATTCGGAGTCGGAGTTAATTGTGTCTACCTATATGACGTCAACATTGTGTATTCGCGGTGTATTGTCGTCGCCCGGTGAGTTATCTTCACTTGTGATTTGTCATAAGTGCTGTTTGGAAAGTTATTGTTCTGACAAAAATATAGAAAGCTGATTTAGCGGGGTAGATATCACTGTCATGTCAAATATAAAGCTTATAAAACACGAGCAGACATGTGAACTCTATATCATCGGGTGCGTGTTCAGGATGTTGTATTAATTTTCCATATATATGCCCTGAGTGTCTCGTATATTCACGATCATTTTTTGTTCATTCATTCATGATATGGCTCGAATAAAAAGCGATTAATAACTTTGCTATAACTTCGAAGGGCATATAAAGCATATATATCGAAAGTTTGTGTACATGTATTTATGTGTATTGGTGTAATTATTATATATTCACGATGACAACTATTCTAAGCCGAGACCCCTTTTCCTTTACCATGACCCAATAAAGAGCATTCCGTGTTAAGCCTATTCCCGATATGATGCGTTTAAAGAGCATTTGTAAATGTGATTACTTATTAAACCGGAAATTATTCCTCCTTCAAAAAGTGTTATATATAATTGGATGTTCAAACGAACCACGGCCAATCACTGTGGAGGATATGCACCTCAAAATCTCATTCCGCCCGAGCAAAATTCCCATTCCGAGCAGTATAAGTTCCGATTCAGCGAACGTTTTGCTTGATTTTCAACGTCACGACCATGTTTACTAATTGGTGTATATCGAGGGAGCAACTCATGGGATGACACATTCACTTGTTAGGATTTGTTTCTAAGGTATTCTACTCTTCATTTACTTATTCTTTAGTCCCATATATAGCACGCTGAACTAAATTACAAGGGTTGCTCACTCAAATCAACAAACACAGAAGAACAGTATGGTGTTCAAATGTGAATTTCGAAGGGAAAAAGATATTGTTTTATTGAACAAATTGCTTACGTGTATCCGCAAACATCCCAATGTTACTTTAAAAATACAGTTGATCAAAATACGCAATTTTAGCATGACATGTTGCCTTAAAAATAACCCTACCATACATTCCGATTCTGTTTCACGACACGCACATTTTCAGTGTTCCGATTCCTGACATGGATAAATGTTTACCGCAATCCAGTTAATTGCTTCATTTTGCTGGCTCCACGGCGGTTCTACATGACTGTAAATTGTCCAATAATGATTAACTAAGTACAACAAATTAATAACTTATACTACAACAGATCTACAACGTCACTGGTGTTGATTTTGATGAGATGTTTTTTTTTTTATTTTCCTATAATATCTTGAGGTACTTTATTAAAAAGACCAAACATACATGTACATGTATATGGGAAGTCAAATTGACATTTATAAATAATTGAGGTTAAAGGTACTCAATCGATTCGATGGTCCCCATATCATCAGATTCCAACAACAACGTTTTTTAAATGCTGCTCAAGTTATCAGAATCGATTAATTGTCCAAAAATAAACCAGTCAACTATAGTACAAAATTACCGAAATTTTGCTGGTTCGTCTACTATTTGACACAAAAACAAGCCTGGATATAATTTTTTTTTGAGCGTCTGACAAAATGACAGGCACCAAAGATTCGGCGTCTGACATTTGAAAAGTGTGTCTGTCATTTACCTGGTATCAATAAATAGCAGCAATTAGTTGCCGACATTTTGCCATAGCAACTTTACAACAAATTTAAAACACGGAATCGCGGAAACGTGAAACGAAACGATGCTTAATTATATCACTTACTCAAGTTACTGAAACTATTAATGTCGATCAAATCGGAAAATTAGGATTACTATACGTGATCTGGACTTTTGCATACATTATGTACTGTGCTAAGTCACTGAACTGCCCATTGCTAATTTCAAATTGGCCGGATCGGATCAGATTAATCGGAAGTTGTCCGATATATTAGCGCAAAATAGTCCGCAGAAAAAATCCTATGCCGTGCTTCCCCCAAGTAAACACGAGCACATGTTTAAAAACGCGGCGATTTAAAAACTACCCGGTATTAATTTTTTCGGAATTTCTTCCGCTAAATCGCCAACTAACACCCTTAACTTGTGGAATATATTACACTTGTGCTGATTTAACTTGTGACATCTCCGTGTATCTTACGTCAAACGAGAAAAACATGACGAAGTGTATTTCTTGGTTGGAGTTTCCCCCCAGTGGCAGTCATTTTTTCTGGGTTTTTCACGTTCTAAAAATAGAAAGTCGTAAATAGTGCGGACGTGAAGGCAGCGATAATTCGCAGTTTGCGATCAATCATCAATCGCGGACAATTTAGGTTAGAGGTTGCATTAAAATTACATTTATAGGTCCTGTATACGGAACGGATCATTAACATGTTTTCGGTAAAACGCGTTGTATTGGTGGGGGGATTTGATATTTAGTGCACAGTAGTGGTAATTGAATGTCTTTGCCGCGGATAATACATCTACTTGTTGTTTTCCCCTTAATTATATATTTTTTGTGAAGATAATGGGTGCCGGACAAACTGACGGACGATAATAAGGCGGCGCCGGTCATCGGTGTATTTGGCTCGGTCAATGACCGTGTCCGACCTCTTATATCCAGGCTTGCACAAAAAGCCACATTATTTTAGAGTTATCCATCTTGATCCGCAATTTGGTCCGAGACCTTTTACTGGGCCACTAAAAAAATATCAGTGGTAAAAAATATTAGAATTCAAAAATCGATATTTGATCACTCTGAACTTTGATGGATGGGTTCCTCGACTCGAATCAAATAATTTTGACCACCGAATCCTAGGAAATAGTAATTGTACGAGCGTTGATTCCGACTATGCACCTCTAAGCGCAATAAGGAAATATCTAAATGAATATTTTATTGCGTTTAAGCGCAAGAAGGCATATCTTATTGGTCTTATAAGCACAAAAAGGAATCTACAAAGTGCAATAAGGAATATTATTGTTGCGCTTAAGTGCAATAAGAGCTAATTGGGCTTAAGTGGAAATCAAAATCTTCCTTAATACGCTTAAGCACAATTAGCCACATTACATAAACACTAATTCAAATGGTGTAGTCCATAGTGCAATGGGTGGAGTTTATTTTTGACCTGGTGACTGTCCACATGTAGGCCTATTCGGATTCTACTATTTGCACAGAGGGGTGATTTCATGATGGAGATATTAATTGTGCTTAATAAATGAGGAGCCAGAGATGTAATTGTGCTTAGTGAAATAAGAAATGTCTTATTTCACTTAAACGCAATAAGGAGTCCCCAATCGTGCTTATGCGCAATAAGGATAATTCTAATTGAGCTTAAGCACAATAAGAGAAGATATTATTGCTCTCATAAGATCAATAAGGAATCTCTAATTTCATTTGAGAGCAATGAGGAATATCCTTATTACACTTACATGTAAGTGCAATTCCGTCTACAGTTAATTCGAAAAAAACAATCGCCTGACAGCAATAATTGTAAAATGAAATCACGAAACCGCATATAATAACGAGAGGCCGATCACGATCGGCAGATGTTAACCCATCCCTTGGCGATAAAAATTTAATATGATCGGATTAATGAGAGTTTTGGTGTTGAATTATAGAGTATACTGTTATGTACTATTATAGACAAATGTACATAACACAAATTATTGGAATTTATGGGTCACTGGCATTTATATAAGAGAATGCACTGGTACAGGATCTGTAATGCTAAACCGCCACAGCCAGCAAGCCCATGGGTTAAATGTGTAGGTGTGACCTGGACATGGAATACTTGGGTTACCTGGACATGGAATACTTGGGTTAAGAGAGTCCAATTTAAGTTTACAATAATAATGTGTCCTGGTATACAGATAAGCAACCTCACCACCGACCCATTTAATAATATCAATTATATAGCAGAGCTGTCAAAATATCACAGGAATTGTTGAACATTGACCTCTCTATTAAACCAATAACAATTATAATGATATCAGACCATCTGAAGATATTGGACAGATTTAATCAAATTTCGTGTGGTGATTCGGGGTACCCTTGGCAGAGTTATAATGGTGTTAGTTTTTCAAATTTTTTGAACTAAAATTTTTGTTTTAATTATTTCAAAAAATTAAAGGGACACATTGGAAATCTTTTTATCAACTTTTATCATAATCATCAATATCTAAATGAAAACAAATGACATTTTTTTTATTATTATTATAAAAGTTAAAAATAAATTTAAATTTTTTTTTTATTTTTTTTCAATTTATTTCTTCGAAAAAGGGTCATAACTCCTTTAAAATTAATCGGATCAAACCCATATTCGAACTTGATCTGTATTTTGGGCTGTGAAACTCACATACCAGATTTGGTTTCAATCAGATAAAAAATGTTTGAGTTATGACAGAATGCGTGAATTCTAAGTTGAAAAAGGGCCATAACTCTGTAACAAAATCTCGGATCAAACACAAATTCGAACTCGATCTGTATTTTAGGCTGAGAAACCCATATACAAAATTTGGTTTCGATCGGATAAAAAATGTTGGAGTTATCGCATTACTCGTAAAGTGTCTATGGACAGACAGACAGACAGACAAACGGACAGACGAACGAACGACGAGTGGTCAATCCGGGCAACGACACTATGTTTACCATACTATGGTACGGGTAAACATAACGAGAGACCGATCACGATCGGCAGATGTTAACCCATCCCTTGGCGATAGTAAATTACTATGATTGGAATCATAAATGAGAGTTTTGGTGTTGAATTATAGAGTATACTTTTATGTACTATTATAGACAAATGTACATAACACAAATTATTTGAATTTATGGGTCACTAGCATTTATATAAGAGAATGCACTGGTACAGCTAAACCACCACAGCCTTGGGTTAAATGTGAAAGGTGGCCAGGACATGGGATACTTGGGTTAAGAGAGTTTACAATAACCAGAGTAAGAGTGCAAATTAATTAGATAGAGCTACTGCCTGTAAGCCTGTGTGTGTCCTGTCCCTAAAAACATAGCCGATTTCTCCTCACACTAATGTCTAAAAATAACTCTAATTATCAATAACTCAGATATTGCTTGTCTCTTACAGAGCTAAAGTTTTACTGCTGGTGCTGGTAATCAATTATTTGTTGACTGCTATGGTTATCTGTTCAATTCTTAGTTGAAAAAGGGCCATAACTCTGGTATAAAATGTTGGATCTAACCCATATTCAATCTCGATTTGTATTTTGAGTTGAGAAACTCGCATACCAAATTTGGTTCTTATCAGTTGAAAAATGGTTGATTTATCAAAATATGCAGAAATTCTATGTCAAAGGGCCATAACTCCATTGAAAAATATCAGATCAAACCCATATTCGAACTCGATCAAGAAACTTGCATACCAAATTTGATTCTGTTCAGATAATTTTTTTTTGAGTTATGGTAGCATGCATGAATTCTAAGTCGAATAAGGGACATAACTCCGTGAAAAAAACTCGGATCGAACCCATATTCGAACTCGATCTGTATTTGGTGCTGACAAATTCATATACAAAATTTGGTTCCGATCAGATATAAAATGTTCAAGTTATCGCACCATGCGTAAAGTGTCTACAGACAGACAGACGGACTAACGACGAGTGGTCAATCCGGACAACGACACTATGTTTACCATACTATGGTATGGGTAAACATAAAAAGGAAACCTACTGTTTTTGACTGGATATTATATAATTCGTGGGTAGGTCTACATGCAAATATCGATTTTACAATCGGTATTAATTTACTTGTACCCATGTACATGATCATTCTCGTTTTCAGTCAAAAACCATAGTTCAAACTACTGCATTTTAATCTTAAGCGAGAATTGAGTACTTGTGATATGCGACAAATACTGTGGTAATAGAAAATAAAATGTGTTGTTGTTGTTGTAATTTGGGGTCTGGAAGCCCGAACACGTCTTTAATCACTTAAGTAATGTCCCCGGGCTCAATTTTCAGCAAACGAGTAATGTTGGGTCCCATTATGATCAATTGGGAAATTTGGTAACTATGAATATGAATATGAATTCGACCACAAACGTGTTTGGGGGAGGGGTAGCTAAAATCCATTATTTTGCAAACCGTTCTAAATTTCTGTTAACTTATTTCTAAATATGCATGTCAAATAACTGCTACACCATACGGATTAAATATTTTGGCATTATGGCAATACCATTTGAATGATAATGTTTGAAAAATAATATTTTTGTGAAAAAGAGCGATTTTCAGCAAAAAATAAATGTTTCGGCTCCAAATGGCAGGAAAATCTAAATTAACCCACATTTTTTTCATATCAAGTAGAGGTATGGTATGATATAGTAATTTTAACCCCAACAATATTTGCAAATAGGTTAGGACATAGCCACATGGCTCGCTTTACCAAAATTGTTAATTTCTGGGAAAAGTCACTGGTGGGTGTCGTTCGTAGCCACCACCAATTCCGTTATTTTCACTATCATTTTCGTCAACAGTATACATTTGTCCTTCAAAAAAAGTTCGTTTCAATTTTTTCTACCGTGGGTAGGGGTATCTTGAAAAGTAAAGCTCTTTTTCAAGTTGGCCGCTGCACTATCATGTGAGAAATTCAGATTTGGACACAAATCCAAATTTTGTGAATAAATAATAATTACCTCATACGTTCCCTTTGATCTTAAAGGGGTACTGTACGCCATTTTCATTAAATTTCCGGTGACAACAACGATCTAATATCGATAATATATAGAAACATAAGTAATTTGAGTCGAAGATGTATTCTGTCAACGCTCAGGTTAATAGGCTATCTTAAAATTTAATAATTTAAAAGTTAATAATTTGATATAAATTGAATTTATGACTGGAGCCATAAAATGGCGTCAATTAAATTACGAATTACCGTAATCAAAAATAGTAATTGAGGGATACTGGATTTTTAAACCAATCGCACAAACGATTGCTTAAAATATTATGATGATACAGGGAGAACACTCAAGCCACCCACTGACTAGCGACGATACAATAACTTAAATGATTATATGGGACTAGTATGCATATAATATAACTTTTATTTGATTCATTTGGTTGAAAACTTTACAAAAATTACTCGACAACGACAATTTGTATTTTTGCATTCCGGTAAATTTGTCATCCGTTACATGACTTCGTACTCAACAGACTTTCAAATAATGGAAAAATTGTTACCTTATTCTCCGACTCGGAGACTATAGAAACCGACAACAACATTTGGCGTACAGTACCCCTTTAATTCTGAGGCTTGCCGGATTATCGCCGCAGTTTCGTTTCGTATTAATTTTATTAATATTCCGTGTTTTTAAAACCTGAAATAGAAACTGCTGCGCCATTCACCATTCATTCAAGGCGTACTATAAGCCTTAAATTAAAAGCAAACTTCCTAGGGGAGGCTGGGTTGGGTCGTGAACATATCAGGTAATTATTATTTATTCACAAAATTTGGATTTGTGTCCAAATCTGTGAATTTTATTTCATAAATAAGTAATTACCTGATATGTTCCCATTGATCTTCTCCAGACTTCAGAGCTTTCATCTGATGTGGTGAGAAGTTTGCTGGTTCGATGATTGAGAATCCATCATCCAGACGTTCAGTTCAATTAACTTATATACATTCTCTTGTCTTAATACAAGTCAACATATTTACATTTTTTTTTTAGTCGGAGGTCTCTTATTGAAGATACCTTTCAGCATTTTAATGACCTGGGGATGCTGACCAACAGGGATACCCTCAACTGGTTGAACTGATGTCGACAACATGGAACGATAACCTGCTATCGTTCTATATTGGAGGCCAGATTCAAATAATTCTCCCAAAAAATTGATACAATCTTTTAAAGAAGTTTTATGGGGATCACTTTTCCATTGATTACACCAGCTGAAGAATTTTCTAAATTTGCAGTTGTAATCTTTTCTAGTGCCTTCCCGCCAAGATGCTTTGAGTAAGTTTTTAGACTGTTCTGAAAGGCCCTCTGTGCAGTATTGTCTGTCGACAGTAGCCAAGCAGTCGGAATCCTCCGAGGATAATCTATTGACATTTCTAGAAGTGTCGGATACCAGCATTGTGTGGGCCAAAGAGGTGCTATAAGAATTATTTTGCACTGATACTGTTGTATGTGGTTCAAAATTTTTGTCAGTAGAGGGATAGGAGAGAATGCAAACATGTTCTCCCAACTCACGGTTAGCGCATCTAGAGCAAAGGCTTGAGGACGAGGTTTCCAAGTGCAATACAGTGTCGTTTTCTTGTTTTGGTATGTTGCGAAAAGATCCATCAGTGGTTTCCCCCATAAGTTGAAAATTTGGTCTGTTATAATTACCGAAATCTCCCATTCTCCGTCGGATATTTTGTTCCGACTCAGAGCATCTGCTAGTAAGTTTTTCTTGCCTGCTAGATGTACTGATGAGATTGTGATGTTGTTCGAGATTGCCATTTCCCAGATTCTCTGTGTCATTTGGCAGAAGTCTAGGGAATGGGTCCCCCCCTGTTTGTTCAGATAACAGGCTGTTGTTATATTGTCTGTGCGAATGAGTACTGATTGATTGCGAATGTGTGGTATGAAGTGAGATATGCTTAGCTGAACAGCTTTCATCTCTAGCCAATTTATGTGGTGGGACATACATGTATCTTCTTTTGACCATTTGCCATGAATCCAGTGTTTGGAAATGTCCCCCCCCCCCCCAACCCGCTGTGCAGGCATCCGTTGTGATCGTAGCTGATACCTTTACGCCTATGGGTCAGATCCAGCATGTCTACTAGTACATATCATTGATGAAATTCACTAAATGTGTAGAAGATATCGGTGCGTCTATATATTTACTAGAATCACCATGTTCATGTGGCATTTCTATCCTATGACAACCTTGAAATACCAGTTCATCAAGCTAAATGGTTGATACCTTTACGCCTACGGGTCAGATCCATTGTGTCTACATATCATTGATGAAATTCACTAAATGTGTAGAAGATATCGGAATTGTCACATGGAGTGTGAAGGGTATACAATGTACGTGCGAATTTTCATTTTTCCTCTTGATATTGAAGAAAATAATTTTACTTTGAAACTCCTCAGCTCCGATAACCAACTTGCCCACCAATTAAGTAAACCCCAGATTATTCGCTTTTCCCTCCTGTCCTTTTCACTTTCGCCATCACTGGAAAACCCATTATAGCCTGATGCTTCCGGACTAGACCACCGATGCCCATATATTTGATGTTCCGAATAGTCGTTTTAAGTAGAAATATTGACACTGTGTTTTAAAATAATCCAGATTCGTAGCAAATTAATTTCTTTTTAATTAATTTCCAGATAGTCCCTCGTAACAAGTGTTGGATCCTGCAGTAGATACTGCTTAGTTGGAACATTATGGGCTGAACTGATTGTGGTAGTAGATTATTGGCAACATGTTTAATAGGTCTGTCATCGTTAGCTCACAACCGAAGTGTTGTTTCGGCTTTCCTCTGAGCAGAACTTAAATTTCGACAATTTTTGGTGGCCATTTTGGTAGCCATCTTAGCATTTTGAATCGTGATTGGCTACTCATACCCACAAAAAACATTGATTTCAATCAATGATGTGCATTGGTGCCGAATTGGAGTTTTGTCGAGTGGGTTTTCGTGAATAACTACATATTTGCCATTTTCATTATTATTGGCGACCATGATGGACGCCATCTTGAATTCTGTATTTTCCCCAAAGCGTATTTTAGCAGATTTTGGATATGTTATACACGAGATTCTCCCGCGTCGAATGACAACAAAACCGCTTCTTTGCCAATTCCTTCTGGGTCTAACCCTCTGACGACCATTCTAAATATCTGCCATTTTCCATATTTTGACCGCCATTTTAAGACAAAGCGCCAATTTGGGTTTCATTGAATTGGAGTATTTATAGATAATGGTATGCCCAACTTACATTGTACAGTTCTGTCCATTTCTTGTTGATATATGACTGGAATCCCAATGGCGATTTTTGTGGAATTTTATACCGCGTTCTGTAAAATAAAATTTTTGATGGTGTAGATGAGTCTGGGACACCATTTATGGTATCTTTCATTACTCCAAAGCTGAATTAACATGAATATGACTAATCAATGTCGCCAGTCTGAACCATTATCAAACAACAGGAATTGATCTTTAAGATATTAGGCAAAAACTTCAAATTTTCGAGTTTAGGCCGCCATTTTTGGCAGCCATCTGGGGCGAGGGGTTCCATTTTTTCTATAGATATGTGGCATAATACTTTACCTTCGCAAAAATGTTTACATTTGTATAAATATGGCAACATTTGTTCTCATTATGTCGAATTAATCTCACTCAGAATCTCTTTTGACTAAAGGCGGCCATGTTGGACGCCATCTTGGATCCTGGATTTTGCCCAAAGCGGATTTTAGCGGATTTTGGATATGTTGTAGCAGAGATTCTCCCGCGTTGAATGACACCGAGATCGCTTCTTTACCAATTTCTTCTGGGTCAACCCCTTTTTTTGCGTGCCACGACCACACTATATGAGGCTTGTTGTTGGTACATCAGTATGCTTATACCCATGTGTGCAGAAACTTATCCATTGAAGGCAATTTTTTCCAAAGCTCGATAAGGCTGATAACTCAGTTCACACTTCTTCGAGACACTTGTGCTAGATCTGTTAGTAGCAGATTTCTTTGCACATCTCATGACAAAATCGTCAATTCTCGGAATTTGTAGATAAGTTTCAGTGTCTGCCGACACAGGAAAATCTTCTGGTATGCGTTCATTGAATTCAGTGAGTTTATCACATCTCCAAGAATTATTCAGTATGCATTTTTGTGATTTGTCAATTTCTATTCCAGCTACACTGGTTTCACTTTCACATACTTCAGTCTGCATCGTCTCAAAGAGCGCTTTTAAGTCATTTTCATTCTGGGTATCTGTAGGCCCTTTATTTATTGAAACATCTGTTTCTTCATTATCAATATCATGGTTTGAATAATGATTATCATCATCTTCAGTATTGATGCTGAGAACATCTTCTTCATTGATTTCATCATCTGTGTCATCAGTAGCACTTCGTGCTGTTATTTTGTTCGTGGCACTGCGTGCAGTTCTGTTTATCGTGGCACTACGTGCCTCTGTTTGGTTTCTTTGCAACTGTAGATGCAAAATTTGATTTATCTTTCCTCCAAGATTGTTTTGAACTTTCCCGATCTCAGATTGCATTTCATCTCTCAGTCGATCGAATCTCGTCTTTTTCTTAGTTTTACGAGAAATGCGTCTCGCACCGCTACTAGAAGACATGTTGTTTCGATCGCTTCCCGATGAACTTGTGTTAGACATGTTATAACTTATATTTAAATATCTATTCTATGCATACATGTAAGCACATCAAAATGCGACTGGCTTATAGTAACGCCAAAGAATAGAATGCTGAATTCTGGGAGACTGCACAGCAGTTTCTATTTCCGGTTTTAAAAACACGGAATATTAATAAAATTAATACGAAACGAAACTGCGGCGATAATCCGGCAAGCCTCAGAATTAAGATCAAAGGGAACATATCAGGTAATTACTTATTTATGAAATAAAATCAGAGATTCACAATGCAAACAGTCTCCACCTCAGACTTAAAACCTACGAAAAAAAACTTTCAAAAGCCGTTCCTTTTGTCCAAATTTTTAGAGAATATCAACTCCCAACATCAAACTGAAAATATTCAAAAGTCAAGACAGTTGGTTGTTGTCGAGAGACTATTTTACTGAAATTAACCATTATATTATTGACGCTGTGTGCGCAATGTCGATTTCACCATATTCATTTCATTCATAAAATATCATCATGTCGATTTCAAATTTTTTTTACGTACAACGTCATCATGTAGCTTTCACCCTCGACCCAATTCGCGATAACCTGAATGTATCTTCTGCTTTGTTCATAAGTATGTGTTCCTTGTCGATTCATAAATTAGGATATCTAAGGATTATCAGATTCACGCATGTAATATTAGGATAATTTAAACATGATATAATAACTTTTGCATGAATCACGAATTTCGATTTTGATTCCAGTCTCCCGCCCTGCCAGAGTGATTGAGATTTCCCAATTGCACGCGCGATTTATATTTTAGGCAACTCCAATGCAAATATTTGACAGTCTTAATATGTCTCAATTATGTTCTCAATCAAATGAAAACCGCCACTACGAATAACTTCACCGTGTATATCATTCCGATAGTAACTCCCCTCATTTTGGAATGCCGGCAACAAAAAGACACACATGTTTATTTCCGATTACGACATTAATGCTTTAAGCCCACAGATCTACTATACTCTAAAAGTCGCAAAAATTCAAAATACCAGTGTCATATTAGATAATAATTGGTAACGTCACAAAATCAGCTATAGCCTATAGGCGTTGGTTCATTATTAATATGGTGGTAATTGAAATTCCCCTTTCTGGTGACACCTTGGGTCATGAGATGAATACTATAATGTGCTGACAATTTCACATGCATAGCGAAACAAATTTGTTTATAAAACATAATACAGGCGACATATTCATAATCCTTTATACTCATCACAATCTAGGAGACTTTTTATGAGTCAACTATATTTATTAGTGATTATTCATTTGCATCATGTTGTTTTAAAAAATACTACTAAATAATACGATTCTCAGGTTTACTACACCAAGCATGTGCTCCATGTGGAAACACAATTTATTTTGTCATCTTGGGAAAGCCGCATCATCCTAGTAAAGAAATATCTATGAGAGATCTGGAGACGGAAATTTGATAAGAGACTGGTCAAAGAGACTGGTTTGAATGGTACATGCACATGTAAGTGTGAAAACATATTACTAGCACTCACCCAGTACACTGACCGTAGTGGTTCCTGTCAAGACGAGGCCGCCCGACACTGTAACAGATGTTGTATAGACTCCGGAATCAGCCGGAACTGGACTCACTAGTTTTATTGTAACATCTCCTGCTTGTGTGTCACCAATAAACTCAACTTTCCCCACAAAACCAGGTTGAACAACAGGAGTAATAGAGTTGAAACTGTATGCTATTCTAGTGCCACCTTTGTAAAAGTTGACAAGCATTGATGTCCCAGTGTATTTCCAGCCCACATTCAAATCAACACTGTTGCAGGCAGTTTCATTTCCAGCAGGTTCACTTATCCAATCTGAAAAAAATCATCTGACATCGGAACACTATGCGTATAAGTAACCAAATGGTTGTACTGAATGGAAAAGGAAGGTACAGCACAAAGACTATTTAACATTTTAGGCATTTGTGCGACAATTATGTCTCATCTACATGTACAAGTATAATTATGGTGTTTTCCACCCCCGAAATTGTATTAGATTACTAGGAGGGTGACCCCGGCATTGCCTAGGTTAAAGTGATGTTGAACCCTCCGCTGGGGGCATTTGGTGGCATAAATTATATACCATAATGGGCATCACCAAACATCATTCCTATTCATGGATTATAAGCAGTGGCTCGAGATCATCTTGTAGAAATAATTGCCATATGTTTATCGCTATTAATAGCTTCATGATTATTAATTACAACTTGTCATTGATTTTGTTGCCCCTGACGCCCAACAGTGTCAGTGTGTCACTGTATAATATTTAACCCACACCACTAATTTCCTAGTAACAAGTTACCCCAGTTAGAACCCTTTGGAGTCATCTAGATGGTCCCCATTTCTATAAAACACAGATCGACAGACAGTTGCAAATATTGATATAGATGTAGAGTAGTTTGAGAGATTCACAGGAATTTAAGCAAATTTATCACAAAGAACAAATAACAATTTATCACCAACTGTTTAATGGAGTTTCTTTCAGTGGTTAAGCACCTACATGTAGATTTTGCTGGAACTTACTATTTCAAATAAAGGTCGCTGACTAAAATGTCCAACAAAGATGGTAGGGAGGAGTTGATTACACCAATATCATACAAAGTCAATATTCACTAAATACCGGTATGTTGCACATCTTCAATGTGTCAGTAAAAATGACCTGAATTTTTAGGTTCAAAAGGATACAAATTGTAGAGTCCAGTATGAGATTCTCAGAAAGCCTCTAGTTTTTTATTACCGTACCCTATTGGGCTGCAACGATACCGTTTTCCACAATACGATACGTATCTCAATATGTTCCACCGCAGAAAGTTAGAAAGGCAAGATACAAATGGCAACATATAAATGGAGGGAGTGAGTGGAAGATTCAATAGAGAAATTGTGATCTCTGCAGCTCTTATATTTTATTATATGACTGTATTTATTTTCACTAAATACCACTATCGTTTGGTGATGGTTTTCCAAAATCGGATCATGATACTTAAGTATCATGATCCGATTCCATATCATGCGTGTCTGAATCAGAACGAGGCTCCTGAACTATTACATTGAGACATTCCCTCTTAAAATTGTTGATGATTAAATTTGAATTCAACTGATCCACTTTTTCACAATAAATTTCAGAGGTTGGTTGTAATATTTAAGTTCAATTGGTCATACAGTAAACATATTGTTACTACAGTGAAGTGATCTGAGTCTCCACATCACATATCGTCTCACCTTCTGAACTCGGCATGATATGGAGACTCAGTTCACTTCACTGTAGTAACAAGAGGTACGCTGTCGTGTGGCATTTGCCCCCGACTGTAGCAATTCGGATTAAGCATGGACGAAACTGCGGATATCCGAGGAGGTCTATATGACCATTCCAAAAGAAGTTCGTACAATCATCACTTCTAGAAATTCTGGAAACCCAAAAACAAGCGATCCGGGAACCCAAAAACAAGCGAAAATTCAAATTTTCTAAGTTGAAAAAAGGGCCATAACTCTGGCAAAAATCATCAGATCATACCCAAATTCACACTTGACATGTATTTTCATATAACTGATCCACAAAAATACGGGAATTGCAATCGTACCACCAAAGCTCACGCTATCATCTGGAAACACAAAAAAACAAGAGAAAAATTGAATTTTCTTAGTAAAAAAAAGGGCCATAACTCTGGTGAAAATAGCTGGACGACACCCGCGCTATGCATGTAGCTGTTCCCCCATGCTGCTCTATCACCATACCAAATATCAGCTAAATCTGCCCAGCGGTTGCTGAACAATAATGCAAAATGTTTGTACGGACGGACAAAATTGAATTTTCTAAGTCAAAAATAGGCCATAACTCTGGTGAATATGGGTGGACGAAACCCGCGCTATGCATGTAGCTGTTTGTACGGACGGACGTACGGCTCGACGTACGGACGGAGACTATATACCCGCCGACTTCAAGTCGGGGGCATAATCTATCTATCTATTATATATTTTGGGAAATCTGTGTGTGTGTGTGTGTTCGCGATGAACTCGAAAACGGCCCACCCGATTTCGATGAAACTTGGTATGTGGGGATACTTTCGGCCGGGGAGTGGCATAGGCATATTAATTTGCCCGTGCGACGTGACCTTGACCTTCAAAACTCATATATCCGGATCCGGCGTGATTGTCACCCGATGCAGGGAGGATAACTCTATATTCATACGTCGTCAACGAACGTAAGAGATTTTGTCAATTTGCAGGCAATTACGAATCGTGTATTTATCCCAAAATTATAACATTTACAATATATATTGTCAATTCGCAGGCTATTAAGAATCGTGTATCTATTCCAAAATATATCATTTACAATTTCTGATATATAAATTTTGTTACAGCTGATAATCTTAGGTCTATTGTCGATAGATTTATTTTTTTTATATTCACACCACGCATAGGCTCAAGTCGTGTACAGTTACCCCGCGGGTAAAAGTTCGCTAAATTTATGGTCTGGAATCTCATCCAAGAATCCATTTAGCTGAAATGGCTTCCGTATACGAATCTACCGGTGGCACCCAAGCCGTCAATGCCAACAACATCGACATTGTTGAACTTTGACGACGAGAAAATAATTAGTTATAATTAGTTAAAATTTAATAAATACACACAATGCTAATTTATCTTTATGTTGAAGCTTGATAATTAATGAGGCGCATTTATATACTTGAGTGGAAATCAAATCGGGTAAAACTGGCGTATTTTTACGGACGAAATTTGATACATAAGGTATCTCGGTATCCGCTGGGCCGATTTCCCGGTATCCGCTGGGCCGATTTCCACCATTTTTGGGGTGTTGGTGTTGGAAAACTGCCAGACGGATTTTGACGAAATTTGATGCTTAGTGGTAATTTTTTTAAGGGAGTGATTTGGACGGGTCAAATCGTGACCCCGATCTGACCTTGACCTTAAAAATGATCAATTCGAGGTCAAATCGGGTAAAACAGGATGGATTTCGACGGGCACTTTTGTCGTGTACTTTTGTCCGGGCAGTGTTTTGGACGGGTCAAATCGTTTCCCCACCTGACCTTGACCTTCAAAATGGACAATTCATAGTCAAATCGCGCAATTCGCCGAAAAGCAGAGGGGAAACAGCGCGTCGTATATATATATGTATGTATGTACTTCATAGAATCCAAAACGCGTGTAAAGATTGAGCTCAAACTTCCTATGTAAGTGTCAAATCCCACCGACACGACCGTGGTCGCGGTTTAGAGAAGCTCAGAGCACCCGTTCTCCAATCTCAAATCACAGCAAAGGCACGGCGGGGGTTAATCAAGTGATTATTTAATGAGCGTTTGTTTTTGACGCATCTCTATAAAGAGCGTCTGTTTCCCATTCAACGTTATTCGCATCTGCAGAGTTATACGGGAACGCAAACGTTATCGCTCGAAATTTATTCCCTGCGAGCACGGATGGCGCGCTTTGTTTTTACAGTATGTATATACCGAAATCATCCCAGATAATCACGAATATAGCATCAGATTTCTCCCCAGATATACCGTTATAAAGCTACTGGAATCTGCCAATCTACGGGAAATTCCAGGGAATGCCGATTGAGCTCAAACTTGCTACCTACGGGAAGTGTCATATATATGAGTGTGTCCTTTATAGACTCTAACCGATTGAGCTCAAACTTGCTAAATAAGAAAATAGCCCCCAAGCCGTAAATATCAACAACAACGATATTACTAAATACACGTTTTCGGCAATGTGAGAGTTTTCGGGGAGCCGTGATGCCAACAACAACGACCCGAAGACAGATTTCCCGACGGGAAGCGTTTGTTTTAAATTCAATGCAATGTTATCGTAGAGAGATTTCACGAAACAAAGAATGCGTTGTCTGTCGTTCCTAGGAAGGGGGGATTTCTACGGGTAAATTTTTCCGCCAGAAACAAAAAAATTAATTAAAACAATTTACAATTTAATTAAAACAATTTAAAATTAAAAAAAATTAACAATAAAAAAACAATTCAGAAACAAAATATATTAAATTTAAAAAACATTAAATTCATATTCAAAAATAAAAAACAAAAATAAATAAAAACAAAATAATTACAAAAATGTCATGTTTCTGAAACAAAGCCATGGGACGAATGCCGCCAGTGGCGGGTTAACCTGCTAGTACTATATATTTTGAGACTTCCGTATATATATATGTGTATACTTTATAGAATCAAAAACGGCTGGCTCGATTGAGTTCAAACTTCCCATCTAAGGATAAAAACCGACGGACACCGTAGTTGTCGCGTTTTGGAGAAGCTCTGCGCACCATTTCTCCACTCCCAAATCACAGCAAAGGCACGGCGGGGGTTAAGGCATCAACGATCTTTATATTGACCATATTCGGAGGTGTTAAGGATCAACGCTCTTTATTGCAATCGAAGCTGCTAAACGGCTACCCATGCGTAAAATACGGATGCAAAACGAAACGTGGAATGCAATTATCTCGATTAAAAAGGCAGAATGGTTTGTTGTGTCATATATGTCCTAGGAACAGGGGAATTTTACATCGGGTCAGTCTTTGAGGGTACGGGTACCATGAATTAATTCATGAAAAACAAAAATACATGTTGTGCTGTCGTTCATAGGAAGGGAAGGGAGGAATTCATCGGGTCAGTTTTTCCGCCCAAAAAAGGCCGAATAAAAAAAAAAAAATTCAATTCAATTCAATTTTTTTTTTAAATAAATGTTAAACAAGAGCTACGCTGGGCGTAAACTGGTAAAAAAAGGGGCATAACTCTGGTAAAAATTGGCGGACGGAACTCAAATTTGAACTTGACCTGTGTTTTGGTGGGAGAAAGTAATATACCAAATTATCATTGAATCCGATAAGCTCTAGTAAAGTTATCATCCGGACAACAAATTTCAGGGATTTTCTAAGTCAAATTACGTCAAATAAGGGGCATAACTCCGGTGAAAATTGGAGGACAGAACCCAAATTCGAACTTGAGCTGTCTTTTCTCCTAATAAACCCACATACCAAATTTGATTGAAATCGGTTCATTCTAACTAAAGTTATCATCCGGACAACAAATTTCAGGGATTTTCTAAGTCAAATTACGTAAAAAAAGGGGCCATAACTCTCGCAAACATTAAAACGGATTAAAACGAAATTCGGACTTGAGCTGTATTTCGATATATGTAATCCACAAAAAAACGGGTTTTGCGTATATACATTCCAAAATCGAGTTATCATCCGGAAACCAAAAAACATAAGAAAAACTGAATTTTCTGAGTCGAAAAAGGGGCATAACTCTGCCAAAAATGGTCGGACAGAACCCAAGTTCGAACTTGACCTGTGATTTGGTGGGAGAAAGTAATATACCAAATTTGGATTCATTCCGATAAACTATACTAAAGTATTCATCCGGACAACAAATTTCAAGGATTTTCTAAGTAAAAAAAACGTTAAATAAGGGGCATAACTCCGGTGAAAATTGGCGGGCGGAACCCAAATTCGAACTTGAACTTACTTTTCGGCTAATAAACCCACATACCAAATTTTACCAATACTATAATACGGCCTTTTTTTTCAAAAGGGCGTATAAAAATAACAAGACAGTCAATGACTGTGGGGTCGCTCACCAGACTGCAAAGACTGATAAGACTGGGACTCTGGAGACCACAACAGTCAGAACTTTTCATAATCACTTTAAAAGAAGTAGATATCTAAAGACTTAAATCTAAATAAAAAAAATTGGAGTTATGTCCCTGGCCCCGCCCACATTTGACCCAGTGACCTGATTTGAACAAATCTGAACCCCAGTCACCCAAGGATCCTTCATACCAAATATGAACCCATATAGCCTGATGGTATTTGAGAAGAAGTCACTTTAAGAATACTATGGTGGGAAAGAGTTATGGCCCTGGCTTCGCAACTATTTCAAGTGAACTCATTTGAACAAATCTGAATGTGAGTCACCTAGGGAACATCCACACCAAATATGAAACCATTCGGTCTTATTGTTCTGAAGATGTTTAAAAGAATTACTATGGTGGGAAAGGGTTATGGCCCTGGCTTCGCAACTATTTGACCCAGTGACCGCATTTGAACAAATCTGAATGAGAATCACCTAGGGAACATCCACACCAAATATGAACCCATTCGGTCTTATGGTTCCAGAGGAGAAGATGTTCAAATAATTGTTGTCGGACGGATGGACGGACAGACGATGGACGGACGAGGAGTGATGACTATAGCTCCGCCGGAGCACAGGTAGGGTGGCTGGTTGATAATTAAATCTCTTATCTCCGCCCCTATTTGAACAAACGTGAATCCCCATCTATGAGATCCATTCATTTGGTAATTTCAGACATTAGATTTTAAGAGTTGAACTGATTTTCCTAAAATGACCCCAAATCTGAAAAAATCTAAACCCCAGTCACCGAAGGACCATCCATACCAAACATAATCTAAATAGTCCAGATGGTTCTTGAGAAGAATTTTTTTTAAGAATTACTATGGAAGGAAAGAGTTATGGCCCTGACTTCTCACCTATTTGACCTGATGAACTCATTTGAACAAATCTGAATGTGAGTCACCTGGGGGACATCCACACCTAAATACATAAACCCATTTGGTCTTTAATATGTATCTGGAGAACAAAACAATTGATGGACGGATAGAGACATAATGACAGATGGATGGATGGGAGAACAGTCTGACATAGAGACTGACAAATTCAATCCAATATACCCCCCAAGTTTTCTTTGCAAAATCAGGGTATAATGAGTTCAACTGGATACTGGTGGTTAAGAACATAATATTCGAACAGACAAGCCTGAACATAGTGTCTGACATTTGCAGAATGAGGTCCCCAAAGGGTGAATTTAATGACACAATCCTGCAATGCGGGCTAGCATCACCAAATTCATCCTCTGGGGACCTCATTCTGCGTAGGCCTCAACTGCTATGGGAGACATAGCATTAGATTGAAGTTCTCCAGTTAAAGTTGGTGATGTGCACCCATTGGGCACCTCAATTATGCAATTTATATTCACAAATTAGGGGATATAGAAACTAAACAGAAGGGCTAAAGTAAGTAAAAATGTCAATTTAAGTGCCTATATACTTCCCAGAAGATGAGGCCTAAGCAGAATGAGGACCCTGGCTAGTGTATTTGGTGATGCTAGACTGCTGTGCAGGGTAGCATAACTAAATTCACCCTCTGGGGACCTCATTCTGCAAATGCCAGATAGAAGACAAATTTAATCCAATATATACCCCCCCCCCCCCCCATTTTTCTTTGAATATTATGTATGATTTCATCTGGATAAGTGGTGATTAAAACAATAATATGAAATGGCCAAAACTGAATTTAGTATGTCTGACATTTGCAGAATTAGGTCCCAAAAATGTGGATTTAATGACAATATTCTGTAAGGCAGGCTAGCATCACCAAATTCATCCTCAATCTGATTAGGCCTCAATGGCCAATAAAACCAAGGAACAGATTGAAGTCCTACAGTTGAAGTTGGTGATACACACCCATTGAGCACATCAATTATGCATTTTATCTTCTGCAAATTAGGGGGACATTGAAACTGAACAGGTGGAAAAAAGTGACTAAATCAATGAAGTCCTACAGTTGAAGTTGGTGATACACACCCATTGAGCACCTCAATTATGCATTTTATCTTCTGCAAATTAGGGGGACATTGAAACTGAACAGGTGGAAAAAGTGACTAAATCAAACTGTCAATTTGATACTTAGGATACTTCCCAGAAGATGAGGACTAAGCAGAATTAGGTCCCTGGCGGGTGTATTTGGTGATGCTAGCATGCTGTATGGGATAGCAACACTAAATTCACCATCCGGGGACCTCACTATGTAAATGTCAGACACACTATTTCCAGACTTGAAGAAATCAAAGCCATTCACAGTATCATTGAATGTCAGTCATCACCTAACAATGGAAACACCAGTTTGTTGTTAAATTGCTACAGATTTGTTTAGATTAGAATAATACATGTCATCTGGCCAGTTTATATAATTAATGACCTGTACCTGTTATATGGCTTGGAAGGTATGTTGGTTGATGGCAGGGTTGGGCCTGGGCCATGTGGGAGGGGGTGGGTGGGGGAGGGTGGAATGTTTCCATAATTTCATTAAAGAGTAAAGTTTCATAACTCTGCAGATGTTATATATAATGGTGTCACTTTTTAAAACATGTTAAAAAAAATAATTGTCCCAGAAGATGAGGCCTAAGCAGAATAAGGTAATTGAGGGTCTATTTGGTGATGCTAGCCTGCTGTATGGGGTAGCAACACTAAATTCACCATCTGGGGACTTCATTCTGCAAATGTCAGACACACTATGTCCAGGCTTGGAGAAATGAACAATGGACTATTCCTTGTAGACTCTGGTAGAATAGTTGTTTAGCTAATGTCATGTCTTGTAATGACAGATGGTAAACTGGTCTGAAGCAAGCAGTCTTAGCAAGAGTATCGGGTGATCACACTATGATAAATTGGCTTTTTCAATAATACAGGCTTCAGTGTTCTCTTAAAAATTAATAGTGCATAGCAAAGAGGTGTGAATTATAAAGGGCCATAACTCTGTTAAAATATATCGGATCAAACCCATATTTTAACTTGATCTGTATATAAGTGTCAAAAATTCATATACCAAATTTGGTGTTGGTCAGATGAAAAATGTTTGAGTAATCCTGTCTTGGATGAATTCTATATCAAAACAAGAGTGGAAGGGGTTAAATAAACAATACCAAAATCCATACAGATGAAGAACATGCTAAGAAAAATCTAGCTAAGAAAAATCTAGGTAAAAATATGAGGCTGTGATGTGTCCTAAACAAAAATTAAAGGTCAAAATGCAAAAATTAAATTTTTTGTTTTTAAAGTTATGTCCCTGGCTCTGCCCCTATTTGACCCAGTGACCCCATTTGAACAAATCTGAACCCCAGTCACCCAAGGTATCTCTGTACCAAATATAAGCTAAATCGGCCAAATATTTTTTTAGAAGAAGTCATTGTAAGAATTACTATGAGTTATGGCCCTGGTTTCTCAACTAATTGACCGGGAGACCTCATTTGAACAAATCTGAACACCAGTGACCCAAGGACCCTCCATACCAAATATTAGCTAAATCGGCCCAATGGTTCTGAACAAGAAGTCGTTGCAAGAATTACTATGGAGGAATAGAGTTATGGCCCTGGCTTCGCAACTATTTGACCCAGTGACCTCATTTGAACAAATCTGAATGAGAGTCACCTAGGGAACATCCACACCAAATATGAACCAATTTGGTATCATGGTTTCAGAGGAGAAGATATTTTTAAAAAAGTTTGACGGACGGACGAACCGACGGACGGACGACGGACGAGGAGTGATGACTATAGCTCCACCGGAGACTTCGTCTCAGGTGAGCTAAAAACTAAATTAAATACAAACAAAATAATTTTTAAAAGGTCATGTTTCTGACCAACCACGCCAGTGGCGGGCTAACCTGCTAGTCTATCTCATATATATTTTGAAGACCTCTGTCTGTATGTATGTTTGTGTGTGTTCGCGATGAACTCGAAAACGGCCGACCCGATTTCGATGAAACTTCGTATGTGAGGGTGCTATCGGTCGGGAAGTGGCATAGGCATATTAATTTTCAGATCCGAGGTCAACTTTTCACGTGCCGAGGTCAAATCTGTTTTTACGCTGTGTTACGGGACTTTCATTTGAGTTCGGTGCTTACAAATCGATTCGAAACAGCGCGAATAATAAAATGCCAGTCATAATAATGACACTGTGAGAATCTTTCGTGTTTCCTCTTTCCAACGATATATAATGCGTATGTATCCGTTTTAGTTATCTGCCTCAATTATCAAGAAGAAGTGGTACTATCTTCCATCAGGATAAAAACAATGCGTAACTTCTATGACGTCGTTAGAGGTCATAACGTTAGATCACGTTAACGCTTAACCGGCCGATGCATTTGACTGTTTCAGACATCTTGGCGATATCTCGGGCATCGATGGTAATTTATCTTTACGTTGAAACTTGATAATTAATGAGCGTGTGTATATGAGGCGCATTTATATACTTGAGTGGAAATCAAATCGGGTTAAACTGGCGGATTTTTACGGACGAAATTTGATGCATAGGGTATCTCGGTATCCGCTGGGCCGATTTCCCGGTATCCGCTGGGCCGATTTCCACCATTTTTGGGGTGTTGGTGTTTGATCCCACCTGACCTTGACCTTCAAAATGATCAATTCAAGGTCAAAGCCCGGACGAAGTCGGGTCACCTTCTAGTCTATCTATACTATATATTTTGAGACTTCGTATATATGTGTGTGGGTACTTCATAGAATCCAAAACGTGTGTACAGATTGAGCTCAAACTTCCTATGTAAGTGTCAAATCCCACCGACACGACTGTGGTCGCGATTTAGAGAAGCTCGGAGCACCCGTTCTCCAATCTCAAATCACCGCAAAGGCACGGCGTGGGTTAATCAAGTGATTATTTAATGAGCGTTTGTTTTTGACGCATCTCTATAAAGAGCGTCTGTGAACGACAGTCAATGACTGTGGGGTCGCTCACCAGACTGCAAAGACTGATAAGACTGAGACTCTGGAGACCACAACAGTCAGAACTTTTCATAATCACTTTAAAAGAAGTAGATCCAATATGTGGCATTACTTACTTACTTGCTAGAGAGGCTTCAGTAGTGTACAGTGGGTAATTTCAAGGTGAATATCCACCTTGAAATTACCCGCTGTACACTACTGATCACCCCCTCCTCCAGCTCAACAAGTCCCCTCCCGACAGGGCTCCAGACCCCCCCCCCAAGTCTTAGGTTGGAATTTCACAACCAACATCTCAAACTTTCTCAATTGTTGGAAATTTCCAATCTCACAAGTGCCTTTTTATAAAACCATTTAGACATGTTTGTTGAAGCCCAATTACCCCATGGACCCAAAACACCATACATGTATGTCAGATTAATCAGTCAGGTAGTTCCAAGGTAGATGTTTTAATGAGTTTTGTATTTCACTGATTTTATTAGACACAAAAGTGTTAACTCCCCTAGCCCGCCATTTCTTGACAGGTTGACCTCATTTTAACAAATCTGAATCTCAGTCACTAAAGGATCCTCCCGATTCCTCCATACTATATGTAAGCTAAATAGTCCAACCTCTCTTGAGAAGACATTTTAAGAATTACAATAGAGACATACAGTTATGTCCCTGGTCCCACCCTATTTAACCTGGTCACCCAATCTGAATAAATTTGAATCCCAGACACCAAAGAACCCTTCATACTAAACATCAGTAAAATAGACCTGATGGTCCTTGTGATGGAAGCATATTAAGAGGGAAACTGTCCTTCGCTTGGCCCCTATTTGACCAGGTGACCCCATTTAAAAAAATCTGAATTGCAGTCAAACAAGAACATTCCATGCTAAATAAGCCAACTAGTTCTTGGTTCGTGTAAACATATATCAAGAATTACTATGTGGTGAAATAGTTATGTCTCTGGCTCTGCCCTTATTCGACTTTGTGATCCCATTTTCACAAATCTGTCACCCAAGGTAATTTCATACCAAATATATGCAAAATAGGCCATTTGATTCTTGCATAGAAGACATATCATGAATTACTATGGAAAGAAAGAGTAATGTAGCTGGCCTTGCACCTACTTCACCTGGTGACCCTGATTGAACAAATATGAAACACAAGCATGCCCCGCCCACATTTGACCCAGTGACCTCATTTGAACAAATTTGAACCCCAGTCACCCAAGGATCCTTCATACCAAAAATGAACCCATTTGGCCCGATGGTGTTTGAGAAGATGTTTAAAAGAATTACTATGGAGGGAAAGAGTTATGGCCCTGGCTTCGCAACTATTTGGCCCAGTGACCTCATTTGAACAAATCTGAATGTGAGTCACCTAGGGAACATCCAGACCAAATATGAACCCATTCGGTCTTATGGTTCCAGAGGAGAAGAAGTTCAAAGAATTGTTGACGGACGATGGACAGCTCGATGGACGACGGAAGAGGAGTGATGACTATAGCTCCACCCGAGACTTCGTCTCAGGTGAGCTAAAAATGAATATCACAAATGTCAAGCGATCACTGAAGTCAATACTCATTCTAATTTCATATGGATCAAAATTGAGAAATCAAAATTTGGACTTCTAAATGACATATACAGTAATAATCGACTCCTTAACTACAGCAGAATTATGGGTAATTTTTCAGGATTTAGTCGGAAATATGGCTTGTTGCCATTCATCAGAAATCTCTCAGTGAAAGCTTTCCGATGAATGGCAACAAGCCATATTTCCATCTAAATCCTGAAAAATTACCAATAATTCTGCTGTGGTTAAGGAGTCAATTATTTAGGGCATGACCAGGCATGACTGTACCTCTGTTGCTTACATATTAGTCTTAGAAACTTAGCCACATCTAGTGACAAGAAAACCATAGTCAGAAATGGTAACGCCACCAAGATCATATTATTAGCCATAAATATAAATCATAATATAAAATATATTGGTTACATGAATGGACCGCCTCAGAATTCCGTTAAGACAAGTAATTCTTCAAATTATTACAATGAACTACGGCTTATAAATTACTGCAGGTTTCTCATTCGCCACACCAGAATGCTTCTAAATGCGGATCAAAGCTAAGAGTGCATGGCACAGCCATTGTTCATAGACATTTTACAGATAGCGAGAATGATGCATGCTGGGAACGAAAGTATCCACAGCAAAGCCATGTGCTTACGGAGGCATGCGTTTATTATAGGGGATTTATGGTGGGCCTATAAAACTAATTATAACTTTGTTATCTGTCATAGTTTATGCGTGAAATTTTAAACATATATACCATGGACATATACCCCTTCCAGAATGTTGAAAAACATTTTCAGTTGCTCATCGTATTTTTATAGACGAAATAGTCCGAACTTTCAGAAAATTGCGCTAACTGCTCAATGTTTTAATGTGTTACAAAACGTCTGATAAAAATAGTTCTATCGGGAATATTCACACCATTTGTTTTCAGAGAACATAGAGTAAACATAGTCCTATCGGGATATCGTAAAGGAGATTAATTAAAACCCTCAGACTGCCGAAACTGACGACATTAAATTCGCTTTTTCGTGTCCCACGGAAATGAAACTTGTCCGTCCATTGATCACGTTATTTATTTGACATAGTATTTTTTTTTCTGTTGTATTTGAACACTTGTTGCACGTGCAGGCTGCACGATCATAATAACTTCAACCGATAAGCGCCGACTGATACCCGCGCAACAGTTTGTCTCAAATAAATTGTTATCAAAACGCAGGTTTATGGCCGTGGACATAAGCCGATTAAGTGTAATGTAATTTATCCATGAACGTGACTGAAAAATTGTGATTCTATCACCATTAGCCACGAAAATGGGACCTCTAAACAGGCAAGTTTGATTTTCGGGGGACACGAACAAGCGAATTTATTGTCGGCAGTTTCGGCAGTCTGAGGGTTAATTAATCCCGAATTAAACGGAACTACTTTACGATAGTCTGATAGGACTATGTTTACTCTATGCATGTTCTCTGAAAATATAGTGTGAATATTCCAGATAGAACTCTTTTTATCAGACGTTGTGTAACACCTTAAAACATTGAGCAGTTATAGCGCAAACCGAAATGTGTTGTCTTGCAAGATATCCCACCGCTTTAGCTAAATTTACCTTCCTACAATATCCATAAAGAGGATCATATATTATATACCCACGGTTTTAATTATAGAATATAAAATATATTGGTTTCGCGAATGACCAACTCAGAATTCCGTTAAAATAACAATAACAACCAGCACCTATAACGAACCGTTTTACTGGACTTGGCCTACTGGTCGCGTAGTTCCGACTTTTAAATAAACGGAATTTCCAACTCTATAAATAAAAGCCCCACATTCGCCCTGTCCACCACGCAATATCAAAATCTCAGCAGCTGGATACACCACAGGTGGCGTAATAATGAATCAATTCTAACCGCATTAGGAATAGCAGTTTATAAATATTCAAGACTTGGACAGGTAATGATCATGGCCATTCATGGGTGATTTCAATGCACGCACAGCTAATTTAGCAGACTATGTTCAAAATTCGTCACATGTAGCGATTGGGTATCCTATAACTCATCCAAAAACAACTTCCAGTAAGTTATTCACCACATATACAAAATATCAAGGTGTGTCTCAAGTTGAAAAAACGTATTAATCCCATTCATATTTAATAATCCGTATATATTTATCAGATACCTAAACATATCCTATTATCATTTGATTACTCAGTGTGGTTCAAAATGTTAAATTTCTTAACTTGGAATTGCACTGGACTCCTGTCTAGTAATTTGTATCTCGGCAACGCTCTGAGCAGTCTAGATATTGATATATGTGGTATTTCAGAACATTGGCTCCATCAACACAATACACACTTCGCCAGTACGGTCAATCCATACTATAGTTACCACATTGTCTGTGATTGTTCACAGCGATTACCAATGCAACGAGGACGCTTCAAAGGTGGTGTGATGCTAATGTGGAAAGCACAATACAATGAGCGAATCACCGTTCTTGAGTTAAATGATGACCGGATATGCGGTATACAATTCAAAGTAGCCACAAATCTATTCTGGTACATATTTCAGGTGTATCTCCCCTCCTCAAACTACACCATTGACCATTATAAGGAATACTTACAGAAGATAACCGATTTACGTGATATTTATTCTGCCATAGGACAAGTACTATTCATGGGTGACTTCAATGGCAATCTAAATAAACGGAATCCTCGCGATAGAGAATTTGCAAATTGCATCAATAAATGTGATCTCATCTCTGTGAACAGTATGGGAGTTTGCAGAGGGGCACAAACAACATTTGTCCCCGCGATCGGGGGTCCTGGAACCACTATCGATCATATACTCCTTTCAATACACAGTGTGCATAGAGTATCTTACACCGAAGTTATAGATGATTCTGCTCTTAACATGTCGAACCATCATCCGATCTTCATGACATTAGATTGTATACAATATATGCAGGACCCCAAGCAGGAAGCTATATGTGTGCCTGTAAATTATAACTGGAACATGGTGCACACATCGCCTGATATCATCAACTCATACCAGGCGATGATGAACACCAAAGTTCCATGCAACCCGATTAACAGCGTTGAGGAGCTTGAGCAATCATATGATCATTTAGTACAAGTTATACACGAAGTGGCACAAGCTACAATTCCAACTAAGTCATTCAAACGCCATCTCAAACCATTTTGGAACAAAGAGCTAACAGAACTGCATAAAATCATGAAAATCGAAAGACGCGAATGGATCGAGGCACATAGACCCCGTGAATGTGATAATTCTAAATACAAAGCATACAAAAATTCGAAGCGCATATTTCGGTGTAAGTTGAGACAATCCAACGAGAAATACCTCAGTGAAGTAGATCAACGCCTAGATAAGTTAGCGGAAATCGATATAAATAAATTCTACCGCGAATTCAACAAACGGCGTACCGGAAGTGGGGCTTCCTCCAACAACTTGTTTTGAAGTAAACGGATCAACACTGAGAGAACCATCACAGGTGATAGACGCATGGGCAAATTATATTGAAATTCTATACTCCCCACTTGAGCGCGATATGTTTGACAAACAACATTTTAAGTTCGTGAATGACCAAATTAGGGAGATACAAAATTGTGATGGTACATCTGAACTCAATGATCTGTTAACGTATAACGTTACCACTGATGAATTGCAAAGCGTCCTCAAAACTGTTAAACGAGGTAAGGCTCCAGGTATGGACCACCTCTCTTACGAACATATAATTTATGGGGGAGATGTGCTGAGTTATACCGTCGCAGACACTGTCGAAAATGCTGGAGTTCAGTCACATCCCAGAGCAAGCAAAACGGGGAATCATGATCCCTCTCCACAAGGGAGGTAACAAAGTCAAAACAAAATTTGATAGCTACCGTACGATAACTTTACTACCTGTCATGTATAAACTATTGGAGAAAGTGATGCTTCTCCGAATAGAAACTCTTGCACCAGATCTCATAAAGGTACACCCTCTTCAAAACGGCTTCCAGAAAGGAGTCAGTTGCATGAATTCATCATTCGTTATTCACGAAAGCATCTCATTTACATTAGAAAACCACAGTCCTCTCTTTTCATGTTTTCTAGACACCCATAAAGCCTTCGACACGGTATGGATTAACGGACTTCTAGTAAAACTATACAATCAGGGATTTCGTGGTAAAATATGGCACTTATTTAAATCTCTCTTATCAGATATTAAGTGTAAGGTCCGCTACAATAATCACTTATCCAGGGTCATTGATATGCAACAAGGCACGCGACAGGGAGGAATTCTCTCTCCTCTATTTTATATGATCTTCATCGATGATCTATTGTACGAATTGGAAACATCTCAGTATGGAATGTGTCTGAACTCCATTAGTTGCGCTTGTCCTACCCAGGCCGACGATATGACATTATTGTCGTTGACCGGACTAGGACTACAGGCATTGTGTAATATATGCACAAAATTCTCAAACATGTGGAGGTTCATATACAACCCTGATAAGTGTAAAGTGGTCATATTTAATGAATCGGCATCCTCATTTAATCATAGGACGCGGAAACAATGGTACCTAGGTAACAAAACAGTATTAGAGGCAGATAGTATTACACACCTAGGCATCCCTCTTCATAGAAATAGTGACATAACCGACTTCACTGATCACATCAGTCACAAAATCCGCTCAGTGTACCTCATGATGAGCAACGCGGGGATGTATGCTGGAGGCATAACCCCTCGTAGCTCTAAAACTATATATGAGTCAGTAGTATTGCCAACTAGTCTATATGGATCAGAACTCATGTGTTCATTATCTACGGCCAATGCACTCAAACTAGAAAGGACCCATCGATTTTGTCTGAAGCAAATTCAAGGCCTCCCGGCCCGTGCCAGAACAGACGTGGTATTAGGTCTCATCGGAACAGGCACAATTATCTCTATAATTGAAAAACGCCAACTCACCTTCTTTGGCAACCTTTGCAACACCCGCGAGGACAAATACTCGAAACATATATTCCGGTCCAGGTTAAATGACCACTTTGCACTTGGGTCGAATCTTGACGAGTCATCATTTATATACCATATTTCTCATGTTCTAACCAAATATGACTTACAGGATTATTGTCGTGTATATGCACAAGAGGGCACGTTCCCGACAAAGGAGACATGGAAAAGTCTAGTAAAAGCAAATGTCAAAATCACACAGGAACGTGACTGGAGATTCAGAATGGAACATGACATACAGCTCATGCCATTTGCGGCATGTTATTCAACACTCAAAGTCTCGCCACTTTGGCATATATGTCGTTCTTTCCCGAAACTGAAGCACGAGTGTGGCACAATCGCAAATCTCATAACGCAATCTCTGATATGGGATTCGGGAATGTGTCCATTGTGCAACACAACTTTCAATACCACAGTCGAACATGTCATACTTAACTGTACAAATAACAACCTGACCGTAATAAGGAATGACACGTGGTATTGCATCCTTAGTTACTTCGGAATAGACTGCTTCTTTGCTGTCGATGACTTGTCTAGTGACAAACAGTTGTTGGTTTTTCTAGCATGCGTGCCCGATGCCGTCAGTCGCCACGTAGAATCTGATATTGAATTTATCACTTTCCTAATCAGAAGGGCGTTCCTATTATGGACAACATACATGGAAATGGTAGAGTAACGACATGTCTACATGTTCAAATGCAGTCTGGCAAAATTTCAGTCTCCAACTTAATCCGGATAGCGAATGACAAAATTGTAGCTTGTGGAATAATACTACACCAACCGTTTTATATAGCAATAACGTCGCCAGACGACGTGACTACCCATGCGATCACGTCCATAAAACGGCTTACTGTTATGGGGACACACCTGTGTTGGGAATGACACACCCATCGCACATACCATATAGTTCACGCGCACGCAAATGACCATGTGCGCAGTATACATGAATCTCCCTGATAGCTTTTATATATATATATTTATTTTTTTCTTCTTTTATTATACACATATAGGCATACTTTGAAGCGCCTTATAGTTTGGGTCTTAATTGGATCCCAAAATACTGTGTGTCGTCCTTAATTCTTATATTTATATCTATCGTATCGTATAACTTTTATATTATACCTATGCAACCATATATGTATTGTGATTTGTAATGTATTTGCATGTGTTACTTGCTCTCCGGTACTGGAGGAAATAAAGGAATATATATATATATATTAAATGGTAGATCGATGGGTGACTCCTTGGGCTACTGTACTTGTTATACCCCTCAGGGTTGCAGTACGGTTGATTACACTTTAGTGCCTGAGAGCTTATTTGACTATGTTTCTTATTTTAATATTTTACCACCAAATGAATTGTCTGACCACTCTACACTGAGAGTAGGAATTGAATGTAAGACAAATATGGAAAAAGACAAGCGATCTGACACAAATGACTATAAACTATTACCAGGCAGATTTCATTGGGATAATGCATGTAGGGAAAAGTACATTGCAACCATTAATGAGGCCACCTCAGTCCGAGAGCTGGATGAATTCTGTGTGGTAGTAGAATCCCCTTATGTTTGTGTGGAAACACTAACTCAAAAAATAACCAACATTATTTCAAATGTTGCCTTCCGGTCAGTTAAATTCAGTAAATTTCACCATAATAAAACGAAGAAAAAGTTTAAACACAAATTTATGGTACAATGGTGACTGTCACATTATGAAGAAAAATCTCACGAAATTATATATATAAAATTAGTATGTCTGTTGCGTCCTCCGCATCTATTCCTTGACATCTGAAATGGTAGTGCTGCTTACAAAAGTCACAAACAATCCTGTGTTTCCTGTGTGATATGTGTCACGACATCACAATTGACCATATATATACTCTAGATATATCTACTATATAATTTGAGACTTCCGTATATATATATGTGTGTCCTTTATAGACTCGAAAACGGCTGCACCGATTGGGCTCAAACTTCCCATCTAAGGGTAAAAACCCACAGGAATAGTCATCGCGGCGTTTTGGAGAAGCTCAGAGCACCCAATCTCCAATCTCAGTCACAAAAAACAGCACTGCGTGGTTAATCGCGTTGATAGTTAAAGAGCGTTCGTATCCGCAATGTCGTTGATAAAGAGCGTCTATATACACGACGAGTATAAATACGGCTCCATTGACCGTCTCGAGGCGAAATTTCATACTTAATTTCGTACTTAGGGCTTCCTAGGAACAGGGTAGATTTTCATCGGGTCAGTTTTTCCACCCGAGGTGATCTTCACCTTGAAACGGGTACCCACAAATGATATATATGTGTGTACCGATTGAGCTCAAACTTGCTACTTACGGGAAGTGTCATGGACGGGTTAAATTGTGACCCCGACCTGACCTTGACCTTGAAAATTATCAATTCAAGGTCAAATCGGGTCAAATTGAAAAACAACAAATTAAATTAAAAAATTAACTCATTGAAAAACAAAAAATTAAATTAAAAAATTAATTTTAAAAATTTATTAAAAAAGCCACTAAATTAAAAAGGCACAATTAACTCATTGAAAAACAAAAAATTAAATTAAAAAATTAATTACAAAAATTAATTAAAAAAATTAAAAATTGTCATGTTTCTGACGATTGCCGCCAGTGGCGGGCTAACCTGCTAGTGCTTTATATATAGACAATATATGTGGTGACAGCGTGACACAATCGTATTTTTTTTCAAAATATATATGAGTTCAAAGCAGTAACACACATGTGATCGGTATATTTTTGGAATGTTCGACAGCTTCACTAGCCTTCATGCCTGACAAACCCGGAGTTGTTTATTATTAGGAAATGCTTGTTGGTTGTTTCTTGGGAGGATGTATATATACACCTTAACTTGCTTAAGTGGACTATCGATTGTGATCACTTGGTTTCATATTAAAGAAAACAGCTGATGTGTGTGTGTGTGTGTTAATGTACAATCATGCAACCGACTTCACAACGTTCATATAAATCATGTCGAGACCAGGAATCCCACGCCTAAATTATTACCACGCAGACATCATATTTAGCCTTTTTTAAACCAATGTTGAGCGTATAAGTAGCACCTACATGTATACCCACTATATACACAGTCACTGCATGCTTAATTGTTAATTGCATGTACATTTACCAGTATTAATCTTGTACAATTGACATGATATCGAATAAAATTGATTTGCTTGATGCCCAATGAGTATTTTATGTTTAATGTGTTGCTTGTGAGAACTTGAGGTATGAAGCGAGTCGCGACAGAATACGTTACCACTGTTAACACGACACATGCTATTAGATAATATCCTTCCAAATACATTTGTCTATAATAACAAATTATCATATATCATTTTGTATATGCATGTCCACCACAATACATGTTTGCTTAATTTACCATTGGCAACCTATTATACCCCATACTTATCCACTGTGGTCCCCATGGTGACAAATGAGCAATTTCCAAAGATTGAGAAGAGAATGAATTAGAGCACTAGTTTTGTGATCTTGGATGAGTTTCAGATCATTATAATACCTTGAAAATCCGATGCAATCTCATTGTGTTATACATAATGACGTTTGCATAGTCGCCGTGGTAATGTATTCTGTCATGGGAAATTGGAGGCAATTATTTACATCTGTTGTATGTCAGGGGATAATTTGTTAAATCATCCGCCAATACAGATTTTGATTATATGGATACCAGAGCTGTTAAGTTTCACGGATTGTCCGTCAGACTCACGGATTGCTATGGACAAAACCTCCAAAACACGGAAGACCACCCAATTCTCCTGCATTGTGCAGATGTACTGTTGCCGTCGGTAACATAAAGAGTAATTTCATATTCATCATTATTCAGTACTAATCAGCAGTACTAATTGAGACTAATTAATGTTCACACCCCTTCGTAGCCGTGCCAGCTGTCGTAAAAGTATAAACAATAGATTTAATAATGCGACTTAAATAACTACTAAGTCACAAACCTTGCGAACGGATGTGTTCATTTCGGTTGCGGGCAAAACTGTATCGACGAGTCCATTTTGTACTTTCGGTTTAACTCATGTCCGATTGTATATCTGGCTGTATCTGGTGGAACGCATACATGTCTGGTTGTGACCTTTGTAACTAGGGTTTGTTTTTACTTATTTTAAACGAAGTTTCTGCTTCTTAATTTTGTTAATAAATGGTGGAAAGTGTGCATTTCTTTTGGGGATTACACAGTAAGATGAGTCAATTTATTCCGATTTTCTACTTTCGTTTTCACGCATATCCGGTTGTATCCGGTGGAATTCTGAGTATTTTCACTTAGTTTATACGAAGTGTCTGCTGCTTTCTCTTCATAAATGGTGCTATACATTTACCTCCCACTCACATCATCCCTATTACAATTACCAATAGGACATTCATTACCATTTTATTTAGGTATATATATTTATAAAATAAACAGAAATATAAACTCAAAAAAACTGTGTAATCTTCATCATAAAAATGATTTTTGGAACATGAACATAATTGGGCAATTTACCGCAAAAATCTCCCAGATTGACATTTTCAAAACTGAACAGGTCCATTGGATACCCTACTTCAAGAAACTGACTGAATTGGCTCTTATGGTTAACATCAATTTTTCAGTGAAACATCTTGTCCATTGGGCCCACTTAGCTGAGAATGTGCATTCAATCCTGTCTGGATTCTCTAGTTGACTATTGTAACCAATGGAAATTAAGGATCAATCTTGATAAAACAAGTCATGGTTTTTAGCCGAACAAGGAGGAAATTTACCTCAAAGATGAATTTCTTGTTAAACACTGATAACATTGAAATAGTAGACAGTTAAACATATTTGGGATCACAATTGTTCTTCAATGGGAACCTGAAACATGCTTCAAATTGTATGGCAAATTGTATCTACTCTTTGTCAGTCTTTGAGAATGAAAATGCTTGATTTCAATTTCACAAATCGCGAATTGGACATGAAATTATTTGATACTTTTAATTCGACCTATATTAGCAACCACAACGCGCCACAGGCGCGTTGTTGCTTTTCAAGTTTAGGCGTGAATGACGTCATTCATTTTTACAATACCATGAAACAGAATTTCGACGCAATGAAAAACGGCGCACAAAAATGGGTTAAAAATCACGTGACTTCTGCCCCGCTTTCGCATAGCATCCTGGGAACAATACTATCCCAAAAGAAATGGTGAAATCACAGAATCGAAGTGGACCAACGGGATGGTTATGAAATTACCAACTTCAGTTTTTCTGAAAAATTCCTATGTGATTTAGGCCTATAGATTAGTTTCATTTTGACCAATTTGACCAGCGAAGACGTCATGACATGGTCCATGACGTCATTTGGCTTTGTGGGCCAGAATCCAGACACATTTGGTCTCTACCGGAAACACTGATTTCACATCACAAGACTATAGACGCAATTATATTTATCACATAATTTGGTCATAAAAGCAGTTTCATAATTATCGGTAATAGACACGTTTAATATCAGCGCGTGCGATGACGTCACGGCGTTCTTCAAATAACTTGCGATCGCTGTAGTTTATGATTGTTGTTTTCGATGAAAATTGCGCGTTGCTTCGGGTTTATTTGATCATGTGATAAAAGGTATCTCACACTCGTCCTATTTTATACGTAATTTATCAACCTCGTCCACTAAATTCTATTTGAGCCTCGGTAAACCTCGGCTCAAATCGAATTTAGTGAACTCGGTTGATAAATTCCGTATAAAATAGAAACTCATGTGAGATCCTCTATATATGAAGTGGCTTTAGCACTGAGGGCTCAAGAACGGTATGCCGCTCTTTAGCGATGAGGGCTAAGGAGCGGTATACGGCTCTTTATAGTCGGACACTGGAGATCGAGCAGTACGGATGATAATGTAAGACCGTTCTTTATCGCGCAAGGACCATGTTTAGCTAAATATTGGTATATACCGATGTACACCACTCCTGTGCCCCGTTCTTTGACGTTTGTCACTGAATAGCAGTATACCGTTCTTTAGTGTCGGCGATGAAGAGCGGTAGGCCCATACCGTTCCTTGGTACCAACCGCTAAAGAGCGGTATAGCCTACCGTTCTTAAGCGTAGTGATGTTCCGATAATGAAAAAGCTTATCGGACCGATTTCCGATAACTGGAGGCACAATCGGCCGATTTCCGATTCCGATTCCGATGTTTATATATAGTGTGCGTTTGTTCCTATAATGGACTTATATACACCCAATGCACTCCATATCCCGCATAGTTTCAAAGCCAAATACATCAAAGAAATATATACACACTGTCGTGACAGTATTTCTGCCGACGTCGGTTGTGTGCTTCCTTTGATGTATACCGGTAGTTGTTTTGACAAAGAGATCAAAGGTGCCGACTCAGAGTAACGTTATGACCATGTGTGGAACACTTGCATGCGGAGTAAAAGTCTTGATTGAATACTTGTAAGTTGTAACAATGTATGGAATGGCGATGATTATTAACTAAATTTTGATTGATGGATAATAAATGCTGTCTTATTTATCTGAGATTTCCCAAGTTTCCATTGGTCACACCTTTTATCTTTTAACAACTCGGAAGCTTTTATAGTTCCGCCTGCTCAATTTTTGTTTCGCAAGTTCAACGTGGAGCTAAGCGTATTTCATAGCATACGTTGTACAGACGAAAAAGCTAATTATGCCCCTACTAACGTTGATCGTTATTGAAGACAGTTCTGATAACAACTGTATTAATTCATTCAGTGTGTGCTTCAAGTTATTGACATAGCATGTGACGTCACATGAGTCATGACACGTGCTCTAGAGGAAGCCTCACTGTAATCAGGTCAGCTTTTTAATTAAAGCTTTCTTTGAATCTATTTCGTGTCAACGCGATTGAACCAATAACTTCATATTACACGGGATGTCGGGCATGTGTATTGCCATTCTTATAATATATCATCATATCAGACTGCTTTGATGATGCCAATGGCTTCTTTTTAGGCTGTTACAACTGCGTTTTACATTCAATACTACAGTTGTATTGCGTATGTTTATTAAAGCGTGCACATTGCGCTTAGATACTAGAACGTTTTTATTTATTTTGACAATCGGTAAAAGCCGATGTTCAACTGCGAGGTACGATTAATTTCCGATGGGCTATTATCGGCCGATGGCCGATTCCGATTCCGATTATCGGAACATCACTACTTAAGCGTATCAGACACAAAAAGATGAAGAGTGGTATACCACGTTAGCGTTTGGTACTAAAGAACGGTATAGCGTGTCAGGCCCATATAGCTAAAGAGCGATATACTGCTCTTAAGCCACGGCCTTATATGAGGGCGACGACACCCCCTTTTCGTACGCCGGATGCGGGGTCTGTTATGGCGTATTCCGGATGCCAGACCACCGTACGCCGGATGCCGTCGGGCACATATATCGGATGCCGGATGCTTCCATTGATAATTTTTCTTGACGTTAAACAGCAAAAACACAACGAAATTACGTCCGCTAATTTATATTTCTTTGCTCGGACACTCTATTTTCCACAATTTAGCTAATTATACGTCTCGTTATCACATCTGACATATCTAAATAGTGATAATTAATATATAGTACCTACATGTACTATTAAAATAAATCGCAATGCTGATCTGCGATATCGGTTTGTTATATTATCCGATATAGTTGTCGACCATCTGGTGTCTGCTTGGCAATAATTTTGAATATGTAATTTAAAATTTTTATTAAATTTTGAAAAATGTATTTAGAAGCCTGCATGTGACTTCAATTTAATAACACCATTAAAAAGTCTGAAACTCGCAGTTTTGGACTAAACGTCAACGGAGAAGACAATCTAAGTACAACCAGGGCAGTATTGACAAAAGAATATGCCCTTGGCCGCAAATGGCGAATGGGTTAAGACACTCGGAGTCTCGAACTACAGGTTCAAAGTTGCACTGAAGAGGCTTGCAAGAGATCCCGAGTATCCAAATGGAAGATTTTTACAGGCGGAGACGGAGAAAGAGTGGCATGGACATATGTACTGTATCGACATGGAATGCAGGGAGGCGACAAGTGCCAAATATTACAAGTTCACGGATATGAAATAATATGCTACAAAATATAATTGGGCGGGACCATGAGTGCCTGTGCCTCACAAATGCTTCAATAATTAATCACTGATCAAATTGCATGATATTGCGAGTGTGTGGTGTGACATGATGTGTTTGTAAACATGAATTATTATAATCTTAACTCCTAGAGTTATGTGAAACCCCCCCCCTTCGTACGCCGTATTCCATGCCCTGTTATGAGGTACGCCATATTCCGGCCCCTCTGTTAGGAGGTATGTATTCCCAAAATACCGGTATTCGTACGCCGACCTTCCAAAAAATGAAGTTTTCATATATTTTTATGTATTCCATATGGCTGTTAACTGGTATTCCGTATTCCACCCGTATTCCATGGGGTGGGGTGGGGGCCTCTAACATTGTTAGATTTATTATACTATACTGCACATGTATAAATTACTATAATGCTATACGTTTGTTAAAGGTACTCAATCCGAATCAACGCTCGCAATTTACTAGGGGGGGGGGGGGGGGGTAAAACATATTTGATTCGAGTCGAGGAACCCATCCATCACAGCTCAGAGTGTTCAAATATCGATGTTTGAAATCTATTATTTTAAATGGCCCAATAGACAGTCAACGAGAAGAATTTCATTGACCAAATTGCGGGTAAAGATGGATAACTCTAAAATCAAGTGGCTTTTTGTGTTAGATATTTGACAAACCGGCAAAATTTCGTTGAACAAAATGTTGATAAATAACAGGTTTTGTGGAATTTTATACTATAGTTGATTGTGCTTTTCGTTATATTTGAGGAATTATTAAGCGGCATTTCAAAACATGTTGTCGTTCTTAGTGGAATATGTGATGATATGGAGACCCTCTGATTGAGTACCTTTAATTTGAAATATTAAAAAGATGTTAGTTTTCTATTTGCGTGTCCCTGGTGTTCAATACTACCGTGTACGACCATGAACGGTCACCCAAGATTAGCTAGGTGGTTTTCGCACATGCCACTTCAACTTCTCCTCATTCAGTATATTATACCACTCCTGTCATTTGGAACATGGTCTATATGCCTTTCACCCCCACCCAATACGCCCTATCATGTCATTAACTCGCGGCCATATTAGATCCACCATGCAGGTCCGGTTCCGTGGTATCAGAGATTCATCCATGCAGCCCCGGTTGTTTTATTGCTACAGATCAAAGTTCTGGAGTAGCATATCCATATATGGAGATTTGAATATTCATGACTTCCATTTATGTCATATATATATGGAAATGCTACTCCAAAACCTTGAACTGTATCAGTGACTGTATCACTAAAACGACGGAACCGGACCTGGTGGATCCAATATGGCCGCGAGTAAGTTAGACAGGGCGTATACGGTGTATATGTATGATATGAGATCATACATTTAGTAAAAAGTTTAATCTTTCCGTAAAGCTGCTAAATCAAATCATTACCATCCAATACGGAGACTAATTCCAATACCTCATGCCAACGTTCACTTCGTTCCCAAGTCTGTTTTCAATAAATTTAATCAAATAGTATTCCGGATGCCGCCTCTCTGTTATGGCGTATTCCGGATGCCGGGGTCCATTTTAAGCCGGATGCCAGGGGGAGGGGGTCGTCACCCTCTTATATATACACATACACGCTTTATTGACCGTACTAACACGGGACATAAATCGCTTTTGTTAGAAGTTAGGAAACAGCGTATATAATGTATATTTGACTTTGATAAGTCTTTTAGTCACCAGTACGCAAATCAAAGCTTTATTACAATGACATAAATTAATGAGTAACACGCATAATACATATACAACTTTTTATATACCGGTACAATATGCACACAATAAATATGGGATCCTGGATCCCTCCCTACAAAAGTGTTGTTTGTTTGTTTCGTTTTCATTGTTCCTTTTTTGTTTGTTCTTCTTTTGACCTAGTGTGTATATATAAGATTGTATTCTTCATCATGTTTTCAAATGTCCTTTTGACTATCAGTTTGAATTTTTGACCTGCATGAGCTAATTCAGCTGCCTTCCACAATGTATACACTTAAATGCAATAAGAGACGTCTCTAAAGACCATTTTCTAGAAAAAATACAGACTGGATTCAAACAAGGGATGTTTTCTATTGACAAGAGCCCATGCAACTGTTCGTGCGAAAGATTTGCCCAGTGATATTTTAGGATAATGCGCTCATGTAGTCATTTATATTTGTCATAGATAAACGTGGGAAATTGCTAGGTTTAGTTTGGCATGGAGGTGTATGAGTTGCTTTAACGAGAGAGGTGGTGGCAGGGTGGTTGTACTGTAGTGTTCCGCGGAATTTGGTGAAAATATTCAACATTTTGAAATCCCATGCCGTGACACAGCTTGGAAACTACGTGTATAGATTGAAATTGTTGTGACAGTTTGATGTATTTGTGTGGTTGCTCAACTACATGTCACGTGCGATCATATTATTATATGGATCAGAAATTTGGATTGGTGATTTTTCATTACAAGCATTTCTCAGCGACCAGTCACCCTTTGAAAAAGTTCACAAAAGATACTGTAAACATGTGCTGGGTGCTCACAGAAAGACATCAAATTTAGGAAGCAGACATGAACTTGGGAGACAACCATTAGCAAATTTTATATTAAAATTAGCCCTTCAGGAAGTACATGATAAGATTAGAAAAACTACCAGAAGACCGTTTATTAAAAGAAGTATACACATTAGATAAAGAATTATCTAATCAGGAATATTGTCCTGGTATTCGGCTATTAAATCTTCCATGATTAATTTTAACATTGAACTGGATTGTATAACGGAAGACAATTTAGATGACCTGATCACAAGTTCTTATGAACGAGATGTTAACCCATCCCTTGGCAATAAAAATTTACTATGATCGGAATCATAAATGAGAGTTTTGGTTTTGAATTATAGCAGGGTTTCCGCTAGGGGTAGGGGAATGGGGCTGGTAGCCGTCAAGGGGAAAAATCCAGGTAAAAGTAGCCTGTTTTACTTTTAGCACTGGTTGAACTACTTTCGTTATATCGGCCAATAGAATCGTGTGAGAGTAGAAACGGCAGATTGTTTTGTTCCATTTCTGCCCAAGTGCCAAGTTATCAAACCTTATACATGTACCTGTAACTTTAAAATTAGTAAATTTATTAGATATATATTAATTTACGAAGTACATGTACAGAAAACCAGTAATTTTAATCCCGAGTTAAACTTGCTCGTTAATGTTAAAAGACTCACTGTGGAAGACACAGCAGATGTTTCGGATGCATAACGTAATCGGAATATATTAAGGCTGATTACATACAACCGCAATGTAACTAACCGACCTCAAAGGCATAGCTCCTAGCGATGTCAGTTCTGATCACTTCCTGTTTCAATTTAACAACGCGTTTAGAGTGTACACTCACAAGATATAAAATAAATTCACCTTTTAAAATTCCTTAGTACTATTCCAACAAAATTCAGAAGTTTTAAACATCTTTATACCTTTATAGACATGCAGTATGTCCTGGGGTATGGCAGGAGGGTAAAACTTGGCGAGGGGAACGGGGCCGTCAAGGGGACCCTGTGCCGGTATAGCGGAAACCCTGATTATAGAGTATACTGTATGTACTATTATAGACAAATGTACATAACACAAATTATTGGAATGTATGGGTCACAGGCATTTATATAAGAGAATGCACTGGTACAGGATATGTAATGCTAAACCACCACACCACAGCCTTGGGTTAAATGTGAAAGGTGTGACCTGAACATGGAATAATATAGCAGAGCGTCAACAAATCTCAGGAATTGTTTATGTTGAACACTGACCTCTCTATTAAACCAATATTAAACAATTATAATGACCTCAGACCATCTGAAGATATAACTCTGCAGCACAGATGTCCAAGTCTACTGCTAATATCATGTGATGTTTATTGTTGAATCTTTATTTTAAATTAGATACCATAGCCTTCTTTATCAGATTATTTGCACATTGGCATAAGAGACATCAGAAAATGATATAGTCTTATCAATAGCTCCAAAGGAATGGCATGGAATTGGTGAATTTGATTTAATGTTGCTCCAAACAGATTGACCAGTACATAACACAAGATTTTGGACCGATTTAAACAAATTTGGTGTGGTGATTCGGGGTACCCTTGGCAGAGTTATAATGGTGTTAGTTTTTCAAATTTTCAAACTTAAAAAATAATTGTTTTTAATTATTAAAAAAAAGGGAAACATTGGGAATCTTTTTAATCAACTTGTATCATAATTAAATCATCAATATCTAAATGAAAACAAGTGGTCAATCCGGACATCACAATAAGTGTACCATACTATGGTATAGGTACACATAGAAATCAAAATAAATTAATGAATCAATAGGGGCAAAGAGGGTGTCAAAATAAACCAATATAAAATGAGACATGGTATCAGACAGATGAAAGTATCAGGAATGTTGAGATGTGTTAATCTTTTAACTACAGAAATCCATGCAAGTGAATGAGGAGAAACCTGGAGATATAACAGAAGAATGATTAATTGAAATTTCAAATGAGAACATCCCTACAAATGAATAATAGACTATTCCAATTAAAACATTAGAACTGAATGGGACAGTCCATTGAATCATGATTGGGTTACAGCTTCACCACTATCATAGAGCTATGTTGTATATACAGTGGCTAAAAATAACTAATATTTCAATAAGAGATCACTTCTGCAGTCTCTCATATTGCAGTTAAGCTGCATTATTAGCTCAACTTTACTTTGTAAAGTTTGAGCTATTGCCATCATCAATGCCATGACTTTGTCGTCCGTCGTCTGTGTATGCGTGTGTACGTAAGGCGTCAACAATGCAGACTACAGGTCGTACCTTTGGTCGGATCATTATGAAATTTGTCATAGCTGTTGACATGAACATTTAGACCCGAATGATTAATTTTGGGGTCATTCGGAAAAAAAACATGGCCGCCAGTGGCCATATTGGATTTCAAAATTCAATCCATTAGCACGGGCTACAGGCCGTACTGTTTGTCTGATCATCATGAAATTTGTCATGGATGTTAATATTGACATGTAGATGGGAACGAGTCATTTTGGGGTCATTCGGCCCAAAAACATGGCCGCCAGCAGCCATCTTGGATTTTACTCTTTGTATGACTAAATTCTTTAGCACGGGCTACAGGTCGTACTGTTAGTCTGATCATCATAAAATTTGTCAGGAATGTTAATAATGACATGTAGATGGGAACGAGTCATTTTGGGGTCATTTGGCCAAAAAACATGGCCGCCAGCAGCCATCTTGGATTTTACTCTTTGTATGACTAAATCCTTTAGCACGGGCTACAGGTCGTACCTTTAGTCTGATCATCATAAAAATTGTCATGGCTGTTGAAATTGGAATGTAGATGGGAACGAGTCATTTTGGGGTCATTCGGACAAAAAAACATGGCCTTCAGCGGCCATCTTGGATTTCAAAATTTAATCCATTAGCACGGGCCACAGGTCGTACTGTTTGTCTGATCATCATGAAATTTGTCATGGATGATAATATTGACATGTAGATGGGAACGAGTAATTTTGGGGTCATTCGGCCAAAAAACATAGCCGCCAGCAGCCATCTTCGATTTTACTCTTTGTATGACTAAATTATTTAGCACGGGCTGCAGTTCGTTCCCATCTACATGTCAATTTCAACAGCCATGACAAATTTTATGATGATCAGACTAAAGGTACGACCTGTAGCCCATGCTAAAGGATTTAGTCATACAAAGAGTAAAATCTAAGATGGCTGCCGGTGGCCATGTTTTTTGACCGAATGACCCAAAAATAACTCGTTCCCATTTAGTCATACAAAGAGTAAAATCCAAGATGGCTGCTGGCAGTCATGTTTTTTGGCCGAATGGCCCCAAAATGACTCGTTCCCATCTACATGTCATTATTAACATTCTTGACAAATTTTATGATGATCAGACTAAAGGTATGACCTGTAGCCCGTGCTAAAGGATTTAGTCATACAAAGAGTAAAATCCAAGATGGCTGCTGGCAGTCATGTTTTTTGGCCGAATGGCCCCAAAATGACTCGTTCCCATCTACATGTCATTATTAACATTCTTGACAAATTTTATGATGATCAGACTAAAGGTACGACCTGTAGCCCGTGCTAAAGGATTTAGTCATACAAAGAGTAAAATCCAAGATGGCTGCTGGCAGTCATGTTTTTTGGCCGAATGGCCCCAAAATGACTCGTTCCCATCTACATGTCATTATTAACATTCTTGACAAATTTTATGATGATCAGACTAAAGGTACGACCTGTAGCCCGTGCTAAAGGATTTAGTCATACAAAGAGTAAAATCCAAGATGGCTGCTGGCGGCCATGTTTTTTGGCCGAATGACCCCAAAATGACTCGTTCCCATCTACATGTCATTATTAACATTCTTGACAAATTTTATGATTATCAGACTAAAATTAGGACCTGTAGCCCGTGCTAAAGGATTTAGTCATACAAAGAGTAAAATCCAAGATAACTGCTGGCGGCCATGTTTTTTGGCCGAATGACCCCAAAATTACTCGTTCCCATCTACATGTCAATATTATCATCCATGACAAATTTCATGATGATCAGACAAACAGTACGACCTGTGGCCCGTGCTAATGGATTAAATTTTTAACTCCAAGATGGCCACTGGTGGCCATGTTTTTTGTCCGAATGACCCCAAAATGGTTCGTTCCCATCTACATTCCAATTTCAACAGCCATGACAAATTTTATGATGATCAGACTAAAGGTACGACCTGTAGCACGTGCTAAAGGATTTAGTCATACAAAGAGTAAAATCCAAGATGGCTGCTGGCAGTCATGTTTTTTGGCCGAATGACCCCAAAATGACTCGTTCCCATCTACATGTCATTATTAACATTCTTGACAAATTTTATGATGATCAGACTAAAAGTAGGACCTGTAGCCCGTGCTAAAGGATTTAGTCATACAAAGAGTAAAATCCAAGATGGCTGCTGGCGGCCATGTTTTTTGGCCGAATGACCCCAAAATTATTCGTTCCCATCTACATGTCATTGTTAATATCCATGACAAATTTTATGATGATCAGACTAAAAGTAGGACCTGTAGCCCGTGCTAAAGGATTTAGTCATACAAAGAGTAAAATCCAAGATGGCTGCTGGCGGCCATGTTTTTTGGCCGAATGACCCTAAAATTACTCGTTCCCATCTACATGTCAATATTATCATCCATGACAAATTTCATGATGATCAGACGAACAGTACGACCTGGGGCCCGTGCTAATGGATTAAATTTTGAAATCCAAGATGGTCGCTGGCGGCCATGTTTTTTGTCCGAATGACCCCAAAATGACTCGTTCCCATCTACATTCCAATTTCAACAGCCATGACAAATGTCATGATGATCAGACTAAAGGTACGACCTGTAGCCCGTGCTAAAGGATTTAGTCATACAAAGAGTAAAATCCAAAATGGCTGCCGGTGGCCATGTTTTTTTGCCGAATGACCCCAAAATGACTCGTTCTCATCTACATGTCAGTGTTAACATCCGTGAAAAAATTTATCATAATCCGATCAAAGGTACGACCTGTAGGCCGTGCCAAAGAATTTAGTCATGCAAAGAGTAAAATCTAAGATGGCTGCCGGTGGCCATGTTTTTTGGCCGAACAACCCCAAAATTACTCGTTCCCATCTACATGTCAATATTAACATCCATGACAAATTTCATGATGATCAGACGAACAGTACGACCTGTAGCCCGTGCTAATGGATTGAATATTGAAATCCAAGATGGCCACTGGCGGCCATGTTTTTTTCCCGAATGAACCCAAAATGACTCGTTCCCATCTACATGTCAATGTCAACAGCCATGACAAATTTCATAATGATCCGACCAAAGGTACGACCTGTAGCCCGTGCTAAAGGAAATTGTTGACGCATCACGCACACACACACGCACACACACACACGCACGACAGATACCAAGCCATGGCAATAGCTCAAACTTTTCAAAGTAAAGTTGAGCTAATAATGACATGTAGATGGGAACGAGTCATTTTGGGGTCATTCAGCCAAAAAACATGGCCGCCAGCAGCCATCTTGGATTTTACTCTTTGTATGACTAAATCCTTTAGCACAGGCTACAGGTCGTACCTTTAGTCTGATCATCATAAAATTTGTCATGGCTGTTGAAATTGGAATGTAGATGGGAACGAGTCATTTTGGGGTCATTAGGACAAAAAAACATGGCCGCCAGTGCAGTGTAGTTTCCAGTAATTATTTGGGGACACCTGTTTATATGCCAAAGTCATATCCGAAGGCCGCAGACCTACATGTAAGTTGGGGAGGGTATGGGGTGGCCTCCCCCTTGAACTACATGTACATACTGCCATAAAATGACAATTTATTGCTTTATTTGATGATTTAGTGTTAGTTGTGTTTGTTTTATAGTAATAATGGTCAAAAAACTAATTATCTGAGGCCAAATTCGGCCAAATTCGCTGAATTGAAGCCTGCAGGCCATACCAGTGATGTTTACCCAGCTAGATTGACACCAGTTGATCACGAAAATGCAAGAAAAATCATAGGTCATGTGTTTACTTTTTAAAATAAATCCCCAAGTGTACGACAGGGCTATCTCACAGCCAAATTTGATCTGGAAAAACCCAAATCTACAACAGCTAGTTAAATACATTTCCCGCTCACAAAAATCCGTTCCCCCATTCATTCACCAGTTTAAATTATTTAGATATTATGTACAAATCAAATAAACGCGATGTCATCCTTTAATAACATGTCGCATGTATCAGGTGAAGGTCATTCTTCAGTTACCTTCACCTTTAGGGTTCCACGGTGTACTCGCTCCCCGACTCTAGAACACATTTAGCTCCCTGATTCCTACAGGTCGTACCTTTGGTCTGATCATCATGAAATTTGTCATCGATGTTAACAATAACATGTAGATGGGAACGAGTTAATTTGGGGTCATTCGGCCAAAAAACATGGCCGCCAGCAGCCATCTTGGATTTTACTCTGTGTGTCAGTGTGTGTGTGACTAAATTCTTTACTGCTCATTTGTACACTCCTTTTTAATCTCTCTATTCATAGCTCATCACAAAAATATTACCTTCTTTACAAAGTTGAGCTACAGTGTCATTGACACTTTCATTGGTAGTTAATTGTAATCTACCTGGGTTATCAAAAACTCAAATCTGTTCAATTCTTAGTTGAAAAAGGGCCATAACTCTGGTATAACAAATCAGATCTAACCCATATTCGAACTTGATCTGTATTTTGAGTTGAGAAACTCATACAAAATTTGGTTCCTATCAGTTGAAAAATTGTAGATTTATCGAAACATGCATGAATTCTATGTCAAAGGGCCATAACTCCATTAAAAAATATCGGATCAAACCCATATTCGAACTCGATATGTATTTTGGGCTGAGCAACTCGCATACCAAATTTGGTTACGGTCAGATGCATTTTTTTTAGTTATGGCAGCATGCATGAATTCTAAGTTGAAAAAGGGCCATAACTCTGTAACAAAATCTCGGATCAAACCCAAATTAGAACTCGATCTGTGTTTTGGGCTGAGAAACCCATATACAAAATTTGGTTCCGATCGGATAGAAAATGTTGAGTTATCGCATTACTCGTAAAGTGTCTACGGACAGACAGACGGACAGACAGACGGACCAACGACGAGTAGTCAATCCGGGCAACGACACTATGTTTACCATACTATGGTATGGGTAAACATAAAAAGGAACTGAACAGTGACAATATACGTCCACAAGCCTATTTTTATCATAGTAAATGCCGTAAATCTCATATCCTTCATACCCGGTTAAGATTGAACTGCAGCCACCTGAGTTGTGATCCAGGGGGGGGGGGGGGGGTGACAGATAATCATGTAAAAATTCCCCCCTTCTGTTTATGTGGGAAACTTGAGACAACTTAAGTAACACTATCTCTTTGAATGTACATTTTATCAAGAGCTCAGAAGAGAACTATATGACTCCCTACCCAACGTTGCCCTATCTGAGAATACTCTAATGCAGGGATCAAGGGAGCTTATCCTTCGCGAAAACAAAAAAATATTTAGTGCAGTACAGACATATTATGAAAACAAAATGATTTCCATGATTTGTACGGATAACAAATTGCTTTGGATTCCGGCCGCGTTATATATGTGGCAGTACGATATTCCCCATTATATATGTAGTATTAAAATTAAATATCTTCAGATAATGATTATTTTGTATGTTACTTACTTGTCACTATTCTGTATATACGTGAAATATGATTCCACATGAAGGATGCTGCGATATTCACAGTGAACACCATTGAAATAGGAATTGGCCATTGCGATTGACCCCCTCCCATGGAGCCTGATGTATGCATATTACTATAGACGAGCATCATTTTTATCATGCAACAAGTGCCAACAACTCAATTATTGAAAACTCCCCACCACTGTCATCATTTTACAATTAATCTGTCCCCCCCCCTGTCTTCTACTTTCTCACCCCCTCTCTCTCTCTCCCTCTTGCTATCCCTAACACTATCTTCTCCCCGTTTCCATCCCTAACTCAAACTTAATAATTATATATATCCATTTCTCCTAAAAAACATTATTTCAATCCTTTCCCGTCTGATCTATACCCCTCCCTCACTAATTATTGGGGAAGGGGCATGTCGCCAAAGAGGAGAAGACTTCATAATCATATTCATATAACTTATAGGGCTTGTTGTCTGATCCTCATTTCCATACATTATTTTATTATATGACTGGCATTATTTTCACTAAATACCACCATTGTTTGGTGGTGGTTTTCCGATAAATCGGATCATGATAGTATCGGGATCCGATTCCAGATCATGCGTGTCTGAATCAGAACGAGGCTCGGACTATTTTCAATTGAGAAATTTAATCTTAAAATTGTTGTTGATTAAATGGTTGCGATTCGTTAATTAAATTTGAATTCGATCAACTGATCCCCTTTAAAAAAAAAAAAAATTCAGATTGTTTGTAATAATTAAGTTCAATTTGTCATATAATAAACATATTATTACTACAGTGAAGTGATCTGAGTCTCCACATCACGTCTCGTTGAGAAGGTGAGATCCCAGATCAGACTCGTAGCCTGCGGCAGCTCGTCTGATCTGGGATCTCACCTTCTCAACTCGGCGTGATATGGAGACTCAGATTAGGTTAGGGTGAGCCACTGATCGATCTATAAATATAATACTAGACCGATCGGGCTAAAATAGATTGATTGGTCTTCCTGGCAGAGTGCTCCGTCACTGTTGTAAGACTAAGAGAGTGAACTCTAAATTTCTTGAATGTTGAAATTTTGTTTGTTTGAAATTGAAGACTTGTAGCCTAAAATTAGGCTAAATCATGTTTTAAATTATAATATTGAATATTCCCAGTAAATAATTATTTCGTGTCTTTCAGTTTCAGTACGACAGTGGTTTTAAAAGAAATCAGAATTTTTTGTTCAAAGTATTGGTTGAAAGATAAAGGTCATTTGTACTACTAGTACTACTACTTGCAAACTAGTACATTACCTGCAAGCGTTGGGTTGAAATTGAAAAACATTATGAGTTGGCAACTGATCAGATTCAGGATAAATTTGTGAATCGGTAGGTTCCCAATGGCACATTTCATGGTTGCAGTATCAATTCAAGCAGTGCCCAGTTCAATAGCATACTACGGATATAACGGTAGGCCTATATAATTTGATCATTGATTAATATGTGATGTTTTTGTTCAGATCCACTCAAAACGGTTGGCGATTAGTTTCACTTCCCGTTGGTTTTGAACCTCTGACTCATAGACTGGTACCCTGTCCCAACTCCAGCTACTCGCTACGGGCGAGTAGCTGGAGTTGGGACAGTACGCTACGGGCGAGTAGCTGGAGTTGGGACAGGGTACCAGTCTACTGACTCAAGCTGTACACAGCGCCATCTACGCTCATGCTATCCCGCGTAGCATAGGGGCCTGAACCATAGTCTTGATTGACAGCCGTCTTGTTCCAATAGACGTCTGATAAATACATGTTATCGCTGCAGTGAATTGATCTGGGGCGAAGTATCACGTCGAGTTGAAGAGGTCAGATCGCTGGATCAAACGAGCCGCCGCAGGCGTCGAGTTTGATCCAGCGATCTGACCTCTTCAACGAGACGTGATGCGAAGCCCAGATCAATTCACTGCAGCGATAACAGGTTTATTATATGACACGCCTTTTTATTTACATAACACTATTTCTTATGTCATGATTTATGAAATGGAACCCCATGTAGGCTACAGTGACTGGGAACAAGAATAAACAAGGAACTATTTTTTTTCGGGGAAATCCCCAAGATGTGCGCATGAATACAAATAACAAAGTTTGTGAATAACGGTAACAATTCCAACGTTCGAAATGGCAAGATTGTTATTCAGAATCGCTGTCTATGACACGAATTCGGCGTCGCTTCTGTGGAATTGGACATCCATAGTAATTCTTGACCGAAATCTCACAGTTCTTTATGGTGGCACCGTCGAATGTTCCGCGGATCGCATGTTTGTCTAGTGTGTTCACTTGCTGGTTGACACGGATTTCACGAAATGGAGAACTTTGAGTTTGAGTAGAAGGAACTGCACATGGATTATTTACTGCAGGAGCACTGGATACCGGAGCTATAGATACGCTGGCGGATCTACTCAGGATATTACTCATGGTTTGTTGCATTTCATTAGATGCCACTGCATAATTGTTTATACTTTGCACATTTCGGTGCCCAGTCAATTGTTGGATAGTTGTCGGTTGAACCCCAGCATGCAATAATCTGGTACATGTCGTTTTTCTGGCACTGTGATTAGTTTTCCGACCAGGTAGTTCCGCTTTTTCCGCCATATTTTTCATTATTTTCCGCAACGAATTCTCTCCCAATGCTTGGTCCTTATACCAGAACACCGACTCTGGACGCCGCATATAGTTTATTGCAAGATAAAATGGACTTTCAGCATGACACATTTCAGACGGTCGATGGCTTTTAAATTCAATATACGCTTGAATTGGGCAATTTTCAGGATCATTCTCAAGCTCAAACTGCTTCGGTCGAAACGCTCTTTGGTCATTTGTGGCTCCTGTTCTTGTTTTTGTCTCTCTTTCTGTGAATTCGAGATATCTTGTCCCGTTTTCATCTCTTTTCAGTTTGATGTCACCCCACCGAAGCTTCCGGTTTTCCAAACCACCACGTAATCCAAACATCTTCGTGTTTTGCAACCACATTTTATTCTGCAATTGACGAGGACTTGAATTTCCAATACAACCTTTGTCCTGTAATATTTGTTCCTCACGCTCAGACAGTGGTTCTGCTGCATTTGGTCTTGCGCCAAGGCCCTTCTGCTTCAGCTCCTTCCGTTTGGAAGCCAAGATTGCTCTTGATGATTTAAATTCTCTATCAGAGATGATGTCGAAGTCATAGCTCTTCTCTGATAGATACCGCGCTATAGATCTATGATAACTGGTCAGTGTGTCGGGTTCATACTCTGAACCATCAGCTTTTCTTATTGATAGAAGAAAAGTCGATAGGTGGTTGTCAAGTTCTGTGGGGGGTAGCTCTGTCACCGCACGCATCTCATCCTTCGCTACCAACCATTGACGGAAATAGCGTGCTGCTGATTCTGTTTTCCTGGTTGTATTTTTATTTCTCATTTTCTTTTCATATTCATTTGCATCTTCCTCCGATATATTCATGAAGGTTGGCGCATTCCTTGATTGAATTATGCTATTAGTGTTTATACCGTTAGGTGTACTGGTAGATGTGGTTGTAGATCTTGAACTTGTTGATGGTCCGATACATTCAGGTAGGGTGTTTGAGATAAGATCAGTTACACTCACCAGTCCTTCGATTTTGAGGCGCGCAATTGCGCTTGCGCGCCTTGGCGCACGCGGATCTAAAAACCAGCGAGTTATTAAATGCGCACGCCGAAAAATTTAAATGCGCGCGTCGGAATTTGCAGCCAGTGAACTAGATTTTAACAAACAGCACATCAATGGTTAAACGCCGACAAGACTATTCACCGTGTATCTTTCTCAGTAGCGATGACGTTGATTACGAACATAATAACAAAGATCAAAGCGGCCGCCGGCGTCTTTCTCACTCAATGATTGGGGTACATCTCGTCACAACTGCTGCACGTGCGAGTTCCCGCAAAAAACAGTGTCAATTCTTTGGCAGCCTCGTTTGATGTTTCGGCATGCGTGATTCGCCGATTCATTTGAATATTATTGGCATAGATTAGGTTTTAAGTTTAACTATTCTTCGAAGCTATACTTCGAAGCCAGTATCTCTCGACTCGGAGAAAAATGGACATTGGAGCCTCCTCAAATACCGACTATATCAAAACGAAAGAGAGCCCCGGTTGATTCGTCGGATTCCGGTGAATCTGATTGCGGTAACGATTCCACTTCCGAGTTTGAAGTTTTAAGCGACTGCGAGTCTGGTGAGCATGCGCTCTCAGACGCGGAAGTGGACTCATTACCGTGATTAGATTCACCTGGATTGCCAGATAATCGGATTATTGTGGACTAGATATTGTACTACAATATAAACATATGTTTTTATTTCTGTTTTCACTTTAAGTTGCCAAAGGCACACTTGGAATTACACGTGTGTATCATTATAATTGTGTTTGTCTTTATTCAGTAATCATTTCATCCATGTTAATTTGAATTGTGCTCCCGCAAAAAAAGGCGCGCGCAAATTCCAAAAGCTCCGAGCGATATATCGCGCACCTACGTTTTCCAAATTCGAAGGACTGCACTCACACTAGTCACACTCACAGCAGCATGAGAAGGTGCAGGTAGGTTGCCAATGGTGTTAATACTATTACTAGTAGTAGATGTGGTATCATCAGAAACTTCTCTGTAACTGTTACTAGTAGTGCTGACTATTGGACTCATAGGCTGCTGACTTTGCTGAATTGCTGAGAGTGAAAATCCATTCAATGAGAAAATCGAGTCTCTGTCATCTGAACCTAAACCTGTTCCATTAAGCTCACATTGTGATGCTACTTCACAGTCAAACTGACCATAATCACCCAGGAATAACTTTTCTAATTCAAAATCATCCGAGATATACATTTGTTACACTTTGATTAATTATTTATAGTATAGCCTTAATATAACGATAACCGGAACAAGCTGTTGTTAGCAGACGAAACTATCAACAAATAGTTGTTCCCTAGTTTTCAAATCGAGCACACCCAGTTCCGAACGCTCAGTGTAAAAAAAGTTTACATTTACGCATGCGCGATTGGTCGGAAGTCATTCGAACACCTCTTTTGCGTTGGGCAGTACAGTCGAACACACCGTCTAATAAATAGTCCGTGTTTTTACTGACATGCGCAGTATGCGAGATGAGGAAGGGTGGTATGACATCGGATCAAACTGCAGCTGATCCGATGGTCCGGAAATGATCGCTATACAATAGCGGTATTGGGGAGAGAAAAACGATAGTCATATAATAACAGCTGCGGCCATCTTAATTTAAGATTAAGCTCCGCCCCTCGACATCTACCGGCGCTTTGTTGGGATGACATTAACTAACACGAACACTGACTTCCGGGTTGATAACACGTTTTTCGAAAACAATGGATCTAAATTAAAAATCAAGATTAAATCTACTTGAAAACGAAATGACACAAGACTAAATCATAAAATTTAACATCATTGAGTAAAAGCACAAGAAAAGAGAGTGCGCGCTCCGCATATCGAGATATATCGATCGAATTGATGGATGCACGATATTGGGCAATAAATTATAAACTGACTCAGTTACTGAATTCACTAACTAACGGATCACAAAATCTATTTGTTATTGTAGGGCCATTAATGCCCTATTCTATATCTGATGACAGTGTACATTTAGCCTATATTTACTATATATCTACTACCGGTATATATTTACCTGCTATTTTATAGATATTAAAATATTACAAAGTGATTTACAGAACACAGGACCGTATACAATAATTACATGTCTTTGCAAGGCTTGCAAATGGAATTAAGGGCGACGGTCCCTCGTTTGGCATGAAAGTACTGCAGTTGGTCGATTCCAGTGTCACATATATATATATAGTCGGTGTTGCCAGCGTCGGCATCGTTCAAAGGCTGTTTGTCTACTCACCACCAGTTAACATCAGTGAGATGAATCCCGATCACTAAGTGTTGTGATAACACACTGTGATAATGAACCATTTGCATCAAATGTTTGTTTTGAAAGAACCCCTTTTAATTAGTCTTCACTTACCTTAAGTGCCGTTCAGTTGTCAAAACATCGTGTCATTCTTTACCCCTGTCCACGCATTTACATAATTAATTAATAAACACATGTTTTGTTGATCAAAATCTTTAATAATATATCATCAAAGAACATAAAAGAACATAATCACTATTAACAATTTCGGGACAACCCGCCCTCATTTATCGGGACAACCCGCCCCCAAAATAGCAGAGGGGCGGGTTGTCTCGGGGGCGGGTAGTCCCGTTCCCGTCCAGATCAGATCAGAGCCTGGTTGAAATGCTACGGTGTGGCGAATCATACTCGTCTGCGAGCGACGGTCAGAACTGATGCTATATACGCATGGTTCTATTAATGGTTTGTATTTTGATGAGGTAAACTGCTCGTAACCTCCATTGTAGACAATTTCACACCAGGTTCTATTCATAAACAAATTAGAAATTTGGCATAAGGAACTGTAGTAAACAAATGACTAGATCATTGAGACTCGGGCAGACATATACGGGTAATCCAATGTTAATAATGTAATGAGGCAGCATGTTTAACACAACCTTTATTATTAAACATTATAAAGTTAACATATTAAAGACATATTATGGACTTGTTCGGGCACGTGAAACTGATAAGTTAGTATTCAGGCACAATGCCAACTGGGAGAATGTAGCATTCTACTATCAGAGGCTCAGAGCCAAAAATCTGAAACAAATCGACCGTACCAGTCCATTGAAAACATCGCCTGAACTATGCTCAAATGTAAATATTTATGACTAGATTCGGGATGCAACTATCAACGATAAATTTACAAAAATAATTCCGCCAGCGAAAGTCACTGCATTTCAATAATATATAAGAATGACGGTGTGTGTTGTGAATTTTGAAATAATATTTGTAAAATGTAACTAAGTACTTTGAGGAAGATTATTCACCATTTCTATTTGGTCACCCTACTGGAGTGTTTCACTTTAAAATTTAAAGAAATATGGTCGAAATGCAAATGAAAGAAATAATGTTGAATGAGGCCAGAAAATAAAGATGCTTTGTTTCCATGCATCGACCGACCCTAAAAAATAACCCGCCGACCCTAAAGTGTTTATTGATATTTGGAGAAAAAGTTTTCTAAATTTTTTATTTCTGTTTTTACGACTAATGCTCATAAATATTGATGATTATTAGTGTACAAAACACATGGCTTCTAATAACATATCCCTGTGAAAAGTGACGTGAAGTGTGTGATGGGTTGTGGATTGATGGGCATGAATTTTGCAATTTTAATTTTATGAGAGTGGATCCCATGCCTGGCTGCTTTACCTGTATGCCTTGTTTCGGACTTATGGAACATACTCTTGGGTTCCAAATAAACTTGCATGCATATTTGTTATGTTATTTGGAAATCTGCCCCTGCATAGTGGTTATTTGGGCAGCCCTGGGAATTAAGGAAAATTTGCCTAGGTGAAAGAAATCAGCCTAGGCAAAAACAGATTTTACCTAGGCAATTTTCCAACAATATTGCCATCTCAAATCAATATGATTCAATAATAACCTGAAATGCTTAGTTATTTTGGAGAAAATTTCCAGGCCACTACTCGTCATATATATACATTCCACAAAGCATCTCCAAAACTAGTGCCCTTATGGGTAGCTAGTTAATGGCCCAGTACCATGGAATCAATTTTAGGACAATATATGTAAATAGTGATTTAAGGAAGTCATTTTGGCTAAAGAGGTTCTATTTCTGATAGACACAAATCAATTTTAGTAACCCAATGAACTTGTTTTACCTAGGCAATATAATTTCCTAGGCAAACTTATTTTGCCTCTGCTTTTACCTAGGCATTGCCTATTGCCTAGGTCAATTCCCAGGGCTGTTTGGGTCTGCTAGTTTATTAATTTTGAGGCTATGCAAATTGAAAACAGCACAAACTCAAGATTTGTATATGATTCTGATACCAAATTGATGAGCTTATAACTTTATGCATGTACAAGTTCAAGTATATTGCATACATGTGAACATTTAAATATTGAATAAACACCACATGACACATATTTTGTTTATTACCATGTGTGATTGCTTGGCCTATATTGCATGTACTATACAAATAATTGTTTATTAATAGTTGATGTTTTGCTCAGTTTCCCCTGTGGTATTTTTTGGGTCTGCACTGTTATTAACTTGCAATGGAATCCCCCCCCTGCACTTTTATTTGGAGCCCGAGAGTACAGATAGGAACACTATCAACAATCATGGTGGTGTGTATCTGTACAGTAATGCCATAAGTAATTGACTCTATCTACAGCAGAGTTATGGGTAACTTTTCAGGATTTAGTACTTAGGGCATTACTGTAAGTATATATACATGTACTAGTATAGAGGTTATCACCACATATGGTAGGGGTACAGCTACTGTTTCCAAAAACCAGGCATGCTAGGTTGGGTGTACTGGCTACCTCCATACAATGGGATGTAGTCGTCACAATACAAGTACAGTATTATAGTCGTGTCATGGGTAAAATTATAAAAAAGTTAGTGACATCAATTTCGTACCAAGTTGATAGCCAACTTTAGGAAAATGTGGTATGTGAATATTAAATAAAAAACATTCTTAAGTATGAAGTACCGGTAAGTTTGATCTTTCATCAATCATAATGTATATTTCCACTGTGTTTATAATCAAGCAATACTTTTCCCACGACACAAGTTGGCATTTTATGTCTCTTCAGTCGAGGTGATTCAATATTTCTGCAGCTGGATAAAAAATATCAAAAATAAAATAGAAAAAAAAATCCCTACCTACCTACAGCCCTCTTTATTCAGATTGTTTGGCTTCGGCAATACACTACGGCAACAGTATGCAGTGGCCTAGTTTGCTTCAGCAAATTGCTTCGGCATTGAATGCTGATTGCCGTAGGCAATTATGAAGGCTGTACCTACCCTAATTTTTTCGCTCCATTATCGGAATCATACTCTTTTTTTTTTTTGCCTGACAAATATATTTGTGTTTAAAGAATACAAAAAATGTCAATATAATTTAATATATAGATAATTAAATAAAATAATATATATTGAATTAATTAAAAATAAATTAACAATTTAACATGCTGACCAGTTAACACAATTAGTGACAGTAATCATTATTTCATTATTTAGGATCCATTGAATGAGACTGGACTTGTCTTCAGTTGTTCAGTGATCAACAATCAGCAGAAAAATTTAATCTTTAAAAAATAAGTTAAAATAGTAATTTTGGGTTCTTAAATACGTTCCACATACCGCAGAAAAGAGATTTTGTTCACCTACATGGTGTTACTAAAATAATCTTTAGGAACTCCATATTAAGGTTGATTTAATGAACTTTATGAAGCTATGGGGGGGGGGGGTAAAATAATATAAATTGCAACAAAAATGGTAAATAAAATAAATTTCATATGATTTGAGTGAATAGCATATACCACTCACACACTGACTCAAGTAACCAAACATTCGTCACAATCAGAGATGGACATGTATGTCCTTTTGTAGCCATAAACACATTTTCAACCGTTGAACTTGACCACCGGGGTTGCTGGGTGCACGGAAATCTTCCGAAATTGGTTGGCCCATAATGTTTTATAAGTGCAATCTAAGTCGTTCTAGCTGAAAATGTGTTTTAACATTTGTAAGTCATATCCATATAATTGAGCGTCTTACTGTATAGTATTATTCAATAAATTTGACAGTTTGTGCTATAATTCGTTAACAATTGCAACAACTTGCTCGTAAAAATTTAAAATGGTGAAGTTTGTTTACCACGTTGGATAGGTCAAGGGTCATTGGCGAAAGGTCGAGGTCACTAGCTGTTCCCTGACGCCTAAAGTGTATGCTTGGCGTCAGGTAAGCCGTATGCTTGGCGTCAGGTAAGCCCTGCCTGAACTCTGTCTTGCAGTTTGCCTCTGACTCTGAGCAGGAAACTTAAAGGTACTCGACCCGTAAAGAGGGTCCCCATCTCAACAGATTCCAACAACAACAGTCCGATCAGAGGGTCCTATATTACTATTTCTTTGGCTTTGGGGGTAAAAAATATTTGATTCGAGTCGAGGAACCCATCAAACAAAGCTCAGAGTTATTAGATATTGATTTTTGAAAATTCTTATGTTCTCGAGATGAGTACCAATAACTGCCGTCAATTTGGTAACCTGCTCGAGATTTTACGCCAAAATTCTATTCAAACAGACAAGGATGGATAACTCTATAATCAAGTGGGTAATAATAACGAATGTTTGACTATCTTCTGGGCCAGAAAGAATTCCCGATAATGAAAAATAATAGATTTCTAAAATCGATATCTAACAAATCTGAGCTTTGATGGGTGACTTCCTCGACTCGAATCAAATATTTTTGACCCCCGAAGCCATTGAAATAGTAATTGAGAGGAGTTTTATCGGGTTGAGTACCTTTAAATATATTTTATGATATTTATGATCCTTGCTCTGAGTGACCATTCGGCAAACCTCGTCAGATTCCGTCACCGTTTCGCAGAGGTTTCGTTTATGAATGTCTGAGTGACGCCATATAGACTAAAAATCCTTCCTTCATCTATGGTGACGCTATAGGTTACAAGCAACTAATTATATAGGATACGCTTCTTGAATTTGTGTTGGGGAACTCGAGTCCGCATAAAAAACAAGTCTGGCTGTTGATTGGTTGATTATCATTGAGGGAAATATCCCTAAGCGGGAACATAAAATCATAGCCTACGTAAATATGGCGATCATGAATGTATGGATGTCCAGGAAGAGTCTGGTGGGGTCCCGATGTTATGGAAGGGGTCTGGGTATTTTTATGCTGCTATTTTTGTGCAGTAAATGGGGTAGTTGTGGAAATGCAAGATTATCGTTTGAAAACAATACCGAAAAGGGCGCGTTTGACGTCGCAGACTGGTGCAGCGGATGACGTTCTAAAGGAAAATTGACCACTTTAAGTTCAAATAAGCTTAACCCATCGCCGGCGGGACTTTTAGTTAACACTGTCGCCTATGTGAAATAATTAGGTGTTTGTAACCTACAGGCAGAAAATTCACATTTTTCAAATATCGTTCAGTGCAGCGAATTTAGAAGCACTAATAAACAAAGTATGTCTTGTTTTGTTGAGCTATTGTATTATTACGCCCTACCGACCCATTTTCAGATTATGCGAGACAATTATTAACCCTCTGTCGCCGGAACTTCAACTTTTTCCGGAGACCTAATTTTATGAAAATCATCAATTTTGTGCATATGGGTGGACCTTTAATGTTCAAAATAGCACGATCGAGGTGATGGAAGTTTCTATAATAAGAATTCGACTCAAACTCCTAAAAAAGTACTGAAATTTAAAGGGACATCTGCCTATCATTGAACCAAATCATCGTCGGATGGTGAAATTTTGAGGGGGGGTGTATTTCAAATCCAATTAAACATTGTACTGTTAGAAATGAGATAAATTCCTTAAGGCGTATGGTAGATATACGTAACTAGTTTTCAAAACTTATACATATGGCTTTATATCGTGTACGTTATGCACACGAGTCGGATTTTACAAATTAAATTATGATTAAAAACCGTAAATTTTGGGTGTGGTCACATTTGTGGTCATAATATTCCCATTAATGAGTGGATGGACATGGGACATGCGACACTGCGCAGTATATATGTCTATGACAAGCATTACACGAGACATTAGTATATTTTCTGCTAAACTGTGCTTTCAGAGTTATCAGGATGCGATCATAGGTGCACATGTCATTTCTTACCCCAAAAAAATGGTTAATTTTAAAATGGGGTGTGTGGGTTAAAGGGCCACTGGGAGATAATAGGATGTCCAATGACTCCTATATTTCTATTGTATCACAGTAAAGCTTTTTTTGTAAAATTGGCGCGGTTTACACGATCAAAGTTCGATTTTCTTTATAATTATAGGTTACAAGCAACTAATTATATAGAGTTACGCTTCTTGAATTTGACTTGTGAAATCAGCGAGGGTGGGGGTAGGGTTAGCTTTTCTGCGATATCTTTACCAAAAATCGATGTATCGAAGTTTTGTTTGTGACATATGATCAATATATCCTTGTAGATTGTTCATGTTCGTCTATATGTTATGTAGCTGATTTTAAGAATATACAATACCTTAATATTTGGGAAAGAAAATTGAAAATGCAGTCATAAATACAATTCATCTGATGATTTTATGATAAAATTCCACCTTAAGATATGTAATTATGCAATTTGTGGCAAGATCTATCCATGTTGTTCGATTTCCAGGAACAAAGAAAGCCACTTAACGAACTTGCTATGCGTAATTTAGCATGTTTTTATTACCGGTACCAGGTTGAAGGGAAAAAAATAGAGGGGTACACAAACAAAAGCCTCATACAAACCTGTTTCCACTAAAATATCAAGCTGGAAACAGGTTAGATTCTTAAAATAGACACACTGATGGTATAGAAACCGTTCTCATATCGCTTTTAACATTCCGAAAATGCGCGACCATTTTTATCGACATAAGGAATCCGACTATAACCGGTAAATGGGGTAGTGGTGGAAATACAAGATTATCGTTTGAAAAAAAATACCGAAAAGGGCGCGTTTGTTGTCACAGACTGGTGCAGCGGATGACGTTCTGGGTGAAAATTGACCACTTGAAGATCAACTAGGCTTAACCCATGGCCGGCGGGACTTCTAGTTGACACTGTCGCCAATTTAAAATAATTAGATGTTTGTAACCAACAGGACACTTAAGGGGGGGGGGGGGTACTGTACGCCATTTTCAATAAATTCCCGGTGATAACAACGATCTAATATCGATAATATATAGAAAACTAAGTAATTTGAGTCGAAGATGTATTCTGTAAACGTTCAGCTTAATAGGTTATCTTAAAATCAAAGTTAATAATTTGATATAAATTGAATTTATGGCTGGAGCCATACATTAAATAACGAATGTCCGTGTACAAGACGTAATCAAAATAATTCACGGATAGTGGATTAGGTAACGCGTGGCACCCATGACCGTGTGAAAAATTATGTTGATACGGGGCGTAAGCTCAAATCACTCATTGACTAGTGACCATACAATAACTTAACTGAGTATATGGACTAGTATGAATGTAATATAACATTTATTTGATACATTTGCTTGAAAACTATCAAAAAATTACTCGACAACGACAATTGGTATTTTCGCATTCCGGCTAATCTGCCATCCGCAACATTACATCGTACTCAACAGACTTTCAAATAATGGAAATCTGGTTACCTCATTCTTCGATTCAGAGACTGGATTTGAGTACAGTATCCCTTTAACCATGTAGGAGTGGTAACTCTATCCAAATCTATATCATCTCCACGGTGTCTTGGTACACAATTATAAATACGCTATTCTATATTCTATTCTATAAATAGTTTCGCGTCTTGCGTGATCACCGAAACAACAATTGTGTTTGTGGGTTACCGCTAATAGATACGTAGCTTCGGTAGATTAAATAGTTGTAATCAACAACTGATTCACAATGGGAATCACCTGTGTAAAATATTGCTCATATTGGTTTTATGACAGCGGATATTCGCGATGAGAGAGTTTCGTATATATGGAAAAGATATGTGTGTTGTGTTTCCGTGGATGCGTTTTATGTTTGTGACGCTATTAGCTGGCCCAGTTCAGTCAGGTGAGACAAATTCCCGACATTATAATGAATACAGGAGAAGTCGGCCCCGCGCGAAGTCGGCCCCATACGAAGACGGCCCCGCGCGAAGTCGGCCCCAGAGAAGTCGGCCCCATATCTAACAGAAACATTGTTTTAAATCATTCTTCAATTTATACAAGAAAACTAAGATGCATGCATCAGGTCAGCCATGAACTATTTAGCATAGAATAATTCAGTTCGGTTGCAGTTTCACAACGTTACAACTGACATACGATTACACCTTGAATGTGGAACTATGTAAGAGTGAATATTAATGTTCTAAATCCCATGTTTCACCTTTAGTGGTAATGGGGTCGTACTTTATTAACACGCAAGTAGTGTAATTAAGTACGGGTAATTAGAAGTAACAAATCGTTTAGTTTCTATCGTATCGGCTAAAAGGGGTGAGCAGATTACTGATGATGAATGCTCTCGTTAGCTGCCAATATAATGTGCATATTTGCCCCGTTACGTTTATACACTGTAGCATTGGCGGGCCAGAGTGTGTTGACATGTTAAGTGTTTGGTTCATTAATAACAGATCAGCAGGGATTTGTCGTGATAACGTATACGTGGAAATATGCTACCTAAACGGTTAAATTAACGGTTGATCTATTACACCACCGTGTATACTCGGTTTAAATAGGTATATTATATAGGGACGTGTGCTCAATTTTGGTGCGGACCGATGATCAAAAAAAATCAGAGGTAAATGTCGGCGGGCGGGAGGGCCATTTTTTCAATAATTTTTAAAGAAATTGAACAGTTGCAGCAGCAGCAAAAAAAGGGTGTACAATTGGCAAATGATGAGGGGCGGCGTGACGTGTAACTAGGATTGAAATTAGATATGCAATTTGGAGATTATTGGATGAGGGATGTTATATTAATTATATTAAAGGGACGAGGGGGCTTAGTTGTCGAAAATATTCATATTTGTTCCAAACACCGTAAACAGAAAAATATTAAAACGCATACATTTTGGTTCAAATATACGATCACTATCGCGTAAACATCATGCTCACATAAAGACCTACTAAATTTTACCTAAACAAGAGTCTGATTGTGTTATAGAAGGCAGCACAATGCTACTGGCTAATCGCACACAAATGGTATAAACGCTCTTTATTATTTCCAAATAATGAATTGAGCAACAAAGAACGCTCTTTATGTTTACCATCATAATATAAAGAAACACCAAGAAAGTAACTTTTTATGCTTTGTTTACATAACAATCGTCAAATTTACGACAATAACATACTGTTTATGAGATATTTCTCATTTGTATATTAACAAAGTATGTCTATATTTGAATATTATTTTCGTTTGTAGCGGTTTTTGACAGGTGGAAATATGTTCACAGGATACCCACCAAGGCCTTCCGTACCTTTAAGGTATACTGCAACTTTGTTTCTTGTCAATAGCAGAATACATAATGCTATTAAGAAGTGACACAAAACACAGAACATTTTTTTTAATTATAAGTATTGAGCAGTGAGAAATATTTGAGTCGAGGAAACCAGTAACGAAAGGCGATATTAACATGATTTCTGTCAGCGAATAATTGTTTACGTTCCAATGAATATTAAAATGTACTGAAAACAAACTGCTAATGGGTGCCAGACTTTCATAAACACAAATTATGTATTAATGGTGTAACGACATATTTCGTTCTTAATTGTCTAAAAAAATAGGGGATGGGGATGTTTGGATCTCTAGTTTAACGACATTTTTCGGTCTTTAATAGTTTAATGACATTTTTCGGTCTTTATAATATCTCAAGATATAGGGGGTATTTGGATCTCTAGTTTAACGACATTTTTCGGTCTTTATAGTTTAACGACATTCTCGGTCTTTAATATTTCAAGATATAGGGGCCCTTAGTGGGTATTTGGATCTCTAGTTTAACGACATTTTTCGGTCTTTGATAGCAAAATGGAAGAAGTACATCTTTGGAAAGATGTGGTGGCCCTAAAAAGTAAAGTTGTTTGGTGATCTTGAAATGCAGTTTTTCTGAACAGTCTTCCTTGATTAAAGTGATGTGAAACACTCCGGCAGACAACGGGCAGAGTGATCAAATAGAAATTAAGAATAATCTTTCTCAAAGTAGTTATTTGTTACGAATATTAATCCAAATGGATGATACACAACGTCATTCTTATATATTAGTTAAATGCAATGACTCTCGATGGCGAAATCATTTTTGTTTAATTATAGCCGATAGTTGCGCCCCGAATCGAGATGTAAATATTTACAATTTGGAGTAGTTCAGACGATGTTCTCTATGAAGTGGGGTGGTAGATTTTTTTGGAAATTTTCAGTGATGTTAGTAGAATGATAACATTCCCCAGGTTGGCAAAGTGCCTGAGCACTAACTTATCAATTTCTCGCACCCGAAAAAGTCCATAACAAGTCCATAATATGTCTTTAAGCATATATATAAATCTCCGAAAACCAAAATTCTAAAGCATTAAACGATTTCTTGAAATACAGTTTTTCTGAACAGTCTTCCTTGATTAAAGTGATGTGAAACACTCCGGCAGACACCGGGCAGAGTGATCAAATAGAAATTAAGAATAATCTTTCTCAAAGTAGTTATTTGTTACGAATATTAATCCAAATGGATGATACACAACGTCATTCTTATATATTAGTTAAATGCAATGACTCTCGATGGCGAAATCATTTTTGTTTAATTATAGCCGATAGTTGCGCCCCGAATCGAGATGTAAATATTTACAATTTGGAGTAGTTCAGACGATGTTCTCTATGAAGTGGGGTGGTAGATTTTTTTGGAAATTTTCAGTGATGTTAGTAGAATGATAACATTCCCCAGGTTGGCAAAGTGCCTGAGCACTAACTTATCAATTTCTCGCACCCGAAAAAGTCCATGACAAGTCCATAATATGTCTTTAAGCATATATATAAATCTCCGAAAACCAAAATTCTAAAGCATTAAACGATTTCTTGAAATACAGTTTTTCTGAACAGTCTTCCTTGATTAAAGTGATGTGAAACACTCCGGCAGACACCGGGCAGAGTGATCAAATAGAAATTAAGAATAATCTTTCTCAAAGTAGTTATTCGTTACGAATATTAATCCAAATGGATGATACACAACGTCATTCTTATATATTAGTTAAATGCAATGACTCTCGATGGCGAAATCATTTTTGTTTAATTATAGCTGATAGTTGCGCCCCGAATCGAGATGTAAATATTTACAATTTGGAGTAGTTCAGACGATGTTCTCTATGAAGTGGTGTGGCAGATTTTTTTGGAAATTTTCAGTGATGTTAGTAGAATGATAACATTCCCCAGGTTGGCAAAGTGCCTGAGCACTAACTTATCAATTTCTCGCACCCGAAAAAGTCCATAACAAGTCCATAATATGTCTTTAAGCATATGGGGTATATAAATCTCCGAAAACAAAAATTCTAAAGCATTAAACGATTTGCTATATTTCCAGGGCATATATTTCATCTGATTTTGCGAGAATCCATATATACTTTTTCACGAGAATCCAGGGTAATTTGCGAGAATATTTACGAGAATCTAGATTTGGATTCTCGCCGAAATATAAGCCCTGATTTCACTCTGAAGTTTGCCTAAATGGCATAAATTGTACCGTGGTTCCCATGTTCGCCAAAGTGGCATAAATTTATTTCAGGATAATACTAATTTTAGGCATTCATTTATATCAATGATATCAGGACAATAAATAGCCATTTCCATTGCATGGAACAAAGAGCGTTATTGTTTATCGGTGTTGTTTTTGGAAGTGGTGGTAGTTAAATTTTATACATTTCGACCCCCAATAAGTATTTCCGAACAAATGAATTATTAACAAGCGTGACATGACATCATTGACGAAGATAATTAACACCGATCTACAAGCAATTAAAGTCTTAAAATGAGCTAAAATTTAACATTTTCTTTAAAAAATTTACATTTTTATCTCTCGCGACATAATTGTCACCAATAAAAACAAATTTGATTCATCGTGGAAGTTAGTCGGTGACTATAAATAATGTCACCATTCAACTGAATGTTGTTGAGCATATTTCAACCAATTTTGGAAGTTTAAATGAATATTTTCTTCACACGCAAAGTAAAATTGACAAATTTCAGGATTTTAGCCTGCTTCGTTGGGACCAAAATTTGTTGTGCACACTCAAGAAACGTCTACCGACACTCGCTAGGCCAAATTATGCCATGACCATGCTATAAACTAGCTTGAAATTGGCAAAACAATGAATTTTTTTTGGTTGAAAAAATTTACATGGGAATATCCAGTCCATATATAGGCATAGAGAACGATTATTTTTCGATAAAAACGAAAATAATGCGAAATGAAATTCGGCACTCGTCAGAATGGTGCAGAATAACATACGAGTCTTGTTATATGCGAAAATTTGACCTCATTCGATAAATTAGTCTCGTAATTAAGGAATGTGGAATTCCGTCGCACTGTAGTGTTACTGTACATGGCCATTGGCCGACGCAATTTTGAAATGTAAACACGCATCAAACACGCATCAAATTTACCTTTTGTGAGAATAACAAAAGCGCAACCTTGATCAAAGTAATACAATACACAACAACACATAGAATAAAACTGATATAAGTGAGAATAAGACGCGTATTCAGACGTGGAATTTGACAACATTTCTTCGCTATAAATATATCTGACCCAGATAACCAGGATGCAGCTGTTTTGCGCACGTCACTTTCCATATTTGGAATTTCCATATATGGGATTTGTGTTAACCTCAATACCGATCAAGTTATCTTAGCATAAACATAAACTATATTGTAATTTATGCAACTACGACCCTGTTAACCCTGATAACTAATAAAATATACCGGCCAATTCATTTTAAGATCGTTATTTCACTTTTCTTTAGGCATAAATACACTCTTAAACGCACATAAACGACCCATTGGCGTTAAATTAAATATACTCGGTATTTATTAATATTAGTTTTTTATTGCTCAGTATAGAGTTAGACCCTTGACACCTGTCAATATATTTGGGCTGAATTCATATGATGCGGTATTATTCCTCGAAATAAACAACAAAGCCGTCGTTACTTAGAAATGTCGTTTGGGCTAACATTTACACAAATCCTCCGTGTGTTCTCCTCAATTGACACGCAGGTTCTCAGTCGACACACAGGTTATCCCAGAAACCGGTGTGAAATAAACAGCCAAGGTTTGGCTGAAATGATGATACAATTAACAATAATTTCAAACGGCGTCTTCGTCGCTGTCACAGTGTTGTCAGTTATGGGTGCTGAAATCTCGGCGATCCTACACTCTTAGAACAAATGTGTATAAATACTACACAAAATGTGTTACATTTGATCTTTAAAAACAAAATTGTGTAGAAATGACACATGACATATAATTATTAAATATGTCGGTGGAATATCATCAACGTTGAATATGATTGAATATGTGAGTGTATCATAGTTATTAGATGAAATGTGTTCTATTGAAGACACAAAACTCCTAAAAAAGGCTACCACATAACAAACAATTGGCAGCAGCTTTAAACTTTGTTATACACTATGTTTGTGTAAAAACTGAACAACACATAATTGTGTAGCACAAAGTTTTAAAGCAGCTGCCAATTTTTAATTATGGCAGCTCTTTCGAGGTTTATGTCTCAAATAGAAAATATCTCATCTATTTAATATAATATACTCACATATTCACTCATATTCAATGTTGAGAAAATTCCACCGACACATTTATGTCATGTTGCATTTCTACACAATTTTGTTTAAGATCAAATGTAACACATATTGTGTAGTATTTATACACATTTGTTCTAAGAGTGTATGGAGTAGCTGACTCTATGCAGCTTCCATAGGTTAAATATTTGAGCTATGTATGTCATGTATGGCTTCATTCGCTAAGCAGCCATCAACAGTACTTATCGGCTTTCTGTCATTGTCTGTAGGCAACTATCATTGTGTTTTTATAACTGAGTCGCTGTCAGTGATGCTAAAATGGTCAATGTCACTATTGTAAAAATTAGGCGCTACATATTAATAGCTTACAATATAATGTAATAGAAATATAATACTCACAAATCATACATGTAGAATAAACGTCGATGGCAATGGATCATAAATCATCAATAAACAGCAATGAAATTAACAGGTATGAGCTGCGGGACTTCGATCGGCCTATTTATGTGCCGGTGCCTCCGTCACTTTCGGAATCCCGCACTTCATTTATATATAGACGAATTAGGCCATCGTCACAACACTATTCCCTCTTTTTTAAAACTTCTCAAAAAAACTTAAAAAACATTTACACTGTACCTATACTGGCGTACATCGGAGAAATAAAAGGTCATGTTAGGGCAGTTGACATCATTTACAAGTTAAGCCCTAAATTGTGAAATCAGCGCGGTCCCAATACCCAACTGACTGGATTTGAAATCAGCGTTGTCCCAATAACCGAACTGACTGGATTTGAAATCAGCGTGGTCCCAATAACCGAACTGACTGGATTTACATTTAACAGGGAGGGTTTTTCAAAAAGATTAAAGGTACTCAACCCGATAAAACTCCTCTCAATTACTATTTCAATGGCTTCGGGGGTCAAAAATATTTGATTCGAGTCGAGGAAGTCACCCATCAAAGCTCAGATTTGTTAGATATCGATTTTATAAATCTATTATTTTTCATTATCGGGAATACTATCTGGCCCAGAACTCAATCAAAATTGCGTTAAAATTACCACTTGATTTTAGAGTTATTCATCCTTGTCTGTTTGAATAGATTTGAGGTACACACCCAGAGCAGATTACGGCAGTTATTGGTACTCATCTCGAGAACATAACAAATTTGAAAAATCAATATCTAATAACTCTGAGCTTTGTTTGATGGGTTCCTCGACTCGAATCAAATATTTTTTACCCCCAAAGCCAAAGAAATAGTAATATAGGACCCTCTGATCGGATTGTTGTTGTTGGAATCTGTTGAGATGGGGACCCTCTTTACGGGTTGAGTACCTTTAAACATTCTCTAAATTTGGAAAGTAGTGGAAACAGAGGTCGAAAATGAGATTGTTTTCTACTAACCAAAAAGCCAGAAAAATAATTTGTAATGCCCGATCCGCTGAATTAAGTGTAATTTGTATTGATGTGGACATTTTACTGGCGGATTGGCTGAATGCCGTACATTCGTTGGGCATTCTGTATAGAGTGCGCTAACACTTCCTCTGGGGTTGTACCCAGGATCCGTGCTAATGACACAGCCGCTTCACCGATGACGGCGGAGGAAGTAAAAGCTCGGCCCACAGACCCGAAATGGGGCGCATCCGAGTAGTATGGGGGGCTTGTTCGCCCCACATCTAAAAATAGATTTTATGGGTGTAAAATTGTTTGTACTAAAATATTCCAATTTTATTTTTCAAAACCTAATTTTTTTTTACAAAATTTAAAAAAAAAGTTTTTTTTTAAATCTCAAAAATTTATAACGAGTTTTCGGTCTCTTACCCAAATATCGGCCGACTATTAAATGTCGAATGTTTATAAATTATTTGCGTGTAATATCTTTTGTTATTGGCCAACTATTTTTGTTCAAACAAATTTTAAATATTTTTCATGAAACTCTGTTAATTTTATTAATCGATGTTTAGAAATAGCTTTATACCAATTATATGTGTATGGACTGGTCCGAGGCGCTGTAATTTTGGACATTGACACTATAGGTATGAATGCATACTTCAAAAATTTCAAAAATTTCAAAAACTTCAAAAATTTCAAAAATTTCAAAAACTTTCAAAAATTTCAAAAACTTCAAAAATTTCAAAAATTTCAAAAACTTAACAAACTTAAAAAATTTCAAAAACTTCAAAAACTTCCCCAAAATTTCAAAAATTTCAAACATTTCAAAAAAATTCAAAATTTTCAATATAATGGTGGACAATACACTCACGATGTGACAACATATACAGACATAGGCATAGTGTTATACATAGAGAATACCTACGAGTTTTGGTTGAATACCCGAATTATCTCATGAGTGGGTGCAAGGAAGTACAGAATTTCCACGAGCGGCTGCAAGCCGCGAGTGGAAATTCTCTACTTCCTTGCACCCACGAATGAGATAATCCGGGTATTCAACCAAAACCCGTAGGTTTTCTTTTTATTATATGCGCTATAAACCGCACCAAAACTGCTAATTTTGTCCTACAGTTCACTTCAAATTGTTAGAAAGCTTCGACATTTGCATTTTGTTTACATTCCATCAATTGATTTGCTCACCACTGAATGACAAATATCGAGCATAGCCGCCATAAGAAATAGTCCCCATTGTTTTATTCTGAAATGATGCGAGAAAATTAATGTATACATAATTTAGTGATAAGAATATATTAAAACAAATGAGTTAACATTATAACAATTAAATAACAGTTTATGAACCGTGAAAATCAATAATTAAAACGATAGTCCGGCTGTTATTGATACGCTTTGAAACTTAATGTGATTCGCCGCTATAAACCGGAAGTGATCTCCGAAAAAGTAATACTATTGTGTTATCCATCGAGTCGGTCAGTGTTATCCATCGAGTCGGTCAGTGTTATCCATCGAGTCGGTCCAGGCGATGGATATAACGCTCTACGCCACGGCAATTTCCCACTATTTAATGGGGAAGCATATAATAAAGTCTTCTATGTACCAATGCTATGACATAATTAAAGGGGGATAATGCACGCATGGTGTGGAATGTTAAAGTGACACGATGTAAGGGACGTTATGTAATATTGGTGTGTGAATATTAAAGGAGCACAATGCGCTCTAAAGGGACACACGGCACTCATTTTGAATGAATGTTAAAGAAACACAATACACACGCAGTGGGTGAAAGTTAAAATGACACAGAACAATATTTAAACTTCAAATTTTAGGGCTCTTAATGTACCATTTATGTATCGTTTCTCGCTCTACAATCTCCCCTCCCCACTTATAGATATATAACGAAGACGAGAATAACATGTTGATGAAGTTTATTGAAATTTAATCATTGTCTGAATCTTCGACCGTTAGAGTTTCTAAGAGTTTCTTGAATTTTCTCATCGCTTCATCTGCAGCCCATTCATTATTATATCCGTGTTTGGTCAGTTTGATCATTTTCTTCATGATCATGTTATGTATGGGTGATGTTTTCAATCGATACTGGTATTCTATTAATCGTCTATAACTTTTGAGAAAGAGAGCAAACTCTGTGTCGATGGTAGCCTCTTTTCCCGACATGCTCTCATCTCCCGACATGCTCTCTTCTCTCTTCTCCTTTCGCATCATTGGTGATGCGTTTCATCATACTTTTGAATGTGTCCATCTCGTTGACACATCGCGCAGCTTTCTTAAGACCGAATACCGTTCTACTACCGACGACATTATCATCTTCTGAATCTGACGAAGCGGTTCTAGATTCAGTTGAAGATGAACGGGGAACGATATCAGATTCTAGGTCATCGGTATCTTCTCCGAAGAAATCTGTTTTTGTCTCGGACATAACTCCGTGTTTAATCTGTTTATGTCTGTGTAGATTGTAGTTCGTCGATAAAATATTTCCGCATAAATGACACCTGTGCATTATCGCGAATTATTGGAAGAACGATCACTCTTATAAGTAGCGATAAAAAGAGAGAATATGGTGTGGCATACAACCGTCGCGTCCCGGGTCTAGGGTATAGATCTTTGACCGCCGGTGATTCATTTAATGCCAATTTATCAGTATGGTACTCTATGTATTCATTCATGATTTGGCTAATCGTATGACACTTTCATTTTCTTCTTATTATTAGACAAACCTCCAGCTAACACTCTCTTGTTGGTTTGTTTGGACGCTTTACGTGTGTTTGTCAACTTATTTGCTGCAACTTCGGCCTTAGCCATTTCAATCGCTTGAGCGATGGGCGTCACTACGTTAATGTGGTTTTAGAACGTCTTCTTCACTATCACTATTTTTAGTTCTGTCAATAAAGTATCGACCCTTATTATCTGGCGTTAACTTCCCATCAAGCATGTCTCTGAAATGTTTTCTCCACGTTTCAATATCTGCTGGAATATACGGGATCGACATGTTTCTTCAAATGTAGTGTACAAGTCACTCTTTTTTCTGCATTTTATTTTAGAAAGTTTATCGCCTCTTATAAAAATCGATTATCTGGATATTTATTAATCGAATCGTCGCTAGTCAGGTACAGATAATAATTATCCATATGACTATAGTTTCTAAAAAAAAAACAATTCAAAGAGAATCATTATTCTTCTTCTCTTATAGTTTTATTGATATCACTGAATATATGCTTGAAGATTGACCACTGGTTCAAATTTAACGGAATACCTATAATCGTCGGAGTGTTATTCACAACTCGCCTAATGTCTGTATAAATGTGTCCTTGATTATTACATAATGTAACAGTAATGTTTGATGGTATTGTCCACTTTTTCACGAAAACACACGGGTGTTGTTCGTAATAATTGGGGTGTGACATATTAGTATGAAGTAATTCATAGTCAACCGACTCACGCGGTATCTTCTTTGGAACTAAAATAAATGGTAGTGACACAGTGATTACCATAATAGTAATTCCTATTCATTTAAGGAGATTCACATGTAGACGACCACGTTCTGTTTGAAACGTATTCGTCAAGGTACCTGTTCTATTATCCATGATTGTAATTGTTCTCGTGTACAACTTACTCTTATTAATTTTGATATCTGGCGACATCAGACTCTAAAATCCATGAATTAAATTTGTCTGGCCATGAATGCCAAATGCACCATGATAGTTATCGATGTCAATAATGCGTTTCGTTGAGATCTTGATTGAGTGTGCACCAATCAATTAACAATGACACAGAATATCACCAAAGTATATTCAAAGGGGGTGAGAAAAAGAGCAAATGAGCAAAAATAAATGAGCAAATGAGCCAAAAAATAAGCAAATGAGCAAAAAAATTAGCAAATGAGCAAAAAAATTAGCAAATGAGCAAAAAATTAGCAAATGAGCAAAAAAATTAGCAAACAAATGAGCAAATGAACAAAAAATGAGCAAATGAGCAAAAAAAATGAGCAAATGAGCAAAAAAAATGAGCAAATGAGTGTTGTTGTTGTGGCTGATGATACTGTTGTTGTTGTTGTTGTTGCTGATGATACTGTTGTTGTTCTGAAGGCTTGTGTTTAACTTTGATATGACGTTTCAAACTATCTTGCCAAGCATAGACACTTGAGCACTCTTCACATTGATACTTCATTTTCCTATATAATCAGTGAAATCGAGCGTTCTTCTATGCACCTATATTTATATAGAACAGAAACAAGGGCAACGTGGTGGACTAGTTAACTAGTTCAGGCTGTCGTTCACAACGTCTCTTCGTGTTGTTTGTACTGGATACAAATTTATCACATTGGCTACAATACAACCTACCTATCCAAATGTCAATGCAATTATGAGTGATTTCAATATGAGCACTCTATTATATAGATATGTGTAACCTGGTGACATGATGAAATCGATTGTGATACAAAGCTAAAGTACCGACCATAGGGTAGATACATAGCTAAAGTACCGCTCATAGAGCAGAAGCTAAAATACCGCTCTATGAGCGGTTAGCTTCTGCTCTATAGCGGTAAGAAAAGTGTCATACGATTAGCCAAATCATGAATGAATACATAGAGTACCATACTGATAAATTGGCATTAATTGAATCACCGGCGGTCACAGATCTATACCCTAGACCCGGGACGAACGTACTCTTAACGCGACGGTTGTATGCCACACCATATTCTCTCTTTTTATCGCTACTTATAAGAGTGATCGTTCTTCCAATAATTCGCGATAATGCACAGGTGTCATTTATGCGGAAATATTTTATCGACGAACTACAATCTACAAAGACATAAACAGATTAAACACGGAGAAGATACCGATGACCTAGAATCTGATATCGTTCCCCGTTCATCTTCAACTGAATCTAGAACCGCTTCGTCAGATTCAGAAGATGATAATGTCGTCGGTAGTAGAACGGTATTCGGTCTTAAGAAAGCTGCGCGATGTGTCAACGAGATGGACACATTCAAAAGTATGATGAAACGCATCACCAATGATGCGAAAGGAGAAGAGAGAAGAGAGCATGTCGGGAGATGAGAGCATGTCGGGAAAAGAGGCTACCATCGACACAGAGTTTGCTCTCTTTCTCAAAAGTTATAGACGATTAATAGAATACCAGTATCGATTGAAAACATCACCCATACATAACATGATCATGAAGAAAATGGTCAAACTGACCAAACACGGATATAATAATGAATGGGCTGCAGATGAAGCGATGAGAAAATTCAAGAAACTCTTAGAAATAACTCTAACGGTCGAAGATTCAGACAATGATTAAATTTCAATAAACTTCATCAACATGTTATTCTCGTCTTCGTTATATATCTATAAGTGGGGAAGGGAGATTGTAGAGCGAGAAACGATACATAAATGGTACATTAAGAGCCCTAAAATTTGAAGTTTAAATATTGTTCTGTGTCATTTTAACTTTCACCCACTGCATGTGTATCTTTAACATTCATTCAAAATGAGTGCCGTGTGTCCCTTTAGAGCGCATTGTGCTCCTTTAATATTCACACACCAATATTACATAACGTCCCTTACATCGTGTCACTTTAACATTCCACACCATGCGTGCATTATCCCCCTTTAATTATGTCATAGCATTGGTACATAGAAGACTGTATAACACTATGCTTATGTCTGTATATGTTGTCACATCGTGAGTGTATTGTCCACCATTATATTGAAATTTTTGAAGTTTTTGAATTTTTTTGAAATTTTTGAAATTTTTGAAATTTTTGAAGTTTTTGAAATTTTTGAAGTTTTTGAAATTTTTGAAATTTTTGAAATTTTTGAAGTTTTTGAAATTTTTGAAGTATGCATTCATACCTATAGTGTCAATGTCCAAAATTACAGCGACTCGGACCAGTCCATACACATATAATTGGTATAAAGCTATTTCTAAACATCGATTAATAAAATTAACAGAGTTTCATGAAAAATATTTAAAATTTGTTTGAACAAAAATAGTTGGCCAATAACAAAAGATATTACACGCAAATAATTTATAAACATTCGACATTTAATAGTCGGCCGATATTTGGGTAAGAGACCGAAAACTCGTTATTAATTTTTGAGATTTTTAAAAAAACTTTTTTGAAAATTTTGGAAAAAATAATTAGGTTTTGAAAAAAAAATTTGGAATATTTTAGTACAAACGATTTTACCCCCAAAAAATCTATTTTTAGATGTGGGGCGAACAAGCCCCCCCATACTACTCATCCGACTCCAGAAGAATTTTGGAAGGATGAATGGCTCGAACTGCTTCCCGCTGGACGTCATTAAATCCAGCACAAATTGTGGTAAACCCGAACGAAGTGTTGGGCTGGTGATAAGACCAAGAAACCACCATCTGTTTAGATCCACAGAAGCAGTGAAAGTGGATAACTTGATCCTTGTTAGTCCGGGAGCTAATAGGGGTACCCTTGCACCCCCTGGGACTTAACTTCACCCCACTCATTCTATTCCTTATTATGTCATTCAACTGTTAAGCAATGTTAACAAGAAAAAAAGTGGCCTTTTAGACTCCAGACAAGATGGCGTCCATCATGGCCGCCGCTTTTCAGACCAGACCCTAAGTCAGTTTTATGCAAATTATAGCGGGAAAATCTTGTAAAATGTATACAAATGTATATATTTTCGTAAAGCTAAGACATAATGACACTTTTTGGGCCAAAATTGAAACTCACCATCCAAGATGGCCGCCAAAATGGCCGCCGGAAGTTGAAAATATGACATTTTTCACAAATATCTTCTAGATCAATTCATGCTGTTTAGAACTGGTTGAGTAATATGACTTTATTTTGTGTTTTGTATATTAACTGATCATTGGAGCAAATAAATATGCAATTATTGGGGTCTTAACCCCTTCCAATCCCTAAACAAATTGATTTTACAGAATGCGGTATAAAATTTAACAAAAAAATCACAATTGGGATTCTAGTCATATTTCAACAAGAAATGAACAGAACTTTGTAATGTAAGTGAGGCATATCATTACCTATCAATATTCCAAATCACTGGAACCTAAATTCTTACTTTGGCTCAAAATGGCTGCCAATATGGCCGCCAAAATCTGGAAAATGGTAAATATTACACCAGCGTGTCCTGCAATCGCTTACAAGTTGTGGTTGGTGTATAAAATTGACTATTTTGCATTCTATTCATTGAATACTAACATGTCTGATGCAACATGGTTAATTGTTACTATTGTCACCACTGACGTCGTCAAAAATATTGGACTTTTCTCTAAAAAACTTGACATAAATATTGGCAAACATTCGCTTTTCAGGTTTGGACCATTTTTTCAGGTAAAATATAACTATCTTTGGAATGAAAGGTGTTTATTGTTTTTGGTCTATTTTAAAAGTGTAACTACGGTGTTTATAGACCAAATTGCTCAAGATGGCTTCCAAAATGGCAACCAAATTTGTAAAATGTTAATTTTTTACATATATCCCGAACATTCTCTGCATTATTCGAAAAGGTAGCAAATTGTGTGACTCACTGGGTTATTATACGTGTTAGTTAATTAACTGACAACTACACGTTCTATTCTGGTTGTCCCAGTTCCGTATGGGCATGCCAATTTCATTTTAAAGTATCTAATTTTGCCGAGAACCTCTTGTGATTTTGGCCTTGTTTATTGAAAGGAAATGGGCAGAACTTTGAGACAGAACTGAGATGGACCATAATCTTTGGCTATTCTGGTCCAATGATAAAACATGTCAACAGGATACAGTGTGGGTGCCACGATCGTAGCCAGGGAGTTACTCTATGATCATATGTGAGGTGAATAGGTATATAGGGAGATATTGTATGTCATGACTGATGTGAGTAGGTATACAATGAGTGACTATATGGTTATGAGTGGGTTGTCCACGGTAAGATGCATCTAGGTATACAGGGAGATGTCATGGTCAGGTGTGAGGTGAATCGGTATGCATGGAGTGACTGTATGGTGTATGGTTGTGTATATCCAGTACGGGTGCACCCGGTGTGCCTGTATGGTCACTGGTGTGGTGTATGGATATAGCTTCATGTTCATCTATGTGTTGATTATGTATATATGGAGTGACTGTAAGGTCATTGTGGGATGTACATGTGTTGTCTGTATGATCATGGATGGGGTGTGTGGATATATAGGGAGTGATTTTATTATTACGGGTAATGTGTATAGGTATACATGGAATGACTGTACGGTCATGATTGAATATGCATACCTGGAGTAGACTGGTGGACATTATCGGGTATATATGGAGTGTGGGTATATAGGGAGTGTCCTTGTGGTAACGGGTGGGATGTATATTTATATATCTCGTGGATGTATTATCATTAGTGGGTGTATAGGGCTTAGCTGTATTATCATGGATGGCGTGTATGATTATACAGTGAATTGCTGAATTGTCATGTGTGAGGTGTATATGCAAGTATGGATTGTTTTAGTGGTCGTGTGTGCGGGTTTTTTGTATATCTGGAAGGGCTGAATGGCCATTAGTGAGGTTTACATGTATACCTGGAGTGAATCTATGGCCTAGGGTGGGCTGCATATGTATATCGAGTGGTTATATGACTATGTGTGTCGAATAGGTATACAGGTAGTGACTGTGTGGTTGATGGTGAGATGAGTACATGTAGGTATACAAGTAGTGACTGTATGATCCTAAATATAATGAACATCTATACAGGGGTGACTAAATGGTCATGTGTCAGGCGTATGAGTATACCTGGTGTTCCTGTTTGGTGACTCGTGGCGGTATGGTCACGTGTAGATTATACCAGTATACACATGTGGTTGCTTTACTGTCATGGGCGAGGGATATGTGTATATAGCGAGTGGCTATATGGCCATGGATGAGGTGCATATGCATACATGGAGTGACTATACTGACATGGCTGGGGTGTATTAATATATCTTGAGTGGCTATTCGGCTATGGTGTGACAAATAGGGATACAGGGAGTGACATGGCCAATGTTGAGGTGAATATGTATACAGTGATTGACCATGATCATGTATGAATGTTTGGAATAGGTACACACGGGGTGACTATATGGCCATAGGTCAGGTGAAGGAGTATGCCAGGTGACATGGGTGTGTGTATGAAGCGAGTGGCTATATGGCCATTGGTGAGGTGCATATGTATACCGGAGTGACTTTATGGTCATTGTGGTGTTGATGTATATATTGATTGTCTATTTGACCATGCGTTTGGAGAATTTGTATACAGGGGATGACCTTGTGGCCAATGGTGAGATGGATGGGCATAACAGGAGTGACTATATGGTTATGGGTCATGTTTAGGAGTATACCCGGTGTGTCTGCATTGTGACGCGTGGCTGTATGGTCATGGGTCAGATGTACACGTATACAGTGGGTCACTATAGTGTTGTGTCTGTGGTGCTTATGTATATATGTAATGAATGTGTGATAATGGGTGGATATTGCTTTCCACGATATGACTCTCTGACATGACCTCTCTATTGATTAACATATCCTTGAGTTAATGTGGAAAGCGATATCCACCCGAGGTACACATGTACAACCCACCCATTACCCCAGTCACTCCATATGTACATAAACACCACACAAATGACAACATAGTCACCCACGTTATACACGTACATCTGATCATACAGCCATACTTGGTTATACCCGTACATATCACAAATGACCATACAGCCACGAGTCACCATGCATGGACACCTGGTATACACATACACCCGACACATGACCATATATTCACTCTATGTATACATATTCACTACATTCACGATCATACAGTCGCTCATTTTATACATATTCACCTCACCATGGACCACACAGCCACTACATGTATACCTAGTCGCCATACCCATGACCATAGAATCAATTCAGGTATACATATGCACATCACCAATGGTGAGCCAGATATACCAATACCCGCACATACGACCATACATAAGTTCCATAATTGCCATACTCATACATGCCATCCATGATCATTCATCTACTCCCCATACACCACCAATGATAACACATCCAGAACATATACAAATATACGTCCCATTGTTACCAACAGGGCACTCCCTATATACCCACACATCATTCATGACCATACAATAACTCCCTGTATACCTATTATCCTCATCTATGCTCATAGAGTAAATCCCTGGATGCCATCATGGCTTCCACCCTGTATCCAGTTGATAAATTTTTATCATAATGGGCCAGAATACCCACATATCATGGTTCATCTCAGTTCCGTCTCAAAGTTCTGCCAATTTCCTTTCAATAATATGGCCAGAATCACAAAAGAGGTTCTCTTCAAAATTCCATACTGCAACTTTAAAATTAATTTGTCATTCCCCATACGGAACTGGGACAAACATAATAGAACGTAGTTGTCAGTTAATTAACTAACACGTACAATAACCAAGTGAGTCACAATTTGCTACCTTTTTCGGATAACGCAGAGAATAATGTTCGGCATTTGTTAACTTTTAACTGTGTACAAATTTGGTTGCCATTTTGGAAGCCACCTTGAGCAATATAGTCTATAAACACCGTAGTGTGACACATTTAAGATAGACCAAAACAATAAACACCTTTGATACCAAAGATAGTTGCATATTACTTGAACAAATGGTCGAACCATGAAAAGTGAAATTTTGCCGATATTTATGTCAAGTTTGTGAGAGATAAATCTGGTGATGTCAGTGGTGACAATAGTAAAAATTATCCATGGTGCATCAGACATGTTAGTATGCAATGTATAGAATACAGATTAGCCAATTGTATACATCAACCACAACTTGTAAGCGATTGCAGGACACCCTGTGGCAATATTTACCATTTTGCATATTTTGGCGGCCATTTTCGCAGCCATTTTGAGCCAAGGTAAGATATTTGGTTCCAGAGAGTTGGAATATTCATAGGTAATGATATGCCTCACTTACATTACAATGTTTTTTCATTAATTGTTAAAATATGACTAGAATCCCAATTGTGATTTTTTTGTAAAATTTTGTACCGCGTTCTGTAAAATCGAATTTCTGAGGGGTCGGAAGGGGCTAAGACCCCATTAATTGCATATTTAATTGCTCCAATGATCAGTTAATATACAAAACACAAAATAAAGTCATGTTCCTCAACCAGTTCTAAACAGCATGAATTGATCTAGAAGATATTTGTGAAAAAATGTCATATTTTCAACTTCCGGTGGCCATTTTGGCGGCCATCTTGGATGGTGAGTTTCCATTCTGGCCCAAAAAAGTGTCATTATGTCTTAGCTTTACGAAAATATATACATTTGTATACATTTTACAAGATTTTCCCGCTATAATTTGCATAAAACTGACTTAGGGTCTGGTCTGAAAAACGGCGGCCATGATGGACGCCATCTTGTCTGGAGTCTAAAAGGCCACTTATTTTTCTTGTTAACATTGCTTAAAAGTTGAAGGACATAATAAGGAATAGAATGAGTGGGGTGAAGTTAAGTCCCAGGGGGTGCAAGGGTACCCCTATTAGCTCCCGGACTATGTGGGTTGCGGTGCGTACTGCTTCTAAAGCAGTGAAACTCACATCCGAACTCATATGTTGATCAGAGGACCCTCTTAGGTGCAAGATTAAAGGTTTGTTTGTGGGCCGGGCCAAATTTAAAATTTCCCGAAAAAGGGCATCCTGCAACAGGAGATCTCGATCGGAGAGATTAATTGAGCGATCAAGGACAAACTCCCCGACGGCAACTACGGCAGGATGTTTTATTAGCTCCTTAAACTTCTCCATCATCGACGGTACAAGTAACTTACGAAACTTTTTGGGGTGACACCCTACCGCAACTTTCCACTGTGGATTACAGTGTAAAGCTTGAATATCTGGATAAGTATCCGGATCACAAAATACTTGCACGCCACCGATGACAGTGACGACAGAGGAAACCGGGACATTAGTCAGACTAATCGCCTCCGAAGCAGTGGTTTGGGGTTTTAATTTATGACTCGAGCACATGCTGTCTAAATGAAAATGAGAATCAATCCCGGTTAGTTTTGGTTTGGGGATGCCGGGTTGACGTGCCAGAGCCTTTTTCATAGAAGTTAACACTGCCTTATAAGTGGGTCTGGGTAGGATGGGAGGCGACCGGTGAGTGGTAGTATTGGAAGGGAGGACACCGTGGAAGAGACGGCGGTGGATGATGGGGTAGACACAGGGCCCCGAGTGGATGTGACTGGCCCTGCGGGGGAGGGTGATTTGTGCACAGTGCCCTGAGAGTGGTTGAAATACACTGCGGAGAAGGATGATGTAGGCACAGTGCCCCGAGAAGAGGTGACAGGCACTGCGGTGGATGATGAGGTTGAAAGTTTGAGTTTCTTAGGCTCCGGCGGAGCAACGGGAACTGAATGGTACAGTTTCCGCTCGGAAAACTTCTGCTGGCGCGCGATACATATTGTTTTATATCGCACCCTTCGCCTCTCTTTCCGGCTGGGTCTTGGTGTGGGACATAGAAGAGGATTTGACAGACATGGCCCGAGTGATTAAAACTTGGTGCTCTGCGAGGTAGAAGTCATTAATCAGACAGGCTGCCGACAATGCATCAGGGGCCTGCTCAGGTTTTGTTAACCCCGACGCTTTATTTCGGGCCTCCTTTAATTCCGATTCCCCAATTCGACCCTTTTGGATGCGTTCCCACATTATATCAATTAACCAAAGGTGTGAGTTGGACCGTTGAAATAGGTCAACCTCTTTGGCTGGCAGTCTACTGAGTATTGCAGCTAAAACACGCCAATGAATGAGACATGCATTGGACGTTATGTAGGGCGATATGCTGTACCCGCTTTTTGGAGGGGCAACCCCCAGGTCAGTGCCAAACATGGAAATATTCCGAAGTGCAGTGGTCCCCAGAATACAAGGCACTGGAATTGCCTGGTAATCCCACTGGTGATTAAGTAATTTCCGCAACTGGGTAAGCAGTTCCTGCTCACCCAGCTCCCGAGCATCTGGGATGAGAATCCGAGCAAATTTATTTAAGTCTTCTCGGACTTGTACTCGGAAAACGGTAGGGATACCGGTAGGCCCAGGGTAGGTGTCAAACTGCCACCAACAAGGTTTTACATGTTGGCTATAAAATGGTGCCTTTGCTGACCCTTAATATGCCGCTCACAATCACTGAACACACACCGATCTTGTGGTTGCGGGGGATTTGGACCATATATGTCTGACATTGAGTTATTAATTGAAGCTGGTGAAATTGGTGACACTGAGGACCTAACTTTCTGCACGTTAATATATGGGGGGCCAACTGGATTACTCTCAGTGTCATTAGTGAAATTATGTCTGACACATTGTTTGTCAACAATGCGAGTGAGAGGATGATTAAAAGCCTCATCAATTAATAGGCATAAGGGATGACTAATGACTGGGCTATTTTGATCCGAGTTTAAAGTGGGGTCAACCTGCATATCCTCTATCCCTTGGGTGCAACTTGTTTCAACAAGGGGACTATCAGGTAGATCTCTAATAAAACTTGGTTGACTATCAGACAATTTTACTACATCTACCTGCATGCTTTCAAAAGATGGCGTCCTTACTGGCTCCGCCACTGAAACATCCGACAAAGGAGTAGCAATATTGTCCAGGAAACTCGTATAGAATTGATCAATGATCTCAGAATTATCAACCGCTTTGTCCGAAATTGCATTGGGAACGGTTAAACCAAGCAGCTCTTCTATTGAGTGCTGAATATCAGTTATTGACATTTGATTCGGGTCTGACTCATCGGTATCAGGCGGTAAATTCATACCTGACATGTTTGGTTTATCGTCCGCACATCCCGCTGTAGACGAACTGTCTGTTGAAGCTGGCGGTCCTACAGGTAGACCAACGGGAGGTGTGACGTTCAGGCTTCTCAGCTTCAGACGAACTGTCTGATGGTTGAACTGGTAGTCCTGGATTGACGGAATCTCTGGAGGTGTCATCCTCTGATGCCACCACGATATCAATATCACTCATACTTCACTCCTACTGAAAGATAAGAAAAATAGTATGAGCGGACCGCATCTCAGAGATTACTATTAATCAACACACATTACTTTTTCTGCATTTACCATGGAACAATTATGATATATTATAATAAAACACACGACTACATTTTCCACCCCATTTTATTTTTAAAATTGAGCCGGGGGGGGGGGGGGGTCGGAAAAAAAATTCAGGCACGGACATGTATGGCATTTTTTCCCTTTCGATCATTTTTTGAACCCACCCACCCCCACCGCCAAATTTTTTTCCGTTTTCGGCAGTTTTTTCCGACCATTTTTTTACACCCACCCCCCCCCCTTTTAACACTAAAACAGAGATTTGCGGGGGGAAATTCACTGTAAACAGTTGTATATGAATTTCTGTGCATACTATTTATCATGGATGTTAACATGGACATGTAAATAGGAATGAGTCATTTTGAGGTCATTCGGCCAAAAAAACATGGCTGCCAGCGGCCATCTTGGATTTCAAAATTTGCAACAAAATACACCACGATAACTGCCTGCAGTCAGTTTACAGTTAGAATTACATTATTTCTCTCATTAAAAGTGGTTTTGAAGCCCAACTCATTGCCAAAACACTAAAAAACAAGCAGGAAATTTGTTTTTTTAGTTGCGGAAACAATTGCTTGTTGGTGGCTTTGACCACCCACCCACCCCGGCAATTATTCAAGTGGGCTTTCTCCCATGTCATGGAAGCGATATAAACATTTACCTAAATAGCCATGGCGGAATTATTTGACCATTATAATCATTATCATTATAACATTTTATAGGCTAATGTATTTGAATAAATATATTGAAAAATAAGAATGGTACACATTTGAACAAGTATACTAAATCATCAAATTTATAATCATCTATTATATATTTTGGAAGATCTGTTTGTTTGTTTGTTTGTTTGTGTGTTTGTAATCGATGGACTCGAAAATGGCCCAGCCGATTTCGATGAAACTTGGTATGTGGGGGTATTTTCGGGCCAGGAGCAACATAGGCCTATTAATTTGTCCGTGCGAGGTCAACTTTTCACGTGCCGAGGTCAAATCTGTTTTTACGCCGTTTTGCGCTAATATATTTCAGTTCGGTGCTTACAAATCGATTCGAAACAGCGCGAATAATAACATGCCAGTCATAATAATGACACTATGAGAATCTTTCGTGTTTCCTCTTTCCAACGATATATAATATGTATGTATCCGTTTTAGTTATCTGCCTCAATTATTAAGAAGAAGTGGTACGATCTTCTATCAGGGTAAAAACAATGCGTAACTTCTATGACGTCGTTAGAGGTCATAAAGTTAGATCACGTTAACTCTTCTCCGGCCGATGCATTTGACTGTTTCAGACATCTTGGCGATATCTCGGGCACCGATGGTAATTTATCTTTACGTTGAAACTTGATAATTAATGAGGCGCGTTTATATACTTCAGTGGAAATCAAATCGGGTTAAACTGGCGGATTTTTACGGACGAAATTTGATGCATAGGGTATCTCGGTATCCGCTGGGCCGATTTCCCGGTATCCGCTGGGCCGATTTCAACCTTCAAAATGGTCAATTCAAGGTCAAATCGGGTAAAACCGGATGGATTTCGACGGGTACTTTTGTCGGGTACTTTTGTTCGGGCACTGTGTTTTGGACGGGTCAAATCGTGACCCCACTTGACCTTGGCCTTCAAAATAGACAATTCAAGGTCAAAGCCCGGACGAAGTCGGGTCACCTTCTAGTCATATATATATTGAACAAAAACAATTTCATTATAAATGAGAACACTTATATTAGATCAAGTTAGTAACATTCATTTATATATTTATTTAGATTAAATTATCAAGTTTATTTTATGCATTGATAAATTGAAAAAGAATCATTATTTTAAATAATTAAGTTGATAATATGATATGCCCTGATCAGGCGATGTACCATAACAAGGGTAGATGAACAAACCTTACAGGCTGATTAATTGAAGGAGCTCCCTCTAAATAGAAGTTTATGTTAAGTCAACTCGTCCTTTGCGATCACGTCCTGAAATCAAGATGGGCTATGTCCGACCCTAAAATTAATCTTGAGGAACACTCAAATAAATTCTGCAAACACCCTGGAGGGGGTCGACTTCCCCTCCACGCCACTTCCAGAGACAATTTCAAGAGGCTCCCCGAAGTGCTAATTCAACCGGAATAATTTCCGACTTGGCCCGGGTACGGATGACATGAGGGGTGTTCAATCCCTTCAACTTTGCTGGCTTTACCAACACATTGTATAAAACATACTTTTGGGTCGTCATACGCCAAGTGCAAAATTGGCAAAACATACTCACTAAGATGTGCATTTAGTTAAATAGTAAAATCATCTAATAATGGACAGCTTCACACTGTAGCCACACAACCGACTCGGGGTATAATAATTTGTTGAGCGACTATAATTCTAGAAATTTTGACACTTTTGTGGTTTTCCCCAGTAAGATAGAACCCTTATTAGCCCCAATATTTGCATCATTTTTAGTGAGAACCTCCATCCAGAAGCATGGAATCTCCAATGGAGACCAATCAGACCATATATATTTTCGCTACACTTTAGTTTCCCCAATAGTAATGTTTATTTAAGTCTAAATGATTGCCATGAATCACTACCATCAGAGGAAAATCATTCTGACGTGAGTGGCAATCTATTATCACCATGTCTCCCAAGGGGGCGACTGGCGGAATGTGGGGGAACCCGTGGGTAAACTCCCAGGCTGGTGATATGTGATTAACACCGGGGTCTGGCATCCACGGATGGCCTGGTGGTGGTAGATATATACCACCAGATATATTTGGTTGGGGGTTGGTGTTGTTGAAACCAACCAACACCAGTTTGTGCCGCACCATATCCGTGACACCCTGGGTGGAAGGGCCCAGTTAACGGCGTTGGACCTGGCGGCTGACTAAACAGCTTGAGTGTATCATGAATTGACCAACATCAGTTTGAACCGCATCATATTCTTGACACCATGGGTTGAAATGTGGATATGATGGCTGGCTACTTTGCTGTTATGGCCACATTTGTTCTGAGAACCAGCATTAAGATAGCTATGACATGTATGACATGGTGGTGCTGGTATACTCAGTTGTGATGGTATATGATATGATACATGTGGACCTGCTGAGGTTCAGTCTACATGAACTACTGGTGGGTGCAGAGGTATTTGGCGGTACAACTGCTGCAACCACGAGTGTCGAACTGACATTCACAGTAGCTGGCGCTTGGCCAAAACTGTTTATGGACCTGTTGTATCAGGTTACCAGAGTTACCAGAAATGGTAGCCTGGGTGTAAACATGAACAATTTGCACGGGAGGTATTCGCCACTCGGGTGCATGGGTGTCCTGCTAAAGTGTAGTGTACATGTAACTACTGGTGGGTGCAAACGTATTTGGTGGTACAGATGCTAGAGCCACGACTGCCGAACTGACATTCACAGTAGCTGGCGCTTGGCCAAAAAGGTTTATGGACCTGTTGTATCAGGTTACCATAGTTACCAAAAATGGTAGCCTGGATGGGAACAGGAACAATTTGCACGGGAGGTATTCGCCACTCGGGTGCATGAGTGTCCAGCTAAGTTCCAACGTAGCTCATTGGCATATATGTGGCCTGGGGTACAACTGCCGGTGCTACAACATTCGAATTAACAGTAATTGCAGCAGGCGCTTGGCCATAAAAGGTATATGGTGCCGATGCCGTAACCCTTGGCTGAAACCATTTAAAAGGTCTGTCAAAAGTAACAGCCGGTCAGATGGTGCAATGGGGTCGGGCTAATAATGGCTTGGGCCACTGAAACAGCCGAAGCTGCTTGTGTCCCACTTGAATGGAACCCTAGCTCGCCTTGTGCCAGTGAAACAACCAAAGTTGCTGGTGCCACAGCCCGAGTAGTCATTTCCATCTTTGGAGCCATAGTTGAGATAGGCCAATACCCATAAACCAGTTTTCAGCCAAGGAACCCTCAGCGGGGCGATTGATGTCGATCAATGCTAACTGGTCTTTGGATTGCTTAAATATCCAAGGTTATTTGCCATCATAGCTGAATTATCTCAGCGGCTAGGCGGGGACCAATATGGGGTATGTTTTCGCTATGAAAACCGTCATATTGACCCATAATTATTAAGCTATAAATTATTCTGGAAATTCCTCCAAACATTTTGGACTATGAAAGCGCTGAGCAAAATAGTTATCAACAGGTTCCCTAGAATTTATGCTAATAGAAACTGCTCTCTATTTTATCAACATCTCTCAATAGAAAACACTTAAATTTATCTAATAAGCATTTTTACCAACCCATTCCCATGTTTTCAATAAGAAAGAGGTAAGTAAGTTTTCCTTACGAAAATGCTAAATAAAATACTATTGTCAACAATTTCCCATAGTTTAGACGAAATGGAGACTGCTCAATATCTTATCAACATCTATTTTATCAGAATTTATAACACTTTCCCATTGTTGTCAACAAGAAAGGCTAGTAAGTTTTACTACGAAAACGCTAAACAAAATATCGACAATTTCCCATTGAATATATTCGATATGTTTATGAGAACGCTAAAAATTTTTATCAACATTTCCAAGCAGAACATACTAAATTTAAATTTAACTTTTGAAAAGTTCTCCAAAATTCTCTAAGAAAATGCACGCTTTTACCAACACCTCCAATTAGAAAACATTGATTTCTCCAATAAGAAAATGCTAGGTACATGTATGGCAACTATGAGAACTTGGAGTGCCTTGTGCTACGGAAACAACCGAAGTTGCTTGAGGCAGGAGGGCGGGAAATCTTGGAATGCTTTGAATTTGGGCCACGCGAACAACCCAAGTTGCTTGAAGCCCAAATAAAACAGACAATTTCCCCGAAATGCATAGAACCACGAGAACAACTGAAAAGTTGCTTAAGGCCCAATATTTGCTTGAGGCCCAATGGCTGGGAATACTTTGAATTTGAGCAACGAGAACAACCGAAGTTGCATGAGGCACAATTTAACCAGATAATCTCCCCGAAATACAATTAGCCACGAGAACAACTGGAAAGTTGCTTGAGGCCCCATATTTACTTGAGGCCCAATGGCTTGAACTTTTTTTATTGCATTGAGCCACGGGAACAAACAAGTTGCTTGAGGCCCAAATAGTATGTGGGGGGGGCATCTTTGCCAATTCAAATGTTAACTTAATTTCGACCGGGATTAACCACTCTGATCTCAGTTTACCCTTTCCAATTTGAGCCCTGTGTGAAGGCGATCATTCAAAGGGTACCAGTTTGTCAGCTAGTTTCCCTGGCATTACATAAATGTTGACTATTATTCCATTTGAAAATCAAAATCTGGGACCATAGTTAATTCGATGATATCAGCAGTATTGACATTAACCTTAAAACCATTTCGCGTTCACGTAGGTGATGGCTCACAATTTGTAGGTAGTGGGGGTATTTACAGTTTTTATTAACAAATGACTGAATTTTACAGGTAGGGCTACTACATGTACATGTGTAATCATTTGCTTTCCCCTTGTCAAATTCTACTAATTTTTCCCATTCGAATCTCATTGGAACCAATTATTAACTTCAAACCCAGAGGCTGGTCATCTAAGATCAACGAGATCCCACTACTCTTCACTTCTATGAAACGTGGGATTTGTGCCAAGTCGTTTTTTTGACAAGTAGGACACATCCCGACTCTTGTGAAGAATATCAGCCGCTATAAGAGGGCTGACATGTGGAAGATTCTGTAATGCAGCATTACCTGCCGAATTTATACAAATTCTGTCCCTATTATAGTAATTGGTTTTAAAGATGGATTATCTCTTTAAATAACAAATTTTAAATAGTTGCGTGGGTATAAAATAATAGATATGAACTGAAGACCTATGTCCGGAAAAGCTTGTATCAATTAATATTGATTTTATTTCGAATATTAAATCGGGCCCGTTTATGTTACTATTTTTAGAACCGACCATACGGATGAGACCGTATTGCGATATAGAGCATTGGGCTGTTACTACGGCTACGCAACGAATGTGAAATGTCACAGATTGGTTGTTTGTATTGTTTTGTTCCACAGATATAAGCGATAATGAGTATAATTAACGTTTATTTGTGACAAAATTGCACAATATAATTTCTGGTCTCTGTTAACAGTAACCACTGTTGTTCGTTAGCTGAACAAACACACCTTTTTAGACCAGAAAATATTCGAAATAAAATTAATATTAATCGATAGAAGCATTTCCGGACAGGAGTCTTCGATTCAAATCTAATATTTTATACCCCGGTAACTATATAATACATGTTTACAAAGAGATAATCCACATTTAACACCAGAAAATGTTCACTAGGAATGTTCTAAGCAATTCTACCAACAATTCCCAGTAGAAAACATTCCAAATTTAATAACTTTAATACTTACTTAAAGAAGACTATTTAATTAAAAATACACAATACGCGAAACAACGACAGTCAAACTACAACAAGAGCGAAATAGTTTCCATCTTCTGTCTACTTCTGTCAAATAAATTTTGAGTATCAATGATTAAGAAATTACACCCACTGGAAAACCTGTCAGAACTCAACATATGATTTTCCAGCAATAACAATGCGTGTGGCAAGTTAGGCGAGAAGAAATTTCACTTCAATAACATTTCGAATATTGGGAATATTATACGAAACAGGAAACCTGGTTGTACAATGGTGTGATTAACTTACAAAGCAACATTCTCCACCCTTGAAGGCTGGTGGAAAATCCTAACTTATAAGCAAACATTTTCATCCCGGAAACCAAGTGAAAATTTCTAACTTTTTCTACACTCTTTCCCAACAAAAACGAAAACACTAGTAGCATGCCAAGCGAACAAAGCTACGAGAAGCCCTTGGAACAGGCATGGTATTAGTAATTAAAGCGAAAAAACACTTAATTACAAGGCAATAGAGAAGCCACTGCGAGACACGTGGAAATTGTGGTCATTTTTTGAATTTAATTTTCCCGCAAAAAGCATCAATTATTGACGACAAACGCCAGTATTGTAAAAATTAGGCGCTACTTATTAATAGCTTACAATATAATGTAATAGAAATATAATACTCACAAATCATACATGTAGAATAAACGTCGATGGCAATGGATCATAAATCATAAATAAACAGCAATGAAATTAACAGGTGTTGTTATGAAGTCTTGTAGTTTCGGTCTGAGCTGCGGGACTTCGATCGGCCTATTTATGTGCCGGTTACTCCGTCACTTCCGGAATCCCGCACTTCATTTATTTATAGACGAATTAGGCCATCGTCACAACATCACCCCATTTCGTTCAGTTGGGTACCCAGATTTTTTAATTTTTCAGTTGGGTACCCAGCTTTATGCAATCTCACACAGAACCTTTCAAATGTATGAATACTTTAGCATTGTTGGCATCAGACTTATATGTCCTGCAGACTGCTTTCGTAAATGTAAATTTTATAAAAGCTGGGTACCCAACTGAAAATGTAAAAAAGCTGGATACCCAACAGACTGAAATCATTGAAATGGGTTTACAGTGACCATCTCTACCTTACTGTCTGCCCCATAATTGAAGTTTATGGTGTTGTTATGATTAAGATAACATTGCGAACTTCACAATTAGCCTACATAAAGATTCTCAGATTTAAGGCTTGATTAAACTCCCATCTATATTAACGGGACCGACTCTCTGGGGCCGTCTTCGCGCGGGGCCGTCTTCGTCTACAGCCAGTCGTACACATGCATGGCCATCTGGCCAGGGACGTAGCGACAGGTGTGGTGTGGTATTGGGGAGGTTTCTTGGTGGAAATTGTAAAAAAGTAGGACATTTCAGATCTGACACATCAGTAGTTAATTTCAGGACAGAAATATTATGTTGAATTTGTTGAAGATTATAATTATATTAGTGTGGAATTGTTTGTTTTTAGACCAACAGCATTGCACAGTTTCCATATTTATGTCATATGGTTGGACTATGTGGTTATGTGAACATAATCGATTAATTGCACAAAATAATGCTAACCACAGTGACTGTCACTATAGTATAAAATTGCTCGAAACGTGTTATTTATCAACAAGTTGTCGACGAAATTTGGCTTGTTTATCAACACAAAGCCTTTTGATTTAGAGTGATCCATCTTCATCCGCAATTTGGCCCGAGGCCGATGGCTCGTCGACTTTTTACTTGGCCACTAATAAGTCTCAATGGTGAAAAATAATAGATTTAGAAAATCGATATCAATAACTCTGATAGGTGGGTTCCTCGACTCGAATCAATATTTTTTACCCCCGAATCCAAATAAATAGTAATTGAGGGGCGTTTAATCGGATTATGCATCTTTAAAATCAATTATTTTTGTCATCTCTTAATAATTGTCAGATTCTATGCTAGATTTTTAAATTAATTTAATTTTAAAAAAGTAACATTTCTTCAATGAAATCACCGAGACTTATTTCTCTCCAGAACCACCATGCTAATTAATCTGACATCGTGTGAAGGGGCCTTGGCTGGTAGGTATTTCTAATGATGAGCCATCAAAGCTCTTGAAAAACAATTCCAGTTTATTTATTTACCAGGCATGTAATCACTTTGGTGCTTACTGTATTAAAACATATCTCATAGTCTCCATTGTGCACAAAAATTAAACAATTGTCAGTCTGTTGTGCATTGTATGTATTTCCATAGTGGCCACTGCCCAGCCCATACAATGGAAAGTAATTAATCACCTCTTGACATGTAATACTGGCCCTAGCCTATAGTCCCGTAGGATTTTCTTGCTCTAGAGCAGACTCTATATAAATTATGTACCTTGGGTCAAGGGCTTCCAAAAAAGTTTGGGTAGACTTCGTCAAATGGTTCTCCCGTCTCCATGGCAACCGTTTTCAAAATGGCTGCCAAGATGTAATATTTTCACATCAGAAAGTCAATAAAGTGTTCATCCTGTCATATATGTGGAAGAGTAACAAACGTAATTATATATCAAAATATCCGTATTGATGCTACGGTTAACATGCCTGTGTTATCTTTTCGTGTAATAGTGTACATTATCATTTTATTTTGGGTTAAATAGGCTTTTTTCGTGAATCAAACAAGTGAAAAATGGAATCCCACTACCTAGGTAACATCTACATCTTGTTTTCGGTGGGAACATAACTAAACAATAGATGGGGGATATGTTCACATTGTGTAAGCATATTTTGGGGTATGTCAATGTTCCATGGTTCATTTTGGGGGAAAAAACATGCTTTTTTTGATAAAAAATGAGAGAATTCTGGAATCCATCACAACATGATAAGTATCATTAATTCATGCCATTTTATAAAAATTCCCAGTTTTATTTGTTAATTATTTAAATGTTAGATCTCAGTAATAAATATAACAAAGTGTTGTTGGAATAAGACAAATTATATGGTTACCAGGGTGATTTGTTTTGAATTAATGAAATAAGTGAAAACTGGAATCCTGTACTCTGAATAACATCACCTTTATCTCTATATAGATACTATACACATTTATTAGTGGGCACTTATTTGAATTGAATCATGTGAAAGAGTAACACTATGAATGATATGTCAACATATTCATATTGATGCAGAAGAAAACATGTCCGCGTTGCCTTTTTGTGAAATGTACCATTTTCTATTTTTGGGGTAAAATGGGATTTTTCGTAAATAAACACGATTAAATCTGGATTTAGTCAAATTTAAACGCCGTTTTCTTCATCTTGACTATCGTTTTTAATTGATCTGCTTCTAGATATATCAAAATGACTGTTAGTCCAGGTGATTGGGTAACAATTGTGCAAAATGTGATAAAAGCATGAAACTTGGCATATATGTTCCCTGTGCACTATTTTTCATTTCCAGATATGTAGGCATTCGCGGGAGGTCCTCCCTTAGCAACGGTTGCTATGCAACTCTCCGAAATAGAAGAACTGCATATTTGACTAATATTATGGCAATTTTTAACAAACTAAACTGTGCCATGTATCATTTTATGATGAAAATAATTATATTAGTTTTTGTTTATGTGGATCTGATAGGTAATGTGCCGTGTTTCTTACTTACAGGGATGGTAACGGTTGCTAGGGATATACCCAAAATCGAAAAATATACAGATGACCAATATTAATGGCAATTTCAACAAATTAAACTAAACAATGTAGGATCTTGTGGTGAAAACAATTACAGTAGTTGTTGTTGATGTAGACCTGACTGGAAAATCACCATATTTATTACTTATAGTGTTGGTAACGGTTGCTAGGGACATCGCTCGAAATTGAAGTAATTCACACATGGCTGAAATTATGCCAGTTTTAACAATCCGTAATACACCATGTAACATTGATATGGTGAAAACTATTAAAATATTTGTTGTTTGTGTGGGAATGATTGGAAAATTAGCATAACTCTTAATAACATACGTGGTAACGGTTGCTGTGGACATACCCGAATTTGAAAAATGTACAATATGATAGCATATGACTGTTCATTGTGGCATTTGTTTTTTAAACTAAACTGCACCATGTAATGTGTCTGTTCCTTTTTATATAATTTGTATAATGATTCAATTTGTAACATGGGGCATGCATCCTTTTCAAATTTGATCAAATTCTTATGGTTCCATATCTCGATTGATCTGTTCTAAAAATGTTGGTAATGACTAATTAAAGACATATTACGTACTTATTTTGGTGCATGAAACTGATAAGTTAGTATTCAGGCGGTATGCCAACTGGTGGAATGTAGCATTCTACTAACATCACCGAAAATCTCAAGCAAATCGACCGTAACACTCCATAGAAAACATCGTCTGGACTACGCTCAATTGTATATTTGCCTCTGGTTTCGGGACGCAACTACCGGCGATAAACTAACAAAAACGATTTCACCATTGAGAGTCGCTACATTTAAGTAATATATAAGAACTAGAAGGTGACCCGACTTCGTTCGGGCTTTGACCTTGAATTGTACATTTTGAAGGCCAAGGTCAGGTGGGGTCACGATTTGACCCGTCCAAAACACTGTCCGGAAAAAGTACCCGACAAAAGTACCCGTCGAAATCCATCCGGTTTACAGATTTGACCTCGAATTGATAATTTTGAAGGTCAAGGTCAGGTCGGGGTCACGACTCGACCCGCCCAAAACACTCAGTAGACAAAAGTAACCCCACGTATCAAATTTCGTCGAAATCCCATCAAAATTCGCGCTTTGTCCTTGAATTGACCCGATACAAGGTCAATGTCACGTCGCACGGGCAAATGACTAGGCTTATGAGACTCCACGACCGAAAGTACCCCCACATACCAAGTTTCACCGAAATCCCGTGATATTCGGGCGTTTGACCTTGAAATGACCCGATTTCAATGTCAAGGTCACGTCGCACGGGCAAATTAATAGGCCTATGTCACTCCCCGGCCGAAGGTACCCCGACGTACCAAGTTGCATCGAAATCCCGTGATATTCGGGCGTTTGACCTTGAAATTACCAGATTTCAAGGTCAAGGTCACGTCGCACGGACAAATTAATAGGCCCATGCCACCCCCGGTCGATAATACCCCCACATACCAAGCTGGGCCGTTTTCGAGTTCATCGCGAACACACACACACACACACACATATCTTCCAAAATATATAACTGACTAGCCGATGAGCCCGACGTTGTCCGGGCTATTCAAGAACCAAATTTCAAGTCGATAGCTCCACCCGTTTCCGAGATCTGGTCTGCGCATGCGCGAATCTGGCGTCGCACGGACTCTGCGACCCGATACAATTCGTATCCGGGGCAAGATACATTCACACAGCAAATTTCAAGTCGATAGCTCCACCCGTTTCCGAGATCTCGTCTGCGCATGCGCTGCACGGGCGTCGCACGGGGTCGCCAATACGACAACGACGACCGCCTGGTCAAACTACACACACGTACCAAGTTTCGTCCCGATCGGTCGAGAATCGTAGATTTGTATAAATGACAGAGAGACAGACAGACAAACAGAGGTCTTCAAAATATATATGAGACTAGCAAGTTAGCCCGCCACTGGCGGCGTTGATCAGAAACATGACATTTTTTTGGCTTTTTAACGAGTTAATTGTGCCTTTTTAATTAAGAGACATTATGGTACACGTCCCTAAAAGATTTAAGGTACATCGGGCGGAAAGAACTGACCCGATGAAAAATTGTTGAGACCGACGTTGTCCGGGCTATTCAAAAACCAAATTACAAGTCGGTAGCTCCACCCGTTTCCGAGATCTGGTCTGCGCATGCGCGAAGCTGGCGTTGCACGGGCTCGGCGACCCGATTAAATTCGTATCCGGGGCAAGATACATTCACATACCAAATTTCAAGTCGATAGCTCCACCCGTTTCCGAGATCTCGCCTGCGCATGCGCGAAGTTGGCGTCGCACGGGCTCGGCGACCCGATACAATTCGTATCCGGGGCAAGATACATTCACATAGCAAATTTCAAGTCGATAGCTCCACCCGTTTCCGAGATCTCATCTGCGCATGCGCTGCACGGGCGTCGCACGGGCTCGCCAATACGACATGGACGACCGCCTGGTCAAACTACACACACGTACCAAGTTTCGTCCCGATCGGTCGAGAATCGTAGATTTGTATAAATGACAGACAGACAAACAGAGGTCTTCAAAATATATATGAGATGATGTGTCCTGTAAATTTGGATATAATATTTGTAAAATATAACAACTTTTAGCAAGATTATTCTCCATTTCTATTTGAACACCCTACCCGAGTGTTTCACATCACTTTAACCATTTATTTTTTAATCAGGTTTATTAATGAACGCTATAACGCACATATATAATAGTGCTCATAGTATAGTATGGTACACGTGGTATCGATGGCCGGATTGACCACTCGTCGATCGTTCGCCAGTATGTCCGTCTGGCTGTATACACTTTACGCATAGTGAGATAACTCACATATTTTCTGTCTGATCGGAACCAAATTTGGTATATGAGTTTCTCAGCCCAAAATACAGATCAAGTTTGAATATATTTTTTTTACGGAGTTATGGCCTCTTTTAGACTTAGAATTCATCCATGCTTCAATATCTCATTCATATTTTATCTGATGGAACCCACATTTGTATGTGAAATTGTCAGCCCAAAATTATTTGTCAGATTTTGTTATACGGTGTTATGGCTCTTTTTCAAATATTTATTTTTTGGAATTTTTTAAACCACCACTTAGCCATGTGAATTTATCTAACTACACAAATGGAGCCCCATATGGTTGGATGCTTGGAATTACAGTGGATCAATCAGGGCCGATACAATTGATTTAACCCCTTTTACCCATTCCATGTCTTTTAACCTTTTACATTATCAAATAATTATATTATTTTTATATCTCATATGGCAATTTGCAACACCATAAATATAACTGCTTACATTGTGATAGTGGTGACAGGCTCTTTTGTTTAGATCTTATATTAACTCTTCTCTTTTGACCTATAAAGTCTAATAATTTGTGTTATGATGTACATTTGTCTATACTCCTTTAGATGATAACAGTATACTCTATAATAAGTCAATATCAAAACTCTAGATTATGATTCCGATCATAGCAATTTACTATCGCCAAGGGATTTCCTGATGATAACTTTCCTGATGATAACTTATACTTATTCAATACAGGCTTCCCATTGTATCCTGAAGACAGTGTGATTTATTCAAATCTATTTTTTTTTAGCTGTCATAAATATGTTAGTCCTACCTGTAACCCATGCATGACTGAATTGACTCTCACATTCAGTACTATAGTCTAAACGTATAGCTAGCAATAGTTTTATTAAATTGTTCATTTGTAGGAATGTTTTCAGAATATGAACAGACAAAGAGAACCCCCATTTAGTAGCTTTATTAATGGATTGTCAATTAGTATAAGTTATCAAAAGCAAACCTGATATTCTTCCAGCATTCTCATTATACTTGGTGCTATAGGTACCTGGTTTCATGTCAGGAACTTTAGGGGTCCCGAATGGGGGGCAACAAAACTTCTGGGTTGGGGGGGGGGGTAAAACTATTTTAAATACTTCAAAATTCTTCCGCAGTCCCACTGGGCGGATTTCCTTAATACTTGGTTTGTGGCAGTGCTATAAGACATGTTTTTGTAATTCACAAAACCAATGTTGAGTAAATTTTAGGGATCACCGAGGGATCGGAAGGTTAAAAATTAGGGCTATGGGGTTTTCGTGGATTTCATCTCGAGAACAGAAATCAATGCCTTTATATGTCTGGAAAAAATATTGAGTACTATAGAACATTTGTAAAAGGGCTATCTTCATTTCAATATGACAAGTCCTTCAGATGGATATAAGGCAACACAGTTGTAAGATAACACTAAATAAAATAGGTACTTGAAAATCCTTTTCTTCAGTTCAAGATGGCAGATGTTGTTAACACGGTGTGGATTATTGCAATGGACAATATTTTCCAATTTGTTCACTGTCCTGGCTGATTGTATATTATGAAACATTGATGGTTGTGGATTTTAGCGTCCAAGCTAATTGTAAAACACTGTAATGTATTAAACCATTTTTTTTAGCTCTTAACGATGTTAAACAATTTTAGCTCAACTTTGCATGGGTTGGTCTCCAGTCCATGTATGCACACGTACGTTCTTACGTAAGTGCGACCGTTAACAATTTCAGTTATCACACCATACAGGTCACACCTCTCTTCCGATCATCACCAAATTTCATAGGGGTCTTCGGGTGACCTCTAGATGGGGGCTACCACACCCCGAATTAAAAGATTGCCGCCAGCAGTCATCTTGGATTTCATATTTGAATCCATCACCAGACCATGAAGCCCACAATTACATGTATTTGCAAAATGTTTTGAAAATGTTTGAGATCATTTCTAGATGGGAGCTATCGAATTTAAACGATTTTTAAAGTTGTATGAAAAACATGGCCGCATGCAGCACTCTTGGATTTTACTCTTTGCATCACTTAATCCTTTGACATACCCTACAGGCCATATCCCTCATCCAACCTTCTCGTTGATCACCGGTCACCGGGTTGATATCTAGATGGGAGCTTACCGTTTTTCCGAACTCTGTTAAAAATGGCTGCCAGTGGCCATCTTGGATTTTACTCTTTGTATGACCAAGTCTTTTAGCACACTACATAGGTAACACCTCTCATCAGATCGTTACCAAACTTCAAATGGATATCTAGATGCCATTTTTTTGGTCCGAATTATTTTACAAAACTTTTACAAATATTGCATTTCACTTTTAAATCCATCGACACACCATGCAGCCCACACTTATTGGTTAAATCTCTTGAAACTTCACAGGCATGTTTGGGATCACCTCTAAATGAGAGCTATTGAATAGGAATGATTTTCGTTGTAAAACATAGCCGCTGGCAGCCATCTTGGATTTTACTCTTGGCATCACTGAATACTTTGGAACACCATACAGGCCACATATCTTTCTTCAAATCGTCACATACTGCTTATGGGTCGTCGGGGTGACCTCTAGATGGGAGCTTACCATTTTTCTGAAAAACATGGCTGCTAGCAGATTTTAACCATTGCACCACTAAATCCGTTGGCACACACTACAGGCCACATCCTTCATCCGATCGTCATCAAACTTCATATAGATTCGTGGGTGACCTCTAGAAAACATAGACATACCAACTTTCCGCATTCCTTAATCGCTCCTTTAACTGTAACATTTGATATTAGCCTTTGAATTTGAGCTTCAATGTCATTTATACTTTCATATTGATGGCTACTTACTGTATTTTATATGAACTGCGACACTCCTGTTTCAAGTTACGGTCATATGGGGTAGCATCCTCAGCATATGCCGGCTGTATAATCCTCATCATATTACGGTTGTATAAATATTATATGGATAACACTTATATATAGTCTAAAATATTTTCTCGAGAGCTACACTCTTAGAACCAGAAGTCCTTCAGAGAACCAAAAAGGTTAGCAATAGGAGCACCTTATTTGGTGCTTCAAAGGACCCCATCATAAGGTTCTACTGAAGAACCATATCATAAGGTTCAACAGAAGAACCACAAGATGGTTCTTAAGGGAACCATAATATGAACATGGTTCTTCAGGGAACCTTTATAAGAACCCCAGATGGTTCTTCGGAGGACACAATCACAAGGGTCACGAGGTTTCTTCAGAGAACCTTTCATATAATCTACCCCAACATAATTTCAGAGAACCTGTAAGATGGAATAGCGTACGATGATGATATAGTATGTTTGCGCTCTTGCGTATATCGCGAAGTTCAGTACACGTTGAGGTGTTTTATAATAACTAATAGATTGTCATAATATTGAAGCATTCCGGGAATGATATATACAATGCAGCTTATACCTACACATTCCATATACAATTCGCTTAATTTTGGTGTGATTCTTATTTTTGAATACACGAAGGTGATGAATTAGTCTGCACTTTAACATATATTTGTGTGTATTTTACGATTATCACACGAGGGTTCTTCAGAGAACCTTTCTTATATCAGAACAGGGTTCTTGAGGGAACCATAATATATCCCAACATGGTTCTTTAGAAAACCTTTATAAGAACTCCAGATGGAATAGCGTACGATGATAATATAGTATGTTTTCGCTCTTGCGTATATCACGACATTCCGTAAACTTTAATGGCCCGAGTGCACTGCCTGTGGTTTTTACCCTTAGATAGCAAGTTTTGGCTCAATCAGTCGAGCTGTTTTCGAGTCTATAAAGGACACACACACGGAAATCTCAAAATATATAGTAGACTAGCAGGTTAGCCCACCACTGGCGTGCTTGGTCAGAAACATGACAATGTTTTATGTTTTGTTTGTGTTTTTCAATGAGTTAATATTGGGTTTTTCAATATTTTTCCCGATTTGACCTTGAATTCATCATTTTCAAGGTCACGGTCATGTCGGGGTCACAATATATAATTTGTGGGTACCCGTTTGAAGGTTAAGACTGACCCGATGAAAAATTCCCCCGTTCCTAGGAACGACAGACATAATGTTTCATACAATGCGACGTCGACAATCCCCGTGTGTTTTTACACTTATATACGAAGTTTGAGCTCACCTAGGGCGGAAAAACTTACCCGATCCGCGTTCTTAGGAACACAACACGCTCCGCGTTCTTAGGAACACAACACGCTCATGTCTATACACGCCCATACCCAGAAGAGGTATGATTTTTTTAACCTGCCCGTGGCCATTGAGCAGCCCCTGACAGAGGTTGTCCACCCTTACGAGATGGTCAATTGTCCCCGCAAAGTTAATCCCGTCGTGAACCCAACCTCACAAAGAGCGGACAGTCAATTAATCCCGTCATGAACGCCATCACCAACGCGACGTAATTTTGTTTGGTATCATGTGTTGCGTTCTACAAATAGGAAAGCACTTGTTCCCGTATACGTTTGCGTAAATACGAAATTGTGAGTGTTGGTTTGTAACCGGGATTTCTGAGAAGCATTATGCCTATAACTACCCCCCCCCTAAGCCCTGACCTAAGTGTCATACATACTATAACAATGATGTTGTAACAGTACTATGGCATCCAATAATTCTCCCCGCATAGGAAACCACTCAATGTTCCCGTATATCTCTCTGCAGATGCTAATAACGTTGAATGGTAAACAGACGCTCTTTATAGCGATGCGTCAAAAACAAACGCTCATTAAATTATGACTTGATTAACCACCGCGGTGCCGATTGCGGTGATTTGGGAAGGGAGAAACACTACGGTGTTCGTGGGTTTTTACCCTTAGATGGGAAGTTTGAACTCAATCGAGCCAGCCGTTTTCGATTCTATAAAGTACATACATGTATATATATATATATACGGAAGTCTCAAAATACATAGTAAGATTACTCACCATTTTTGGTTAGTAGTAGGCCTACATTATTTGCTCTAGGCTACGCGTAAAAGTCCGCATTATATAATGCAAAAAAAGTGTGCAGTACACACTACTTTGCATTACTTGAGAAAATGTAATGCATTGCAATGCATTACTATTATACATTACTGTTACCCAACCCTGCGAACAAACACATACTCTTTCTCTCTGGTTGATGTTTTATTCATGTTAATCACTCAATTCGGCTCCATGACACATGTAACAACTGCATTATTGTTTGGTCATGAACCCTTCAGCATCCAAGAGAACACTAGTTACACACCGACGAACCCTATCGATTACAGAGAACCTTTTCTGACACCGATGAACCTATGGGTTCTTACATAGAACATTTGAGTTCTTCAAAGAACCACAAAGAACCCTTATTTCTTAAGAGTGTATACTGACCACCAGGATATGGACTTCGTTCATACGTCTCAGGTTAGGAGGGGTCCTAGGGGTATTCCAATGTTATTATATGCCGACCAATGTAAAGTGACACTACTATTGCAAAATTGGCACCAGGACCCATAAATTCCAATAATTTCTGAGAATTATGTGTTACATTATGTACATTTGTCTAATATTACTTTAGTATACATACACGTAGCAGTATAATCTATAAATCAATATCAAACTCTGGATTATGATTCAGTTATTTAATATCGCCGATGGATGGGTTAAACATCTGCTGATCGTGATTGGACTTTCGTTATGTGATCACAGTATCTTTTTTGTCCCCCTAACATTCCGAATGTCGGATGACTAGAAATGACCCTCGCACGTGCGTCCGTCCGTGCGTCGAGTCGAGCCAAATTTCTGTCATTTTCTGCTCATTTTGGCACAGACACGAACCAGCTTTGTAACATGCGCACCTGCGATTTTGAGTTCGTTCGGACTCATTTTGAATGGGAAGGTATTGCAATTTTTTCACTTAGAATCGTACACCATGGGACACATCTGTTGTCAGAGTCTGTATTCCGCCTGTTGTAATTGTACTCTGTTAAAACTTGGTACATATATATCAACCAGCATGGGAACCTGCGCATCTCTGATTTTGAGTTTGGTCGGACTCATTTTGGCGGAGTTATTGCCGTTTTTCGACTTTGAATTTATAATGGCTTGGCATGTTAAGCACCATCATGCCCATTATCAACTCCTCCTACAGTTTTTATCCTACATATTTAAAACTTCTAAAACTAGTTTTAACAGATTTATTCAATTTGACCGATTATGAAAATTCTTTGAAACTGCCACCCCCTGTCGGCGGACATTTTGTCGGCGACCATTTCTTCAAATCAGTAGAACTATTTGGATGCATATATACATACTGTTAATACATTTATTTCATTTTTCAGCTTGGACAAGTGAACCTGCAGAAAATGAGACTGCCTGCAATGGTTTTGATTTTAATCTGGGCTGGAAATACACTGGGACATCAGTGCTTGTCAACTTTTACAAAGATGCCACTAGAATAGCATACAGTTTCAATTCTATTACTCCTGTTGTTCAACCTGGTTTTGTGGGGAAAGTTGAGTTTATTGGTGACACACAAGCAGGAGATGCTACAATAAAATTAGTGAGTCTAGTTCCTGCTGATTCCGGAGTCTATACAACATCTGTTACAGTGCCGGGCGGCCTCGTCTTGTCAGGAACCACTACGGTCCTTGTGGCTGGTGAGTAAAGTTATATTGCGTCATTTAAGATCAAGCAGTTTATTTCTCATGAACATATACATAACATAGGTATGGAGATAATAACAGTTACATAGATATACAACTAGCTGGTGGACCCGACTTCGTCCGGGCTGTTTCCCATCTGCTTTTCGGCGAATTGCGCGATTTTACCTTGAATTGACCATTTTGAAGGTCAAGGTCAGGTCAGGGTCACGATCTGACCCGTCAAAAACACTCACCGGATAAAAGTCCCGACAAAAGTACCCGTCGAAATCCGTCCGGTTTTACCCGATTTGACCTTGAATTGACCATTTTGAAGTAAAAAAATTCGTCCGGGCTGTTTCCCCTCTGCTTTTCGGCGAATTGCGCGATTTGACCTTGAGTTGTTCATTTTGAAGGTCAAGGTCAGGTGGGGTCACGATTTGACCCGTCCAAAACACTGCCCGGACAAAATTACCCGACAAAAGTACCCGTCGAAATCCATCCGGTTTTACCCGATTTGACCTCGAATTTATCATTTTGAAGGTCATGGTCAGGTAGGGGTCACGATTTTACCCGTCCAAAACACTCTGGACAAAAGTAACCCTACGTATAAAATTTCGTCGAAATCCCATCAAAATTCGCGATTTGACCTTGAATTGACCCGATTTCAAGGTCAATGTCACGCGCACGGGAAAACGAATAGGCTTACGACACTCCTCATACGAAAGTATCCCCAGACACTAATATTTTCATCGAAATCCCGTGATACTCGGGCGTTCAACATTGAAATGACCCGATTTCAAGGTCATGGTCACGTTGTACGGGCAAATTAATAGGACCATGCCACTCCCCGGCCGAAAGTATCCCCACATACAAAGTTTCATCGAAATCGGTTCGGCCGTTTTCTCGAGTCCATCGCGAACAGACAGACAGACACACGCACAGACAGACAGATTTCCCAAAATATATAATAGACTAGCAGGTGGAGCCGACTTCGTCCGGGCTGTTTCCCCTCTGCTTTTCGGCGAATTGCGCAATTTGACCTTGAATGGTCCATTTTGAAGGGTGGGGTCATGATTTGATCCGTTCAATACACTGCCCGGACAAAAGTACCCGACAAAAGTAACCGTCGAAATCCATCCGGTTTTACCCGATTTGACCTTGATTTGATCATTTTGAAGGTGGAGGTCAGGTCGGGGTACTTCGTCCGGGCTGTTTCCCCTCTGATTTTCGGCGAATTGCGCGATTTGACCTTGAATTGTCCATTGCCCGGACAAAAGTACCCGACAAAAGTACCCGTCGAAATCCATCCGGTTTTACCCGATTTTTACCTCGAATTGATCATTTTGAAGTTGCACGATTTGACCTTGAATTGTCCATTTTGAAGGTCAATGTCAGGTGGGGTCACGATTTCACCCATCCAAAACACTGCCCCGACAAAAGTACCCCCATCCGGTTTTACCCGATTTGACCTCGAATTGATCATTTTGAAGGTCAAGGTCAGGTCTGGGTCACGACTCACCCGTCCAAAACACCCAGTGGACAAAAGTAACCTTATGTATCAATTTTCGTCGAAATCATATCAAAATTCGCGATTTGACGTTGAATTGACCCGATTTCAAGGTCAATGTCACGTCGCACAGGCAAACGAATAGATTTACGACACTCCCCATACGAAAGTATCCCCAGACACAAATTTTCATCGAAATCCTGTGATACTCGGCGTTTGACCTTGAAATGATCCAATTTCAAGGTCAAGGTTACGTCGCACGGGTGGAAAAAACTAACCCGATGAAAATCTCCCCCGTTCCTTGGAACCCCTAAGTACGAAGACAGACATAAGAATCACACAACGCGCTCATGTCTGGATACAGACACACTCACGTCTGGCACCAGACATAAGAATCACACTACACGCATACGCTCTTTATCAACGACACTGTGGATACGAACGATCTTTAACTATTAACTCAATTATCCACAGTGCCAAGGACAGTCATTTTGGTGACTGGGAGTGGAGAAGGGGTGCTCGGAGCTTCTACAAAACGGCGGTAAACACTGCCCGTGGTTTTTTAACCTCAGATTGGAAGTTTGAGCTCAATCGGTCCAGCCGTTTTTGTCTCGATACGTCTAGGGTATAGATGTTGAATTGGCCGTGTCGGGAACATTTCAGATAAGAGAACGAGATCCGTTGGTAGATAACTTTATGCATAAGTAAAATAGTTGTTGGCACAGCACAGTATATACAGGTTATCCGGTCTGCATGGTTCGAAGGCTAGATGTAAAGTGAAGTCCTCCGCTCTGAGAAGGTATACTTCTTAGTGCCGCTGGCGTATCATGTATCCATATACGGACTGAGGTATCATTATATCCAAGCTATCTATACTTTACTATAGAGTATATCACATATCTACTCGCATACTTTGGTTATACTATGAATGTAACCAGTAGATCTGTGTCGACATATATAGGTATGCTATGTTGCTTTAGATGTGTAACATTGTACTTATTGTTCGTATGCCTCTCTCTCTCCATACAGTGCTTAGCCATTACATCATTAACCCTATCAACACAATACAGGTAAATATCACACTCAACAAACCCATCTATTGATGTACTATCGGACAGAGTCCCCTCTGTTAAGAATTTGTAAGTACATGTAGTTACAAATTAAAAGTGTGCTAAAAGTCCGAGTGTACATGAAATAGATGGAGTTTGGACTTATAACTGCGAGTCGCGAACCTGAAAAAAATCAACACATGGATATTCATACACAAAACTCAACAGCAAAAGAAACTAGAGTTAATGATCCATGGTAAGTCTGGTAAACAGTATGCCACTAGGTTACTGGATTAGCAGCGAACGGTAAGTCACGGGGGCACTGGTTTATCAGCGAACAGTTATTTATCCAGGAATTTGTAGAGGAAAAAATTCTGGGTTGCGAGTATAACGTGATAATGTGTCCAATACATAATCGGCAAACGAGTCTATCCATGGTCGGATAATCAACACATCATGTAGAACATTAGACTGTGTGCGAACTAGAGCACTCGCACATGAAGTATAGTTATAATTGACAGTAACAATTAAGGAAGATAAATGTTATTGTCCGTGCGGCTTGAGAACTGGCAAGACAGCATCCATTGATGAAACCCGGTGTACACAGCAGATCATCGTACATAATTATAGAGCGGTACGATTAGTGGAATACGCGAATGTTTGTTGTATATATATATATATTCACTGGATAGCGTTGGTATCTGGTGTTTGGCAGCAAGAGACGTCGAGTCAACGAAGTAACGTGTAATGATCGAGGTACATGTATCAGCAGGGTACAGTTGCGATCAAATATCAATTCTTTTATGCAAATGTATATCAAATGTAGTAACATCACATCGGCGATTCTCTTGAAACGATCCGGCAGCATGCATATATGCGTTATTCGGGTAATCATCTAAGGAACTGTGTCGATGTCAGTGGTGGGACGACGACTGTGTACAAGACGTCGAACGAGGAAACGCAGCAACGAGTGTTCATTTTGGACAATCGGTGGAATAGCTATGTTCAATAAGATTGTGAGGACAGTGTCATGAACGGTCGAAGATTAGCAGCGGTGTTGCTAGATGTGGTTGAAACACCAATGTCTGGTCTGGTCTGAGTGTCTGGTATGTCAGCACGGTTCATATTGGATGGTCCATCCCGTGTGACGTCATTAGATTGACTTGCAGTACCATCCATCGATCGCGTTTGGCGAACCCAATTTGTTCGACGTAAATGACACGAACGCTGAATAATGTGTTTGTAAAAAGAACACAATAAACCCACAATAGCTAATAAGCATCTTGAAACCAAAACATGCCCAAAGTATGAATCATGAAACGAAATCATTGACTCGCTGATGCAATTTGCATTTTCATAAATTTGAACGTGTTCGTAGAGCATTTCCATAAAAGGTAAAGAAAATGGTCATGCAATAAATGAGGGATATGCACATGAAGGTAATTGGGTTTATGATCAATAAAATGTGATCGTAGGATTTAAAAATGTTGTGTCTTGAATCATATAAAGGAAACGTTATATATATATATATCATGCCATAACATTCCACAAAAAAAATGTATATTTCGCTGAAAACAGTTGCTGTGCGATAAACAAACATTCCTGCCGCGACTACATTTATAATAAAACAATCGGGTAATTATTTTGGTGTGAAATTATTGTTAAAATCGGGTGAATATCGTCCACCATTCCACCATTCAGTAGATGATTGCGATTTCGTTAAACTATTCACAGCTATTTATGAATAATCATGTGATAATGAATTACCATTACCACGTACATGTACTTATCCGATATCTATATTATATGCACATAATTGAATAAAATAGTATTATGTTTGTGTTTGGTAAATGCCATCTATGACCATTCTGATTTACTTATTCTTAGCATTCCATTACCAACATCAGGGTGATTATCCCTGTATATCACTAGTCAAACCAGGAAAACGACGGTTGCGCACACCACTCGAATGCCACTATACCGATATTCATTCCAGCTGGGTAATGCTTCCTGTGCCCAAAAATCGAATGCTAAGGATGCATGGTCAATGATGATTAATGATAATCTATTATTATTATTACAGCTACGATTGAATGTTGTACTGTATGTGTAGTCAATTGACAACTCATCTCGGTGCTTACCTATACAATAATCCACATAACACGCATGGCGGCTGAGTTTGGGAGTCTACGCATACCACATGCTGATCAGTACAATTGTATGTGCAAATTTATCATGTCAATTGCTTAACACGATGTTCCTGGACCCGTTGTCGAGATACATAAATCAAATGGAACCTCATGCTTTGCGTACAGAAAATTTTGCATGTGTTGCCGGCACTTTATTTAAGCGTGCCGTGGCACAAGGTCGGATATATTTATGTTACACATATAGACGACGAATATTAAGACTATATGATTGAAATCATGTTTGTGTTATTTAGTTCAATTGTTTATTAGTTCTATTCCTTTGTTATACGGAAATTTAACATTCAGGATTGTGTTATACATTGTTTGTTATTCCGTCAGGACTTCAATATATAGTTATTTACAGATGCATTACTGTTGCACATTCATACTGGTAAGTATGACATTCATACTGGTAAGTATCACTTTAATAGAATCCTGATATTAATTCTGTCGGACACACGTCTATTTTGTTTCGCGTGTGTTTATAACACGAGTTATATCATTCACGCATGATTGTGTAGGTGCATCATATGTCCGCAAATTTAAATCGATATCCATTTCAGAAATAGTTGTTTGGTCATATGGGTTTATGTTATCAGAGGCAACATTTTCAATATCTTCAGTTGCGGACAGGAATGCTTCTGAATTATTATTGTTTGGGTCATGTGCGCGCAATCGATCTGCCCATTCTAGTCTTGGTATTTCATCATCACTTGAAGAATTTTGTCTTCTTAACTGTTTGCGCCTCATTAACTGAGCAAGCGGAATTTCGTCACTAGACGACCATTTTGATGAAGCAGGCTGTTCAGGGTCTGTATCAGATGCATTAACAACAAATCGCTGTCTTCGCAATTGACATATTGTATCTTTTGGTGGAATTTTCCATGCACTGTCGGCTTTACAAATATTGTCGGCATGACAGCGGACTGTTCGAACACTTAATTGATCTTTAATTAAAAATGAGACAATGCTGTATTTTTCGATTATATTCCAATGAATTTGCCATGATAAACTCAGTTTACCCGTTTTTCTCCCAGATTTGTAATAAACTGGGTCGCCTATTTCAAATGAAACCTCTTTTTTTTTTTCATTCTTTTTCTGTGTTCTAATTTGAGATCTTAAACGCGAAAGAACTAAACGAAAATTTCTATTTCCGTTCCTGTAAAGCTAAGGATGTAAAGTCCTCACCTACATATTTCAATCTGGGTTTTAGAATATTATCAAGACTTAAGGTGGGTTCCCTATGATATAGTAAATAAAACGGACTGAATTATGTTGTATCATTTACATGAACACGCATTGCAAATAATGCTTGTGACAAATACATGTCCCAAGTGTATATGTTTTGTGATACTAATTTTGATATAACATAATTTAAAACAGCATGTGATCGTTCCACACACCCATTCGAAGCCGGGTGGTAGGGTGAACTATAAATATGATGTATATTTAGTTCTTTGCACACCTGATCCATTTTTTTATTTTTGAACTCGGATCCATTGTCTGAAATCAGATTTAAACAGATTGAATGTCTGCTTATTACCTCATCTAAAAATATCATTATCACTGTTTCGGCCCGTTTGTCGGGAATCGCGAATGCTTCGGCATATTTAGTCAGACAACAAATAAAAGTTAAAATATATTTGTTATTGGACATTGTTGTTTCAAACGGTCCTTGTATATCAGTGCTTAATGTCGCAAAAGGAAACGGAGGTTGGTCCATTTCTTGTATTGGAGCTTTTTGTTGTGATAAATTCCTCATTTTACAAATCATGCTAGCTTGACAATAATTATGTATATCTCTACACATATTTGGCCAATAATATTTAAGTTTTGCTGTTGCAAAAGTCTTATCTGTGAAAAAATGCCCTGCTGGGTCATGGTATTGTTTGAGTACAGCTTGGCCGAATATTTGCGAAAATAAATAGGCGTATATCTCGATCTTCATCATGGTGACTAATGAAATAAAGCACATCTTTAAGTACTATATATTTATCTGCTATTTGTCTGGGTGGTTTGGTGGAATTTAATTTTTGAACAATCTCTATTGCTTCGCTATCGTGTTCTTGTTCAAGTTGTATGTCAAATCCCTCTAACTGAATTGCTTCTTGATTTTCAGGTAGAATTTTGTCTATGTGACAATTTGCATATTATTTTGTGTTTAATTTTGATGTATCAATAATATCAACATCCGTTGGTACTTCAAGATCGGGTCCTGTCACATCCGATTGCTCTGGTACTTCTTACATACCATTATGGACATTATCTTGATAAATAATCTGCAAATATATTCTCTTTACCGGGTATGTGGATTATCTGAGGCTTATAGGCAGATAAGCACACAGCCCAACACGCAACATTTTTCTTGTCCATGGGAGCAGATAGCATATTCGTTAATACTTTGTGATCAGTCTTTATAATTAATTGGGATCCGCTTATATAAAATTGAAGTTTCTTTATTGCCCAATAAATGGCAAAACATTCCCGCTCCAATGTACTCTATGAACGGATTTGAGATTTATTCAGCCGTGCTGAAATAAAATGTATAGCATTCTCTGTATTAGATCTCGATATACACGGGTCACCTGGGTCACGTGACTGTGTAATTAATGCTGCAATAGCATGCGCGCTGGCATCAGTATACATTATGAATGGTTTATTTTTATCTGGATATGCAAGGTATGTGGCTTCTGTTAAATCAGATTTAAATTTTTGAAATGCCTTATCACAGTCAGCCGTCCATTCAAATTTTGTGTTTTTCTTTGTTAATTCTACCAAAGGTCCACAAATTTCACTAAATTTAGGAATACATTTCCGGAACCACGAGAATGATCCTATAACACTTTTCGCTTGTTTCACATTTGTTGGCGGTGTTAAATTTTGAATTGCTTTTACTTTATTGGCATCTGGTCTAACCCCATGTTGATCAACGATGTGCCCCAAAAATGAACATTCGGTTTTAAAGAATGAACATTTCTTTAACTTTAATTTTACATTAAACTTCCTAAGGCGATCAAATACTTCTTGAAGAAGCCTTAAATGGGACATCTTATCAACGGAGTACAAAATTAAATTGTCGACATAGGCGCGACATCCTTTAACCCCCTCCAACACACGATTCATGAGTTGAAAAAAAGCGCTAGCACTCCCAATGGCACCGAAGCAGGCGCGGTTAAACTAAAAATTCCCCCTAAAACAAGTTATAGTTGCCTTACTTCGATCCGCGTGATGTATTGGAATGCAATTATATGCAGAAAAACAATCGAGAACTGTTATATATTTAACTCCTTTCATTTCTGCTAAAATATCCTCTATTTGATCAATTGAAAAAAAATGTTGGTTTTGTGATAGCATTGAGTCTGCGTAAATCGATATGAATTATCTATTTTTCTCAGAATCATGCAAGGGAATGACCATTGGCTAGCGGGGGCTGGTGAAATTATTTTTGCTTGCAATAATTCATAAATTTTATCACTAAGAATTTCACGCTTTTTCAATGGCCATCGATAAGACATTAACCTTATTGGTGGGTGATCCTCTGTGGGAATCTTCATGGTTACAGCCGTGGTACATCCAAATTCGGTTAATTTTGTAGCGAAAATATCACTATTATTTCGAATTATTGGTATTAAATCATCCCTAAATGAATCGGGAACGTGTACATCATCTAGATTAATCTCTTCTTTCGTTGCATTGTTATTCTGAGGAGGTGTTTCCATGCACGTTACAGCAGAAACACGACCAACTGCACAACCGCGGCGCAAATTAAAATGCTTATCTGTGTAGTTGCTAACCAAAACTGGGATGATCTCGCTTTTTGCATTTACTGTAGAATATTCTGCTGTCAATCCCGGCTCACTACCAATACACCAGTTGTCTATCGGTTCCACCTGCAGAAAACGCGTGGCAAACATTTTATTACCTCCAATTATACGCGCTTTTGTGGAATCACGTGGGCAGACTGTATTCTGACCAAGGTTGCAACGTGAATATCTGGTATTAGAGAAATTATAGTCCCATGAATTTTCATTATTTGGCGGTCAAAATATAACCGTGCGCCATTTTTATTGAAAAATCTCTGCCGATTAATAAAGAGGGATGCATGTTTGAACAAACGTAGAATTTATGTGAGACTCTTAATTTATTAATGTGGAAGTTCAATATGATGACACCATTTATGGTTAATGCGTCCCCACTGGCAGTTGTGGCATGAAACTGAGTTTCTTGCATTTGCGGTTTATATTTTAAATTGTTATAAAATTTTAACGAACATAAACTGATGTCGGCCCCACTGTCCAGTATGGCTCTATATTTTTGTGTGCCTATTGTAATCAATATGGATGATGCTACTTGTGCATTTATGCCTTTCATTAACCTCGAATTATTTTGATATTCCGGAATTGATAAATTCGATTTAATATTGTCCTGGTGCTGTATTATCACCGCTCAGTGTTAGAATCGAGGTCCTCATTTTAATATTCATTATGGCCTGACCTCGATTCTAACACTGAGCGGTGATTGGCTGTTCCTACTATGTCAGTCATGGAAAGGTCAGGTCACAATGAATATTAAAATTAGGAACTGTGTCACTTGACAAATATCTTTTTTAAAGTTGGAATTATCGACAGATTTCTCCTTTATTAGAATTGTTTACTGACAATGTGTTGATTTGTATGAGTAAATAAATTATTAGCCGACAAGAAATCCCTGAGCACTAAACGTTTAGTTGATCGTTTGACCGATTTTTAATTATAGTAAGCCGCGCGGTGGTGAATTTAGAGACCCATGTCGGCCATTGCTAGCTGAGCCGGATCCAAAAAAAAATACACTCTCCGGAGACAATATTCGGTGGTTAAAATTTCATCAAATGCAACGTGTATGAATGTTTCTGATGGGAGTTTGGGTATTTATTGAAAGATGAATTCTTTGCCGATCCATCCGTGTATATATCGTTATCATTACTGGGGTGAATGGGCTAAATTTGTGCGACTCCCGAGCGATGGTGAAACGTTGAATTTCTACAGTTACCCTTGTCTATATAATGTTCCATTAACGCGAAGAAGGCGCGTATATAGAGCGGCATATATGGGCAGTGCAAAAGGGGGGCGGACAGCGGAGCGCGATACAGGCCCCTGTGGAACATTCAATTTATTCCACGATGGAGCGTTAGCTTGCTTCAGGGTTGGGGCGATTACATGCCAATGTAGTCGATTACGATTACAATTACTTTTGATTTACACGATTACTGATTACATTTTTTCGAATGCAATCGATTATGATTACAATTACTTTATGTGATCACTCAGATCCAAGAGACACTACCCCCACCAGTGACAGCCCTGCCACTACTGCATTGATTGTGTATGCACTACAGGGAACACTCTTGATTGTGTATGCACTACATGGAACACTCTTATCACATGGAATATTTAAACGACAACACCATGAGTGGGGTATGATCTCAGCTTTAATGCAACATTATAAGCTTGTCCTGCAGATAGCCCATACGCATGGAAACCAATTAAGCAGAGCCTTAGCTCTGACGAGAAGCCGAAGCAGAGAACGCTGAAGAAATACTTCTGTACAGCGCAGGCATGAGCATGGCCCGACGAGCAAGGTACGATTCGGAGCCGGCGCCCAAGAATTGCTATGAGGCGCCCTAAGCAATAAGCACACATGGCCAACAGGGAGAAGCCCAACGAGTGCGACGCGGGAATGGCAGTAGAGACCACTGGACAGCCCAACTCCCTATGGCTAAGCAACGGCCTGGAATATTACACTCAGGCTACAGTTCGAGAGCACTCTCGAATAAGCATAAGATGACTGCGCAGTCATAAACATACTAAGCTACTATTGATAAGCCACCCATCAAAGTTACCAGACAGGTTATAACGCTATGGCGACACTACCACTACCACTATCTGCAGGACCGCCATAGAGTGCGCAGCACTCCCCCAAACCAGGAGCTCCATGGCCAATGACATCAATGAAACAGTTAAACCACCGGGAAAACCATAGTGTCAGATGCCAGGAAGGTCCCCAGGGCGTCCTGGAGACTATTCAGGTAGAGAGCGTTGCCGACGGGGGAGAGATGGATCCCATCTGAGGTTGCCGAACCTGGGGCGTCATGACCAGCAGCCAAAGGTTAGGGTCGATGGTCTCCCAAGGAGTAGCAGTATTCCCAACCCACTTCAACCGAAATTGGGTATCGTACACCTGCCAGGCAGATCCCCCACATTTAGCAGCCGCCCAACGAATTGTGCGCAGGTAACGCAAAAGGGGCTGGGCCGACGATTCAGGGTGAACGTCGAGGTACACCGAAACGAAAGTGAGAAAAGCATCGGTCCACGAGTCAACAGACGTTATTGGAGCAGCATGCCCGCTTGGCGCAACGCGGATTTGCCCGGAAGCAGAGACAACCAACTGACGGGGGTCAGCTGTATGAATAGATGAGGCGGGTTCCTGCAGTTGATCCAAATTGATAAAATCGCCCCGGAAAATTTTGTCGCGAATAGACCTGGAAACGTGAGAGCCAAAACCGTCTGCCGCCGTAGGAATCGGCAAGGGGGCGTCCCAATGGGAGACCAGTGAGGATGGTAAGCTAAATAAGGGATTACCCGGATCAGTTCTGTCTCTTGCCGGAGCGTTCGGTCGGTGTATCACCGATGCCACACGGGAATCCTCGCGGCGGCGGAGAGAAGTGGAGCTGTCGTCGGAACTGCTGCGTCGACGTGTCGACAAAGTAGACGCTGATGGCGACCTGGATTCATAGCGCGGAAACTTGGGGCGCGGAGAACCATCCTGTCTGCGACGAGACTGACGACTGGGCTGACGACGAGGCTGACGAACAGGATCGCGGCCGCGTGAATGTGAAACCCGGCCACGGGAGGCGCGGCGTCCCCGGCCAGAGCCACGGGCAGGCCTGCCGCGCGAATGCTGTCCACGGCCACGCACCCGTGAATCAGCCACAGATGACACACATGCCGAAACCCGAGAAGAAGGCCTAACACGATCACTGGAAGCAGGACCAGCACGAGACGAACTGGCAGATTCATCCTGTCGACTGCTACGAGACGAACGGGCGCGGGCCCGACCGCGAGATCCTGTACGAACCATAGGAGAACTTTTTGTAGTGCCACCGAACGACAAACACTGAAACAGGGAAACACGTGCGCGACCCACGAAAATAGGTAACGCCGACGGAACACGACGCAGACAGAACGCACAAGGAACAAGATGATAGACGAATAAATGAAGGCTGGTGAAGAAACACGGTGACGGATGGAAACAGATAGGAATTGACGACACACAACCGAGCGCGATACGTATAATTCCAAAGTGACTTGCTTTTTCCGTTACCGGAAGGAGGCAGCATTCCGGGCGGATGTAAAATGCGGACTTTAAGTTCGGCCGATACGGAACGGATCGTACCGAAAAACCGGAATGTCTGCCGGATGACAGGATCAAAGAACCACATAAATCACCCCGAACCTTATCGGCCCTGGGTGCATTAGTAAATGTAATCGATTACTTTTTTATTACATCTGATTAAAATTGTTAGTTTCCAACCATTTTGATCGCGTAGGAATAAATAATGAAATAATTCAAATTAACATATCAAATTTGATTGAATAAAGACATCACTGCATAACATGGAAACAAGAAACGACTGAAACAATAGAAAGATGCAAGCAATAAACATATAAACTTTTTACATTTACATGTATTGGAAAGGTTTCATCATGAAGTTATGCATCAACTTATTGGGAATACATTATGTTTTATGTGTATTTATTTATGTAAATTTATTTTAATATATTTTTAATTTTCTTACAAGCATTCAAACTAACGCATAATATTTATGAAAATATCACCAGAAACAATTATAAATTATTTGCATGTTCTGTTAGATTGAATACCCAACACAATGAAGATAACACTAAGATTTATTTGATTATCATCCTTTGTTAATCCTGATGAGGATTAAATGAGGCTTAACTCTGTGAGTGCAGTAAATGACAAACTAGCTAATTAGGTCCACCGATGTACATCACACCTGCTTTGTTCAGTTAATTAACCCTATTGTACCAGTGTGACTATACAGCCATTGTCTGCAGCAGCCCCAATTCAATTTAATCCTCATGGAAGTTGGCTAGCCTATTTATTCATATTAGAACATTTCATTGTCTGTATCACAAGTTTATTGCCATTCATGATGTATTTAACAATTGTGTGTTGTTATCTGTATCCACTGTCAGAATGTACATACACACTGTACAACTAACATAACACATTGCAAAATTGTACTAACTTTCTAATATGTTGTTTGTATCTTTGCACACTCCACAGTACCACAGTATGAGACTATGAGTATCCAATAGCCATCCATATGGATATTTTAGTAAAAGTAATCAAAATGTAATCAAAATGTAATCATGATTACAGGTACATTATTACCCCAACCCTGGCTTGCTTATTATTCTTGCTTTTTACACGATTCCACTCAGATGCTCCGCTCTGGGTGGAATGTTTTAGTTTAAATAATGTTTATTCATTTCACCCAAACGTCTTCGATACCATGTGATATTATGTCCAGATTTGCAACAATATCGGCATAATAATTGAAATGGTTGGGTCTGTGGATTAAACACAGAATTTTGTGAATTCCGTATATGTTGAACATAAGGCCAACTTCGCGTGTTATCATATCTATTTTGTTTAGAATATGATCCAATTCGTGGGCGCTGATTATTATTGGAATAAAATTAGCTAAATAAATTTCTACCCTGTAAATACCCTGGCCACCTTCTGTCTGTTGTGGCGGGCGCATTAAATCTATTACTAGTGTTCCGTCATTGAAAATTATTGACTTTCATACTAGAATAATTGTTATCACGAAATGATCGAGAATTGCGATCAGTATTCTTATCATTCTGGCTATAATGAGACTGTAATCGTTGTTTAATAGTATATTCTCTTCAAGCGAGATCGGTTGCTTGATTTAAGGTTTGTGGGTCTTCCCGCAAAAGTTTATCTCTCAATAATTTACTCGTTAATCCCGTGATGAATTGTTCACTCATATGTAATTGGGCGACTTCTTTGGGAATATTTACTTGCTCATACACATCGATCGCTAATGATCGTAATCTATCAGAAAAAGCTTGTATAGATTCTTCTGGTTTTTGTTTTGCTGCTTGGAAAATAAGGAGCGCAGCTCTTTTATCTTTTGCATCGCCATACCGAATTTGTAATTCCTGCTTTATTTCCGCCCATGTACTCCTGATCACACCATCGGCATTTATGCGTTCTTGTGTGAACTGAGTTAAAAATTCGAAAACTGAACCCCTTCTTGTCTGCAGAGCAAATTTAATTAATGTTTCATCAGTCGCAGCAATTGCTTGGCCATAACGATGTAATTCGTTGGTCCATTCAAGGAAAGATTTAGGGTCTCCCGAAAAAGGGGTGATGACATGTGTCACACCTGTGGCCATTTGAATTGCTGACGAAATGCGTGTGGCGTCCAACTGTTGGTCTATTTTAATATTGAAACGTCCCAATTGTTTGGAAATGCGATCCAGTTCGACGCTGTGATCTGCGTTTCGTACCTCGTGATGGGCATGGGGTTCATGCAAAATCGATCGCCATCGCTCTATCTCTTCAGCGATTTGGGCGCTACTATAATTAGCGGCATCTGACATGTATTCCTATCCATGTTTCCGGCTGGAGATCATAGCTGTCTTCTCAGCGCCATGAGAATCGTGAGTCATTGGTAACTTCTGGTAGCTTGCTGGGAACTGGGTATCGAATGTCAATTTGCATGTTACTATATACACAGATGGGATTAGGTTAGCCCTGGGCTTATTTCAGGGCGTACCTCGGGTGATCAGGCGAGCGGCTTTCTTCAGTGTGTTCCCTATGTTTCTCTTGTCGTATAGCGTGCTGCATTAGACTCCAATGGTCATCTTCTCGGTGATAGCTACTCGCTGTGCTGTGTACTTCTAAATCTTCATGCTGCGTTAGCTTTCTACTTCGGGTGGTCCAAGCTGTCGTTTGTGTGTCGCACATCGTATCTCGATATAGTTAACAATGGTGCCGATATGTATGGTGAATCGTGCAACCCCTACGAACTGAAGATTGTCTGCTTTCCTGGGTTGAAGGTTCTGCCCTGGGTATATCTTGGTACAAACACTCCACGGAAAAAAGGAACCGAAAAAGTACCCGTCGAAATCCGTCTGGGTTTACCAGATTTGACCTTCAATTGACCATTTTGAAGGTCAAGGTCAGGTTGTGGTCACGATTCGACCCGTCCAAGACACTCCTCGGACTAAAGTAACCCTAGGTATCAAACTTTGTCGAAATCCCGTCAAAATTTGCGATTTGACCGTGAATTGACAAATTTGAAGGTCAGTTCAGGGTCACGATTTGACCCGTCCAAAACACTCCCCGGACAAAAGAATCCATAGGTACTAAATTTTGTCGAAATCCGTCCGTTTTACCCGATTTAACATTGAATTGACCCTTTTGAATGTCAAGGTCAGGTCGTGGGTCACCAAAACACTCCCTGGACAAAATAATCCCTAGGTATAAAATTTCGTCAAAATCCGTCTGGCAGTTTTCCCGGCCATAGCTAACAGACAGACAGACAAAAGTCCCAAAATATATAGTAGATATGTACATAGGCACGTGAACTTCCCGTTGTCAAATGTTGTATTACATGGATTACATTACATAATCTTCATCGGTACATATATGTATAACACTGTAACATGTATATGAATATTGTAAATATTTATAAGCACATATAACTAAATAGATTTATTGTATATACTTACATATACATATTTATAATTATATATTAATAACTATGTGTATGCGTATATCGGTACTGTTCTTGCACAAATTATGATATTGCTTGTTCGACCTATTGTCTAGCTGAGTTATTCGGTCATTTCTCGATTTACAAGCTCAATACATTCGCATAACTTGCGGAAATATGTTACATTGTCGTCATTGAGTAAATCACTCATCAATGTTGTATTAGGACGTTGGCCAGTTAACATTGTTAACAATCTGCGCCAGGCACGAGAAGGTAGTGAAAATCACGTTCGGTATTGTTCCATCGTCCCGTTTCTCAGTATTGGTAACTTATGGTTACTAGTTCGGAATTTACATAACAGTGTTCGGTTATGGTCGCTAAGTACAGCAAGATAGGGTTCAAAATCAAAGTCGTGTTTGAAAATTCGGTATATATTACCACGACTTGTGTTCATATCACGTTCCCAAGAATATCTTTGCTCGGAAATAAGGCAACATTTTAGATATGATACTAGCTGATTTACGTTGGTGGCATGACCCGCACACCATATATTCGGCAGATTACATTTGTCTATTAACTTGTGAATACAACTCAACCAGGGGGAAATATTTTCATCTGTTCTGCATGGCTTTGCATAACATTGACTGCGTTAGATTCAATAAATTGTTTTGGAAATCTTTCAGGTTCGCTATTTGTGACTTTGCACCAGTATTTGAACATTCTAGTTTTAATCAATATACTAAAAGGCAATTTCCCAATTTCGCCATATATCATACAATTTGCGGTTGATGGTCGTAGTCGAAGTATGTTATTTAAAAATGTTCGTTGAACGCTCTCCAATAAATCGTTATCACCGTATCCTCATACCTCGCAACCATATAGAAGTATTGGTACAACGTTTGTATCGAATAAGTCAAGTTGATTTTTTATTGAGAGGCAACGTTTGCGCGATTTTCCATGATGGCGGCTTTGTCAACCAACATTGTTTTCGCGGGCATGAAAGAGCCAGATTTAGTAAACGTTATGCCCAGATAGTTACAGTTGGTTACTACATCTAGTTTTTGTCTTTTGAATATCAATTTCGTTTTCTTCGAGAGGCTGCTCTTTGACATGTTCAGAAGTTTTGTTTTTTCCCCATTGACTGTTAATTTCCATTTGTTGCAAATTTTTCAAACTGATCTAATTGTGATTGTAGTGATTTGGTGGTATCTGCCATGATAACTGTATCATCGGCATAAAGAATCAACAAGATTTTCAAGTAGCAATCTAATCTACTTTCAATTTCGTTGTTCACTTATCGTAAACCAATTAGGTTATCTTTTTCAATGTATTGTTGCAGGTCATCAACATATAATGAAAACAGAAAGGGGGATAAGTTGGCACCTTGTCTAACTCCTTCGAAAGAAGGAAAGTCAGATGTTTGGCGGTATTTAATTGTACACAAGACTTGACGTGTTTGTACTTATTAACAATCACTCTGAGTATCTTGCCGTTAATTCCACATTGTAACAATTTGTACCTTAAACCCTGTCTCCACAAGGCATCGAACGCCTTCTTAAAGTCAATGAAGACACATGATGATAAGGGGTCTGTCTGTACCCAGGAGCGTGTCTTTTAATATCTATAAACTCCTCCCACTTCTAAGGGGTCTGACTGTACCCAGGGGCGTGTCTTTTAATATCTCTAAACTCCTCCCACTTTCGTTCCCAAAATAAGTTCAAACCTCAATCTCCGCCTGATCCGTAAACTAAGATCACTGATCTTTCTGGCAGAGCTTCGCTGAACTAGTTATAATAATCCTTTATTCACAGATGCAACATTTTTTTCCATAAGGCTCTATGCAGAATATGGCGAAACCATGTTTGAGTCACGTTCTATACCGAACCCAGTGTTTACACTTTTGGATTAGTTACATTCACGGGGGATCACTGCGACGTGAGGATCGGTTGCATTCCGTTGGAATTCCGATAAACGAGACGGTGGCTATTGGATCTGAGACGGTTCGTTTTTGGCGAAAAACGAGATTTTCTGCGTGTTCAGGCATTCAAATGGAATTTCAGTGACCCCTCAGGTTTCGTATCATCATATCGTTATTTAAGTTACTAATATCCATCAAAATCTAGACGCTACGGCTTGCTACGGTGACCAAAATCAAAAGAATAGCAATTTAAAAATCACGCAACGTGCCCAAACACGAAGAAAATCTCGTTTGTCGCCGAAAGCAAACTGTCTCGTTTATCGGATTTCCACCGTCTCTTTATCGGAATGCAACCGATCCTCACGTCGCAGTTCTCCCCCGTGACATTGGTGATATTTATTAACATAAGAACTGTTTTGTATTGAATGAAATACTATTAAAATAAGACAATAGGATCGAAGTGACTTAGTCAGACAGGTGCGTAGCCCATTACGTGTTGTTATACATTTAGTTATATGAATTAAATTGTTTTGTGAACAGTGAAATACTGTAACAACGAGTACATATTAATCAAGTAATTGCTCATGTTTCTGTTGTTGACGTTAATGGGCGAAAGCACGAACACGATTACATGAAATATGTATAGACACATATTTTCAGATGGCATATGCATTGAAAAGAGTCACATAAAGACATAAATTACGTACATGGGGGAATGAACGCGACTGGTTTAGAGAGCGTCCTGCATTCTTCTTCTGCATAATGGGACAGTCCTCCCGTCTCTATGAAATCATTATATTCACCAAAATGAGATAAAGGCGAATCTTTGTATACTTGAAGATCTACTATACTCCAACTCCAAATATCTCGGACATGTAGGCCTATCATACGAATCAGTTAACTAATACTAGAATTATCAATCAGAAACCATATCGAACGGATGCATTCAGGGGTATAATACAGCTAATAATTCTAAATAAATGGTACCTGAACACCACACATGACTCCGAAAATATCTGTCCCATTATCATAAGTCTTGCTCCACATGGGCACATAAGTGGTTTGAACAAGCACATAACATGAATCGCGATCAATGAATGTTCGATCTGAGGAATAAAATGAATCACAAACAACACACAAAGCAATGAAGACGGCGTATGGACGTAACCGAACAGAAAATAGCGTTCTCTGTGAGTGCATTCCTATATGGTAGGAATAAGGAGCGTTTGTTTCACGTTTGCTTTTTGACACAACTTAAATGACGGCGTACAAAACTAACAGTGGTGTTATATTTTGTGAAAGTATAAAGATATTCATTTCCAATTTGGCAGACATATACTAACGAAAAGATTTGAATGTACATTTGCAGTATTCTAATATTCATAAAAATATACGAATTGTTGTTACGAAAATTATGTTTTCATTTTTCTATGTCCTTATTGTTGTTATGACAAACGAAATAATTGGATATACGTCGACTTTACATTAGTATAAGTATACATCTTATAACTAAGGCTTGTTTGATCCCATTAATGTAATGCTTGTATTTTGTTTGGTTGTACATGAGGAGTTGTGTGCATTGAAGATGCAAAATACGATACAAAAGTGAAATGCACGGACGCAGAAAACTCATGGCACACTATACACGTTAAACTGGTAATTTAGCCCACACCATGGGCAACAAAATTTACGAATAGGTGGGTTTATATTCAAATCCAAGTTATTTGATTTATAACAGCTCCGATATGTACACATACCAAATATACCAGTCTGGAAATGATTGCTAGAATTCGTTGGGCGTACTATCAGTTCCCAGGTAGAGGAACGAGCCTGGTTCGCGAGACGCGTGCGTTTGAATCGGTTCCAGCTAGGTTCCATCCATCGGGAGATGGGGTAGCTGGAGGCAGGCGAAGGGGGGGTGACAATTTTTTAGCGTATATAGATATATTTCGACCCCAAATTTTCAGCCCAGCTGCCCACTTGAGAATTTGGCGTCATTTGCCACATTTTCCCCAAAAAATCGGACCGAGCACAGGTTCAACACTTTTTCGAACCACTTTTACGAACTCGACCCAAATAATTTTCGGCCCAAAATGTTCCGCCCAGCTGGCCACTTATGAATTTGCACCCATTGGGGCCATTTTTCCTTCATTTTTTAGACTGCCTAATTTCGAGGCATTTCGGACTTTTCGACCCAAATTTTTTCGGACCGAGCACAGGTTGGACACTTTTTCGGACCACTTTTACGAACTCGACCCAAAAAATGTTTGACCTAAAATTTTCCACCCAGCTGGCCACTTGAGAATTTGTCGTCAGTTGCTACATTTTCCCCAAAAAATCAGACCAGCACAGGTTGGACACTTTTTCAGACCACTTTTACGAACTCGACCCAAAAAAAATTCGGACAAAAATGTTCCGCCCAGCTGGCTACTTGAGAATTTTGCGTCATTTGCCACATTTTTCCCAAAATATCGGACCGAGCACAGGTTGGACACTTTTTCGGACTTCTTCTACGAACTCGACCCAAAATTATCTGGCCTCTTACGAATTTGGGGCCATTTGCCACACTTTCAGACATTTTGCGAATAAGGAATACGGAATAAGGAATAAGTAACAAAATTCACGTTGCTGTGGGACAGTGATATTGTAAACATGTCTGATTCTGACAGCCCTTATAGATACATACTGGTGTGTATAGATATATTCTCCAGATTCGAGTGGGCTTGAGCTTTGAAGAAAAAAAATGTCAAAGATGTGAGTGTGGCATTCGATGACATATTCAACCGAGAAATAAGATGACCACTTGTACTCAGGACCGACAAAGGCGGTGAATATGACAATGCGTTAGTCAAACGTGTTTTGAAAAGAGAAAAATTGAAACATTTAATGACTGAAAATGAGACTAAAGCTAATTATTCTGAGAGGTTTATTCGCACTTTGAAAACGCGTGTCTACCAACACATGATACACACAGGAGACGAGGAATACAGCTCAATATTACAGGATATAATAGATACCTACAATGGGACTAGGCACAGATCAATAGGTCAGGCTCCTTAAGAAATTAATAAGGAAAATGAATCTGAAATGAGGTACAAACTAGCTTTGAAACTTAAAGAACGGGTAATAAAACCCTACAAATATTAACAAGGAGATAAAGTACGAATTTCTCATTTGAAAGACGCTTATGAGCAGGAATTTTATAAGAAGTGGACAGGGGAGATATTCACAGTGATACGAAGATATAGAAGAGATAAGATAAACGTTTATAAGATAAAAGATTGGAACGAAGAGGTCACTGGCTCATTTTACGAACAAGAATTACAATGGGTCAAAGTTGATGCCAATACCACGTACAGAATAGAAAAAGTTTTAAAGAAAAGCAGAGGGAAGGTACTCATTAGGTGACTTAATTGTGGCCCCAGGTTCGATTCCTGGATACCGTAAGTTGACCTAGTTAAATACTGATGATGAGGCTATATATTTCCAGCGATAAATACAGACTATTTTCCAGACAATGTGGGTGGAGATTTTACTTTACCTCTACCATCGAATTTACATCTGAATAGTGGATGGACTGTCACCTTGGAACAGATATCTATGAACCCTAAACCTCATAACAGAATAATTTACGTATGCTGTGACCTTTGTCCAGCATCTAGACTGCCTACTCAGGGTTATATACACGGATGGTGCGGGAGACTTTGTGGGAAGTACAGCGGTTCCTGTCACAGGAGGACCCTCAAACTTTATAAGGATACATCTGCTGGATGAAAATTTGAAAAGACCAAGCCATGGATAATGTTTATTTTCGTCGCTCCGTGTTTACCTAGTTTAATTCAGTCAAACCCCGCGGGATCGCTAATCTAACTCTGTTCTATTTCTCACCCGGATTGTTATCACACAGTTTAATTCGGATATAGAATGGATTGTGCCTTATATTCGCTTTTATCGGTATGTGGAACTTGAACTTTTCTTTATTCGCGCCATTATGTTTATATTTCCCTGACGCCATGTACGCCCAATTCATCGGCCGTTCAAGCGGGAGCTTCTTTCCAAGGACACTTCACAAATCAGCCCAATCCTTCACCCAATGGCCTGCGTCTGATTCATTCTTGGTTCAGTGAACACAACTCATACTCATAACAAGAACACAGACAATAAGCGAATGTGCATACAATCTCTTGAATGATATTCAACAAACTCTCTCAATCCATAACCAGAGGTGTCGACTCTATCAAGGATTGGTTAAAACCACTCATGGATCCTTCGAAGAAAAAAAATGCCAAAGATGTGAGTGTGGCATTCGATGACATATTCAACCGAGAAATAAGATGACCACTTGTACTCAGGACCGACAAAGGCGGTGAATATGACAATGCGTTAGTCAAACGTGTTTTGAAAAGAGAAAAATTGAAACATTTAATGACTGAAAATGAGACTAAAGCTAATTATTCTGAGAGGTTTATTCGCACTTTGAAAACGCGTGTCTACCAACACATGATACACACAGGAGACGAGGAATACAGCTCAATATTACAGGATATAATAGATACCTACAATGGGACTAGGCACAGATCAATAGGTCGGGCTCCTTAAGAAATTAATAAGGAAAATGAATCTGAAATGAGGTACAAACTAGCTTTGAAACTTAAAGAACGGGTAATAAAACCCTACAAATATAAACAAGGAGATAAAGTACGAATTTCTCATTTGAAAGACGCTTATGAGCAGGAATTTTATAAGAAGTGGACAGGGGAGATATTCACAGTGATACGAAGATATAGAAGAGATAAGATAAACGTTTATAAGATAAAAGATTGGAACGAAGAGGTCACTGGCTCATTTTACGAACAAGAATTACAATGGGTCAAAGTTGATGCCAATACCACGTACATAATAGAAAAAGTTTTAAAGAAAAGCAGAGGGAAGGTACTCATTAGGTGACTTAATTGTGGCCCCAGGTTCGATTCCTGGATACCGTAAGTTGACCTAGTTAAATACTGATGATGAGGCTATATATTTCCAGCGATAAATACAAAGACTATTTTCCAGACAATGTGGGTGGAGATTTTACTTTACCTCTACCATCGAATTTACATCTGAATAGTGGATGGACTGTCACCTTGGAACAGATATCTATGAACCCTAAACCTCATAACAGAATAATTTACGTATGCTGTGACCTTTGTCCAGCATCTAGACTGCCTACTCAGGGTTATATACACGGATGGTGCGGGAGACTTTGTGGGAAGTACAGCGGTTCCTGTCACAGGAGGACCCTCAAACTTTATAAGGATACATCTGCTGGATGAAAATTTGAAAAGACCAAGCCATGGATAATGTTTATTTTCGTCGCTCCGTGTTTACCTAGTTTAATTCAGTCAAACCCCGCGGGATCGCTAATCTAACTCTGTTCTATTTCTCACCCGGATTGTTATCACACAGTTTAATTCGGATATAGAATGGATTGTGCCTTATATTCGCTTTTATCGGTATGTGGAACTTGAACTTTTCTTTATTCGCGCCATTATGTTTATATTTCCCTGACGCCATGTACGCCCAATTCATCGGCCGTTCAAGCGGGAGCTTCTTTCCAAGGACACTTCACAAATCAGCCCAATCCTTCACCCAATGGCCTGCGTCTGATTCATTCTTGGTTCAGTGAACACAACTCATACTCATAACAAGAACACAGACAATAAGCGAATGTGCATACAATCTCTTGAATGATATTCAACAAACTCTCTCAATCCATAACCAGAGGTGTCGACTCTATCAAGGATTGGTTAAAACCACTCATGGATCCTTCGAACTCTGCCGACTTCGGGGACATATTTATTGATCCGACAACTGGAGCAACAATTATGGCACTTTCTAATGGTACCATGTCGGACAACAATCAACGACACGACTCTTGTTCCACTCTCGATACTAGATCACACACTCGCATGAGTGGAATTTCTCCTGAACTCGCGGACATAAATTCAGTGTTCAGGCAACTAAGTGACGCCGCAATGTATAATATGGAATCCGACATTATAGCAACTCAGATAATCGTGGCATCATGTCTTCCTTTTATCAGCAGCACTCCACGGGACATTGTTGTTAAAGTACTAGAAGACACAACACTCTGCGACGAACACATTCTTAGGAAAATGAGACAAGTTGTTTTCAGGGAAGTGAAGTCCGACCCGAACTTCTCTAAGTACTATCCCACAAACGTTTCTCTCAAAAACCGCTTGAGTGTGAAGGGTGGACTGGACACTCACCAGAAATACTCGTCTGACATATATATCCTGATGTTATTCCTCATCGATGGGGGCACTAATCTCGGCGAGTTACTCAGCAAAAGCACCAAACAGTCAGCATGTAATACAACTTTAAACATGCAAAGCGACACAACACATGTACATGTACCTGACAGCGTCCAGCAGAGAATAATTGACATGTTATGCGAACAAAGAAACTTGGTGCAAAATGTTCTTGACTTTTTACCAGACATCACTAAATCGATTACAAACCTCGACAATCGTGTTGCAGAGCTGGAGCTTCGTTTCAACTCCCATCCTTCCAAAGATGCTGATGATGAAAACAAGTCAACGTTGGGACAAATCCAGCAATCAATTGCATATATGGAAGAAAACATCGCTGCAAACACGGAAATGATGGAGTCAAATGAATTGAAATTGCAACGCGCACTCGACGATAAATGCGATGGAGTGGCAAATTGTCGATCAAAGATACGCGACCTACAATCTGATATCGAAATCAACCTGGATCATGCCAAAAATGTTGTTCGTACTGTGAATAAAATTGCTGGGTCGATTGGAACCTTAAACGACAAAATGAACAAAATAATGAAGAGAGTTACACAAACAAATTCATGCCCAAACGAAACTGGTGATAAATCCAACACAGAACATATCAAACAATTACAAAACCAAATGAAACTATTCGCTGATGAAGTTTGTAATCGGCTTGATCACTTTTGTGAGTATATGAAGGACACAGTTGGAAACGCCAATTCGTCGGATGATTGTGAAAGCGACTCCGTGGTAATCGATGACAATAAGCCCAATCTCGATAACGCGCATTCAAATCAAACCGGTTACAGTTATAACGGAAATCCAGATGCCAGGTCAACCGCTAGTGAATCGGACGAGTCCAAGTCAAGGTACAATGCGCGCAATCGCACACAAACTGATCAAGAGACCCTTTATAGTGGTACTCACGACCGACGAGACAGAAATGACACTTACCGCACGAGAAATGCAAAGCCAATTAATTCAACCAGACTGTTCATTTCCAACCTTCCCGACTTCGTTGATGCTGACTGTCTGGCTGACTACTTACAAAAGTTCGATGTCAAATTCTCGGTGATAAAGGTCTTCCGTCTTCGTAGAAATGGTGTCTTATCGGCAAGAATCAATGTGGATGAAACAGACAGCAGCTTTTGTAGAGGTCCTGACTGCTGGCCCAAAGGTGTCACTTGTGCCCAATGGGTCCCTTTTGACATGTTCAACAATAGTTACTAATTGTTTTTTTGGTGCGTGTTTTTCACATAATTATGTCTTTCCAATATGATTCTCACATTGTAGCTCTACACATAATTATGTTGCATATAGTCTGCATTATGGCTTCATATACATCCGACGTACATTGGATCAGTTCTACAATATATTGTTACGAATGTACATATATATACTTTATCACGTCCATTAAACATACACAATGCTGAGTGTCATCTCGTGGAACTGTACGGGTATCCTATCAAGCAGCCTATACCTTAGTCATCTTATACGTGACCAGTCCATTGATATCATTGGCATATCTGAGCACTGGTTACATGAACACAACGTTCATTTTCTGGACACTATAGATCAGAATTACAACTACCATGCAGTCTGTGACTCTTCACAACGCTTACCCATGCAACGCGGTAGATTTAAAGGTGGTGTGGCCTTACTCTGGAATCGGAAGTACGATAACTCTATAACACCGCTAGACTTAGATGATGATCGCATTTGTGGCCTCCAATTTCGCCTTGATCACCATGCCTACGTGTACATATTCCAGGTATATCTGCCATGCACAAATTATACAGCAGATTTCTATCGCGAATATCTTCAAATAATTCACGATCTAAAAGATATATACTCACCGCTGGGTCACATCATTTTCATGGGAGATTTCAATGGTAATCTGGAAAAATCTGATGCCAGAAACAAATCGTTCTCAAAACTTGTCAACTCATGCAAAATGCAATCTGTCAACAGCAAACCCATTTGCTCCAACCCACGCTTTACATTTGTAGCCGCCGACGGTATCAATGGGTCAATTATAGATCACATTCTCATTCCAATTTCTGATAACCAAAGAGTAGCCAGCATTCATATTTTGGATGATTCTTCCAATGTTTCAAACCACCGCCCAATTTACATGTGCATATCTTATGGAGCTGAACTAGAATCATCCCCGCCAAATTTAAGCACAGCCAGACCGAACTGGAAACGTTTATCCTCTTCAAGCGATGCTCTCTTGCTTTATCAAGCACACGTTCGCGAAACTTTACCAACATACGCTATTCAAAACACGCGAGATTTAGACACCTTCTATGACGATGTCACAAACTGTCTCAACGAGTCTTCACAATTATTCGTGGTCCCGAAGAAATTTAACCGACATCTGAAGCCCTTTTGGGACGAAAAATTGAAAACTCTGCACAAAACAATGACATCTTATCGGCGCATTTGGCTGGAAACAGGCAGTCCACGCGATGACACTCACCATGCGTTTCGTGACTACAAGGCCGCAAAATGTCTCTTTCGACGTGAGTTTAGAAGGGCCAATCAACAATTTCTAAACAAAACTGACGAAAGACTTGACACACTGGCAGAAACAGATATTGACAGCTTTTTCCGAGCTTTTAACTCTCATAGAACGCGGAGAAAGGCCCCCGCTCAAAATTTATTCGAAATTGGCGACACCATTTTACGCGACCCCTCTGATGTGATCGAAACTTGGGCAACATATTTTAAAACTCTTTACACTCCTCTTCAATGTGAAACTTTTGATCAAACCCACTTTGAAAAAGTCAATGATTCAATTTCCCGTGACCATAGTGATATAGCAGGTAATCTAGATCCACTCTTGTGCTATAGTGTTACATCAGATGAAATCGAAAATGTACTCAGATCAGCAGAAAAGGGGAAAGCCCCAGGTCATGATTTCATTTCATATGAACACATTGTATATGGAGGTGAGAGTATCTTATACACCATCGCACACATGTTAACCAAAATCATGGAATTCAATCACATACCACCACGGGCGAAAATCGGAGTTATTGTGCCTCTTTATAAAGGGGGGAGCAAATCTAAGAAAAAATTTGACAATTACAGAGCAATAACTTTACTTCCAATTCTCTATAAGATTCTAGAAAAAATCATACTCCATCGCCTGGAATGTCACGCACCACAACTTATCCAAGTTAACTCATTACAGCATGGATTTCAGAAAGGGACCGGCAGCATGCATTGTTCTTACATCATCAGTGAATGTATCTCATATACTAAAGAGTTGCACAGTCCCCTCTATGCTTGCTTTCTTGATGCACGTAAAGCATTTGACACAGTTTGGATAAACGGCTTGCTATTCAAATTACTTCAGAGAGGCTTTTGTGGTAAAATATGGCGTATCATCAAAACTCTCCTGTGTGGTATGCAATGCGTTGTCCGCTTTAATAACTCAACATCTAAACTTATCCCCATAAACCAAGGAACAAGACAGGGAAGTATACTAGCCCCGCTGTTATACATGATGTTCGTTGATGACCTATTAAGTGAACTAGTCTCAAGTCCCCATGGTCTGCGGTTGAATTCCACAAACTGCGTGGCACCAACACAAGCCGACGACATGACGCTGTTGTCACTGACGGCAACAGGTATTCAGCACTTGTGCAACATATGTGGAGAGTTCAGTCGGAAATGGAGGTTTTGTTACAATCTGGACAAGTGCAAGGTGGTCGTGTTTAACGAAACAAACTATATTGCAAAAAATCGCAAGATAAATACATGGATCCTCAACGACAAACCGGTGATAGAATCAGACACAATTACACACCTTGGCATCCCTTTACATCGTGAATCACATTCTAACAAGTTCTCCAGTCATATATGTGAGAAAATTAGATCAGTTTATCTTATGCTAAGTAATGCCGGCATGTACGCTGGGGGAATTACTCCACTTAGTTGCTTTACATTATACACCTCCATTGTTTTACCTAGAAGTCTCTACGGGACAGAACTGATGTGTGGGCTCAGTGAGACAAATGTAATATCTCTGGAGCGAGCACATAGGTTCTGCCTAAAACGTATCCAAGGCTTGCCCGCGCGTTCCCGAACTGACATTGTCCAATCGCTCCTTGGAACAAGTTCCCTGTCGTCGGTTATTGATAAACGTAAACTCAGTTTTTTCGGAAACCTCTGCAGAATGCCGCAGGGAAAATCGTCGCAAGAAATATTCACATCACGTTTAGCCGACCACCTCTCACAAACGTCAACCGACGACTCTTCATTTATCAACAATATTATATCTATACTCGAACGCTATAATTTATGCTCATATCTCCATAACTTCGCCACACATGGTAATTTCCCATCCAAATGCGAATGGAAAACAATCATCAAACTACAAATCAACAAAATACAGAAGCGCGAATGCGAAGAGCGCATGAGAAGTTCTGATTCACTATCAACCTTCGCACAATATCATAACATATTGACAAAATCTGTTCTTTGGACGTCTTGCAGATCGCATGCACACGAAAAACATAAATTCTTGCTTGTTGCAAAACTACTGAGTCTATCTACCTCACCGGAATGTGGAAAATGCAAACTGTGTGGCAAGGATTATGATGATATTGTTGAGCATGCCTTACTGGACTGCTCGACGACATCAGAGGTGAGAATACAAGTGTGGTTCTCACTAATTGACATTTTTGGCATACCCTGTTTTTTACACATTGATTCTCTCGCACAGTAGGACCAAGTAATGGTATTGCTCTCCATCCTATCCGATGACATCAGGAGCAAAATATTCAACTTAAACGAGTTTTCTCTTTTCGCTGTGAGGAAATCCTACGAGCTGTGGTCACATTACACAACCAAACTCAACATCGCCGTAGACACTGGCAGTAACATGCTTGACAGCCCTTAACTGGTCTCAATTTGGTGCTCTTCATACAACAAAATTATCCGAGTCACATTTTATTTAACGCATACGCTATTGCTTATTCGGCATATTCGGTAAAACATATCAACTTGCTCTGGGTCAGCATCGCTAACTCTGAAAACGGAATAATAACATCTAAACTACCATAACAACTTCCAAGTGAGGCATTGGCTGGTATGCTAACAGGGTCTTCCCAATCAACATGCATGCAAATACCTCTCTTCGAAGTTAGAGTTACTGAGAATCAAAATAAAACACCCTCTTTCAAATTGAGATATGTACATTATACAGTTTTGTTTAATTTTGAGTGACTCGTCTGAAGGCTTCATGCGAGCATGATGTTCTCTTGCAAGTCTCTCTCTCTATATATATATCCATGCATCGTCTGATTATATGCTTGTTTATGTCTGATTGCCTACTGGATTGCCTGCCAATACCCCGGGTGCATGTGTTTATGTATGTATGTATGTATGTATGTATATACGTATGTATGTGTGTATGTACGTATGTATATATGAATGTATGTGTGTATGCATGAAAGTATGTATGTTGGTATGTGTGTGTTTATGCATATATGTATTGTATGTGTGTGTGTATGTATGTCTGTATGCACGCACGGCCTGTTGTATGCATGACAAACAGTCTGCTTACCGACCTCTATTGCTGTTGAGCATGGCTGCCTCGTCCAGTGTGTGGCTGGCTTATCTGTCTACCACACACATTAATGTTTGTTTACTTACATATTCCTTTTTTTTGTATTCGTTCATTTGTTCATTGCAATTGTGTAAACATTTAAAATATATTGTAACAGCTCTTCGTTAACGGAGGAAATAAAGGATATATAAAGGATATATATATATATATTATGATTCTTCGCAGAGGACGTATATGCCGACGAAACCCGGGAAAATTGTCGTGTCATAAGCTAAGCCTCGAAACGATACTAAACCAGTGACAAAATTAGTTACTAAGAAAATAAATATTAAACCTCATAAAGGTGAGCATGGCAGAACAGCCCCGAAAACCAACCAATCAGTGTGGGTCGTGAAGAAGTCGAAAGTTATAAGGAGACACAGACCCCTTGATGTTTTCGATAATCATGGACAGACTACCCATATTCGGAGAAGCTGAAGAAGTTAAAGAATGGATGGATTTCAACCCCTCCACAGCCATTTCAGAAAATTCGCCTATAGAATTTTATATACCCAGGACATCTAATGATTATGTTGATTTAAGGAACAGCACACTCAGCATTAAACTTAAGATAGTTAAAGATAATGGAAAGTCATTGTGTTCAACATCGAAAGTCGGACCCGTTAACATGCATCTTTCGTCAATATTCAGTTCCGTCAATATGGAATTACAGCACACGCCAGTTGGATACCTAGGTACTTATTACTCGTATAAGGCATATCTGGACACGTTACTAGAGGCAACAGCTACACAACTACGACATTCGCTTTCTGAACAACTATTTCAAAAGGACATTGCGGAACATATGGATTCCACTACTATAAATTCAGCTCTACTAGAAAGAAAAGGCTTTTTCGAGGACGATGCTATAGTATCATTATCAGGGCCTATCAGTCACGACCTGTGCCAGCAGGAGCGTTACATGTTGAACGGAGTTCCCGTCAAAATAACATTATGGCCTACTAAAAACGCGTTTGTTTAATTAGCGGAGACACTATTCCCAAATACAAAATAAAGATAACCAAGGCTAAATTTAAAACCTTTTTCATCAAAATAGAAAATGGGACTGATGTACAAAGATTACTCGCCACCAAAGACGCCATATACCCTTACAGAAAGTCGGTCATCAACGCTTTCTCAGTCGCCAAAGGGGCCTTTAACTTCACAGCGACTAATATGTTCCAAAATGATGTTCTGCAAAGGGCTCTTATAGTAATTACGGAGGCTGAGGCATTGAATGGCAGCTACACCAAAAATCCCTTCAATTTCAAGAATTATAACTGCAGTCATCTGGCATTTACCGTGGATGGCCAATAAGTACCGAGAAGCCACCTAAATATGAACTTTAAAAAGGACGACTATATGGATGCCTACTGTTCACTAATAAGAACTTTTCCAGAAGCGCCAATCGATAGAGAATATTTTAAAGATGGCTACACCATATTCTGCATAGAGCCTTACGGAGAAAATGTTGCATCTGTAAATAAAGGATTAGTACAACTAGACATGAGGTTCAGCAAAGCTCTGCCAGAAACAGCAGTCATCTTAGTTTATGGAATTTTTCCAGCGCATATGATGGTGAATAAAGACAGAAACGTTTTTCTAACTATGTAACACATTTTGTATATATAGCATGCTTTTTTTGTAAATAAATTATTGTAAATAATACTTATTCGATCGTGTTGATGTTTCCCATTTAGGAGTTATCCAATATGTAGAACATAATGTGAGTTTGAATAACTGGTTCTGATGAAATAAATGCCACGTGATACAACACGTTTTTTATTTTGGGAACGAAAGTGGGAGGAGTTTATAGATATTAAAAGACACGCCCCTGGGTACAGTCAGACCTCTTAGAAGTGTGAGGAGTTTATAGATATTAAAAGACACGCCCCTGGGTACAGTCAGATCCCTTAGGAGTGGGAGGAGTTTATATATACTAAAAGACACGCCCTTGGGTACAGACAGACAGACCCCTTATCATCATCAGGCGCAGAGTAATTTCGTATTCACAAGTCTGCTTATTTCTGACAATAAGGTCAGCATCAACATGTTATCGACAGTTGAATAGTTCTTTCCAAATCCGGCTCGGTTTTCTGAAATTATACTGTGACTTTCTACGATAATTGCTACATGTACATGCTATAACATTAATGCTAATTATGATATACATTATATGTACAATACAACACTCTGTTTTCTGCAGAAATAAATAATGGCGAATGAACGAGATATATTTAAAAGTGTTTTAAACGATATATTTGCAATAATCGCAAAAACAAAACACACAGCACAACTGCACAGTGTAATGTATTGTCCCAGCTGATGAAGAAAAAAAAGGTATAAATGTTTCCAGCATGGTGACAGAACTTACACAACCTCCTTTTTATTTGTCATCCAGACTCAAAAAAGTTATTGAGCATACATACAGTTCAAGAAGCACATTACAAAATCGTTAATTGTTTTCAACTTTCTCTTGATGCTCTTCATTTGTACCATACCATGATTAACTAACAAGGAATGCTCTTTGATGTTCCACGCTTAAGAAAATTTACTCCGTATTGTTTACGTTGGTAAAGGAAAGTAGACTTGTCCCTGGCTCATATCTGAAACACTACGACGCTATTACGCTGTAACGTGACCTCCCATATAATAACGACGTTGAACACAGAGCAATGGCAAGGTGTATAGTCCAGGGACCAGTCAATAAACGAAAGTTGCTATATTTGTTACGGCATTTTTTTATGTGACTGACGACTTTTGGTGCAACTAACGAGTTTTGATGTAAACCCACCATGCAGTACATTTGATTTATCTAATGAATTTTGATGTAAAATCGCCAGCTTTTTAAATAATTTAAGGTCACCACCTTTGAAGTAAAATCGCCATCTTTTGATGTCAAAAACAGGCAACATTAGGTTTTGATGTATATTCACCAGTCTATTTTGGACACTTCTGACGTGTGTCAGAACGAATTCAGTCATATATGGAGTCTGATAATACATAAGAGGGCCAACACCGGCGATTGCCCATACGAGTGTGGCATGTACCTTATACAAGACATTTAGTGATTCAATAAACCTGAGAACACACTAGAAAATACACACCGGTTTGGATATGGAATTCAAATCTGGAAGACGAAGATGGTGGTGTGCATTTTTGAGAACAGTTCATGTATTCGGTCTACTCACTTTCATCGTGGTGAAAAATATCTGACTGTTGAATCTGTAGTATTTACAAACAATTGTTGCTCTGTTAAAAAACTATATCAATGTTTGTATGTTCTGTGGACTGAACATCAGCGAGAAAAGATATTTTCAAGATAAAACTAAAGGAATGGACTGGGTACAAACATACACTATTTGGTAATACTATATATAGCGGATATAATGTTGTCATGAATGTGCAAGTTCTTAGTTGGTTCATGTATCATGTCATACGGATTACTATTTAATTAGCTTGACAAGACTATTATTTTCTGTTGCACACCATTGCTGCACATGCCTGGATATCTTCCGTTCATTCGGCAGCTACATATGACCAAAAACCATTTTAGTGCTTATTTTGCTTATACTTTCGAGAAAAAACTTAATTACTCGGTATTTCGTGGCTAAGTAAACCAAAAAAAGAAGCGAAACATGTATGAGGCTATTTTTTGTCATATGTAGTCTTTTAAGTTGGTGTTAACAAAATTGACTTGATGGAAGGGGGGGGGGGTCACATAGTCGCTACATTTGCTAAATTCAGTACGATCTAGGCTCGATTGCAGAATGAATTAATTCACCGTGGAAGTCACTATAAGTGAACGTAATGCTTTTAACTTTGGCTAACTTTGTGTCGCCTGAAAATAACAAACCCATGCCTTTAAACTCACAAATAATACTGTAACACTTCTGAGAAACATTTTTCAAAACTACACTTAACTGCGCCTGAAAGCCTAGTGTGTGTTCAATCCATGTATGAGTTATGTATAAGCATTGCTTATATATACATTATCCCTTCCTAAAACAAATTTTATATTGATACCTGGGTATAAAATAATATATATGAATGTAAGTCCCCTGCCGGGATACATTTCTATCAATTAATATTAAGTATATTTCGGATATTCTGGTATAAACATGTGTGATCGTTGAGCTAAGACCAATAGACCAACAGATATAAAAAATTGTATTGTGTAATTTTGTTATAAAACGTCAATGAGATTCATCATCGCTTATAACTATGGAATAAAACAATACAAACAATCAACCTGGGACATTTGATAGGAGCGTAGTATTGGCAGTGAAATAGTCTCTGTCACTATCTATATCGAATGAACGGTCTGTAGCAATGATTATATGTTTCACTTGATCATCGCATTATATTTAAAAATATTCGAAATAAGATCAATATTAATTGATAGAAACGTTTCCAGACAGGGGTCTTCGATTCATATCTATTTTTGTATACCCATGAAACTATATAACTTTATTGACCCTCTATTTCAACTCAATTATATTTTCTATCCACTTTAGTTGTTCCTGTTGGGCTGCAAATTACTGGTTCCGGACAGGATCAGATTTGTCAGTTAACATCGGCTGGAGATCCTGCAGCAGAACTTTACTGGAAGGTTCGTATAACTGAAGTGTACATGACTCATTTGCATCACGATATTCTATACTGAATTAAGAAGGAGGGATACTCTAGTTAGTTAAATACACGAACTATCGTTCTACATGCATCATATATATGCCTTATCAGTAAACAACGATTTCCCAGCTGTTTGCATTTTGTTTTGCGCAGAAATGACAAACTGCACTTTATCTTTGATTTATCTAAAAAATCTTAAGTGATCTGCGGAGTCCGGGATGGAAGTGGGGAGGTGCACCGTTATCGGTTATCTTAATATATAGAGAATACCTATAGTTTTTGTTTGAATACCGAACTATCTCATGCGTTTCTGGAAAGAAATAAAAAAAATTCATGAGCACGGGAAGTTTGATATTTCTTTCTAGACAGGAATGAGATGTTTCAGGTATGCAAACAAAAACTGTAGGTGTTCTGTTATTATATCTCACTTATTAATGCTCAAATTTGCTAAATTAACTCTCACTTAATTTTATTATTAATTATACACAATTTAAGCAGTGATTTTATATAATGTATTTTATTTACGTCCATGATTAGAGCGCGTACTTGCCAGTCTATGCAAATTGGAAAATGTCTAGGACTAAACTTGAAATTGACACGTTGTCACTCAACAGTGTACATTGAAGCGATCATTCAATCGACATTGGCAGCGCATATGCTAGTTTCACACAACACCTAGCTACAGTAGACGATAAAAACCTACAGTAGAATATAAAAACGATATTCTACTGTAGCCCCGTAGAGATAGATATAGCGATCTATGTTTCGTTAATTTCCTGCTATTTTATAGGCAAGCATATAATAAATAGCCATCTACATATTAAATATGCAGAATCTATATGCACAAGTGATGCACCTGAGTTAGGCATGTTGTATTTCAAAGTTGTCATATAAACCGGTCGGCATGCCCATGGTATACGGAATTTAATGGTGTACTCCCATGTGCCTAATAATAGTGACAGCACGATTATTAATTTTGGAGAGAATTCCCAACGGTGACTATTACTTGGCATTGTGACCAGGGATGTGCTCACGCCGGGCGGGGGCGCCCACCACTCAAAACGATCGCCCGGGAGTGACTACGTTTTCAAACCGGTGCGCCCGGCACATTTTTACGATCACAACTGTACTCGCATTGTAAATTGTGCGGAGTTCTCATGATGAAAACGACATCTTGCATGTCTGATAGCGACGACATGTTGCCGTCTGTGGCATTTTAATGCCTCCTATAAAGCACGTGGGGAGCCTTGATTAATGAGGTGTCAAAAGGTCTGCGATGACCGGTGAATTTTATTACAAAGAGCCGACATAATCAAATACTTTCCGCGCGTGCTGACCTCTGAAGTCACGCGCTGGAGTTAAAAGTCCCGGGTTGAATTTGGAATGCTCTGTTTCAATGATCCTAAGCCAAAACGATGTCGTTATTGAAATTTTTCACTTCAAAAAGTAAAAAGCTCAAATCATGTCTCAGAAACCGCATGGTTGAGGAAACGTTAGACGCGGTCATGCGTATAGTAATTGAAGGACCGCCCCCTTCCACGGCGCGGTTAAACTGTGAACAGACGGAAAGAATAGGCGATTAAAAGTCCATTCCATGAAAGTGTGACATAACAGAAGTTGTATAAAAATTGTAAATATACGTCACTGTGTATAGAAAAAAAGAAGGAAATCACGTGGGAAATATGACATGCGCGATTAGTACTCAGGCGATGATTGGCACGTGTTCGTGTGACGCTGTTGTTAGTTCTCTCACAGACAGCCTTTGATATAATGCCGCCGTTTCAGTTTACTGTACCGGATTAACTTGTTAAATAATTGGATTTATATAAAGAATATGCAGAGGATACTTATACCGGGTGAGTTACACTGACTTTCAAATTATGTTCGCCCAAATTTTAAATATGAAATGTCCCTATTTTATGATAATTTGTCAGAGGCGTTGTGGTGTATTTTACACCTGAAATGCAAGGAAAACGCGTTTGCGGGCGCTAATAATCCAAATTTTCTTCCGATTGGAAAAACCATGGTCACCCAATCGAACCGATGACCCTCCCGCCCGGGACTATTTTGGGTATTGGCACATCCCTGGTGACATAGAGTGAAATTGCCATCACTATTATTAATTTCGGCCTAAATCTCCACCCATCACTATTAATGGGCCATCACGATTATTAGGCACATGAGAGTACATGTGTATGTTCCCATTGATGGTGTTCGATTCAGAAATTAAGCTCGTGGAAAGGGGTACCCAAATTGCTTCACTAAACTTATATAGTCATCTCCAATCAATATATTATAACTTTAGAAAATGGCCGACATATACAGCAAAATTAAGTCTATTGAAAGACAGAATTTGTGTCATGCATGGTGAAAACAAATTGAAACTTAAAACCATTTCATAGTGTAATGCAGTGCATACATTGGCTTTAGGAAAACATTATTTAATGTTGTTCAAAATTGTCACATAAACTATGCGAACATGAACAATGTTGATAAATTAATTTCCATTTTGAAGAACAAAGACAGAATAATGATCAATTCAGTGTGCAACATGATCCGGTTATTCTTTCAAAAGAGAAAATGGAAATGTGGGGAAATTAAATTGATGGTTTGTTTCAACCACGAATCACATTACATGCAACAGGTGTACGATTGTGACTGTTTATTTTAGTACTCAACTTATTGTGTAATTTATGTTACTTGCATTGGAGTATTGCAATAAACCATTTGATAGTTGTGTTAGTCTCTTTTGAATTCAAGTTGGATACTGATATATGGATTCATGTGATCTTATTTTTGATAAATTGTCATTAAGGTAGCAGTACACGATTTCACGGGTTGTAGGTCGTCTGAAAAATAGAAATATAAGTATCTGGGGGGCATAACGGCCAGTGTAGCCTGTGTTAACTGTGTCATTACTGGTTTGAAGGTTTATTTATTTTACAAAACTGGGAAAGTTCTCAAAAAAGTGCAAAATTTGGATACGCAACAGGGTTTTCGTATTCAGTGAAGGCCAACTCTGTGTTATTGATTACAGGAAAATAGCCCGATTTCTCTCCCCTGAATTCTGTCATCTGGGCTCGCAAGACTTTTTTTTCAAATTGATACGATAACTTTTTTTCTATTTCAAATATTTCTCAGTTCTAGCATAGCTCTATCAGGTGGAAGAATCTTATTTACTGACATTCGCTCTATCATGGTCTGTTTTTGGGTTGAAAATGGCCAATTTGAGTAAAAAAATGGGTAAAATTGAGCGGTTCGTGTGTGCTAACCAAGGGGCATAACTCAATGACAAACTGTACGAAGAACCAAAAGTACATTTATATGATTACACCTAAAATTTCTGTCGAAATTAAAACATGCTCGATTGGATATATGCCAACGATAATGGCTTAGCATTGATTTGAAGTACAGTAACCCCTCCCAGGTTGGCAAAATTGCTGGAAATCGTGTATTGCTACCTAATAGATGTAACATGTGTTACAATAGTATGTCTATATAGGCTGTTAACTCTTTATGTCTATGCTAATGAGGTGTATATCTATTATGCTGATAATTTCAAGAAAAAAGTATAAGTGGTGCCAGTATGGACGATAACCCTTACATAAATTGTGCAACTACTTTTGAGGAAAATGAAATCACTTCAACTCTTGAAATATACCATTTGGAATTACTAGATGAATGGATCTCATACTTTGTGATTTCCATTGGTTCTAATAGGTGCTGAATATGGCAAATATTTAACCCTCCCCCACCCATCCAACCTGTATCTATGCTGTTGACTTGAAGTTTGGTATTGTGGTATAGTAATATATAGATTACTAGTGGGGCAAACGGGAGGGGTGTAGATGGGAGGCGGTGGGTTCAAAACAAAATTTCAACAAGTGTAAAGTTCATGCCGGATACAACATTAGTTGTAAATTTGATTTTCACAGGAAACGTAGGTTAGAATTGTTCTCATAGTTTGATTTTCCAACCAGTATGTTTTTTACCAAAAGTCCATATTTTTCTTCTGGTTAAACTGTTGGACCGAAATCGGAAATGACCACATTGTTTAACTTTGTGGGGTGATGGTAAGGTTGGCCACAAATTTTAACTTTATGTTGGATTTCAGGTTGAAAATTAACTTCTAAAAAGGACTGCGGTATGGTTGTCTTGTTTAAAATGGTAGGGGTTGGAGATTTGTCAGTGATATGCAATTCGAAAATTCAAGGTAAAGACCACTGTTCAACGAATATCCTCCGGCTATGTCCCTGTTTAGAACTACTTGCCTTAAGTTATTTTGACAAATACTGACTGTTTTAATCTTCTTAGTCTTTGCAGTCAGGTGGGCGACTCCACAGTCATTGACTATCTTGTTCATGTATTTGTTATTTTACAGACTTTTATGCTATTTTGCATGAACCCACTTTGAAGGCATAGAGTTCATTTAAACGTTGCACACTCCTTGTTACGACAGACTAATGTGATTTTCCATGTATCTGAGAGAATAGAGCCAGCTACTTAAAAGAGAAGCACATATATGGCTGACGGATGATCACTGCATGGTTTATTTGTTCTGTATATTGACAGGCTTCAAATGATGCTACCATAGCGGGACCGACAACCAATCTTACACTTGACGCCCCACCAAACCGTAATGGACAATTCAGTTGTTGCATGGCTGGACGATCCGCTAAATGTTATAGCGGAGACACAACGGAAGAAAAATGTATTCTGACGAATATAGGTGAGTAACTATCGCGATGCTAGGCGCCATTTTCGACGACTAACAAGAATGTAGTAGGATTACTTCTTCCACATCGCTTGACTCACCAACTGGATGTATGAGCTTGACAATTTATGCAATACAATTTCTTTTGCCAGTTCATTACAGTGGATGGCTGGTGTATTAAAGATCACCGATCCAATTATAGATTGTTGCCTCATCAACAACCGATATTTATTTTGGGAGGAGTGCAGTTAGATTGTTGGCCGTGGTTAATAAAGACCACTTTAAATATCATAAGTTCCATCCATTTTTTTTAAACTTCAAAACTGTTCACAAAAACAAAAAAATGTCTCACCTCAAGATCTCAGTGTATGTTGATTGCTTGCTTTTATGTTCAAATCAATGTGATTTGTTTTAGCTAACTTGTTTCTCTTATTTGTTTAATTGTATATCCAGTGTGCCACATAACTTTCTACTAATACTCATATCTTCGAAAATATCAACGCTGTGTGTGTCCTTAAAATATCGCACTAAACCCGCTCTAATTTCCCACAAATGTCGAGTCACCAAGCTTGGTAAATCGATCTTGTTAAACTTCTGCCGTTATGTTTTCTCTTTTGGTCATTTTCGATCTTTGTTAAGTTTCATTGATTCAAAACAATGTAATTATCAGCAGCGTCCACCCAAAAATATGAAACTATTATAAAAATTTAATGGTTGCGATGAAATTCAATCTAACCCGAATGGTTCTTCTGATCGTTTTGCAACACAAACATTAACACTATATATGAAAAAATTATGTTTTTCCAATTGTACCTTTCGGAATTACCAAAGACATCACGATGTGAATTAACACTGAATTTTAGAATAATGAAGGTGTTTTATAACATCGTTTTACCCATCTATGACATAGCTACTCTAAATCAGCACCATAGAATTATACCATGCAGGACCTTTTGGATGGCCTTGCACAAATTCCTGTCATTTTAGATGCAAGCTAAGTCACGATCATGCCAAAAAAAAAACGTCTGGACAAATCACGATGGCGGATAATATCTGGTGTACATACATCATACACATGTGTGTAGTATATCTTTCTTGTATTTAAGTTCTCGCAGTACTATTTTTCCCGCATCTCCAATCCGAATAATATAGATTTTTATTATATACTTGCCCATGAATTATAAGGTTTTAGCAGTGAGATATAAGTGATATCCCACTAGTGAGATATAAGTGATATCCCACTGGTGAAATTTCTGATGTATTGACATTCATTGGGGGCCATAGGCAAGTAATTAAAGTATATAATAAACAGAATATCCACACTTTTTCAGTAGATATGGGTTAAATCTCATTCGTGATGACAAAACATTTGAATTTCCACTCGTGGCTAAAGCCACTCGTGGAAATTCAATGTTTTGTCATCACTCATGAGATATAACCCATATCCACTGAAAAAGTGTGGATATCCTCTATATATGACATACTGAAAATCTACTTCATTGTTATAAAATAGTGTGTAGGTATTCATTTTTGCGACGTCACTCATATGAAAGAGTTGTCAGTTACTAAGAGCCGATCGAATTAATAAATAAGATATTACTTGGTTAGTTTGATATTAGTCCTGACATCAGCCATCGGTAATATCATATGAGGTTGCCGGGGGCTGATATCTCTATATCGGGCCTAATTTCAAACAAACCAAGTAATATCCTCTAAATATCAAGTTCTCTATTACGAAACATTGGACTGACAATTATATTTACATGCAGGCCGTCAGTATCAATAATATATCTATAATAATTAGTATTTAGCGTCGTTTTAGCTGCCAATGCATGTCACGATGAGTTGATCGTATGTACAATGACAAATTAATGTTAAAATCTTCTATATGACACTGCTTGTAAGAAATACACCTATTCCTGACATAAGGGGCACGAGAGTATGTTTTCAAATCCACAACGCTACATCGGTGACGACATGACCATGTATATCATCTGAATGTAATAGACCGATTTAAAATACATGCAGCCAAATGTTGCTTTTGTTCTTAAGTTAGCATCATATACGCCCGATTTCTTAGCTCGATTGCTCAAGTGTGTGGGTACGAAAGCGAATTGGGGCCATTCGAAACACCACAGAACCCCAATATATATACTACACAACTCGTTATATCGACGTACACGCAGTAAATGTACTCGTCTTAAATTCAAATAGGCCGAGGGAATTTTATGACTATGATATATACCGCTAGTTTCGTGTTCTCGTGACAGTAATTATCAGCCAAAAAATGGTTATATATATAACAATATCTAATCCGGTTCCGATATCAAGTGACAACATGGAGCGGAATTTGGATTTCATTCCACGATGGATATTATTGGACATTAATAAAAAAGTAGGTCATCAGTTTTTGTTTCGATTTCATGTCATTTATGTGCATAGATATTTGAATATCACAATGGTTATTTGCACCAACACCCGTAATTTGAGGTCCACTGTACGCAGGTCAAAGGCTCATTTCAGGTCTACTGTGGCTCCACATGTAGAGGGTGAAGTTACGATATAAAACATGTGTTTGTATATAGTACATTGTAGGATTCTACCCCATCTGATGGGGGTGCGCTGACAAGTCAACGTCGAAATTTCATCATACCATACCATAATGGTAAACACACACACACCTTCACAACCTCAAACTGATGATCAGCGCATGTACATTTTCGTCTTGTTGGTCTAATTTACACATTATACTATACCTTCAGGAATGATTAAAGGTACTCAATCCGATTCGACGGTCCCCATATCATCAGATTCCAACAACACCAACATTTTTTGAAATGCCGCTTCGGTAATCAGAATCTATTCATTGCCCAAAAATAATGCTAACCACTGTGACAGTCAACTATAGTATAAAATTGCCCAAAACCTGTTATTTATCAACGTTTTGTTCAACGAAATTTTGCCGGTTTGTCAAACATATCACACAAAAAAAGCCACTGTATTTTAGAGTTATCGATCTTCATCCACTATCTGGTCAGATACGTTCTTCTTGTCGACAGTTTACTGGGGCACTTGAAATTAAAATAATAGATTTCAAACATCGATATCTGATCACTCCTAGCTTTGATGGGTAGGTTCCTCGACTCGAATCAAATATTTTTTTTACCCACGAAGCCAAAGAAGTATTAATTTATGAGCGTCTGATCGGATTGAGTACCTTTAAGACAGGAAAATGTGATCAAATTTCGTCAGTTTTCACGGTGTGCGAATTCAAAATGCGAGAATTCACCCAGTGTTCACGCTGGACCGAAAAATCTTTTTGGCCAATTTTAATCCTAATTTTCTGGTCTCACAATTAATGAATATTTTTGTTTTATTTATCATCTAGCATTCTCTATAATTATGTTCATATCTTCCAATACCGTGTCTAGACTTCTATGATCCCACCATTCAGCCTTATGACAGATACAGGATTCATTGGTGTTAATCCTCATTATCGTTTTATTGCATTTAGTGGTTCATTGTTTGATAGTTAACTGCCATTAGTTCCTTTAGTTACCTGTTAAGCGGTATCACCCAATCAATTAGCAGATGACCATGCTATAAATCTGATTCTCCTGTTGCTCCCGTTACAAAATACATTTGGGTTTTAAATGATATTTCCGATTTTGGGGCCAACAGTTTGACCAAAATGTCTAGAAAAAAAACAAAAAAACATTGCCATTGCTTAATTTGGCCTATGGTAGCATGAACCTTGTTCATAACTGAGCGAAAAGTAGTTAAATTAAACGAATTAAACTACGAGCAAGTAGACGGGTAACTAATATTCTGGGAAGATATGGTAAAGTAACGTTTGTGGTTTTCTTTTGAGCTTCAATTCATTATAAATAACAATGCGCTCATTTTACCAAAGCTTTCGGTCTCACGGCCGTTATCAACGACAATATAGCAAATGTATAATCTACATGTTGAGGATTTAACAGTTTCAACACAAAAGTGCATTGCTATTTATTGTGTCTATACACGACGTCCCTTATCCTGGACACTTATTTCTATTTATTAATTAATATTGTTGTAGTGCTGACTCCTATTGTGCTTTTCAAATTCTATCACATTTGTCCCATCCTCAAACCACTCTTTATGATTATAACAATAACAACAGCAGCCACCACGAACAACAAGAACAACAAAAACAACAACAGCAACAAAACAAACAACACTACTTCTTCAAAAGGCCGATTACAATCGGCTTATCAACAAAGTCCACCTCCATGCTCGTTTAAGACTGAATTGTAGCAATCTAAACCATGAACTGAAATGCAACCATATACAAACTTCCCCGTTTTTCCTATGCAGAGAAATCGTATCACTATAGAGAGATATCTTTTCGAGTGTACTTTTTACCAAGAACAAGGAAAACTACTCTTTGAATCTCTCACAAACATTATTCTTTCAGAGAAAACTCTGCTGTGGGGATCACGCGAACTCAGCCTCCGCGAAAACACACATTTTCGGTGCAGCGCAGATATAATTTATCATAAGAAAAAAACGATTATCTAGACAGCCTAATATATAAAATGATATAGAGTGAACTGCGTTTTCCTATACCACCTACGATCCAACAATCGAATCTTACCATCTATGTCGACGAAACAAAACTTACTTGTGGAATGTTTATATACATGCAAGGTATAGACCCCCTCCACGGGCGCATGATGCAGACATACTCACAACTCTGCATGTGCATGGCATCCCTCTCTTTTCCCCACTCTCTCCGTCTCTCATCTCACACTAGCTTTCTCCTCGCCCTCCCTCCTATAATATATATATATACTAGAAGGTGACCCGACTTCGTCCGGGCTTTGACCTTGAATTGACCATTTTGAAGGTCAAGGTCAGGTGGGGTAAAACGATTTGACCCGTCCAAAACACTGCCCGGACAAAAGTACCCGTCGAAATCCATCCGGTTTTACCCGATTTGACCTCGAATTGATAATTTTGAAGGTCAAGGTCAGGTCGGGGTCACGACTCGACCCGTCCAATACACTCAGTGGACAAAGGTAACCCCACGTATCAAATTTCGTCGAAATCCCATCAAAATTGGCGATTTGACCTTGAATTGACCCGATTTTAAGGTAAAGGTCACATCGCACGGGCAAATGAATATGCTTATGAGACTCCCCATACGAAAGTACCCCCACATACCAAGTCTCATCGAAATCCCGTGATATTCGGTCGTTTGACCTTGAAATTACCCGATGTCAAGGTCACGTCGCACGGGCAAATTAATAGGCCCATGTCACTCCCCGGCCGAAAATACCCCCACATACCAAGTTTCATCGAAATCGGCCGTTTTCGAGTCCATTGGAAACAGACAGACACACACACACACAGGCAGACAGACAGATCTTCCAAAAATATATAATAGATAATAATAATTCTTATTCATTCTCTTTCCTTCTCTCACTCCCTCTGCCTTTCTATCCTCCCTCTTCCTCTCGCGACACTATCATTACCATTACATGTATAATATGTCAATTCCTTACCGTCCGATGCGGATTCTCTACGTAATGAGAAACAAAGGGGGAGAAAACTTAATAAAACCCCATGTGCTTGTTGTTTAATCGCCTTTTCAACTCACCTATCTATAATATATTGCCAAATCTTTTGTTAATTGTTCATATATGTTACATGTATCAATTAGGATTGGAATAAAATATGTTTACATCAAATTACACCAACAAGTGTTCATAGTGGCAGAGAAAGGACCTATATAATATTCAGGACTGATTTAATGACAAGAATATGTAAAATTTAATAATCGGATTGACTAAATCAAACGATGGCAAGTCCGAATTGTTACCAATAAATAGTTTAAGAAAGTAACGCATAGTCAATAGTACTGAGTGAGAATGGCTTTACCTTGTCGAGGTTTTCACATCAAAGCCCAATAATCGGTTGAGTAACGTGTGTCCAATATACTTGTAGGTGAGGACTGATAATACATAATATGTATATAATATGACGTTGCTCCATCTGATTATACATCGGTGGAGGCGGCAGCTAAGCTGTTGCGCCATTATGTGTGTTGGTTACGATTAGTTGCGAACAGTGTAGACTGAAAGGAACCACATGGTTCAAGAACATTCCCGATGAGAAAAAACAACTTTTTATGTAAAATCTTGTTCCACGAAAAGTCAGACTTTAACTTTTGTCGATTGCAATAAGATAACTATTGCCATGACATTGATCTAAACTCTTTATATTATCCGTGTTCTTATACTGACGTTACCTCGCATCGCAGACTGCCATTGAAGTATATATATACACGTAGACAACTAGTTCGTCTTTTGAGAGTATTTATTTTCCGTTCACTCATCTTATAGCTTGTTGATGTTTGCCTTGTCACTCTTGTTTGTATTCAGCTTTCTTCTTATAATATTATTACCACCATATCAATGCGAACTTAATTGTTGATTGCAGCAAACCCGTGATCTATACAGAGTTTACGAATTCAATTGATCATTGTTGTCGCACTGGATACGATTCACTTCATGTTAACCATGCTCAACAGTAAATTGTGGACAGTTCTCCAATAAATATACTAAAAGGATAACTTATCTTGGGTTTAAATAATTATTCGAATTTAGACAGCGTTTTATGATTAATAATTTGTCCCAATTATTTGCTGTTCTGGAGCAAACATTCACAATTTCACAGAAAATATAAAATAAAATGAACTATTATTCGAGACATAAGTCAGCTGAAAATTAGTTTCGTGATTATATTGAAACAGAAGTTTTCCATGGACGTAAACAGATTTTTTGTGGCCAATGAATTTGCTCAAAATTGTGTTAATATAATCAGGGGTTACCAGAGGTAACTTGCTGTGAAGCTAAATGATGACATTGCAGACTGTGAATGTATGTCCATGAGTTAATTTGTGGCTTTTAAATTAGTAACAGGGTCCGGTTGCTACCACTTAGTAGATAATATACATGTTTGACAGTGTATAAACCAAAAACCATCCATTTCAGAAATGTATGTTGATTTTTCGCGCGTTTCATGGAGTATGGACGCAAGTTGGTCTTGGTGTGGGCACGAAAGAGCTCCATACATAAACCTATAACACTAACTTACATCCATATTCTATAGAAACCAACACAATCAACATCAAAATATTAGCTCAACTTGACAAAGTCAAGTTTGAGCTATTATCGTTGGTTGGCGTCCGTCGTCCGTGCACCCGTCAACAATATAGAACCTCCTACATGTATATACAAGTCACATCTCTCATCGTCACCAAAATTGGATTTCAAATTTCAAACCACCAGCACACCCTGTAGTCCGAATTTATGGGATAACTATTTTGAAATTTACTACAAGCATGTTGTGATCACCTCTAAATGGAAGCTATCAAATTTGAACAATTTACGATGAAAACATGGCCGCCGGCAGCCAACTTGGGTTTTACTCTTAAACTGACAAATACTTTGGCACATCCTTTACCGACCACATCCTTCACACAATCGTCATCAAACTTCATAGTGATCTTCGAGGTGATAGCCAGATGTGAGCCATCAAATTGTTTCGAAATTTGTTTTTTAAAAAATGGCCGCCAGCAGTCATCTCTGATGTTACTCTTTGCAATACATTTATTTGATCTGCAATTTTTTTGAAAATTTACAGACATGTTTGGAATCACTTCTAGATGGGGTATAACGGATTTGAACGGTTTTCGATGAAAAACATGACTCCCTGGAGCCATATTGGATTTTACTCTTTGCACATATGACTAAATACTTCAGCACACCCTACAGTCAGTAGTTTTCATCCAATTGAACTCAAACTTCATAATGGCTCTTCATGTTGACAAAATATGCTATTGCTTAAACATTTAAACTTTCCGCATTCCTTATCGCTCCATTGACTGTAATGTGTGACATCACAGCTCCAAGTTGAGCTACAGTGCCATTGCGATTATCATTATATTTACACCCAACTTGCAGATTAAAACAAATTATTATTTAGCGCGGAAGTGAACGATATTCTGGTATTACGTTGACTGTTCCGTCCATACAATATGAAAACAAGTTGGAACCCGCGCGACGTCATATGGCATTGATTACAACCAAACAACGTTCTGCATTCAAATTCCACATCGCGAATGGAAATAGGAGTGTCAATATATATTTTGTGCAAACGCGTTTCTTCCTGGTTTACATACAGCTGTCATTTGATATTTTCTGTCATGAAAATCAATTATGTATAGCCGTCATGGTTAAGACCCATAGGTATTCCTTATCACGGAATGAGATTATTTGACAACTGGGTGTGCACTCATTCATGCTTAGTGTCATGGTCATACTGTAAATATGTATATCCACTACTTGGTGACACACGTATCGACAACTATATTAGTGTACACTGTACACAATGTTATTTTTAGCTCAACTTTACTTTGTAAAGTTTGAGCTATTGCCATGGCTTGGTATCCGTCGTCCGTGTGTGGGTGTACGTGTGTGTGCGTGATTTGTCAACAATTTCCATTTAGCACCGGCCCCAGGTCGTACGTTTGGTCTGATCATTATAAATGTAGATGGGAACGAGTCATTTTGGGGTCATTCGGAAAAAAACATGGCCGCCAGTGGCCATCTTGGATTTCAAAATTAAATCCATTAGCACGGGCTACATACAGGTTCTACTTTCGTTTGATCAGCATGAAATTTGTCATGGATATTAACAATGACAAGTAGATGGGAACGAGTCATTTTGGGGTCATTCGGCCGAAAAAGATGGCCGCCAGCAGCCATCTTGGAATTTACTCTTTGCATGACTAAATTGTTTGGCACGGGCTACATGTCGTACCTTTGGTCGGATCATAATGCAATTTGTCATGGATGTTAACAATGACACATAGGTCGGAACGAGTCAATTTGGGGTCATTCGTCTAAAAAAGATGGCCGCCAGCAGCCATCTTGGATTTTACTCGTTGCATGACTAAATCCGTTGGCATGGGCTACAGGTCATACCTTTGGTTGGATCATTATGCAATTTGTCATGGGCGTTCACAGTGACATGTAGATGGGAACGAGTCATTTTGGTGTCATTCGGCAAAAACAAAACATGGCCGCCAATCGCCATCTTGGATTTCAAAATTCAATCCATTAGCACGGGCTACAGGTCATACTGTTCATCTGATGATCATGAAATTTGTCATGGATGTTAGTATTGACATGTAGATGGGAACGAGTCATTTTGGTGTTATTCGGCCAAAAATATGGCCGCCAGCAGCCATCTTAGAATTTACTCTTTGCATGATAAATTGTTTGACACGGGCTACAGGTCGTACCTTTTGTCTGATCTTAATGAAATTTGTCATGGATGTTAACAATGACATATAGATGGGAACGAGTCATTTTGGGGTCATTTTGGCCGCCAGTGGCCATCTTGGATTTCAAAATTCAATCCATTAGCACGGGCTACAGGTCCTACTGTTCATCTGATCATCATTAAATTTGTCATGGATGTTAATATTGACATGTAGATGGGAACGAGTTATTTTGGGGTCATTCGGCCAAAAATATGGCCGCCAGCAGCCATCTTGGAATTTACTCTTTGCATGATAAATTGTTTGACACGGGCTACAGGTCGTACCTTTTGTCTGATCATAATGAAATTTGTCATGGATATTAACAATGACATATAGATGGGAACGAGTCATTTTGGGGTCATTCGGCCATAAAACAAGGCCGCGGGCAGCCATCTTGGATTTTACTCGTTGCATGACTAAATCCGTTGGCATGGGCTACAGGTCATACATTTGGTCGGATCATTGTGAAATTTGTTTTGGGTGTTGACATTGACATATAGATGGGAGCGAGTCATTTTGGGATCATTTGGCAAAAAAACATGACCGCCAGTGGCCATCTTGGATTTCAAAATTCAATCCATTAGTACGGGCTACATGCGGGAGTATTCGTTTTTTGTCGTGGAAGTTAATATTGACATGTAGATGGGAACGAGTCATTCGGCCAAAAAAAATTGCCACCGGCAGCCATCTTGGATTTTACTCTTTGTATGACTAAATCCTTTGGCATGGGCTACAGGTCGTACATATGGTCTGATCATTATGAAATTTGTCATGGCTGTTGACATGTAGATAGGAAACGAGTCACTTTGGGGTCATTCCGCAAAAAACATGGCCGATGGTGGCCATCTTGGATTTTACTCTTTGCATGACTAAATCCGTTGGCATGGGCTACAGGTCATACCTTTAATCGGATCATTATGAAATTTGTCATGGTCGTTGACATTGACATGTAGATGGATAGAGTCATTTTGGGTCATTCGGCAAAAAAACATGGCAGCCAGCAGCCATCTTGGATTTCATAATTCAATCCATTAGCACGGGCTACAGGCGGGAGTGGTTATCTGATCATCATGAAATTTGTCGTGGAATTTAATATTGACATGTAGATGGGAACGAGTCATTTTTGGGTCATTCGGCCAAAAAACATTGCCGTCGGCAGCCATCTTGGATTTTACTCTTTGTATGACTAAATCCTTTGACACAGGCTACAGGTCGTATCTTTGGTAGGATCTTCAGGAAATATGTCATGGATGTTAACATTGACATGTAGATGGGAAAGACTCATTTTGGGGTCATTTGGCTAAAAACTATGGCTGCCAGCGGCCATCTTGTGTTTCAAAATTCAATCCATTAGTACGGCTATCAATCCATTAGTACGGCTTCAGACCGTACTGTTTGTCTGATCATCATGAAAATTATCATTTATGTTAATATTGACATGTCGATGGGAACGAGTCATTTTGTGGTCATTCGACCAAAATACATAGCCGCCAGCAGCCATTTTGGAATTAACTCTTTGTATGACTAAATCCTTTGGCACGGGCTACAGGCCGTATCTTTGTTCCGATCATTATGAAATTTGTCATGGCTGTTAACATGACATGTAGATGGGAACGAGTCATTTTGGGATCATTCAGTCATAAAATATATCCGCTGTCAGCCATCTTGGATTTTAATCTTTGCATGACTAAATCCTTTTTGTTTTTTTGTCTATCATATATAAACACTTATTGATATGCATGTACTGTATGGTGTGCAAGGAGAGTGCATGGTTAGTATGCAATGACCCCATCGGCCCCACATGTGGTGTCATTCTAGTTATTAACATGATTGTTTTTGTAATACTTACATATATGTTTGTATGACATCACTGTATATAATGTACATCTTGAATTTTACTTTTATATATATCTCTTCATGTTGATAATCTAGTATTTCTTAGACATTTTAACTTTCCGCATTCCTAATCGCTCCATTGACTGTAACACATGAACTTATTCCCCTTCCAAGTTGAGCTACAGTGTTATTGACACTTTCATTTATGTAATTTTTAAATGCGTAAGCACCGGAACTAAGAGTCGGCCAGATTCGTTCGATGAAAGTTATGATATGATTCATCATATATGATGATGATGAATACATGTGTATAGAGTTACATGTGTTCGTGGAAACGAGTCGATAAACCTTCATATCGCTCAGTAGGGGGAAGTTATATCATCGACTGTGTGTGTGTATGCACTTAACTTCCTGATGCACATGTACGGCATTCAAACGCGGGTGTGAACACCGTGTACTTACAGGGGTTTGTGTAGAAACGTTTGGCAAAATTGCAAATAAAATGCGTTGATGAATATTTATGATCCGTTGATTGTGGTGTGTAGTTGATGGTAGTTGTGGTGATTAACAAGCTTGGTGAATTGGCACTTTGGTTTGTTTCCTTCGACGTAATCCAGCTAGTGAAATCGGTATGGATAATACTGGTTTACTTTCAATATATTTTAATCTAACCAAAAATATATATACATAGGGATCAGGGTTCAAGTTACATAACTTACAACTTGCTCCACTACTGATAAAATTATAAAATATACATAGCAGATATAGCACAACATGTTCATAAACAGGAGTGCAGAGTGTACATGTGCTGCGGGTGTCTGTATTCCAAAAGCCTAGAATTCAGTGAGTTTGACGCTTTGTTTTTAGCTATATACGATTGAGTGATGCGGAAAGGAGTAGTGTTCTGACCGTTTGATATACCTTTAATTATTTGCTTCTAATAAAGGAAAGCCATTAATATATACATATATTTAGATAAACGTCAATTCTCTGTTCTATAAACAAAGGGCATGCATGGAAATAGTGATATGGATCTTCAATGTCTTAAGTTACAGCGGAAAAAAGGCGAATCGGATATGTGATTGTGAAACGTATCTGATCTGAGACCGCTACAATGATTCCGCATTTTACAGTGTATAATATTTATTTTACCTTTTTCGGTAAAAATAAGAACGGGCTTTATTATTGCGTATTTCGTCTGTAAGTTGGATTTGAAATCTGAAATGCGTTGCTTATATACAAAGGTAGTTTGTCCCATCCCAGAAAAACTGATGGGGGAATGAATGCTTAAAGTGTTCATAATTTGGAAATCTACATTTTGTTCCGATCGTTCGCCGAAATACTCATTTACGTCGAACTACGCTTGCATTATATATTCTTATCTATAGCGCCCCTTAATTACTATTTATTTGGATTCGGGGATAAACAATACTTGATTCGAGTCGTGGAACCTACCTATCAAAGCTCAGAGTTATTAGATATCGATTTTTGAAATCTATTATTTTTCACCATCGAGACTTATAAGTGGCACAGTAAAAAGTCGATTAACGGACGGTCTCGGACCAAATGGCGGATGAAGATGGATAACTCTAAAATCAAGAGCCTTTTGTTGATAATAAGGCCAAATTTCGTCGAACAACATGTTGATAAATAATTCTGGCAATTTTATACTATAGTTAATAGTTATTTTTGGGCATTTAATCCATTCTGATAACTGAAGCGGCGTTGCTTTTGGAATCGGATTATATACCTTTAAATTACGCACATGACATGCCGTGTTACCTCTCATTTGATATGTGTGTAAGACCCGAAATATTACGCCGTTCGCGTAATCTTTTGAAATTATGCAAACATTGTGATAAAAATTATTATTATTGTTCACAATAAATTACTACTCTTGTGGAGTTCAAAACAAATATATAATTTTCTATGGAATAGACCGGGTTATTGTCACAATTGGTACATTTTATTACCAAATACCATTATTTGTGATTTTAGATGAGCGTGTGATTTACGATTAAAGCAGAATTATCCCTACTGATTTCACTAACTGCTGGACGACGTAAACCATTATTATCCCTATACCGATTTCACTAGCTGGTTTACTTCGAAGGAAACATGAACCAGTACGCCTTGTCAATTACAAGACATCTGCTTAACTGTGGCCAATGAACTGATGCACTGGATTTTTAAATCCTGAACTGTTATGGAGGTATGTCAAATGGTGTTCTCTTCCTGTGTTTCATTATACACCGTCGATTACAAGTCATTTGCCTCACCTACACCTGACTATTTTCGTTACAATTGAGTTAAACTACGTTCTGGATAATATGATTAACTGCATCCGATGTATTGTTGAATGGAATGTGGTACTGCTGAACTGGGGTGGAGGTCGGTCGAATGGAGTTCCCTCCGGGTATGATATAACATATATTACACGGTTAATAATTACATACCACCTGAACGAAAGTGTCTATTTATAGAATCTAAAAATGACTTAGAATTTCTATTTGCCGTAAGACATATCGCCGACATGCACCAGAACCTAAGAAATTCGCCCACAGAAAACAGCCCGAGGGAACCCCTACTATTGAACAGCTTCGTGGTTTATTGTCTGAAACAAATAGCAGAATCCCGTTCTTTCAAAAAGTATCACGTCTTTGTATGCCAACCACAAATCGTAGCCAATCAGAAAATATTCGTGTGAATTGTTTATTCGAGGCGTTGGCGGTAATGTCTGCAGTAAAGGCTTATATATGCCCAGCTGTTTAATAGTTTGGCTTAACTCGGACTGTGCATGCTCAGGCATCAGACATACATCAGCTGGGTGGTTTCTTTTCCAGGGGAAACCACGACCGCTCCACCCACTGTTAGTGTGACGTCATCGGGGCCTGTTGAATCGACTTCCACAGGTAACGAGGGTTTGTCTGATGAAATTCTTGCTGCTGCCATTTCCGGTGGCGTTGGTGGTGTCATTGTCATATTCGTTGTAATCGGTGTGATATATATATATTACAAGAAGCAACCAACGCATAGCCCAGCACCAGTAATTGGTGCAAATGACGAAAATGTGGTAAATGGGCGTGATAACCCATCATTTATTGGGAATGAAGGGAAAACCAAGCCAGCACAAGTAGATGACTATGACGACAAGCTCTCACCCGATAACAATTCGAAAATGAACGAAATCATATTAGAACGGCTATAAATTATGTAATATAATTTATACTATTCCATACCCGTTTATTTGCAAACGCATTTAAGGGAATCCGTACCGTTGGATACAATTTTTGTCTACCACTCTAGTGGTATACGGAAACGGAACTATTTTACCGGTCTGTAGCGCACGCGCAAGACTTTTTTTTCTTAGACTCTGTTCGTAGGGGGGGGGGGGGGGCATATTGGATGCCATCTCGGATCTTAAAGTTTTCTCAAAACTGATTTTATACGATATCCGATAGGGTATTCTGAAGTCAAAATCGCTCTCAGCTTAATTATTCTGGAACAACCTCTTTTGCGACTATTGCGACCGTGTACCGTAAGTGTACGAAATGATGGCCGAGCCCGAATAGTTAATATTTGCCAACCCTCAGGAAGCTTCCAAAAGATTGGAAATAAACCAAGGCTCCATTATTATAAATATTAGTTTTGATGTATATAAGGCACATAGATTAGCCAACTATCAACTGCATCCACCGGTCACAACTTCCATTATATGACAAGCTGGGCAGAATCTACCATTTTCGTTTTGGAAGCCATATTAGATAACATTTATTATTTCTTTTGGTCCATTTGAGATGGAATGTTCACAAATAAAAGAAACGCTCAAATGTTTTGTAGACAAGATCTGCTCATCCCTAAATATCAAATGTGACCAGAACCCCAAAGCCGATTTTGGTTAAATTTCATACCGCATTCGTTAGAACTAATGAATGAAGGACCGGAGTAAACTATGACTTAAACGATTACACATGACATTGCTGGAATGATCACGACCATTGAAAGAGTATACCCATTGTACCCCAGTTCAGAGAGCAATAAGTGATAAAAAGAGTGATGGAGAGTAGTATTATTCACATTGGGTGGCCATTTTGGCAGCCATTTGGGTACTGATTTTTTAGTTTTTCCATAGAGCTAGCATAATCGCATCATAAAGAGGTATACATTCGTATCTATTTAGTCAATTTTATTCATCAACCACTACTTATAATCGATTGAATGACACTCTGGGCAATATCCGCCATTTTCCATATTTTGACAGCCAAAAATGGCAGCCATTTTGAGACAATGCGCCAATTTGGGTTTCATTTAATTGAAGTATTCATAGATAATGGTATGTTCAACTTACGTTGAACTGTTCTGTCCATTTCTTGTTGATATATGACTGGAATCCCAATGTTGATTTTTGTGAAATTGTATACCGCGTTCTGTAAAATCGAATTTTTCAGGGTGTGGATGAGTCTGGGACCCCATTTGTAATATCTTTCATTGCTCCAATGCTGAATTAACATGAATAAGACTAAGCAAAGTCCCCAGTCTGAACCATTATCAAACAACAGGAACTGATATTTAAGATATTAGGCAAAAACTTAAAATTTTCGAGTTTAGGCCGCCATTTTGGCGGCCATCTGGGACGATGAGCTCCATTTTTGCCATAAACTGGTGGCATAATATTTTAATTTCGCAAAAATATATACATTTGCATATATATCACAACATTTGTAATCACTATAATCGAATTAATCTCACTCAGAATCTCTTTTGACTATCGGTGGCCATGTTGGACGCCATCTTGTATCCTGGATTTTCCCCAAAGCGGATTTTGGATATGTTGTACCAGAGATTCTCCCGCGTTGAATGACACCAAAATCGCTACTTTACCAATTTCTTCTGGGTCAACCCCCTTTTTTGCGTACCACGACCATACTATTATAATTACCTCCGAAGTTTTATATTTAACCGTTAACTCTAGATGAAATTGTTTTTTTAAGTTTTGCATTATATGGAATTAACGGAAATGCATAACAGCGGTTATTTGCAATTTGCTATAATTTATGCTAAACGGTGCTATGATTTGACCAAAGATCGAAGAAGTACGCATGGTGCTACTATTAATTTAGCAGGTTATGATTTGAGTAATTCCTTCCATTTCAATCATCTGCCCTTGTATCACAGGCATTTGTCAAAACAAAACAAAAATATAAAAATATATAAAGGTAACTATCAAGGCTGATAGTGAAAATAGGAGGTCAAAAATCATCCTCACAAAAGCAACATTTTTTATCAAATTGATCTGGAATTCTAGCATTATGTGCCCAAGTAATCATATTTTTGGTTAAAGTTGAGCTTTCCGTCGTACTTTATACAAGTGAGCATAGAAAATCATTCGAAGTTGTCAATGAAATTTATTTTGTGGTACCCGAAACGTCCGTCCAATGAAAAATCAAAAAATCAAATAATCCAACCCCTAAATCACCCAAGTCTATACTATTATCATCAAACTAAATAGCCATATTGTCAACAGACGTTGTTTCATGAAGTACAGCTAATTTGGGCTGGTACTCAACATACATCGAGTTTAATAACGATTTATGTCCTTTTTTTTCGTCAGTTTTACAGATTTCTTTTCGCGGGAGGCCATTTTTGCAAAACTGAAAGCGAAACTAACTTGAACCTTATTAAATTAATTTAATATCTCTCTTTTAATTGATATCCGTCATTCTTAATGACAAAAATCATGCGGTGGATATATAATACCCACCAGATAAGGAATTAGATAAAACATTTTTTTATCGATGTAAAATTATTTTATTTTGGAGTCATTTACTGCAGCGTTTCTCGAGTTTGTTTCGCGGCCGATTGCTTCGAAACCTGTTAACCTGTCATATATATTGCTATATTATGTCTATTGTATATATACTTCTAGTTAATATCTCAATATCCTTTATGTAATATGTAATGTATTTACTTGGATGAGAGAATATAGCATATAGATCTCGTCTTTTTATGTGTACCCATACCATGTATGGTACACATAATGCCGACGTCCGGATCAACCATCCGTCGTTCGTCCGTCCGTCCGTTCGCCTGTCCGTCCGTCCGTCTGTCCGTCCGTCCGTCTGTCTGTCCGTAGACACTTGCTATCCGATTCAATTATTCGAATATTTTCTATCGGATCGTGTTCAAATTTTATGTGCATGTTTATGATAACACACTCCTCACCTGTATAGTTTTTGGTATCGATCGGATCGGTTGATCGGTTTAGAAATTATTAACACTTTGCATCCGCACATAGGCATGAGCTATCCGATGATGTAACCAAAGTATTTTTTGTCCGATTGTTTTCATATCTGATATGTAGGTTTATGATGACACCCCTCACCTGTATAGTTTTTGGTATCGATTAGTTGATCAGTTTAGAAAATAATTAACCCTTCACACACATGCTATCCAATGCAATAAGTTGAACATATTTCTTCTGATCTGCCTCATATTTCTTACCTAGGTTTTTCTTAGCATGGTCTTCATCTGTATGGTTTTTGGTATCGTTTAGTTAACCCTTTCTGCTCTTGTTTTTAAATAGAATTAATCCCAGCTGTGTTGACTTAAATATTTTTCATCTGATCAGCACCAAATTTGGTACATATGGTCCTCACCCCAAAATACAGATCAGGTTCAAATTTGAGTTTGATCTGGTATATTTTAACAGAGTTTGGCCATTTAAAATTCAAGTAGCTGATAATCTAACTAATGCCTGCAGACACAGTGAGCTTAGAAGAGGAGATCTTATTACACAGCCAGTGTCTTATTGGAAACGAGTTTTGTTTAGCTTGACTTAGATAAATACCATGGCTCACAGAGTCAAATCTCTTTAGACACATATCACAGTGATATGGGTTCTCTCCTGTATTGACCAGAACACCTGATCAAACAAATCTCTCAACACTAATAAAATTTCTCTCCTGACTTTCAGACTCTATCACACACAGTGGGCTAGCATCTCTAAAACAAATGTCAAAACCATGATTGATGACTCTCTGGTCCATTCTGTGTTCTGTACAAAATTAAGTTAACCCCTTTGTTGAAACAGGTTCATGACACTTAGAGACTGACTTATTGTATGGGTTTCTAAATCCAATGACATGCTTTTTATAGGCTTTTTGTGTTTATCAGTTCATTAGTGTGGGTAAGATTAACCCCATTCTATCCGATTTTATGACTCAAATATTTCCATTGATTATGTTATAGTTCTTGGCATAGTTTATGATAACACACCCCTAACCTGCACAGTGAGGGTCATTTGGTTTATTTGCCAATCCTGTTGACACAATGTGATAACTAAATATTTTTCACTTGATCACTATATAAATAATTGCATCCATGTTAATGATGAAACATTCTTCACCTGTATAACTTTTGGTATCGATAGAATGATTTTGATAATATATTAACCGTAACTTCAATTATATTTCCGCTGTTTAGATACATTTTATCTTTCCAATGATCAGCTTAGAAGAAAATTAACCCACCAAATTCCATAGTCATACAGTATGCTATCCAATGTAATGAATCTAATATTTTCAATCTGACCAATCTCATATCCTACCTCTAGCTATCTGAAAATTCTGTCTAAATACATTTTATATCCAATCATTATCAATCATTTTATATCCAGGTCTATACACCCCTCACTTGTATAGTTGTTCAGGTATTGATTAGTTTTTGAATCGGGAACTATTAACTCTTTTGTCCCATCTAAATGATCCCAATAATTTTTAATATGCAGCTAACACAAAACATAATAAAAAAATAACAATATTAAAAAAATCATAATATGTTATGTCTCACAGTGTAATAAGCAAATAAATAACTATTTTTTCTTTAACTGCTATGGTGCATCTCTCTGACTATGGATTGAGCTTAATTAGCTTTATCACTATATAAGACATATCTGTGTTGAAGTGACTTAATAGGTTGAAATGGAATGCCACATCCGTGTTCCTATTGTGTTTATGTGAGCAAGGTGCCCAATAAGTCTGATTCCACTTGTGACCTTAATAGTAAGGTGTCAATTATTGAAACTTTTGGACTCGTGAAAAGGTTGGTGTAAGGAAGTATTAAAATAGCTAATCGGTATCGCCAAGGTATGGGTTAAACATCTGCCGATCGTGATCGGCCTCTCGTTTATTTAAATGTATAAAACGTGTAACATACATAATATGTTTCGCATGAATGGTAATATATTGATTAATATTGCATTTTCTGCTAATGTTTGTGTGTTTCATGCAGTTTCTATGATTTAGAGAGAGATATTAGAAAGACAAATAATTGTTTTGTTCCGATAAAAATGACATTCTATCATAATGGTAGTTGTAAATCTCTTTCATATGTCACATTAGTTTCCAACATTTTTTCATTGGAAGAAAGCGGATGATGATGGTAAATTTGATGTCACAATTTTTGTGTTGTATATTTGGAGATATGCATGGGATGCTACACATCTTCAGGTCGACATAATGTAGTTTGTGGTTTTGTTAATAGTTCATGATAATTCCTTACTATAATAATTTTATTCTACATTATAATATATATATATATCTTTTGGCACAAATTATCTTGTAACATTCGTCAATCAGTTATTATGTCTTGGAAAGTATCAACCACAGTTATCATTCAAATAATTATTAGTTTCTAGCCGTCGCTCGCTGCATCTAAGATTCCTTATTCACCCCAATTTTAAATCCGCGCATATCTTTAGTGTTAAATTGCCTATTTTCAAAAATATTTATTGTCGTCAAACAATGATGTATTGAAATTATATTTTCTCACAATTGAAACAACTAAAACCGAAAGGAATGTATTTTGTTGTATGTGTTATAGCAAATTGTCGGACACTGTTACTAATGACATGTAATTAACACGTATGTAAACTGTATTTCTGCAGACGCATTGTCTCCTAAAGCAACCGTAAGATTTAAAGATTTATGGATACTCTGAATCAGTATGAGTGTTCAGTGCCTCAAATGCGTTTGGTTCAGTGAGCATGAACTAATTCTCATTTCTTATCGAAATGGCCATGCATCGATCAGAATGGCACATTGAGAGATCAAGTTTGAAAACTGGTGCCGATTTCCCCTCATGTCATGGTTAGAACCGGTGCCAACCTCGTCTAGCCCATGCTGCGATGATCTTAACAAAGACCTAACTACCTCGGATATGGGGACATCCTTAAAAAAGGAAGCCCTTTCAACCTTGAGTTGGGAAGCGTATCAATCAAAACCTAGGTTAGAATATTGATACAGAACGGATCTACCATTATATTGGAACAGCACAATGCACTTCCTCCGAAATTGTATCTGTGACCATATGATAACTCGTACTGGCGTATATATATGCCGCACCACATTCTAGGGTACATGCATATCAAATGTGAACTACTTGTAGCAACCCCGCAGCTATATTAATATATATAAGTCATACTATTATACAGTTATCGCCCGCGATTGAGTGAGACACGGGGATTTGTCGCCCGCTCGAGACCTGGAATGTCCAGGTCGAGAGCGGCGACAAATCCCCGTGTCTCACGAAAACAAGGGTGATAACTGTTTTGTTATCTGACAATGGAGTACACACGAACCTCCTTAATAGCAGCATAAATGCGCGAATATATTATTTAATCCAGTTCGAAAAGTTAATTCTATGTTGGAATCATCGCTATTTAGAAAATAAAACATTCATAATCTGGATTAATTAACAGACCTGTCATTTGCTCAGATATTCTACGGTCAGTTTGCTGGTTGCATTGTGGAAATCGGTTCACGGAAAGAGGAGTAAAGCAATTTCGAAGTTGAGTAGCCATGCAGCGAAATGTTCGGTTTCGTTTCAAATGAGCGTGAAGACGCCGACAGTCGTGTTAATTTCCAGAATGCTAAAATGTGGAACTAACACGTTGTAGTAGTGCAAAAAGAAATTGACATCTGTCACAGATCGTTACGCAACATACGGGTATTCTCTGAAGTCTGATGAATATATTGAAGAAAAGAAATAATCAATTGATAAACAGCAAAGAGTGGCCATTTGATCTATAGTATATAAACGTAGTTGTAACGTATGTACATCGTATGTGCAATTGTCTGCAGCATACCAACTACATAATAAGGTTTATCTATTTGTCCCACGGTCTTTATTATTGATATAAAAAGGTCCAATATGAATATTACACCTTATAACAGATATGTGTCTATGATAACACCATTATACATAGCGTGCTTTAATTGCAAATAAAAAAACACACAATTATGCAAATTAGCAAACACCACAGTTCGCGGTTGTTATGAAAGAGTGGAGTTTATAAAAACAGTGTTTTTCGAAATTATCCGAGAGCTGTCAGAGAATCTCTGCGCGGTGAGTTCTTCGTAGTTCTATGTTTACTGGTAACAGCTGAGCGGTCAATAACTGAGACAATGTTACCCTCGAGGGTAATATGGTGATTTATCGCCCGCCATGTGACTCATTCATCAGACTTCAGAGAATACCCGTATGTTGCGTAACGATCAGTGACAGATGTCAATTTCTTTTTGTGTTAGTTCCACATTTTAGCATTCTGGAAATTAACACGTCTGTCGGCGTCTTCACGCTCATTTGAAACGAAACCGAACATTGCGCTGCATGGCTACTCAACTTCGATGTTGCTTTACTCCTCTTTCCGAAGAGAGGGAAATGGGATGAAGGATAACAATACCAATTATTCATTGAAATATGTAGATTATGTACCATTGTTATCCTTCATCCCATTTCCCTCTCTTCTGATTGGCTGAGAGTGCGTCACATGGCGGGCGATAAATCACCATATTACCCTCGAGGGTAACATTGTCTCAGTTATTGACCGCTCAGCTGTTACCAGTAAACATAGAACTACGAAGAACTCACCGCGCAGAGATTCTCTGACAGCTCTCTTATAATTTCGAAAAACACTGTTTTTATAAACCCCACTGTTTCACAACAACCGCGAACTGTGGTGTTTGCTAATTTGCATAATTGTGTGTTTTTTATTTGCAATTAAAGCACGCTATGTATATCGCGGGCGATAACTGTATATTATATCATATAATGGTGGGAGTTTAAAACGGGACTGCTGGAGCGCAATGTTCTGGGGCAAATGATATTTTATTCACAGTATTGTCATTTTATTAGCATTTATATTAAACGTCTTCCTGCGTATATAATACCAACATAGAATATATTGATGTCATCCAAGTTATCAGCGTTATTAAAACTCGGCATGTTCAGAGCTATATTTTTTGTCCCCCGACGTTTCCGTCGGAGGACTATAGAAATGACCCTCGTCCGTCCGTCCGTGCGTCCGTGCGTCCGTGTGTCCGAGATTGGGTACCTTCATGGTGTAATCAACTCCTCCTACAGTTTTAAACGTAGAGATTTGAAACTCTGGGATATTGTTACTAACATGTTGGTGATTTGCAACATCTATATAGCTAATCAAAAATATAATTTTTTCCATATTTTTGGGGGGGTTTTCGACTTAGAAAATTTGAAACATTTTTGCCTTTTGGATGAGATTGGGTACCTTCATGGTGTAATCAACTCCTACTACAGTTTTAAATGTAGAGATTTGAAACTCTGGGATATTGTTCCTAACATGTTGGTGATTTGCAACATCTATATAGCTAATCAAAAATATCATTTTTTCCATATTTTTGGGGGGGTTTTCGACTTAGAAAATTTGGAACATTTTTGCCTTTTGGATGAGATTGGGTACCTTCATGGTGTAATCAACTCCTCCTACAGTTTTAAATGTAGAGATTTGAAACTCTGGGATATTGTTCCTAACATGTTGGTGATTTGCAACATCTATATAGCTAATCAAAAATATCATTTTTTCCATATTTTTGGGGGGGTTTTCGACTTAGAAAATTTGGAACATTTTTGCCTTTTGGATGAGATTGGGTACCTTCATGGTGTAATCAACTCCTCCTACAGTTTTAAATGTAGAGATTTGAAACTCTGGGATATTGTTCCTAACATGTTGGTGATTTGCAACATCTATATAGCTAATAAAAAATATTATATTTTCCATATTTTTGGGGGGTTTTCGACTTAGAAAATTTGGAACATTTTTGCCTTTTGGATGAGATTGGGTACCTTCATGGTGTAATCAACTCCTCCTACAGTTTTAAATGTAGAGATTTGAAACTCTGGGATATTGTTCCTAACATGTTGGTGATTTGCAACATCTATATAGCTAATACAAAAATATCATTTTTTTCGCGTTTGCATGCGTTTGTTCATCGGGTTGTTTTGTCCAAGAAATTTTGCGGTGGTTTGCAACATCTATATATTGTATAACATTGTTGCAAATAGTATCCTTCTAACAAATCCAATCATGAAGTTTACCACTCCAGTCGGGGGACATGTGGTCTGCGACCTTTTATTATAAACAGTATTTATTCCTTATAATTCAACAATACAATAACATATACACGGTGATTGCATAATAATTGCATGGCGGGGAACCGACATAAAGCTCACATGTGTCGTTTCCGTTTGTCGTGTGAGCTATATTTTTGATATATGTATGTCTAATTGTTACTCGATCATTAAGAAGAACATGTAAACCTAGATAGACATTGTTCTTATTGCTGTTATTAATAACTCTCAAATAGTGAGATTTCGCAAGTCAAAACCATTGTTACGGATTTCAACAATACAAATTTCGTTGTTGGAGAACTATCCATAATGAATATATAAGAACAAAGTTTGTCTATATATCCAAGTTCTTATTAGTGATGTTTTTTATATGCAAATTTACCCACTGCAAATGCCTTGATGATGTTTCTAATACATCGTGTTCTATTTTTCTATTAACGCAGCTTCAGGACGAGCCATGCAGACAGGTCTTCACATTTTATGCTTGTGCCTTCTTTTTGTCACTATTTGTTTCTGGACTCCCTGATAACGTAGACCGCTCGTATATACATACACTGCAAAAAATAATTTCCTATAAACGCGTTTAATTAAAAACACCTGAGAGACACACTTATAAGACATGTGGTCTGTTTTAGTAAAAACACACGTGTTTTATAATTAAAGCACCAGTGTTTATATAAAAACATGTCACAGTGTTTTATAATAAGCACTCCATCCAATTATGAATAAACACCAGTGTTTATATAAAAACACGTCATAGTGTTTTAAAATCAACACTCTATCCGATTATGAATAAACACTAGTGTTTATATTAAAACATGTCATAGCGTTTTATAATAAACACACAACGTGTTGATTTTCCAGACACACTTTATAAACACTATGACGTGTTTATTATTAGCTCAACTTACTTTTGTAAGTTTGAGCTATTGCCATGGTTTGGCGTCCGTCGTCCGTGTGTGCGTGTGTCCGTGTGTGCGTGTGTCCGTGTGTCCGTCAACAATTTCCTTTGGCGCGGGCTACAGGTTGTACCTTTGGTCTGATCTTCATGAAATTTGTCATGAATGTTGACATTGACATGTAGATGGGAACGAGTCATTTTGGGGTCATTCGGCCAAAAAACATGGCCGCTGGCAGCCATCTTGGATTTCAAGATTCAATCCATTGGCGCGGCCTACAGGTCGTACTGTTCATCTGATCATCATGAAATTTGTAATTGATGTTAATATTGACATGTAGATGGGAACGAGTGATTTTGGGGTCATTCGGCCAAAAAACATGGCTGCCAGCAGCCATCTTGGATTTTACTCTTTGCATGACTAAATCCTTTGGCGCGGGCTACAGGTCGTTGTTTTGGTCGGAAGTTTATGAAATTTGTCATGGATGTTTACACTGTCATGTAGATGGGAACGAGTGATTTTGGAGTTGTTCGACCAAAAAACATGGCCGCCAGCAGCCATCTTGGATTTTACTCTTTGCATGACTAAATCGTTTGGCGCGGGCTACAGGTTGTACCTTTGGTCTAATCGTTATGAAATTTGTCATGAATGTTGACATTGACATGTAGATGGGAACGAATCATTGTGGGGTCATTCGGCCAAAAAACATGGCCGCTGGCGGCCATCTTAGATTTCAAAATTCAATCCATTGGCGCGGGCTACAGGTCGTACTGTTCGTCTGATCGTCATGAAATTTGTCATGGATGTTAATATTGACATGTAGATGGGAACGAGTCATTTTGGGGTTGTTCGGCCAATAAACATGGCCGCCAGCAGCCATCTTGGATTTTATTCTTTGCATGACTAAATCCTTTGGCGCGGGCTACAGGTCGTAGCTTCGATCGGAACATCATGAAATTTGTCATGAATGTTAACAATGACATGTAGATGGGAACGAGGGATTTTGGGGTCGTTCGGCCGAAAAACATGGCCGCCAGCAGCCATCTTGGATTTTACTCTTTGCATGACTAAATCCTTTGGCGCGGGCTACAGGTTGTACCTTTGGTCTAATCTTTATGAAATTTGTCATGAATGTTGACATTGACATGTAGATGGGAACGAGTCATTTTGGGGTCATTCGGCCAAAAAAACATGGCCGCTGGCAGCCATCTTGGATTTCAAGATTCAATCCATTGGCGCGGGCTACAGATCGTACTGTTCGTCTGATCATCATGAAATTTGTCATGGATGTTAATATTGACATGTAGATGGGAACGAGTCATTTTGGGGTCGTTCGGCCAATAAACATGGCCGCCAGCAGCCATCTTGGATTTTACTCTTTGCATGACTAAATCCTTTGGCGCGGGCTACAGGTCGTAGCTTTGATCGAAACATCATGAAAGTTGTCATGGATGTTAACAATGACATGTAGATGGGAACGAGGGATTTTGGGGTCGTTCGGCCGAAAAACATGGCGCCAGCAGCCATCTTGGATTTTACTATTTGCATGACTAAATCGTTTGGTGCGGGCTACAGGTCGTACCTTTAGTCTGATCTTTATGAAATTTGTCATGAATGTTGACATTGACATGTAGATGGGAACGAGTCATTTTGGGGTCATTCGGCCAAAAAACATGGCCGCTGGCAGCCATCTTTGATTTCAAGATTCAATCCATTGGCGCGGGCTACAGGTCGTACTGTTCGTCTGATCATCATGAAATTTGTCATTGATGTTAATAATGACATGTAGATGGGATCGAGTCGTTTTGGGGTCATTCGGTCAAAAAACATGGCCGCCAGCAGCCATCTTGGATTTTACTCTTTGCATGACTAAATCCTTTGGTGTGGGCTACAGGTCGTAGCTTTGGTCAGATGGTCATGAAATTTGTCATGAATTATAACAATGACATGTAGATGGGAACGAGTCGTTTTGGGATCATTCGGTCAAAAAACATGGCCACCAGCATTTTACTCTTTGCATGACTAAATCCTTTGGCGTGGGCTACAGGTCATACCTTTGGTCTGATCTTTATTAAATTTGTCATGGATGTTAACACTGACATGTAGATGGGAACGAGTTGTACCTTTGGTCTAATCTTTATGAAATTTGTCATGAATGTTGACATTGACATGTAGATGGGAACGAATCATTGTGGGGTCATTCGGCCAAATAACATGGCTGCCAGCGGCCATCTTGGATTTCAAAATTCAATCCATTGGCGCGGTCTACAGGTCGTACTGTTCATCTGATCATCATGAAATTTGTAGGTCGTAGCTTTGGTCAGATCTTCATAAAATTTGTCATGGATGTTAACAATTATACGTAGATGGGAACGAGTCCTTTTGGGGTCAATTGGTCAAAAAAAATGGCCACCAGCAGCCATCTTGTATCTTACTCTTTGCATCACTAAATCCTTTGGCGCAGGTTAGACATTTCAATTAGCACCTTTCCTATTCCTCCATTTACTGTCAACCATTAAATTATTCCCCTACCTAAGTTGAGCTACAGTGTCATTGACACTTTCATTATAAATATTTTATTCTCAAAAACAAATTTCGGTACAATTCAACAAATTGTTCAACATCATCTTCAAAATGTTCATTGGTTAACTAGTGTTTCGATTGGTCGTCAATTTGATAAGAACACAAAATGTTCTTAAACTCATGGAACTAGGTTGTTTCGAACTAGTTCGATGTGATCCTCGTGCATGTGCATGCAAATAACTGGTCGACATTGAATATTATATACATTTAGAATTAAAGATGGATTTGTTCACGGAGATTGAGATTTATTTTATATTTGACTATAATTATTATTAATTGTCATTTTTGAATCCACCTTGTTTCTTAACACTTTCTTGACGGGAGCTGCGCTGTTGCAGCATTAAAGATCATGTGCCATTGATTCTCTTACTTATGCGAGTCTCTCACGGGGAGCATCGCATATATAAGATAATGCATTGGCTTACAAGATCAATATTGATTGGCCAATGTATTATCTTGTATATGCGAGGCTCTCTATGGGAGATTCGCATATATATGAGAATGCATTGGAATATGATTTTCGCAAAACTTCAGGAATCTCCAGTCATGAAATTAGAGTAAAAACCATAAATGGCTCAAATGTCGTATAATGGCACGAGTCTTTGGTTTCTTGTAAATCCGTAATATAATATTTAAAGTCACGTGGTTTCTGATAAATCCATTGTGAGAATATTAAAAGTCACGTGGTTTCTTTTAATCCAATGCTGTGAATTAAAAAATGTTCTGATAAATCATGTGTATATAGTTCCTGATATAATCCAGTGATTCTTTATGTGTAGTCCAATGCCGTGCAGTTCCATATACTGTATATCTAGTTATACGGTATAGACCATATTGTATGTTGAACTTCTATATATATATATATATATCCTATATTTCGTCGTATGTAGAATCCATGTGTATCCCGTATAATGGCTCTGAATCCCATATTTGGGACCATGCATCTCCGAGGTTTTGGAGAGAAGTGGTAGTTTAATCTTCTGGCTCTGTTTTGAGTACAAGATGACTCATCATCAGATCACTGATGGAATCTCTGTGCACGGAAAGCTTGTGTTTCAGTTTATCACTGCATGCTCTTCATAATATTTAAATCATGGTTTCAAATCTCAGCTCGTGCCGTTATACAACTCGTGTGCTCCGTTAGTCCTCCATGTGTGTACACTAACTGCGTAATATCTCGCCAGTTCCTTAACTTTCCCGCCTCCTGTAATATTGCCTGGTCATTCAGAATCCTGAAACAATGAAGATTTAAAATTAATTAATTAAACATTAGTGAAAATATCTGAAAAGCAAACAGCAACTTAGATCATTCGTATATAGCGATCATATTATAAACCGTTGAATACGGATACTTGTTGATATTCTGACTTTGTAATATTGAAAAACTAATGCAGGGACCATTGAATTGATTAATACACGGGAAATTTTCATCATTGTAAGAGACGCAAATCAAAATCGCTCACCAAAGTCACATAAATCATGCAATCGCGAGCTTGGACATTCACCAACCCATACGTTCAAGACAGATACATAATATACGGTCAGTAATAATGATTTTAGAATAAAGGGTTTGAAACTTATGTGCCGCTTTAAATTTTGTTTTACCACTGGTGAGACTAGCCCCCAAAACGGATTCTATATTCTTGCAACTCAAAAAGATACACGCGTAACTGAGAGAGTTTGAGATTTAGATAGTGTCACCCTATCCATTTCAGATGACATGCACATATACAATATATCCTTTTCATTTCGATATAGATCGATTATATCTGCATTACTTCTTGCTAATACCATAGATATAAACTTACCTCAATTTCACGATACCACAAAATCCAAAGAAGACTGTTATTCTATGAAGAATTGATTGAACATTGAGTTATAGACATCACAGACAAATAGATACAGTAAACATACACAATGCAGAGTGTGATTTAAATGAGGCCAAACTTAACTGGCTTTCCATGCGTGGTAACTTAGCACAGATGTTATTCCACCCAAAAGTCACCGAATTCTATCATATCAATGGTATTGTATTACACACAGCAGACTATTGATAGACAAATCACAGCATGATACATGTCGGGAAGTCGCTCTGGTGTGGTCATAAACGGTGGTGTTTAAGACATACATCAAGATATAAACGGTGGCGTTTTATACCATACGCAACAAGTGCAATTAGCCATAAATATTTGTTTAAGAACATTTATTACCACATATATTTATTTTAAAGTTAATTTGTAGTTGAATTAATAAATTGGACAATTGTATTCAGATTTTAAATTAAAGTGCTGCACTGTCGAAGATAGTAATGCAACTGTTTAAAACATGTCGAGTGTTTTATTATAAACACTAGCGATTTCATATTTTACAAATAAACACATGATCCGTATATTTATAAACACTACCAATTTTAATAAAACATGTGACACGTTTATATATCTTCAAATTTTTAGCAGTGTACTCTATTCGACAGTCGGGCCTTGCACCAACCAGAAATGAGGAGCCCCGACCGATCTTAAGTGAACTATATGCCAATGAGCCCGTAGTATAATCCCACAAATTGACAGCCTACGACAAGGGGAGTTTAAACAAGCACTAACTAGGTCAATAAACCACACCTTATTCAATTGGCATGATCGCAATATGTTGTAGGAGAGGGCCGCCAGCAGCCGTGTAAAATCCTCAAGGGTCACACCCCAAATTCCTAATCGTAAAACACTTTCTCCGGCTTCAAACCCTCCCAAATCCTGTTCCACCAACATTATTTATTACTAAACTTAAACTTAAGACATACTTATTACTCTATATCACCATATTGAAATGTCTAGTTGTTAGCATCGACGCCATATATATCTTGTATTATATGTATGTGTCGACAACGTCTTCTCTTGTATAATTTATACACGATAATTCAGAATGAAACGAGTTTCAATTCGGGAATAAATAAATTCGAGTCATAGTCGTAAATACACGCATGCAACACTGAATAAATATCAAACATCATAAATACTCGCAGATTACCTGGGAGGGGGAGTCAAATCCAAACTGACTTGAGTTTTATTGCTGGATATATACGTGTATATTGTGTGTGTCTGGGGCGGGTGTAATGCACTGTAGTTCATTCAAAAAAGCCATAAAACATGAAATATTTGTGGATCATTGAAATGCTCGCCATGATAAGCTGGGATGATGTTAAGATCGTGTGTCTCGCGCTGTATTCCTGTGCGAAGCCCAGCGTATTATGTACCCTACCCCTATACCTAAGGCTAGAGAGAGTAGTTGGGCGCGCGAAGCGTTCGCGTCCGGGATGGTCGAAAAGATCGAGTGATCTTCTCCTTACCGGTATATATATGTATCACACGCACTACACAGAAATACAGGTACCCCCGCACTTGAGATAAACATCAGATCACGTACCATTACGTTGTCGAAAACCACACCCATACACACCAACTCTTACCCCAACCCTTGATATTGTAATATGCAGTGGTGAATTCCCATTCCCTTCTAGATCCACACCAAGCACATTATATTCCTTTGTGGATTTTGTCTGCCACCTCACCCTCTTACCAACATTGTTGTGCATGCGCAACGTTCCATTGTAGTTGAAATTGTATAATAAATATGTCTCATATATGACTACTTGAGTGAAATTATATATATCTGAAGTTTATAACTCGCGATATTCGTTTTGTTATGTGTACCCATACCACACTATGGTACACATTGTGTCGACGTCCGGATTGACCACTCGTCGTTCGTCTGTCCGTCTGTCCGTCTGTCTGTCCGTAGACACTTTACGCATAATGCGATAACTCAAACAATTTCTATCTGATCGGAACCAATTTTTATGGGTTTGATCCGAGTTTTCGACTTAGAATTCACACATGCTTCGGTAAATCAACCATTTTTCATCTGATAGGAACCAAGTTTGGTATGTCAGTTTCACAACCCACAACCCAAAATACAGATCTAGTTTGAATATGGGTTAGATCCGATTTGTTATACCAGAGTTATGGCTCTTTTTTAATTTAGAATTGAACAGATTTGAGGTTTGATAACCCAAGTAGATTACAATTAATTACCTGTAATACAAGTAACTGCCATAGAGAGACCTGCGATAATGTTGTCTTATGTAATTAGAGTTATTTTAGCCACCATGTATGCCACATAGCAGTGAAGCTGTTACCCATTATTGATTCAATGGACTCTCCCATTCAGTTCAAAAAGTTTTAATTGGAATAAATATTGTTCATTTGTAGGGATGTTCTCATTATGTTTTTCAATGTTCTTCTATTAAATCTCCAGGTTTCTCCTCATTCACTTGTATGGATTCCTGTAGTTAAAAATTAACACTTCTCAACATTCCTGATACTTTCATCTGATATGTCTCATTTAATATTGGTTTATTTTGATACACTCTTTGTCCCTATTCATTAATTTATTCTGATTCTTATGTGTACCCATACCATAGTATGGCACACATATTGTCGACGTCCGGATTGACCACTGGTCGTCCGTCCATCTGTCGGTAGACATTTTACGCATGGTGCGATAACTCAAACATTGTTTTATTCGATCGGAACCAAATTTTTTACATCTGTTTCTCAGCCCAAAATACAGATCGAGTTAAAATACGGGTTTGATCCAAGTTTTTGTTATGGAGCCCGTCTTCGATTTAGAATTCCCGCATGCTGCAATAACTAAAAAAAATATATCTGAAATCAAATTTGGTATGTGAGTTTCACAGCCAAAAATATAGATAGAATTCGAATATGGGTTTGATCCGATTTTATGGGCCTATTAAATTTTTTTTTTAATCTCTGAAGATTAACATTGAATGTTATGGATTTTAGATTCCAAGCTGAAAATATCTAAGCACTATCGCCAAGGTATGGGTTAAACGTCTGCCGACCGTGATCGGCCTCTCGTTGTATATAATCTTGCCAGTCAATGTAAACATACAAATCGTCAGTTATCGTGGGAATGTGGCCATACGTATTAGAATGTTGTCAGTAACGTTGTAGTTCAATTGCAGATTATAGCTAACCCAATGTCGTGGTTGCCTTCCGATCACGACAATAATTCTGATATCAATATATCAATTAGTTAATTAATGCACTAACTTTCCTCTTTGAAATTATGTTGTTGTTCCTCTGACATTTTTTTCCGAAATCATTTCCGGTAGTGCACTCTCAGTTATTCCCACCAAAGTATATTATCAAATAATTATATTACAATATACAAACCTACATCTATTAAGTTAGATTTGAAACTAAATGGCATAACTACATTATTTATATTGACAGTGGAACTTAACTGGAGAAAATAAACACATTAGTTCGTTTGCTCATTTCACACTTATAATGTGTTGTACGATATCAATATACCCGATACCCGATGATCAACTTGGCGAATTGATTAAGACTCATGCCAGATTCAGATATCATAAATATCTTTTCAATCATCCAGGAAGCGGGATTGTCAGCTACTTCAAATATTTCGATATGCAAAAGTCTTAATAAATTATTTAAGTTTCATGCAGGTTTTTAGATGTTTGCTGTTTTCAAAGCTGATTTGTTATCTGTTTTGATATTTATTTTTATATGTGCTTCAACAATGGTCAGTTCCTTAATGGTTCTGATCCCAATCGAGCACTCCCGCTCTGATTTGGGTGTTTTAATATATTTTGTTTCGTTTTAGTCTAATTCACTGTCGTTTCTGACCTCAGTTGCTTCACTCGACTTTGATAATCTGTTTCTTCTCGTCGTGATATGGCCTTGTTGCTAAAACGATGTTAAACCCCAATCAATCATTCATAGATATATCATCAAAGAATCCCTCTGGATAATCTATAGCGTGCGTTTCCTATGGGCTAAATTTTCCATAATTACCACACAGGCTTCATAATATCAGAAAGTCAAAGCCTACTATAAAATATCTGTGAATGCTGGGAATATAACAATTAACTGTCTGCATTAGTCATAATATAACATTGAAGCTGGACCTAGGTTTCATGAAATATCAATTGTGCATATAATTAAGAATGAAAATTGTCTCGGTTGCAATCACTTTCCAATTTAGTTCTAGAACACCAGAAACGAACCCATATAAACGGTGTATCATTAGACATTAGACTCATCGATATCTACTTTCAAGTTGTTTTGCATGCACATGAATACTCAAAGTTGACTGTCTGATTTGGGTATCGGGGATGGCGGATGCTCATGAGGACTTGAAACAGTTTCACCCTGAGAAAAGCAGTGAGAATATCAAGTCAATTATAATTGACAAAGGTGATAAAAGAGTAGCGAAATTGTTATTAAGAAATTGTTACTCAGACGGAAGAGTATTGTATGGCCCCCTTTGTTGGTGGGCAGCCGAGTCCTCTGCTATCGTCACCCCTGATATATTCTTTATTAGCCTCCACCCGAGTAGAGTATTACATGTGCATGTATATTATAACTAGTTACATGTGTGAATGGTTGCATCTCGTATGGTTTCCATCAGGTCATAAAGTTGTAATTTTTCAATGTCATATCATGTGTGTGTATCTTTTGCTATTCAGATTCATGTTACCATAATGCGTTTTTTCTTAATTGGTATTTACCTAATGATTACGCACGTTCCTTGTTAAATGAATATTCTGAATTTTTTTTTAGTATTTTCTATCAATATACATATATTATATAATTAAAATGTCCAATTTGACCAAATTATCTTGTGTTGATCGCTAATTTGGATTTTATAACAAAAATAAAAAAAAACTATTCCGAAGAATGTCGAAGATCTTATGTTGTAGACGAAGTCACGTGATTGAAGTTACATGATCAGCGGTCGGTGCGGTCACACGATTTAACGCGTGACAATGACGTAGCGATTAAGGGGAATTCCCGTTACTATCAAAACAAAACGACAGCCATAAGATTCTACGATTTTCGACTTCTCATACATATTTGAATTTATACCAATTTGTCACTGCCTTATGCTGTTTGCCAGTTTATCTATGTATATATATGGCATTGGCCATATATTATCGACCTCGTTGTGTCAATAACGCATTCCAATAGCATTATAAAAAGATATAAACGTTGACCCTGGTTAGTTTGAACATCCAATTATATATATATAACATTTTTTGAAGGAGGGATAATAATCCGTTTTAATAAGTAATCACATATATAAGCGCTATTTATTCGTACCATATCGGGAATATGTTTAACACGGAACTCTCTTTATTGAGTCAAGGTAAAGGAAAATGGGGACTCGACTTTAAAAAGTTGTCATCATAAATATTTACTAACTACATCAAAATACGTAAATACACGAACTTTCGATATATATGCTTTATATAATCGTATAAGTCGTATCAATTTCCGGTTTATTAAACGCTTTTTATTCGCACCATATCAGGAATATGTTTAACACGGAACGCTCTTTATTGAGTCATGGTGATGGAAGGTGGGTACTCGACTTAAGTTGTCATCGCGAATAATTATAATCATAATTATTCATCACTATGCTCCCCACTTTAACTGCAATTTTATGTATTCGTAACCGTACCCGACTCGTAAAATTAAACGCTCTTTATTTGAACGAAAATGATTGGGAATATAGGGGACACTCGGGGCAATTATATGATAAACTAAAACATCGTGAACACGCATCCGAATATGGTTCACCTGTCGGCTCGTGTTCTTATACGCTTTATTTTTAACACGACATTGTTATCTACTCCGCACAATCGACCTTCTATACTTTTGTCAAAACAGAAACTTTCCAAACAGCACTTGTGACAAATCACAAGTGAAGATAACTCACCTGGCGAGGACAATTCACCAAGTATACACAATGTTATTGATCCCCGCAGTAATTACATTACACTCACACGCTCATGTCGATTCCGCATTTTACATCGCCACTCAGATGACGTAGACACAATTAACTCCGACTACGATTCCGTGTTTTTAATTAGTCTACTCATTTGACGTCATATGATGATTTGCGACGGAGATAGCCGACAACCGGTGGGGGTATTATTTATTTATTTATCGGCTTATTTATTACGCGATTGTTATGGGACTTGGGCCATTGTGATCATAATAGGGGTGGCTTTCCGATAGTGTTTTGTTGTATTCACCAGGATATCAATCCTTTAATAAACTATTCATGTGAAACTAGAATTAAAATCATGCTTATCAGAATGTTTTAGCTATACATGAATTCGTATGTTCATGTTGATATTTTGTGATTTTAAACAACCCATGAGATGATGTTGTTCGAGTTTGTTCCGGATGTTGCTATTAATTGAGCTTATATATTTTGTTTAAATAAAATTTATCCAACATCATAATAACTCTCGTCACTATGACATACATTGATATCTCTATTGAATTTGTTCTAAGTGCGGGTATTTAACCCAGACCATGTAAAATTACGACCACCAGACTTGCGTCACAAGTTGTGACTCACAAAATTGCCTGTAAGTGGAACTTCGAGCTGCTAGATCCTCTTCCCCTTTTCTAATCTACTCATGTTTCCATCATCAAAATGTTGTTTCATCATAAATGTAATATTAATTGGAGCAAATAAATATTGTTTAAATCAAGTGGAACTTCGCTCCAAATGTGCTATTATGACATAGTAGCCATCACACCAAAATGCTTCCGATTGTTGATTAAACGCAGTGGTTTATCATTACTTAACATGTACATGCAAATGTAATTGGTGAAATTCACGAAAACGTAGACGTAAATCTACTGTGTAATCTTAAACATGTACATTCACTATTCTGCTGTTTTGTGGACAATCCGTACATATTGTTTACCTTCATTCGAGATATGAAGCGTTGTACTCAAAATTAGTAACGTGCGAATTTAAATGCGAGTGTAAAAGGTGATTATTGGAATCCTGGGATGGACATACAAATTGCAACATTGATGACAATTTGTATTCTCCGATCGCAGTTAACGCTTTTGGCAACCGAATACTAACTTGAAGTTGTTTGCCCATTATATTTGTAGGAATGCTCAAGTAATAAGTACAAAATTTACAATAATGATGTACAACATTTTGCTGAAAATATGAGTTAAATAGAAAATGGGGAAGAGGATATAGCAACAGCAAGCAGGTATCCGCTTTTGTGGAGTTATCTCCCCAGGAAAGTGGTAATATTGTATAAATAAAGAAAGAATGAATGGCAAGCGGCTGATTTCGAGACAATAGGTTTATGAACTGTATATGATGTAATTATACAGACGAGTTTACTTCTAAGTATTTAAATTCACACAAAACTAATTTTTTTTCTAAATGTGGGTATTTTAACCCAGACCGTGTAAAATTACGACCACCTGTAAGTGTAACTTCGCACAAAATGTGCTATTATGCATAGTAGCCATCCCTCCAAAATGTTTGAGAGAGAGAGAGAGCGTTTATAATTGTCAATTCCCCGGGGTGTCTGATGGGGGTAGGTGTGGTTTGACCAGCAGTGTCATGTGAGAGGTGTCGTTGACCTCAGGCAACTTAAAGGGGTACTAATGGATAATTATTTACCAAAAATGCTTGGAACCTGGTCGACGGAATATCATGGGTTATGCGAATTTTACCTCATATGATCTATGTTAACATAGTTTCTCAATAAAGAGAGTTTATTATCATCTCGGAAAATGTGGGTGAAGGGGAGTGTCGTGGGATAAGTGCCGTTGACATCAGATGACTTAATCGTGCACTAAAAATAGCAATAATGAGCGAATATTAATAGCTTAAAAGATAGTGGTAACTTCATACAGAGAATATCATGCAATATGTGCTGTTTACCTCAAGTGACCAATAATTAATTTAAATGAGTCGAATGGGCACTAATAATTTACTTATTATTTACCCGAGCAAGCCGGGTAACCAACTAGTAATATACAAACGCACATACTTGCATTGATGTATAGTTTAAAAAATTTAAATAAATGAGATAATCAATTTAATAACCATAATGTTAGTAATTCGATCGTGCATGGATTATTATAAAGGATTCACGTCTATATTTCCACGTGATGTACTTCTCTATTTGAATGGTATTTTCACAATTTGTAACCAACAGTTACATGTGTACAAACTATATTCAACTGTATAGCAACAAGACTGTGACATTCTCAAAATTATTGCAAAAAATGTAGTTTTAATGATAATTATGGGCACTCGGTCGATTTTAGGTATGTCTTTATATATGGGGCGAATTACACAACACAATTAAGGTACATGTAACTAGTCAAATCAACATCCACTTGTTTGTTTGTCAAGTAATATCATATAAGTTTCCATATACCAATCTATTATCGAAAAAGAACATCATATAAATATATATATTTTCTTTTTCAAGAAGTATGTAAATTTTCGTCCAAAAAGTAGTACCTTCGTTGTAAATATAATAAAAGTAGACTTTATTTAGTAAATATTTGTTTTTTATAGCATAATATACATATACGCACTATCGGAGTCGCGGCTATATAGCAACATTATCATATACGGTAAATCGCATTCACCGGTATTATGCATGTACTTAAGAATAACATAAACTTGTATGTGAAAACATATATTGGCTCTGTCTAGGGGCTAGACACATGCGATCGCCAATTAGTAATAACTCCGTTATAGCAACCACGCTACCCTGTAACCATAGCAACATGACTGTAAACCAGATCTTCGCAATTCTCTTTGAGTCTACAGATATTCCTGAAGGCGTGCATACCCGATATTTGTTCTTCGTCATGTTCAATTGAAAATTGATTTTTCCCTCAGGTGTGTTGTCATCGTGTCAGCCGATACATATGAGTAATATAAATGTGCGGTGCGTTGGGAAAATCAATGAGCTCACACGAGAGGCCAACGGTATTTAACAAACTTATATACAGGGTACTATTTTCTTTTCACCAAATTGTATCATGATTAGTGTAAACATATTTTATTCCAATCTTAATAAGATATATAAACATTTAAAGGTACTCAATCCGATTCGATGCTCCCCATATAATAAGATTCCATTAACAACAACATTTTGAAATGCCACGTCAGTTATCAGAATCGATTACTTGCCCAAAAATAATGCTAACCACAGTCAACTATAGTATGAAATTTCCCAAAACCTGTTAATTGTCAACATTGTATTCGACGAAATTTTGCCGGTTTGTCAAATATCTGACTCAAAAAGCCACTTGATTTTAGAGTTATCCATCTTCATCCGCAATTTGGTCCGAGACCGCCCTCTCGTGGACTTTTCTGTGCTACTAAAATTATCGGTGGTGAAAAATAATAGATTTCAACAATCGATATCTGATGACTCTGAGCTTTGATGAGTGGATTCCTCGACTCGAATCAAATGTTTTTACCCCCCCCCCCCCCCCCCCCCCCACCGAAGCCAAAGCAATAGTACTTTGGGAGCGTTAATTCGGATTATGCACCTTTCACAAAAGTTTTGACAGTAATAAATATAATAGTATAGATAGATTGATTGGAAAGGGGATTAAACAAACATGATTGTGGTTTATGTGAATATATAATTTGACTTGACTTGACTTCAGACCTGCAGTTGCGACAATAACATTCCTAAACTCATTCAACATCACTTTAGCTTTGTTTCACTGAACAAAACGTTGAAAAAATGTGACATATAAACAGACTTATAAATACGAAGTAATTTTTATTTTGAAAACTATACGAAATAAATAGAAAGAAAATTCAGTAGCAAGCTAAATAGTATCTACACTATATTCTGAATAAACACATTTCGTAAAAATTGTCTTAGAAGCCTGAATACATCGTTAAATCTTCAAATCCATAGACAACGTGCACGCATGCGTGCCGTATATGACGTCTTTGTCGAGTTTATATAACTGCTAATATAAAAAACACATGCAGGTCGAGATGTTCCAGTTCACAATCGGCAGCAGTCGTTGTGGTTTTCGACCAAGATAATAAGAAATCTACGCTGTGCTTATGTTAGTTCATGTGCCATTCTGCTATTTTAGCATGACTATGGTGGCCGTAATTGATTTTTGTCTGTAGCCATACCATGCATGGTACACATAATGCCGACTTTGATCAAACCATCCGCGTCCGTCCGTCTGTCTGCGTTATGCCCGTATTTAGTTACTTGCTATCCGACACGATTACTCAAGTATTTTATCTGATCGTGTTCAAATTGTATGTACATGCTTATGATGACACCCACCTCATCTGTTGAGTTTTTGGTATCGATCGGTTGACGGTTTAGAAATGATTAACATTGTATGCTAGCCAATGTTATGACTCTAATATTTTTTTTAATATGACCATTCTCATATCTCACCGTCAGTTATCTGATAATTCTGCATTAAAATATTTTATAGCCAGCCATTATCAATCATATTTTATATCCAGGTCTATATAACCCCTCACTCGTGTAGCTGTTCAGGTATTGATTGGTCTCTAATCTGAATGATCCCATGACTTTCTAATATGTAGCTAACAAACAACATACTATAGTATGTATCACGTTCCAATGTAATAAGTAGATACATAGAGTTATTATACTATTATGTGCTTAATTTCGTAACTATTATGTCTTGAACGGCTATGGTGCGTCTGTCTGACTATGGTTGGGCTTAATTAGCTTTATCTCTCAATAACACATACATGTATCTGTGTTGGAGTGACCTAATAGATTGAAATCGTATCATATCCATGTGTATATTGTGTTTATGTGAGCAGGTTGCCCAATAAGTCGGATTCCACTTGTGAACTATTAATTAATAGTAAGCTGTGAATTGTTGAAAGTCTTGCACTCATGAGGATTTATGAAAATAGCTAATCACTATCGCCAATGTATGGGTTAAACATCTGCGGATCGTGATCGGCCTCTCGTTTGTTCATAACTCATTCTTAGAGTATACACAATTATTATCAAATACACATTACTGGTATAACATGTAATGAGATCTCGAGGACAGCATCACCAAGAAGGTTATATACCTGCCGTCTCCGTTGAACAGGAACAGATCAATATCGTACTATCTGATTTTTATCTATGGTTTGTCTTGTTTAGTCTATACCTTAGAATATAAACGATTGTTTCTAATAATAATAATAATATAATTCGTTCATCGGTCATAGACCAGTTTGAGTTGTACATATGAACATTAAACCTAATTAAAGTACATGTACATCCATGCCACATTAGTTTCATTTGTTTATCTGCTACTAAAATAAACAACATTATCAGTATATATTCAGTCGATCATTAGAGCGAAACAGTGACTGAATTTCACAAGAATGAAATCGTGCCTCGTCAACATGGATAATTTACGAAAAGAACTACATTTAATATATACTCATAACAGAGATATACATGCATTACTCCTCTTAAATAAATAGCAGCACACACGCCAACGTTGCTGCATCGAGGTTATATTAAAGGTACTCAATCCGATTCGACGGTCCCCATATCATCAGATTCCAACAACACCAACATTTTTTGAAATGCCGCTTCGTTAATCAGAATCCATTAATTGCCCAAAAATAATGCTAACCACAGTCAACTATAGTATAACATTGCCCAAAACCTGTTATTTATCAACGCTTTGTTCAACGAAATTTTGCCGGTTTGTCAAACATATCACACAAAAAAGCCACTGGATTTTAGAGTTATCGATCTTCATCCACTATCTGGTCAGATAAGTTCTTCTCGTCGACAGTTTACTGGGCCACTGAAAAATTTAAATATTAGATTTCATACATTGATATCTGATCACTCCTAGCTTTGATGGGTAGGTTCCTAGAATCGAATCAACTATTTTTTACCCACGAAGCCAAAGAAATAGTAATTTAGGAACGTCTGTTCGGATTGAGTACCTTTAATTATATATATATATATATATATATGGTCCAAGATTGATATAAGACATGTCTATAGAAAATAATTCATTTAAATAAAATGTCTATAGGCCTTTCGTGGCATTGCCACTTTTCAATATATATATACTTTTCAATATATATATAGTCGCGTTCCATTGAGAGTACATTGAATTTCACATTTCCAAGGTTATACATATGGGCAGATCTCATGGGCCGAATGCCATGCATAAATAAGCGCAGTCATTGTATACAGCAAACGAGCGCAGCTTTTATCTCTCGGCTATTGATTTTTAAAGTTGTGAGTGCCAGCTGTTCGTCATCTGATGTTACTCAGGTATATTTACTCATCGGGTATGATGCATGTATTAAAGTGGATTTGCAATCCACCACAAAAAATTTCACGAAATTCGATTTTGCAACACCGTTTTTCTTTATTTAAATTATATAACAAATTGTCAGAAATTTCACATGACATATCACGCATCCTTACAACATTATACCAATCGACTTAAGTTTCTTTTTCAGATTTTGGTCTATTGATAATAGGTTTCTTCTAAATAATGAAAATACACGTACAATAAATGTATACAAATATACCGTTATATACAAAATACTCTTTTATTTGGAACAATTGGAAACCAATTACAAAATTTGACTTGCTTCATTTTATTGGAATAAGTTGGGAATAATATCGGATAGAGATAACAATAACATATTAGAGTGGACTGCAGCTCTCGAATATTTTGAACTATCAGACGTTTTCCACACTCCATCAGATAATTATGGTGTACGGAATGGCATTCGTTATTTCGAAATGGAAGGTTAAAAGTTTTTTAATTTTCGCTCCTCAATGAATACAAACCGCCCATAGCGAGACACGGGAGCGAATATTGAGATATTGAGATTTATAAATATCAGTGAATATTATCCAGCTGAAAATGTCATACTGATTCCTTATTACCAAAGATCTGGTGTTTCCAAAACAGAGCACCACGATATTATTATATCATACTGTTGTGACGTACCAGATTCACGTATCACACACGACGTCGTGAATTGAGGAAGACAATATTCAGGGATGTGACTCCCCAGAGAGTAAGTATAGATCACGTCATTTCTTCTCAACTCATCCAGTACTTACCGTAGTGTTGTAGGACCCACATATGTGGCTATAATGGGATGGCCAGTGACACTTGAGTCCACAAATGTTCCACATATCTAATCAACGTATTTTTATTGCATTTATCGGCTTATAAAATTCTAAGAGGCCGAACAACATACTGTATAAATTCGCATCACAATTTCAGTTCGGCGAGTATCCAGTTCAAACGATTGGACGAAATTTTATACGCCGATTTTTCCAACGAAGAAAATGCGCTATAAAAGAAGTTCATAGTCGCTCAAGTCGAGATCGATTTGAATGTAAATAAATTGAAACTGACGCGACAGAACAAATAACAATTGTGTCATTAAAAAAATCACATTTGGATTTTGAAAATACAACTTAGATACTATATGAATTTGACGCGAATCTGCATAATGCATTGATATTGAATTTATGCAATTATCACGAATTGAAAGAAAGCGATCAGTCTTTACTTTGAAGCCAACACTTTCAATTCACCGACAAGGACACACCATAAACACTCCAGGTAATGTCGCCCCGGAGACAATCGACTCATCCTAATGTTAACCATTCCCGAATTCCTACGTCGGTGACTCGGCCACTTACATCTTCATCGATAAATACGAGCAACAAGTAACTAAGGTGTTGTTATGATTTGTCCAATCAGAATCGATGAAAACGAAAGAGCTTTGGCGAGGCTCGAATCGAATTTAGTGGACGAGGTTAATACAATTCGTATATAATTGCTACGAATTTGAGATCCATTTCATCACATAGTCTTATTTTAGCAAGGAAAAACGATCTCGAAATGGGCGGTGTTAAAATAATTAATATTGATTTGCTTATCAAAATCAAAGAGGAAGTAAAGACACCTTCAGGAACAAATAAAGTTCCATTTAAATGTATCTTTATGTTGACAAAATTGTTCAACCACCCTTATCATCGATGTCTATCTCACAGTCAAAACTAAATAACACAACCTAGATTGAATAACATAATTATGTTCTAATTAACATAATCATACAGTTCCGGCATTGGCGTTGACATCATTGCGCTAAGCGCTTATGTCACAGCGAGTGCCGATAATACACAAGTGTCTTACAAAAATATGAGGCCGGATTTAGTGGCTTATTATGTGATACAATAATTATTATTATTGTCTATGCCAATAACTGCGTCCTAGGGTAGCACCACATATAAGCTCAAAATCACTAATCACACATGACCAATGTCTCACTGCACAACCCCTTATAAACTATACTATTTAAATGTGTAGCTATCTTACGCTCAGTAATATCTGCATTTGATGATCAGAGAATATATTGAAATTGAATTGTTCTCCGGGAGTATAACGCTGATGAATACTATTTTTGAATATAAAGAAAGATATATATTTATAACGAACTGTGCATTAGTACCGACACGAAACTAACTTACCTCTTACGAATTGTTCAACATCAATACAAATTGAATTAACTATTGAATATATAAATGATGCCAACCTTCAATTATGGGTCAATATAATAAAAGAAAAACGCGATACCAAATAAACATAAGAATTGGGGCTTTCTTGCTCATTTTAGGTCAACTTCTTGAAACTGGCTTTACATACAGAAGTGTGCTCTGTCCGTTATTAAATTTTGTCAGTTTTAGATGGGTATACATTGTGCCTCTTGTCACGGACTCAAGTGTCATCATGATTGGGCGTCCCCCTGACCAACACGTGTGGGTCACACAAAAACTATTTAGAGATCACGTCCTCGCTTCTCAACTCTACGGTGGCTGATTTAGGACATCCGAAATATTTTTGTTATCTCGCTATAACGACTTACTCATCTCGTTATAACGAGAAACTATCTTGTTATAACGAGAAACTATCTCGTTATAACCAGAAACTATCTCGTTACAACGAGAAACTTTCTCGTTATAACGAGAAACTAAGTCGTTATAACGAGAAACTAAGTCGTTATAACGAGAACGTTTCTCGTTATAACGAAAAAGTTTCTCGTTATAACGACTTAGTTTCTCGTTATAACGAGATAGGTTCTCGTCTCGTTATAAGGAAATAAAAAAGATATTTCGGATATCCTAAATCAGCCACCATACAACTCATATATAACCAGTACTAATATCGTATGTACACTTAAAACAAAATTAAGTGTAGTAATCTACTCCTGTCAGGCGACAATTAATAACATCTGTTTTTCATCTGACCTTACCACACGTTTCAAGAGTGCATGGGTTGGTATGTAGGTAATTTAGTTTTTACTCCGCTGGTGTATTTTTATAGAGCAAACATGATGCCACGTCCCTATTGTTTATTGCTGATTATTTGATACATGGTCTGTTCATCTAGACAACATAAAGTGGAGTTTGTATACATTTTGAGTATTATTTCTTATGACCATCATCCAAACTGGAAATAACAAAAATTATGTCTATGAGTAGGAAGGTTTTTAGTGTGAGTAGGGTGAGTGGAATTCCAATAAATGCAATTCAATATTCATAGTTTTGTGTTCACCATCACATGCTCAAAGAACAGCTCACGTATTTCATATATAGAAATTCTCCAGTTTTAGACACAACCAACACTTGAAATAACAATCGAAAAATGTCCCAAATGTCAATCATTTGACAGAATGTCGTTCGTATTTGAAATCTATCCACATTGCACAAAATTTGTTGTCATTGTTGCCAATATCTGCGTTATATTCCCACAAAAGGAATGGGAAATTAGAAATATCAATGCACATGATTTATTGCATGATACCTAAACAAATCATCAACGTCGAAAGTCCTGCGATTCAATAATAATCTTTGGGGGTATTCGACGCAATATATATTTAGATCAAACTTTACTTTTCAATCCTATCATTCACGCTTCCGTTATTCATTGCAGAACAGGCATACATACCCGGATGTGCATGCATCATTTACACTCACGTGAGCATGTAACCGGTCCCATCTACTGCTTGCTGTCAGCTCTTTTCCTGTTGATCCTTGCTGTCAGCTCTTTTCCTGTTGATGAAGTTCTGAATTTGGCGGTTATTTTGACATTAGATTTGCAAACTGTGATTGTCACATTAGTCATTGTGACACATGAGAAGGATATCAAACTACATGCTGCATTTTGTACATGTATATGAATCTCTTTCATTTTTATTATCTATTTTTTAAAAACTTACATCAATGCTACCAAATGACCTCCTTAAATATGCATAATTCGTCGAGGAACACACCCATCAAAGCTCAGAGTGATCAGATATCGATGTTTGAAATCTATTATTTTTCACCACCGATAATTTTAAGTGGCCCAGTAAACAGTCGACGAGAAGACTTTATCTGGCCACTTTACGGATGAAGATGGATAACTCTAAAATCAAGTGGCTTTTTTGTGTGAGATATTTGACAAACTTTCGTTGAACAAAATGTTGATAAATAACAGGTTTTGGGCAATTTTATACTATAGTTGACTGTGGTTAGCATTGTTTTTGGGCAATTAATCGATTCTGATAACTGAAGCGGCATTTAAAAAAATGTTAGATAGCATTCCTCATTACGACAACCTGTCACGATAACACAACAGTGTTCAGGCTGGGCCGAAAACTGATTTGCCAGATTCAGCCTTATGACAGACAAGTGATTCATTAGTGTTAAAGGCTCACTTAATTTTTGAACCCCCAGATCACATATATAAAATATATGCCATATTATATACCATTTGAAAGAGGAAGCTCCAAAACATTGTATTATCAACTTATCCGTTGTAATCATCTGTGGACATTGTTGTTTTTGTTGAGTCACCGAAATTTTTTTTGTGCTTGTTTCGTCTGTTTTATAGTGCAAAGTGTATTATTTTCAATGGAGGGGGAATAACTATATATCTTAAAGGTAGAGTTATTCCGCTTCCATTGAACATATTTTTAGTTTGAATTCTGTTGCATTCTAGGAGCCATAACGGAGGGAATCTTTCTATGATTTCAGCTGTTTTCTATTTCTTTATGGGCATCTTCCGAGACACAGACGTTTCAAATGGTGACGAATTATAGTATTTTAATCTTGTTTTATGGTATAGATTGTTATTAAAACCGTATATCAAGGCACTATAAAAAATTATAATTTGTGACTCGAAAATTAAGTGGGCCTTTAATCCTCTTTACCGTTTTATTACATTGTTTGATAGTACACTGGTATGAGTGCCTTGTGTTACACATTAAGCTGTATCACCTAATCAATTAGCAGATGGTCATACTATAAATGTGATTCTCTTGTCGCTCCTGTTACAAAATACATTTGGGTTTTTGAATTATATTTCCGATTTTGGGTTTTTGAATTATTTCCGATTTTGGGTTTTTTAATTATAAAAAAAATTCCAGACACTAGGCGCTCTTTTATTTTTTCTGCCCTCTGGGTACCCACCACCCCCTAATTTTTTATTTTTTTCCGATTCCGGGATAGGGACCCACCCCTCCAAACTTCTTCAAATGACTAATTTACTCGGTTTTCCTTATCTTATCCAATCAATGTTCCGTATCATGATTATAGAAACATTCTTACTTTTTTACCAACAAGACTGTAAAGTTTCAAAACAATTCTCCAATAAATGTGGGCTGTAGGGTATGCTGATGGATTGACATTTGAAATCCAAGATGGCTGTTGGTGGCCATGTTTGTTTTAAACAAATTCTGGTGTAAAAATGGAGGCTCCCATCTGGAGGTCACTTCGAAGATCCATATGAAGTTTGGTGATGATTGGATGAGAAATGTGACCTGTAAGGTGTGCTAAATGATTTGGTCATACAAAGAGTAAAATCCAAGATGGCCGCTGGTATTTTTTTGTTTTTGTTTTTTTTTACAAAATTCGGGAAAAAAATGGTAGGCACCCATTGAGAGGTCACACCGAACATTCATATTAAGGTTGGTGATGATCGGATGTGGGATAAGCTCTGCGGGGGTGTGTTAAAGGATTTAGTGATGCAAAGAGTAAAATCCCAGATGGATGCCAGCGGCCATATTTTTCATAAAAAATCATTCAAATTTGACAGCTCCCATCTAGAGGTGATCCTAGACCCATATACCGCATATCGTTGAAATCAGTCAAAGTTTGTTTTAACACCTTTGTTTTATTTTATTATGGTTTTTTGAATAGTCTATTTTTATTTGAAGAGTTCAGTGAAGAGTTTACATTTATTTGAATAATCTATTATTGTGTTATGTTTTGATTTATATCAGGTTGAATAAATTATTTTTAATAGAACTATTTAAATCTGAGCCTTTCCATGTCAATGTGCATTGATAGATCCTTGCTGAAAACATTTAGCAAGCTGACCTTTTTTATTACCCCTTGGTGTCATCACTCATTATTAACTGATGATGAACTCAAACCCCCTACCAAGAGTTAAGTTCATACATATTACATAATAAAAGCATTATTAAAACAGTCTGTGCCACCCACCCACCCCCGCTTAGTGTTCGAAAACAATTTGCACCCCCCCCTGATTTTGGAGGAAAAAAAGTCTGGACAAATCAAAATTTTGTTTTGGCCATTTTCGAAAAAATAAAAAATAAAATGGCCATTGGCTAATTTGGCATATGACAACGTGAACCCTGAAACACACATGTTTATATATAATTATTGAACACATACTTTCAGTCAGCTGCTCTTTCACCCATTGTAGCATGTCTAGAAATATACACGCTTCTAGTACGAGTTCCGCAAACTATGTTAGACATAGATTTTATCAAAGAGCTAATTGATCCACGTGCAGATTTAACAAGTTTTGCGCGCTAGAACAAAATATTGAAAGAGGCACCGTTGAACAGTCCCCGTTTAAAGGTACACAATGAGGTTCACGCCCTGCATCGATTCGTGGTAGCAGGACCTCAGGCGCGTGGAGGGGTGGTAGGGGAGGCGGTGGTTACTGTCCCGCTGACCGGAAGGTACAGTTTTAAAAAGACGATTCAGGCACCAGATGCTATAGTTCATATAATGTACCACTCGGTCATGCGAGATAGCAGCCACCCCCACCCCAACATGTACATGATTCAATGTTTATGAGATATCAATCGTATATAGCCATTTGCTAAGTATAATGGAATCTTGATTAGTGAATCATTAAGTGTATTCCCTTTTCTGGTGGATCGAATGGGCGGTTCATCGACAACCATTCCTCTGGTCTTAATCCCACGTTGTAGGCATGGCAAATTACGTGAGATTCGTCGTATCGTATATTTCAGAAACTATATTGACTAAGTATATTGACCATTGTGGTGGAAAGATAATTTCTTTTTAAGTCTACATCATTGTGTAACTATAGCGTTTTGATAGAACAATATTATAGTTACCGAACCGAGAGCCATATGTGGCGAGGTTATGAGTGGTTTTCGAAGAGATGCTACACGCTCTTAAAATTCTAAATAGCGATATATGCGCCAAAAGCGTCCGTCTTATTTGGGCCTGCATGCGACACAATAGACCAACAATGCCTCACGCAATGGCTGACATTTGTTCTGCATTTTAGTAATAAAATATATTGTTCTGTTACAGGACCAACCACGACAACGACGACCACACCGACACCAGCGGCGTCGACATCAACAACAACAAATTCACAAAGTCAATCTTTGTCAACGTTTACGGGAACCACTACCACCACGTCGCCTAGCAACAATGGCGACACCGATATGTCAATTGGCATCAAAGCAGCGATCGGTGCAACTGCTTCAGTTGCTGTCCTTATATTCGTTGTCTTCGTGATTTGCTGCTGTATTATCGGACGGGAAAATAAAAAAAAGAAACAACCTAAAACGCCTGCTGTTTCCTACATCAACGGTGGTTATAAGAGTAACAGCTTCGCAGAACTACGGGACCCACACACACACGGACGCGAGTCTAGAAATCATCAGAGAGAAAAACACGATCGTCAACATAATTTACAAAAACAAATGCACGATTCGAAAATTGACAAACGCGGAGGAGTCAATGCCACTGTTGCCTCAAATCCTGGATATTTGTATTATTCATATAGCGGAAACCCATCACTGGATCCGCATTACTCCGCTCAACCATATCACGCTTCATACGGGAAATCGAACGGTCCTGGGCACCAACCACTGATGTACCAGCCTTACTTCCACACCGGCGATTACTATTCTCTCGAGAGAAACAAGCGGAGCAAACCTTCCCGCAGCAACGAGGGGAGATACGAACACAATTATGAGTATATCTAAACTCAAATATAATGGGTGGGTTCTAACTCTGCTTCTTAATTTGAATATTCGCCGTTGTTAGAGCAACAAGACGCGACCTGCACTTGAGGACAGACCAAGAGCAAACAGGAACACAGTGACGTCATATCCGCTAATTGAATTACTCACTTCCCGTTTTTCAGGAATCTAGAAATTCCAATCATTGCATTTGAACATTTGAACACATAGAAAGGTTCGAGTACCGAGAACTGGCACAGGACAGCATGACGTCATGTTCGCGGATTTGGATCCTCAGCTCCCCAACATCCGGGTAGTGAAAATTCAAACCCGCGAACATTATTATTTAGCTTAATATAGGGCTTGATATATAGAATAAGAAGCCATGTTTTACCTTTTGCGAAAACGAAAGTCGTTCGCGGAAACGAAACCGAATGTACATTTTGTTGATCAAAGCTATTACAAAGCAATGTGGGCGATACGTGACATCTTACTGCATGTGTTGTATGTGTAACTTATTTATAGCGACGGTAGTACGACAAATAGCGGATTTCTTGGAACGTTATGATTTTAATCAGAACTGCGTTTTCTCATGCACCATGTAATAATGGCTCAGAATAAAGAGTTACTGCCTTACTCACTAGTATTCAGTTCTAGCCTCGGTCGAATTTCGTACGTGAGAGAAACTTCAATTTTAACAAAGGGCTGTATGAAGTTAGATGACAATGCATGCAATTACATTGCTCGTGTATCGTTTATTTGGATGTAGTAATGTAATTATGGACATGAGTGGGTCACAAAGAAGTTCTTTAGTTACGATCGTTCCGCCCCATGTTTTCTTATCAGGAAGTTGGTTTCAGATTACTTAACACATTCTGTGCTGAACGTTTAAACGAATGTATGTCTGCAGAATATTTTGGAACGCTCCATATTCAAATTAAATTTTGTTTGGGGTGGGGGGGGGGGGGGCAGACTGAATGTGTCCGCGTTCTAATCTTCATAAATAGGCAACACTGACCTTTAACTCTTTCAACCCGACAGCCCGCTAAAGCGGGAACGACATAATTTACGTTCATCCCGGCAGCCATGGCAGCTTTAGCGGGCAGAGCGAAATTGTCGGGAATAATACAATATTTTCAGAGATTTAGAAATGATTTTATTGGTTAGCGACTTGTATATCCTTTGGGTGATATTTGGTATCAATACTAATTTATTGGAGCTCACGAATACCTAGCATGTACCCCATTAAGACAATTTCCGGGCCTTAATATAGACAGCACCTGTATGACGTCACGATTACTATCTTGGGGTTTCCTAAAAATCGATGACGCAATATACTGCTGACAGGTGTGGTGTTTTGAGCCACATTTGATTTTGGTTTATTGTTATCACAAAAAACATACCGATAAGATTATTGTTATTATGTTTATGAAATAAAGAAGATAATGTTGACCTTTCTAACGATGTTTTATTTGTGGTATCCGTCTAATGTCTCCTATTTTCTACGCAATGTTACGGAAATCGCCGTGCCGCTCAACGGCGCGACTTTAACAATAGCTGCACGTGCATATTATAAACATGATATCGACATTCATAATCATTTTGGAAATCCGATCAGGACATTGGCAGTTGTTTTATTTGGAATGTTACTCATAATTCCTCAACTTACTGACAAGTAAATCTCTGTATGTCTAAAATCGCTAAATGTGGGAGTATATGTCTGTTTCGGTCAAATGGCATCTCTTATGTGTATTACCTAGGTTAGTACTGGTCTGCACTTGCCTTTGATAAAGCAATTATGTTCAATGAACCGATTGGTAAAACATTTGAAACCATGCAGGGTGTCATCACAACAATGTTTATACACCACACTTGCAAAGAATGACACATACATGTACAGTGTATGTATTTGTGGAAAACATTGATATGCGAAGTGGATATCCCAGATACAGGTGATATGTGCCACTATAGCATATATTGGGGTTCAATGTCCCTTCTTGGTTCTCACCTGCACACACCTGATATATCATTTAGATGTGAAACCACAACTGTCATATAACATACATTGAAGGTCACTTGCTAGCGATAATAAAACACGCAATTTGCCATACCCGACATCACTCTAAAGGTAGTGTTGCAGCAAAACATCAGGGACACATAATTTTACTTAGGCAAGCTGATAATCCAGGGTTCTGGGACATCTATATCTGTATATTCAGGGATGAAAGAGTTAAAGGTACGGTTGGCCTTGGCGGTGGGTATCCTGTGAAAATATTTCCACCCGTCAAAAACCGCCACAAACAGAAAGAACAACAAAATGTAGACATACTTTGTCCGTATACAAATGAGAAATATCGCATAAACAGTATGTTATTGTCATATTTTTGACCATTGTTATGTAAACAAAAGCATAAAAAGTTACTTTTCTGGTGTTTGTTTATATTATGATGGTAAACATAAAGAGCGTTCTTTGTGGGTGAATTCCTGATATGGAACGAATAAAGAGCGTTTATGCTATGTGTGTGTGATTAGCCAGCAGCATTGTGTTGTCTTCTGTAACACAATCAGGCTCTTGCTTATGTAAAATATAGTACATCTTTATGATAACATGCTGTTTACGCGATGGTCATTGTATATATGAACGAAACTGTATGCGTTTTAATGTTTTTCTGCTTTAATACGGTGATTGGAACAAATATGAATATTTTCGACAACTAAGGCCTCACGTGCCTTTAAGGAGTAATCTCGGTTTCTGAATGTAATTATTACACAGTTAAAATTCGTATGCCGACGTCACTTGTTGCCGCGACGAAATTCCTATATTCAACGTTCACTTCCGCCATAATGTAATTATCCTATTTAAAGGTACTCAATCCGATTCGACGGTCCCCATATCATCAGATTACAACAACACCAACATTTTTTGAAATGCCGCTCCGGTAATCAGAATACATTAATTATACATATAGTATAACATTGCCCAAAACCTGTTATTTATCAACGTTTTGTTCAACGAAATTTTGCCGGTTTTGTCAAACATATCACACAAAAAAGCCACTGGATTTTAGAGTTATCGATCTTCATCCACTATCTGGTCAGATAAGTTCTTCTCGTCGACAGTTTACTGGGCCACTTGAAATTAAAATAATAGATTTCAAACATCGATATCTGATCACTCCTAGCTTTCAATTCAATTCGTTTAATCTTTTTGACCCATAATACATAGGTATTAAGATAACATATAATACATTTTATGTACATGACTTACATAATAGAAATACAAATGATATACATTATAATATATGAAAAGTATTTACAATATAAATAATATACCTGTTTGCCATAGGTGCTGTCTGCTGACGCTATATACTATGGTGTCATATATGACTGATCCACACAAAGTGCATAGACACCCTCAATTATATTACCAGCGAGGTAATATAATTAAGAGTATGTATCCACTCTGGTTTAGTCGCTTGCACATGTTATTTCGTGTTAGGTTCGTAGGAATACTGTGTCATTTACTATCTTTTTCGGTATCTACCCAAGCTTATCTGAATTTATAAGTTTACGATTGATTATTTTAATAAAGTCGCACAATTTCCGTATGTCTGTTGAATTGTTCTGGTTAAGTATTTCACTCATTGTGATAGTATTTTGTTTTTTGTTAGTAAATTTTGATAGTAATCGCTGTCTTTCGGGTGATAGTCTCTCGCATTCAAGAAGATAATGAAATTCATCTCCAATCTTTCTGGAGTTACAGAGTGGACATAGTCGGTTAGTTTGTTCAGGTTTTCGCCAGCGTCCTGTTTCAATAGGTAAATGGTGATTACTGGTTCTAAATTTACATAATGTAATCCGGTTTACTACGTTCAACGTTAGATACCTTTCAAAAGATAAGTCATGTTTAAAAATTTGGTATATCTTACCACGACTGGAGTTGTTCATATCAGTTTCCCAATTATCCGTGAATTGTGAAATTAAACTACACTTTATATACGAAACGAATTGGGCAGTATCTGGTATGCGTTCCATGTGCCATGCATGTAATTGGTTACAATGGTCTAATAAATCATAGATTCGGTGTAACAAAGGGAAATGATTAGCGTTGATATCGAACATAGTCTGTGCTAATTTCAGAAGTATTCTGGGATATCTCACCTCCTCACTGTTCATAATTTTGCACCAATATTTTATTATTCTCGTGTTTATATACACGTCAATTGGTAGTCTCCCACATTCCCCATACAGCATAAAGTTGGGAGTAGATGGCCTCAGGTGAAGAATATGCTTCATAAATTTTCGATGAACTTTTTCAAGAATATCATTGTTACCGAAACCCCAAATCTCGCAACCATATAATAAAATTGGCATAACGTGCAAGTCGAACAAATCAAGTTGGGTTTTGATCGAGAGACAGTGCTTTCGCGAATTGCCAATAACTGAGTACATGGCTTTGGTAGCTTTTTCTGCCAGGGCCTTTTTTGCCGTCGTGAATGATCCAGATTTGCAAAATATTATTCCTAGGTAATTAAATTTGTTTACTGTTTCGATTCTTCTTCCTTTGAACAGAAATTTTGTCTTTTTTGGAAGACTGGTCTTCGAAAAGTTGACAATTTTCGTTTTCTCGATATTCACTGTTAATTTCCATTTATTGCAATATTTTTCAAAGAGGTCCAGTTGTTGTTGTAATACTTTTGGGGTTTCCGCCATGATTGTCGTATCATCGGCGTACATAATCATGAATATTTTCACATAACAGTTGAGTCGATTCTCTATTTCTAGGTCTATTGTTTTTAAGCCCACTACGTCGTTATCAAGTAAATATTCTTGCAAATCGTTCAAGTACAGTGTGAATAGTAGGGGGGATAGGTTCTCACCTTGCCTAACACCAGCATGGCAGGGGAAGTAAATGGATTTACTTCCCTCTGCTTGAACACAGGATTTAATATGATTATACATGTTGGCAATAACCGTAAATATTTTCCCATTGATCCCATATTTCAAAATTTTCATCCAAAGTCCTTGCCTCCACACCATGTCGATGCCTTTTGGAAGTCAATGAACGCACATAATAATTTCTTGTTTAATTTTCTACTTATTTCAAATAATAAATTTAAAATGAAAATGTTGTCGATAGTCGAATAATTTTTCCTGAAACCGGCCTGATTTTCTGATATAACGTCAAAATCGTCAGTGAATTGTCCCAAACGGTTGGATAAGATCTTAGTAAACAGTTTACCAAAACAACTCAGAAGGGTGATCGGCCTATAATTACTGGGGTCGGTCGGGTCACCCTTGTTTTTGTAAAGAGGTACAATAGTACCTATCACCCAATCTGCCGGTATTATCCCCGTGTTAAATACTATGTTAAACAATTTGCAGTATATGCCGATGAAAACATCTGAAGAGGCTTTGATATAGTCATTGAGAATAAGATCATGGCCGCTTGATTTGTTATTTTTGAGACCCTTAATGGCTTGTCTTATTTCCTCTTCGGTGATCGGTCGGTTCAGGTCGGTATTCGCGTCTACGTTAAATAGTTCAATTATGTCCCGTTCTATTAATGGGTCGTCATCGTGTTTAGTCGCATTGATGTTCTGAAAATAATGTGTCAAATCATCGAGAGTAGCATCAATGCGTTGAGAATTTCCGCCCCTAATTTTCTTCCAGAAATCACGCGGGCTACCGTGTTGTAAAGCTGACATTTCGCGAGTAATCATATCTCTGTGTGCTCTAATTGATTTGTCCATTTCGCTTTTATAAACGCGAGACGCTTGTTTCATATCTCTATCTGAGGTGGAGTCCCGGCTTAATTTTTGAGCACGAGAAGCTCTCCGATAAGACTGTCGTGCAATTCGGCACGCTTCATTGAACCATGGTTTATTTTTACCATTTCTACGGTTATTCGACTGCCTAATTGTCCGTTCAGTGTGTACACCTAAAGTATTTTCTGCCGTTGTTGTCATGACTTTGCTTATGGAGGTGACAATCATATTAATTGCTTCGGGGCACAACTCGTTCGGCTTGAGTGAATTCAATAAGTGGTGTATGCTGGAAATGGCATTATAATCAATATTTTCAACAAATTCTGGTCGTTTAGAAGGGTCCCACTTTTTTACGCGGTTCGTTTTGCTGGCAGACGTCGTGTCATTGTCAGTGGGCCACTTACGTGCATATTCAGAATTGAGCGTTGTTACGAGACCGCAATGTATATCTGATGCTAATGGGCTAAATTGGAGTACTTGGAAGTCCAATATAGCTGGTAGAGCTGTCGCTAAAGATAATGTATAATCAATTACGGTCTTATTTTGACTGGTGAATGCGCCAACGTTTTTGTCTTTACCAGCCCTTCCGTTCAAAATAACAAAACCGTGATGTTGACATAAGTTCAAGAGTGAGATTCCATATTGGTTTCTGTTGTGGTCCTGGTTCTGTCTGGCTATAGGCATATTAGTCATGTGTAAATATATCAATTGTTCTGAAAGTATTTCGTGAAATATATCCGATTCGAACATGTCGTTGTCGGTACCATAATTACTAATATCAGTTTCAAGCGATGTACGTGCGTTGAAATCGCCAGTGATGAATATCTTATCTGTGCGGTTCGCTAAATTTAAGAACTCACTTTCTACTTCTGTAAATGCGTCTTTCGATGCGTAGTTACTACTTTCAGGTGGTATATATACTGCACCTATTATTACATGGAATTTACATGAATTTTCTGACCTTTTAATCTCAATCCAATGTACAAACTTGGACGGCGTTTCAATGATTTTCGAAAATCTACAAAGTTCGTCTTTGATGCCAATGGCTATTCCACCTGACCGTATTCGCGAAAGTTTTTGTCTATTTTTCATAAAAAAGGTATACCCCTTTAAATACAGTTTGTCACAGTCATCGGTTTTTGTTTCCGATAGACATAAGACATGGTATTTAGAACAAAACTCCTGGAAATCCGGATATTCAAGTCTTTTTCGAAGACCACACACATTTAAGGACAAGATTTCGAAATTTCCTTCGTTCTTTTCGGAATTGAGGTCTTGTTCGAATGGATATATCTCAGCTACATCAAGATAATTATTTTTACACAAACATGGCGTATCTGTAATATTAATGTCATCACAATAGTTTTCGTGCAAATATTCATTCATACAATCAATAGTATCGCCCTGATCATAATCAAGTGAGTCATTGTTATGTGATAAAGAACATTTATTTTCATTGGTGTTATCTACTAATTCTCGTGCGTCTTTTAAAATATCTGATAGGGGTTTAGTCTCTAGCGTTATAATGTGGTCTTTTTTAACTACACCACGACACTCACAGTCCGCTGTGATGTGCTCCAAATTGTCATCAAGCGGAGTTAATTGATAGAGATCGGTGTTAGATGTTGTCCCGTAATTCATTATTCTATCATGAATATTACAGTACTCATAATCAGTTTCTGACTGCCAATCGCATTCCGATTGATCAAGTGAACAGTCTACCGTGGGTGTGTCTCTGTCACTGGGCCATACAGCTTGGGGCACGTGATCAAAACAGTCTACCATGCTTTGTTCATTATGACGCTCGCCCATGCGTTGTTCACAACTACGGTCATAATTAAAGTGGGATTCGGTAATGCATGTAGTCATGTTCAGGAGATCCGCATATACATTATCCCTTATGTTCTCAATCGGAACCTCATTAGGAACAAATACACTTTCTCGAACCTTTCTGCGGACATCCGATAAATCAGTAGATGCATGTGACATAGTAGCAAACTTGTATAACGTACTTGAATCAGTTACAAGATCTGGCGCCAAGCTATTACTATATGGGTACTGTACTGTACCATTATGTTCGTAAGATGCGATGTCATTACACACGCTAGGATAGGATGAGTTATCATTGTAATTATCAAAAACAGCATTTGAACTCACTGTGTGACAAGCACTATCAGTTGTATTGAGTGACAATGACATTGATGCATTTACATGCCCATTGTCAATTAACAATTTGCCGTTAACTTTATCGGTGTCGCTTTTTGTACAATTTTGTAATTGTAACTTATATGTGTCATGTAAGCTTAACTGAGTGCCGGTGTCCAGCACATGAGAATTTGAATAACGTATTACAGTATCTGTGGCTTTTGGCGCTTTGATACAAACTTCGCCCCTAATGACATTCACATTTACTTGTTTGCTACTACTGTACGTACATTTACGCTCAACATCATCATTTTCAACACAACATATATCAGCCAGCTCAATATTGTTACATATACATGTTTCTAAATTAACATTATTTGAAGACATTTCACAAACATTGCCATACATTATCTCCCGTGTTTCTCTCAAAATGTCGTAGGTGCTTAATAAGGGCGATTCAGGTTCGGTAGATTGAGAATCGTCAGAAACATAGGCATGAACAATTGGTGCGGACAACTCACTATCGCGATCGGGATATGCGTCTACTTTGCTTGTCTCAGTCGCCTGACGTTTTGTGAGCGATACTCCTACTCCGACCATGTGAAATCTCGATCCATTGACAAAACCATTATTTGCAGTTCGGGTATTCAACTGGTCACCGTTACTAGCGCGACATGTCGAGTTCGGACTGACAGCGTGATTGCTATTGAGCACGTGATTTCTGTGTACCTGGCCTTCGTTACAACGGGTTGCGGTTGATTGGCTACAGTAACACGGGCAATCATTACGATTCAGCGGACTCAATGGATTACTAGAAGTCAACATTACATTGAGCGATATTGGTACGGTCGCGTGATGTCTGTCTGGCTCGCCGTCAAAACAATGGTTTTCGGGTTGTTTTGGATTGACCGGCGCACGTGATATGTCATGAGCTAACGGTACACTGAGCGAAACTGGTGCGGTCAAGTGATGTTTGTCTAGCTCGCCGTCATAACAATGGTTTTCGGTTTGTTTTGAATTGACCGATGTACTTGATATTTGCTCGCACACTTGGGGAGATTGCACGGCAATGTTTGCAGAGTTACATGTATAACGTGTATATCCGAAGACATTAATGTTCTCATATCTAGTGACAATATCTTGAGAACTGATATTATTACACAATTGATTAACAGTTCATGTATTGACTTTCGGCATTTTTGGTCTGTCATTGGTGGGCGTGGTACTGTCTCTGGCACGCTTCACTCTGGTATCATCGGTGGATGTGTATTCAGATGCACCAACTAAAGACGATACTAGTCTTGCTCTGCCATCCTCATTGAAGTGCAGTCCCGAATGGTCCTTCGCGTTATAAAGCGATTTCACTCCATTGCCATCTTTGGAACGGAACATTGCATTATCAATGTACTTCAAATAGAATTTCCGCTTACACAGCCTCTCAGTATATTTGTTCACTCGAAGAGCAATCGAATTGTGATCTCTCATCTTAGCACCCAAGCCTTTCCTAGGTGGAATGCTGCACAAATTAACTGTGGCAAACGGAAACGCATCGTGTACAGCAGAGGCACCATCACTGACGTCCATTTCAATCAGTTCCAGATCCGAATGGTTCTCCACTATATCGTTGGTGCCGAGGTGAACTGTTACCTTTTTAACCTCAAATCGGTCGACGCCTGACTTTGCACTGTTGATTAGTTTCTCCACTTCGGAATATTTAGCCCCTGAATATTGAAACACTTTGATGTCATCCCTGCCCAATTTTAAACCACCGCAATTGCTCGCCCCGAGGACGATGGCTTTCACTAAACTCTGTTCATCCTCTTTATTTCCATCTACAACTTTCCTGAAATCACCACATTCCATTTCGAGATTTCCATTGGTTTCGTCTGCATCACACTTTGTTTCAGTACTACCGTTTATTTCAGCATCATCATTTGTTTCGGCATTAACAACATCATCATCATCGACACCTGTGTTTGCATCATGTGTCTCATTTCCTCCAGCTTTACCAAAAACATCATCACTTTGGGTTGAATCGCGTGTCACCTCACAGAAATCAATCAGATTAGCTACCGGTACTCTGTTGATTGGGTCATATTTATGATGTGTGTCTGCACTATATGAGAACATAGATCCTAGCCGTTCACGATTGGTTGTCCAATCATCTCGACGATTAGCGTTCGCGGGTTGTCTCTGCATGGTGGGCTGACCGTGTATGGGCTGTCGATTTCTACTCACATAATCATCAGTGGTACCGATAGCTGGTTTGTCTGGCGGTCTTTGTATGGGCTGCCGATTACTGCTCACAACATCATCAGTGGTAGTGTTTACAGTAGTTGGCTTGCCTTTGCGTATGGGATCATCTGAGCGGTGTCCAGGGTTGAGACATGATTTGCATATCATCTCATTTTCACATTGCCAAGATTTATGTGCACTACTGTAGCACCGCCCACATCTATTTTTGGCTGTACGCTCTTGGTCACATATTGTTGTCGGGAAATGTAGGTCATTGCAGTATTTACATAAACACATTGTTTTGGAAGAGAACATTTTAATCACGAATTTTCCCATCTTAACTTCACTTGGAATTTCCTGACAACCACTCTCAGCTATCTGCACATAACGAACCCCTGTCTGCACGTGTGAACCTTGGTATGTCCCTCTCCTGATTGAATTTGGTACCACATTTCCGTAAGCAGACAGAAATTTAACGATGTGGCCGTCACCGAGTTCGAATGGGACATTCCTTATTGTCACATGTATAGTGCGATTTTCCACGTCATTGGGTCTGATAAATTCCCTGAACAATTTGAATCCACGTTCAATTAAGAAGTCCTTTGCCTCATATGAATGCAGAGTAATTAAGCATTCTTCATCAGTAACCTGAATGGCCGCGATATCGTCAGGGTTGACAACCCTCTCCACTCCGCGTAAGACATCTCTGCCATTTAAACGACCAAATTTTTGTCTATCGAATGAAACAGTTCTATCTCTGGACAGAGTCATGTCTGGCATGTATTCCATTACTAACCTGGATAGTATAGTCCACACATAACAGTTTTAGAAAAATAATCCCGTGTTAATCTATTATTTAATCCATTATTTCATATTAATTGAAAAATTCACAGAGGAAAAATACAAACAAACCGCCATTGTTCACGCATGCGCATGTATGGGTAGGTTCCTCGAATCAAATATTTTTTACACACGAAGCCAAAGAAATAGTAATTTAGGAGCGTCTGATCGGATTGAGTACCTTTAAATACATTAGCATTTTGGAAATCAACGCCAAAATACCAATGAATGAAGTGGGTGTATTTGTTATCTGACAAATATATCTCCATGTAATTCTAGGCATATTTTCAAAAGCCATACATGCAGGTTATATACCCAAGACCTAATGCATATATCGGAAGATTACGAGAAGGAAATTCATTTTGTTTTATTGAATTCATAGCTTGATTTATGAGCAAGGAAAATCTTACAATTTATGTTCCGTATTTGATAAATTTTTATGTCAGTTTTGTTATCTTAAATCTTTTATTCACTCATTTAAAACACATATGTGACATAAGAGGTCAAATATTAATAATATTGAATGAAGGAACTGGCATTGGTGACACGTGCATGAATTTTCCAGTAAACGGTTATGAATTGGATGAGGGTGGGTGGGTCAGCAATGAACCAAGCAGTGTGTTTAGAGCTCGTATACATTCTCCTAATTTGTGAAGTTGTACAGCATTTTTTGTTTTAATGATTTGCCTCAGATTGTATAAATTTGGTGACTGAGTAAGGGATAAAGGTAAGAAACGTCCCCTCAGTGATTCCGTTCTCCCATAATTAAACATATAATGATATTCATCCCCAGTTGCCGCTACATTACATGCAGCACATTAATATCTGGAACCATGGTATGTTGTTTTCCCCCATGAACCTGTTTCAATTGGGAGGCGGTGGGTTCGACACCGAAAACGAACAATAGATATTGCATCTTTTCTGGATACATGATTTAAATAAGTTTCAATATTGAACTTGTGCTTAATATGCCGATAGAGTGAACAATTCTTCATAGTATTTATATTTTGTCGCCAATCAATTACATATTGCTGCAGTCTGTGATTTTTTAACAGATTCTTTGACCCACGTGGGGTCAATTTGCAAAGTGTCTTGTATAGTCCATATACATATAATATAAATGCTGTTGTCAGCATTATTGATCACGACATAACAGCTACTTTTAGTAAATTTGAATACAAAGCATGTCCTACTCAATTGATACTTGGATGTTTGGGTGGACACAGAGAATGAAGGCTAAATTTTGTTTTGTGTTGGGATACCTGCGTCCCAATTGTGACATAAGAGGTCAAATGGTATATCAAGTGTTTAAAAGATAAAATAAGATTCTTGTGGAAAAATTGTAACGTAAAATACATGAGCGTACAGTTGGGGGCATTGCCCCACGCTTGGCGTTGTCCATGTTTATTTATACGTAGTTCTTCGGGATCCCACTCCTTAAAAGATTATACAATTCTAAGCATATTAATTCTTGCTGCAAACATTTCTCTAATATTTTGTAATTTTCGACTGACTACCCGAACGCGTTGCACTTATTTTCCACATTGGTGCTGTTTCTATCAACAACATAATTCGATTACATTGTTACTGTTCGGTTATCCAGATTTATGTTTATCATGTCATACTGCCACTACATTATTGTTTTATATTTTGCATAATCAGTAAATTCATAACACTGTGTTCATTCTCTAATATTTATACAAATAAATATATATATTAACATTTTTAATTTGAGTCACTTATTGAAGAGTTCCCACAATAATGGGCATCTAACTATGTTCATTGAAAGATGTATCCACGGCTCCAGACATACTCGCCAATGAGTATTTAGTAAAGAGGGGGTTGTATGAAACTAATGAAATGAAGGCAGCTGTCCCTGATACAATGATTCATTGCACCATCTGCGAAAGAGGTTTTCTGTCTATAGTTTAGACATAAGTTATTTATTATGCTATATCACCATAGGTGGCGTTTTTTCATCCTGTCTATTATCAACATATGGTATGTGATCTACAGGAACACCCATTTGACTCGATGTGAAAATAGTCGGTTATTTGGGATACTTATTTCCTAAATCAGACAGGAAGAAATATGGCTCTGTTCTCATCTTACTATGCCTATGGTTGGGTTTGTGATACTTAATATTAGCACACTGGATGAGGAATATGAAGTCAACTCCCTTTCTCGGTCATTGCATTCCATACTATTATGGAGAAAGAATGAAAGTCCATGACGCTAATCATTGGAATCATTACCACCCCCGACATGTTTATATTGGTTGCCATAAACGTCGTGGCCAATTTATTTATATGTTGTTTCTTAAACAGCCACATTCCAATAATATGCAAAGCACTAGTTGGGGTACGTTCATACGCTGGCAAGTTTGCACGGTATGATTTGCAAGCATTTCGTTGTAGAAAACGATATGATGCCAGAATATGAACGGAAACATGCATATAAAATGCATCTGTGCCACAGCCTACTACGTGAAACGTAAAACTTATATGTAGTTCCACCTGTAGCGATGCTACCAGAATTTTCCCGTAGATAGCATGTAATTATCGCGCAAGAATCAATCATATATACAGGTATTTGAAGGCAAATGCCAGTAGCACCGTTACAGGTGGAACTTTACTTCTCATGTCGTTCGCTTTGATAAAGATTCATGTTATATGCATGATTCCGATTATATTCTGACACCATTTGGTTTTCTATGATGAAATGCCTGCAAAACATACCGTGCAAACTTGCCAGCGTATGAACGTACCCTTAGTACTTGTACATTTGATAACATTAATTGTGCGAATTAATCGTTGTATTAGTCAGCCATTTTCCATCGTCATTGCTGTGTGCATGCATGAGCATCTCCCTGGTGGTGTAAATCAGAATTGTATTAACTTGTGCTCTGAAAATTTAATAGCTTCTTGTCTCAAAGACAAATAAAATATCAATGGCGCAGACTCCATGCAATACCAACATAATAACCCGGGTTCATGTATAACGATCACAAGCGAATATATCTCGATGCCAGTAACATGTCAAATAAACTGGGGATAATGTGAGAGGATACCTACAGAAAGTTCATAGCACAGTAAAAGAAATTATTATCTGATTAATCAATGAAAAATAAGGCGAATAAGGATGAATAATAACACATGCTCGCATTATATTGGATGTAGAATATTGTATTACTTTTGAAATGTATGTTTTCATATTTTTGAGAACATTGAGATGGCGAAAACGCCTATTTCGAGTTATCTTTCTTAATTGCAATCTAATTCTGATTGCGGAATGCAGAGACGATTGTAAGTCAGTGTAATGATGTGTCTTTGTGAGCATCCTTTCAATCAGACTGAATGACTGATTGGTATAAGGCTGCCACGTTCAATCATGTCAAAACGAAGGAAAACCAAAAATGCAATGTCTCTTGGGACGCACGTCCTCTACAATTAGTATGTGTGTCAGGATTGCCAATGAAGGGGGGTCCGTGAAGTTAGCACAACATTCGTTCAACATTCGTGTGAAGTTGGCACAACAGTCAACATTCGTTCAACATTCGATTTTTCTTGTACATAAGTTTTTTTTAATGTGAAGTGGGTCGTATATATAGTACCCCTATCAAAATTAGAGTATTCGATACTTCGATGCTCATTTCTGAGCAATTTTAACATTCGACTTTTCTTGTACATAATTTTTTTTTAACGTGAATGGATTAAGTGGGTCGTATATATAGCACCCCTATCAAAATGAGTATTCGATACTCATTTCTGAGCAACTTTAATTCCGGTAGGGAGAGAGAGGGGCACATCAATGCGCAAGATCGGATCGGGGCCCATATATGCAGGGCATCGTATCCTGATGGTACTTTAATTCTCCATAGGGCCCACGCCTAGCATGTGTGTTTTTCGCTGACGAACATTCAACATTCGTTCAACATTCGTGTGAAGTTGGCACAACATTCAACATTCGTTCAACATTCGATTTTTCTTGTACATAATTTTTTTTAACGTGAATGGATTAAGTGGGTCGTATATATAGCATCCCTATCACAATGAGTATTCGATGCTCTCTGTTCAACATTCGCCAGCGAAAACCACAAATGCTAGGCGTGGGCCCTATTGAGAATTAAAGTACCATCAGGTTACAATCCCTTCATATATGGGCCCGATCCGATCATGCGTATATGATGTGAGCCCCCTCTCTCTCTACCGGAATTAAAATTCCTCAAAAATGAGCATCGAAGTATCGAATACTCTAATTTGTATAGGGGTGCTATATATACGACCCATGCACTTAATCCATTCACGTTAAAAAAAACTTATGTACAATAAAAATCAAATGTTAAAACTGCTCAAAAATGAGCATCGAAGTATCGAATACTCTAAGTTTGATAGGGGTGCTATATATACGACCCATGCACGTAATCCATTCACGTTAAAAAAAACTTATGTACAAGAAAACTGGCATGTTGAATGTTTTGTCAACTTCACACGAATGTTGAACGAATGTTGAATGTATTCTCTGTTCAACAATCACCAGCGAAAACCACACATGCTAGGCGTGGGCCCTGTGGAGAATTAAAGTACCATCAGGATACAATCCCTGCATATATGGGCCCGATCCGATCATGCGTATTGATGTGCCCCTCTCTCTCCGTACCGGAATTAAAATTCCTCAAAAATGAGCATCGAAGTATCCAATACTCATTTTGGTAGGAGTGCTATATATATACGACCCACTTAATCCATTCACGTTAAAAAAAACTTATGTACAAGAAAAATCGAATGTTAAAATTGCTCAAAAATGAGCATCGAAGTATCGAATACTCTAATTTTGATAGGGGTGTTATATATACGACCCACTTAAAGGGGTACTGTACCCAAGATGTTGTTGTTGGTTTCTATAATCCCCGAGTCGGAGAATAAGGTAACAACTTTTCCATTTTTTGAAAGTCTGTTGAGTACGAAGTATTGTTACGGATGGCAAATTTACCGGAATGCAAAAATACAAATTGTCGTTGTCGAGTAATTTTTGTACAGTTTTCAACCAAATGAATCAAATAAACATTATATTATATGCTTAGCAGTCCCATATACTCATTTAAGTTAGTGTATGGTCACTAGTCAATGAGTGGCTTGGGTTTTCTCCCCGTATAAGCATAATGTTTCAAACGATCGTGTGTGCAATTGTTTTATTAATCCAGTATCCCTCAATTATAATTTGATTACGTTTTGTACACGGAAATTCCAATTTTAAGAGACGCCATTTTATGGCTGGAGCCATAAAATCAATTTATATTAAATTATTAACTTTTAAATTATTAAATTTTAAGATAGCCTATTAACCTGAGCGTTTACAGAATACATCTTCGACTCAAATTACTTATATTTCTATATAGTATCGATAATAGATCGTTGTTATCACCGGGAATTTAATGAAAATGGCGTACAGTACCCCTTTAATCCATTCACGTTAAAAAAAACTTATGTACAAGAAAAATCGAATGTTGAACGAATGTTGAATGTTGTGCCAACTTCACACGATTGTTGAACGAATGTTGAATGTTGTGCTAACTTCACGGCCCCCCAATGAAGATATAATCTCTAGATTCTTCTCGTCAGTACCCTTAAGTGCCTACATTTTGAATGATATTCTAACTTTGCAACCGGAGTAAAAGTTTGTTTATCTAGCAATAAATAGGAGCACATTGCTCCTCGTTACTGGAAGCGTTATAATGTTGTTTTTTTCCAAACAATATACAATTAACCATTCTTTCACAGAACTCATTCTTAGTCAATGGCACTTTCGAATAGATAATAAATCTGTCCGGTCAGTACAATTTTACAAAAATATGCATTGAAGTACAGTTAATCAGTGCAAGTCTTCTGCATGATAACTATATGATATATTTGTTCGATGAAGTTTTGGGAATAGAAATGCAATAAAACTATCAAAAATATATAAATCTGTGCACCTATTGGCTTATGTTATTCCGTCATTATTCTTCTATTTGGATTTGCAAATACATTACCATCACGACATGCCGCAATCTTTTAAACAATGATTATCTTGAACATGGTGACACACATATTCTTGCCGGCATAGGAGGGTTTAAGATTCAATTTTACATGGCCAGCCCAAAGTTTCACCAAAGAGGGCTTATCCCATACATGATCACACTGCGGTATCTGTTTGTCATACCACATACCTGAAGCTTCAATTTCGCCGGTCATAACAAATTTAATAGCTGTGCATGATTGTGTTCGTAACTACACTAGCTGGTGGAAAGTAAACAATGTTTATCAATTGCGACGCGAGGTATATCAAATCTTCTCCCGCGGGGAATCATAAAAGCTGTTTGAGCATGGACATACCGGCCCAAACATGAAATTTATGCATGAGTTCCTGATAATAATAGCACACGTATGTCGTGCTATGTCGAGTCTACTTCCTTGTTGTTGCTATGTATTTAGAGCGTCTTGGTGGCTCTAACCGAGACATATAATTGGGCTAGCTTGAACAACGCCTTTTATTGGATCGATACACAACAGCTCATGGGAAAACTAGGGAATTCCCCTTCTTGATACGTCATGTCTTGCATATACCAGGGAGTATAAATATTTATAATCCCTGCATATACTTAGGCCACACGGAGGTGATTTCTCACGTCTAAACTAAATTCGCTGCTATACCAGAACCATATTATTATTCCCTACATTATGTCATTTGGGACGAGAACGATAGGAAATGATACGAACGGCGGAGTTCTGTCCCATGCTTCGCTGGCGTGTATGGCGGAATCACTAAACTACTGTGTTAATGTTTCGGCCAAATTCACCGAATCGAAGCATGTGGGCCACTCCATTGATAGTTACCAGCTAGACTGACACCAGGTGATCGTGAACATGCAAGAACACTCATATAGGTGTTTACTTAAAAAAATAAATCCCCAAGTGTGCGACAGGGTTGTACTATACTGTACTATACTACGCCACGCCACGCCACGCCACGCATGCCACGCCACCATACTATACTGTATAGTATATAATTATACCCCCTTTAAAAAAAAAGGGGGGGGTATACTGTTTTGCACCTGTCCGTCCGTCCGTGCGTCCGTCCGTACGTCCATCCGATGTATGTTCATGTCATAACTTGAACAGTAGTGCTCGGATCTCAATAAAATTTTGTATGGCTGTTCATTACTATAAGGGCATTCAATAGACGGTTGCATCGTTTTGTTCGGATTTTCCATTCTAGAGTTATTCATCTTTGTTTATCTTGAAATGTTGGATTTTTGGTCTGTCTGGTGTCTGTTCATGTCATAACTTCAACAGTTGTGCTGGGATCTCAATGATATTTGGTATGGATGTTCACTACTATGAGGACATTAAAAAGTGGGTTCCATCGTTTTGTTCGGAATTTCCATTCTGGAGTTATTCATCTTTGTTTATCTGGAAATGTTGGCTTTTTCGTCCGTCTGGTGTCTGTTCATGTCGTAACTTCAACAGTTGTGCTGGGATCTCAATGAAATTTGGTATGGATGTTCACTACTATGAGGACATTCAATATAGGGTTCCATTGTTCTGTTCTACTTTTCTATTCTAGAGTTATTCATCTTTGTTTATCTGGAAATGTTGGTTGTTTGGTCCATCCAATGTCTGTTCAGCTCATAACTTGAACAGTAATTTTTATAGATGACATATCGGACATTTTTGATCAGTCATGCTCGCCTGTGAATATTGGGAACACCGCCATCAATCATCTTCTTTTTGCCGATGACCTAATCTTATTATCTGACTCACAGGACGGCTTACAAAACTGCCTGAATAATTTACAAGTATATGTAAATAACAACAACCTTGCAATTAATACTGACAAAAGTAAATGCATGGTATTTCGAAAAAGCAAAACTCTAACATTTCCCTCGTTCAAGATTGGCAATCTTCCCATTGCACTTGTTGATGAGTACACATATTTAGGCATTAGATTCTGTGCTAATTGGTCATTGAGAAAAGCACAAAATGAAGTAAGCAACGATATATTCTCAATTAATGTGTGGATCAAACTGTATGATAAACTCATTAAACCCATTACACTATATGGTTGCGAAATATGGGCCTCTGATATCAACCTCAACAATATAGATACTGCGCCATGTGAATCGTCTCATCTCAATTTTTGCAAACGAGCACTTGGAATAAACAGGAAAGCATCAAATCACGCGGTACGTGCTGATCTTGGTAGATACCCCGTTGTTTATGAAGCATTATCTCGTGCTACTAAATATGCGTTAAAAATATCGACTGCAGAAAAACATTCCCTCGTTCATAAATCAGCCACAATGTCCGATGACCGCATAATCCCAAATAAGTGGTCCTTTAACTTTGACATTCCAAAACTCACGGAAATTATTGATACAACTGATCAGTATTTGAAGAAAATTCAACACACTATTTGTGATAGTTTCAAGGTTGACCATGTGTCGTGTTTCAGAAGAGATATATATATAACGATGAAAAACCATCAGGTAAGAACAAATTGAGGGTGTATAGAGAAATAATAAGTGATTACGCATTGGAGCCATATTTGGACAAAGTAAAAAATATCATAAACGGGATACATAATAAAGATACTTTAGGTATTAGTGTGAATTATTTTCTATGTGCATGATACTTCTTATTTCAAACAAATAATTTCTTATACCTGTACACTATAGTTGACCCTATATTAACAGGAACATCTTAGTGGATACAATTATGTTATTTAAAAGTTCGCTGTACATCATCTGAACAATTTTGACCATGATAAGTCACTAAGGTATCGGTTAGGTCCCTACATGCATGTAGTATATAACAGGACAAGGCATTGGATCTTGGACAACAATCGTCACACGACAAAGCAAATTATCAACAGGTCATGGAGTGTCATCATCAAAATTTCAAATTAAAACACACTGCCATAGAATGTTATATCGACTGTGCAGTTGGGCTGGTCTGGACCTCAATTGTAATGATTGTTACAATTTATATTATGAGGACAAATATTACTTTGGTGAGTAAATACTTGACTGATAAAAGGTTTACGTACTCCATATTTACTTGAAAGACAACGGCACGCGATGGCTTCAAGTTGTTCCATAATACCTCAACCTTTGGTGGATACCAGTAAAACCTGATGAAAAAGACGAATGCTAGACTCAACTTCAAGACTCCATGTGCACGCATAAGGAATTGTTCAATGATTTTTTTTATCAGATGATGTACATATGTATAAATAATACAATAGAGTTGATGTGAGTGTTGAGTCTGATTACTTCTCTTCCATTTCAAATTGAAGATTGACCAAATCGTTGTTTTTTCCAAGTTATTTACATTTAAAGATGCTCTTAATATTGTAAATGAAGGGTGCATCGAAAAGCCGAACGCAACCGAATAGGCCTATGTATAACCATGCCAGTTATCGTAGGATCACAAAACAAATATACTGTTTGTTTTTAATATAATCATGAAAGTTCATACTGACCATGATTCAAATAAAGAGCGTTTCTCTTGTTGATTATCAAATTAATCGCGAACGAAAAACAGGTCGTGCGAAAGTTTTTTTTATATGTCTCGCAATCACCGATTCTCACCTTAAAAATAGTCCATAGTAAATTATCGGTTAGACGCAGCCTATATACCTGTTTTTGTCGTCATAATTTATGTAAACAAAGGATAAGACTTATACGTACCGTATACCAATGTATCCACATGTCAACTATATGTATATAACAAGATACAGTAAATTTAGTTTCTGGTGATAATTTTTGTCGTCTTTTATTCCTAAAATCACTTCCGATCTGTCAAAGCCACTGCGAACCGTTACCTCACAACCTCTATGAGGGCATGCGCGCATGTCGGTATATATTTCCGGGTGAATTTTGCTAGGCTGACAAATATTCGAGGTGGATGAAATAAATTGGGTTTTAAAAAACTCTTGAGATTTGATGGGTGGGTTCATCGACTCAAATCAATTAGTTTTTATTTACTTCCGAAATCGAAGAATAGTGAGTTAGGTGCGTTATATCGGTAAGGGTGACCTTAGTTATACCCTATACATACATTTTCTTACTTCGACAATATAATCTAAAGCTAATATCTATGGTACTCGTAATATATAGTAATTGATTGCTTTGTCATGTTCATGTGATTACACTAAACTTGAATACATGTCGGTCAATTAAATAATAATTCAACATTTATGCAAGGATTTTATACACAATAGACCGTACTAACTAGTACTGTAGAATATGGTATTTGTTTCAACACCATTCTCAAAATTTCAGGTCAATGAAATATTACACATGTATGCTGCAATTTAAAATAGCCCTTTGCTATTCATGTTTTATCATTTTGATTCTATCCAAGGGAGATGCAGTTGTATAATGTATCCTATGTTCATGTTTTGTCAACTTAAATTGTCATTCCTGGAATATGTCAAAACTTACCTTTATCTACAAGAAATCAATTACTATCTGCGCCAGTGCCTACAATGTACATGTACCGGATTGTCTATTTTGGGATAGACCATTATATGTCGCTTATTGGCTTTAGTTTATAGAAATGGTGCAGTTACAGACTGTGGCACTGCCTAACTCATTTGCGGCCTCTCGTTGATACATTTACATGTGTATAGTCTTTGAGTGAAATTTGGCTTTTTGGATGAAAACTTAAAATCCATAAGTCCACACAATGGGGACAATTTGATTGACATTTAAAGAAGTAAAATAGCTTGGACAAATTCATGAGGTAACATAACCATTACTATAGTACCTCAATCATGTCCATGTACATGTACTGCGTCCACATGCCTGACTTACAGAGCCTCATACTTTATATTTAAACCTATCGCTGGAATACTGTAGCTCAGCTGGCACACAATTTTCTCAGGGTGGCAGTTTTATGCTAATTTGATACTCAGGATTCATACGCGCAGTTTTTAACCGGTATTCGGTATTCAACAAAAAGGCCAGTTCGCAGCTTTTATAGTACAAAATAAAAATTTGTCGTATTAATTTCCAGCCAAGATAACATATTTCGATGTAATTCAGGCTATTATCTATGGGTATGTGGAAGTTATGGATACTACATCAGCAAATATATGAAAATATTATATTATTGTGAAATCACAATTTTTTTCCAATATTTTCTTACTTGTAACTGGTACTCAGGATTCAATCTTATATATTAACTGGTATTCAGAAGGTGGAAGGGGTGGCAACACCATCAATAATGGTCAATTCAATTGTGATTGCCATTGGAGGGTCGGTCCGCCTTGATGAGGGTGTTACTCCCTACCGCCCATGAATACTGAATACCAGTTTACAGTTATGGATCATTGATGAATGCTATGTACGAGCTAAGAAAATATGGATGACATTCTTAGTAATTTTACTAAAAATATCATATTTTTCTCACATTTGTTGAAGTATTGTCCATAACATCAACATATCAAGAGGTATTAGACTGAATTAGATCAAAATATGTCACTTGGGTGGAAAATACTCTAAATTTGTGTAATTGTGTGCTATAAAAGCTGCAAGCCAGCCTTTTTTGCGGAGTCCTCAATGCCGGTTATATTGCCATATGAATTCTTAGTACCAGATAACATGTGGTATGTATACAGCGTACCACCTGCAAATGGCCTGAATGTCGTGTACCAAACCAAGGGATCATGATGGGGTGGCAACCTCCTTGATCATAGTCTGTATTCTATGTTAACCGTTTCGAGGTGGTGCAATTAATAAGACTATGTAATCAAGTAACGGCGGGGAAGCAATTACGTAGGCGCGGATCGATGTCCAACGGCGGTGATCGAGTTACAACGACATTTACGGCAAAAAGCTTGAATTTGTCAATGTTTCTACGACTTCCGACAGCATAACAGCCACATTGCTTATTTTACTGTACGTATCTGGGTCACGCGAAGCACATATCGCCCATGTAGTGTTCATTCCGTCTCGGATATGCTTACCTCAGGTTTCATCGAATCAGAAGGAACGGCGGTGACGTGGGCGAACAATGACGTTGAACGATCTCCCCACTGACATAAAGGATTGAATTCGTGTTTGAATTTTAGTTCAGAACTGTCACTTATTTCGTTTATTGCATAATTCAATTACCTACTATACAATTCTCCCCAGTTTAAGATCCCAAAACACATTCACAATGGGATATACCGTATCACATCAGATATATTAGGTCTACGCCAAATATATGGTACAAGCAGATTAGCCCGCCACTGGCGGGATTGGTCCCATGGCTTTGGTCGATCCATTAATTTTTGTTTTTCAAGGTAACACAGTACAGGCACGCCGACAGCATGCTATCATTTGCGGGTACCCGTTTCAAGGTCATGTTGGGTGGACAAAATAACCCGTCAAAAATATTCCCCGTCCCGAGTTGACCATACGTAACAAATTTCACGTCGATGTCACCGCTGACGACCGAGATATCGCCCAAGGTCATTTGTGGGTACCCGTTTCAAGGTCAACGTCACCTCAGGCGGATAAACTGACCCGACGAAAATCTCCCCCGCCCATTGGAAGCCCAAAGTACGACATTTCGTCTCGATATCCCCAGTTTCCGAGACGGTCGATTGAGTCGTATTTATACTCGTGTATATAAACGCTCTTTAACAACGACACCGCATATACGATCGCTCCTTAATCATTAACCCATCAATTCCAACGACGTTGGCGGTGGCAGGGCGAAGGGTGAATGGGTGCTCGGACGTTCTCAGAAGCGGTGCGATGGCACTTATTGTGGATTTTAACCCTTAGATAGCAAGTTTGGGCTCAATCGGTCGAGCCGTTTTCGAGTCTATAAAGGATATACATACACACACATATATATACGGAAGTCTTAAAATATATAGTAGACCAGCAGGTTAGCCCCCCACTGGCGGCAATCGTCAGAAACATGACATTTTTTTAATTTTGTTTTTGAATTTTTTTTATTGAATTATTTTTTTTAATAAGTTTTTTTTTTTTCAATGAGTTATTATGCCTTTTTAATCAAGAGAAATGATGGTACCCGTCCCTAAAAGAGGTATGATTTACGGTACACTGCCCCGATGAAACCCCCCCCCCCCGTTCATAGGAATGACATACATAAGAATCACACAACACGCATTTTTTGTTTTTCAATGAGTTAACTCTGCCTTTTTAATCAAGAGAAATGAAGTTTGAGCTCAATCTGTGCAGCCGTTTTCGAGTCTATAAGGATACAGACACTGACACCTGTATCCAGACATAAGAATCACACGACACGCATACGCTCTTTATCAACGACACTGGGTATAGGAACGCTCTTTAACTATCAACGCGATTAACCCCGCAGTGTCAAGGACGGTGATTTTGGTGACTGGAGTGGATAAGGAGTGATCGGAGCTTCTCGAAAACGCCGCGACGACGCGTCCCGTGTGCCTTTACCCTTATATAGGAAGTTTGAGCTCAATCTGTGCAGCCGTTTCGAGTCTATAAAGGATGCACACACATATATATACGCAGTTCTCAAAATATAACGTAGACCAGCAGGTTAGCCCGCCACTGGCGTGGTTCGTCTCAGGGCTTTGTTCGAAAAAGCAATTGCAACAGCTTCCGAGACACGTATGCTGCACCTAGGTGTAAAATTTCGTCGTTTTACCCGATTTGACCTTGAATTGATCATTTTCAAGGTCAATGTCAAGTCGGGGTCACAATTTAACCCGTCCATGACACTTCTCGCACAAAAGTATCCCTAGGTAGCAAATTTGAGCTCAATCGGTTCGAGTCTATAAAGGACACACACATATATATCATTTGTGGGTACCCGTTTCAAGGTGAAGATCACCTCGGGCGGAAAAACTGACCCGATGAAAATCTGCCCCGTTCCTAGGAAGCCCTAAGTACGTAAGAATCACACAACACGCTCATGTCTGGATACAGTCACGCTCACGCCTGGATCCAGACGTAAGAATCACACTACACGCATACGCTCTTTATAAACGACACCGCGGATACGGACGCTCTTTAACTATCAACGCGATTAACCCCACAGTGCCAAGGGCGGTCATTTTTGTGACTGGGAGTGGAGAACGGGTGCTCGGAGGTTCTCCAAAACGCCGCGACGACCATTCTCGTGGGGTTTTACCCTTAGATGGGAAGTTTGGTCTCGATCGGTGCAGCCGTTTTCGATTCTATAAAGTATATATATATACACATATAGCTATACACACATATATATATATATATACGGAAGTCTCAAAATATATAGTAGACTAGCAGGTTAGCCCGCCACCGGTGGCGTTTGTCCGAAACATGACATTTTAATATTATTTTAATGTTTTTTAAATGTAATATATATTTTTTCTGAATTTTTTCCCGAAACATAACAGAAACATGACATTTTTTTTAATTATTTTGTTTTTATTTATATATTTTTTTAATTTTAACATGACATTTTAATATTATTTTAATGTTTTTTAAATGTAATATATTTGTTTTCTGATTTTTTTCCGAAACATAACAGAAAGATGACATTTTTTTAATTATTTTGTTTTTATTTATATATATTTTTTAATTTTAATATTAATTTAATGTTTTTAAAATTTAATTTATGTATTTTTTAATATTTAATTTTTTTTTTTATAATTTAATGTTTTTTTTTATTGTTAATTTTTTTTTGTTTCTGGCGGAAAAATCCGATGAATCCCCCTTCCTAGGAACGACTTTCAATTAGTTAATTCATGGTACCCGTCCTAAACATTTCGAGCGATAACGTTTTGTTGAATCCCGTCGTGAAATCTCTCTGCATAATATTTCGAGCTATTTCGAGCGGGTCAATGAAATCCCCCTTCCTAGGAACGACTTTCAATGAGTTAATTCATGGTACCCGTCCTAAACATTTCGAGCGATAACGTTTTGTTGAATCCAGTAACGTTTTGTTGAATTGTAAACATGTCCCCCGTTCCTAGGAACGAAGGCAATCTCTCTGCATAATATTTCGAGCCATTTCGAGCGATAACGTTCACGCTTGATGTCGAATCCGCTTCTCTCTCTGCATAATATTTCGAGCGATAACATTGCATTGAATTGCCCGTCATACAGATAAGTAGATAGCGAAAACGACGCTCTTTATATAGACACTGCGGAAAACTAACGCTCTTTATATATCAACGCTATTAACCCCGAAGTGCCGATTGCGATACGAAATTGTGAGTGTTGGTTTGTAACCGGGATTTCTGAGAAGCATTATGCCTATAACTACCCCCCTAAGCCCTGACCTAAGTGTCATACATACTATAACAATGATGTTGTAAGAGTATGGCATCCAATAAATCTCCCCGCATAGGAAATGCACTCAATTTTCCCGTATAACTCTGCAGATGCTAATAACGTTGAATGGGAAACAGACGCTCTTTATAGAGATGCGTCAAAAACAAACGCTCATTAAATAATCACTTGATTAACCCCCGCCGTGCCTTTGCGGTGATTTGGGAGTGGATAAATGGTGCTCTGAGCTTCTCCAAAACTTGATCACGGTCGTGTCGGTGTGATTTTACACTTATATACGAGATTTGAGCTCAATCTGAACACGCGTTTTGGATTATATGAAGTACAAACACACACATATATATACGGAGTTCTCAAAATATATAGTACTAGCAGGGTAGCCCGCCACCGGCGGCTTGTCCGAAACATTGTTTATATTTTTTTTTAATTTTTAGCTCCACGCGTTTCAATAAGAAAAAATTGTACCCGGTAGCTCCACCCGTTTCCGAGATCTGGTCTGCGCATGCGCGAAGCTGGCTTCGCACGGGCTCGGCGACCCGATCAAATTTGTACCCGGCCCAAGATACATTCACATAGCAAATTTCAAGTCGATAGCTCCACCCGTTTCCGATATCTCGTCTGCGCATGCGCTGCACGGGCGTCGCATGGGCTCGCCGACCCGATAAAATTTGTACCCGGCGCAAGATACATTCACATTGCTCCACCCGTTTCCGAGATCTGCCTTTTTAATCGAGATAAATGCATTTCGTACCCGTCCTAATGTACTATTTCGAGCGATAACAATTGTCAGACTCCCATCGTGAACCTCAACACGAAGTAAACACGTGTTTCGAGCGATAACATTGCATTGAAGTCAGACTCCCATCGTGGACCCCCAAGACGACGTAAACACGTGTTTGTTCCCGTATAACTCTGGAGACTCTGACTTCATATATATATATAATGACGTTATTAACCCCGGCCGTGCCGTTTGAGCTGATTTTAATGACTGGGAGTGGAGTACGGGTGCTCGGAGCTTCTGGAAAACGCGTGGACGACATCGTACGTGGTATTTTACCTCTAGATGGGAAGTTTGAGCTCAATCTGTCCAGCCGTTGTACTATTTCGAGCGATAACAATTGTCAGACTCCCATCGTGAACCTCAACACGAAGTAAACACGTGTTTCGAGCGATAACATTGCATTGAAGTCAGACTCCCATCGTGGACCCCCAAGACGACGTAAACACGTGTTTGTTCCGGTATAACTCTGGAGACTCTGACTTCATATATATATATAATGACGTTATTAACCCCGGCCGTGCCGTTTGAGCTGATTTTGATGAATGGGAGTGGAGAACGGGTGCTCTGAGCTTTTCTAAACTGCGACTACGGCGGTGTCGGTGGGATTTTACACTTACATACGAAATTTGAGCTCGATCGGATCAGTCGTTTTGGATTCTATGAAGTACACACATATATATATACGAAGTCTCAAAATATATAGTACTAGCAGGGTAGCCCGCCACCGGCGGCTTGTCCGAAACATTGTTTATATTTTTTTTTTATTTTTAGCTCCACGCGTTTCAATAAGAAAAAATTGTACCCGGTAGCTCCACCCGTTTCCGAGATCTGGTCTGCGCATGCGCGAAGCTGGCTTCGCACGGGCTCGGCGACCCGATCAAATTTGTACCCGGCCCAAGATACATTCACATAGCAAATTTCAAGTCGATAGCTCCACCCGTTTCCGATATCTCGTCTGCGCATGCGCTGCACGGGCGTCGCATGGGCTCGCCGACCCGATAAAATTTGTACCCGGCGCAAGATACATTCACATTGCAATTTTCAAGTCGATAGCTCCACCCGTTTCCGAGATCTGCCTTTTTAATCGAGATAAATGCATTTCGTACTCGTCCTAATGTACTATTTCGAGCGATAACAATTGTCAGACTCCCATCGTGAACCTCAACACGAAGTAAACACGTGTTTCGAGCGATAACATTGCATTGAAGTCAGACTCCCATCGTGGACCCCCAAGACGACGTAAACACGTGTTTGTTCCCGTATAACTCTGGAGACTCTGACTTCATATATATATATAATGACGTTATTAACCCCGGCCGTGCCGTTTGAGCTGATTTTAATGACTGGGAGTGGAGTACGGGTGCTCGGAGCTTCTGGAAAACGCGTGGACGACATCGTACGTGGGTTTTACCTCTAGATGGGAAGTTTGAGCTCAATCTGTCCAGCCGTTGTACTATTTCGAGCGATAACAATTGTCAGACTCCCATCGTGAACCTCAACACGAAGTAAACACGTGTTTCGAGCGATAACATTGCATTGAAGTCAGACTCCCATCGTGGACCCCCAAGACGACGTAAACACGTGTTTGTTCCGGTATAACTCTGGAGACTCTGACTTCATATATATATATAATGACGTTATTAACCCCGGCCGTGCCGTTTGAGCAGATTTTGATGAATGGGAGTGGAGAACGGGTGCTCTGAGCTTTTCTAAACTGCGACTACGGCGGTGTCGGTGGGATTTTACACTTACATACGAAATTTGAGCTCGATCGGATCAGTCGTTTTGGATTCTATGAAGTACACACATATATATATACGAAGTCTCAAAATATATAGTATAGATAGATAGACTAGCAGGTTAGCCCGCCAATGGCGGCGTTGGTCCGAAACATGACATTTTTTTGGCTTTTGAATGAGTTAATTGTGCCTTTTTAATCAAGAGAAATTATGGTACCCGTCCCTAAAAGAGGTATGATATAAGGTACAAACTGACCCGATGAAAATTTCCCCCGTTCTTAGGAACGACAGACATAAGAATCACACAACACGCATTTTTTAATGAGTTAATTTTGTCTTTTTAATCAAGAGGAATTATGATACCCGTCCCTAAAAGAGGTATGCCAACGATGTCGTTGTTGTTGGCATTCGCGGCTTGGGGGCAACACGCATTTTTTAATGAGTTAATTCTGTCTTTTTAATCAAGAGGAATTATGATACCCGTCCCTAAAAGAGGTATGCCAACGATGTTGTTGGCATTCACGACTTGGTGGCCACCCGAAAATTCTCGCCCGAAGATTCTCACATTGCCGTAAAGAGAAAATTAGCATTGTGTGGATTTAGTAAATATTTTTTCGACAACAATGTCGTTGTTGTTGGCATTCGCGGCTTGGTAGTGACCCCCACCTTTACGAGATGGTCATTCACGGTTTGGGACAACACGCATTTTTTAATGAGTTAATTCTGTCTTTTTAATCGATGTCGTTGTTGTTGGCATTCACGGCTTGGTGGCCACCCGAAAATTCTTGCCCGAAGATTCTCATATTGCCGTAAAGAGAAAGTTAGCATTTAGTAATTTGAACTAATTATTTTCTCGCCAACAATGTCGTTGTTGTTGGTATTCACGGCTTGGGAGTGACCCCCCACCTTTACGAGGTGGTCAAAGGAGAAGGCAGTGGAAGTCCCGTCAGATTCAGGGACGTATCGCACTGCCTCGAATTTACTAAATTTTAGCAGCCATATAAGGTGCGTGAGTTAGCAGGAATCGAGGGGTGTAAGTTTAGAGCTTGTTTATATGAATGTATTGAAAATAGACTAAGATGTTCAGCCGTAACAAGAAATGTATATATGAGAAAATTTAAATTCTATATTTTGGGAGGTATTAGCAAGTTTTGGCTCAACGGGTTTAGCAGTTTGAAGTGAATATGGATATAAAAATATACATATACAGATAAAAAAAAATGTAGAGTTACTCCTCTTGGATCGCGAGCGAATATCAACCCCATTAACCCCCGCCTTGTTTGCGGTGATTTTATTGATTGGGAGTGGAGAATGGGTGATCAGAGCTTGTCCAAAATGCGACGTCGGCGATCCCCATGGCTTTTTACCCTTATATACGAAATTTGAGCTCAATCCGTCCAGGCGTTTTCGATTCCATGACGTACCCACATATATACACACACACATATATATATACGGAAGTCTCAAAATATATATATAGATTATTCAGTCTGGAGTAAACTACATACCCAGTATCAGTATGCATCTGAGTGTATGTTTACACAGACTGGGCATTATTATGCACCCGCACGGAGTTCTGCAGGTATATAGTCGATGTCTCCGTCAGTCCTATAGTCCGTCTGTCCATACAAAAATGTTGCAGTATAACTCAAGCATCAGTTATCGGATTCTGATGTCCTTTGGTACGGTGATATAGACCAACATGGGAGAACAGACATCCACATATTGCGGGTTTCGTCCATGCATATATACCTACCATAGTTATGACCCTTATTGGACTTAGAAAACATCATACAATGAACGTTTTCGTCAGTTTCCATATGTTTATGCATATATTTGCTTCAAATTAACTATGAGCTACATAAACAACAATATATTAAATATCTGCGACACTCAATTATTAAAAATAGATGTCATATTGTATAAACATCACCACGCCATGGGAAAATTTCGACATTGATGAATGTTCTGTGCCTATTTGTGAATACAAAAACTAAATTAATGTCATGTCTCGATCGTTATAGACAGCTTAATAATTTTACTAATCATTACCTACCTCTCGCTCGCCATGGTGTTCAGTTGTGCTGACATACAATAAATTGCAAACCAACGCCGTTGTAACTCGATCACCGCCGTTGGACATCGATACGCGCCGACGTAATTGGTCCCCGCCGTTACTTTATTACATAGTGTGATTAATGTATTTAATTACTAGCATCTGAGTACTATTTATAGTATACATTGCTATCTGATAAATTACTACTGCTATCAAAAAGGTTAACGATGGTGTGTGTCTTTCCCAAATGTTCTGTTTACATGTATATTTGGGAGTTAGGGATAATAACAGGCAACATGTCCTTCTACACCAAGAAATAGTGTTTTTCTCCAATTATTTTTTATGAACCAGGACAGAAAATGTGGCTATTTCTAGAACATTACAGCATTCTATTATAAATCTATATTTTAATAACAGTTAGATAATAACAGGTAACATGTCCTTGGACCAAGAAATAATGTTTTTACAGAATTCAGTATAAAATTTCACCAAAAATCATAAATGTTATCCTAGTCACATTTCAACAAGAAATGAGCAGAACTGCACAATGTAAGTGATGCATACCATTACTTGTGACTACATTAACCCAATGGAATCAAAATTGTCACTTTGGTTAAAAATGGCTGTCAAAATGGCGGCCAAAATATGGAAAATGGTAAATATGGTCCCAGAGTGCCATACAGTCGCTTGTAAAAAGTTGTGGTTGATGTATGACATTACATATTATGTCATAAATACATTGAATACTAACATTTATGATGCATCTTGGTTAAGTGTTACGATTACATCACCAAAATATTGGAACTTTCTCTCAAAATTATAACTTATCAGGCTTGGATTATTTGGAACTATCTTTGGTATTTATTGATTTGATCCGTCTTAAATGAATCACATTAAGGTGCTTTTAGAAAAATACTCAAGATGGCTTGCTAAATGTCCACAAAATTTGATAGAAAAGTTGATATTTTCACATATATCCCGAACATTATTCTCTACTCTTCTGTAAAGGTAACAAATTGTGATTCACTTTGTTACTAAACATTCTACTTAATCAACTGGCAAATAAATGTTCTATTCTAGTTATCCCTGTACCTTATGGTGCATGACAATTCCATTTTAAATGATGCAGAATGTAATTTTGCCGAAACTTCTTATCGGATTCTGGCCATGTTTTGAACGGAAATGAGCAGAAATCTGAAAATGAACTGATAGGGGCATAATTATATGCATACTCTGGCCCAATAACATGTGACAATTTTTGTTCCATTGAGTTGAAATATTCATAAGCAATGGTATGTCTCACTTACTGTGCACAGTTCTGTCAATTTCTTCTTAAAATGTGACTAGAATCCTAACGGTGAATCTTGGTGAAATTTCATACCAAATTCTGTAAAAATCGATTTACTGAGGGGCCGGAAGGGACTGGGATCCCACGAATGGCATATTTCATTGCATTAATTATCAGTTAACATGAAAAATACAAAATAAAGTCACATTTCCGAACTAGTTACATACAGCAGAAACTGATATATCAGCTGCCATTTTGACGGTCATCTTGGACGGGGAGTTCCAATTTTACCATAAACATGTGGCATTATATCTAGCAGAGTCATACTTACTGTATATGTCTAATTTTAAAGCGCATATTTCATGGTAAGCTAATTGCGACATTAATAAATTATATAATCACAAAACGCTCTTTAAATTCGGAAAATTAAAGTGAAATTTCAGACTGGCTCCATATCTAATATCAATAGGTTAGTTAATGTGTACACATGGGCAACCTTTACGGGGCAAAATGAACCCGGTCGTCAACGAGATGACGAGTTTACGTTTAGTAAGTGTCTCGCTACCATTAGCCATCGGTATATAGTTTGATGCGATCCCTGGGTGTGACCAGGCTCTCCCTGATTCATTTAGCCAATTTCGGCGGTGGATGACACAGCAAGTAAATTTTCACAATATATTCTTAGTGTGTATCCTACTACCATAAGGCATCACAGTATACGGTCTGTGGGTCCATGGAGCCGCCCGGGCTCTCCAGTACTCTCTTCTCGCCCATATCGTCATTAAAGGGGTTAATGAACCAGGTCTTGAACGAGACGGTGAGTCAATCTTCACCGTTTACGTTTAATATGTGTGTGGTTACAATTATTCATCAATATATATAGTGTGATCGAGTTTCTGCGTCTGGCCGGACTCTCTCGGGTTCTTTTTAGCCAATATCGGCATTTAAACGGTTAATAAAACCGGCGGTGGATGACAAATAAAGTAATCGTTTACAACCTATGCTTTGTCTGTATCGTACTACCACTACGACGAGGCATCATATTGTAGTGTCTGCGGTCCCATTTGGGCCGCCCGGGCTTGCCCTGGCTTACACTGGCTCGCATGTGCTCTTCTGGCCCATATCGTCATTTAATGGGTTAATTAACATGGCCGTGGAAGAGACGGCGAGTCAATCTTCGACGTTTACGTTTAATAGGTGTATGGATACAGTTAGTCATCGATATATAGTGTGATCGGGTCTCTGGGTCTGCCCGGGCTCTCCCGGGTTCTTTTAGTCAATATCGGCATTTAAGGATTTAATAAACCCGCCGGCGAATGACACATCAAGTCAATTTCCAATACCTATGTACTTATTGTATCCTACTACCATAAGCCACCATATTATACTGCCCATGGGCTCAATGGGCTGCCCGGGCGTGTCAGGGCTTTCCCGGGCAGTAATTAGTCACACCGCTTCCATATATGAAGAGGGAATTGGCAAGTGTTTTTGATTCAAAATTTTAACCCAACTCTTGACAGTAAGTTTTATCCCATGTAGTTTATATATTTATGTATTACACGTGTTTCTATAATTTATCTTTAGTTAGTTTGTTTATCTTATATAAACTTATAGGGCCCCACGATCAGTTTCCTTAACGTGTTATTATACTAAAACATGGGGTGATGTTCATTGGCTTGTGGGTGTACAGTACAGATGGAAATTTGTAATAATTAGTTGTTTCAAGTGAATATGTCATATGCTGTATCTGCCCATTGATAACAATGTGGTAGAGCACAGGGGTGGGTCTTAAGTTAACCATCAGCCGCTATATCACAAACATTTGTAGGGCTCTGAGTCTAAACATCAAGCAGGGTCTATGGAAACTGAGCATACCTTTAAAAGTCTTCATTATGCATTTATTTGATACTCATGCAATACCGAACGGATCACAATCCAACAGCACATCACAGGACACATGGACATCACACACATCTATATAGATAGCTTGACTTCCAACAACATCAAACAGCACACATCAGACATCAATCGAGAGATGACGAGATAGAGACGAATATGACCCATACTGGGAAAGCATAGGTCATGATGTCATTACGTAGTATTCATTTTATAACTTTATCAACTGATTTCTTCAAGGCATTTGAAGAAATATTTTGAACTTGACAGTACTGGAGAGCGATGTTTACCGTGCCGTGGTTGAGACTCGAATCACGAACCGCGCGAAATTCCTCACCTGTGATTGGCTGGCTGTCGTTAGTGTCTGACTGTTTGGTCTCAGATTGGGCGCTAACATAGACAGAGAATAGACTAAGCGGGTTAGAGATTGGGCTAAGTTAAGAATATGAAATAGCGAAATGCAGAACAGGAATGCGACTGGGAACGAGATATGTATAGAACGGAATAGCGCGAAATGAAATGATACAATGCAGCTATAAAATGTATATTATTGAGTTGGGTTGAATGAATGCTTTGCTTTATTCTCAGCCATTTTTACATGGGACATGAGACAATTATTTACACTATTTACACATAGAACGATAATTAGCGGTTCACAGAAACATTACAAAACAAATGTTACATATTCAATATTAAACTGTAACATCGTACAGATACATGTAATTCAGTTGACTAAACAAACATGTAACAATAACTAACATATACACCTAACATATTCAATATATGCAAACGAGTACAGCTAAAAATACAATACAGCCTTCAAAAGTGTGCCCTAATTATAGGAAATGTTTCAAACCTAGTTTAATAAAAATTGCCAAATTGTTCAATATCTCAGGACTGGTTGAGCTAAGAATTTCGAATAAAAGTTCTCTCGACGGTGCGTCATTACACGACTTCGGAATAAATTTCTCGCGCAAATCTTTGAGTTGCGGACACATTAATATAAAATGAAATTCATCACATATCAGTGCGTTGCAAAGCGAGCAAGAGCTGTCTTTGTTATTAGTTTTATGTTTGATTTTCCGTTTTCTCCACCTACCGGTCTCAATACCCAATTTATGATTGGATGTTCGTATTTTCTGAACGTGGATCATAATGTCAAATGGCATGTTAGTATAGTGCCAACTCAATGAGGGTTGTGATTTCAGATGTTTTTAAAACTCCCCTCTTTCCGAGGAACCAGCATCGTTACGCCACTGGATTCTAAACTCTTCAATTAGTGTTGCATTAAAACTTCTAAAGGAGCTGCATGATAGAGGAGTTTGGTTATCCCAGTTATCATTAAGATTCGCAGATTGGATAACTCCTGAAATATAATCAATATATCTCACGTGTTTATTTTTGTGCATTTCTAACAGTAAGTTATAGAGTACTGATGTGATACCATTATCTTTCTTGACAATTCGACACCAGTATGAGATGAGTTCCATACCTGAGGATACTGTTTTTGTATCTAAAATAGCACTGTCACAACAATACCCCTTATCCCATCCAAATTTACTGCATTGCCATCCTCACCTTTGTTTGTTAACACAGATCCTCCCCATTATTGCACTCTGGTATCCCAACCCAGGTGTACATTGGTGTTATTCAACCAGGTGTTCATTTGTGTTTCCTACCCTTGTGAAGATAGATGGACACCCGTGTTTTGGCCCCAAAAAAATCTGGGTGGATTTACCAGGATGGATTTTTATATGGGACATGTATCAGGTGAAGGCCATTCTTCAGTTACCATGTATGTAAATGTACTGCACGTTTCTTATAGTATTTACCCCTCCCCTTGTGGGCTACTATCCCCGACAGTGCGATACAGGGTGCCGGAAGCTACCAGATCAAAAACTGCAGCATTCCCCATTTGGAGGGTGGATAACACTCCTCGAAATTCGGGTGGGGCTGTAGACCCCCCCTGACCCCCTCTCATCGTACAAACCATGCGTAACTCCCCGACGTATCACTTTTTTTTACTTTATATAAACCAATCCATCATTTTATTCTTTAAATATGTCCAACTTGTCACCGTTATCGTTTGAAAATCAGAAAAATGAAATTAACAACTTATGGAGAGATGTGAAATTTAAATTTTTCATAAAGGAGTCACTGAACTAAATGGTTTCCCATAGACGACAGTGTTAACGTTTCAGCCAAATTCACCGAATTGAAGCCTGAAGACCACTCCGGTGATGTTTACCCAGCTAGATTGACACCGGGTGATCATGCAAATGCAAAAAACCCATAGGTCATTTGTTTACTTTTAGAATAAACCCCCAAGTGTACGACATGGCTATACCGCAGCAAAATTTTACCTGGAAAATACCCAGATCTACAGTAGCTAGTTAAATAATTGTCTCACTCACAAACATCCATTCCCCCTTTAATTCACCAGTTTAAATGATTTAGATATGATGTACAAATAAAATAATCAAGATTTCATCCTTTAATAACGTATCACATGTATTAGATGAAGGCCATTTTTAGTTGCCTTCACCTGTAGCTTTCCACGGTCAGGCACGTACCGACATGGGGTGTGGGGTGTCTCACCCCCCAATGAGGACCATAATTTTCAATAGTTGGGAAATTTCATTCATGACTCATTGTTGAAAATTAAAAGTAACAAGTAAGTCGAATGATCTAAGTGTTTCAATCAGAGTTCGCGACTTTCCGACTCCGAATTTCTGCCGGTTGTTTATTTTCCGACTCGGAATTCCAATTATAAATACTAAATACATTTAGCGTATTGATTCCTGGCAGATATGTCCACCTTACACAATTTCCAACTGCACCACCTTGAACTGACCAAAACTTTGGGTAATGACAATTTGCACCCATCTTGGGCTCTGATTATTTTCCAACTGGTATCTCATACAGTTGGTGTGAAATTTCCGACTAATGAATAAAGGTATGAAATTTTCAACTGTTGAACACTTTGGCCAAAGTTGTTGGGGTAAGACACCACCCGCCGCAAAACCATCCCTGTCCCTGACCTCTATAGGTTGGCTTTTTGTAATTACTACTCAAAATGAGTGTCATTACTAGTAATGTCATTTACTATCAGTAACGATTTCGTGTTTTTGCTCCAATCGAAGTGTTGTAACATTTTCGCCAATGAAACACGCGGAATTTGAAATATATTCACAGCAATTCATATATCATTATCCATGATCTTTGCATTTGTTACAAGAATCTAGATATACAAACAGCGTACAGCATGATTTACATACACCAATTGTTAGCTCCTAGTATTCGGGTCTAGAAATACTTCGTTCAACTCCGGCAAACATCGATATATTCAAATAAAAAGTAATCCGTCGGCAATATGGTGATTGTGTATAGACGAGTCTGAGATCGGTAAGCCGATTCGACAAGGGTGACGATTGCCTATCCTGCTGCACGGAAGCACCTTGACAATCGTTGAGTTTGAAATGTCAAAAGTAAACGCCACCTGCTGGGCAAAAAGACTACAGCCACAGTCAAAACACAGTGAAGCAACACAGTGCAGTGAACTAGCTAGGTTAACACTCACAAACAATGCTCTTACCCTTGAGTTAAATGCCATCAGCAACTAAGATCCCACTGCTGCCACCCAATGTATAAGCACGGCCATACAATGTATGTACAGGAATCATTCTCCATTTTTATTATGTTTTTTTTATTGTTTTTAAACAATTCCTGCATATATTTTAATAGCTGTGTGCTAGAATTCATTTAGTATAGCAAGGGTTAAACAGCTTCTGTCACTTTTTAATTTGACTTATTTTTCGGTAGTATTTTGCTTTTTAATTAAACCTTCCCACCATCAAACCTACGAAACCATATTGATACACCATTGTTCATGTGTGTAATATATGTCTGTCTCTATATCTAAGTTATATATGAGTGCTAACACATGTGTGTAATGGTTTATGTATTAGAGTGCACCTACACATGTATGTAGGTCAAGGTCAGGTCGGGGTAACGATTTGACCCGTCCAAAAGACTCCCCGGACAAAAGTTTTCCCGGCCATAGCTAACAGACAGACAGACAGAAGTCCCAAATTATATATTAGATATAAATTTATTTTTGGGGGCAGGGATGCTGATAATATGAAATAGGGTTCCCCCTTCTTTCAAGTCAATAAGTACACCATATGAGGGAAGGAAACTCCCCTCTCATTAACTCCTAATTACATTTTTATGGCCATGGAAATGGTATTATATCTGTGCAGGAAATGTCCCTTTAATAAAATATACAAAAGCTCTGGGAGTAAGGCAACAATTATTGGGACACCAGGGCAGAGATGCTGATATGCGTATGGAAATATGTTTTTTCTTCAATTTTCGAGTCTGTATTGGACTACTACTATGAGATGGACTCAATCATTCATAATTGGAGGTGAGTAAGGGGGTGTCAAACGCTTAAGTGCAAATGATTAGCGCTTAAGCACAAATCATTTGCGCTTAATCGCAAATAAATTGTTAGATGCATGTTTGCACTTAAGCGCAAATCATTTACGCTTAAGCGCAAATATTTGCTCTTAAGTTTAAGCGCAAATCAATAATAAATGTGAAAAGGGCCTCCCATATGTATGTTCTTGTGTTTTCAGTGTATGGTATTAGGCTTCAGACAAAAAAATCTCTCTGTATTTTGAAGGGCTGGAGACCTTCTGCACCATAACCCATTAGAATGTGTGATTGTTGTAATCAAATGCATGTGTTAATGTGATATGTGTTACGCCTGCATTGAATTTGTTTTTTCGGAGCTGATCTTAATGCTCATGGGGAATTGATGGTATTTCCACATCAGCTGGTGCATGTTGATGCTCATCCTTATGGGAGGCCCTTTTCACATAAATTAATTATGTGCGCTTAAGCACAAATATTTGTGCTTAAGCGTGAATGATTTGCTCTTAAGCTCAAACCATTTATGCTTAAGTGCAAACGACAGAGGTTATTTGCACTTAAGCACAAATATTTACACTTAAGCGGAAATATTTGCGCTTAATCGCACATAAGGAATAAATGTGAAAACGGCCTCCCATACATCCTCCGATGTTATGTGAGGGCATATATGCCAAACATTGACTGTTTTTGTTTAATTGGACAGAGTTCACCTCTAATGTGTCCTGTCATTATTTTATTTGGGATTTGGAAAGGGGCGTGGACCATGACCTGGGACTTTTGTTTATTTGTTTTTGAATGAAGTTCATCTCACAATTTATGCGAGTGCACCTATCATCCTTATACAAAAATTTCCTCTCTGCATTTTCAAGGGCTTGAGACCTTCAATTAATTATATTACTAGTAATAGATTAATTGGCTGCATTATAAATTTTTGTTCTATTAATATTTCCTCTTCGCATGCTGGTGAGCTGATACACCATTATAATAGGGTGTAATATACGATATGCGAGGTCGGTCTACTATACACCATTACAATATATGATAAGTCTGTCGGTCTACTGCATACCATTATAATATACAATATGTGGGTCGGTCTAATGCACACCATTATAATATATATTACAAATTATAGAAGACTGACATGCATATCGTATATTATAGTGATGTATAGTAGACCGACACAAGTATTGTATATTATTATGGTGTATAGTAGACTGACACCGTACCACTATAATCAAAGTAACTGACTTGAAAAATGGGGTGCTTAACTTGGTAATGACGACGGTATTACCGGTAGTATACAGTATCAACAGCGGTATCGAAACAGCCACAGTAGTGGAGTTATGGTACCGTTCGCTTATGAAACCGCGGTCTATTAGCGGATCGTCACACCCGCAAATAGTTAAAGAAACCAATATGTCCATGCGGATCTTGTTAAAGATATGGTAAGTGTTGCCGGTGGGTTTTGCTGTTCAGATAGTCACATCCATTAAAACCGCCATAAACAGAAATAATATATTATTGACAAATTTTGTTCTTATACCAATCATAAATATCGAGTAAATTGCGGCATGTTATTATTGTCATGTTAGTAATTAATCTGTCTTATGTGAACAAACGCCATGTTACATAAACAAACAGTATGTAAAGAGTATGCGATAAGCAAAACTCAACACCGAGGAGACCCCCTCCCCCCACTAATTTAACTTTTGTTAGAAACGCCACCAAGTTGTTTACAACATACCGGTATACATATAGCTATCGCTAATCTTCACGTCTAAAGATTTCAGTGTTTAATGGGTCACCATGAATCACTCTTCTAAATGAACGCCACGATGTTGAGTGTTTTGCATATCGGTCACTATTTACGAGCTATATATAAACAAACGCTTGGCTCACAGAAAGTGTTTTGTGGATAATAACACATTCATATGATCATATATCCTATACTATTAGTATATTTTTGGGGTAATTTTCGTAATTTGGTAACTGTTATTTCTAAATTATAACCTACATGTACATGTATAACGAAGGGCATCCATGCCTTCCAGTTCCACAGATATATAAGGAGAATCACTGCATTTTATTTTCATGCCTGCGAATCCGTATTGCATGCATCGTGGTGCAACAGTGGTACATGCCATGTTGAAGCGGTAACCTTAGCATGGTGTTTGATGTCACCGCGGTATAATACTGCAGTATTACCGGGGTGACACCACGTACGTTAGAGGTTGTCAACTACTTTAAGTATAGCCGGGCATCATATATCATTATATAGTGCATAATATACCGACACACGTATCGTATATTATAATGGTGTAGACTATAATATACCGGGTGACGATTGCCTGTGCTTCAGCACTGTAGCATTGCATCAGCTGATTGGTTGAGCCATGTGAGGATGCGGCCTGAAAACAGGCTTCAGTGAAATGATTATGACTTCCCCCTGGTCGCAGGCCAGAATCTTGCGCTACCCCTCAGGATTGATAATGAGTAAGTGTTGAGCAAAATAATATTAATCAGTAAATTAATTAAAATAAGCGAACAATTCACAATTTTCTTCAGAAAATTTACATTTTAATATTTCGCGACATAATTATCACTAATAAAAACATAGTTATTACATTGTGGATTTACCCGGTGTCTGCAGATATGTTACCATTCAACTGAATATTGTTGAGCATATTTCAAGTAATATAAATGAATTTTGTTTTCTTCACACGAAAAGATTTTAACCTGCCTCATTGTGATCAACAATTGTTGTGCACACTGATTGAACGTTTATTATCACCGGATATCGGTCAAATTATGCTCTGACCATGCTAGAATCTAGCTAGAAATTGGACAAACAATAATTTTTGGTTGTTGACAAATGTAACATGGGGAATCTCCATAGACAGCGGTTAAATTGCGATAAAAACTAAAATAATGCGAAATGAAAGTCGTCATTCGCTAGCCTGGTGCAGAATAATAAACAAGTCATTTTCTATAAGATATGTTGTTTTCATTCGGTTGATTAGTCTCGTAATTAACGAATCAATGACAATCAAAACATTCCACTGCAGACGAATTTCAGTTACGGAATATGCCGAAAATTTATAATTGTCAACAATTACTCACCTTTCACATATAAAATGCGAAAGAAAACTAGAGTCATTAAAGATCCACAATATAAATACTCATATACGTAATGAAAACATGAATTATTGACATACGGATGAGATTTAAGGGTATCCTAAACGTGACAGAGTTGAAATTTCTTCCAATATGGCCGAAAATTTATAAAACAATGAGCTCGAATTCACTATAAGGTTTGCAAAATGGCCAAAATGAACCAATACAATATTATAAGTATAAAACATAGATCATTTTGAAATGTAAAATGTTGTCCCATCTCACAGGAATCTATGTAAAAAAAATTATGAAACAATTGTTGTATTAAATTTTACACTTTCTTACAGTACTCATATCTGTAAAATTACTGCATGTTTTTACTATAATAGTTTACCGATAGATGCTTTGATATTCCAATATATTGAGAGGGACCTTGCTTTTTCATTATAATGTTTCTTGTGTCAGACATTCACCGTGTAAAATGTGGTCGTGTCCGCTCGATATGCGAAATCCACAACAACACTAGAACAATAGGGAACTTCAATTTGTAGTTAACAGATAATAAAATCTGAGAATATATAGTCACCACTAATTAGCCTACTTAAGTACTTTATGACCAAAACTAACCTTAGAATATCGCTGATTTAAATGACAATTTCCTAGAAAAAAAATATTTGAAGGCAAACTTTGACAAAATGGATTGTAAACATCACGTGACTAAAAACTTGGAATACCCTCCGAACGAAATTTCTCACAAGTATGAAATAATTCACTCTTTAAATAATTTTTGTTGTTAAACATGGCAAAACACCGGACTATGCATTAGATTAACATCCAAAAACACGGTATTCATATATAAACAGAATTTATTAAATAATGTGTATATCTATCAAGTATTATTTTGTTAGAGGGTACGGATTCCCGGTCTTTCCCAGATCTATTTTTAGTGTTGCACGAGTTTCCCTCTTTGCAGATGCAAACTATTCTTATTAAAAGCAATCAAAACAAGGTTACACGCATCATACACAGCGGACATAATCCACAACAAATGTAATTCATGCAGGTATAGATAACTGCGCAATCGGTCATCCAAGTTATTTTTTAGGGCTGTTGTATTGTTTGATCAACTTTCTCAGAAAAACAAAAACATGTCGAAATCTCGTTTTGGTTTCGTTTTAATGGCTGACTAAATGAGTTCAAAATATTTTTTAAAACAATATTAGGGGTAATTAAACTAGAATTGTAGCAAATTACAATATATGTTAGCTTCTTGATGTTGTTTTTCAACTGTCTGGGGTAATTTCTGTTAGAAAATCTCTGAAGTATGAATGTATGCCAGGCCATTTGTGTCAAAATGCACCAGTATCACAAAATATGATGCATCTGAATTTCGTAGGGAATGTTGGAAATATAGCTTACAGTGTATTTTTTTGTTTAAATATGTTATACAGTATGAATTGTGCATGAGGTATTGTTGAAATAGGGGCAACATAGACAGCCTTATACACCCTTATGATCCAGCTCACATCATTGCCAACTTGGCTTCCCATACCAAAATATAGTCCCAAAAAGCAAATGGCCACATATTTGTGTTCAACTGATGGAGGGTGCCTTCAACTCACTGGATTTGTAACTAAAATAGTGAGTTATTTTATAAAATGATGGTCCCTCTTCTCATCATGGAATCCTAATCTATAGGATGCCACAATAATTATAACTGTTTGCTTTATTAGTTTTGACTTCTGGTGATTGGCATAATTTCGCTCACTTTCCAGTTAATTTTCCCAGTCAAATATATCTTTTAAAAATATGGATGTGATGCCAAAAAAAATTTCAATCATATTCCTATGTCCTTGTGAAATTTCATGTAAATTGGAAACATAGTCTTGCAATGGCTGGCATTTATCGGAGAGACGGGTATAAAAACTCATTCTGCGATCTTTGTCACGTTTAGGATACCTTTAACGATCAAATGCAAAAGGTATTTCCCCACTTCAGTTGCACGGAAAACCCCCCTCAAATTCAAGCTGCCTGTGATTCTAAAAATAGAGTAATGTTGCGTTGGGGATGCCGATAAAGGCAGATCGCTGATTGGTCGGAACTTTTGACAAAGATTTGACAAATTTTTTGACAATCCGGACAGCCGGTTGGTCGATGCCACATACAAGACCGCGGAGAAGCGAGCACGGCGTTATTGTTTGAAAGAGTAATCGTGTTTTACTAGAGTTGTTAGATTTGCAATGGGATAACCGAGTTTTGTGTTTTGTCGAGTCGATGTTATAGTATGGGTCAGACCTTATGTTTGAATTATGTCGGAGATAGACGCACTTTCGACACTAGAATTAGCGCAACAGGAGAATAAACTGTTCAGTTCACCAGCTGCCATAATACATGTATAACTTACGTGGTAAATTGTCCAGAGGGACATTCTGTTATTGGACGATAAAGCACTATCAACTTTCGGCTTCGTGACCTTTTCCTGACAGATAAATATGAACATATTATATTTTGTAGATATAAAAGCTATTATATTGTATCTAAAAATGTAACGTGTTCATATTATCATCTGGCTGAAGAATGTCATGAGGCTGAAAATTTACAACACAAAGTATGAAAGCGTCTATCTCGCATATTATAAGTGTAAAATGCACAATCTATGGCCTTTGATTGCGGCTGTGTTGTGGTGTTGTATTGATAGATTGAATTTGAGCAAATACATAATTTGTTCTGCGAATCATGTTTATCGTATACATAACGAAACGAATGATAACAATTTGTTTATATTTATTTTTGCAAATTCTTGTTACAGGTTCTCTGGATACAGATACATGCGTGTATCATTACGTAGCTCTTGCATTCGCAATACTGGCCTTCTGCTTTGCCATCGGCTTCGTCATATATGTGGCGAAAAAAGGAATAGGTTAGTTTTATAATATCAACATATTATATTAAAATACAGCCCCTACAGGAATGTATTGTTGGCTACATTATAATAATATCTTGGATCTTGCAAAATAACATTCAGTCAGTCGTCCAGTTTTTTTCAATAACCAGTTTCGATATGCATGCACCCGGTAGTCGGATTAGGCAACATAAGCCCAACTGCTCAACCAAAATATACCATGGGTTACACGCAACTACATAATTTTCCATGTGTTACAGTATTATTGTTAATCCTCGTCAACGATACATTGTGAAAATAAGCTCAACTTGAGATATATATTGTGGCGAGTTGATCTCTGCGTAGGACATAATTTGCCACAAAAAAAAAAAGAGAAACAAAAAAGGGGTTTCTCCACGAGTTTGTTTACCCACATAAGATCGAATCTGACCGAGAATCACTAATCACTAACAAATAATAAGGAACCATACGCAGAACCAAAGGTCATGACTCAGAAACAATCGGACACACCTGGTTTTAATCAAAATATTGTCATAAAAATCCATATACCCACTATGGATGGAATCGGTTGACGTCTGTTCAAGTTATCACGCTAAAAGACATAGATATTCATAACTTTGCAAACAATAGACTGAGGGTCGTAAATCAGGTTAAAAAAAGGATCTAAACAAGAATTATTTCTTATAATTAAATCCTAGTATTGGTCAAACGTATCTATATTTAACCAATATGTTTCCATAAAATGTATGCAATCCATTCTATTAACAATTATGTTTTGAGAACATCAGATTCCAACAACACCAATATTTTTTTAAATGCCGCTTCGGTAATCAGAATCCATTAATTGCCCAAAAATAATGCTAACCACAGTCAACTATAGTATAAAATTGCCCAAAAACCTGTCATTTATCAACGTTTTGTTCAACGAAATTTTACCGGTTTGTCAAACATATCACACAAACAAGTCACTGGATTTTAGAGTTATCGATCTTCATTCACTATCTGATCAGATAAGTTCTTCTCGTCGACAGTTTAGTGGGCCACCTAAAATTAAAATAATAGATTTCAAACATCGATAGCTGATCACCCCTAGCTTTGGTGGGTAGATTCCTCGACTAGAATCAAATATGTTTTACCCACGAAGCCAAAGAAATAGTAATTTAGGAGCATCAGATCGGATTGAGTACATATACCTTTAAATTATAAGATGATATTTCAAGTAAGGAATAATTTGAGTGATCGACAAGATGCTAATTTATATGTCATATTTTCAGGAGAATTGATTACGGACAACATACTGGATCATGTTTTGATTATCGTGCTATGCGTCCTGGATGTTCTTTGTGCGATTATTGGTATCATAATGGCTTCTCTTGCACTTTCAGGTTTGTACAGATATATAGAGATATATTTACACTCACACATGCATTCGTATTGTGGAACATGAATGCAGGACGTTGGTTGGTCGAAATTGCGTCATATGACGTCGCGCGCTGACCACAACTTGCATCTATTTTTGTGTAGACGCAACTTGCACCGAGGCACGATCATAGCGTTGGAAATGGGCGCTTAATACTCTTTTGATCTGCCAGTTGACTCGATTAAGTGTAAATATATGTAATGGACGTTGACTGTGTTGCGTTCCATTGAGTATGGATGCAAGTTGTTCTGACATTTTAAGTGTGGAACGCTTTCGCGTTCCACACAAAATGTCAGACCAAGTTACATCCATACTCTATGGAACGCACGCAAAACAACATCCATTTCTTAAATATATTATTTAATAGTCATTCTACATATATGCGTTCTGGATGTTCTGTGTGCGGTTTTGCGGTTATTGGTATCAATGGCTTATGCAGAACTTTCATGTTTGTATTATATATACTGTATTACAGTATTACCACAATAACACTTGTAATTGTTGACATAAAAGCTATTGGTAGAAAAATCGGGCGTACTTTTTAAACTAGCAACCACAGACTAATCGATCGATAATTCAGATATCGATTATTGGATTAACTTACTCTGCTAATTATACGTGGTGCGATACCCACATTGTAGACATATCTGAGATAAAACCAAACTTGAATGATATTCTTGGACGTGAATAATGATAATCCAAACTTGGAAGTGAAAACTGCAGTACGAACAAATATATAAGGATTAACTGTCATGTGGACTGTTTTTATGGAGATGTAACCGTGAGGTAAGTGGACATAACTTGTGTAAAACCCCGAAGGGTTTTACATACAATTTATGACCACTTACCTCACGGTTACATCTCCATAAAAATAGTCCACATGGCAGTTAATCCTTATATTTATATACATTTAGCCACGTTTGTAAATGTATTTAAATCGAAAAGTGTATCGTGACAAAAACAGCCCAAAATATACCCAATAGCACCCTTGGCAAAAGTTAATAGGAACAATTTCTCTTCATATTGAAACCCGATGATGTATTAAGTCAATCCTGCGCAAGTCCAAATGCGCCCAAAACATTACGCGTTCGTCTTTCCAAACCCAATGACGTATCGATGGTGTTAGGAGCTTCGTGTTATGAGCCGTTCACCGAGAAATAACTGCAACTAGCCACGTGGGCGCCGACCAATCAGAATGCTGGATTTAGTGATGACAACACTTAGTATGTAAATATACACGTTTGTTGCAATTCATCAACCAGTTTGTTAGAATTATCAGTAATATGTTTTTTTCGATATATGCAGGGGGTGGTGGAAAACAGTTCCGGATACGTAGGCGCTTTTTTCATGTTGGCCGATCCTTCCACCCACCACCCCCATTTTTGTTTTCAAATTTTTTCCCCGGTGTATTTTCAGAGACCCAACCCACTCCATGTTTCGAAGATTTGTGACGAATATCTTCTACACGAATAACATAACTCTTCAATGTATGACATATGTTTTCTTTATTGATACTATTCAGTACTTTGTTACACAATTTGAAACAAACTCAACGAAGTGGGTTTTTTAAATTTTTTAAATGCATTTTGTTTATGTTTTATGTGTTTCATTTTTATCAACTTGTTTGATACTTTAAAGATCCACCTTTCTTTTCCTATTGGTCCTCACTGCGAAACTACAGTTATAAACATTGATAATCCAGAAATTTTAAAATGTCCTCAATTGTCTTACCAAATCGCCAAGTCAGGCAAAACACACTATTTAAGCATACTAGAAAGAAATGTAACAGTTGGCTGATATACATTTACTCATGGTCACAACCTTTGATATTAATTTGAGTGTCTGTGGGTGGCCTCGTTCTGTGCATGGTGAGGAACACCATACATGAAGATGCGGTGGAACAGCAAACAAGTTGATATAATTGAATACACGAGTCTGCTATTCATGTCAGGCAGTGGCAAGCCAGACGTTTTAGTTCCCAGTTTTCATTTCGATTATCATACTGTGATATGTCATTTTTACCTATAGTTTTATGTTTGTTGTTTTCAATTAAAAAAAGGGTTTTTCATGATTCGCAGCAGGTAGTGCCAATTTTTTTTCGGGTCACAATCTGGAACAGTGATGAATTTTATGCAGCTAGAAGAGGGGTTGAGTATGGATTCTGAAGTGATAACCCACTCTTATATAACAATATATAGAGGATATCTAATGGTTTTGAGTGGATACCTAAAGATATATCATGAGTGAGCGAGACAAATGTTTATTTTCGCGAGCGGCTTGACACGAGCGAAAATAAACATTTGTCTCGGTACCGAATGATTTATTTGTCGGTATCCACTCAAAACCATTAGATATTCTTTTTATAATACGTATTTCCAAAGAAATTCACCATTTACGACGATATATAATCTCACAATGGTCTTTAATCGATGCATCATTTTTGAAGCCATCAGCTGATCGCTGCCTGTTCACACAATGCTACTTCACCATCCGCAGAATATAAAAATATCGTTTCCGTATTCTTCCCTTAATTTAGAATATCACAATGGTTTTTTTCTCACTTTGTCCTTCTCTTAGAATGGGAAATTAAACTGGAAGCAGTACACCGGGAAACACCGGCTCGAAATTGTAAACACATTTCAATAAATTCAATCGCTGTCGCCTTCAATGACCAGAATACGTTTGAAACGCTTTGGGTTTGGATTGAGGTTCATTTCATTTGTAACGTTATGAAATATCAAACACAAACGTCTAGATGCTATATATTGTTATATATGACCGAATTATATATATTATATAATTATGCAATCATCCATTCAGTGGGCGCAAGGTAAGATCCACTAAACCCGATTGTTTTTCCACTAAGAATTTAAATGAATTTTCTATATCTTTCAACCACCAAGCTGGAATCTGACAAATTATGGGTTGAAATTTAAACTTATTGGAATCTGATGATATGGGGACCATCTAATCGGATTGTGTACCTTTAATTCTATTTCCTTTTCAGAATGTTCCGACACCGAGGGCGTTCTTGCCATCGTCATTGTTTCATATATTTTGTGTGTCATATCTCTGATTGTCTGCATAGTCCTGCTGCTGCTAATTTTCCGAAAGTTACCGTGTATACCGAATGAAATTGGTCCAAGTTCAGGTGTGTATATTTATATACAATTCAAACTTACAGATGGTTGAACTATCGCTTCCGCGCCATAATTACAACAACAACATATTTGTTTATACTCCTTGATGTGAATAAAACACTTACAAAACTGAAGATTGCGTATATCATAGATGGCATAATAAAGTAGTTTATTCTCGCAAAATATCTGAATCGAAATATACATTTTGTGCAGTAACTATGGAAACTCCATGGAGGGTTTACCTTCCTTAATGACCCGGCAATACAGTTGCTACCGGCGACATTTTACCCACATTTAATAAAGTCCCACTAGAAACAAAGAACTATATTGCAAAACGGTGTGATTTGGTTCTCTTATTGTTTTATCAACACAAATGTCTAAACGCACAGGGACTTCAACAAGTCAAACACTACAGTTTTAATTTGCTACCATTTTGCTGAAGAGCTTCAGAAAATCGTCAACAAAACTACCGCTCTAATTCTCCATTCTGTCAATAAGTTTTTAGTGCCGGAATTGTTCTCAAAGCACATAGGACATTTGACTGGTCGATCGCGGTTTCGCCATTTTGTCTCGAAAAACCCGCGCTAAATATAGAACTAGTACCCAGCCGGTGACAGAGTCAGAAAGGAAGTATGACTGGTGCGCTCTGGTAGAGATTGGTAACTATCACTAGAAGAATTATTGCCGTTTGTTTATCATGGATTATTCGTCAGGAAATGTAGAGTATTGTTTACAATTATGCGTATATACCCCTGGTCAAGTAGTCCTACTAATGTTTTATGATGCGGATGGGTCCTGCTGAAATGCTATGATGCTGTTGGGGCAAACCGATGCTGTTAACAAAGAGTACCATTCTATTTTTTAAATATGTCTTTTTCCCGGTATTCCGATAATCTGAACATAAATCCAGGAAAAGCCATTATGCGTATCAAACATTCAAACACATATTTATTTCGAAATAAATTTAATACTGTTTGTATTAGTTCTTGAAAATCGACTACAATCAAGATGGTTATTCGCGTCGTTTTAGAAACATAAGCGCAGGCATTATTATATTTTTCAAAAATATATATGTTCTTGAATGTTTCATATACACACAATCACTGTTTTTTTTTTATCAAATCGCTCGGAATTAGCCAATCACCTCGAAAATGACAACTTTGAAAAAAATAACGGTCCTTTTCGTAACGGTATCAATTTGCCCTACCCGCATCATAACAATTCAGCAGGACCACCAGCACCATATCATATTAGCAGGACCACTTGGCCAGGGGTGAGTATTTGTTTACAATTATGCAGAAGAGATCAAACGGTAAACGACTTCTGACACTCCCCAAGTCCAGTCACCGCACGTTAGCGGATGGAGCTTTGTGGAACAATCTCCCCGACGATCTTAGACTTACTAGTGATGATATGGAATTCCGCAAACTTTTAAAAACTCACCTTTAAAAATCTCATATCGAGTTAACTGACTTATTCTCACCCTCAATAGCTGTTTTATCAGTGATTTCTCAGACTGACTTTTAACTGTAGATGTATTTAGACGATCTTTTTTAGTATTCACATATCTCTTTGATTCAGCTCAACTCATTTTCGCCCTCACGGATTTCTTATCCAATCTGTTTTATTGTATATATACTTTTATATCCGCTGTTTTACGTAACAGCGCCTGGGAACACAATTCTGTTATGGAATAGGCGCTAAACAAATGTTAATAATAATAATAATAATAATAATAATAATAATAATAATGCGTATACATCAGACGCTGTTGGAAGTATCGGGAGTATTAGATGAAGCTACAATTTTTTCCCATGTGTACTTACTTATCAGATTCATCCACCGAAATAGGTACGCAATATGTGAATGGGGACGTTCTGTTGAAATGTCCGCCATATCCCGTGGTTCGAGGCAATATAGTGCAGGGTATTATATATCATCAAGGTTTGATGGCCCACTTAATTTTAGAACACCCAGATCAGATTATATGCAACGTATTTCATATTATATACCATTTGAAAGAGAAAGCTCCAAAACATTGTATTATCAACTTATCCGGGCGAAAAACTGTGAACAAGTTGTCTTTACCAAGGTACCGACGTGTGTTCTGTTCTTTAATTTCAATCGGATCTGTACTGCCAGTTTATTATTCTCAATGCCAGCGGAATAACTCTATATCTTAGCTTTGAAGTATTATGCATTTTGGGTATATCAAGAGGAAGTCGTGGTGTGAATCTGAGAATATCTATCACTCGGTATATGCTCCTAGGCCACAGATGTTGCGTACTATATATATATTTTTGGTTTCTCTTCCAAATGTATGAAGCCGCTGAGATGACATCCGAGAATATAAAGTCGGGGCCACGAGAATAAAGTCGTGGTCATGAGAATATGAAGTCGTTGGATTTTAAGACATCTATAATGGGTTGTCATAATACGTTTTGCTTCATACGCTTTAAAATATCAGCTTTATGGAAAACAAATCATCATTATTTGGCGAAAGTGTCCATGAAAACAGCTCAATATACCACGATAAAAAGTCATATTGCGATGTTTTTCAGCAAGCCTTGAACTAGTGTGTCTGTCATTTGCAGAATGAGGTCCCCAGAGGGTGAATTCGGTGATGATAGCCCGCTATGCGGGGTAGCATCACTAAATTCACCCTCTGGGGACCTCATTCTGCAAATGACAGACACACTATTTCAAAGCTTGGTTTTCATCATCAGTGGATGATTATCTTTTTCAGAGATATTCCTATGCCATTAGTCAGACCTGTGAGTCCAATATGACATTCGGGAGTCCAACAGACTTTTCCCCGGATTATCACGTGGTGGTTTTTGCTCAATCAGAAATAGTGTTAGTTAAGGAATGGATAATAAATGCGATTTATTGAACACCCATTTGTTTATTTTTGCGAAATACAGCAAAATTCAGAAGATTTCAAAAACACATATATTGTGTGTATAATATTGTTCTATATCGACCTAATTTTCAGTATATTATAAGCTACAATGTTCAGAGTGTACAATACGCGTAGAACAACACAGTTGTGTGGGCATGTTAACGTTATTGCACGGTTCTTGTGTTACCATGGTGTCGAAACAAAATCATACAATAACGTTGACCATTTCACACACTTGTGTCGATCTATCTATATATATCTAATGGTTACAGTCCGTTTTGCATGCACTCCAGGTGACAAATTGAACGACGCAATTGCTCAGGATTCGACAAACAACAGAACCAACCATGTGTTAGTATATAGTTATGAACTTCCGATTGCCAACTTTCCAAGCCTGAGAAATTCGATTAGCACTTTGAAACAAAGCACAAACTGCACACCACTTCTTTCCTTTTCGACCCTATTCTAATCATAGATGTATTTAAAGCTACTACTCCGAATCGATGATCCACTTATGAATCAGATTCCAACAACAACAACAACAACAACAACAACAACAATACCATTTTTATCTCAACTTACTTTGTAACTAAATTTGTCCGTGTGTCCGTCAACAATTTCCTTTGGCGCTGGCTACAGGTCGTATCTTTGGTCTGATCTTTATGAAATTTATCATAAATGTTGACATTGACATGTAGATGCGAATTTTGGGGTCATTCGGCCAAAAACATGGCCGCTGGTGCCCATTTTGGATTTCAAAATAAAATCCATTGGCGCGGGCTACGGGCCGTACTGTTTGTGTGATCATCATACAATTTGTCATGAATGTTGACATTTACATGTAGATTGGAACGAGTCATTTTAGGATCATTCTGCCAAAAAACATGGTGGCCATCTTGGATTTTACTCTTTGCATCACTAAATCCTTTGATACATCCTACAGACCACATCTCTGATCCGATCATCACCAAACTTCATATGGATCATCAGGGTGACCTCTAGATTGGAACGAGTCGTTTTGGGGTCATTTGGCCAAAAAACATGGCCGACGTCAGCCATCTTGGATTTTACTCTTTGTATCAGTAAATACTTTCGCGCGGGCTACAGGTCGTATCTTTGGTAGGATCTTTATGAAATTTGACATGGACATGTAAAGTGGAAATACTTTCGCTGTTGACATTTACATGTAGATGGGAACGAGTCATTTTAGGATCATTCGGCCAAAAAACATGACCGCTGGTGGCCATCTTGGATTTTACTCTTTGCATCACTAAATCCTTTGACACATCATACAGACCACATCTCTGATCCGATCATCACCAAACTTCATATGGATCACCGGGATGACCTCTAGATTGGAACGAGTCATTTTGGGGTCATTTGGCCAAAAAACATGGCCGCCGTCAGCCATCAGGTCGTATCTTTGGTCGGATCTTTATGAAATTTGCCATGAATTTTGACATGGACATGTAAAGGGGAACGAGTCATTTTGGGGTCATTCGGCAAAAAAACATGGCCGCTGGTGGCCATCTTGCATTTCAAATTTGAATCCATTGGCGTGGGCTACAGGCCGTACTGTTTGTCTGATTATCATAAAATTTGTCATGAATGTTGACATTTACATGTAGATGGGAACGAGTCATTTTAGGATCATTCGGCCAAAAAACATGACCGCTGGTGGCCATCTTGGATTTTACTCTTTGCATCACTAAATCCTTTGACACATCATACAGACCACATCTCTGATCCGATCATCACCAAATTTCATATGGATAATCGGGGTAACCTCTAGATTGGAACGAGTCATTTTGGGGTCATTTGGCCAAAAAACATGGCCCCGTCAGCCGATCATCATCAAACTTCATATTCATCATTGGGGTGGCCCCTAGTTGGGCACGAATCATTTTGGGGTAATTCGGCCAAAAAATATGGCCGCTGGTGGCCATCTTGGATTTCAAAATTGAATACATTGGCGCGGGCTACAGGCCGTACTGTTTGTCTGATCATCATAAAATTAGTCATGAATGTTGACATTTATATATAGATGGGAATGAGTCATTTTAGGGTCAATCGGCAAAAAAACATGGCCGCCGGCAGCCATATTGGATTTTACTCTTTGCATTACTAAATCCTTTGACACATCCTACATACCACATCCCTGATCTGATCATCACCAAACTTCATATGGATCATCGGGGTGACGTTTTGATTGGAACGAGTCATTTTGGGGTCATTCGGCAAAACAATATGGCCACCAATGGCCATTTTAGATTTTACTCTTTGTATGACTAAATATTTCTACAAAATGTGTTATAGACCGATCTGTTTGTTTGATCTTCATGAAATTTGTCATGGATGTTGTCATGTACATGTAGATGGGAATGGGTCATTTAGGGGTCATTCGGAAAAAAAACATGGCCGCCGGTGGCCATTTTAGAATTTACTCTTTGCATCAATAAATCCTTTGGCATACCCTACAGACCACATCCCTCAATTTACAGTCAACCATTAAATTATTCCCCTACCTAAGTTGGGCTACAGTGTCATTGACTCTTTCATTAGAAATGCCGCTTCAGTTATCAGAATTCATTAATTGCCCAAAAATAATACATACCACTGTCAACTATATAAAATTGCACTAACCGTGTTATTTATCAACATGTTGTTCGACGGCGAAATTTGGCCTTATTATATCAACACAAAGCCTTTTTATTTGAGGGTTATCCATCTTCATCCGCAATTTGGTCCGAGACCGTCGGCTCGTCGACTTTTACTGGGCCACTAATAAGTCTCGATGGTGAAAATAATAGATTTCAAAAATGGATATCTAATAACTCTGAGATTTGATAGGTGGTTTTCTCGGCTCGAATCAAATAGTGTTTACCCCCGAATCCAAATAAATAGTAACTGAGGGGCGCTTAATATGATTATGCATCTTTAAACCCCATATACATAACTGCCCATGGACAACCTACAACGTTACTGTCGCGCACATCAGTCACCACCACAATGAATAAAATATGACGAATGAATATCTTCTCCATGGGCTTTGTGTAAACAGGAACGACAATAAAAACTGTATTTGATTTTTGGAGCCACACTCATATCTATATATACATAACCATATACCTAACTATATACATACCCACATGTATATGATAATGGACTGGGAGTTAATATTATAACTTTATCATACTTGATTGCATGTACATAACGTTTGGAATCACATTTGTTGGGAAATATAGTCTGTTTAAACTAGAACTTGGATTTGCACCCCTTGGGCTCGAATGTGGATAAGTTCATCACATATATCAGTGACTGTGCATTCCAGGTCCAGTGATACACACATCATAGCTTCAGAGAAGCCGGCGCATCTGAAACCCCTGGAGAAAAAGAAGAAGAAAAAGAAAAAGAAAAAACATTCAGATGAACAAGTGTAGGATTGACGTCGTTGGCATCTTTCATATCTGATTGGATCCACCCAATCGAGACAAAATAACAACGTTTCTTCTCTGTTTAGGCTACGTTCATACGCTGGCAAGTTTGCACGGTATGTTTTTGCGGGCATTTCGTCACAGAAAACCACATGGTGCCAAATATGAACGGAGCCGTGCACATAACATGCATATCTATCAAAGCGAAATACATGAGAAGTAGCATTGGTCTAATTCCACTTGAAACAGTGCTATTGGAATTTGCCTTCAAATACCTGTATGATTGATTCTTGTGAGATAATTGCATGATATTTACAGGCAAATTCCGATAGCACCGCTACAGGTGGAACTACAGATATTTTACTTCGCACGTAGTTAGGTGTGGTACAGATGCACATTATGTGCTTGTTTTCGTTCATATTATGGCGCCATATCGTTTTCTACGACAAAATGCCTGCAAACGATACCGTGCAAACTTGCCAGTGTGTGAACGTACCCTTACAAGCCCGAGTGTAGTGTGCCCGTCATTAGCATGATGATGTCCCCAGAGGGTGAATTAGTGACGCTATCCCGCATAGCGGGTTAGCATAACCAAATTCACCCTTTGGGGACCTCATCTTCTCTGTAAAGTTTCTTTATTATCAGATATCTATGGAAACTTCTTCATATAGATTCTATTTTGTTTTAGTTTAGTTTCTCTATTTCCCCAAATTGGCACATTGCATAATCGAGGTTCCCAATGGGTGTACATCACAATATTCACCATATGGGAACTTCAATCTGAGTCTATGTCTCCCATAGCAGATGAGGCCTTTGGAGAATGAGGTCATCAAAAAGTGAATTTGGTGAGGTTAGCCCGCTACGCGGATAGCGTCACTAAATTCACCCTCTGCAAATGACAGACACTCTAAACTCAGTCGTGTCTGTTTACATGTATATCTCTTTATGAGAGTGTCACTCCACCGTTTTCCGTTAATTGGAATTTTGATGACTTTATAACAATAATGCAGGATTCACACCTGCATGGATGTTAACTGGTAGTCGGGATTAATACTGCCAATATAACCGCTATTCAGGATTCAATATTAAATTGTGATACGCCGCGTCGATAGCACAGCATTTCTGATTTTTTTTCTTAGCCGAAAATAAAAAAAAACATTTGATGCAAATAAGTCTCATACCCCACAATGTGTTTAATTAATTTATGTACATTATTTCAGAAAATATGTGGAAATTATCATTATTAGTGTGAAATTACTACGTCTTCCATATATTCTTAAGGAGTTTCCACGCCTGAGCTATGTGAGGAGGTTGAACGTTTAGATGGAACTACACAGAAAACTACTTAGTTGTTAAGGTGGTACACCACATAACGGAATCTATGTTATATGAAGACCACATCAACCATATTATATAACACTAGAAATGTCAAAAAGATGACTTTAATCATAGATTTAGATGGGAAATTGTGGGAAGAGCGTTTTCAATAAGTATACTCATTGAGTAGAAATGAATAGCTGCCATAAAAAGTACATTTTTGAACTAGTAAAAGGCTCAAATGGCAATTTAATTGAGTTAAATAATGCTTCCAGAATCTCAAATATTATGTTATGTGTGTGCTGGAACCTCATGACAGCTCATGTGTGGAAACCCATAAACTGGTATGCATGCTTCACCCAAATATGTTAACTGGTATCCAGGATCCAGCGGACTATATGGGGTGACCCCCTTCATTATTTTAACTCTTAATGCACATATTGATTATTTTCTACTCACCACTTCTCAAGTAAACCTGCTAATTTGCTATGATGTTGGTGGGGCCAATCGATCGATAATGTTAAAGATATATTATGTACTTGTTTGGGTGCGTGAAACTGATAAGTTAGTATCCAGGCGCTACGCCAACTGGAGGAATGTACCATTCTACTAACATCGCCGAAAATCTGAAGCAAATCGACCGTACCATTCCATAGAAAACATCGTCTGAACTAAGCTCAAATGTAAATATTTACTACTCGATTCGGGACGCATATATCGGAGTTAAACTAACGAAAACGATTTCGCCACCGAGAGTCACTGCATTTAATTAATATATACGAATGACTGTGTGTGTTGTCAATTTGGATATAATATTTGTAAAAATTACTACTTTGAACAATATTATTCTCCATTTATATTTGATCACCCTACTGGAGTGTTTCACATCACTTTAAGTGATATACCGTTATATTTTCTAAAGTTCTCATTTTAGTGGTGCTTTGGTGTAGGCCGATAATCCAAGAGATTTGACCAACAACCTAAACAAAATATATGGTGTCAGTATGAAATATTCAAGAACATAATTATATATTAAAAACATATTAATAATGGCTACGATGGTGCTTGCACAACGATGTGGATAGCCATCTTGCTTATATATGGTCGGTTTGTAACAACCAATACATATCAACCAATTATGTTTTGATCAAATCTGGCACACATGTTAGTTTAATTTTGAGGACGACTATATTTTCAATATGACGAAATAATACATGAATGTCTTCACTGATTCACCTCAAAGTAATCAGGTGTAATAACAAGTAGAACAGTATTATATTTGTAATCAGATACATCATCTGGAAAAAGCATTTTATTGTATTTGTAATAATCAAAATTGAAAATTATTTTTGTTTTAATTATATACATGCATGTAATCGCCCCATCCCTTGAAGTTAGAAGGTTTCGGTCTAAACATGTCATATATGTGCCCACGTGTGCTAATACATGTATATATATTTATTACTTTCGCAATGTGTTTCCATAAATTGTGATGTATACTGTTATGTGCCGACAGAAAAGTTGGCGGGTGTCCCACCCCAACGTTGGTAAACTAATCGAGAGGTCGAAATGGCATGCCTGACCAAAAATAACTGGGATATTTGATACCAAAAATAGGTCGAACTTGTTATGATAATATGATTTTTAAACCAGTATATAGTGTAATTGCCATATTTTTGTCAAAATTGCTATTATTTGACAATTTCAAAAATTAGCGAGGTGGCAGTTGGGGAATTCCCAATACTTTAAAGTTTGCGGTACGAGACACCCCCAACGGAGACTCTCTAGCCACGTCCCAATGTATATATATATATTGTTTTGTTTAGTTTATGTCAACGATATATAATTTCGTCTTCCATTACGCATCTTAATTGTCAATTCAATTATTTATTCTCATAAACTATTTTTATAATACATATACATATAATACATAGGTATCGATAGATACACCATTTACATATAACATGTTACATATTTGTACATATATTATTCAAAATAAATATTAATAAACACATAAATAAATAAATAAATAAATATAATAGCACTACCATTGCTATATAACACACTAATAAGTAATAGTATTACTAGATAAATATACATATCTATTTATGCACAAATACACACAGAGAAAGTTATTTATAAATTTATCAATAATGTATATGCCTTGTATACAAAGCGCGTGGCGCGTCAAGTCTTCATATGGAGTATTATAATCGACATCATACACTTTTCGATAGTTCGCGGTTAACAATTTTAATAAAATCACATAATCGGGTCGGTGGATTTTTCTGCTTAAGTATTGTTCGCTCATAGTGATTGAATAAACGGCATCGGGCTTTCTAAATTCTAAATTTACACTTGATGAATCGATTTGCTGTGTTGAGTGTTACAAGATAATTTTCAAATGATAAATCGTGCTTGGAAATTCTATATATGCGGCCACGGCTCGAGTTATTTAAGTCAGATTCCCATGAATTTCTAAACTGGGATATTAGACTACATTTCAACACTTCCTATTTCTTGAATATATCTGTATATATAATGGTAGTCTCCCACATTTCCCGTACAACATATAATTTGGGGTTGATGGTCTAAATTTTAGGACGTATTTAAGAACTATACGGTGGACTTTTTCTAAAACATCATTGTTGCCAAAACCCAATACTTCACACACATGTATAAATATCGGGGTAACACGTAAATCGAACAGGTTAAGTTAATTTTTAACAGAAAGGCAGTGTTTGCGTTATTTCCCGATTATGGAGTGCAGGGCTGTCGTGGCTTTTTCTGTTTCGCCATCGTAGAGGAGCCCGATTTACAAAATATTATGCCAAGATAATTGAAGTTGTTAACGGTATAAATGTCCTTCCCTTTAAACATGAGTACTTAAGATTTTTGTTTAATCCACATTGACTGTCAATTTCCATTGACTACAATAATTTTCGATAATATCGAGTTGTTGCTGTGTTTCCGCCATAATAACTATCGTCGGCACACGGGATCATGAATATTTTAAAGTGGCATTTCAATTTGTCCTCAATCTCCGCGTCTACAGTTTTCAATCCCAATGCGTAATTTTCAAGGAAAAATTCTTCCAAATAATTCAAATACAAGGAAAACAATAGTGGAGATAATTTCCTTGACGAACCCCCGCACAACAGGCAAATAAGTTGATAGCTCTCCATTTGCACGGACACATGATTTTACGTTGTTATACATGTTGACGATGACCCTAAACAATTTCACATTGATTCCACTGTATATAATTTTGTACCAGAGCCCCTGCCTCCACACGGTATCAAAGGCTTTATGGAAGCCAACGAATGCACATATTAGTATCTAATTTAATTTTCTACTGATTTCGAACAACAAGTGCAGCACAAATATATTGTCGAGGGTTGAATAATGTCTTCGGAAACCGGTCTGGTTTTCGAGAATTTTACATATTGTCCGAGTCTAATTGACAAGATCTTACTAAAACAACTCAAGATCGTTATCGGCCTATACTTACCTAGATCACTTAAATTTCCTTTGTTTTATAGAGGGGACAATCGTTCCAGTTACCCAGTCTTCGGGTAGGAGACCAGTGTCCAGAATCATATTAAATAATTTACGGTATATGCTAACAAAGACTTCGGATGAGGCAATGATATACTCATTGGCAATGCTGTCGTGACCGGATGATTTATTGTTTTTTAAAGTATTAATCGACTGTCGTATTTCGTCCTCGGTAATGTTCATGTTTAACTCAGGGATCGAATCAATGCTAAAGTGTGCGTCTATAGTTCTCGCAATAACAGGGCCATCGCCGTGTCTAGTCGCGTTAACATTGCGGCAGTACTCGGCTAAATAATCTAAGTTAACACCAATATCGTTAGAGTTACTCCCTGAGCCCTTTTCTAAATTATTTTGGATTACTTCGCTGCATGGACGTCATTTCATAAGTCAAGTTCACGGTGCGATTTAACACGTTCACTGCCTCGCCCACTGAATTACACGCAAAAAGTACCAGATAACTCGTAGTTGGCAATGAATTTGTAATAGCTTTATTCATCTCTGATTTATTACGCGCGCCGCGTGTATACTAATCTAGAGATTCTCGTTTCGCCTGGGCGCACCCATTAACAAGGGTGTTTTGTTTATAGAATGGGAATTTTTGGGAAGATTAAAAGTCGAACTGCGAGCCAGAGGCCGAGTCCGGTAAAAGGTGTAGTTGGGAATTTCAATTTCGATTATTGTCCTTATTAACGTTATGTCAATAATGTTGATTTTTGGTTTGTGATAAGCTATGTCAATTACAAATAAAAGAAATGAAAAAGATAATTTGTAAGTCTTATATTTCAACTTTCATAGACATGTTTCGTTCTGCAGCCCACTGGGGGTTGTGGTCGGAGACGGCCGAGTCGACATCCGGTTTGTTAATTAGGTGCTGGTTGTTATTGTTATTTTAACGGAATTCTGAGTTGGTCATTCGCGAAGCCAATATATTTTATATTCTATAATTACAATCATGGGTATATATAATATATGATCTTGAGCGCGTTAGCATTTCATTTCTCAGTCGGAGCTGGCTGACCGCAACCTCTCGTTCTCTCTAGTAGCATTGTGTGCATCACAACACGCATCATAGGGCCATTGTTTACGTTTGAAAGACGAGCGTGGACGTGATTATGTACACCTAACGTCCCCACAGCGGCTGTTGTCATAACGTTGGCTATTGGACTAGTCAGTTCGTTTATTGTGTTATTTTGGGGAGAGCATTTAGTTAGATGTAATAACTTGTGCTCTAATTCCCGTTTCGCATCGTTCATACTACTATATTTACATACACCTGATATCTCTTCCGATTTCCCCATAGCGTTACGGTAGACACGCCCCCTTATTCAATGCGTTCATAAACCTATGAACGTAACGTGACGTCACTTTCAATGTCGTTCATAGGTTTATGAACACATTGGTACCGGAAATCACCGGGGATTGTCGGACATTACCGACTGCTTGAGTACATAGTCAGCCAATACGCCAAGGATTTGATAGCAAACAATATGTAAGCGAGGTTCACGATTGGATGGCTAGTGGCATTTAATCGCGAGGACGGGTGACACGAGATGTTCGATTGACTATCAGAATGTTGGTTATCATATAATCCCATATCCCATAATATGTCAAATATAGCGAATTATCGAAATATGAAATACAACGAAAAAGCGAAATATGAAAATACAGCGAAATAGCACGAAAAATCGAAATAGGAAAATACAGCGAAATAGGGCGAAATATAGAGCGAATATAGAAATAGGAAATAATTTTTATAAACGAAATAACGGAGATATTTGAAAAAGTTTTTTTGACGAAATAACGGACATATTTGGAGAAGTGTTTTAAAGAGCGGAAGTATATAAATATAAATAATAAACGGCGGTTTCAATGTGGTCATGTGTTTTGACCGCGATAAAAAAATCAGCAAACTCCGCATGAACCCCGAAGGGGTTCATGCGGGGGTTCATGCAGTTTGCTGAATTTTTCTCGCGGTCAAAATCCCATGACCACATTGAAACCGCCGTTCATTTCTTATGTGTACAAAGTATTATGTAATATTATATTCTGGGATGACCAATAAAATATGTTCAAACAAACAAATCTTCTACAATGATCGAATCTAACAAGAGTCCTACTTGTCGTCGTTGTCAATATTTGCGATAAATTCTAAGCGTTTTTCGGAGTCCCACACTCTTATAACTAATGTGTAGAAACGATTACACATCAAATGTGTAAACCCGGTTAATACACATAGCAATGTGTAGTTTTACATACAAATACGATGACCAAGTACCGTTCTACACATAATGTGTATATTTTGTTACACACAATTGTGTAAGAACGTAGAGCATGCGCATTGCGGTGCCTTCAGTTTCATAGTCTGCTACGTGACGGCCATATTGTTTGAGTATATTTTTTGGAATACAATCTACAGCGATCGTAGACAAGGATGTAAGTTCATAATTCCAATTTGTGGGTTTAGTATTAATAGTATATGAGGATTTATTTGTTAAAACTTTCATGGCGATTACTTCCCTTAGACTCTTGTTATGATTGTTGTAATAATACTAATATTATGCAATCACTCCTCGACCAAGGTTTGTTCATTCAAAGAAAAAACTCACAGTACAGAACAAAATACTACATACCACTATGCGCCATGAAAGTTTTAACATATAAATCTACATATATCTTTAATACTATACCCACAGGTCGGACTACTGAACTTGCATTTCTTGTCTACGAACTGTGCGTGTAAGAACATACACAAAATGTGTAAGGGATATGTGTTGATTTTATACACCCAGTTGTGTATAAATGTGTAAAAATTTACCCATTTATGTGTAAAGATTATTACACAATTTATGTACGAATATGAAACTACACATATACTACACAAATATGTTTAAGATCAAAATTGAATAATGATTGTGTAGCAGGGCTGCACATTTTGTGTAGAAAACCTACACATTAGTCATAAGAGTGCATCTTTTTACACTATTTTCGCAGCTAGATAATAGATCTTCAAAATCCTCGCATGTGGGGTACTGTAAAATTTTAAGGTGGTTGTAATGCCAAAATGAATATCTGAAGTCCGTGCATTAAAAGGAAGTACCCGGAAGTCTGATATAAAAGGTAGTGCTGCAGCATATGGCATATATTATAGTCAATAAGAGACGTCGCTCGACTTGTTACTGCCCCTAAACCGGTAAAACAGTACCCAATAATTATATCTGAGTTCTATCTTTTAAATCATATGTAAAAGGGGACCTGAGACTATTGTAGTTGTTACTGAAAGTGTTTCCATGATAAATCATCTTTAACTATAATCCAAAGTGACGCGAGTCAAAGCACACTCATCTCGGATCCGTATATTAAATAATCTTGTTTGAAATATATATTATTATTACTATTTTTTAATATATTAAGATACAACTGATGGGAGACGGAATTATATACAGTGTTTTGAGATCTCAAACACTTAAGTGTGATCCGCCCAACTGTGATATATATATTTATAGGTTGTCACCGTCATGTGGGTTTCCGCAATCCGTATTCAGTTCAGATCAGATTGGTCGATTGGTCAATTGTGGCACATACAAGTGAGCGAGACTATGATACCAAATATCGGGAACATCAAGGCCCGGCGTGTTGACAACCAATTTATCTTACAATTGATTAAACAGAATAACGAATATACTTTAGCGTATATATATGTCGTTTTGCTGACAAAATAGCACACCGCACAGGCGTCGTCGTAATAAAGGTTACAAGCAACTAATTATATAGAGTTACGCTTCTTGAATTTGTGGAGGGAAACTCGAGTCAGCATAAACAAAACATTCTGGCTGCTGATTGGTTGATTATCATTGAGGGAAATTTCCCTAAGTGGGAACAGAAGATGATAGCCTATATACGTAAATCTGGCGATAATTTTTGTTTAGGTGGCCACGAAGAGTCTGGTGGGGTTCCTAAGTTACGGAGGGGGTCTGGGTATTTTTAAGCTGCTGATATTTGTGCAGTATATGGGGTAGATGTGGAATTTGAAATGCAAGATTATCGTTTGAAAAAAATACCGAAATGGGCGCGTTTGTTGTCACAGACTGGTGTCTCGGATGACGTTCTGAGGGAAAATTGACCACTTGAAGTTCAAACAGTTAATCCATGGCCGGCGCGACATATTGCTAACACTGTCGCATATGGGAAATAATTAGTTGTTTGTAACCTAAAGTGTCACTGCGAAGAAATACGCCATTGACGATTCAGTCTTTCAAAATAGGCCCGTTTGTGAATACACGATCAACCATAACATTGCTGTTTTCGTATAATTTACCCAATTTTCAAGTGTATTTCGTAATTTCAGTTGCCACCGGAAATGTCAGTTGATTTGACATTGCATTATGTATATAACCGATGCAGAAAAGAGAATAGGAGAACATGATGGCAACTGTCCGTCTAGAAAGGAAGCGAGTTTCACCAGAGCCCACATGCATTCGCTGTTGCCATCGGTGATATATATATACATGTTGCCATCCATAATACGGAATCGGAAACCGCCTAGTCATTTCCGCATGTATTTGAGGAAATAGACGCTAATTGTAAGATAAAATATCTATCTTTACATTTTGTATTATCAATATCTAATATGTTATGTGTATGTTACGACAAGAATAAAATATTGCTTAAAATTGAGTGACAAATTATCCTTATTGAAAATGGACCAATACAATATAAATGCTTATAAATGGAATTGAGCCAAATTCGCCACCACTGAACGAAATATACCATGGGTCCATTTGGTGGCGTGTCCGCATTAGAAATTCCAATACCATCACCCCTTGAACCAGAACCAAGACAAGGACCCCCAATTTTTATTATGGCCGTGCATATTTGATCATATTTCAGAATTATAATTTTAACCCAACCCGTAATATCTAACGCCATATATATTACAGTTAAATACAGATGCGTCTATAGTTATCCCACTAAGGGAGGCGTGAGTGGGTCATATGTGGTGCATATCCTGATATTATTTTGTGGTAGTGTTGAATGTGACTCAGCAAAAAGGTGATCATGGGTCTTGATGCGATGTGTCGTTGCATCTCAGCAATGACATACAGCAACAACTTCAGTGCAGACCATAATCTGATCAATGGATAAATTCACCCGTAACAACTGCGAATGTGCTGAGCAAAATCAGTAACCAGACAAAACATCATTAGTTGCTTTTATCGAACAGTGTGCAAGGAGTGCATGCATATGTGGCTTTATTGCATACAGCCCGATTGATTCATTAGCGGCATGGTGTTACATTTTAAACACCAATGGAACATGCAAGAGCAGATGTCTATTGGTTTGTGTATGACACGTCCAATTGTAACAGGACGCAGAAAAGAAAAAACAAGGTTTACTTCTCAGCCAAGTTGGAACCAACATTTGATATTTCTTGAGGTTATCACGTTTTTATATTACAAATAAAACTGTTATTCATGGCGAACTTGTTCATCAGAAACTACACAGGTATCTTACGCACACACGGGGATACTCATTCTGGATATGACTATTCTTACGTCACTGATCAAAAAATTGTTCGGATGTTTGGAGGATGCTAAATCTGAGCGGACGGAACGTATTGTACACGAGTGCTATATTTTCTTAATCTCACGTACGTTTTTGGACACCTGTCTAGTCAATAAAAAGCGGCTATGATGATTTAGTGTTTCAGTGTTTATAATGCACTGGTCTCTGTATTACCACTGTCACCTTGACGATTTTTTTTCAGGCCACCACAAATAATTACATATCTCGAGAAATAACATATTACAAAAATCGATATCTGATCACTCATCGACTCGAATCAGATATTTTTTACCCCCGAAACCAAATAAATAGTAATTTAATCCGTTTATTCGGATTATGCATCTTTAAGCTTCCCGCTGCTTGACTGCCAATGCACGCTTGTACGAAGAACGGAATTAAATGTACAGTAATTATAAGCGGTCAGTATCAGATAGGTGAGTACAAAAGGCGCCACACATATTTGGACCTGCATGATGTGTAAGACTTCGAGTTCTAGGTAGAACAGGATTTAATAAACACACACTTTACAGCCGACAACCAAATTGTTTAAGAATGCAATATACACTGTCAATCATAAGAGTTAATTTGAAGCGAGTGTGACAAAATGTAGAAATGTATGCAATTTGTATATATGTGTATAATTCATATTTTTTATTTCTATTTTCCAGGCAATATCAACTTTGCAGTTGCCAATTTTTAAACATTGTTTATGCATTTGTCGTACCAACTTCACACATTTCCCTCTATTTTCAGATCAATATCTTACATTACACACCAATATTATGCGATTGGGTCACATAGCTAATGCTGTCTATTATAATTATGGATCAAGCTGATTTTAAGGATACGTATAGCATTGGAATATATTAAGTTCCCCATAAAGGGCACGCGTAGATGTGTATATAAATCTATCCGCAAAATTTTAATTTTAATTAAAATTATACATAAATTTCATGTATATATATTTGAAAATTAAAGCATCCATAAATGTGTTGTTTCGAATATGAATGGTGCTTAAATTGCACGTATATTTGAACATTAATTTCATTAAACGTCACGGTGGCCTTCGTTGTATGTTATAATTTAGAAATAACATGATCAAATTATGATAATTTCCTCAAGAATATACTAATAGCATAATGATGATATGAATGCGATATTATTCACAAAACACCAGGGGGAGTCGGAAAAAATTTGCAGGCACGTATGCTGATTTTTGACTTTCGACCCTTGTTGTGACCCACCCACCCCCGCGTCCAATTTTTTTTCCATTTTCGGCAGTTTTTTCCGACCATTTTTTGACACCCACCCCTGTGCATACTATTAGTCATGGATGTTAACATTTACATGTAAATAGGAACAAGTCATTTTGGGGTCATTCGGTCAAAAAACAAAAACATGGCTGCCAGCAGCCATCTTGGATTTCAAAATTCAATCCATTAGCATGGGCTACAGGCTATACTGTTTGTCTGATCATCATGAAATTTGTCATTTATGTTAATATTGACATAGAGATGTGTTTTAAAGGGGTACTGTACGCCATTTTCAATAAATTCCCGGTGATAACAACGATCTATTATCGATACTATATAGAAATATAAGTAATTTGAGTCGAAGATGTATTCTGTAAACGCTCAGGTTAATAGGCTATCTTAAAATTTAATAATTTAAAAGTTAATAATTTAATATAAATTGATTTTATGGCTCCAGCCATCAAATGGCGTCTCTTAAAATTGGAATTTCCGTGTACAAAACGTAATCAAATTATAATTGAGGGATACTGGATTAATAAAACAATTGCACACACGATCGTTTGAAACATTATGCTTATACGGGGAGAAAACCCAAGCCACTCATTGACTAGTGACCATACACTAACTTAAATGAGTATATGGGACTGCTAAGCATATAATATAATGTTTATTTGATTCATTTGGTTGAAAACTGTACAAAAATTACTCGACAACGACAATTTGTATTTTTGCATTCCGGTAAATTTGCCATCCGTAACAATACTTCGTACTCAACAGACTTTCAAAAAATGGAAAAGTTGTTACCTTATTCTCCGACTCGGGGATTATAGAAACCAACAACAACATCTTGGGTACAGTACCCCTTTAAGGCAAACTCATTGCAAAAACAGTCAAAAAGACTTGCAGGAAAAATATTTTGGAGTTGCGGAAAAAATTGTTGGTCCTATCGATCACCCACCCACCCCGGCATACGTGCCCGGAAAAAACTTTTTTCTACCCCCCCCCCCCCCCCCTGAAAACACGAGAAAATATTGGTCGACTTTTGTTTAGTTTCTCGCAAAAAGCGTAGTGGATTGTTTATAAGATGAGTCACGATATTTCGCCATTTCCTTATTTAGATTCGCGCGCTTTACGTCGGTTGTAAAAACCCCTAATTTAGTGCGCTTACAACTTACAACTCACAGTACGATTCATCGTAATAATCCTTATTTGTTAAGTATGACCATATATTGGTTAGGAGAAAATACTGGATTGAAAAATATTCATCTCTTTGCGAGAACAATTATATTATGTACACGTTTTCTGTCTGATCATTTCCCAATCAAGAAGTAACGTGGATTAGCTTGATTTTGAACTGACAGCGGGTAGAATGGGTCGATTAAAATACAATTTGGTGTGATTTGAATGGGAGAATCTCACTTTGATACCAAACATATAACAAATACACGACAATACTTTAACAAAAAGCTCAATGGTGAACTAATTTAGCGATTGAATCTAAGTATTCTACAATGTCGAGTCTCGTTTTCATTGAATATTCTCTTGAAATATCTAAGAGACGCGTTGACCGCCCGATATTTTCTTCTCTGTGGTTGAACTCTGCCGCCACCAGTAAGTTGAAGTATCGTCGATTCTGTATATGCTTGCTCTTTCTTAATGTGGTCGATCATGTCGAATATGTTTGGTTTTGATGCTGCTATATAACATTGAAGCTTCCGGTGCCACCATTCGACGTGGTTTGTGGTCCGGGGGCCGGTTGTATTGTAATGATTCCACATGATAGTGTAAACATATTTTTATTTCCAAACCAAATAATTGACATAATACACAGATGACATAAATATACAACATATAAGATTTAATTTTGGAAAAGAGGATCAGACAACAAGCCCGATGGCTTATATGAAGTCTTCTCCTCTTTGGCGACATGTCCCTTCCTCAATAAGTGAGGGAGGGGTATCGATCAGACGGAAGGGTTTGAAATAATGGTTTAGGAGAAGTGGAGATATATAACTAAATTTGAGTTAGGGGTATGGTCAAAGGAAGATTGATACGGCCTTCGTCACCTTCTATCATCTGCAGTCACATAATCGGAAAACTTTGTCACGCGGTCGTCGATATAGATATATCAGTTAAATATTATTATAAATTTTAACGCTCTTTATTGTCTGGCGTTTTGTTTAGAGAAGAATGGACGCTCTTTATAAGAATTTGAAATAAGAAAATGCATGTGTCGTACTTGGTCAGAATCGGCTAGATGGTTGTGTTGACTCATTGAAGAAATAACTCTCTCGTTCGTTGTGTTGATGGTGGCACCACAACCATTCTTACAACACACCCAGTGGACATTCTCGGATTGACGTGATTTGATGCGGAATTTTAAGTCGTTGAAAACCAGGTGTTTGCCTCCTCGACCGTTGGAGATGAAGAATACATTTACTTGAGAACTTGCCATGATGAAGATAGAACATTGAATATGATCAACTTTGGAGAGACATGGGGTGTTTATAGCTCAATACGATCGCTCAATACGAATAACAGTTTACTATTATTTCTCTGAGTGAACATGAAAATCGCTCATGGTGTAAGCACAACCCCTCTAATGCAAATAAAATTAATTTGAAAAAACGCAGAAAAGGCTTATAAGCGATCGTTGAACACTGCTATAAAACAGCACAAGACGCGGATACGCGAGAAAATGACACTTTTGAGTCACAATGATTCCAGACAATTCTGGAGATTACTCCGAAAGGAAAATAACCGAAATGTGGACAAAAATATATCTCTCGACGCTCTTTATAGTCATTTTCAAGAATTAAATCGTGGTGAGAATAACAATACTGACACTCCGCTCTTAGTACCGGAAATCAATATTGATGTTGAATATGACCTAAATACAAAAATTACCGAAGATGAAATAAGAAACTCTATAGCTAACCTGAAAAATAATAAAGCCACTTCCGATGATCTTATCAGAAATGAATATTTGAAAAGTTCAGTGGATATTATGATGCCAATCTATGTAAAACTTTTTAATCTAATATTTGACTCTGGTTTTGTGCCTGATGGTTGGTGGGTAATATAATCCCGATATATAAGAAAAAAGGGTCAAAACGTGAACCGGGGAATTATCGTGGCATAACTATTCTTAGTTGCTTTGGGAAGCTATTTACCTCTGTTCTTAATCTCAGGCTTAATTGTTTTTCTCAGTCAGAAAATTTGATCTCAAAATTTCAGAGTGGATTCAGAACAGGATATTCTACAACCGACAATCTATTTTTCCTCAATTCTTTGATTGATTTAGCACGATTACACTACAAAAAACGTTTATATTGCGCTTTTGTTGACCTGGAAAAAGCTTTCGATTCCGTGTGGAGGGAAGGTCTATGGTATAAAATGAGAATATCTGTAATTAATGGCAAGATGCTAAATATTATTACAAATATTTACCGCGGGATTAAATCCAAAGTGGTCTTAAATGGCCAGGTGTCCGGAACTTTTGTGTCTAATGTCGGAGTGAGACAAGGGGAAAACCTCTCGCCATTTTTATTCTCGTTGTATGTTAACGATCTCGAATGTTTTCTCTCTGACGCAAATGTGGAGGGTCTTACTGATGCATCTCAGGATCTTGAGCAACTCGGAGTTTTTTTGAAATTATTTATAATCCTTTATGCCGACGACACAGTTTTGTTGTCAGAATCACCTCAAGATTTACAGTATTCACTTGATCTATTTTCCGATTATTGTGACATTTGGAAACTGAAAGTAAACATCCCAAAAACCAAACTTGTATGTTTCGCAAAAAGGAAACCGAAGAACTATCCAACGATACGGTACCGAGGTATTGCCTTAGACTACGTTGATACATTCAATTATCTCGGCGTCCTTTTCGGTAGAACAGGGTCTTTCAAAGCGATGAAAAAATATGCTTCAAATAAAGCTGTTACAGCTATGTATGAGCTTATCAAGATGAGCAGAAGAAATAACTTATCAATCAAATGTTCATTGAAACTTTTCGATCAATTGGTACTACCAATATTAACCTATGGATGTGAAATATGGGGATTAGGTGACATCAGCGTGATAGAGAGAGTACATCTGAAATTTTGTAAATTGATGCTATGCCTAAAATCTTCAACACCATCATTTATGGTGTACGGGGAAACCGCGCGGTATCCAATTGAAATTATCTTTAAATCAAGACTTATCAAATTATGGACTTCACTCATATCTCACAATAATATGAAACCGTCTAACTCATTATATTTACTCTTATACAGTAAATTTCAAGACGCTACTTTTCTGTCGCCCTGGTTATCAGCTGTTAAGGGTATTCTGGACTATTGTGGTATGTCAGACGTTTGGAATGATCAGAATCTAAATTTGAACAGAGACGGAATACATGTACAAGTTGCACAAATATTGAGGGACCAGTTTATTCAAGGGTGGTATATTGATATCAGTTTATCACGTAAAGGTCAATTTTATTCCATAATAAAAGATGAATTCATTTTCGAAAATTACCTGTACGCAGAAGTCAGAAAGATATATACACGCTCGCAAGATTTTGAACACAAAACCACAATTTACCCATTGAATCCGGTAGTTGGAATAATATCCCTAAAGATAAACGTTTATGCTCAGGATGCGACAAAAATGAAATTGGAGATGAACTACACTATTTAATAGATTGCCCTTGTCTTAACCATTCAAGAGAATTATTATTCCCGGTATTTTCTAGATCCGAATATAGCTTGAGAAAATTGAAAATGCTTGTAACAAATTCGAGACCATCAGTTATGAAAAAAACCTGTAGTATGATCAGATGTATATTAGCAACGGCTACCTGTTCTCCGGGTTGAAACAGGAACAGGTAGCAACCACCTGTCAGGAGGCAGCCTGAAACCTGTCAAAACCGATACACTTACACTCCTTATGCTTTTTTGTCAAATCCCCTGTCACGTCCTGATAACACACACATGCAAATTTTATGAAGTACATGCAACGAATCGTCTAAACATTTTAAGTTAATATGCATTACCATTTACTATAAATTGTTATCCGCACGTGACAGGGGATAGGTATTGTTATTGTAATCTGTCTCTGTACCATGTATATTGGAGGAGAGAATAAACATATACTCATCTAATGACTCATTTGAAACTCGTTCAGGCGGCATGCTAGAACAACATTGCAAACGGGAGCCGGGCAAACTGTTATTTAATTAATACAGACTATAGGCGCGACGTTCACACCTTGTCGGCGATATTTGTGCAGGCTCGTCGCAAAGTGAGAACAAGAAAACCATAATCAGACATGGTAACTATTACTATTATTATATCTTTATTTCCTCCATATTGAAGATTTTACAAAGAATATAACATTGTTATGCACAAGATAATGAATAGATATCATAATTAAATTTTATAGAAACAACACAGATAAATATGATAAGCAAGACGTATTTACATTTCTTCAATGGTGGATATAATGACGATGATGATGATGGTGGTTGGGATGATGTTGAGAACGTTGCATCGATCACAAGAGCTGTGGTTAGATAGGAATGTTTATTATGTGAACATTTTCGACAGAGTCGCCAAAGATCAGACATGTTTAGGTTGTCATGTACATTCCGAAACCGGTTGAATGATGGGTCAATTTCTGTTCTAATTTTCCAATCTGACTCGGTTGTGTTTCGAATATTATTTCTCGTTAGCGCCTTACACGACTCTTTCGAGAGAAATACGCCAGACCTGATGTACTCATATACTGCATTAGTCAAGTTGTATTTCACGAGTAATGAAAATACTTCGCCAATAAAAGTTGTTGTCGGGTTCTGTGAGTGAACGTAATCAAACAGCCTAGTTTCAAAGATTGTTTTACAAGCCTTTCCAGGCGTTAGTCGACAAAGGGCTCCAAAGAGTGAAATTTTTCTGGCATCAATACTAACTTGAAGTGGATATGTTCCTAGCAGGCCAGTAACGACATCGGTCCTGCATCGGGCAGGTAGGCCCTGAATACGCTTCAAGCAAAATCTGTGAACTCTTTCGAGCTTGATCAAGTTTGAGGCTGATAAGCCACAGAGAAATTCTGAACCGTAAAGTCCACGAGAAAGTACCACTGATTTATATATTACCATTGAACTCTGGGGTGTTATGCCTCCTGCGTACAGACCAGCAGTGCTTAACATAAGATATGTCGACCGAATTTTTGAGCTGACACTAAGAGTGTTTGGAAAGTCACTTTTGTGTAATGGGATGCCTAGGTGCGTGACTGAATCCGTTTTATTAACTGCTATGCCATTTAGCATCCATGTGAGATTGATAGAGGCGTATTTAGATTTCTCATTGAAGACAATTACCTGACATTTCTGTTGGTTATACATAAATCGCCATTTTTTACTGTAATTGCCACATATATTACACATTTTTTGTATGCCATATGATGAAAGCGAGAGGAGGGTCATATCATCTGCCTGTGTGGGAGTCGAGTAGTTGATATCTCGCAGCCTGAAACCAAAGTTCGAGTGTTCGAGCTCACTGAGCAAACGGTCGGGTCATTTAAGAGATCAGACACTAGTTCTTTAATATCGTTAAAGAAAGAGTTGTCAAATTCATCGGACCTAAGCGGGGAATATAAAGTTTCATAATAATTTGCCCATGCATCAGTTATTTCATTGCGTGTTCTAAGCGTGATGTCATCAACCACACATATGCTGCTATTTGTCTCTTTTCGTTTAAATCTAACCGAATTAAATTTTCTATAAAATAGTTCCTGGTCCATTTCGGTAGCTTGGTCTAATTTATTGTTCTGGTCAGCTATGAATTTCGAATTGCATTTGCGTAATTCTTTTCGAAATAATCGCTTTGATTCTTTATACAATGAGTAACTTTGGTGCGAGTACCCTCTAGGCCTTCCCTCTGATAACCATGTGCTGCGATAAGAGCGCATTTCTCTGTAATTGTTTTAATGAAGTATTCAAGTATGGTTTAAGAAAAGGCTTAAATGATTTTTTCGGGATTGTGAACTCAGCTGCAGTTTGAATTGCTGCCACTGTTCTATCGTAAACAATGTCAAGCATTTCAGTATCAGACACATTGCAAACAGGTAAAGTTTCTTCTAGATTAGAATGGTAGCATGTCAGCATGTTATTATTAGCCAGAAAGTTTCGCCAGTCCCATGTCGGGCACCGCGTTTCAGTATCTATATTTACTCGATCACACACAATCTCCATAAGGATTGGCCTGTGGTTAGAAATGTTTTCCTCGTGATCATCAAGCACTACAACTCGGCGGACTCCGTGGAATTCATCATTATGTATTAATGTATGATCGATGATAGTCCCACATGTTCCGTCCGCGGGGACAAATGTTGTGAGACGATCTTCACAACGAATTGAGTTGTTGGCGGACATAAATCTACGAGCATTCAGCATATCCCGAAAACATCGGTTACGCGAGTCTGTTTTCTCAATATTTCCGTTGAAATCTCCAATAAAAATGACTTTACCTAAAGATGAATAGGCTATTATTAGATAAGAAACTTTCTCAAGATATTCTTTGTAAAATTCGACCGAATATATGTGTTCTGAGAGCTGGATTTGGATTCCAATTATTCGATCATCATTGTACTCTACAGTAGATATCACGCTATATCGTAGCGTTTGTACCAAAAAAAGAGAGACGCCACCTTTGTACCTTCCACGCTGGAAAGGTATTCGATGTGAGAAATCGCAAACAGCGAAATATGAATAATGTTGCTGATAACCTCAAGAAATGAGACATTGTGTTCCGGTAACCAATGTTCACTAATTCCGAAAATGTCTATCGACTCGTCGGATAACAACCGACCGAGGTAACTACTGCTCGCTATTATACCTGTGGCATTCCATGTGTCTATTTTCAAAGAGCATCTTGTGGAAGACATTGTTAACAATAATTATTGTTATTTATAATGACAGTGAGTTATAAATATGATATTGATCTGAATAAATTAATATGTCTTGTATGTATTGATTTCTATGTGCATAAATTAAAGTAGATTAATAAACTAGAGTTATTCTTCTTGTTCGGCAAAACCGCCGCTCACATTGATACTATTTATATCAACACTGTCTCTGCTGTGGTATGACGATCGCATGTGATGCGTGTAGTCATCATGTCGATGTGAATGCCAATGTGGTCTTCTATTTGAGTCATTATTTTCGAAATTTTGTTGAGACAGCCAATATCGAAAGAATGCATTACCATGCCAGAAGTAGTTCTCGAATACCACAGACACATCATCGCGATGCACATTGATTCTTGCTGATACGAATTTCGAGTTATATCGGCTTCTCGTTATCCTTACAATGGAGAAGCGAACACCAAAGTGATCCAAGTGATTCGCCAACTCTTCAGTTGTTGTATATATCAGCTGGAAGATTACCGACAAACACGCGTTTTGATTTTATCGGACCGTTGTTTCTGTGTCGTCTCTCTCCATGACTGTTGTTTGGACCCGAGGAACTGTGATTTGGTGTTCTATTCGTATTTATGTGGTCGAGATTGGTAGTGTTGTTCATGTTGTTACAACTTTTGTCGACTGTACTTCCAGTAGTAGCATTCCCTGGTCAAATTACTTGTAGGAAGAATCTCTTCTGTGCACTTTTGCCTGCCATATTGAAATGAATTCCTTTGCGGTCTTTCGCTTTGCTCTTATACAGCTCGTCCCTGATTCCATTCGCGGATGCAAAAACTTCAGACGTATCCACAAATTCAAATTTGCATTTCGATCACACAATGAAGAGATAACGTCGTTCACAGTGTAAACTGCAGAGTTGTGGTCATCAGTTTCAGGATCATGACCATTTCCTTTTCTCTGTGGCACACTGCATAGAACAATCTTGGCATTTGGCAGCAGCGTGTTAATTTTAGTAACATATTCTGTAATGTTCAAGACAACGGGTGTGACATTATACTTATGTTTTGTGATATCGTTGGTACCGAGGTGAATGACGACAGAGGTCACATTGCCCAGCGCATTCCCTACTACAGGATCTCTCGCTATTGACTCCAAAAGAACAGATATGTCACCGTAACTGGCTCCGCTCACAGAATAGTTTTTAACATTAGGTTTTTCGAGGTCAATTCCAGCACAGTTACTTGTGCCCAATATAACAGTATCAACAGTCTCATGACCTGATGGAGAGATGTCACCAGATAGGTTAGATTTGGAATCAGAATGTGCATCTTCATTAGTGTTGGAACATGGAGCATGGTGTGAAGAAGGTGAAAAGACCATAGATGGATCCGACGATATTGACATATTCTTTGAAGTAAGCTGGCGATTTTATTGCTCGTATAACATTGTAAGCGAAATTGTTCAATTGGCCGAACATATGAGCAGAGAAGGTATTCAGGTCGCTTGTCCAAGCTTCGCGACATTGTTGTTCACACGTTTGGTGTCATTGTGTGATTGCTCCTGTTGCTCGTTAGCAGTTTTCACAGCTTTCTCCACTGTCTTCATCCGTCCTTTCATCGAATTATATATGCCTTCTTGTGAAGCTATTTTCGTCACAGTGTCGGTCATGAAATCGAGCATATTGTCAATCACTTGGCGCATTTGTTTGATGTCGCTTTTAAGCTTGACTATTCCAGTGCACTTGTCACTCTCAATTCGTTCACAAGTTAGTCGGGTCACTGTCGTATCATCTTCTACTTCTTGCATCCTTCTCATTACGTCAGACATAGTAATTTCTAGATATTCTAGTCGACCATTCATCTTTGGAATTGTTGTCTTCAAGTCATTATCTGTGTGTTCGCAGGTTTGCTTCAGCAAGGAAACCACACTTGAGATATCTGATATCGTTGGTTGTGGGATATTCGGGGTGCTTTCGGTTATAATATCAGTGTCGTTATGAACATCACAGCCGTAGGTCGCGTTTTGTGACCCAGATGTCGTAATAGAATTCATGATGTGTTTCCCATTTGGTTTCCTCACACTTTGGGAGCACTCAGCATTTCCTCTATGTGGATTGTGTTCCCATCTAATAAGCACTGGAATATGTTGTACACGTCTGTTCCTAACTTTGTTGTAGATGTGCCCTTTGCAGAATTCGTCCTACGTTTTAGTATCGAATCAGGGCTGATGCGAATGCACGGCTGTTTTGTTGATGAGAACAGTGCTTGCCTAATTGATTCCAGAATCGGTTCAGAGCCATCACAACACAAAACTGCTTTGCTAATGAATTCATCTTTGGTTAATGTGTGAATATCCTTTAACATTCTGCTGAGATAAGGTGCGATCGCCTTATTGAATGAACCTTATATACACGTTCTGAAAAGGCGTCGTATGCTGACTGATTTTGGATATTCAAGTTCACATCACGACTACCATTTTCGGGGAGCTCCACCGATGATTCATGTAGTTTAATAGTTTGTGTTTTGTTTATTAGTTTATTTGAGTCGTGGTCGTATATTGCATTATTGTCGTCCAGTTCCCCTTCAGATAGCATACCGACTTCATACGGATCTTGATCCATGTACGATCCCGCAAATCCATTGAGAAATAATTCAGCGTGTGTTAGCAGGCCATCCATTATGCATTAATTAACTATGTCAATCAGTTCTAGCAGATAAACTGTATTACAATAAAGCAGTCACTTTGGGTATCTACCGCGCTATGCCGATCCAGAATTGAGTCCTGAAGTATACCGGTGTAGTGAGTGACTGACCATTCTTTCCTGCATTCCCTGGGTGAAAGATTGTGCTGACTTGCTGGACACCATCGAACATAAGCTATCGCACAAGCAGACAAAATTTTGGGCGTACATAGAATTCAAAACAAAACCAACAACATGGCGCGATTCGAGGCGATTTCAAAGTTCACGTACCCAAAATGTCGAATCTCCTGTACAGTCCACGAATTGTCTGCAAACTACATGTTACGTTGAACGAATACAACACTCTCATCGAAAGGATAACGCAGATCCATTGAAATTAAGCCGATTTTTCAGCATAAATAGAGAGCGAAGAAGAGCACGTCCATTGCTCGCTGACGTCATTCGTTTTACCAGGCTCGTCGGCAAAGTGAGAACAAGAAAACCATAATCAGAAATGGTAACGCGCTCAAGATCATATATTATATACCCATGATTGTAATTATAGAATATAAAATATATTGGTTTCGCGAATGACCAACTCAGAATTCCGTTAAAATAACAATAACAACCAGCACCTAATTACGAACCGGCGGCCGACTCGGCCATCTCCGACCACAACCATCAGTGGGCTGCCGAACGAAACATATCTACAAAAGTTGAAATATAAGACTTACAAATTATCTTTTAAATTTATTTTATTGGTAATTGACATCACAAACCAAAAATCAACATTATTGGCATAATAATGTAAAGGACAATAAACGAAATTTAAATTCGCAACTACACCTTTTACCGGACTCGGCCTCCTGGTTGCGCAGTTCGACTTTTAAACCGAAAAAACCCAACAATTATCTATAAATAAAATGCACATGGGACCACGGCTATCAAGAAATTGCAGAACAATATACACGCGGCGCGAGCTAATAAGCCGCTTTGAATGCGATTGTTGATTGCGCCAATAATTTTATCTACGCATTCCACAGCGCAACGGAACATTTTCATTGGTAGTTCAGAGAATTTGTTTATAAACAATCGTAAATTAACTTTTTTTTATGTTTGTTTACATAACCAGGGGTACAAACGTAACAATATCCATTGGTAGTTCCGAGAATCTGTCTATAAACAATCGTAAATTAACTTTTGTTTATGTTTGTTTACATAACCAAGGGTACAAACGTGACAATATCATGCAATCGTTGCGATATTTAGGATTGATATAAGAACAACATCTGTCTATTATAATATGATCGTACGTGACACGTAATGGAGCAACCACCAAGTTGATCATTAAGTTCAACGTTACAATAATTATATGATGTACCATACAGGGTACTGCATGTGTTACACCACTCGGAGAAATGTCTGTGTCGTCACAAAAATACCATGCTAGAACTTGGATTAATATATTTGTAATCGTATATAGTCACCAATAGCCGGGTTACTACCGTAGTAACGGACATTGCCCATCTAGTGAACTATTCAAACCCAGCATTGAAATCATGGTTATGATCAGTCCAAACATATGAGTAAAGTTCGAACATAAGATAATAATAGCTGAGAACCTGGTGAGAATTTAACTGTGGTGGGGCCTCAAGCATATCTACCCCTGCACATCAGAAAAGAAAAGTAGCTTGAGGATGGAAGTGAACCATCATCCCACAGTGAAATCAACCAGGCCTGTTGGGTTTGAATAGTTCACTAGATAGGCAATGTCAGGTACTACGGTAGTAACCCGGCTATTGGTGACTATATACGATTACGAATATATCAATTCAAGTTCTAACATGGTATTTTAGTGTGATGACACAGACATTTCTCCGAGTGGTGTAGCACATGTACATGTAGTACCCTGTATGTATGTATATATACATATATATATATCACAGGAGAAGTTTCCTTAGAATTAATGGATGGAAATGGAATGCCTCTAATATTTGTATTATTTGAGTCGGACATAGATTACCTTAGCTGCAGGCAACCAATGCAATACGTGTAAACTATGTAGAAAAAGAAATTATTGAATAAAGTGTAGTGAATATGATGCGTCACTTTAATATTTGAGTCGGACATAGCTTACCTTACCTGAAGGCAATCAATGCAATAAGTGATGTAGAAACAGAAATTATTGAATGAAGTGTAATGAATATGAAGCGTCATTTTAATGCAATATCGATTGGGAGGAAGAGAAATGTCACTTTAATAGTTAACAATGATATACATATATAATTATAGATTATCCCCATTGAAGACGATCAATGCAATGACCAGTGTAGAAATGGGAAAAAAATGTTGCCTGAATGAATCGATGTGTGAACATAAAGTCTCACTTTAATGAAATGTTGAGATGATGGAATCAACGATGAATTTGCAATTTCTGTAATGATGAAATTGGTTCACATACCGGTATACATGTATATGCAGCTGAAAATGTGAATTGACTGAAATGTAATTATGAAAGTGTCAATGACACTGTAGCTCAATTTCATGTGTTACAGTTAATGGAGCGATTAGGAATGTGGAAAGTTGAAAGGCCTAGTTATGCAAAGATTAAAATCCAAGATGGCCACGACAGCCATCGTTTTTTTGCCAAATGACACAAAAAAAGACTCCTTCCTATTTACATGTCATTGTTAACATCCTTCACAAATTTCATGATGATCCGACAAAAGATACGACCTGTAGCCCGTGTCAAAGGATTTAGTCGTGTAAAGAGTAAAATACAAGATGGCTGCTGGCGACCAGGTTTCTTGGTTGAATTCAAAATGAACCTTTTCCCATCTACATGTAATTGTTAACATCCATTACAATCTCATGATGATTGGACCAAAGATTCGACTTGTAGCCCTTGACAAAGAATTTAGTCATGCAAAGAGTATAATCCAAGATGGCTGCTGGCGGCCATGTTTTTGGCCGAACAACCCCAAAAATTACTCATTTCCCATCTACATGTCCATTTTAACATCCATGACAAATTTAATAATGATCCGACAAAAGATACGACCTGTGGCCCGTGCTAATGGATTGAATTTTGAAATCCAAGATGACCGCTGCCGGCCATGTTTTCTGACCAAATGACCCCAAAATTACTCACTCCCATCCACATGTCAACATCAACATTCATGACAAATTTCATAATGATCTGACCAAAGTAAGGACCTGTAGCCTGTGCCAAAGGATTTAGTCATGCAAAGAATAAAATCCAAGATGGCTGCTGGTGGCCATGTTTTTTGGTCAAACTACCCCAAAATGACTCGTTCACATCTACATGTCAATGTCATCTACATGTCAATAGCGATGACAAATATCATAATGATATGACCAAATGTACAACCTAGAGCCTGTGCTGAAGGATTTAGTCAAGCAAAGAGTAAAATCCAAGATGTATTTTGGCCTAATGACCACAAAACAGCTCGTTCCCATCTACATGTCATTGTTAACACCAATGACAAATTTCATGAAGATCCGACCAAAGCTACGACCTGTAGCCCGCGCCAGAGGATTTAGTCATGCAAAGAGTAAAATCCAAGATGGCTGCTGGCGGCCATGTCTTTTTGGCCGAACGACCCCAAAATGGCTCGTTCCCATCTGCCTGTCATTATTAACATCCATGACAAATTTCATGATAATCAGACGAACAGTATGACCTGTAGACCACGCGAATCGATTTAATTTTGAAATCCAAGATGGCTGCCAGCGGCCATGTTTTTTGACCGAATGACCCCAAAAGGATTCTTTCCAATCTACATGTCATTGTTAACATCCATGACAAATTTCATGAAGATCCTACCAAAGCTATGACCTGTAGCCCGCGCCAAAGGATTTAGTCATGCAAAGAGTAAAATCAAAGATGGCTGCTGGCAGCAGTGTAGTTTCCAGTAATTATTTGGGGACACCTGTTTATATGCCAAAGTCATATCCGAAGGCCGCAGCCCTAAGTTGGGGAGGGTATGGGGTGGCCTCCCCCTTGAACTACATGTACATACTGCCATAAAATGACAATTTATTGCTTTATTTGATGATTTAGTGTTAGTTGTATTTGTTTTCTAGTATTAATGGTCAAAAAACAAATTATCTGAGGAATTTTTCTTCTTTCTAACTGTTTTTTGGGCGCCTGGAGTTTGGGCGCCCATACCTGTTACAGGTACCAAAACTGGCCTGGAAATTACCCTGGCTGGCAGCCATGTTTTTTGGTGGAACAACCACAAAATGACTCGTTAACATCCATGATAAATTTCATGATGATCAGACAAACAGTAAGACATGTAGACCGCGCCAATCGATTTAATTTTTAAATCCAAGATGGCTGTCAGCCGCCATGTTTTTTGACCAATGACCCAAAATGACCTGTTCCCATCTACATGTCAATGTCAACATTCATGACAAATTTGATAAAGATCAGACCAAAGGTACGACATGTAGCCCGCGCCAAAGGAAATTGTTGACGGACACACACATGCACACATGGACGTCGTTGAGCTAATAATGAATATGTGATGTGTCGCTTTTAATGAATTGGCAAAGACAGCAGTATGGAAACGGTCACTGCGGTGGAGTTACGATACATGCCGTTAGGTTATGATACACGGTCTACAGCCCTACAGGTATTAGCGGGTTGTCACACCAGACGTTGAAGAAAATTATGATATATGTCCATGAGGATCTTTTTAAAGATTGGGTAAGTGTTGGCGCTGGGTATAGCTGTTAAAACAGTCACATCCGTTAAAACCGCCATAAACAGAATTAATATTATAAACAAACCTTGTTCTTATACCAATCATAAATACATGTATCACATTAATTTCAGCATGTTGTTATGTTAGTACTTTGTGTTACATTGTATGTAAGCAAACGTCATCTTATGTAAACAAACAGTACATCTACATGTACATGTATGTAAAGAGTATGCGATAAGCAAAACACTCAACACCTAGTAGACCCCCACTGCATATACATGTACATGTATATGAAATTTTGTTAGAAATACCACCGTTATTTCACGCCTTTAGATTAGGCTAATTTGGGGACATTTTGGGGGACAGAGGTGATAGGTTTGAGTGAGGGGGGGGTACCCCCTTGTGACTATTGGGGGTACTTTTTAAAGTAAACCTAAAATGGGGGCTGTCTGGTTGTTCTGAAGCATATGAACGGTGAAAGAAATGAACCAATGGCCCCCATATCATTTCCTGGCAACTTGGGCTTATATCAGCATTCAGCAAGTTATGTTACATGTACCCTTATATTTTCAAGTTTTGTAGGTCACAATTTATTGAATATTGGGAATATTGGATCATTTGACATCAACAAAGCCATTTTATAGATGTATGGTGCTTGAAAGTTCACCAAGCAGTTCACCAACACACTGATCATGGGTATTTCCAATTAAAATTTAATTTAATCCAAGTTAAATCGCATAATCAAAGTAATTAATGGCTGAACATCACCAACTTCAACTGTGGAATCTGACCCAATGCCTCCCATACAGAGAGGCCTACCGTAAGCTGAATGAGGTTCCCAGAGGGTGAATTTGGTGATGCTAGCCCTCTGGGGACCTCATTCCGCAAATGTCAGCCACACTAAATTCAGGCTTGGGGCATTCAGGCTTGGGGACCGCCCACCTCTAGTTCTATTGAGAATCATATATTAACCCTTCATTTACTAAATGCTTATTGACAAGTAGATGTTGTGGGAAGTGTTCAGATAAAGTCGTTTGTTGAACTTTTCTGAACATTTCCAACCAATTAATAGATATCCTTCTACACATGTACATGTATGTATTATCTGTTAGTCTGTTGTCATCTGCTTGCATTTCCTGAACACCCCTCTGAATGAATAATAGATCATTCAAATAAATTCTTTTTTACTTGGTGGGAGAATCCATTTAGTAAAGAAAGGGTTATATCAAATTTTCGCTACGATAAGGCAGCAATGATTCATAGCCCCTACAATTCAGTGGAATCATGAACTTATTTACAACATACCGCATTACCGGTATAGCCATTTAATAAGCTAAATCTCTGATTTTGGTGTTGAATGGGTCACCATGAATCACTCTCAACCTAATCAATCACCACGGTGTTTTGCTTATCGCTCACTATTTACATGCTGTATATATACAAACGCTCCGTTCACACAAAGTGTTTTGCGGAAAATAACGCATTCTTAATATGATCATTATTCTACATGTATACTATTAGGATATTATTGAGGAAACTTTCATAATTTGGTAACTGTTATTTCTAAATTATTACTTATTACATGTACATATGTACATGTACACATACTAGTACATGTATACTGGCAGACTTTCATTTTTAGAAAATGTAGGCGCGCAGAGTCCCGCTCGCTGGGTTTCGGCCAGGCGCGCGGTTTCTATCAAAATAAAATAAACAGCGGAAATACATTCATAAATGCCGCGTAAATTGAATTTGTTTACTCACGATCGATGTCCAGTGAATCTCTTTGATGGTTTAACACTGCTTAATCCACTATCCATAAGCACAAGTGAATGTTACACACTATGTTTTATATTCTACATGCTCCTATATTAAATGTAATTCATAATAATTAATAAGGAATCAATTTAATACTCAGATTCCAAGCTGACAGAATAAATATCAACATCTCCCGGCCACGTGGTCTCGATTTGATTTTCGAGGAATTTATGTGACGTCATAAGCCATACCGGTACATAGAAATGTATTTTTAGCTTCGAATCATTCAGTCTCAGACAGATAGTGCATTTGACACGTCACACCGTGTGACCTCGTCTGGGTAGACACTGATAATAGCGTTATCAGGTTCGCTCTCTGTATTTGGCCTAGGTGCGCAATCGATCGCTCGCTGGTTTTCAGTTTTAGCCGTGCGATGGTGTGCAAGAGCGATCGCGCGCCTCAAAAATGAAAGTCTGTACCGGTACACTTAGCTGATGTGCCTGACTTCATCCGGGCTCTTTAGGGAACAACGTTGCCAACCGGTATACATGTACAATGTATGAGTATATATCGAGGTCGCAGTCAAGGACACAGTCGCATATGAAATTGGACCCACCCATATAGTTCCCGGGATCAAAGTAGGCCTTTGGTACATTAATACCAAATTTTAGTCCGATCAGTCGTGCAGTTTTCATGTCTATAACACACAGAGACAGAAGTTCTATGTACCTACATGTATATGAGCGAGGTCATGGTCAAGGACATGGTCACTCATGAAATTGGACCCGCCCATTTCCGGGATCAAAGTAGACATACAATACATGTACCGCTGGACAAAACAAGTATCCATTGGCACCGCAGTGTATTTGCTGTTCGGCTGCGGTGTCAGAGTTTGTAACTGCAGTTGAGCACCGCAGCCGAACGGCAAGTACATTGCGGCCAAACGGCAAGTTCACTGCGGCCGAAAGGCAACTACCCTCACTGTCGAATGGCATGTACACCGTGGTTAGATTTCTGGTTTGTATTGTCTTTTTTCAGTTTGATGAAAGTACACCGTGGCAAATACACCATGCCGAATGGCAATTACATCACGACCCAACTGTTAGCTGGTGGCGCCGCGGTGTAGTTCCATTTCAGCTGCGGTGGCAATGCTAACCGCACCGCAGTTAAGTGGTCCCACACACAGACAGAATTTCCGAAAAACAACCGATGAACAAATGACCGATGATGAAAAACAACTAACGAAAAAACACACCGGCTGACGAATGGTGGCAAATGACAGATAAATGGCGAGGATGACGATGGCAAATGACAACAAACAACAACGAAGAAAAATACCGACTGATGACAAAAAATGACTGATGACGAAAAACAAATGGCCAACGACTAACACGATGTCGAAAAATTACTGATAACGAAAAACAAACAGCCAAAGATGAACACGATGTCGAATGATCGATGACGAAAAATGTCTTGATGACAAACACATCGACCCAGGCCTGCAGGTTTCAAAATTATGTGTAACCAGTACATGTATTAAATTCACGCCGGACACGATTTATATGCACCAGGATCTTTCGAAAATGTTTTGAACTTTCAAGAAATATGTTGGCAGTTGGCACCTCACTGTCTCTGCGAAAAAGAAAAAAAAAACGATTCCGCACGCTTTTTTTTATACTTGATCTTAACTCATTTCTTCGAGTTTCAAGTTACATAAAATAGACTTCTAATGGGCAGTACTATTGCCCACTTTTGTTTCCATGCAATATATATATATTTATAATAATAAAACACGAAGTTGTTGGCAGATGGAATGGTTTAGCCAGTCCGTGTAATACGAGTCTAAGCTGTCTGGACATCGACGCAGTCATGTCTGGTGTTTTGCGCGACCATGTAGCTCGTGACGTCCTTATGTGCGTCGTGACGTCATGGCGTCTTGATCGGTTTCCAGGAAGAAATCATTCAAAATTGTTCGTTTATGAACGATTTATTATCAAAATAAAACCAGATAACGATGCAAATTAAGAATATATGTGGATTTAAATTACAATTGATGCAATCATCTCATATTAGCGTGTGCATTATTTACAGTATGTACTTCCGGTATGACGTAACATATTCGCGGAAGGACAAATAAACAGACAAAGATCCGGATCGAAAACATTACTTGCGTCCAGCATGGACTGGCGCAAGTAATTATATAAAAATTATATAAAAATTATATGACGTCATAATTCACATGCATTTAGGTATAAACACCCACTGGGGTGGTTGCTATAATATTATTTCTGTTTATGACGGTTTTAGTGGTTGTGACTATTTTAACACTTATACCCACACGGACAGCCGCTCGTATCTTTCAGTGTCTAGATAAGTGGCATAATTATACGGATCATGTAAATTTCATAAATATAAATAAGAACACATCATTTACACGTAAATGTAGGAGAATACGTGTCAGTAAATCCCATGTTTATCTCACTTATATTTTAAATTTATGGACATTTACGTTATCAGTATATTCCGTAAATCTAGAAATTCAATGGAAAATACTTGACGTTTAAATTAAATTAGATCATAAATGTGATGCAGAGCTAGTATATTTGCGAATGTCTATCTGTCTGTTTGTGTTCTATATAAATTAAAGTGTGACCATCTTGACGGCTCCAAATGGGTCTAATAGGGATAGATTTATACGGGGAAGATAATGGTCCAGTTTAAAATTTTCTAAAGTGATGCTGTTTGTGTCAGGGGCAGAACAAGAGAGAGAGAAAGAGAGAGAGAGAGAGAGAGAGAGAGAGAGAGAGAGTGTGAGAGAGAGAGAGAGTGAGAGAGAGAGAGAGAGAGAGAGAGAGAAGAGAGATTTCCTTTGTCGCCTATTTCCACCAAACTTATACATAATCATTTGCATTATACGAGGAGTCTAATCGTCTGTTTGAAAAATGTCAAAAGTGGTGCTATTCGAGTCAGAGGGGAGAGGGACCAACTATGATATTTTAGGGCTCATTTCTACCAAATTCATGCACGTTATTCTCCGTGATACCAGGAATCTAATCTTGTGAAATTTACGGGTGGACGGACGGCACCTATTGCTATAACCCCCAACCAATACTTTCTGGTGATAATTACCAAGAACAGTTGTAATTTGCAACACTGTATTTAAAAAATAACTGCTGTATCAGGCTGTATGATCTGATTTTTGCATAAAGCAAACATGATAACGAAAGTAAAAAAATAAAGCAGTAAAATTAAGTAAATGTGCATTATATAACCGCTTATAACTGTATGCACACAAACAACTGGTTACTGAAATTTGCAATCCATCGAAACATTAACATCGATAGAGTTATCTCTCTCTGCTGGGTGACTGTTATTGGTGACATGTCATGCATGTCGAACAGTAAGATTAGCGAGCACTTAATTCGCCCACAGTGATACTATTCTGGTGACATTATAATGCGACCAACGAAATGTATGTGTGCAATGCACTCAACACAAAAGGGCTTGATATATTACTCATTCACCAAACCGTTCGCTTATTGCCGGATATGTCCGTTTTACTTTAACGTGTACCACACACTGCTCAACAAGGAAGCCCAACTTAAAATATTCCCTTCAAACTGAGCTGCATGTTGGTGTTTGGAGTTTATTGTTCATAGCCGCAGTGATCAGTTGGTCAGTGTGAAATGGATCCGGAAAGGATACCGATGTACTTGGCATGTCTTCTGTTTCTTTCGAACGGTATGTTTATTGCTTCGCGAATCGCCATTGGCGTAAATATCGCATATATGTCATGTGCGTTGTTTGTTCGATATATTATTAGCACACGTGAACGCGCATACGTCCAGAGCTATAGGAGGGTATCACCCCCTCCCCTGAATCCTGAATACCAGTTAATTTTGGGCGGTGAATCCTGAATACCAGTTAATTTTGTGGGGTGAATCCTGAATACATGTTAAGAAATAATATGCGATAAATGACATACAAATTGACGCCGGTCACGTTATGGGCATTATGAGGCCGTTATGATACGATTAATGATACTTTATGATGGCATAGTGGTCGAATATGCCCAAGAAGCTATTCTACCCACTCATTCATACAGATAACTAGCACACAAATATTATTTTGCGCCATCAAAACCTGCATCCAAGATGTTTTGCTTGAACCTGAATACCAGTTAATTCGGGGGTATGAATCCCACGTACGGCTTCAAAACACCATGAATCCCGCGTATCGAAGGGGGGGGGGGGTGATACCCTCATATAGTATGTCACTAAATGGACGGGTTCCGTTGCTTCTGTCTAAATTTCTTTCGTGAATGCCAGTTCACGGTGTTTGGTCTACAACACAATTCTTGCGATAATATAGTATTAAAACGACAGGCTGTGTTCGCGCTGTCGGTAGCCAAATTAGCCAATGGCTAATCTTTTTCGAATTTGGCTAATAAAAATTTAATTTGGCTAAACTTTTGGCTAATCTTTTTTTTACCCCAAATAGAGACTGGAAGCATGAATTTTTGGCAAGTGGGTTTTTAATTCTGTGATGTGAACGATCTTATCCGAAAACATCGTATACGTACGTGGAAACCCGAAACCCGATCGCGGACAGTACAAAGGGAAACCCGTCACTCTGCACGAAGCAGCAAAAGGTCATATCGCTGTCGTCGACAGCGCCCAATGTTTTTGTTTTTGAAATTACCGATAACTATTTTCTTGTTGAAACTTCTAAATTTTCTTGTTGATTTTGTCCATACAAGTAACTAGTTGACCGTTATTTCGTTACGGTATCATTCCAGCGTGGTTCCAATGTCATCGGGCAAGTGTTTACTGACTGAAAACAAATTATAAAGTGTAGGTTTAACGAAATAACGGTCAACTATCAAACACACCATATTTCCCAGGACTTTGCAAAATGCCAAACTGAGGGTGGGTACACGACACTGTAAAACAAAAGTCAGCAAAACACATAACCTGTCGTATTTAATCTCAGACATTGCCGTCAATTTGGCCATTGCATGTCAAGACGAAGAGCAATCGGCAACCGCCATAAACAATTCTCTAAATTTGAGAATGTGTATGTCGTGTGATTGTATATTGGTCCCATGTGGCGTGACTTTAGATGGGATTTGGTCCCATGTATAGGAGCCCATGTGGCGTTACTGTAGATGGGAGTTGTCCCCTATATATATATAGGTTCCCGTGGCGTAACTGTGTATGGGATTTGGCTCCTATATAGGTTCATATGTGGCGTGAATATAGATGGGATTTGGCCCGTATATAGGTTACTATGTGGTGTGACTGTAGATGATTTGGCCCCTATATAGGTTAATATGTGGCGTGAATATAGATGGGATTTGGCCCATATATAGGTTCCTATGTGTGTGACTGTAGATGGGATTTGGCCCCTATATAGGTTCCTATGTGGTGTGACTGTAGATAATGATTTGGCCCCTATATAACTGACTATGTGGTGTGACTGTAGATGGGATTTGGCCCCTATATAACTGACTATGTGGTGTGACTGTAGATGGGATTTGGCCCCTATATAACTGACTATGTGGTGTGACTGTAGATGGGATTTGGCCCCTATATAACTGACTATGTGGTGTGACTGTAGATGGGATTTGGCCCTGCTATAGGTTCCTATGTGGTGTGACTGTAGATGGGATTTGGCCCGTATATAGGTTCCTATGTGGTGTGACTGTATATAATGATTTGGCTCCTATACTGGTTCCTTTGTGGTGTGACTGTTGGTGGGATATGACCCCTATATAGGTTCCTATATGGTGTGACTGTAGATGGGATTTGGCCCCTATATAGGTTCCTATGTGGTGTGACTGTAGATGGGATTTGGCCCCTATATAGGTTCCTATATGGTGTGACTGTAGATGGGATTTGGCCCCTATATAGGTTCCTATGTGGTGTGACTGCAGATAATGATTTGGCCCCTATATAGGTTTCTATGTGGCGTGACTGTAGGTAAGGATTTGGCCCTGATATAGGTTCCTAGGTGGTGTGACTGTAGATGGGATTTGGCCCCTATATATGTTCCTATGTGGTGTGACTGTAGATGGGATTTGGCCCCTATATAGGTTCCTATGTGGTGTGACTGTAGATAATGATTTGGCCCCTATATAACTGACTATGTGGGGTGACTGTAGGTAAGGATTTGGCCCTGCTATAGGTTCCTAGGTGGTGTGACTGCAGATGGGATTTGGCCCCTATATAGGTTCCTATGTGGTGTGACTGTAGATAATGATTTGGCCCCTATATAACTGACTATGTGGCGTGACTGTAGGTAAGGATTTGGCCCTGCTATAGGTTCCTATGTGGTGTGACTGTAGATGGGATTTGGCCCTGCTATAGGTTCCTATGTGGTGTGACTGTAGATGGGATTTGGCCCCTATATAGGTTCCTATGTGGTGTGACTGTAGATAATGATTTGGCCCCTATATAACTGACTATGTGGGGTGACTGTAGGTAAGGATTTGGCCCTGCTATAGGTTCCTAGGTGGTGTGACTGCAGATGGGATTTGGCCCCTTAATATGTTCATATGTGTGTGACTGTAGATGGGATTTGGCCCCTTAATAGGTTCATATGTGTGTGACTGTACATGGGATTTGGCCCTATATAGGTTCCTATGTGGTGTGACTGTAGATGGGATTTGGCCCTATATAGGTTCCTATGTGGTGTGACTGTAGATGGGATATGACCCCTATATAGGTTCCTATGTGAATTGACTGTAGATGGGATTTGGCCCCTATATAGGTTCCTATGTGGTGTGACTGTAGATAATGATTTGGCCCTATATAGATTCCTATTTGGTATGACTGCATATAAGGATTTGTCCCCTATATAGGTTCCTATGTGGCGTGACTGTAGGTAAGGATTTGGCTCTGATATAGGTTCCTAGGTGGTGTGACCGTAGATAAGGACTTGGCCCCTATATTGGTTCCTATTGGTATGACTGTAGATAAGGATTTGACCCTTATACATACTCCACGTGTAGCTAGCAGCTGTTGAGCATCCGGGCAGTGTAAATATGTAAATGTTGTATTACATGTCTGTATGGGCGCAACCATTCGTGTGCGTATTTAAAAAAAATGGTACATACAATAGATTATTTTCACTTCCTCTACTATTATTGCTATTGTAATTATTTTTTTTCTCACACCGATAAAGATTCCACAGATAAGACGCATATCACCCATACGTACCAACGTGAGCCTGATAATACGCATTGCACGTTTTATTTACTATATTAATTTTGTATTTATATCTACATGTGTATACTTGTACACATATATCCCCTCAAAGAATCTCTCTCATATGAAGCTTGTGAGGTAAATGGAAGCATATTTACAATTAGGGAATATCTGATGATCACAGCGATTTCGAGCAACCATTTGTCGGTATAACACTGAGTGTGGTTGCAGACGGGACGACTATGCATAACATAGTTGAACTTTAAAGAACATGTACGCTCTAAATAAAGTTTAGTTACGCGTGACTACATTTTAGTCAACGTTTATCTAAACTATTGGGTCAAAACTCCTCCGACTAAACAATTGGTAACTAAATCTTGACTACCTGATTTTTAGTCAATTCTTAACTAAACTATTGGGTCAAACTTTTGTCTGTTGTCACTAAACATTGTTAACTAAATGTAATATTAATGTATACTAACTAAATTGGTTACCTAGCTTTCCTCCTACACAAATTAGTTAATCGTAACCCAATCAATTGGGTCAAAATTAATCAGTTAACTCTTAGCCCGATATTTAGTCAGATTTTAACCAATTTGTCCAGCATCCTATCCCATCGCACCCCGCAGTTGGTCATGTCCCAAAATGGAAGAATATCTCAATGAAATAAAGACGAGAGAACACATATGCAATTAGGGAACATCTCATTGTATACAGCGATTTCGAACAAAACTTTGTTAGTGTGGTTGCTGAAGGGACGACTATGCATAATATAGTTGAACTTTAACGAGCATGTATGACTGTGGCAATCAGTTGAGTTATAAGAGTAGTTATAACTTCGAAGGGTCGACCATCATAATCGACCAATGAAACATTATATGATTGGACACCTTCCGAAAATGACCGTTTAATGGTCACACTTCACTCGGGCTTCGGCTTTAAACGTTGTGAAACATCATTATGCCACAATCATGCAACTCATTTGGTGAAATACCATCGGTTGACATGCGTGTTGTGATCTGTCAATTTATATATGTTTTAGCCTGTTTTACATGTAACTATATCAAATGCATGTAAATTACAGGAGTGGGTGCAGTGGTGTACAATCAACCAGGCCAGACAGCATCCATAGATTTGAGCACGACCAATCAAGATGATACTAAAGTGTTAAGAATTATGAATAACAAGCTGGCGCTCATTACTATCCTGGTTAACTGGACTGGCCCAGACGGGCTAATGTATATCAACAACACTTTATATAATGAACGACTTCGCTACACAGGTTCCGCTAAGAATGGAACTGTAACTTTCGAAATGTCTGGAGTTACATTTGGCGACGCTGGTATCTACACACTGGAACAGGATTCCCCCAGCAGCACACTCACAACAATGACACTCGTAGTGCTCGGTAAGTTTGATCACATAAACATTTTCCGTTTGTCCAATATGACTAGCGCACTCATTAGCACAAAGAATACTGTACTATTTGCACAGAGGGGTGATCTCACGAGGGAGATATTAATTGCGATTAAGCGCAATACTGATGAGGAGCCAGAGATGTAATTGCGCTTAAGTGCAATAAGGAACGTCTTATTTCGCTTAAGCGGAATAAGGAATCTCTAATTGCGCTTAAGCGCAATACGGGAAAATCTAATCGAGCTAAAGCACAATAAGAACAGATCATGCATATTGCGCTTAAGCGCAATAAGGAAGATATCATTGCGTTGAAGTGGAATAACGAATATCCACCTTCCTTATGTGAGTCTTATAGGTATACATGGCAATATGCCACCGTCCTTATGTGTGTCTTATAGGTATACATGGCAATATCCACCGACCTTATGTGTGTCTTATAGGTATACATGGCAATATCCACCGTCCTTATGTGAGTCTTATAGGTATACATGGCAATATCCACCGTCCTTATGTGAGTCTTATAGGTAAACGAATATTCCTTATTGCACTTAAGCTTAATTATTTATTAAGTGACATTTTGGCTTCCAATACATGTACATTATATGCTCAAAATAATGTGCGCATGTAACATTAGTCAGTAGAGGTACTATACTACTTTAATCTACAACATTTTAGTAACTGTGTCGGCAATATGTCGGGGTTATTCGTTTTTCGTATTAGCCTTCATTGCGTTGCTATCGATGACGTAAATCATCTTTACTTTTAAGATGGCGATTGGCCCATACTAATCTCTGATGGGAATGCACGTTGCATAGCGATATCGAGCTTCGGGCATGGTTTTATCTATGAGCAAGAGACGAGTCATTCAGTTGGCGATCAGCTGATTCGTTTTCGTCTACAATTAATTTGTCAGAACAGTCGCCTGACAGCAATAATTGTAAATTGAAATCACGAAACCACATATAATAAAAAGGAAACCAACGGCTTTTGAACACCTTATATCAAGCCGCTCGTGGAAAATCGGTATTTGCTTGTACCCGTTCATGATAATTCTCGTTTTCAGTCAAAAGCCATATAGTTATCCTCTCGTATCATCGTTGATTATTTGCCCTGCTAATCGATATATACGTCGCTCGGCACAATTTCAAAGTAACATGTGAGACTTCCGATGCGAAACTGACGTAGGACAGTTTTCAACTACAAATACTGTTTATATCAGGAAAATGAAGACATTGATAACATGTCATAACATTATCCGAACATGTACTGCTGTCTCGTCATCATTTTGAAGACAAAAGCTAAAGGCCGTCCCATGGAGACGTCAATCGCCAGAAAACTGGACGTTTCTATAGTCGAAATCTAAAAAGCATTGCTCGGGCGACAATTGAACTTACTCGGGCGATAACGGAACATACAGGGCGGGAATCGGAGCGAAAACATAAATCAACGATTACAGCATTTTGTTAGGCTTTTTTGGCAACAAAATGATCGGGGAACTTGTCCCGGTTGAAGCTGGAGGTAAAAATTAACATAATATGTTATTAAACGTAACTTATATATGTCTTTATAAGTTTTTCTGTAGCTCGGTCGACAATCGGAAACACTCACAACGGAATCGGACTTTGCTCGGGCGGAATGAGAAATCGAGGAGCATATCATCCACATTGCCTCAGGTAGTACATGTATACCGCTACCGTATAACGTCATTTTTTAGCGTTCGCGGACACATGGGGCCGTCCGGGCTGTCCCGGGCAAACATGAGTCACACCGACTTGGACGCCATGTTGAATTGAGAATTTTCCATAAAGCAGATTTTGCATATGTTGTGTAAACCAATCTGCACATTTTGAGACCGAAACGGCTTCTTTACCAATTTCTTTCTCGTCTAACCGCCTGACGACAATATACTATATGTGTCAATAAACCAATGCGATGCCAATTATTTAGATGTGTGCCTATGTATACATGTAGCGATGTAGGCGCAGGGGACATTCCAATATATCAATGTTGATCGACTCTCCATGCATTCATGTGACCGATGTGTGGTGTATTGCATTTTATTACAAGATCCTACCCTTATTCCATTAAATAAACCCATTATGTAAATTGTGATATTAAACGTTGCAGGAAATAGTGCCAGGTGACCTTTGACTTCATGTTTGTCGTCTGTTTACATTCCGTACTCTATGTCTCAAAATACTATTTAATTAAATATACACCATTAAATGCGTGAAAGCGTCTTTATTTATCTGGGACTATGTCTTTACGCGGGCCAACCCAGTGACTGTATAGTTACGTGAAACGTCATCGCAGGCCTTATAGAAGCCGATGTTAGTTTTCACGTCCCATTTGTTGATTTAAGTTTTTGGATCATGTAATAAATAGAATCTACAACTAGTCCCCAGTTTATAGCGGAATTTACAAAACTCGTTCATTAAATTAGGTATGGACCTCACAAAAGGCTCGGACCAGACCTAATTTACTGAACTCGTTTTGATAAATTCCGCAATAAACTGGGGACTCGTTGCAGATCCTCTCTATAATACTCCTACCCGTATATTATCGAACATCTATATTATACATGTGAAACTTTCTTGCAGGCAAACCTGACGTGAGCCCACTCTCATTGCCTACGATAAACAACTCACTTGCATCACCATACATCCTGACATGCCAAGCGACATCGACAACTAAGCCAGACGAACGTGGGCTGACAATGTCCTACACGTGGACCATTGACGATAACGTAAATCCTTATACGAGTCCAGGGAGTTCTCTAACGATCAATTACAAAGCAGCAGACGATAGGGTTCTGGCGATTTCATGCGCAGCTTCCGAAAAGAACGGTCTAACTTCAAACACTGAAGAGATAGAATTCGTGCCTCCTTGTGAGTATGATGGGTCAATGGTATATAAAATATACAATGTCATTTAGATGTTAGACAGTTCAATTTCGAGTCATATATATAATCGTCGAATGTGGTTTCTTGTGATTTGATTCTTTTCTTATTAGTAATATCTATTCAAACAATATCAATAGAATCGGCATATCGTTACATACCACTCATGTTAATGTGTACGGTCTTGCATGGTCATCTATATATGATCACAACGCTCTATATTCACACAATCAGATCCCGTAAGAATCAGTACAAATAGCATTATGGTTTACACGTACTCTTTCAACGTTTATCAGGCAATAACTGAAGTTGGCATAAAAAGCGATGAACACCTACATCACTTCAAGCCGACGTGTGCACGCGCTCGCTGCGTTGTGTCCACTTCACACAAAGCTATAAATCACATACATCACCTCAAGCCGATCATGTGTACGCGCTTGTTGTGTGGTGATATTGGGATACTGTTTTGTGGTAGTTTTGAAAAAAGTTTATCAAATTATTAATATTCTATTAAAGGTACTCAATCCGATTAAACACCCCTAAACTACTATTTCTTTGGCTTCGGGGGTAAACAATATTTGATTCGAGTCGAGTAACCTACCCATCAAAGCTCAGAGTGATCAGATATCGATTTTTGAACTCTGTTATTTCAATTGTTTGTGGCCCAGAAACACGCCGTCAAAAGGATGTTCTTGTTCAAAACTGCGGATGAAGATGGATAACTCTAAAAACAAGTGGATACTCAAGTGATAATACGGCCATATTTTGTTGAACAAAATGTTGGTAAATAACACGTTGTGGGAAATTTGATACCATAGTTGACAGTGGTTAGCATTATTGTGTTGCAATTAATCGATACTGATAACTAAAGCGTCTTTTGAAGAAATGTTGTTGTTGTTGTATCTTGATGATATGGGGACCCTCTGATCGGATTGAGTATCTTTAAGGGTCAGACGCACGCTTTGACAAAATTTCCTGGTATTCCAAAATGGATTTTCACACAATGTGTCAGGTATTTCTCTGTGAAATTGTTACAAGCGATTATTGTTACATAATATTTAAAAACCACCGACCATTGAGTATTATAACCTCATTCACATTTCACTGTTTTCGGGTACAAAGAACTTCTGTAAAATAGATTTGTTTTTGAAAGTGCAGTTCATATATCCATATCACCTCTGAAGATCATGGGAGGAGACTTAATTATTCTTGATTTGTGAAATTTAATGATTATTTTAATTTAGAAAGGCAACTAACTACTTATAAATAATTTTCTGTATTTTATATGTTCATGTCATGGCTGTTGATAAAAGACAAATAGGGTTAATACGAGTTCTAGGTCATGGGTTCACGACCCGGTTAAAGATGACCACCATATCTCTTAACACTGTGGCCTCATTCCTGTTGATTGTTCCCTGCTTGTGTGCACCACACTGCATATCAACATTTGTTTTCATTGGGCTGGAATATTTGTGAATACTTTATTCTTCATTATAATATATGGGTGTATGATACTATGTCGTGCAATTAAAAATCAACTCAACATTATGATACAAATTAAGCCTCCTCTCGTGAAGCCAAGACAATAAGCTATGTGGTGATTGGAGTGTTGTGTGAAATTATTAATTATATCCCGGGGGTTCAGGAAAAAATTTCCGGACACTAGGCGCTTTTTTATTTTTTCCACCCTCTGGGTTTTTTTTAATTTTATTTTTGTCCGATTCTGGGATAGGGACCCACCCCCTCCGAACTGCTTTTACTCAAGTTTCCTGATCTTATCCGATCAATGTTCCATGTCATGATTATAGAACCATTCCTACTTTTTATTTACCAACAAGACTGTAAAGTTTCAAAACAATTCTCCAAGAAATGTGGGCTGTAGGGTATACTGATGGATTGACATTTGAAATCCAAGATGGCTGTTGGTGGCCATGTTTGTTTTTAAAACAATTTGGGGGGAAAATGGAGGCTCCCATCTAGAGGTCACTTCGAAGATCCATATGAAGTTAGGTGACGATTGGATGAGAAATGTGACCTGTAAGGTGTGCTATAGTATTTGGTCATACAAAGAGTAAAACCCAAGAAATCTGCCGGCAGCCATGTTTTGTTTTACAAAATTTGGGAAAAAATGGTAGGCACCCACCGAGAGGTCACACCGAAGATGCATATGAAAGTTGGTGATGATATGATGAGGGATAAGCTTTGCAAGGTGTGTTAAAGGATTTATTGTTACAAAGAGTAAAATCCAAGATGGCTGCCAGTGGCCATATTTTTCATAAAAAAATCATTCATATTCGACAGCTCCCATCTAGAGGTGATCCTAGACCCATATATCGAATATCGTTTAAATCGTTCAGTTTGTTTTAACACCTTTGTTTTATTATGGTTTTTGAATAGTCTATTTTTATTTGAAGAGTTCAGTGAAGAGTTTACATTTATTTGAAGAATCTATTATTTTGTTATGGTTTCATTTATATCAGGTTGAATAAATGATTTTTAATAGAACTATTTAAATCTGAGCCTTTTCATGTCAATGTGCATTGATAGATCCTTGATGAAAACATTTAGCAAGCTGACCTTTTTATTACCCCTTGGTGTCACCCCTCATTATTAACTGATGGTGAACTCAAACCCCCATACCAAGAGTTAAGTGCATACCTATTACATAATAGCAACATTCTTAAAACCTTTTGTCCCATTACTCTAGGAAAAAATTTACAGGGCCAGGAAAAAATGTGTAAGCCGGGCTGCTGAACCACCCATCCCCGCCTAGTGTTCGGAAAAAAATTTGCAGACCCCCCCCCCCTGATTATCCTAGCAGTTTCTTGTAGCGAAAGGGACAAATAAGAAAATCATAGTTTCAACATCTCAAATGTACAAAAATTCATTGTTTTAATCGTTTCTTAATAATTGCTCAGCTTCTGTATACAATGAAGTCGATGATTTGTGAAATTCACGATGTTTTGCAAAATAGATCCAGATAAATTCTTGTCAGTTTTGGCTGGATTTATGCAAAACTTGCGTCTCCCTTTAGAATTTACTGGTATATATGATTATAAGAAATGACTTGCAGCTCAATTGTGGTCATAGGTTTTGACCGGCAGAGTAATTAAACAAAGTGCGTGAGCTTCGGGATTAACACACTTTGACCCCAATCGACCTGCAAGTCATTTAATAAGTACACTCATAATACAACGCCTTTTGTTCGACTGATTTAACCTCCAACTGACTAAATTTTAGTTCTAGATATACATGTGTATGTGTTCTCCGCGTTTATCAGCAAAACATCTCTCGAAATGAGTAATTTATCACCTCAGTAGACACGTGTGTTGTATAACTTGCGATAGAACAAAGGTGTTATCCACACATGGAGTAAACCGATTATCAAATGTGTATAATCTGTATCGTTTACTGTACATCTCATGTCGGATTCGAAAATATATTATATACTGCTTTAAACATTTACACGATGCTATATATGCCATTCGCAAAAATTGTCTCAGTGTTCATGCTGCAGGATGTTTGGTTGTTTTCCGGGGTTCCGTGGTTGCTATGTGCGGTGGAATTATTCCGGTGACATTAACACTCTGTGCGGTCTTTCCTTCACCCTTGATCACCACATCGCGATTTGACCTGGCCATAAACACCGGAATAAACTAAGAATAAAATCAAGAATTGCGCCATCTTCCTATATACAGACAAAATATTAATTTCAGGCATACCGGTCCATGTTGACAGCAGTGGCGTGATGTTTTACGGCATAGTCGGTGAAACTGTAACGCTGACTTTGACTGTCTTGGCCTATCCGAGCCCAGATTCTCCCAAATGGACGCACTTACCTCTCCAATCAATGCAGACCAAGGTGTTAAATTCGGGACCACACTTCAACGAAGTGACGAAAAAGACTTTTATTGCAACACATACCATCTCAAGTATAACTAAGGATGACTTTGGGGAATACATAGCGGATGTAACCAATGAATATGGCAGCGCACGACTAACGCTCAACTTGTTAGAAGGCAAAGGTGAGATATATATATGAAAGTTCCACAGTCTTAGCTAGCCTCCCACCAGTTCACCAAACTACAAGGCAGAGTACAGTCCTCTCTCTACGCTGGTCTGACAACAGTTACTGCCAAACTTAAATATAATTATATATAGGAAATATAGCACAGTAGCAATGTTATATTTATTGCCTCCGAAACATGCCGAGCCGAGCTGGCCCTTAGAACATGCTTGGGACTATACAACACACCAGGTGCCTATTTTTAGAAGCAAATTTGATTTTTGAGACAGTGCAAATTTTGTCATAAAAATCAAATTTGCTTTTAAATATAATTGTTTTGTTTTGTATGTTGTCATTATAATTAATTTTGGTTCTATATAGCCAATTTCCAAATGAATATGAACAGTTCGGTTTCACAGAGTAATGCAGAATGAATTGTAACCGAGAATGATCTTAAATACAAACAATGAGTGTTTTCCTCACATTCCGTGGCAGTGGTCTACAGGGGCATGCCTACAGGGGTTGGGGGGTTGGTGGTGTTTAACAGTTGAAAATTCATGCCTGACATTGGAACTTTTACGCCACTTATAGGTTGAAATTGTTCTCATTGTTTAACTTCAGTAATTAGTGGACAATGTATTGTTTGTATGCATACAATACTGTAGAATATTGTTCTACCTTTGGTCAAAGTTGAAAATGGCCATCAGTTGGACAGTTTCCAACCTTGAAGGGGGTGTCTGATTGAACATTTTTAACAGTTGGAAAGTTTAAGATATTAGTTTAGTTGGAAAATTGCAACCCAAGAGGGGATGTGCAAAATTATATTTCGCGAACTTAACATAGGATTTTGGTCTGGTTCAAGGAGGGGGTGCAGTAAATTATAATGTGGACACCCCAACAAAGACCATTTAGCCACGTCCCTGGTAGTCAGGCCAGCGTAGCAGGGGACTGAACTCTGCCTTTCAGTCTGCCCGTTCACAAGTCTTCACCCATAGTTCCCGCTTCCGGGAACATGGGGATACCTGGAAATTGAGCAGACACGTGGTCAATAAGATTTAGCACGCATATAAGCAAACTGTCCTAGTTATTAAAGCTATATCTAGCATACATGCGACGGCCTTGCTCCTTCAAATACCAAATAGTGCATTTTGTGGTTTTTTTGGGATAAACTTGCAGTTCGTCAAAATTCGCGGACATCTTTGACTTAGTGTAGCCCCTGCTTTGACATACGCACATACTAGCTAATGAGCGAGCAAGTTGGATCACAGACGGACAGTTTGATGAATTCTATGGGATTTTTATGAAGCTGTCGTGGGCATATTTGGCCCTCAACCACTTCATCCCTTGAATGATATGTTAAGTTCGCAATCGGAGCAAAAATTATGTTTATTCTATAATAATTATGAGTGCATTGCTCCTTCTTACCGGAAACGTTATAACGTTGAGGTATTTGTCAAAAGATAGAAAGTTAACAGGTATATTACATAACTCAGTCATTTTCACTGATATTTACATTCAGCAGAAGTCATCTGATAATAATATTTTATTTTTCGATGAAGTTTGGGAACAGAAATGCAATAAAACAGCCGAAATATATCTAAGTTAGCTTCTGTTACCTGTCATTATTTTTCTATTTCGATTTGCAAATATCTCGACTTCACGAATCCCGAAATCTTTTACAAAATTGGTTTCCCTAGCATGATGACATGCGTGTTGTTTTGTTTACATACTCAATTTACTTGTATCCCACGTTCCTGGAAGTGAGATCTATCGTGTGGTGTTTTAATTAGACGGGTAGTTCAAACAGTGGACAGGCGGATTCTATCTAAAGATTGCGGGCATGATCAGACGTTGTTTGAAAGCTTGATTTGATATTTGTATATAGTCCGATGCAGTTCACATGCACTATATGTGCCATAACGAGCACAGCGCCGTGTCCACCAATAACACACCCACTGAATGCATCAAGATATATAGTTTGTTTATGAATTATTCCCATAAAAATGCTATTTTCATAAAATCTGTCGAGAATTTGAGACCAGCCCACGCAGATCTGTAAGCGAGCCCAATATTAGATTGAGTTTCACCTGTGATTATCGATTATCGATTTCCGAATTCTGGTCACGTGATGCTACGGGCGATGCATTAGAACTGCGAGGGAAAATCGCATTGACTATTTAGTTTTATGTGATTCGTACTATAAAAGACAAATTGCCACACATTAAGTGATCTGATAAGTTCATTGGAACAGAACTATGTTTTAATTGTAACGATATATTTATGTTTTGCTCCCACGGTCGATGACCGACATTAGATATGCTATGAAAAGAGAACAGCGATTTCGATAACGTTTTCGACCACTACACCAAGCATTTAGTAACGATTACGTGATCAAAACAAATAACTGGCTTAAATGCAATTCAGGTGAACTTTTCAAAGCACGCCCAATTATTCTGCTGACCGATTTTAGTGATTAGGATGTCGTGTTCATATTACGATCTGTGTTTTATTGGGATATAAAACGAGTGACCCACTTGGCATTTGACCAATACTCGAACAGGAGTTAGTGTAAGACAGACGGGCTATGTAATTATTATGTTTAAAATTAAGAAATTGGAATTGGAATTGAATATTGGTAATACGGAAAAGCTATTTTGTAATGAAATATCAAGTTAAGCATATGTTTCTCTTGTATATTTTGACAATGATAATTGAAATGAACCTTAGATTATTTTATATATTTACATACTAAGTGTGATTATCACTAAATCCAGCATTCTGATTGGTCGGCGCCCACGTGGCTAGTTGCAATTATTTCTCGGTGAACGAGCAACAGCTCATAGCTGCAGCTTCATAATTACATCGACGCGTCATATGTTTTGGAAAGACGAACGCGTAATGTTTTGGGCGCATTTGGACTCGCGCAGGATTGACTTAATAAACCATCGGGTTTCAATATAAAGATAAATTGTTCCTGTTATCTTTTGCCAAGGGTGCTATGGGATATTTTGGGCTGGTTTTGTCACGATACACTTTTCGATTTAAATACATTTACAAAAGTGGCTTTTGTTCGCTAAATGTATATAAATATAAGGATTAACTGTCATGTGGACTGTTTTTATGGAGATGTAACCGTGAGGTAAGTTGTCATAACTTGTATGTAAAACCCTCGGTTTTACACAAGTTATGACCACTTACCTCACGGTTACATCTCCATAAAAACAGTCAACATGACAGTTAATCCTTATATAAATGTTGAACATCATGTTGTATGAAAAGAATGCATTCTTAGGAATATTGTAATCTCTCGTTGATGATTTCAGCACCCAGCGGTCAGACCGGAGAAGATGGCGGCGACGCTGGAGCAATCGCAGGAGGAATAATCGGAGCACTCGTTATCGTGGCGATCATCGTTATCGTTGCAGTCATTGTGTGCAGAAAAAGAAAGAACCGACACACAGGTGATTTACTTTAAAGAAGCACGGCCTAAGTTAACACCAAAGAGACATCAATCTCTAAAATCCACAAAATAATACGCCCTCAGCGAGCAGAACAGCTCATATTTGAACGCTCTTGGTTATCTACCACTTTTTGTTGACGGATGCATGGACGCTCTTTATACGTGCTGGTCATTTTTGCTATGCTAACACAAGTTAAAAGTGCTAAAACTGTTCTTATTGAAAGTTGAAATCTGGCCATCTGACTGAACGGACTGAACCTCATATTAATGGGCTCATGTGTCCAATCTAATGATTTTCTGGTAATAGCTCTGCATCTCTATAAATAATTATACCAGAATGCAACTGTTCACAATATCCAACTCTTTCTTCGCTGATTATAATCTTCCACAGTTATAAAAAATATACAATAATTATTATTTACTAGAGGAGACCTTAAGAAAAGGAGCAAATGACAGACAGACGAAAAAATAATACAAGTGCATAGCAAATACCTACAGTTTTTGTTTGAATACCGAAATATCTCACGATTGTCTGGAAAGAAATATCGAATTTTCAGGAGCGGATACAATGTCGCTACATACTAGAGTGGATATTTCCAGGCACGAATGAGATGTTTCCGGTATTTAAACAAATACAGTATGTATTCTTTTGATTACATGCGGTTAATTTAGGCTCAAAGTTGCTAAATTAAGTCTTTTAGTTAATTAAATCATTAATTGTACTTAAATAAAGAGCTCACGTGTACGTGTTTACAAACAGGGAAGAGCCTAGGGCCTAGGCCTAAAGTTGAAATTGATTAGCTGTGACTCAAACATAGAATTATCGGTTAATCACGTGCCGTCATAAATTCGTATTTTGATTGGCTAGTGGACAGAGTGCACGCAATGATCACTCGATCGGCATTGACAGATCGTGTTATTTTCAAACCCTACAGTGAAATATCGGATCATACAATGAAACAACAAAACGCAATTTCACTGTAGCTCCGAATATATAGATACGACGATTTAGTATATGCTTGCCTATACAAATTTGAAGACAAATTCTATAACCGCGCGTTATAGTAAATTGTCTGCAAAATTATCGGTTATAACCCATAACTTTATTCGAAAAAAGAGTTATCTCTTAATTTAATCCGTAATTTCACAGGGAACCGCCATAATTAGAAGGCTGAAGTAAAACAAGCGAAAAACTTTCCAAAGAAAACGACACGCGCGTAAAGTCGATATAGACACCCTTGACACTCAAGTGTCGTCGATTTTTAAGCGTTTTTGATTGGCTGGCTGTTATTTATCACGCACTGTGCAGCTGGGGCCCGTGCATGTGGAATTTATATAATTTGACTGTATAGCACTACCAGGTTCCCTTTCACCACGTCGGGATTCTCAGACATGATATTTATTCGATATGACAAACGCACATGTATACTATAGCAAGCAGTCACGGAGATTAATTACTTTACAAGTCTGGGCGAGAAAGAATGTGTTTCTTAAAATGGGGAAACGCTATATTGAAAATTAATCCATTTTCTTAACGTCCGAAAGTACGAAAGTCTAGATGTGGGGTGATTTAGAGTGTCACACGCCACGACAAACGATTCTGCATAATTTCATCAGCTATTGTCCCCATGCAGTTAAATTAATATTATCGTGCACGTGCTATAGAACAAAGTATCAAATAGAATCAATCAATTTCGAACTGAAATACTTATGGACACTTTAATAAGGAGAGATAATGGTTCCTGAAAATGCAAAGTAATTGAGATTGAACATAATCACGGGCGATCAGCTGTTATAAGGACAGTGTTACACGTGCATGCTTTGGGACTTTATGGAAGAGATGAAGATAACTGTTGTTTTAAGTTGATTTGTGGAGGACAATTTTCATAAAGATTCCTTAAAGTTACATTCAACATTGTACGAAAATTAAACAGAGTTTTTAATGTAATTTCAGGAGAGAAAAAGAACAAGCTGTAAGTATAATGTCATACTATCGTGGCGTCAGGGGGGGGGGGGGTGAAAAAAAAAATTCCGGCACATATTGCCGGGGTGGGTGGGTGGTCAAAGCCACCAACAAGCAATTTTTTCCGCAACTAAAAAAAATATTCCTGCTTGTTTTTTTAGTGTTTTGCCAATGAGTTGGGCTTCAAAACCACTTTGAATAAGAGAAATAATGTCATTCTAACTGGTAAACTGACTGCAGGCAGTTATCGTGTTGTATTTTGTTGCAAATTTTGAAAACCAAGATGGCCGCTGGCAGCCATGTTTGTTTGGCCGAATGACCTCAAAATGACTCATTCCTATTTACATGTCCATGTTAACATCCATGATAAATAGTATGCACAGAAATTCATATACAGCTGTTTACAGTGAATGTCCCCCCGCAAATCTCTGTTTTAGTTTTAAAAGGGGGTGGGTGTCAAAAAAAGGTCGGAAAAAACTGCACAAACGGAAACAAATTTGGCGGTGGGGGTGGGTGGGTACAAAAAATGATCGAAAGGGAAAAAATGCCATACGTGCCTGAATTTTTTTCCCGACCCCCCCCCCCCTTGGTGGCGTCAGCATTTATCAATTTTACAGGGCCACATCAGTGCAATGTTACGCCCCAGTGGTCATGATCGTGATGATTATACGCCCCAGCGGTCAACATATTCCTTTTGAATCAAACACAACATGAAGTTCCCATTTTGGTGTTCTCGCTATAGAAACAGTACACATTATTCTATTCATCGTGTCTTTTGAACAGCAAGCTGGGCCCTGTTTCATGAAAGCAACTTATGACATAGTTGGGACTTAAGATGGTCATAAGTTCAAACTTCAGTCATAAGTGCGTTTCACGAACAAGGTCTTAACTTAAGATGGTCTTAACTTTGGTCTTAACTTTAAGACTGCTGTGAGGTGTCATAAGATAATCTTAAAGTTAAGACCCACGTGATAAGTGGCATATCGATCACACGTATGGCGGCCTATGTTATTTTGCAATTACGGAGATATCTGTACTTTGTCTGGGTGGGCAATTCGTCGTCTGGTATACAGGGTCGTGACTACAGAGTGAGAGGGGGTGTTCGCATCGAAATGTCCAACTACACCCCCTTAAACAACACCAAATTCTCTTTGGGTGTAAACATTCCAACTGGTACCTCAAACATTCCAAAACCAAAGTTTGGAGAGGGCAACCCCCCCATCGTATAACCATAGAGTTAATTTGGTAAAAACAATTCAGAGTACAGACTTATCATCAGGGACGTGCGAATGGGGTTTGTGTGATGTCTACCCCACCCCCCCCCCCCCACACACACACACACTTTGGTCAAAATGTTTAGCAATTGGAAATTTCATGCCTGACAAGAACATTAATCGTACACTATATATAGGTTTCAATTGTTTGAATTTCTAACTAAAGGAATTTGTTGTTTTAGACAAACAGCAGCAACCGAAAATCACCAACTTTAGGGCGTCAGGTTAGAAATTTCGAACTGTTGGAATATTTGAGATACCAATTGGAAAGTTTAAATCAAACGTGTGTGGTGGACATGGCATTTCGCGAACATGGAAGTTTGGCCCGGTTCAATTAAGGGGCGGATGCAGTTGGAAATTGCACGATGTACCCCCCTCCCCACAGAGACCAACTAGCCACACCGAGCCTCGTCGAATGTAGGATATAGTTAATTATCAGCTGTGTATGTGACCTATAGATAATATATATTATAAAATTGTATTACCCACGAATTAAACTTTTGATAAGGATTATGGCCTAGCTCAAAGCTCACAATCTCCTCTATGTTATTCCATGTGTGTGTGGGAGATGGGGTAAAATGAGATCAATTAATGTGTTGATTCTTTCCTCTTTCCAAATTTCCGTCGGCTGTTTACAAAGCAGATATGTCATATAGGAAAGGTAACATAAACGCTCTTTATCAAAATATGTTTTAGAAATAGTGACAATTTTCTATAGAGAATATTATTTTTATTGCGTTTATGCCCACGCCCATATGTCGTGATTTTCAAGGCTGTCCAAATTTTTGTCATGTTCTTTTTTGCAGGGGTGGGATAACCGTTGTACAGCATACTGTATATATGATATACACACCCGTAACAATGACACCCCTTAATACGAGTGTGCTAACGAAAACGTAGTTTTATATATATATCCATGGCATGACAACCACATGAAACATCTGCATAAAAATAATTTAAAAGTTACTCTAACAAATATTTTTCATTTCCCTTTGAATCGAAAAATGACCTATGTGTGTCCTGATGACATCGCCGATTTATTTTTATTATTGCTACACGTAGAGAGCGGTGGTCGATAATATACGAGTTATGTCGGCTCACATAAACAAAATCGCCGCCTGATCATTGCTCTCAGTTGATTAACTCGGCGTGAATGCATGGTCGCAGTCATGCATCAATCCATATAATTATATTGTCTTATTTCTGACACCGCCACTCGTCAGTAAACGCAAAGCTCGTCATTTTAAGAGCCTGCGATGTACTCATGTTCGAATTCACATTGTTCCATATGCGAATTTTAGGCCATGCATTGACTATAGACACCAAGATACATGAACTGATTCGCCCACCCCACCCCAGCCGCTATCCAGCATCCCTGTCACACAATAATGTCAACTCGGACTCGGCTCTTTCTCAATAACCTCTCATTGTCGATAACCAGTCTAAATGAGCGGGAACTTAACTTACTACTTAAGTAGGACTTAATCTTGTTTTGTGAAACGCGTTCTTGAAACGGAAAAGTTACATCATAAGATCCACCTTAGATCTTAGATTAAGTCCATCTTAAGATAATCTTATGACCTTGCTTCATGAAACAGGTCCAGGACTATTCGCCGATACTGTAGGGTCTCGCTATACCACCTAAGGCAGTCAATATGTGTTTTATTTTTATGACATAATTCTCGCCGCGCGCCAGCCCGAGTAGCTTTTAGTTCAGACAAAAGCCCGGGCGATAGCATAGGTCCCCTGGTGAGACAACCCCAGCTTGAGTATTTACATTAGTATTTTCATAGTTGTGCTGCAGAATATAGACGCAGATTATTAAAGAGGGATAACTCTAGAAGAAACATGGGGATATTTTTTTCTGAACGGGAGTGTAAAGCAAACTATGTGTACAAAAAATATGAGACAGGAGGTAGTTTTCGTATTTTGTGGAACTTAATGTATCCCAGTTGCGAAATAATGGCGTTACATAAATATTGCATGGGTGTAAACAGATTCCAAACTAATGTGTATGCACATTATGATCTTTTAACACAACCCCCACTTAATTCACAGGAAAGTCTTCAGGATAGAAAAATCGTGGTGATATATGAGTATAGTGAACCATTTCTATTCTAAATGGATTCTCATATCGTTATAGGAGCATACATTGGAATGGTATATTATTATTTTTCAAGATGGGTGCTCAGGAAATATTATCTGACGACAGACATAAGCACAGGTAACACAAGTACTTCAGGGTTGCTGTTAACGGGTGTGAAATGTTAAAGGAACTCAATCCGATTCGATGGTCCCCATATAACATGATTCCAACAACAACATCAATTTTTTTAAATGCCACTTCAGTTATCAGAATCGATTAATTGCTCAAAAATAATGCTAACCACTATCAACTATAGTATAAAATTGTCCGAAACATGTTATTTATCAACATATTGTTCGACGAAATTTGGCCTTATTATCAACACAAAGCCACTAGATTTTAAAGTTATCCATCTTCATCCGCAATTTGGTTCGAGAGCTTCGGCTGGTCGACTTTTTACTGGACCACTAATAAGTCTCGATGGTGAAAAATAATAGATTTCAAAAATCGATATCTAATAACTCTGAGCTTTGCTTGGTGGGTTCCTCGACTCGAATAAAATATTTTTTACCACCGAGTCTAAATAAATAGTAATTAATGGGCGTTTAATCGGATTATGCATCTTTAAGATGATATGTTTTAAACTTATTATCAATGAATAAAGAAAGGGATAATGCCCCGCACTATGAATACCGCGGGATGTGATGAGTTCGGTAACTTATACTCCGATCCCATGTGTACCCACACTAATTCAATGTATTAGTTTTCTGTATTTACATGTAGTGGATTCTAATAAATATGTTCAAAGACATCAGCAATAATATTTCAGCTTCTAGATATATATGCTACTAACACGTTATGCTGTTGTATTTGAAATCTTATTTTCTTTCTTGTAGACCAGCTGAAAACAACAACGTGGGGCAACAAATTGACATTAGCCGTGAGTCATTTAATATTCGTGTTTTTATACTTACAGCGAATTATACTGAATGTATAGTCTTGTCGATGAGAGTTTTATATACACTCCACGTAATACAATAATAGATAACAATCGAGGACATCTGTCTCAATTAGTATCAATTTTATTAAGAATATCTTTTCACATCCATGGGAGAGTTTTATGGGCTATTTTTTAGAACAGAAACCCGCGAAAATGTTTTCGCAGCGAACCCAGTGAGAGCACTCTATCTTTTAGCACCCTCGATCAAAGATAATTGCAGATCAGCTAAGAGATTTACCGTGACTGATGGCCGAAATGAAACAATTTATTTTAGACCAAGTCTTCTCGGTCCACAACAGCTTGGCATATCGGTTGCGATGGCATGCTGTTTTGGATCGAGTCCCATACGGTTACTCTTCTATAACGAAGATTACGCCCATAACCGAGGGCGGGAGTTATCTTGCTTGTTTGTCTTCGGATTAGGTCAAATGGAAGCTTTGCATATATGGAGAAGTCTTTCCCAAGCATGATGGTATCAAAATGCATATATGAGAGGTCCATTAAATGTCAAAGCCACAATATTTATAAGTAAACAAAGTCTTGTTTTCAAGAGAATTTCGATTTGTCGCGCTATCAGAAAATCCAAGTAAAACGTGCTGGGAAGAGAAAGACCATATATCTTTTAAAAAATGAATGTCGTCAGTTTCAATGTATATGCCTGGTCATGGGAGTTTTTACCGCGAGAAAAACAACCAAGGGGCGTGTCCATCATAACGTTAAGCTAATAGCAATAATAAGGGTATTTAAATATACCTTTATATATGCCAGATGTAGTACGATATTCTTTCTAATATAATCTTTGTATGAGGTGTAATTGTGGCTGCATTTAATTTTTATTCCAGGTATACCCATGAACGCTATCTACGAGAGTGCAGATGGACAAACAAATCCACAGGGGAACTCTGTTGTTTATAGTGACGCACGGAATTCAGATTCCTCTCAAATGGGTATGTGTAACATCTAACCGACTTGGCGCTCTCTGAGTGATAAAGATTCCCAATCCTTCCACAGCTGTCAATCAAATGATTATTAGTAGATATTTTGTACCAATCACCGACCGGCTCAGTCACTTTCAATCTTCGATCACCATAATTTGGATATCAGCGCATATTACAATGTTAAACTGCCTATATGCAAACGACTTGTTTGTTGTCAAATAACAATGTACTGAAATTTCCATGTGTGCAATGATGTTGGACTTTGTTGGATTATAACACTGTTTTTCATTTTGTGTGAAACTTATCATATTATTTTACAGTTAAAGTCGAAAAGTATGTATGTTCTCGGGTGTATTATATAGCATAACGGTATAGGCGCGGTAAAACTAATTAAACCATTTATACAAACGTCTTGTCTCATAGCAACCATAAGCTCCTCTTACTATCATGAACTCTATCATATTTTGTCTGCTGTGAATGCAATTTTGCCGGTCATCGATGGTTTTAGAAAGGATATCCATTGAAAAAGTGCAATTGACTGGACTATGGATACAATATAATTAATTTTTTTGTAGTATTTGCCATCGCTACATATAATTAATTTCTAATACATAATTATGTCACGGCGGTGTGTATATATAATACACTATAGCACTTATGATGGCACAATTAAACATAATTGCACACACTTCCAACAATGAAAGTTTCAATAGTGCAATATAAAGGTCATTTGATGGATTTTAGCGATACTGTAATAACTTATATGTACGTATGTGTTCAGTGCCTACCTATGTTCGGTGCCTCTCGATCGAATAAACTTTAATCTTCCAGAACCCAATGGGATGAGTATACCAATCTACAGCCAGGTCAACAAGACAAAACAACCAAAGATAGAACCCTCAAGGGTATGTACGTTGGTTGCTTGAAATTGCGTCATTTGTTGTCGCACGCTAATAGCTTCCTTCTTGCTACTTACTACCTGAATATTGCTTTAAATAAGTGAAAATCAAGCTCACAAGATTTAAAGTTACTCGTCTTTGTTCTCAATGACTCGGTTGGGTATAAATTTTCATTTATGCCCCCCCCCCCGATATCGAAATGAGGTATCCTCAACTAAATGCGAGCCAGACGAGTGAGACCAGCCTCTACCCAAGACAGTGGTCAGACAAAAGGTTGGCTATGAAGATATAACGCGTTCTCTTCGGGTGTGTGTGGAACGTCCATCGGACCATTAAATACCGATAATTATACGTACATACTGGTATATGTAGAATGTGAACACGTATCACGAGTTATGTTTAGTTACTCTACCCGAGTAAGTTCTGTTCGTATGCAAATAATAATGTTTCGGGATAACAATTTATCGTCACACTGATGTCACTATGCCAGGATAAAACCGCGGCTTTGTAGCAAATTTGAATTTAAGTTAACGCAGTACGCAGACGACACGACACTTATTCTAGACGGTTCCGAAAGTAGTCTGAGGGAGGCCTATTCCACCCTAAATGCCTTTGCTAAATATCGGGACTCAATCTCAATGCGAGTAAGTGTCAGGCGTCGTGGATTGGATCCATGGTGGGGCGGCAAGAAAATATATGTCCGGACCTGCATCTCACATTTGCTGACTCATTTAATCTTCTTGGAATCAATTTTAATACTACTTTAAACAAAATGTCGATTAATTTTGAAAATAAGCTGAATGAAATTAAACGATTAACAGAAACGACTACTTACCCCATTTGGTCGTATAACAGTTATAAAATCCATCATTATCCCCAAATTAACTCACTTATTCATCGCATTGCCTAACCGTAACAACAATTTCATGACCAAACTCGAAAAAATACTATTCAATTTTCTCTGGAATTCCAAACGGGACCGAGTAAAAAGAAAACTCGTCTGTCAAGACCACTCTCACGGTTGTTATTGAAAAGTTCTAAATGGACACCCCTAACCGACCTTCCTATCACCAAAGACCACCTATTTCTGACATACAACCATGCTTTTCTAAAAAACAAAGCTAATGTCGTGAAAAATCCTTTCTGGCATGACGTACTACTGGCTTTTGCAAATATGTTAGAAAAAAATAAGAAACAAAATCGATTTCAGGCATGCACTATTTGGAACAACCCCGATATAAAACTGGAAGGAGACACCATTAATGTTTTTTCATGGCGAAAAAAAGGAATTATATATGTAAATGACTTGTTTCAAAGAGGTGGCATATTACACACAGAACAATCTTTATTCGAATGTTATCATATACGTACAGATTTTCTGACAATGAACAGCATCTGGAAACAAATAATAGCTATGGCACAAAAGCTCAACCAACCCTTATTTCGTATTGAAAGCCCTTTCCTTCCAAGTAATTTTGTTATCCCATTGAACAATACTCATGGTGGACAGGACTTCTACACAATTTTAAATTCAATGAATATCGTACCAAAATCCCATATCAAATGGCAGGCTGAATTTGAGGATAATGACATTCAATGGGAAAACTACAACCGTCTTGCTTTCACCACGACGCCTGACACGAAAATGTGGTGGTTACAATATAGAATTAATCATTTTCCACAAAGAAATTTCTTAAAATGGTCAACCTAGAACAAAATGATTTATTTAATCGCTGCGGCACAACAACTGAAGATATATCCCATATTTTTTGGGACTGTCCGCTTGTAAAAAAAACTTTATGACTGATGTTACTATTTGGTGCAAATCAAATGGTATCGCCTTGTTAGCCACAAGAAAGGTTGCAATTCTTGGATCCCTATCAATGGGCGGTAACTCTACGATGAATCTGTTTTGGCTGATGATAAAACAATACATATATAAAACTAAATTTAATCCTGATATGTTATCACTAAAATCCTTTCTATCAGAACTACAATCTAGATATTTACAGGAGAAATTGTTGGCACAGTGCCAAATAAAATTACCCTCTTTTGAGAAAAACTGGTTTTTAATCATTGAAGCTCTTAAATGAAAACGTCAGAAGCAAACAAACCATGATGTATCGAAATATAGTTCCCACCAAAACCCAAGTTTACCTCTCAAACTCACAAGTATTGACCAGAGGAATAAGTGCAACAAAACCGCCGAGTTGATCCACCAGAAAGGGAAAAAACTTATTTCATCATCAATCAAAATCCCATTATACTCAGCAAAGAGCTATATATACACGATTAATATCTTATAAGCATTGAACCTACCGATATTAGCTCTTTGACTAAACCTATGTCTAACATAGCTTGCGGGACCCATACCAGAAACGTGTATAATTATAAACTTGTCGCAATGAGTGAAAGAGCATGTGAGCGAAAGGATGTATGCAAGTTACTGATAGCCTGGGGATGAAAGAGTTAGTGTGGGATCTTTTTTGCAAATCTTGTTACAATATTTATATACATTTAATCTTGATCAATAAAAACTTAAAAAAACAAAATAATAATGTTTCGGGATAACAATTTATCGTCACACTGATGTCACTATGCCAGGATAAGACCGCGGCTTTGTAGCAATATACGTTCTTTATATATTCGATCAGATGATTCTGTTTCAACAATGCTGGTTCAATTAAAGATGCATAATCCGATTAAGCGCCCTCAATTACTATTTATTTGGATTCGGGGGTAAAATAAGATTTATTCGAGTCGAGGAACCCACCTATCAAAGCACAGAGTAAGATTAACTTAGGCCCTATTTCTGGAGTGATTATGATTAATTACACCCCGGAAACAAGGGAAAGAAAGAAAGAGTGGGCCATAGCTAGAACATTCGTGTATAAATTAGGTCAATTATACATCTGGGCATATCCGAGATATTCACCACCTCACATATTTAAAACTTTAAAAAATATATATAAAAAGCCATTGCTATGTACACATTATTATAGGATATAAACTCCCAACATCAAACTGAAAGATTTAAAGTTGGTTTTTGTCGAGAGGAGAGTATTTTACTGAAATTAGCCATTATATTATTGATGCTGTCGGAGCAATCCGATTGAGACTATTCGGAGAAGCTTGTCGATTTCATCATGTTCATTTTATTCATAACATGTCATCGTGTCGATTTCAAGGAAACTCGATGAACAACGGTATCATGTATTTAAATGTAGCTTTCACCATTGATCGAATTGGCGATAACCTGAATTATCTTCTGCTTTGTTCCTAATCATGTGTTCCTTGTCGATTCATGAAAATAGAAGGATATCTATGGATTATGAGATCATGTAGGTGCTGCGTAATAGAATGATAATTTAAACGCGATATGAAAACGTTTGCATTCATCACGAATTTCGATAACAGTATTTTCACCCGCCACACCTGAGTGATTTTGATTTTCCCAGAGCGTTTTATATTTTAGGCCACCCCAATGCAAATAAGACTGTCGATAATATGTCATATTTTTTCAATATAACATACACGACTGCTACGAGTGAACTTGTAATTCAATATGTATAAGTCCGATAGTAATTACCCTCATTTTTGAATAACGGCAATAGAAAGACAGAACAAAAAACTAGTTTCGATTACGATATCAATGCGAAAAGCCCACCGATATCATAAGTGGTCTCCTCGCTTAAAGATATCAGTGTCGTATCATATAATAATTTATGACGTCACAAAATCAGATATAGCATATATACGATCCAATGGTTCGTTATAACAATAGGCTGATCAAGTGAAAACAGGCGAGAAAGTGTGACAAAACAATATGATTATCATTATGACGCAGTGTTGTCAGGGTATCCGGTTGCAAAACAAATGACTGCGTGCGTTTAATCGAGGCACTAGTGATACATTGATAGCCTAACTTTTTATTCTTTCAGCACAAAAACGAGACAGGACAGGTCTACGTCGACGTTGAATTTCCTGGATATAGCGATGATCCAAACAAACCTGCCAAAAAGAAGGTTCCGGGTCCGGAAGTCGTGTATGCGGACGTTCTATAGAAACCTGTGATATAACGCCTACTGAAATGACGTTTATTTTATAAACTAGCGGCCAGATTTATATATATATATATATACGCGTGTGTTCACAACATATATCCATACAAAAAACAGGGGCGTGCTCTTGTCCATGTATTAGCCTTTTTTGTGCGTGTCTGTGGTTGATGTCAGGCGTTATTGTTATGATGGTAATTATGTTCGACTGGTGTTGTTAGATTGGCAATGTGATTAGCGGTGTTTTGTTGGGTCGATGTTACTCTCCGGGTCAGATTTTATGTTTGAACTTTGTCTGAAACAGGGTTGGGGTAATCGTAATCAGTAATCAAAATAATCGGTTACAAAATTTGGAGTAATCGCCTGTAAACAGTAATCATTACATTTTTTGATTCAAAGTAATCGTTGTACCTGCAATCATGATTACATTTTGAATACTTTTACTAAAATATCCAAACGGATGGCTATTGGATACTCATAGTCTCACACTGTAGTACTGTGGAGTGTGCACAGATAAAAACAACATATCAGAAAGTTAGTACAATTGTTTCATGTGGTACACTGTGTACTTTCTGGCAGTGGACACAGCTATCACACAATTGCTGAAATGTTGAATACAGCATGTATGGCAATACACTTATGATACAGACAATGAAATGTTCTAATATGAAGTCAATTAGGATTAAATATTATTGGGACTGCTGCAGACAATGGCTGTATAGTCACACTTGTACAATATGGCTAATTAACTGAACGAAGCAGGTGTGATGACCATCGGTAGACTCAATTAGCTGGTTTGTCATTTACTGCACTCATTGAGTTAAGCCGCATTTAATCCTCATCAGGATATCAATGGACGATCATCAAATAAACCTTAGTGTTATTTTAATTGTGTTGGGTATTGAATATAACAGAGCATGCAAATAATTTATGATTGTTTCTAATGATAGTTTCATAAATATTATGCGTTAGTTTCAATGCATGTAAGAAAATTAAAAAATATATAAAAAATATATTTACAGAAATAGATACACATAAAACATAATATATTCCCAATAAGTTGGTGCACAACTTCATGATGAAACCACACCAATACATGTAAATATAAAAAGTTTATGTGTTTATTGCTTGATTTTTTCTATTGTTTCAGTCGTTTCTTGTGTCCATGTTATGTAGTGATGCTTTAATCAATCAAATTTGATATTTTAATTTGATTTATTTCATTATTTATTCCTATGCTATCAAAATGGTTGGAAACTAACAATTGTAATCAGATGTAATAAAAAATTAATCGATTACATTTACTAAAGTAATTGTAATCGCAATCGATTACATTGGAAAAAAATGTAATCCGTAATCGTAATCATGTAAATCAAGAGTATTGTAATCGCTGCAACCCTGGTCTGAAATACACGCACATTTTATACTAGAATTTGCTTTCGGTATTTCGTGGTTGGTTAATACACCGTTCACTTCATCGCTATATGGATCACACATTAAATAAAAAGGCTCCTACGACGATGATGATGATGATGATTGTTTATGTGTATAATATTTACAAGCTTATGACAATGGTGATAATAAACAAACAAAAATGATATTATACAGGAGCGACATGGCCCACATGGGCCGTCTTCCTGTCGCCCCTACTTATTCAAACATGAAGTGGCAACTAATGAAGTGAAATGAAAAGGATAGAATGTAGTTCATAATAGACAAATAAAGTATCCAAACCACTTATGGGATGCATCTACATGTATATGTGTTAATACATATGTATTGGTTGTATTCATGGGCTTGTAATAAATATGTCACTAATGATGGGGGTATGGCCAAAATGTTAAGGTGAACATACCAGACTGCATTACAATGACTACAATGATGGGAGGATTAGGGGTCAATGCTATATTAAGCCACTTTACAGTCTTGACAAAATGAGTTGTTGCATTTATCTTTTGTCGCATATTGCGATAAATATTGATTTTTCAATTCTTTTTTAAATATATTTCGAAATCTGATATTTTTGAGATTTATATCCAATGAGTTCCATATGCACGGAAACGCGTGTTTGTGTACTATAGAAGTAAAAGTCGTTCTCGGGGTTAATGCTTTCAAATTTTCAGCTTGTCGAGTATTAGCCTTTTGTCCAATCAAATACAATTATAGACGATTGTAACCGATACATGTCATAACATTTCAGAATCTTTTCTTTGCGAAATATGGGCTCCGTGTGGCTTCTATACGTTATGTTTGCCATGATACGGATGGCATTTTTCTGTTGTTTGAAAATAATATTTTGAGGGTCAGCATGACCCCAAATTGGCAACCCATATATGAGATGACCGTGGATTAGTGAAAAGTCTAGGGTTTTCAAACAGTTTTTGGGAAGTATACGTTTAACCTTATTGATGCAGTACATTGCATTGGATATCCTTGTTTTTATCATTGATATGTGATATTTGAAGGTGAGATTTTCATCTATATTAATTCCGAGGAATTTCATATATTGTTCCGGTCTAACGTTTCTAATTCGTGTTAGTGGCTCGTTGTTCAGTTTTATTTTAAGAATATTCCATTTAAAGTCATTATTAGTGGGTGTAATAACATGTACTTACTTTTTGTTATATTAATAACCAATTTATTGCTACATCACCAATTGTGAACTTTTTTCAATTCTGAATTAACTTGTTTTTCAATTTGGCGGTTGTCATTTACAGAAATATGGAGGGTTGTGTCGTCTGCAAATGAAAGTATATTCAAACACGTGCTATTGGGCATATCGTTGACGTATATGAGAAAAAGTAGCGGTCCTAAAATATCCTTGAGGTACCCCACAGCTAATATTGAGCATATTTGATTTTTCATGTTCGATTTCAACATATTGCTGTCTTCCCTCTAAGTAACTCATGAACCATTTCTTGGTTATGCCCCTAATACCATAATGGTTAAGCTTTTGGAGGAGTATGTCATGACAGATTGTGTCAAATGCCTTTGAAAGGTCAATAGAGATTGCTAATGTAGAGTCTCGTGTCTTTTTGTCGTTATTCTTGGCAATATGATGTAATAAATGAAGTAATGGGTGGGTTGTTGAGTGGTTTGCTCTAAATCCAAATTGGTTTTCGTGGAGTATATCAAATTTTGTTAAGAACGAGTTTAAACGTTTATGTATAAGTTTTTCCATAATTTTTGAGAAAGCGGGAAGAATACTGATTGGTCTGTAATTTTCAATATTTTCACGGGCACTATTTTTGTATATTGGTACTACTCTGGAGATTTTCATATTTTTTTTAGGAACGACGCCTTGTTTGAAAAATAAATGTATTATGTATGAAAGCGCGTTTGCTGTTTCATTTATAGTACTTCTCATTAGCTTCATTGATATATTAGAAAAGTCTACACAACTTTTATTGGACATTTTGGTGCATGTATCTACAATCTCCGACAATGATGTTTCTGAAAGGATGAAGTTCTTTTGGGTTTTTTCAGACATATAATCAAGAGGTTGTATATCCTGAATTATCTCTACTTTTATCAGCTGTATTCTGACCTATTGTTGCGAAATATTCGTTAAATTATTGCGCAATAGTTGCCGGATCTGAAAATGTTCGGTTTCGAAATTTCAGATTTTTTGGAAGACTATGTGAACATGTTGATAATTTAAGAGCATCTTTTAATATGGTCCATGTTCGTCTCATGTTATTTTTATTTTCTTCGAGAATTGAGCTATAGTACTGGTTTTTGCTCTTCCTTTTCAGTTGGTTGAACATTTTACAATATGCTTTATATTTATCTATATTGATTGTCGATGGATGTGCTAGTTTTTTAGTGAATAGCTTACTTTTATTCAATGATGATTGCAATAAACCGTTTGTAATCCATGGTTCCCTTTTAATATATTTTTCCTTTGTTCGGTGTATCTGAGATGGAAGGCTTGCTCATATGCTGATATATATTGTCCTATAAATTTCTCATAAGCTTGTTCTGCTAAATTGCAGCCGAAAACTGAGTCGAACGATAGACTGCCTAGGATTTCTTTAAATGAATTTAGATTTTTTTTCATTAATTATTCGAATGGGTTCTGGGGATTGTTGTGCTGAGTTAGTATAATTTTGATGTAATTCATTTTCAATGTAATACTTTGCAAAATGATCAGGGACATCTGATAATATAATTCCGCAGTCATATTTCCACTTTGAGTTCGTATGGATATGGTCAATCAATGTTGCTGAGTAGTCCGTGACCCGAGTAGGTTTTGTAATCACAGGGAGGTAACCCCGCTCAATTATGTTATCTTTAAAATCACCGGTTTTCGTATGATTATCAGAGTTCAGTAGGTCAATGTTGAAGTCCCCAATCAAATATGCTTTAGTGTGCGATTCATTTAGTTTGATCATTATGGCATCTATGTAAGTCATGAATTCATCGATATCTGCTTTTGCGGCTGTGTTAGGTCTGTATTTTACTCCTACCACATGAGTTTTTTTTGTTAGGATTAATTTCAACAAATAGCGTTTCTGCGACGTGTGGTATAAATACAGATAAGTCAGGTCTATTTCTAAATGTTATGCCATTTTTGATAAATAATCCAACCCCACCTCTACCGTCGTCGTTATCTGGACGCGTTGCGTATTCGAAAGGTTGATACCCGGGTAACACATATGTTTCCTTGATCCGGAATATTTCAGATAGGGCTATGACGTCGACTATATTGTTGTTTTGGATATTACATAATAAATCTTTGAATGAATCTCAGTTCGCATTTAGACTTCGGCAGTTAAGGCCTAATGATGAGGTGCCTTTCTTTGATTTTTTTATATTGTCCCGGAATTGAGTGGGTGCATAATAATCACAAGAGTGATTCATGAGTTCGTATGGGTCGATTTTTTCATCACAGTCATCTCTCCCATATCTGTTTGTGAAGTCAAATTTTTTACCAGCCTGGAGTTCACCAAGAGTTATTTCACCGATCATGATATTTATTGTTATCCTTTTTGAGTTATTACTAATAGTCTGGTCGATAAAAGGTTTGACCTAGAAAAAATTTGGACTAAGTTGGTTTGTATTCCATTTTGAAGAGGAATATATCCTCTACAACATATCCAAAATCCGCTAAAATCCGCTTTGAGAATTTTTTTTTACAGAGATATAAAAAAATGCAAATTTTTCGACCTTGTGAAGTACGTTTTTCCACAATATCCCTCATCGGCGACACCATAACGCATTAATCCTCCATCCGATATATACCAGTTTGTGTAAAAGAGTATAGGGGGCGAATAGAGTGACAAGGACAGAAAACAATGCAATCGCGGCGATGAAATGGCTGTCAAAATGGCCGCAACTACAATCCATGCTACGACGAAAGCAACATATTGGATAACCTCCTATAAGCGAAAATACACATTTGTAATTTACAACAATGTTGTTATATATCTTTAAAGGTACACATATAATTAAAACAGATCTATCTGAATGATTTATCGATCACTGCTACGAACGTTAACCCAATGATTTACGTTCGGGATTTCTTATTAGAATACATCCAACAGTCGGACCAAAAAACAGTTATTTCGGGCATGCAACACACGAAGTAATATTTCGTCACACAGTGCGTGGTAGTTTCGTTTTGGAATGATGATTAATTATTGAATGTAACGCAGAAACTGAAGTGCCCACCCTATCTGTGTAAATATTAGTTTTATTTCCGGAATTTCCAACACTCTCCGTGACAATAAACCATACACGTATGTCGTAATGCTGATTATACTGTAAATAAACACTTATCTCTTCAACAGAATAGTACCCTATCTCACTAGATCGAAGAGACTGTACATGGTACATTTTATTTAGTACTAATTTTCATGGTGCTCCCAAACCGGTTTCTTAGTAGACAATTCTGTTCAAATTACTTCAATCGGCACTTTACAACAGGAATATGTACCACGCAATGCACACTATTAGTTGTCAGTATCTTGTTGTTTGAAATTATGTTACCATTGCCACCCACATATTTGCGCTAAATATCAGCTCATCAGCGTTTACAGTTATTAGTTCTGCGTTTACCATTCACTCAATGTTGCTATTTATGGTTTTGTATGCAGCAGATATGTGTAACATTAAGGAGAATGGGTAAACGGGGCGATGCGGTTGCAGAAAAGGTCGTACGTTTCGCGTATATGTGGCATTAGTGCATTTATGTGCACATAATGTCCAGGTATAAAGACAGTCTCTACCACATAGTATGTAGGCAAATTTGGTTATGTTGAGAATTTATTGAAGATAGTCTATTGTAATCCTTTGTATTTTGATAAATTGCTTTCATGGTATACCACCATGTATTTGTGTAATAAAAGTGAAATATTCGTGTTTAATCACTTGGCTGGAGGCAACTATGACTACTATTTTAAGACACGGACAATATGATCTACACGTTTTACATAGTACCATATGAATATCTCTCATACTGTTCTATAGTAGTGAATTTTGACAGATTGTGTGTTGTAGATTCAAAAATAAATGATTATCGGTCACATTCGTGAGAATGTTTTCATTACATATATTTCTGCTTCTAAAAAGGTCACACATTGAATACATCCCTATTAGATCACATTTAACTGTTTTAATACACATATATTACACGATTCAAGATAAACAGTACAGATAAAACTGTGTTATTCTTCTATTTCTTGGCGCCCAAAAAGTCCACATTTAATCGTTGTATGAGACCTGGCTTTTGGTTGCTCTCTCGCGAGATACATTAGAGAGAAATCTTACATACTATTATTAATAGCTCCCCTTATATTCTGAAATCATTCTTCCTCGTATAATTCGAGGGCATGTTCGTTCTTGTATGACCAGCTATTCAATTTTCCGCAAATTGTAAATTTCATTCGATTTTGTCCATTTTGGCGGCCATATTGGACAGACATTCTACCGACATGGTTTACGACTAAGCATTGTTTGTGTAAATTTTATTTTATTACTAATTTGGTATTTGTTGGCGCACCTACCACCGAAATTCAGGATTTTTCTATACCAACTGCCATCATGGACGCCATCTTGTATTACAGAAAATGCTCAAAGCGAATTTTAGCGGATTTTGGATATGTTATAGAGGATATATTCCTCTTCAAAATGGAATAGAAACCAACTTAGTCCAAATGTTTTCTAGGTTGACCCTAAAATTTTAGTTTATCGACCAGACTATAAAGCCCACACAGGGCCTTAGCATGCTTATCCAATACCGGTTTGTATTGCTCATTGTTATTTTTGTGTGCGTGTGCGTTTGTGGAACGAAAGCTTTTTCTTTTTGTCAAGAATGTATAATTATCACTAAATTCAATGGCATCAATAATTTTTGTTTGTTTTACAGGGACCTTAATATTCTTAACTATACTTACTATTGCTTTACTTCTTTTCGTTTCGGTTGTCTGCGTACTGCTGTCGTTAAATGTCTATAAAAATAGTATCTGCTAATTGCCGAGGGCTTAATCAAAAAGAGAAGCGCCGCGATGTGTTCAACTTCTTGCGAAATTCTAATGCCTCGTTATATTGTCTCCAAGATACGCACTTTACGAACGATATGGAATAATACATTGAATCTGAATGGGGCTTCAAAATTGAAGCATCTTCTTACAAGTCCCAATTGCGCGGAGTAGCAATTCTTTTCAAAAATAACTTTGACTATCATATACACAATGTATTAAAGGACGACAACGGAAACTTTATTATACTAGACATGACTATTGAAAAAATGAGAATAACTCTTGCAAATATCTACGGACCAAACGAAGATAATCCAGATTTCTATGTTCGACTCAAAAATAAAATTCTTGATATTGGCAACACGCAAGTTATAATTTGTGGGGACCGGAATTTAGCTCCCGACCAAAACATGGATACTTATAATTAAAAACATATAAATAACCCAAAAGCATTAAAAGCAGTGGAATCACTTGTCGACAGACTCGAACTTGTAGATGCATGGAGGCTTAATAATGAAAATGAGAAGCGATACATTTGGAGGAGAAGATCTCCAATTAAAATGGCAAGACTTGATTATTTCCTGATATCAAATGACCTAATTAGTATTACAGGAGAGGGCCCAGATATATTACCAGTTATAGATCAGATCACTCTATTATTACTCTATCTTTATCGCTGAATAATATCAAGAGAGGCCAGGGTTTCTGGAAATTCAATACTTCTCTTTTACACGAAGAAAAGTATATGGAATTGGTTAAATCTATCATAGAATCAAACAAATGTAGATACACATATATCCGACGCGGTGAAGCGGATTCCACCTCAAGCAGATGCGAAATTGGCAAAAAACTTCTTCTTGACTCAATTCTACTCGATATCAGAGGTCAAACAATGGCGTATTCAGCTAAACTCAAGCGTGAGCGAAAAGAAAAAGAAGGCTCATTAATAAAAATAAAAAATGAACTCGAAATTTCCATCGATAAATGTTCAGTTGATTTACATAAGAAGGCCAATATAATGGAACAAATTCAAAACATTGACACTGAACTCCATGAAATGAGAATAGAAGCTACACAAGGAGCAATGGTGAGATCGAAAGCAAAGTTGATTGAGCATGGAGAAAAACCAACGAAATACTTCCTGAATTTAGAAAAACGAAACTATATATCAAAAACCCTGGCACTCTTGGAGGATTCAAACGGAATAAAGTTAACAAACCAAAATGAAATTTTAAATGAAACACGAAAATTCTACCAAACCTTGTACTCGTAAAAAAAAAACAATAGACTTTGATTACAAATCAATATTGGATCAAGGTGAATATTCAAGACTATCGCCCGAGGCATCCCAAAGTATATAAGACCCGATAACTCTAGGTGAACTAACGATGGCACTAAAAAAATAAAAAAACGAAAAACCTTCCGGCTTAGATGGCTATCCTTATGAGTTCTAGAAATTTTTCTAGTCTGACCTGGGTCAACTCCTGTGTGAATCGCTAAATGAATCCCTCGTTGATGGTGAGCTCTCTATAATACAAAAACAAGGCCTGATAACAATTATCCCGAAAAAGGACAAGGAACGACACCTTCTCAAAAACTGGAGGCCGATCACCTTATTGAATGTCTCATACAAACTAGCGTCGTCATGTATAGCAGGGCGACTTAAACGTGTTCTGCCTCACATAATTAGCAAAGACCAAAGCGGATTCATCAAAGACCGATACATAGGCGATAACACTAGATTGGTTTATGATATTATATTCAGGAGTAAATTGCAAAACAAACCGGGTCTCTTACTTTTAGTATATTTTGAAAAAGCATTCGATTCCGTATCATGGAAATTCATTATGAAATGTTTAGATATGTTCAATTATGGTGAATCACTAAAGAGATGGATTACAATTTTTTGCAACAATATTAATTCCTCAATTCTGTTAAATGGCCACATCTCGAGGAGTTTCAGTCTTTCTCGAGGCTGTCGACAAGGTGACCCTGTCTCACCGTATATTTTTTTGAATACAAAATAACACAGTACGCAGACGACACGACACTCATCTTAGATGGTAGTGAACATAGTTTACGAGAAGCTTATAAAGTACTAGACTTCTTTGAAGACATATCTGGCTTGCGAATCAACCCTAGCAAATGTCAGGGGTCGTGGATAGGATCACATACATATCGGAAAGGTTGTATTTGTCCCGATCTAAATCTAAACTGTTCTCCTACCTTCGATTTATTGGGTATACAGTTCAATACAGACCTAGGCAAGATGAGTCACAACTATGATAACAAATTAGTGGACATAAACCGTATGATCGAAACATGGAAACATAGACTATTAACACCAATCGGAAGAATAACAGTGATCAAATCTCTTATACTACCTAATCTTACCCACCTATTCATATCATTACCAGATCCTGGAAACGCATTTTATTAAACAGCTCGAATCACTTCTTTACAAATTTCTTTGGAACTCGAATAGGGACAGAATAAAAAGAAAGCTCATTTGTCAAGACTATCAAAATGGCGGTTTGAAAATGGTAGATATAAGAAACTTTATAATGTCAATGAAATTAACGTTAGACGTCTTGTGTCAATGAACTCGAAATGGATCCATTTAACTGATCTCCCTGTTGCCGATGACTCACTATTTCTTTTTTATGACAGTATGTACTTGCGAAACTACTCCAAAAATATATTAAATCCATTCTGGCGTGATGTACTCACATCATGGAGCTATTTCAGCGAGAAGGATGAGTCAAACGGAAATATATGTACATGGGTCTTATGGAATAATCCAAACATAAAGTTGCACGACAAAATTATCAACTTCGCTACATGGAGAAGACATGGCATATTTTTTATCAATGACTTGATACATACGAATGGAAAATTACACACACCCGAAAGTCTTTACGCTTCTTGTAATGTATCCCCTGACTTCATCACCCTGAACGCAATTCGCAGACAAATTAATTCAGTAGACAAAATATATAAGAAAACTTTAACTCGTTGTACTAATCCCATACAACCCAGCAATATGGTTCCACTTTTGCGAAATTCAAAGGGTGGGCAGGACTTCTATAAAATTTTGAATGCTATGAAATTGTCCCCCAAGCCCCAAAGCAAATGGACAATTGAAATTGGGGTGCCAGAAATAGACTGGTCAATTTTCAACCGCCTACCTTTCTCCACGACGCCTGATACAAAGCTTCAGTGGTTACAGTTCAGGATTACTTCTAGGATATTATCAACTAATAGATTTCTTAAAATAATAAAAGTGAGATCTGATGACCAATGTAATCGATGCAGAAATAATAATGAGAACATCTCACATATATTCTGGAATTGCGCATGCGTACAATAATTCCTAGGTGAGCTTAACGATTGGTCAACCAAAAATAACCTTAATCTCAAAACTTCGAAACAGATAATTATTCTTGGTTCTCCACCAACAGAAGGAAATTATACCACTAATTTGTTTTGGCTGCTTGTCAGACTATACATATATCGAACTAAATTCAACCCAGACATGCTATCCGTCAATGCTTTTATAACAGCTCTCAAATACAAGTATAGATGTGACAAATTCAATGCTCGTTGTAATATGAAAATTGCAGAATTTTAGAAAAACTGGTTTCTGATAGAAAGCGCTATAAATACAAATAAAGTATAGATTTCTTGATATATACTCATCAGACTCGCGCATTTTCCTTTAAGAATTATGTTTCCGTTCTGCCTCTTGCTCTCTTCAATTATAGTAATTATAGTCACCCTTCACTTGAGTGTCGTGCTAAACCGAAACAAAAATGAAAATAACATGTTTTAACGTGACTTAAAACTCCAACTCATTGCCAGATCGCCTGTTTAGAGCCACTGAATGCCCGTTGATGTAAGTAAGAGTGCAAGCGTGAGCAAGTATGTATGCCTGAATGTATGTATCAGATGAATATTATCTATCTATATTTTGTATCTAACATGTACAACCATTCATTTTGTATGTTAAATCATCTGACTGTTTCAATAAAAATTATTAAAAAAAAAAAAAAAAAGAGTTATGGAGAGGAGCTCGAGCATAATTAGACATAGGTGGTTTGGATATTCGCTATCAAATATATTCTGGATAAACATTAATTGAATATGGAAATATATTGGTGGGAAAGCGTTGCATTCGCTTGGTCCATTGTATTAAAATAAATCAAATATTTTGGATTTTAGCTACATTACTGGTGTCTATATAATATAGTCCGTTCATGTATATGTTTATAATGTACAGTTATTAACTATATTAACATGTATGGGGAAGTATATCTATAGCACATAGTTAAGTTTGTATTGGTTATTTATTTATTATGATTTTTGTGATTCATCTGATTACCGTTTATTTTAGCAATGGGTTAAAATTGATCATACGAATGGTATATTCCAATATTCCTACTATAAATCAAGGCAACGTGTAAATCAAGGTAAACGTGTGTCCTGTCACAGAACCGCCATGCCAGTGACCCATAACAGAATATCGCCAAAACACGCAGAATAAATATAAATCCGAAGGAAGATTATATCATAATTCATGTATATATATCCAATGCTAATTGCCAGTGTTGTCAGATCGGAACACCGACATAACCATTCTCTGACAGGACCACATTTACCAGGTTTGAAGAATTAAAGATTATTACATCTGTGGGACAGTTTTGGAACAGAAATCCGGGCGAAAATGTTCGGAGTACCCGAAGAGTGTAGTACGAAGGAGAACTCTATCTTGTTAGAATCCTCAAATATGGAATTTATATGTTAAAAATGTTGTTGTTGTAATTGTGGCATGGAAGAGATAGACCATTCCTGCAATAAATGATTGTATATACTAAAATAATAAAGGGTGGCATAACCAATACGATAATAATAACAAACATAAATCGAGAGGTTAGGGAAGTCCATACGCCGGCAAGTCTGCACGGCACGTCATCGCGGGCACTTCGCCACAGAAAACCACATGGCGCCAGAATACGAACGGAAACACGCACACAACACGCAAACCCACAAAAGCAAAAGACATGAGAAGCAAAACCCATGTAGCCCACCTGCAACGGCGCTACCGGAACCTGCCCTAAAATACATGCATGATTTATTCTTGCGAGATAATTGCACGCTATTTACAGGCAAATTCCGGCAGCACCGCTACAGGCGGAACAATTATACGATAACACAGTGTTGTTGATCTGCTGCGGACGACCGATCTTCAAAAAACGCGACATCAGAATACACCAAGAAAACCATAGTCAGAAATGGTAACGCCACCAAGATTATAGTATTACATATAAATAGAAATTATAAAAAATACATAAAATAGTTTGATAACAATTGCGTTTAAACAAGTAATCCTTCAAATTATTACTAACAAAGTAAACGACTGTGGGGTCACTCAACAGATTATAAAGATTTGGGCATAGTATACTGTAAATACTAAAATTTAAATGAAATAATTAAAAGATAAAATTTAGCATGTAGTAAAAGTTAATTTTCTCATTTAATTTTTTTGTTTTGTTTAAATAAAGCAATAATTTAAATGTAAAATTTGGTTTAAAAAAAATGATTGACCGTGGCTCTTCCAATAATTGCGCGACTGACCTGGTCAATTGTTCTTAAGAAGTTGTTTTGAGAATTACTATGGAGGGAAATAGTTATGGCTGTGGCTTCGCAAGTAATTAACTTGGTGACGTTATGTTAACAAATCTGAACTCCAGTTAACCAAGGACGCTTCATACCAAATATAAGAAGTTATTGGGTCTTACGTGTCATGAGATGTCTAAATAGTTTTCGATGGACATATCGCGCAAGGGACCCACGCCAATCTTCTCTGTTGGGATTCCAATTGTTGGCTCATTAAATATGCACATATGCTTAAGATACAGTCGCACGATCCCGTAAGTCGGGTTTTGGATCCAAGTTAATGAAAATATCATTGAAATAATCGGTTTCCCCCAATAAACATCCATATATTCAATATACATGTTTTGGAGCAGAATTAGGCAGTCCATATTGGACGCCATCATGGAATTTATTTTGTTTTGTTTTAATTTTCACACATAATTATTAGTTATGTGGATGGAGTTCTCATTAAACCTCACATCCTTGTAATGGTTACAGTAATGCCCAAATTAATTGACCACTTAACCACATCATAATTATTGGTAATTTTGCAGGATTTTAAATCCTGAAAATTTACCAATAATTTTGCTGTTGTCAAGTGGTCAATTACTTTGAACATTACTGTATGAGGATAGAGTCATCATTGAACCTCAAATCCTTATATTGGTTACAGTAATGCCCAAAGTAATTGACCACTTAACCGCTGCAGAATTATGGGTATTTTTTCAGCATTTACAATCCTGACAAATTACCCATTATTCTGCTGTGGTCAAGTGGTCAATTATTTTGAACATTACTGTATGATGATTGAGTTATCATTAAACCTCAAATCCTTATATTGGTTAAGTAATGCCCAAAGTAATTGACCCTTTAACCACAGCATAATTATGGGTAATTTTTCAGGATTTAGAATCATGAAAAAATACACACAAATTTGCTGTGATTAAGTGATCAATTACTTTGGACATTACTGTATGTAGATGGAGTTAAACCTCACATCAGTGTGTTTGGGGATTTGGACCTTGACTTGGGACCTTTGGTTTTTAACGCAACAAATGCGCGTACACCTTATATACAAATTTCTTATGTAACCAGAGTTTTTCTTGGATAAGATGAGTTTGAAGCCTGCTTACATTTCAAAATGTTGTCAGTTTTGTATTGTCTGCAGCGAACTCGACGCGTTGAAGCAAAACTTACAAAAGATAAAATGTGTATGTGACGAGACTATAATACAAATGAAAAAATAAATTGAGGGAGGGGTGGGCGATACAGGGAACTAAGGGTTGAACCGATATAAATTTGTAGAGCGATAACGACCAATGTTGACATACTATGCATATCAAATCTACTGTTGCAACAAGGCTATAAAATAGGGGGTGTCAGAATCTTAGTCATCTCTATATAGTGCCAGAATAGTCATTTATGGAGTTCTATAAGATGTTGGGTTGGTGATATGGACTCGGAGAAAATGGGTTTGTACCGATGAACTGACATAAATTAGTGGATCAATGTTGCCATGTAATGCATCGCGACTGTACTAAAGCAGCAATGATATAAAATTGAGGGGGGGGGTCTGAAATTATCTCTATAGATGGCACCAGGATTATATAGAAAGGAAAAGCAATTGATATACGTATACTGTATACTATAGTAATACCATAGACATATAAGTACAAGTATCACGAAATAAAATATTACGTAACATGACTATATACCGATGAAAGTAATAAATAAATTGGACCGGGATTAGAGGTTGGGTTGGTTATATGTGGATAATTGGATATGGAATTCATACCGATGAAACGATACAAACTGGTGGAGCGATAAAGACCAATGTTGACACTTAGTCAGGCTACGCGGGGGAAATAGGGGTTGATACGATAGACCGAAATAAATTTGTCTAGTGATAATGACCAATGTTGACGTATAAACTAACGCGACTGTACTGTCACACAATTATCAGGGTGAACCCGTCAAATATGGACTCTAGTGCCCAATATCGAACAACTCAGAAAAGATTTGCAGGGCCGTAAACATTTGAAGAGCTGTAAGGCTACAGTAATTTAAAAAAAAAAATTAAAATTGACAATAACAGTGAAAACAGTAGCCATAACGGCACTGTAGAGGCAGTAGCCAAGAGTGCACTACCAGTGGAAACTACCATGCACCAAGGCGGAAACTAAAATAACCGCATGACAGCTGCTAATATGCACTGCAAGCAGTTGTAAAAATATGCACTGCAATGCCAACTGAATGGCAAGAAATAGCAGAAAACCTGCGCAAAAAAAACAAAACAATTTTTATTAAATCCGCCTGTCTTATTAGACTGCCGGTCTCAAGCCCGGATAAAGGATGAGAGGAGTCTATTGTAATGCGAGAAGCTTTACGCCAGGCACGCTCATGCATTTAATTAGTTATTAGACGCCATTCAATAATCCGCTATGAACAAGTCCGGCGCTCTCCCGTCAATGCGTCATATAAATGATATAAAACTTAATTTAACTGAAATTTTCAAATATTTTATTGAACAATGTTATACACAACATAGTATATATGATTAAATGGCATAACACCCTCTCCATTTGCCATTATTCTTATTTTTAACCCGCCGGACTTCTTTTCGCCCGCCGGTCTTCGCCGGTCTTCGCCGGACTTCTTTTAGAACGACCGATCGAGTGCGTTAAATTTGTAAACAAAGTTTTGTCAATAGTCGTTTTGGTCAAACTATCCATTTTAAACCGGGACAGTAGATACGAATAGTAGCTAAGATGTATTTAGATAGAATTAACAAAAGAATTTGACCGATCAGGGTAGATTTTAAGAGAATGGAGTGGAGAAATCTTGGTGATAATTCCAGAAAATAAAGATGGAGGAGAATCACAATTAAAATTCCCACAATGCACTTCACTAAACCAGGGGTTCCCAATAGGTGATATATTATTTTCAGGCTATCAGAGTATTTATATTTTCAACATATTATTACACCGGTGACTTTAAGTTTACAACGTCAGCCTGTCCTATGGATACGATTTATCATATTTTCAAAAACGTATTATACACCGGTGCCGTTAACATTTTCAATTTCAGCATATACGTGATTCTATTGGTACGATTGAGTAAGGTACAAAAAAAAATATCCAAGAATATATTTCTCCATTCGACCATGAGTCTGTACAGATCTGTACACCAGTGTCCACCCACTTCGTGGCGGTAATGAGTCGTTATCTCGTGGGAATCCGGATTCAGAATCTGGATTCAGATTACAGATTAGACCCCGTACGACTTGGTTCGGTAAACGAACAGACCAGCAATTGGCAGAATCAGTAAACGAACAGACCGTAATCTCCAGATTCCGATTCCGATTCCGATTACGGACTCAAATGTTCGTAATGTAAACAAACCGAGATTTCGCCACCTCGGAGTTCAAAAGCACAATAAAACATAAGAATCCGTCTCTTGTGTACAAATTATTGCAGAATATAAACGATCTATATCAAAGAATTTTAAATGCGGAGACAAATTTGTTTTATCGAATGTAAACTGGGAGAATATTACTGAAATTAGCCAAATAATAACGCTATTGATAGTAACGCTGGGCGAACACTTCGGTTGATGGCGAAGCAAATCATTGTCGATTTTATTGTCACTTTCATATGTCCATTTCATAATTCCATCCATAAAATACCGCCCGAACGTATGTCGATTTCGAATTTGGCGGATACGTCACCATTGACCGAATTCATGTGAACCTGCATGGATATGTCTTCTGCTGTGTTCGTTGTTTTAATGTTTTTTCTTATTCAAGAAATAGTAGGATTATATGATATCGATGGATACACAAATGTACTATCATCTATTCTTATAGCAATTTCATGTTTAAAATGTTTTGTTTCGTTAAATGCAGTCGTTTTGCACAATAGTCTCTGTATAGACAACAAACACAGGCATTTTTTGGCCAACGTGCTGTATAATAGTATGAAAATAAAGCTTTGCTCATGAAGCTAATGTTGTGGTCTTGTGATCGCAGGTGAACTGCATCTCCAAATCGCACAAACAAAAATGAAAAGCTTATTCTAGGATATCAGGACTATATAGTGGAAATGTCAGTCAATTTATTGATTAAGTACCCACACGTACAAGTTCTAGGGACGTGGCTAGAGGTTTCCTCAAATTTCCGGCCAACTGCACCCCCCCCCATTGAACCAAACATCAATCTCACAGGTTCGCAGAATTCCATTTGCACCCCTTGGAAATAGCCAACCTGACACACACTAAGATTGGAAAATTACCAACTTTTACTGGTTGAAAAAATCAAACAATGAGAACAATTCCAACCTATATATGGCGTCAAAGTAATGTCCAACTAATGTTGTGTCATGCGTGAAATTTCCAACTGCTGGAAATGTACCAAAGTTTAGTTTAAACATATTTATTTCAAATATTTGTCAAATTTAGATAACACATGAGATATAACACATACATTTGTTTATACATACAATGGGATTGGAGGACAGGTGCTGACTCACTGAATGGTACCCCCCTCTCCCATATGTTATTACACTGAGAAAACAAAATTAGTAATGGCAAAGCAACATGACTACCAAAACAAGTTGAACATATATACCGATCACCGGTCACCCCCTCTCCCGAGTTAGTCATAAGTTTGTATATGTATTTATTTAAAATCGTGTTTGTTTGTTGCGTTTGCTGGCTTGTACGTATCATTATTTGGAACAGTTAGTCAAAAGAATCCTGATTTTTCCTCTCGTATGAATGACTGCATATCTAAGCAAATTGTACCAAAGTTCGGGGGGGGGGGTCGAGACACACAACCAACCCCTTTCGCCACGTCCCTGTGCAACTGTCAAGTTTCGTGTGTTTTTCACAACATCTTCTGAATTAGATTCAGGAGGCCTAGAGCTGTTAGAATTCAATGCTTGCCCTCATCAATAAACACACTTTAACTTGAAAAAAAGATGCGATTAAGTCGGATTGGCAGCAGATTATGTGCCGTGTATATACGCATAGAAGAAAAGCATGACTTTCACAACAAACGTGAACTTTATAAATATAAGATACAAATGATACTTGTGTCAAATACATGAGCCATGTTTGACGCTGGGAGAACATAGTTTCGGAGACCACGTGGATTTAAAAATCTGACCTAGAATCAGGAATTAGCCCCGCCCCCGTAATCGGCTTTGTATTCTGAATCCGGATCCCCACGAGATAACGACTCAGCGCAGTGTCGATACAAAATATAGAGCGTGTATTACTTGCGTATGTCTAACATATAAGCATGTGTAAAATACACAGGCTACCGGCATCTGACCGTATATACATGTAGGTGGTTTATGTCATATAGTTCTTTGGGTGACAACATTCAGTAGCTGTGTAAGCCACACGCACGGTCACCTTGTACGGATATTTATGCTTATCGCTTCTCTCTTTACGCGAACAGTGACCGTAGGTACCCTGGCTGGTGAGTATCGCTGGCCCGGATGCGCCTGGATTAAACTCACTTGGCGAATTGACCTCTGTCGAAAAGGGATGATTGCATACAGCATGCATAACTGTCATTTAACCGTTTCTATACTAAAGGTATATATTTGATTGGTCTATTATTCATCGGGAGGGGTTTTCACGAACACGAGCAGACGACAATGGCATTTTGTTGAACCGAGGGGACTACTCGTCAGTGACCATTTAGTAAAGAAACGGTTAATGGCTGGCATTTCTCAGTGTTGACGGATTTTGACATTTTGAGAAAGTTTATTATCCGAGTCAAAACAATGGCGCAGAGAAAGTTTGCCAATGGCAGCACTGAGGTCGACAATCTGATCTGGACTTAATTCTCATCTCGTTTGCTTGGATTTAGGGGGTGTTTAATGATACTCCAAATTTAGGGGGTGTTTAATTATACTCCAATAGTGGAGAAGTAGAAGAACCTTCGATGGACAGGTTTAGTTTGAACACTTCTTAAAACTTAACCCCCCCCCCAACAAGAACAAACGGACACTCCCTGATAAGAGGTCGTGCTAATTTTCTATGATGCTAGTGGCCATGTTGAATTTATATGATGCTAGTATCGTAAGACAAACTGATGTTGTTGAGAAGATACACCGTTCTTTTTTTAAGTTGTCATTTTCACGGCCTTTGGTTAATCTGAAATACTAGAGTGAAAGCCATTATTTTTTTTAAATATTTAAATTATGATACTTTTGGTTGTTGCAAACATACCATAATAAAATATATTTTCCCGTCGTTTTGCAAATATCTGAGCAGCCATGAATAAAATATTTTAAAATATATGCGGTGTGTTCATGAATGGTACATGCAGACACTTGCTTTTTCTCAAATAGCCCGTATTATGTAAACACCAAAAATGACAACTGATTGTGGAACCAGCATCATAGCAATTTAGCAGGACCCATCAAGTCCGCAGCCAGGGCAGTGAACCTGTTTTTGGCGTATATAGTTTTTTTCTCAGAGGATTCTTGTAGTCTATGGTATATTTATCAATAATTTTACGAGTGGACATCTGACACCCTTGAGCAATTTTAGATATTACCACAAATCCAAGATGGCCGCCACGAAAAACGATATAGCTTCCATAAATTGTGAAAAAGGAGTAAGGGAACTATGTTGATGCGATGTAACGTACCAGTTTGAGTCAATAGTGAATAGAGATCAAGAAAACATAAGGATTTCGGTAATTTTATACTCGAAAAATTAGCTAAATATTCCAAAATCGACAAAAAACCATCATTTTTGTTCCAATTTTTTTTTTTTTTTCGAAAATTGATTTCTTTTCAGTTGATTCATGTAGTCAATAGTGTCTATAGTCTGTTGAGTGTAAATAATCGTACTGAACTTCAAACATATTTGTATAACTTAAATTATTCCTCAAAATCGAAAATGGCCGCCTTCTTCAAAACAAGCTATTTTCGACACAATACCACCCAATAGCTCTGGAAAAAGTTTTTTGAACACTTTCACTGGGGGGAAACTGTTTCACCAGAATCGATTCTATCGCTATTTCCGTTCCGACCCAATCGCTACATTTACTGATTCTTCAACCATTTTGAATGACAAAAATGTGAAAAATAAGGACAATATTCAGGAAAATTGTAAGTATATAGTTTTAAAATTGTTATCCACACATACGTCAATAGATCTAGATCCAGGAAACATTCGTTTCAATGTTCCAGGATGGAAACACTCTCCATATCACATATTAATGTTAATTTTACGTGATGATCAGTCATATTGTTTTGATAATTTTGCAAAACTTCATCTTAACCTTCGAAATAGTATGAAACAAGAGAGGATATCGCCTGTTTCAATACGATTTATATAATATTTGATCATATAAGTTAAATCTTGACACATCAAACTATTTGAAAAAGTAAAAATCAATCAGTAAAACGCGTAATTGTAAAGTAACACGTGGGTTCCGACTCTATAATTTTTGGTTCCGACTCTTTCTCACACCAAATTGATAGGTTCCGGTTCGATTGCCAGTTCAATTGACACGAAATTACTCTGATTTTGAGACAGAGTAATGCTATAGTAATGGACATGTATAGCTTCAAAACTTATTTTGGACTCCGTTGAAGCTTATATATGTTTCTTGACTATTTGCGTCAAACATTTATACAGTTAAATTTCAACCGTAAGATCATCATTTGCAGATATCGTCTATAGTGACACACTTATATCTCTCTATTTATCCAGAGAATCAGATGCCATTATTGCAAGAAGAAGTTTGCGTTGAGATATCTTGTAGATTCACATCCTGATGATGAACCTGTTGTTATTTTATAGTGGGAGAAGATGACGTTGAGTCGTTGGATAGAAACCATAGATACAAAATCGTAATTTTTTTGGGTGCAACGGAAGAAACTGAGACAGGGCGATGCAGAATTCGTGCTGAACGAAGAAAAAATGTCGCTTGAAGTTGTCTGCGGCAGAATTTCATCTATTACTAAGTCCATGCATGTGCCAACGTTTCAAAAAAGAACACGCCAGTGAATGATGTTCATGCCGGGAGGTCATTATTTACCGACACGATTGACTCCAATATGGATATAGATTGTTGCGATTCAGTTAAAGTGATATCTGCGACATTGGACGAGATAACTGGCCTCTTACCAGAAACAATACATCATTTAAACGATGTAGATAGGTTTACGGACTGGATGTCTTTTCTTCGACAATTAGCCTCGGGGACATTCCCGATAAATAATGTCTCTTTTCAGCTATTTCTAGATGTACGATTTGTTGAATCAGAGGGTGCAACAAGCATGCCGTTCTGGCAACAGACTATTTCAATCCGAATTCATTCGGTTTATTGGCGGGCCGAAATGTGCAGGGTTCCAGGATTGGGATAGTGCTGATACAAAAGATGACTGAATTAATTTTGTGTGGCCCAGTTTAAAAACACTTAGGACAGAATTAAATTCTTCAGAGAGTGAATGCAACAAACCCGGAATCATTGGTCAAAATATAGAACATTTCAAAAGTGCAGCCACAAACGATGTCTCGCGCGTATAAAATTTGTTTGGACGGGAAAAAGACTGCAATGGGCTTTGGGACACAGCTTCGAGAGGTTGATTTATTCGGGCACAACTTTGGCGGGAGTGCTGATTGCAGCCGGTGTGGTGAAGGTGTTTACTGAATTAAGTTCATCGCCGAACTCCATCCCATCAGGTCGACGGATAAATCAAGTAAGAACACAGACTCAACATCGCGCCACCGATTGCAGGATATATTATAAAGGGAAAAAATTCAAATAATGATATGAATTCAAAAGCCATAGACATCCAAAAGGACCATAATCTCATCGCACTATTCAATATACATTGGTGGCCATTTATGTTACCCGTTCTGTGCTGTAATTGTGTGTCATAACTGAGCAGCCTGATAAAACAAACCGTCGATCGAATATAAACTGCGTCTTTAGAAGGACGATAGAATCGATCTAGAACATGAAAATCACAAATGAGTCGGACCATTTTTCACTATTTTTTACGGTTCATTTAGATTATTATTCTGCTGCGGGAATCTTGAGAGATGGTTTCGTTATACTCTGCCACCATCCTGGTATACGCTCTGATCATTTCCGACTGGATTTACAGGCGAATAGACCAAATAGGAAATGCACACGTTCGAGTTGTATGGTCTACATGTGTGGATATATGCACGTAACACAACATCGATTGCATAAATATTATTACTGAATGGCTATAAACCTTTCATACATCAATAATAATAGTTTAAAACTTAACTGTCATCTTTTTGTGAAAATGGCGCCAAAAACTTTCTAGAAAAAATGAAAAAGTCGAAATGGAGTCGGATCTCAACGCCAATAAAGACGGAACAAACGGGCGATAGAATCGATCCTGGTGAAACAGTTTCCCCCAGTGACGTTTAAGATGATTCAGATCACAGATGGACTTTTGTATTTCGTTCATCTAAATAAGATTCGGACGAAATGATTTTCCAGTTGAAAATATAGCAGTAAAATATTAGAAATGGATTTGACAACAGACAGACTCGTAAATGTTTAAATATATACATCGAAAGTTATGTGACATTCTTTGTTTTCAGTTTGTTTCGTTATTTTTGTTTACCGAACTGTCATCTGATCGATAACTCATTCATCAACATCTGAATTTTGGTCAAACGTTTCAGCTAATTTCGTCTGTTCATTACAGCATGCAACAGTTGCCTTACAGGAGCAGAAAACAGTACATGCTAACCTAGACCCATTACAGCTGAACCTCGAAAATTTGCCCGGCGTGCGAGTGGAACACGAACATCTGATTAGTTTTATGATCTCGTCGGGTGCCAGTGTCACATTTGCCGGGACGGTTATCGGTTGCAAAGATTTCATTTGTTCGTCTCTATCGAACCCATAGTCTGTTGGAACTAATTGTGGTGGATTTGGGCTGAGAGCATTTCTCCAGGTACAAGTCTGCAAATGGGCCCTTTTGAAATTTAGCTCAAATGATTCGGTTGTTGGTGGTAGAGTGCACAGCTTCTGTGCACTAGTTGCGCCCGAATTCCCTGTCTTTGCAATCCACATATTAATGCGGGCATCGGTCATCGATGAGGACACAGAAGACCCAGAACACAAGGCTATAAATTGTATTGCTTCTGTCAAAACATCTGCCCAAATGGCCGATTCGTCGCCCAAATTATTCAAGGTAGAACCATTTTGCAATACTTTCAAAACTCGACCTTTACCTATGCCAAAACAACCAGCCACTGTATCACACACAGAAAGAGCATGTGCGGCTAGTAGATTAGGTATGATATTCCGGTGTTTGTCCACAGTTGCCTTTATGTCCACACACGTCCGCCCGTGCACAAGGGTCTCCATTGTCATGGGCATGTTCAAACCACAAGCAATATAAAAATGCAACAGAATAACATACACATCGGTGTCATCAGCCTATGCCAAAACAACCAGCCACTGTATCACACACAGAAAGAGCATTTGCGGCTAGTAGATTAGGTATGATATTCCGGTGTTTGTCCACAGTTGCCTTTATGTCCACACACATCCGCCCGTGCACAGGGGTCTCCATTGTCATGGGCATGTTCAAACCACAAGCAATATAAAAATGCAACAGAATAACATACACATCGGTGTCATCAGCAAGAACAACAACGCGCTTCCTTTCTTTGTATGCAACCATAATAGCCTGTTGGACGATGATGTTATCAGCCTCTTCGTGTGTTGTCGTCATGTCAGGTCTGTTCACCACCCTACCATTACTTATCTGTATTGGAGTTTTGTGTTGACCTGTTATTACCAACTTATGTTTAGATGTATTTTGTTGGGAAAAGACGGTGTCATTAACAGGCTGTTCGCAAATAATATTTATTAGTTGTGTCTTGTTCGGAATTACCGTCAAAGTAAGTTTTTGTGATGGTAACAATGAAGCGGCAGATAGCTTAAACTCCCGACAACAAACATTTGCACTTCTGTTGGCCCTAGTAGCACATTTGGTACTATATTCAACATATCTATCAAATACCAAATACACATCACCAGACAACAATTTCTGTCGTATGTGGTCTTTAAATTTATCGACAAAGTCCATCACAATAGCTTATCGTGTCTTGCTGGATGTTGGCCAATGGGGAATCTATAACAGAGCACATCCGTCGATCACAGTGCACGATGTACCTGCTGACTCAACCCGGCGTGTAGTTGATGCTACCATAGTCTTGTTTTTCAATACATATTTTGACTTCGGAATACGCATATCTCCTGCGTCATTGGATAGTGCTGTTGGTAGCGGGGATAACTCACGAGACAGCACGTTCTGCCCAATCACCCTACAATATATTAAGTTGGTGTCATATACATTTGTATCCCCAACTTTTATCACTTTCTTCGTGATGGCCATATCTGCACAGGCATAGATATGGCATGATAGAAGCCACCAGGTAGCTTTTGTTCAAATGTTGACATATTCTCATTTCCGAGCAATAACACTTTGTCAACATTTACACATATAGGGCCAATCCGACCTGTTGCAATGTTGATAATTGCTTCCGGATGATCGACTGGGTTCATTGGATCAATGCAGTTTTGCAGCTTGATTCGTATTCCTTCACTGTCCATTTTATTGCGACTTACTCTGGACTTGCCTTCCTCTTTATGGTTACACAGAGGTGTATCGCCGTTTGACTATCTCTTAAATTAGATATACCGTCACTCGGGTATCCACAAGCATGCAGGCTAAGTGCCCATGTCTTCAGAGTTTCAGGTTTTAACGTTATGCCAATGATACCTGATTTGCCATGTCCACATCTCATGAAAGTTGTCTCTATATACATGTCACTCCAGATACCATTCCAAAAAACATTGAAATGCCTCATCACATGCTCTCCCTTCATGAAATGGGCCAGAATATTCAACGGCAATGATTCCATCTGCCTTAGATAATACAGACCATACCACGCATAATTTCTATGTCGAGATATTTACTGCCACAAGATGCAGAGGCCAGTCACCTTCCCTTTCGGCTCGAACATAAAGCATCATGATGAACACGGGTTTCAGAGAAGCATCAACCCACATCTTGGTTGTGCGACTCTGTTCTGAAAGTTCATCCAACATGTCAGTCAGATCTTCTGTACACTTGAAGTCGTTGTTCTCGATCAGTTTCCGCATCAACTCTTCTGCCAATAAACGCATAGCCCTAATATTCATTGGAAATTTCTTCCCAACAAGCATCTTTGCGACACCACCAAAGACTGATTCTAATATTTCAGACAGTCCGGTATTTACCATCAGTGTTCCAACTGAACCAAGAAAACTCATCAATAAATGCATGCCACCCAATCGAGGTACTAAGAAAGGGAAAGAGTCGGGATAAGTCCACAGCACTTGAACCACTATTTTATATAGTTGTTGGTCAGCCGTAAATAAAGTGTATGGTTTTCCCGCTTTTCCTGTCAACTGTTGTGCCTTCGTCATTGCAGTTATAATAGTCTCCGGGTCTGCTGTGGGCATATCAATTAAGGGGAGATACACAGCTTTTGTTTTAGGTTGAGCTGATTCTCCAGATTCTCGGCAGAGCCTCGTGTTGTATCCGTTAAACTCAGGACAATTGTCTGAAACCACAACATCTTTCAAAAATGCGAAGTCAGTTTCAATTGCCCTACGTTCAGACATTACCATCCGACAGAGCATTTTGAGAGATGACACGTGCCTCTTCTTATACATGTCTGGCATTTCTGGTTTATGTGGACCATCAAAACTTACGACATCCAAATCATATTCGATCGGAGTTGCCATTTCCCCCTTTTTAATCCGTGGTATAGTTTGATGGGCAACGTCTGAGGAAGTTCCATCTGGTTGTGTCAGCAAACTGCCAGGGAATGGGGGCTTATCTTGCCATTTTGTGACGAGATGCCCGCATCAAAATTATCAGCTATTACTTGAATGTCTTTTGAATCGGATATTGAGGTGAGATCAGTATTTTCAGATGCCATTATCGCTGCAGCTTTTTTGAATCTGAGAAACTCGTCATAGGTACATGTCACGCCAAAGTCCTGCATCGTGTTTGTCAGCTCTTTTGAATCTCGAAGAGCAACAGCCAAGCCCACTTGGAGGGGAGTCGGTATATTTCGTATTTCCGACGTTATAATATTGCCTATGAGAAGAGCTGGGAGTGTGTGATTCAATTTTGGTGATAAACTTCCAAGAAATTCTAGAATGCTTCCACTGACACAGTTAGAAGTCTTTTCCAAATATATGTCAATGTCATATACGTGTTTGTTATGATCAATTTCTTGGACTTCCTTACAAACAACCTTTTTCATAGTTCTTATTGCTGACTGTATATCCCCACCATCGGTATCTTTGACAATTCGGAGTACACTGTTCGCCCTACTCCTATATGATAGTATCGTAGCTATTCCGGGGGAAGAGAGAACAAGAAGTTCATCGACAAAGTACTCGACGATCTCCTTAACAAAAGAGTAACGAGAAGGACTTGTTCCACCAAATTCTACATACATGCTATACAAATCTACAGAACTCCATGAGAGAGACTGGTCGTTTGACATAAATTTGATAACATGTTCATGGCTTCGGAATGCGGACCACAATCCCCAGACGTAATAGGTTTGTCTTGTTTCGATGTGGTCTCAATGTTTCTAGGAGACATAAACATGGAACGGCAGTCAGAGTGGTAGGGGGCATCTGCCGCATGCAGATCACTTACAGCACCACATACCCTAACGCTGACTTCACCTGCCTACTGTATTTGTCTTGTCTGAAATAGCAAACTGATAAGATCTGATCTTTAAACGATAAGGCTGACTTAGAGTGGTCGATTTGGCGACATATATAGGCTGGCCTCCATCTTGATGGGTTTTTAGGGTCAGTATTTACATTGCACAGGTCACCACAAAAAAGGCAGTGCTGTCTGAAATTGAAATCAACGTTCTGTGACAGCTTATACCTTTTTCTGGCGGAGCGTCCACCTCGGTGCCAACATTTTGTCTACCGAGAGCCCCTTTGACCTCTTTTGGGTGTACATATTTAATTAAGCAATATCTGTGGCACGTTATATCTATGGCTTGTTCACAAGCATAGCGCTGCTGAAGATTTATGTGAAGATCATCATTGTAGATCTTGCTGCATCTTATATGTTCTATGCGCTGTGGGCCAATTCTGATATTTATTAATGGATCTTTGCGACTGGAATCCTCACAGTTAAGCACGCCGCCAAAGTAATAAATATTCGTCATAATGCCAGATAGTGTGATGCGAGCAAAATGGTCGAAGTAAGAAAGAGCGAATTATATACAAGTAAACAGTATAGGGTCTACTAGATCGCATAGAAGTCAATCGAAGATAACTGCGAATTAGCGAGAGCAAAGTAAAAACACGTGCTCATTCGATGGCGGCTAAAGATTAAGCCGCTGATGATAAAGAGCGTTGTCGCGTCTTCGTGTCAACTGCAACAATTTGAAAACGCCCTTTATTTCGAATGTTAACACGCTACCACGAAGTCTGTCACGCGATGTTAGAAAACCTCTTTTTCTGCAGTAAAATGAAATGTCATATAGATAACAAATATCATCGAGTAAATGGGTCTATCACAATAGTCACATTGGCTGACGGGCTATATAGAAGATATACAGACGCGGTACGTGAAAAAGGGACAAACGCTCTTCATTTCTAGTACACCGCAAACACAACTGACCACTTAATTGTCGAGTTGATGCCCGCAATATAAAATAGACATTAAGTATTCGGATTCCTATATGTTAGGCCGCTTATTTAATGTATTTGCGCATGTATATATATTCTCAGTCGACATTTTGCGCTTTTTTGGTGGGTATTTTTAAGGCTCCATAAAAACAATTGCTCAAGGCTGACAGCGGTCCACTCGTTTGTATCGTCTTATACAAGGACTGAACTGATAAAAACCGCTGAGAAATAAACTATATACGCGAAAAACAGGTTGAGGGCAAACATGGCGTTTGGCTGCCGGACTATTATCGCAGCTAGATGATAGATCTTCAAAATCCTCGCATGTGGGGGTACTGGTAAAATTTAAGGTGGATGTATATATGAATATCTGAAGTCAGTGGATTAAAAGGAAGTACCTGGAAGTCTGATATAAAAGGTAGTGCTGCAGCATGGCATATATTATAGTCAATAAGGGACGCCGCTCGACTTGTTACTGCCCCTAAACCGGTAAAACAGTATCCAATAATGCTCTTTGAGTTCTATCTTTTAAAGCATATTTAAAAGGGGACTTGAATCTATTGTAGTTGTTATTGAAATTGTGGCCATGAAGAGATAGATCACCTTTAACTATAACCCAAAGCAAATAATCTCGGATGCGTATATTAAATAATCTTGTTTGAAATATATATTATTATTAATATTTCTTAATATATTAAGATTTGAGATCTCAAACATTAAGTATGATCTGCCCAACGGTGATATCTATTTATAGGTTTCCGCAATCCGTATTCAGATCGACCTGACTTCTCTTGATCAATTGTGGCACATACAAGTTAGCGAGACTACAATACCAAATCTCGGGAACATCAAGGCCGGGTGTGTTGACAACCAATTTATCTTACAATTGACTCAACTTAATAACGAATATATTTAGCGTATGTCGTTTCGCGGACAAAATAGCACACCGCACAGGTGGCGTCGTAATAAAGGTTACAAGCAACTAATTGTATAGGGTTACGCTTCTTGAATTTGTGTAGGGAAACTCGAGTCAGCAAATTCTGGCTGCTGGTTGGTTGATTATCATTGAGGGAAATTTCCCTAAGCGGGAACAGAAAATCATAGCCTACGTAAATCTGGCGATCATTTTTGTTAATGTTGCCATGAAGAGTCTGGTGGGGTTCCATAGTTACGGAAGGGGTCTGGGTAATTTTAAACTGCTGATTATTGTGCAGTAAATGGGATAGTTGTGGAAATGCAAGATTATCGTTTGAAAAAAATACCGAAAAGAGCGCGTTTGTTGTCACAGACTGGTGTATCGGATGACGTTCTAAGGGACAATTGACCACGTGAAGTTCAAATAGGTTTAATCCATGGCTGGCGGGACATATAGTTAACACTGTCCCCTATGGGAAAATAATTAGTTGTTTGTAACCTATAGGCAGAAAATTCACATTTCTCAAAAATCGTTCAGGGCATGTAATTTGAAAGCACTGATAAACACAGTCTGTGTTGTTTTATCGAGCTATTGTATTTTTACGCTCTACCGACCCATTTTCAGATTATGCGAGACAATTATTAACTTCAACTTTTTGCGGAGTCGTCATTTTCGGAAAATCATCAATTTTGTGCACATGGGTGGACATTTAATGTTCAAAATAGCACGATCGAGGTGATGGAAGTTTCTCTAATAGGACTGCGACTCAAACTCCTGAAAAATACAGACAAATCATCGTCGGGTAGTGAAAGTTTGAAGTGGGTGTATTTAAAATCCAATTAAATATGGTATTGTTCAAAATGAGATAAATTCCTTAAGGCGTTTGGTAGATATATACGTAATTAGTTTTCAAAACTTATGTATATGCCTTTCTATCGTGTGTGTTATGCGCGCGAGTCGGATATTACAAATTCAATTATTATGAAAAACCGTGAATTTTGGGTGTGGTCATAATATTCCCATTAGAGAGTGGATGGACAGGGACATGCGACACTGTGCAGTATATATGTCTATGACATGCATGACACGAGACATTAGTATCTTTTCTGCTAAAGTTTGCTTCCAGAGTTATCAGGGTGCTATTGTCGGTGTTATTTCTTACCAACAAAATTTGGTTCATTTTAAAACTGGGTATGTGGGTTAAAGGACCACTGGGAGACAATAGAATGTCCAATGACCCCTATATTTCAATTGTATCACAGAAAAGTTGTTATGTACAATTAGCGTGGTTTACACGATCAGAGTTCGATTTCCCTTATAAGTATAGGTTACAAGCAACTAATTCTATAGAGTTACGCTTCTTGAATTTGTGAAGGGAAACTCGAGAGTGCATAACAACAAAGCTGGCTGCTGATTGGTTGATTATCATTGAGGGGAATTTCCCTAAGCGGTAACAGAAAATCATAGCCTACGTAAATCTGGCGATCATGCTTGTTCAGGTGGCCATGAAGAGTCTGGTGGGGCACCTAAGTTACGGAAGGGGTCGTGGTATTTTTAAGCTGCTGATATTTGTGCAGTAAATGGGTAGCTGTGGAAATGCAAGATTATCGTTTGAAAAAAATACTGAAAAGGGCGCGTTTGTTGTCACAGACTGGTATCGGATGACGTTCTAAAAATTGACCATTTGAAGTTCGAATAGGTTTAATCCATGTCCGGCGGGACACATAGTTGACACTGTCGCATATGGAAAATAATTAGTTGTTTGGAACCTAAAGCGTCACTGCGAAGAACTACGCCATTAGCGATTCAGTCTTTCAAAATAGGCCCGTTTGTGAATACACGCTCAACCATAACATTGCTGTTTTCGTATAATGTACCCATTTTTCAAGTGTATTTCGTAATTGCAGTTGCCACCGGCAATGTCAGTTGATTTGAAATGACACTATGTATATGACCGATGCAGAAGAGAGAATAGCACAACATATGATCCACTCACGCATCGCTTATAGTGGGATAACTATAGATGCATCCTTATTTAACTATAATATACATGGCTTTAGATATTATGGGGTGGTTTATAATTATAATTCTGAAATATGCACGGCCATAATTAAAAATACCTTGGGTCCATTTAGTGGCGTGTAGAACGTCCAATAACATCACGCCTTGAACCAGACCCAAGACAAGCCCCCCCCCAATTGTTATTAGGGCCGTGCACATTTCAGAATTATAATTCTAACCCACCCCGTAACATCTAAAGCCATATATTTTACAGTTAAATACATAGATAGAACCGTATTAGTGTCTGGATTTTGACGAAATTACTGCACGAGATTAGTTGGCGGAGCGATACATCGAGTTCGGGACGGAGTCCCGCACGAAAGGTATCGCGTTCCGCCAACAAATCAAGTGCGATAATTCGTCAAAATCCAGACACTCATGCGGTTCTATTTTTATTACATATCTTCGTATCATAGTAAGTTGACTCACAATCGTACATCTCCGGTACAGAAAATGTGAATTTAATTGAGTTTTAACGGCATTTTAGAGTTAACGCAACAATCAGACAGGGAGCCCGTCTATCCGCGAGTGACCTTGACCCATCTTTAATGATGCGTTTGAAATTAAATTCTGTGCCTCGACAAATATATTCTTGAAATGAAACTACTTGAATGAATGAATCATCTCATCGATTGATCGATTATTGTTTATTTATTGTCTGGATTGAATTCAGGATATGCTTTGAAATCTAAAATCTGTTCATTCATGGATTTAGGCCTAAATGCCCAAGCAATGTTTTCGATTTGTGATTCTTAAATTGATTTCAGCTTACGATTAGTTATTATTTTCATTTGTTGCGATTTGTATACACAATTCTGATTATCGAGAGCACAACGTAATTGAATAACATTGCGCATCGAAGTTATTGGAACTTGTTACATGATATCACCTTGTAATTTTTGTGCGCATCGAAGTTATTCGAACTCGTTACATGATATCGCCTTGTAATGTTTGTGAGTTAATAACACAACCATTTGCATAATTTAAATTTATGGCTGATTTTGGATGTGTGCACGACCAGTCGCCATTTCCGATTTAAAAACATCATTTCAATTTCCATGCATTTAATCAGTTCTATGTCATCGCTCAAAGATTGTGCGCTTTAAACTTGTATTTTTGACACTCAATATATTTTTTCAACAAAGGAAATAACAGAATGTTTTAGATTTTCGAAGCTGATTTGATAATGTTCATATAAATTGCAGAACGTACATGGATATTTTCTGACCAATGCCCATATAGGCCGAAATATTGTTTTCAAATTCAAACCGTACTAGTAGTGCAACTGTGCAATTACATGAAGATAATCAAATGGGTATATAAAATCGCAGCACCCAAAAGTATAAAATGCCTCGAAATATTGGCGTTGTTATAGTTGCATGGAATTTTATTCCACTCTTGTTGTTTAATTTTATCGCAACTTAGATTCACCCCATATTGCATAACTAGTATGTAACTACACTAATTTCATAGATGTATTACAATAATTTATACTATGATTTAATATCACAACTGTAACGATGAACTGTTTATTTCATTCAGAATTATATTCAATGATGGCCAACCGACGATATTTTCTTGGTGGTTCATCTTCTGATTGGGAACTTGAAATCATCTGAACATTAATATTGAATGTCCCACCACTAATGTTCGCGTTGGCAAACATGTCTTGGATGCTTTCCTGAATTGTAGGAGTTGTTGTCTTTTTTACAATCTGACTCGAAGCTGAATTTGAATGACATTCTATAGGCTTATGATGGATAATCTTCTGCCTTAAATCAATTGATGATGATGGTAAAATTAAGTGAGTGTTCGCAGTTGGCTGCATAATTTCACACATTTACTGTTGCTGCTGTTCAGATGCCACAGCATAGTTGTTTATGCTATTGACATTCTTATGTCCAGACACCTGAGCGATTATTTGCGGATTGACGGCAGCATGCAACAGCCGAGTGCACATTGTATTTCTGAACGAATGATTTGTGATTTTTCCAGGAAGACCGGCTGCCACTGCCATGTCTTTCAGCATTGTTCGGATTTTGTTAACGCCCGCTGGCTGGGCCTTGAACCATAATCCATTTGGAGAGATATGGTGATTTTGCTTGACGGCTATATAAAATGGTGAGTCTTTTGATTGCATTTTTGCTGGCCGGTTTTTAGCATACAGCTTGTAGGCTGTCACCGGGCATCTGGACTGATCTGCATTTTCGCCAACGGTTTTCGGAAGGAAGGGACGACTGTTGTTTGTATTCGTCACATCGCGTGTCTTGGAGAGCGGCTCATGGAATTCAAGATACTCAAAAACACCAACATTCTGCTTCATCTCGATGTCGCCCCATTTCAGCTGCTTGTTTTCGTGAGAACCACGGAATCCGAGTAGTTTAGTGTTGTTAAACCACACCAACCTCAACAAAGCTCCCGGTTTCGATAAACCAAGCTGACAGCACTCCCACTCCTCGCCCTCTTCGGTCAACACGTCAGCTTTTTTGGGGTTTATTTCCAAGTCCCTTCTCTTTTAATTATTTACGTCTTGATGCAAGAACTTCACGGCTTACTTGGAACTTGTCGGAAGTAATGATGCTTTCCGAATATTCTGAATCCCTCAGATAGCTGTCAATACCTCGGTGAAACCATGTTAACGTATCTGGCACATAGTAGGTTACGCCGTCCGGTTTTTTCAGATACAATATGAAACCGCCTATATGTCCATCCAGTTCTCGTGGGTGTCCATCAGTGACGCCGATGGGGTCATTGTCACAAGGCTCCGGTCACATTCGTAGCCAGCTTTTTAAATGGATCACAAATGTAGCCAGCTTTTTTCACCGGCGATCACAATCGTAGCCAGCTTTTCTAATTGCATGCTTTATATGGCGCGAAATATGACGTCATCACACTCGTGACTAAACTGTCGACGCCATGCTTCAAAACTGACATCGTTTATCAACTTATATTGCAATATAGTTCGAGCATTCCAACGACATTGATCGGAAACCTCAGGTTATTAGAAGAACTAATATCAAAACAATATTCAAGTTGTTGTGAATCCATCAACTCAGAAAAATGAGATTAACCTGATCGTGTTCATTGAGGCTCGCCTGAATATGAAAAGCTGGCTACAAATGTGATCGCCATAGAAAAGCTGGATACATTTGTGATCGATTTAAAAAGCTGGCTACGAATGTGACCGATGCCTTGTGACAATGACCCCATCAGCATCCGTGACCAGGTTAAAAGTAACTTGTAAAGGTATCCGGCGATGTCAATGGTCAAATGTGGAAATTGCCCCCCCCCCTGATGTCCCCGTGACTTAACCTGGAATCCCGAAAGTTCACAAAGCATGATGTTCCTTGGATTTTTTGTGGAGATTTACCATTTCTGTGTGTCATTCTAGGAAACAATGTGTAAACATTGAGATATTTTTGATTATTGTTTTCTAACCAAAGATAATTTTATACCAGTCATGTTTATTATATATCTATAAGAGCATGACAAGGCTTATTTTGTTGGTATTTTGTTTTATTTGGTAGTAATTTGTGTTGTTTAGATAACACTTAATATTTTAGTGATTCAAAGTCATGCCGTCAAAATTCAATAGTATATTTATCGGCGACCATATTATATACGGCAATGACTCCATACAGTATGACTGAAGATGACGTCACAATAGGCAACGCAGTCCAAAAAGTTTTCGCTCCGTTAAAAAAAACATAAAAAACACAAAAAAACAATGGAATAACGCATATAAAATTCGCACAAAAGAACACAAATGAAGCGTCGGAAGTGATCAGCTAAAATTCCGAAGGATATGTGCTGTAAATTATCTTAACAATTACATTATGTTTGCGACATTCTTTCGTCAATGGAGATGACAATCATGGACATCTGGCAACAGCGAAACGGAAGCACAAATGAACTGTTATAACAAGAGAAAATGTCTGGACAAACAAAGTATAAGCTGGAACCAGAACAGAAAAACTGTTTTTCATGCAGAGGCAAGTTTAAACATAGAACAAACTATATCGTTTGTGACTTTTGTCCTGAAAACTTCAACTTTAGCTGCCAAGGCCTGTGTACTGAAGACGCAAAAGACTTAACAAACAGATCGAGTTCACTGTAATGGCCATGCAAGCGTAGCCGATAAAAAACACACAAAACCAGGAAAACTTAGAGTAAAATCCAACCAACAACTGAATCAACATCCGTAAAAACGACAGAGATATATGAGAAAACAACCAAAGAAGTAGTATTACCAGAACAACTGAGTGTACATGAGATCGGAAACTGGATGAAACACATCGAAAAAATGTTAGAAAAAGTTATAACAAATATGGATAAATTTGAAGAACAAATAAATAGCAGGGTGGATCAGCGGTTCGAAAATTTCGACACAAAATATAGCGCAAATATGAAGAAACATATGACTGACATGGAAAGAAGAATAGATCAAGTAGATACGACAATATCAAAACTGGAAAAGCAAGTGACTAAATGTGAAGATAAAATATCAATGCAGAAAGGAGAAACATACTCACAAATAGAGGCATTTAGGAGGACAGCGGAGAAACAGTTCAGCGAATTTAGAGACAAACAAAATAATAAGTTTGAACAAAAAAATAAGAGAGATACAAGAATTAAAGAAAATACTGGAAACATCGATCACCGAGAAATTACAATACATACGGACGACGAGTTAAAGAATACAGAATAGGTAGTATAGTAGAAAACAAAAATCGACCAGTTAAACTTCTGTTAAAGTCAAGACATATACGAGATCAAATGATCAGTGATGCGGTAAGATACAATAGAGATAAATGTACACAACCAGGACCATCAAAAGTATATATCAACAAAGACCACACACGAATCGAAAAGGGAACACTTTACAAACTACGAACTGAACTAAAGAACAGAAAAAAATTTATCCAAAAAAAAAGTTTCAGCCCAAATATATTGACAGTGTGACGTGACCCGGAACTTCTAGGATCCGAATCATCCCAGACCGGTCGCATGGTGTGTATGCGGGATTTTAGATACCAGAACAGTGCGGGATTTCATTAAAACCCCTACACGCACTGTTTGGGGCCACGGCCACGCAAAAGTGTTGCGATATTAACCCTACTTTCCAGAATTTCAATATGGCGATATTAACCCCTACTTTCCAGAATTTCAATGTGGTATCTGCATACAAAACATGACATTACATGCAGACTGGACCCCCATCGTACCGCTAAGAACTCCACACATATATGTAGCGGAACTACCATCAACTATAGAAACAAATGGGAATCGCCCACCAAATCCATGGCAGGCAACTAACACTCGAAATGGCGACATCACGATGTTTGTCGCGATGAAGCAAACAAGCCAGGATCGCCCATGTGCCATCCGGGGTGATTTTAGTGGCCAAAGCATTGGGATGGGTTTACATGATAGCATGAGTGTCGCTATTAACCCCGAACTTTACATAATTTCAATATTGTCGCAATCGTACTACGAAGACCTCCACATATGTCGGCATAGCGGAACTAACGTCGACTATAGATTCGCGAAGTAATATTGCCCAACATATCCTGGCAATTAACCCTCGATATGTCATCATCGCATATTATGTTCGCCGCCAATGAAGTGAACAGCCCGAACCACCCGCGTGGCGTCTAATTAGGATGATTTTAGTGGCCGTGCAGCATAGTGCTTGTGTCTCATGAAAACCCATGCACGCCATTCCTTGTGCGGAAGTTAATTTTAATGTACACTCAGCCTGTAGGGACATGACGATATAGGGGATTGAGTGTGCGTACTTATATTGCACGGGGACAGTCTCGTGTCTGTTTGAACACATAACGTGCATGTTTTCACGACTTGTTACATGTATAGGGACGCGGTGAACACTATATGTGCTTGTTCTAAAGACTTGTCACGTATAGGGACGCGGCGACAGAGGGTTTGGATGTACGTACATATTGCATGGCACAATATCGGTATATTTGGACATTTCATGAGTACGTTATCAAGAGGGGTAACAGGGACGTGGCGACATGGGGTTGAGGTGCACGCATACTCATATCATTTGGGACACTGTCGGGTCTATTTTTAAATTACAAGCGCATACAAAATGGTTACAAGTATAGACGTGGCGACATGGGGTTGGGTGTACGTACTTATATTGCCTGGGACACATTCGGGTCTATTTTATAAAGTCATGTGTATGTTCCAAGGCAGGTTACATGGACCTGTCGGATGAGGTTGGTGTGGCCCGGGGACTTATATTGCATAGGACACTGTCGGGTCTATTTGAACAGTGCATGTGTATGTTCTCATGGCTGGTCTCTTAGCTGTATGCCCCTTGAACCAGACCGTCCAAGTTTCATTATTACCCCTCCCCTCGGGTTGATATCTTCCAACATAAGCAGCAAGTTTGAATTGTTATGTGGAAAAAAGTGCCAAACCTCAAACTAATTGCAACACAATGTTTCTTAGCAGGAATAAGTCTATTAACCCGTTATAAACAGGTCACATGACCTGTCGGATGAGGTTGGTGTGGCCCGGGGACTTATATTGCATAGGACACTGTCGGGTCTATTTGAACAGTGCATGTGTATGTTCTAATGTCTGGTCTCTTAACTGTATGCCCATTGAAACAGGCCGAAATGTCCAAGTTTCATTATCACCCCTCCCCTCGGGTTGATATCTTCCAACATAAGCAGCAAGTTTTAATTGTTATGAGAAAAAGTGCCAAACCTCAAACAAATAGCAAGACAATGTTTCTTAGCAGGAATAAGTCTATTAACCCATTATAAACAACATACTAAACATCAAAAAGGATCAAGAAAGGCAAAATTAATAAATTTTGTAAAATAAATTTGCCAAAATTTGGTAAAACACTCAATTTATGCCTTTTCATGGATGTTTATAAAAAACTCAATTTCACAAGTCCTTCCATTTGCATATAGAGTAATTCTGATTACAGAGCAGCAAACATTTTCTAATACATTCAGTATTTTTCGAGTTATGTGCCTCCAAAATTGGGAGTTTGTCTAATTGCGGATACTCAATTTACAAGACTTAGCTACAATCCATATCTTATGGTCTAGTATTTAAAAAAAATGATATCTTGCTGTTGTATTAATTTCCTAACTAGATTGTGCACAAAAATGATTACTTTATGCATCTATGATTGAGAAGACAAAAATGAGTGTTCCATTGTATAGCCACATTTGCCTTGTGACACAGAACTGGAATGATGAAATACCATATTTGAAGTCATACAACTCAATACATGGATATCCATATGCCCTGTATTTATAAAAACCTCTGAAGTATACTAGGTTAAATATACTGTGTTGGAATTGTGTAAAAAAAAAACCGATGGCCCTATGAATCCTTAGTATTAAATATTTTACCAAAAAATGCCATGTTGGACTGTTTATTTGACGTTTTTGTCCTATTCAAAAGGTATATTTGTACACAAATAGTAAACAACAATGAACACAATTAGTGTTTAATGTGTATAATCATTTGAACGTTCCTCCCAAAACACTTGTGTTGGAAAAAAATAAGATTACATTGAATAAGCCAATCATCAACAGTTACTGGATTTCACATTATTTTTCAAGAAACTGACTCAAAATTTCAACGTTGATAATGGGGTAGGTGTTATCACAAAAGGCTACAATCTTGTCAACATATTGTAGTCATTGCAGACAAAAGTTGTTTTATTCCAGTTTGTGTACATTATTGTTTCATAATAAACAGAATTAGTACTTTAGTGGAGGTATATTTAGAACTTTATGGACATCTCATATATATTTTGAAGACCTCTGTCTGTTTGTTTGTTTGTCTGTATGTTTGTTTGTCTGTCATTGATACAAATCTACCATTCTCGGCCAATCGGGACGAAACTTTGTACGTGTGTGTAGTTTGACCAGGCGGTGGACGTTGTCGTATTGGCGAGCCCGTGTGGCGCCCGCTTCGCGCATGCGCAGACGAGATCTCGGAAACTGGTGGAGCTATCGACTTGAAATTTGCTATGTGAATGTATCTTGCCCCGGATATGAATTTTATCGGGTCGCCGAGCCCGTGCGACGCCAGCTTCGCGCATGCGCAGACGAGATATAGGAAACGGGTGGAGCTATCGACTTGAAATTTGCTATGTGAATGTATCTTGCCCCGGATACGAATTTTATCGGGTCGCCGAGCCCGTGCGACGCCAGCTTCGCGCATGCGCAGACCAGATCTCGGAAAGGGGTAGAGCTATCGACTTGAAATTTGGTTTTTGAATAGCCCGGACAACGTCGGGCTGGGTAGAGCTATCGACTTGAAATTTGGTTTTTGAATAGCCCGGACAACGTCGGGCTCATCGGCTAGTGTTATATAAAACAATCCCGAAATAATAATTCGCCATCGAGTGGCAACACAAAGGATCGTAGCTATGAATATGAAAATCAGATCAGGAAGCAGTAAACTCCATATGTAAGAATGTTTGTAGGATCTGGTGATAGTAAAGATTTTGTCAATATGGTTTTCCCTACCCCATTTTTCCGAAGTTCAAATTTGGAGTCAGTTTCCAGAAACATGAGTGAAATCCAGTGACATTCATTGACATATCTAATGTAACGCTATTATTTCAACTCTTAGAGTTTTAGGGTAAACGAGCATTACTTTACTATTTATACAAAAAAACCTTTAAAAATGGACAAAAAAACACCGACAAAATCGCATTTTTTGAAAAAAAAGTTAATATTGAGGATTCATTGGGCCATAAGTTGATTTTCTACACAATGTTTTTGTAAATTCTTTCACAGTGTGTTTAACCATGTATACTTAAGTTGTTATGAGAAATACAGGGGATATGGATTTATATTTATTGAGTTGTTTGACCTCAAATATGCTATTTCATCACGCCGGTTCTCGATCACAGGCAAATTTGGCTGTCCATGCAATGGAAGACACAATTTGTGTGAGAATATTTTTGTCTTTTTAATCATAGATGCATTAGGAAATCATTTGTGTTTGTGTACAATCTAGAGAAGACATTAATAAAACAACAAGAAATCCCTCCATTTTCTTTGGTTTTCAAAATACAAAACCAAAAAATGGATTTTTAGCTAATTTTGAGAAATTGCGGCTCTGAAATTAGATAACTCCCAATTTTGGAGGCAAATAACACGAAAAATACTGAAGTTACTGAACGTATCTGGGAAAAGTTTTCTGTTCTGTATTCAGGATTGTCTACGCACTGTACACAATGGATATGCAAATGAAAGGCATTGTGAAATATTATTTTTTATAAGCATTGTTGAGAAGCCATCATTTGAGTATTGTACCAAATTGTGACATATTTATTTCACAAAATTCACAACTTCAGCAAATTCGCCTTTCTTCATTCTTTTTTATTTTTAATATGTTGCTTCTGATGGGTTAATGTACTTATTCCCAATGAAAATTGTTGTTGCAATTAGTTTGAGGGGAAACCACAAATGCACTGGACTTTTAACATAATACTAAAGTTCCGCTGTTGCCATCGATATAATTGCTCTAAGCTCTTACGTCACCCCGTGTGCCGGTAATACACGTGTGTTCTGCTAAATCATGAGGCCGAATTTAGGGGCTAATTGTGTTATAAATATATTTATCCCACATGGTCATATGATAACAACGAAAGGTTTGCCTGAATGACTACCTTTAATGATGAATGAAAGGAAATTAGAACAGGTAGCCGAAAAAACATATTGGTCTAAACTTTAGGATTTCATCTAATCCAAATTTACGCCCTTTTTTGGTCCCACAAGCGCCACGTCACAGAATAAAGAAGCTATCCGCAACAGAGTGGAGTCCTAAAGCATGGGAACAACCTGGAAATAACTAGCTGAACATATGGGTTAAGTAACGTCTCTGAAAGGAAATTTAAATGTCAAAGGTCGAATTGCACCTCAAGGGTGGGAGGGCGGGAGCAAAGTAAACAGACTTATATATGAATTCGGAGCTAACAAAAAGGCCGTGACCTTGTACTTTCCATATTAAGCCGCTTCCGAAATATAGGTCCGTTATCACTGGCCCAAGGGCCTTCATTTAATGATTGAATAGTACATGGATAACCTAAACAAGAATTGAGAAGAAAGTAAAACCCAGTACTGTTGAGAATTTGTATTCGTGATTAGGGAAATTAACATTCATGTATCACTGAGCGCACTTTAGTTTAGTGAAAGCGCTTGCCCGTGTTAATGACGTATGATCTTGCATCGGTTCTATTTTTAGTTATATAAACACTGGGGTGCACATGTTCAATTACGGATCAGTGTGGCATGACTCTGAGGGATAAATGTGTCGCTGTGCAACTCTGTTTTATCCCACATGGTCATATGATAACAACGAAAGGTTTGCCTGAATGACTACCTTTAATGATGAATGAAAGGAAATTAGAACAGGTAGCCGAAACATATTGGTCTAAACTTTAGGATTTCATCTAATCCAAATTTACGCCCTTTTTTGGTCCCACAAGCGCCATAGTCGAAGTGCATGCGGTAACAAGCATTTCGACCCCGCCAAAAAAGCTAACCGGGGAACGCATCAACTCTGGCAAATGATCAGAACTTACACCCCCCCCCCAATTTATCCACCCAGAAATTTTCTAAATATTATAATTCATGGGACAAAATCTCCCCGCTACCTGCTGAATGAAAGCAGAGGCATGAAACATATATACATGTACATCACACAACATCCGGATGATATAACTATATTCACCCGGCATAGTAACAATGGCATAACATTGGAAAAATGTAACGGTATAACATTTGAATGATATATCTCTATTTATACACATCCTAGACTAGAGACACAGACCCACTTTAATCAGTGCCATAATTCGAGCAAACTACCTATATACACAGAAAGAGTATGCTATGAATAAATTGCACATCTCGCTCAAACGAAGATATGCCACCCCTGACCACCTCATGAAATTAACATGAATACAATGACTTATTATCATATATCTATGTATATTATTATTAGTAAACGAAAGGCTGACCTTGCACAAGCAAAGGGCATGTGCTATTGAGACTACAATGTACTACACTCGCTCAAACGAAGTGCAGCAAAAATTTTAACTATATCAGTCCCTAATGTAGGTGAGAAAAGCGTTTGATTTCCATCTGCCCATAAGTCTGATTTGGGCATCCGAATATCCCCTCTTAGCCGCCCAGCATGCTCCACCGATACGAAAATATATGTGCAATGCATATTACTCATTCACCAAACCGTTCGCTTATTGCCGGATATGTCCGTTTTACTTTAGCGTGTACCACACACTGCTCAACAAGGAAGCCCAACTTAAAATATTCCCTTCAAACTGAGCTGCATGTTGGTGTTTGGAGTTTATTGTTCATAGCCGCAGTGATCAGTTGGTCAGTGTGAAATGGATCCGGAAAGGATACCGATGTACTTGGCATGTCTTCTGTTTCTTTCGAACGGTACGTACATACATGCATGTGTGTTTATTGCTTCGCGAATCGCCATTGTATAGTTCATGTGCGTTGTTTGTTCAATATACTATTAGCCCACGTGAACGCCCATGCGCCTGGATATATAGTATGTCACTAAATGGACGTGTTCCGTTGCTTCTGTCTAAATTTCTTTCGTCAATGCCAGTTCACGGTATTTGGTCTACTACCAAATTATTGCGATAGTATGGTATTAAAACGACAGCGCCCAATGTTTTTGTTTTTGAAATTTCCTATAACTCTTTTCTTGTTGAAACTTCAAAAGTTTCTTGTTGATTTTGTCCATAAAAGTAACTAGTTGACCGGTATTTCGTTACAGTATCATTCCAGTGTGGTTCCAATGTTACTGGGCAAGTGTTTACTGAGTGAAATAAAATGATAAAGTGTAGTTTTAACGAAATAACGGGCAACCAGCAAACACACCATATTCCACACGACTATGCAAAACGCCAAACTCAGGGTGGGTGCATGGCACTGTAAACCAAAGTCAGTCCAACACATCACCTGTCGTATTTAATCTCATATATTGCCGTCAATTTGGCCATTGTGAGGACGAAATGCAATCGGCAACCACCATAAACAATTTTCTAAATCTGAGAATGTTCATGTTGTGTGATTGTATATGGGATTAAACCCTTATAGGGTCCCATGTGTGGCGTGACTTTAGGTGGAATTTGGTCCTATATATACTCCCATGTGGCGTAACTACAGATGGGGTTTAGGTCCCTGTATAGGCGCCCATGTGGCGTTACTGTAGATATGGTCTGGCCCCTATATATATGATATTATGTGGTGTGACTGTAGATAAGTAGTTGGCCTTATATAGGTTCCTAGGTGGTGTGACTGTAGATAAGGATTTGGCACTTATACAGACACCACATGTAGCCAGCAGTTGTCGAGCATCCGGGCAGTGTAAATATGTGAATGTTGTATTATATGTCTTAATGGGCGCAACTATTCGTATGCGCATTTTTTAAACGGGCACATACAATCAATTATTGTTCACTTCCTTTAGTATTATTGCTATTGTAATTCGTTTGTTTTTCTCACACCGATAAAGATTCCACAGATAAGACGCATATCACCCGTACCGTACCAAAGTGAGCCTGATAATACGCATTGCACGTTTCATGTACTATATTAATTTTGCTCACACTTCACTGTTGTATTTATATCTACATGTATGTGTATACTTGTACAAATATCTCTCCTTCAAAGATTCTCTCTCATTTGTAGCTTGTGAGGTAAATGGAAGCATATTTACAACTATGGAATATCTGATTATCACAGCGATTTCGAGCAACCATTTGTCAGTATAATACTGAGTGTGGTTGCAGAAGGGACGACGATGCATAATATAGTAAAACTTTAAAGAACATGTATGCTATAAATAAAGTTTAGTTACGCTTGTCTCCATTTTGGTCAACCTTTATCTAAACTATTGGGTCAAAACTCCTCCGACTAAACAATTGGTAACCAAATCTTGACTACCTAATTTTTAGTCAATTCTTAACTAAACTATTTGGTCAAACTTGTGTGACTAAACATTGTTAACTAAATGTATGCTAACTAAATGTCCTCCCACACAATTTTATTTAATCTTAACCCAATCAATTGGGTCAAAATTAATCAGTTAACTCTTAGGCCAATATTTGGTCAGATGTTAACCCAATTTGTCTAGCATCCCATCCCATCCCGCAGTTGGTCATGTCCCAAAATGGAAGAATATCACAATGGAAATAAAGAAGAGAGAACACATACATGTATGCAATTGGGGAACATCTCATTATACAGCGATTCCGAGCAACCATTTGTCAGTATAATACTGAGTGTGGTTGCAGAAGAGACGACTATGCATAATATAGTTGAACTTTAACGAGCAGGTATGTGGCAATCAGTTGAGTTATAAGAGTAGTAATAACTTCGAAGGGTCAACCATCATAATCGACCATATCATAACGAACTTTATCCCCTCTGTATAATTGTAAGCCTTCTTAGGCACCATTGTTCTACTGCCCCTTGTAAAACTGATATCACCCCGCAAAAATTGTCGTCGCTATATAGAGAAGACAGATTTTACAAGGGTCATAACAACCTCGTATCCCCCTTGTAAAACTGATATTACCCGGCAAAAATTGTCGTCGCTATATAGAGAAAACAGACTTTACAAGGGTCATAACAATCTCGTATGCCCCTTGTATAACTGATATTACCCCGCAAACATTGTCCTCGCTATATAGAGAAGACATATTTGACAAGGGTCATAACAATCCCGTATGGCCCTTGTAAAACTGATATTACCCGGCAAAAATTGTCGTCGCTATATAGAGAAGACATATTTTACAAGGGTCATAACAATCTCGTATGCCCCTTATAAAACTGATATTACCCGGCAAAAATTGTCGCCGCTATATAGAGAGGACAGATTTTACAAGGGTCATAACAATCTCGTATGCCCCTAGTAGAACTGATATTACCCGGCAAAAGTTTGAAAGTCGAATGTACATCTTTCAAAGCCACGTTTATTCCTGGTGTACTAGTTATCGTGTTACTATTGCCTCATTTACTTAGGATGTCCGACTTATTTGTCATACTTTTGTGAAATATGTTGCTCCATTTTATATCCACTAACAGATAGTTTCTAAAATTAAAGGCACGTGAGGCCTTAGTTGTCGAAAATATTCATATTTGTTCTAATCACCGTAAACAGAAAAACAATAAAACGCATTCATTTTCGTTCATATATACCATGACCATCACGTAAACAGCATGTTATCATAAAGACCTACTATATTTTACCTAAGCAAGAGCCTGATTGTGTTACAGAAGACAGCACAATGCTACTGGCTAATCACACACAAATGGCATAAACGCTCTTTATTAGTTCCATATCAGGAATTCACCAACAAAGAACGCTCTTTATGTTTACCATCATAATATAAACAAACACCAGAAAAAAGTAACTTTTTTATGCTTTTGTTTACATAACAATGGTCAAACATTTGATAATAACATACTGTTTATGCGATATTTCTTATTTGTATACGGACAAAGTCTGTCTACATTTTGATGATCTTTCTGTTTGTGGCGGTTTTTGACGGGTGGAAATATTTTCACAGGATACCCACCGCCAAGGCCAACCGTGCCTTTACGCGAGGCCAGCAAGTATTTATGGACAAATTGTGGGAATAGCTATGTAATCATATTCATTGTATAAGCAGTCTAACAAAATAGAGTTACTGTTCGTGGCTCGTTTCCGCGCTTTTTGTCGGTGGGAATATCTTGTTAGTAGAAACCAGGGATAAATACATTACACGGTGTGGTATGCCCCGGTCGACTCTCGTATCCCCCTCGACTATCGCCTCGGGGAATACGAGCCTCTACCGGGGCATACCACACCGTATCCCCATCAAGAAGCCGCGTAACTTATAATATCCCAATCACAATGAAATATTATATGATTGAACACCTTCCGAAAATGACCTCTAATAATCACACTGCACTCGAGCTTCGGCTTTATACGTTGCGAAACATCACTATGCTACAATCTTGCAACTCTTTTTGGTGAAATTTTATCGATTAAGATGCGTGTTGCGTTCTGTCAATTTATATGTCAGTGTGTTTTATCATATGCATGTAAATTACAGGAGTGAGTGCAGCTTCGGTGGTGTGCCGCCAATCAGGTCAGACAGCACCCATAGATTTGAGCACGATCGCACAAGAAGAGGCTAACTTGTTAAGGATTAAGAACAGGAACCGCGCGCTCATTACTATCCTGGTTAATGGGACTGGCCCGGACGGCGTAATGTATATCAACGACAGTTTATATAATGGTCGACTTAGCTACACCGGTTCTGCTAAGAAAGGAAACGTATCTTTCGTACTTTCTGGAGTTACAGTCGACGATGCTGGTGTCTACACTCTAGAACAGGTATCTGACAGCAGCTCACACACATCAGTGACACTCGTAATACTCGGTAAGTTTGATCACGTTAACATTTTTCGTTTGTTCTCTCAGAATTTCAGAAAAAAGATCGCGCCGACTAGTACGGCCTCAATAGTCACTAAAACGAAGAATACTTTCACAACATACTCCAAACTTCTTGCTGCACGCTATTGCACGGTGTGTTGCCAGCTGGCTTCGCCAGAACAATTTCGCAATAACTATAGTAGTGTTGAAACAAAACTATATATAGGCTCAACATGAGTATTGCCTCACTGCCGATAGTAATTAGTAATTGATAGTAAGCTGCAAAATGGAAATTAATTATCGGAACTGTGGGTATTGTCTCACTGCCGATAACAAACTACATAACATAACCACTAACATACATTCGATGGGGTAACCAAACACCCACGGGAATCAGAACTTTGAGTATTGTCTCACTGCCGAAAAATGGCGGCTGCACCAACAAAAACTGGAAGGAAACATAGCCAGAGAAAAAATAAAGAGACATGGGAATGCTTATACTGCGAACAGATATTTTCAGAAGAACGCAAAGGAATGCAACGCGAGACCTGCAAAGGCTGGGTATGCCTACCCAAGATTCCAGAAGAGATTTACGATGATTGTGCTCAATAAACACTCAGCCGGGAAACAGACCCTACACCAGGAATAAAATGGATCTGCAATCTAGACGTGAATGATCAACCAATACTGAAACAGATAAGTGTAACACTAACCACCATGACTAACAACAATAATGAAAGATTCGAAAAGCTGGAGGAACAAGTGAAACAAGTGGAGAATAGCATTGGAGAAAAGTGGAGGCAGCTACAGATGCCATCAAAGCAGAAATGAAAAATAGATATTCTTGAAGAGATCGAACGAAGGGAAACAGAAAAAGAGGAGCGAGAGCACAACTTATGCATGTTTAACGTGCCATAAAGTGACAATAAAGATCCAAAGTTGAGAAAACAGCATGATTACACCGAATTAGAGCATATCTACGAGAATATAGTACTAGCGGAAGAAAGGGGTGGACATCTGATAATCAAGAATGTGCACAGACAAGGCCGAGAACAAAGAGGACAATACGACAGTAAGGCATATAAAAGTAACCATGGACAGGAGTTCAAACAACCCCTGGCAAACGCGCACAAAATCCCATCGCTAAGAGGCAGTGACCTTGAAAGACTAATAAAAGCAAGAGATCTAACACCAGAACAGAGAGAACAAAGGAAGGTCGTGCAGACAGAGTTGAAAGAAAAATAAAACAATGATGGGATGGAATACCATATTAGAGGAGGTAAGATGTTAAAAATAAATAATACACCCTCAAAGAAGATATTTGACCGCTATCACTGATAAGCAAACTGTACAAAGCAAATCTTTTAAAATGGACAAAGACAGATAAATCAAAATGGCTTATTCAAATGTGGAATTAGCTGCGGTTATAACCAAAGAATCACCGTAGTGCTCCTTATGACAGAGATCCTACAAACAAACTGTAAAAACTTACAAGCAGAAGAATTTCACATACAAAGATGAGATGTTTACCAGGAAACTTGGAAAAGGGCGAGGAGTCGAAATATATGTTGCCAGTAAACTAAAAGGCCAACATCATCGATGATCTCACACACAGCGACGATGTCGAATCAGTTTGTTGCAGCAAAAAACTAAAAGCAAAGATAACATATTGATTGGATGTGTATATAGAAACCCGACAAACATCTGAAAACAACAAGAAATTAAACAGGATAATAAACACCGCATCACTAAGGAACGACTCTCACATGCTTGTCTGGAGACATCAATTACAAAGAGATCAACTGGGAGACTAACAACTGTACTACGTCAGAAGAAAGTGCTGGATTTGATTTCTTAGAAAAAGTTCACAAACACGTAGACCAACCGACCATACAGAGAGAAGGGCAGCAGGATTCTCTGTTAGACCTAATCTTTACCAATGTAGAACTGATAATATTTTATCTCAGGCACTTACCACCGCTAGGTCAAAACGACCACCAAATACTGGCTTTCAGCTTCATCTGAAGGAAGGAGAAGAGGAGAATAGTACCTGGCTACAATATCAAAAGGGAGATTACGATGCAATACGATAAAATATGAATGAAGATTGCGAAGAGGATGACTCACTAACAGTGGAAACACTATGGCAGCATTTCAAAAGAAGAATTGTGGAAGCATCCAATAGGCACATACCTTCTGCTATAATGAAATCAAATACTAAAAAAACATGGATGATAGTAAAAGCACTAAACGCAGTGAAAGAAAAACATAAAAAATGGAAAAAGTACATCTACGATAAGGAAGACTGCAGCTACAAAGAATACCTCAAAGCTAGAAATCCAGCCACGCATGATTGTCGTTCAGCGCATATAAACTACGAGAAGAAACTAGCTGATAGTATGAAGAAGGACCCTAAATCATTCTGGAGTTATATCAAAAGCAAGATAAATGTTAAATATGGAATACGCGACTTAGACAGAGATGACGGTTAGATCAGCAGTGACAGCACAGAACATACCGAACTCCTAAATAGATACTTCAGCAGTGTCTACACAATAGAGGATGAAGCAGAGGTACCGAGGATAGGATAAATCGATTTATATGACAGTGTCGAATTAACACGTATAGTTGTGACCACAGATATAGCGACACCTGCTCGAACTGGACACATCGAAATATACATGAGAGGACCGGCTACATCCAAGAGTCTTAAACGAAGCGGCAAATAGTATATGTCCTGCCCTGACATATCGATTCAAAATATCTCTGGCCACGGGGGAAGTCCAAGCAGACTGGAGAGTAGCAACAGTATGTCCAATATTCAAGAAGGGAATAAGAAGAAAGTTGAAAATTACAGACCCGTCAGCCTCACAAGCATATTCAGCAAATTAATGGAAAAATATCACCATGGATAAACGCATGGAACACATCGAGACTAACAATATACTGTCAGAACACCAACGTGGATTCCGGGCAAAACGATCATTCGTCACACATCTGTTGGAGGTAAAGAATCACTTCACCAGATCCACAACTCAAGAGCATAACATCGATGTAATATACCTCGACTTTAGAAAATCCTTTGACAGGGGCAACATCGGTCAATGGGTACATACTTTTCTGACAAACCGGTGGCAGTCAGTCAGAGTCAACGGAGCTATATCATCAGTGGCAGACGCCACCAGTGGGATTCCCCAGGACTCAGTGTTGAAACCAGCACTCCTGCCCGTATACATAAACGATATCACAACTGAAAAACCCTCTCGATGCTAAATGTTCGCAGACGATACAAAAAGATATAGACATAAAGGACGAGCAAGACCATTTGCAACTCCAGCAATATCTAAACAAACTATCCGACTGGTCAGAAAGGTGGCTACTGAAATTCAACGCAGATAAATGCAAGGTTTTACATTTCAGCAAATACAACCCAAAGTTTGCATACTCAATTAGTGACTCCAACAACAATATAGATATCAAATCCACAGATACTGAGAAAATCATTGATATTTTCCTTGACATAGCGCCAACTTATGAACAAAATACCTCATCTTCAGTCAACAAAGCAAACCAGAGAATTGGAATGATTCTGAGAAACACATTGACGAGGAAATGCTGAAAATCCTGTACACATAAATTATCTCATCAGACCAATGGTGGAATACGCGTCTTCCGTTTGGATCCCACAACTCAGAAAACATCAGATTGCCATGGAAAATGTCCAAAAAGATCACCTAAATTATCAACAACGAACAAACTAAATAAACTGGACAACGAAGACAGTATAAAATGAATGCTCGGATTTCCAACACTGTACTACCGACGAGAGAGGTGTGATATGATCCAAATGTACAAGATCATCAACCAGAAGGACAAAGCAGTTCTCCCACCATTGAAGAAACCACTCTGAAATAGAACAAGAGGTCATAAAGAAAATTACAAAAAGAAATTCGTGAAAATAATAGCACAGAAATAGCTTCATACCACGCAGTACAAACAACTGGAACAACCTGCCACACAACACAATTATGCATCGGAGCAGAAGATGTGAATGCTTTTAAATCCATAATGAACGATACCTGGAGAGGTAGACCCAACAAATTTTATTTCAAGTTTAATAACGAGAAACAAAAAAATAATGTTCTTAATATGCACTGTACATATAACCAAGTCGTCATACACCACAGATAGTTAAAATTGCGTAAGGTGAGAACTAAAGAAGAGATCACTACAAGATGGTAGGCTTTCTTCGACCGAAGACCGCAGGTAAATCACAAAAAACATCCAGTCTTGGGGCACTATTAATGCTTCACGTCGATGACAATAGAGTACATCTACCAATATGAGTCAATGAGTGGGCATTTGTTGGTATTGGAAATAGTTGTCCCTCCATCGACAAGACACCACATGGTACGGCAATTTCGCACTAACTGTCGGTGGAGGCATAGCATATAACGCATATAATAAAGCCCAACAACAGCTTACAATTGGGCTGGTTTGACGAGATTTTGCAGGCAAAAAGACTTAGTACTCAAGAATTTAATTTGAGGCAATTTTAGCATTTAAGGTACACGGCCAATATACTATATATTTTCGAAATATTTTTATCATTTGTGTGTACAATCAGGGCAGAATTTGTTTTTACATTCAATTGTATTGGAATACTGGTTGATCAATTCTAAACTCATAAGTTATTTTTTATAGTTTTCTCGACTCCTAATGTTTTTTTGTTTTTATTAAGTGAGTTCCAAATATTCGAAAAAGAATGTTCTGGGAGATTTTCTGAAAATTGTGTTCGTGTTGCTGCTTTTGGTCTAGTGTTTCCTGCGGCTGCCTGTCTGTTGTTGGTTCCTAGTTTAATACCGAATCAGTCTATTATAAGCCCAGTCATGCATGAATACTGATGTTAGGTATTTATAAATGCCACTGAATTTTAGAATGTTCATTTTGTTGAAAATGGGTTCTGTATGACTATTGTATCTAGCATTGGTTATTGTTCTAATCGCCCTTCTTTGCAATACAAATATCCTTGAGGGACACCACATGAAACCTTGGATAGACTGGAAATGTTCCACTATAATCTGTATATTGTCGCATCTCTGATAGGTAGTCTCTAAACCAATTATTAGCAGTCCCTCCAATACAATAATGTATCATCTTATTCAGTAGGATTTCATGACTTATTGTGTCGAATGCTTTTGAAAGGTCAATGAGTATCGCCAATGTTGAGTCATTGGTTTTGTATCATTCTGTTGAATAACATGATTTAAAAGGTGCATTACTGGATGGATGGTGGGGTGCCTCTTCCTAAATCCATATTGATGTTTATAGAAACGGGCATGTTCATTAAAGAAATCTATTATTCGCTTTTGCATAATTATTTCGAGTATTTTTGAAAAACATGTTAAACTGCTGATGGGTCGATAGTTCGAAAAGTTTTCTTTTTGTCCACCCTTGAAATCGGTGTTGCTCTCGATATTTTCATTTTCTTCAAAAAAACTCCTTCTTTGAATGATTGATTAAATATGAGCTTAAGAGTTGTGGCTGTTTCAAAGATAGATGATTTCATCAATCAATTTGATAGACCATGTACATCTTTACATGCAATGCCTCCATTTGATGGAGAATATGGCTGCAACCAACCGTTATTGCGAAATTTCCGATCAATGCAGTATCTTTTGTGTCCTCATAGAAACACACAGCTGTACTTTTTACATTTATCTTAAATGTTCATTGATAAGATGTATTAATGGTGCCGCAAATATTTGAAGTTGAGGCTAAGTATATATTTTATTCTTCGCTACTATATAATTATTCTAAAATTAATCTGGCTACGCATCATTCAACTGCATGCATCAAGAAGTAGTGCATGTATGTTGTAAGCAATAATAGCCCCTGCTCTCCCGCGGCTGCGAAGCGACCTAGGGTATACGTATGCGAATATGAAATATGCCAATCGACCTTTTCAGCCCAATCTAAAAATATATTGAACTTACCTGAAATAGAATAAATTTATTCATAACTCAAGAGTCAGCGGAGTCCAAAATTGTATTTTTGGCAACGGCCGCCTTTTTGTATTGATTAATTCCACCTCGATCGGACGCGAAGTTAGTGTAATTTATCATAATGGCCAAGACCAAAAACTTTGATTAATAACTCTTTTCGGCACATGTTAGTTATACATGTACTTCATTATATATAGGCAAATTATGTCACACAAGCTAAAGATATTAAAAATTGCGAATCGGAGCACTGAAGTTTAACAAAAAGTGAAATTGCATGACAAAATTTTGTTTACATATTTTATAAAATATTAAAAATATTTGGCCCGAAAGAGAATTCTAGAGGCCTACATGGTCGCTTAGATATTTTCTTAAATTTTCTATCGGTGTTTCCGCCTAAAATAGCTTGTAATTCATATATTTATATTCACAACGAGCGAAAGAAATATGAGTTTGTTGCTTGATAAGTTTGTGTCAGTACGCACACATAAAATAAAAATAAATGTTCACGTGTAGAAATCAGTTTCGACACATACGACTATGAACATAACATGCAACTGAGGTAAGCAATATGTACAGATTACGAACCCCATTCTAAGCATATATTTGTTAAAGACAAGGTCCACACTGACTTGGCGAAATATTTCAGACGAAAACCAAATCAAAAACAAAACAAAACACACACAGTGAAACAATCTTCGAGCTCGAATCGAAATAAAAAATGTATTTACCACATTTTGTGGCCGTGGGTATTCCACAAATGACCGCAACAAATTGCTAATTAAATTTTAACATGTCTACATGACAGATGTACAAATGAAGTATGATTTAGAAACATACAAAATAAATAGAATGACGATTTTAACAGAATGAGAATGAGAGCACTGAAAGCACCCTGAATCCGAAGCCGGTCACCTATTCAAGGACTAATCGAGCTTGACGTTACTTAACTTCGGTGATCATACAAAGCGTCTAATGGCTGAGACCAAGAGGTATAGACCTCTCTAGCAAAGAAGTCTTCGGCCTTATATTTTAACACTGTCTGCGACGTTACACTACTCGCACGTTCTTTTTGAGATTTACCGAATATCACCCGTGTCCTCCCATATAATGGACATGGCAACATTAAGGATACTGCAAATACTGGCTTCACTTAATACGCCATGATGAAGACACTGAATAGCATTTATTAGCACTGCTCGCCTGGGGGCATTGAGTAGCCCGTGTGGGGGGGGGGGGGGGGGGCGTTTCATTGAATGGCACTGCTTACCGGGGACTTTTTTGCTCAACTTGACAAAGTTAAATTTGAAGCTTTGAGCTATTACTGTGGGTTGGCGCCCGTTTGAACTCATATTGATCTTTTGGATGACCACTAAATGAGAGCCATCTGAATTTTCTGAACTTCTTTGAAAGACATGGTCGCCAGCAGTCATATTGAATTTTACTCTTTGTATGACTAAATCCTTTGGCACACACTACAGTTTTCACATCTCTCATCCAATCATCACCAAACTTCAAATTGGTCTTCCCTCTAGATGGGAGCGATCAATTGTTTTCTGAAATTTATTAAAAAACATGGCCACCAGCAGCTATCTTGGATTTCAATTTGAATCCATCGCACTAGTCCATGGGCTGGTGTGATCCCTCGTGCACCCACCACAGAACTTTACTTCTTTGGTAATTTCATGTACCCCTAACGTGTATTGTTCAGGAAAAATGATAGCAGCAAATATTTTGGGTCCTAGTGCACCTACTGGGTCAATGTTTAGGCTTATATTACTCATTTACCATATTTTAGCTCAACTTTACTTGTAAGTAAAGTTTGAGCTATTGCCATGGCTTGGCATCCAGTGTCCGTGTGTGTGCGCGTGAGGGTGAGTGTGTGTGCGTGAGGGTGTGTGTGTGTGTGGAGCCGTCCGTCAACAAGTTCCATTAGCATGGGCTACATGTCGTAACTTTGTTCGGATCATTATGAAATGTATCGTCGTGGCTGTTGACATTGACATGTAGATGGGAACCAGATTTGTTCGCGTCATTCGGCCAAAAAATATGGCCGCGCCGGCCATTTTGGATTTCAAAATGCAATCCATTATCACGGGCTACAGGCCGTATTGTTTGTCTGATCATTATGAAATTTGTCGTTGATGTTAACATTGACATGTAGACGAGAATGAGTCATCTTGGGGGTCGTGCGGCCAAAAACATGGCCGCCGGCAGCCATCTTGGATTTTACTCTTTGCATGACTACATTCTTTGGCCGGGCTACAGGTCATACATTTGGTCGGATCATCGTGAATTGTGTACTGGATATTAACATTGACATGTAAATGGGAACGAGTCATTTGCACGGGCTACAGGCCGGTGTGTTCGAGTCATTTTGAGGTAATTCGACCAACCCACAGTAATAGCTCAAATCCTCAAACTTAACTTTGTCAAGTTGAGCTAATAAGTCCAGACTCAGAAAAAATATCCCCCGGTAAGCGGTGCCATTCAACAAAACGCCCCCCACACGTGCTATTCAATGCCCCCGGTTAGCAGTGCTATTAAATGCCCCACATGCCAGTCAAATGCGATGTACCGACAAAATACAAGCCGTTGTGGAATATTTTGTGTAAACGAAAGTCAGAAAATGGGATGTTGCTGAACTTAAAATTATCCATGCTGGCATGAAATTTCTTATTGCGAGTTACCGGTAGATGATGATTGCAATATATACAACTGAGTGGCGAAAGAATTGCAGTATAGGTATAGCATAAATATTCTTACAAAGGTGCTCATATTGTTTAGTTTCAAATCTTTTGGTATCGGTATGTTTTTTCTGCGATTATATTTTTTTGTCACCTATGGTAAAACACAATATAACATTAACAAAAACATAGTTTGTACCTTGAAATCTGCCGTTTTCAAACTGCTTGCCTGGGATCAAAATAGTAACTATAAATAATAAACGGCGTTGAAACTACATCTATATCTATATTTGCGAATGTCTGTCTTTCTGTCTGTCTGTCTGTGTTCTATAGTAATTCACAGGGGACCACCTAGGTGGCACAAAAAGCGTCTATTAGGGGTATCTTTTTAATAGAAAGATAATGGCGAGGGTTAGAATTTTCTAAAGTAACGTCGTTAGGGTCAGGGGCAGTAAATGGGGAGGGGCAGAAACAAATTGTCGCCGATTGCCACCAAACTTATATATAATCGTCCCCATAATATGAGGAATCAAATGGTGTGGTTTAAATATGTCAAAAGTCGCGCCGTTCGCGTCAGGGATTTCCGGAAAGGGAGAGGGGCAACAAAATTGATCACAATAATTTTAGCGCTGAATTCCACCAAATTGATGCACAAATCTTCTGAAATCTTTTCCATGATACAAGGAATCTTATTGTGTGATTTAAAGACGCCAAATTGGTGTCGTTGGGATAAGAGACTTGTGGGCGGTGGGTGGGTACTAAATCTGATAAGAATTGGTTTTTGCCACGGAACTTATACAAATCCATCCCTATGGTATGAAGTGTCTAATTCCGTGGCTTAAAGCTATCAAAAGTGGCGTCATTCAAGTCAGGGGTGCACTGAAAGGGAGAGGGGCACAAAAATTGATACACAATATTTTAGCGCCAATTTCCACCAAATGGATACGCATTCTTATTCATGATATGAGGAATCTAATCGTGTGATTTTTAAGGCGTCATATTGGTGCTGATTTGGTGAGAGATGGGATGGGATGGGAACTAAATTTGATATAAAGTTATCGTGTGGTTTTTGTGCCTTTTGGATGAGAGATATGCGATGGTGGCCCTAAATTTGATACGAATTTGTATACTTTTTACAAGTAAGATAATAGTGCAGGTTAGATTGTTCTAACGTGACGTTGTTGGTGTCGGGGAGGGGGGGGGGGGTACTTTTAGCGCAGATTTCGACCAAATTGATAAATTATTCTTCTCCGTGATTCGAGGAATATAACCGTGTGATTTAAAGACGTGAAATTTGTGCCTTTGGGTGAGAGATGTGGGGTAATAACTATGATAAGAATTTGTTTAGTTGCCGATTACCACCAAATTTATATGTAATCATCTCCATTATATAATGCATGCATGAGTCTGATAGACGTGGTTTAGATATGACAAAAGTGGCGCTGTTCAAATCATGCATGAGGAGAGTTGCAACAAATTCACGCACGTTCTTCTCTAATGATATGGCGAATTAAATTACATTTGGGTTCGTTTGGGTCATGGATGGCGAGAGGAGATTCACTAGCATTTATAAGATTGTTAAATTCACCGATATCCAACACAGTTATATATAGTCATCTCCCAGGCCATCTCCATGTCGTTCTAATGAGTTTTTTTGGCATTCATATTTCACAATCTCGACAAATTGTGACCGAATTAAGTCACTTCAACAATTATATCTTATCAACTGTCGTATTATATGGGGAAGTAAATCAGGGCATTCCTATAATGATCTATCAACACAGATACATAGAAGAAAGCATGAAAATCAATATATTTAAGAGATGCATATATTCATTCAAACTGAGGGACGTTGAATCGTCAGAGGATTGCATATTAGAATGGCTCATTTATATATTATAATACGATTGGGTCTGTCCCATTCAATATAGTTTCCACAAAAAAGTTACAATTGCTAAGATATATGGAAATGTAGAGCAGACCTGTTCAAAAATAGTGGCCACAGTGTGCAGTCTGAGATAAATGAAAATGCAGTCCATGGCAAATGACTTTTCAGGATCTTCCCATGGTGACATCTGACAAGGGTATATCTGCCGGATACAGAGGATTTCTTTCAATTGTTTAGACAGACTCAATGCCTAACATAAACAACTCAAAATATCGCTGTATCGGGAATATGTAGCTGCTATACATGCATAACATTTCTTTTAAACTGAAGGTGATTAGCCAGTATATAGCACCAGAACAGAGGAGCACCTGGACATATCTTTAAAACATCTGTATCTTCATGGAGCAATGATAGCCGGGTGTCCTCAAGATCTTATACGAAGATGTGATAAACTAGATTGATTAATTGATTGATTGATACATCTATATGTAAAACACAATTGTCGTCTTTTATTTTGTCGAACTAAATGTGTTTATGATGTTTATGTTTCGTGTTATAAAGTCTAAAGTATACGCATTTGTAAATAAATAACTACTTCTTTATTGGTGGGGCGAATTAAACGCGATAAAGAAGACGCTATCGCTCCGACCTGACAAGGTCAGCCACTACCTATAAGAATCATGTTTTGTGATGCCATTTGGATATACAATTTATGAGAACACGTGTAACACTTTGAGAGCAAGTGTATTCTCTGTTACCACCAAATATCCACAGAGGGTTTCGCATCACTTTAACCTGGGCAACGCCGGGTAACCCTTCTAATGTACGATAAAAGCCGTATCAACGAAAATGCAGTTACAGCTACATGTCAGCTGTCGCGATATTATTTAACTGCATGTAAGATGGTGTCGGTACACGCGTTTAAGATGGTGTTGGTTTTCATGCCGCGGTTTTGTCCATTAATCGAAATACCGTACACCACTAGTGTCAACATGCAACATCATTTGCTGTGGGACATTTTCCCTTCTTTCGAGGGCTGGTTTCTCCCATCCCGCCCCATAACATTCCTACCGCACTCACAAATGGCATCGCTGGTCAGTTTATTTCTTACAGTATATACCGGTATAAGCATTTTTATACGTCAATTCACCAATGTGCCCCCCCTCAAATCCACCACTCTGTAATTTGGGCTCTACGAATTGGGCAATTTACCGCAGATTCGAAATCCGATATCGAATTGGTTTGCCTATGTCAACATCGAATAGCCACCAGTCAGTCCAGATTGTATTTATTATACTGCGTCGGGAAATTTCAGTGTACCTTAGGCATAGTTTGTTGACAGAAACTAGCATAGCATGTGCAATTTTCCTTCTCCTGCTGTTTTAGTTATATATACGTTTCAATTGAGTTTTATTACTCAAGTACAATATTTCTAAGTACATATATGTGTAAGCTCAAAAATAGTTCATACTGTTACCATGTCAAGTTTGCAGTTACATATAATCATTACTAGTAATAATCACTTATACTAATTAAGTTAAGTACCAGTCCCACATATGCTTCGGGTTTGTGTACCATAAGCATTCTCACCAAAAGGGCGCTTTACATTAGCCATGGCAACTCGACAACCCAGAAGTTAACGGTCTAACATGGGCTTCCTAGACGGTGGTGCTAACTCGGTTAGTTGGTACAACATGGGCATGTGAATGTTAGTCATCATAATATAATTTTAGCGTCATGTGAGTGTTTAGTGATTTATATAGCCACGCAATGTCGACTGTGACACCGTGCTTGACAGTTAGTTTTGCACATGTTCGTATTCTAATAATATGACCATACGAGAGCGTAAGGGTACGTTCATACGCTGGTAAAATTGCACTGCAAACTGCAAAAATGCCATGCCCGATGATGATCGTTTATTTACCTGGCAATTTTGCCGACTAGCCCGTGCTCCGTCGTGGCTGACTGACAACAATCAACGATGATTTTTGATAACGGCGTGTACCACTTTGTCGATGACCACAAAACGAGGCCACTGGAAATAATTGCTTGTGTCCGTCTTGTTCTTTGTTCGAATTGTGTATCGAGGAGGGGCATTGATCGAACGGTTTGTTCTCAGCCCTTGTCATATATACAGACTTAATTATGCATGTATACGCTTCTCCGTTATACGCGAGGAATTTCATGACGTGGTACAAACTACATAGAGTACCGGAAGCGGTCCTTCTCAAGTCAGAAATGTGGGAGCTAAGGGAAGGGGGCTAGCAAAATGGACACAAACAGTGTCGCAAACCTCATCAAACGTATATATATGGAGGCACGGACTCAGTATGAGTATTCGTTGTCTCAAATGTCTTTAATGTAATGCGCTTGAAAATGTTCTCAATTATTATCGTAATCTCCACGTATCGATCGGAATGGTACATTGAGAGGTCCCGATTTTCGCCCATGTCGGGGTTGGAACCCGTGCCAACATCGTCTGGCCCATTATTACGTAAATGCAGTACTAACATAAAGCATATACAAATACATTCTAACTCGCATGGACAACGCCGGATAGCAGTTAATTCATATTAATGAACATTCTCAAGTAGTTCCATATTAATCCATAAACTTATTTCAATCAAAGCAATAATTTACCACCAGAGGCGTGTGTCAGGGGTGTATCCCCAAGTACAACAGTTGAACATGTCATGCCTGACACATAAGTAGTTGGAAACTTCCGACCAAAATAGTATGAATTTTCTGCTGATAATTTGATATACCAAACAGCATTTAGTGTGATATTTGTTATTTTTAGACCGAAAGACAGATTGTTTTGACTGAAATGTATCAATAAGTTTGAGAATAATCAGCCATAAGGGGTGTTACGGTGGATATTTACAATAGTTGGAAAGTTTGATAATATAGAGTCAAATTGAATAATGTATGTATGTTAAAAGGGGGACTTTGCAGGCATGAAGTATAGTAATTTTTTGGAGTGAATTGCCAGTCATAAGTGTTGGGTTAGGAATTGTCCACTAACAGTTTGAATGCATGTCGTTCCATTTGGAAAACACCAATACAAAACATGATGGGTACCAATGGAATTTCATGGAAAGTCGGAAAGTCGTCGGGTTTCTTCGTTGAGCCAAGTGCGGATGCACCATCGCCTCTCTGTGTTGCGTATATGGCACTCATAATTATGGCAGCAGCATCCCATCGATGGAGGACGTGGCGATCTCATGCATATTCCAACACATCAATTGACATTATTTTGACTGGCCTGAGAATACCAACACATGCTATGAAAGTCTGTGTTCTTAATATGTTGTCAACAGCACAGCCATATCAGCAATCACGGAAAAAAAACGATGTCGTACATGATCACTGCTAACTCTGATTTGTTGACAACTGACAGAAATTAATCCGTTTTGGCAATTTTGCAGCTGGCATTTTTGCAATTTGTAGTGCAATTTTGCCAGCGTATGAACGTACGCTAATTAACGAACCACTGCTAAACACACGCATAAGCTAGGATATATTTGTGTCTTTTTAATCACATAAAATAACTTCATAGATGCGTATCCCATCGAATGATATTAACTTATGCCTTATATCATGGTGTGATTATGATATATTACACTCCAGACATGCACAAGGGTTCACCGAAAGAGTGGGTCCTATAGCAATTTAGTGTACAAATTAGGTCAATCATATCATACATATCAAGGCATGTGAGAAATTAGAGATTGACAATGCAAACAGATTACGAGCTCACGGACTCAGTCTTAAAACCTAAATAAAAAACTTTTAAAAGCCATTCCTTTTATACATATTATTATAGAATATAAACTACCAACATCAAACTGAAAGTATTCAAAAGTCAAGACTGTTGGTTATTGTCTAGAGGGGAGTATTTTTACTGAAATTAACCATTACATTATTGACGCTGTGTGCGCAATCCGATTGAGATGTGTACTATACGAAGACGCCTGTAGATTTAATCGTGTTTATTTCATTCATAAAATGTCATCATGTCGATTTCAACGAAATTCGACGAACAACGTCATGATGTAGCTTTCACCATCGACCGAATTTGCGATAACCTGAATGTATCTTCTGCTTTGTTCATAAAATTATATGTTTCTTGTCGATTCATGAAAATAGAAGGATATCGGAGGATTATCAGATTCACGTATGTACCAGGGTTGGGTCAATTACATTGAAATGTAATTAATTACAATTACAATTACATTGAAATATGTCAATTACAATTACAATTACATTGGAAATGCAATGTAATTAATTACAATTACAATTACATTGGTTCAATTACAATTACAATTACAATTACTTTTGGTTAATGAAAATCAGGATTCGGGAAGAGCTTCAAGGAGGAAAGTCATTTATTGATATACATAAAATATAAAAGCAAATTAATGTAACACAGTGAAACAATGTAAACAAAACAATAAAACAACAACTACATGTAGAGCACAAATTGTTCATTTGATGTGGTGGTTACACCTGACCATCATCATTCTTTCGAATTGCAGCTAGCAGGCTTAACCCAGGAAAGTTTGTACAATTAAGTCGCCCAGGGGCGGCGGAAGCTACAAAAAAGTGGGGGGGGGGCATCATTTTTAATATAATACATGTATGAGTTAAAAACTGTTCAAATGTACGCCGCAATATTTTGCAAAGACTGTTTAGTATGATGTTATTCGTGGCTACCTTTATGAAAGTATAAAACAAGAGTTTAAATTATGGTAGGCTGCTGCTCATCACTTATGTTTGCGGCCAAATACTGACCAAGGGATTAACTTGCTATCTTGCTAGCCATAGCCATAACAGCATAAGTGATAAGATTAAACACATGTGTCTATTAATGGAAAGTTTTCTTGGGAATCAAAAATTATTTTATCCAATGTTTTTAGCATTGGAAGATTTTGTACCCATAATTGGGGAAAAAGTGGGGGGGGGGCACGTGCCCCCTGTGCCCCCCTGGCTCCGCCGCCCCTGAAGTCGCCAGTATGTGAGTGGACTGATATCACTGGGCACGCACGGTTCCTGCAGATATTTCGTAATCACTGTCAGTTGTGAGGATCGGTGTAGTTGGCACTTCATCCATGAAACTGAAGAGGGCGCGCTCATATTGATCCCTATGTTTCCGCTGAAACAAAAATAATTAACATTAAGATACATCATTATGTATAATTTGCCTACATACTAATAGCAGAGATTAAAACAATCAAGCCAGCTAGGGTTGTAAATCACACACAATGACATAATCAGGATTATGAAGTAAAACAGGCCACCTGCCTAAGGCTGCCTTTGTTAGGGGATTAACGCATTGATAAAATACTGCAGTGGAGTCATATAATTAGGACAGCAAGACAGATTAAGTGCACAAAACTGACCAGATATGGAGGTGAATACAGTTAAGCTCAAAACAAATAGACTAAATGATGTTTTGTTATGAAGACAAAATGCATTTATTATTAATGTTATAAAACAATTATTGTTTTAAAATGAATGTATTACTTTTAAAGATATATTCCGGGAATGTTCAGAAACAACAATAATGTTTATGAATTTTTTTTTTTTTTAATTCAATACATGTACTTGTATTAATTATGTACATATTGTCATGATGATATACACATTATTGTAGGTGTATTAAAACATATACATATAATAATAACAATAACATATATAAATAATATAAAATAAAATTCAACATGACTTACCTTTAGATGTGTGATGAAATTTGAAGTTGCTTTTGCTGAACCCGAAATCAGTGTTGGACAATGTTTACATGTAGCTTTGAATTTGTCAGAAATATCATTGGGCAAGGTAAAATGTTGCCTAATGAATAGAAGAAAAATATGAGGATAATGACCCCATGTGTATAACACTAGTCAAGTAAATGCTGATGTGTTAACTTGTTATATTGGTCTGTATTTTTGGAATGTAATTGAAAATGTAATTGAAATGTAATTGAAATTACACCCCTTTTCTCAATGTAATTAATTACATTCAATTACATGTAATTGAAAAAACCTTCAATTACAAATTACATCCAATTACTTGGGAAAATGTAATTAATTACATTCAATTACAATTACAAATTACAATTACCCCAACCCTGGTATGTACTACATTTATGTAATATTAGGATAATTCAAATGCGATTTAATAACGTTTGCTTGCGTATTGAATTTCGACTTCGATTACATTATTGTCTCCAGCCGAGCCAGAGTGATTGAGATTTTCCCATTTCACGCGACATTTATATTTTAAGCCAATGCAAATATTTGACAGTCCATAATATTTTATAATTATGTTCTCAATAAAATGTAAACCGCGGCTAAGAATGAACTTCACTTTGCAATAATTCCGATAGTAACTCCCCTCAATTTGGAACCCCGGCCATTGAAAGACGCACACGTTAATTTCAGATTACGACATTAATGCGTTAAGTCCACCGATCTACTGTGCGACAAAAGTGCACGCAAAAATTCAAAACAGCAGTGTCGTATTATATAATAATTGGTGACGTCACACAATCAGATATAGTCTATATACGACCCAAAGCGGCCGGCTTTGGTTCGTTATTATATCACGACATACTGTCGATACTGAAGTATAGCATTATTATGCAATTTTCGCTACATTACAGTTTCTGCCTTGTTTATAGGGACGTTTTTGAACTTTGCATGTATCTTTTTATCTCGATTCCAACATTTCCTAATTTCTGACGATTGGTTGGTGATTATCACAAAACGCCAGGGGCAGGGGAACACTGTGTGCATACTGTACTAGTAACTATCACAAGTATAACATACTGTGGGAACAACTTATCATCAATTTCATGCATTATTGCATACTATTTTTAAACATAACATAACATCTTCGACTTGTTTTAATTTATTTTCATGTAAAGGAATAATATTGTTGTAAATATAGAATGCCGATGACTGTTCTGCCCGAGAGGTCTAGATCTCTTGGGCACAGTCTTAAGACGCAACGTCAAGCTCGGTTAGTCCTTGAATGGGTGACTGGCGTGGGATTCCCGGTTATGCCAATGTTCGGTGCGACTCACGCACTTCTCACTCTCTCGTCCTGTTACACTGGGGGCTCTGGCCATCAAAAGGACTGTCATGATACGACCTGTCCAGATGGGTGAGGACACGATTGAGATTCGGTGAATCTCAAAATTAACGGGGGAGTAGTGTAACGGCCACAGACAGTGTAAAAATAGATGGCCGATGACTTCTTTGCCAGAGAGGTCTAGACTTCTTGGTCTCAGCCATTAGACGCTTTGTCTGATCACCGAAGTTAAGTAACGTCCAGCTCGGCTAGTCCTTGGATAGGTGACCGGCTTGGAATTCCGGGTGCTGCTACCTTTTGGTGCGAGTCCCGCACTTCTTGCTCTCATTCTCATTCTGTTACAATCGTGATGCTATTTATTTTGTATGTTCTTAAATCATACTTGATTCATACATCTGTCATGTAGGAATGTGAAACATTAAATTGTATTTTAATTAGCATTTTTTGCGGTCATTTGTGGAATACCCACGGCCACAACATGTGGTAAATACATTTTTTTATATTCCGACTCGTGTGTGTTTTGTTTTGTTATTGATTTGGTTTGTGTCTGCAATATTTCGCCTTTAACAGATCTATGCTCAGAATGGAGTTCGTAAATCTGTACTCATTGCTTACCTCAATTGTGTTCATAATATGTGCATAGTCGTATGTGTTAAGTTATGTAACAGGTTTCAGTGTGATTGTTGAACAGCGAAACTGATTTCTGCACGCGGACATTTTTTTAAATGACACAAACTTATCAAACAACAAACACTTATTTCTTACGCTCGTTTTGAATAGAAATACATGATTTACAAGTCATTATCAACAGCATGATTGGGTTGGTTTGCACCATCAATGAATCAAATGGCTTCAAATAGTTAATAAGTTTGGAACTATATTATGTCTCCATGTATCATCACCCAATATTGAATATATGGGACACACTAAAGTTGTATGAATGAGTTCGATAAATTTAAAAGGAGTCTGCAATCTTTCAATCGGAACTTATAGTTTCCGTTTGTCGGCTTTGAACTTTGAGAATATTCCTTCAAACTTTTAGGCGGAAACCCCGATAGAAAATTGAAGAAAATATCTAAACTCCCAGTGAGGCCTCTAGAATCCTCTTTCGTGGCAAATATTTTTAATATTTTTATAAAATATGTAAAAACAATTTGTTCATGCAATTTCACTTTTTGTAAAACTTCATTGCTCAAATTCGCAATTTTTAATATCTTTGGCTTGTGTGACATAATTTGCCTATATAATGAAGTATATGTATAAATAACATGTGCCGAAAATAATTATTTATCAAAATGTATGCACTTGGTCATTATGATAAATTGCACTAACATCGCGGCCGATCGAGGTGGAATTCATCAATACAAAAAGGCGGCCGTTGTCAGCAATACAATTTTGGACCCTTGAGTTATGAATAAATTAATCTAGTTTAGGTAAGTTCAATCTATTTTTTAGATTGGGTTGAAAAAGTCGATTAGTATATCTCATATTCGCATACGTATACCCTAGGTCGCTTCGCTTCCGCGGCTTTGCCGCGGGAGAACGGGCGTAATTAATACTTACAGCACACACGCACTACTTTTTGGTGCATGTTGTTGAATTATGCATAACCAGATTAATTTTAGATTAATTATATAGTAACGGAAATAAAATATATACTTAGCGTCAACTCAATATTTGCGGCACCATTAAGGCATCTGTAATGAGAATCTAAGATAAATGTAAAAAGTACAGCTGTGTGTTTTATAGAAGATACTGCATTGATCGGAAATTTCGCATTAACGGCTGGTTGCAGCCATATTCTCCATCTGATGGAGGCATTGCATGTAAAGATGCACATGGTCTATCAAATCGATTATTGTAATCATCTATTTATGAAACAGCCAAAGCTATTAAGCACATATTTAATCAATCATTCAAAGGAGTTTTTCGAAAAAAATGAAAATATCGAGACTAATATCTATTTCAAGGGTGGACAAAAAGAACACTTTTCGAACTATCGACCCATCAGCATTTCACCATGTTTTTTATAAATACTCGAAAAAATTATGCAAAAGCGAATTACAGATTTTTTTAATGAACATGCCCGTTTCTATGATCATCAAGATGGATTTAGGAAGGGACATTCCACATCCAGCATCTTTTAAATCGTGTTGTTGAAACGATAAAAAACCAAGGACTCAACATTAGCAATATTCATTGACCTTTGAAAAGTATTCGACACAATAAGTCATGAAATCCTACTGAATAAGATGGAACACTATGGTATTAGAGGGATTGCTAATCATTGGTTTAGAGACTACCTATCAGAGAGGCGACAATATACAGGTTATAGTGGAACAGTTCCAGTCTATCCAAGGTTTCGTGTTGTGTCCCTCAAGGATATTTTATTGCAAAAAAGGCGACTAGAACAATAACCAATGCTATATATAATAGTCACACAGAAAAATGAACATTCTAAAATTTATTGACATTTATACATACCAAACGTCAGTATTCATGCATGACTAGGCTTATAACAGCCTGCCAGGAACCTAAAAAACCTCATACGATATTAAACTAGGAACCAACAGCAGAGAGGCAGCCACAGGAACATTAGACCAAAAGCAACACCAAGAAAAAAAAAATCAGAAAATATCCCAGTACATTCTTTTTCGAATATTTGGAACTCAGTTAATAAAAAGAAAAAAAAACATTAGGAGTCGAGAAAACTATAAAAAACTTAGAATTGAATAGTGTATAATTGCTCAACCAGTATTCCAATAAAATTGAATGCAAAAACAAATTCTTCTCTGACTGTACGCACAAATGATAAACATATTTCGAAAATATATAGTCTATTGGCCACTTACCTTAAATGCTAAAATTGCCTCAAATTAAATTACCCGAGTACTAAGACTTCTAGCCTGCAACATCTCGTCCAATGCCTGGATGTATATAGTAAGGGAATTCAATAAATAATAAATTTAATATAATTATTCATAAGTTAGCGCGCTGAGGTTTGCTCACACATTGACGATTTTTAAAGAACTGATGATTATTGTTCTAAGCGACTGTCGAACAGACTTCATATCACCTGTGAACAGTCTTATAAAATTCCCTTAGTAAATGCAGCCAAAACATACTCCAAAACTTGTTATTGAGAACATTGACCGTTGCATATTCATTCATATCCATTTATATCCATACATCTAAAACATATTTGTTTATTCGCTGGAATCCATGTCTATATCTAAATCCAATTTAAATATTAATTTAATCCGAAAATTACAGTGAGATATTTAAATGATTTATGTAGCCATTATTGAATATATTCTGTCAGCCAGGGGTGCCGGGTAGACGGCCATCATATGCCACGGCATTCCACACAATAATACGAATATAAATTCACTTATATTAATATGTATAAATGTATAATGTATTGTGAAATAAAATATTATCCTATCATTGCATGCATCATTCTGGTTTGGGCTGCTAAACGTGTGATAAAGTTCAACAACGAAATTCCAATTTGGCTAGATTGAAGTGAACTATAAAACTATAGGGACTACCAGTAGGTTAGGTCGGTGTTGACGATAACGATATTCACAATAAACAATACATGTTCGATTTCCGTTGAATTCGAAATCGAGTCGCAAAATACAAAAAAACCCTTCCCGCAGACATCAATAGAAGAAAAAAAAACAATTGCCATTCAGTCATTATATGCAATCAAATCAAACTGCAACGTGAATAATGTACACATGTACCTACATGTATATACACACATTTACCACAGGTAATATTACGTTAATACCTATATTATCATACATGTATCATTTTAAAACTTCCTTGCAGGAAAACCTGATGTGAAACCACTCTCACCGCCCGTAATAGGCAATTCACTTGGTTCACCATACATACTCCAATGTGAAGCGATATCTAAAACTAAACCAGACAACCATGGGTTGAACATGTCCTACACGTGGACCATCGACGATAAAGTGAATCCTTATACGAGTGCAGGGAGTGATCTGGAGATCAGTTATAAAACAGCAGACGATAGGGTTCTGTCGATTTCATGCGCAGCTTCCGAACAGAACGGTCTAACGTCAAACACTGAGGAGATAGAATTCATCCCTCCTTGTGAGTATGTATTATGGCTCGGGATTGAGTTAGTGAGTTTATTCGGCCCATATAAAGATACACATAAAGCCTACTTCCTCAAGTATTTCCATCGTGGTCCCTTGATACCGATGACTAGAATTCATCCGTTACTTCATGGGTTCTTTGACACGTGCAAAGAATGAATTACACACACGGAACATCAATTAGCGTCTGCGTCCGATCCGATAGTTTTCCTGGCACATTGTCATCGCTGGACATGACACTATATGAGGGGAGAGGAGGTACAAAATTTATCCATTACGCTTTTCAATAATTTTGACATCCCTTTTCTCTTGAAATACTTTTTAGACTAACTCTATAACAAAATACTCGCCAGAATACAACACCATTTTTTAACTAATAAAAACCTTCCATCTAAAGTAAGTAAATTTTACATGTAAATCTTCTCTGTTTTTATTACAGTCGATGATTGGTTCGTACAATGGCTCGAATCCATGCACAGCTAGCATAGCCTGATTCTTGTATCGTGGCTAGTTTGTCAATTGTTTTCCGGGGTTCCGTGGTGTCTAATTGCTGGGGAATAACTACCAGTGAAATTAACCCTCTGCGGTATTTCCTTCAACCGCAATCATAATATCGTGATATGTCTTAACGGATGAGAAACAATTAACCAGAATAAACCAAACCACCCATATATGAGCCAGCTGTCTACAGACAAAGCATGCTTTCAGGTATACCGGTCCATGTTGATGGTAGTGACATGATGTTTTACGGGAAAGTCGGTGAAACTGTTAATTTGACTATAACAGTCCTGGCTTACCCGAAACCGGATTCTCCCAGATGGATGTATTTACCTCTCCAATCAACACAGACCAAGGTACTAAATTCGGAAACAAACTTCAACCAAGTGACAACAAAGACTTTTGTTGCAACATTTACCATCTCAAGTATAACTAAGGAGGACTTTGGGGGATACATAGCGGAGGTAACCAATGATCATGGCAGCGCACGACTAAGGCTCAACTTATTTGAAGGCAATGGTGAGACAAATATGTATTATATATTACCATCTAAGTTAAACTAAGAGTCTTAAATAATTTTGTACAAAATGGATTCCCCCATGCAGAGAGTAGAGCAATGTACATATGAATAGTATATTATTGATTTGTGATATGCTAGTGTGATAACAGCAGACGACACATAAATAAAAGAGCAGAACAAGCCATATTTACTCAGGGAAATTTTCAGAAATTAAGTTCAACAAACGACCTATATGAACATTTCTTATGGGATAACTACTCATCAAACGATGCTTCAGTATAGAGCTGACTAACAACATATCCGTTCACTGAACTGCAAGGCAGAGTTCAGTCCCATTCCTACTCTGGTCTGGCCATTGCCATAATTAAATCGAACATTTTTTCATTGAGTTTTGTCAGTTACATTTCGTTCTGTTTCTATCTAGCCAATTGTCAAATGAATATGGACAGTCCCTTTTCGCAGAATAACTCAGAATGAATTGTAACCTAGCAAGCTCTTAGATAAACAATGAGAGGGTTCCCTCACATGATGTGTATGTGGTGACAGTTGTTATGCCATCGTAGCAAGGGACTGGACTCTGACCGTTCACAAGTCTTTACCATATAGATCTCACTTTCAGGAAATTTAGGCTACCAGGAAATCAAGAACATTGTTCAATCTAATGTTCTATGCCTAGTTATTTTAGATATATTGAGCATACATTCGACGGCCGTACTCCTTCAACTAACCAACAGTGGATTTTGTGTTTTCTTAATAAACTTAGCAGTTCGTAAACATTTGCAGACATATTTGATTTAGAGATGTTCCTGCTTTGACATTTGCACATTATGGCCAATTAAATTGCTAGCAACTTGATATTGAATACCAGACGGACAGGCTTGATGAACGTCTGTGGGCTTCTTATGGAGCTGTTGTGGACATATTTGGCCCTCAACCACTTCACCTCTTGAATGATATATAACTTCGCAATCGGAGAACAAGTTAGTTTATGCTGCATTAATTACGAGCTCATTGCGCCTCATTAAGGAAGCGTTACAATTCTGTGGTATTTGTCAAAAGTTATAAAGTTAACTCGTATATAACAGAACTCAGTTTTTGTCACTGACATTTTCCAACAAACAAGAAATCTCTCCTGACAATTAAAAATATGCATTGAAGTACAGTTAATCAGTGAAGTCATATGATCACTCTATTTTGTATTCGATGAAGCTTGGGAATAGAAATAAGACTTCCAAACACAAAATTATAAATTTGAATACGACTAACGGTATCACTGATGCCAATTTATTACAAATATATGTATACTATTTGTGATTTAATAGAATCACGACATGTTTTCTGCCATGTTGTGATTTGTTTAAAAAATATATATTCTGTACAGAAGAAACACTACTAGTCCAGTCAATATATGATTCAACCTCACACAGAATGAAGCAATTTGAGAAATAATTCATGTTTAATGAATGTTTGACTATATTTTTATTAGAAATTCACCATAGAAATGTGATTCCGTGATAGGGTTATACAAATATTTTCACATCCTAACTTCACAGTATACATTGGATCCAAGTTATTTTAAACACAGTGCAAGTGTGTTATTATTTTCGCCTTATTGGCTGTGAAACTTTATGACTTTAAATATTATTAACACCACATACACATTGTACAAAAAGCGAAATAAATTACACATACAGGGTTATTTGTATTAATGATTATGTATCACAATAAGATGCTTCTATTGCTGCTGAATCGGTATAACACGTAATGACTGCCCAATCTATCCATCCAACAGGTGTTTCAAATCATGCAGATAGTGTCCTGTGACAAACATCAGGTGTTCCATTTTCCATACCACCTAACTAGTGTCTATAACTATCCGACTAGTATCACAAACCACCCAACTGGGATCACACACCATCGGATGGTGTCCCTAAACCACACACCAAGATCCCCAACCCAACAAAATGAGTGCCCCTAACCAACAAATGGATGCCAAAGACAAATGACAAATAATTTAAACCACCAATAATGTCTAAAACCATCTGATTAGAAACTCAAAGCGTATACGTGGTGGAGCTCCAAAGCATCCAATGAGTGTCACATGCAATTTATCAAGCTATATCAACAATCCAACAAGTTTATCAAACCACAGGACAATCATTGGATGGATTGGGGACAGTCGGTTGATCATTTGGCATACTCGATGGACATTTGTGTACACTCCTTTTGTTAAAGACACTCATAGGATGGTTTAGATACTCAACGGGTGGCTTCAGACACTAGTTGTGAGGTCTTAGCAACTCCAGATGAACTGGAACTGATATGGGACACTCTTTGGATGGTTTGGGCCAAGCGACGTGTAGTTTACAACACCGGTTGGTAATTTCTGACACCGCGCGGGAGTTAGTGCACTTATTGGGTAGCTTGTGACACTCGCTGGGTGGTTCGGGACACTACTTGGGTCATTTTAGACACTCAAATGGAGGCTTGTGACAGTCGGTTTAGGACTCTCGGTTGATGGCTTGGGCCACTGATTGGGTAGTATGGAACACTAATTATGTGAATCAGGACACCCAATAGGTGATTGAGGATACTACCTGATTGGTTTGGATCACTCGAAAGTATGGGACACTCATTGTGGTTTCAGAGAACCGTTAGACTGTTTGGTACACTACAAGTTGGGTTTGTGACACATTATGTGTGGTTTGGACCACTTAATTGATGGCTTGGAACAGTCGTATGGTGGTTTGGGTCAACCGTTGACTGGTTTTGGATACCATATGTGTGGTTTGTTACACCCATTGTGTGGTTTAGAGTATGCATGGGGTGGCACGGGACACTTATTGTGTGGGTTATAACACACTGTTTGGCTGTTGGAGACACTATCTGTGTGTTTTGGGTTGATACACACAATGGGTGGTTTGTGCAATAATGGTATGGTTTGACCATATCCAGACATTTGGGACATTGGTCAAGTTAAGAAGCAGCTGTCGGTACCCATATGCGATAATACATGTATATTATTTATCCACGCTGTCCAGGGGGTGACACAGTATTGAGTCTATTTGAATTGGAAAACGGGCTTCCTTGAAGACATTTGTGCACAATGATTACTTCCGCTAATATGATGCTGTATTCAATAATATCAATCCACTAGTGATGAAATTATAGAAGCGGACAAAAAATGAACTCCGATTTCACTCCATTGTCGCTAGCAGTGTAAGCTGAATGTATTATGGTGGATGCGTAACATAAAGGAAGCGTAACATAAAGGATGCGTAACATACCTGAACAAAAACGGAATTATTTTGCCCGATCTAAACACATAAGTATACAGAAAACGCTCGTGCATGTGCCAAACGGTGCGTGTTTGCATGTTTAATATTACACAACGTGGTATTTATCACTGTTACATACAGTTTTGAAACCACACACAATACATACATCAGCATATAAGTTAACTACCTACTAGTTGAGGTTAACATAATGCATGTATGTGATAATTTTATTTATACACAATACAGAAATTGTGTTATACACTACAGTGCTATATATAAACATATGTAATGCGTTAAATCGTAACGAAGGGCTACAACTGGAATTTGACGACATATCATATAGTTGAATAAGTCACGTATAGGATAACTACCGGAAATATATAATGGGTCACGTCAAACTTGAACATATAGACCTAACCGCATATTACGATTGTGACGTTTATTTTGTTAATCAGTGTAACCGTGCGTGACCAACTAATGGTGTTTATAAAATTGAGGAGTTGGACCTGAAACAGTACGAGGATGTTGTCGATGAAGAGGAAATATCTTTACGAAACCATCAGCGCAAGTATAAATGCACCAAAGCCACACAAAGACAAGAAGCACAATCTAACTCTGAAATCTTTGAAAAGTGATATGCACTTATATTCGAGACGGTATGTCGCTGGTCCAATTTTCTCACGATAATCAGCCATATCCACCATCTCTATCTGAAGATGGAACGTTAATATTCGATTTAAATGTGATATTGTGAAGTGTATAGAAGCATCCGTGATACAATACGACCAGACAACGGGTGGATATATTACTGTAGTACCGGATGTCGCGGTGCTTGAAGGTTCGGCCATTGCTAACAGTGAATCATTAACAATATAGTAATATATATATATATATATATATATATATATATATATATATATATTATATTTTGGGAAATCTGTCTGTGTGTGTGTGTGTGTGTGTCTGTCTGTCTGTTCGCGATGGACTCGAAAACGACCGAACCGATTTCGATGAAACTTGGTATGTGGGGGTAATTTCGAACGGGAAGTGGCACGGGCCTATTAATTTGCCGTGCGACGTGACATTGACCTTGAAATCGGGTCATTTCAAGGTCGAATGCCCGAGTATCACGGGATTTCGATGACAATTAGTGTCTGGGGATACTTTCGTATGGGAAGTGTCGTAAGCCTATTCGTTTGCCCGTGCGATGGATTTCGACGGGCACTTTTGTCGGGTACTTTTGTCCTGGCAGTGTTTTGGACGGGTCAAATCGTCACCCCACCTGACCTTGACCTTCAAAATGGACAATTCAAGGTCAAATATAGAAGGTGACCCGACTTCGTCCGGGCTTTGACCTTGAATTGTCCATTTTGAATGTCAAGGTCAAGTGGGGTCACGATTTGACCAGTCCAAAACACTGCCCGGACAAAAGTACCCGACAAACGTGCCCGTCGAAATCCATCCAGTTTTACCCGATTTGACCTCGAATTGATCATTTTGAAGGTCGAGGTCAGGTCGGGGTCACGACTCGACCCGTCTAATACACTCCGTGGACAAAAGTAACCCCACGTATCAAATTTCGTCGAAATACCATCAAAATTGGCGATTTGACCTTGAATTTACCCGATTTAAAGGTCACGTCGCACGGGCAAATGAAAATGCTTATGAGACTCCCCATACGAAAGTACCCCCACATACCAAGTTTCATCGAAATCCCGTGATATTCATGCGTTTGACCTTGAAATGCCCCGATTTCAAGGTCAAGGTCACGTTGCACGGACAAATTAATAGGCCTATGTCACTCCCCGTCCGAAAATACCCCCACATACCAAGTTTCATCGAAATCGGCTCGGCCGTTTTCGAGTCCATTGGAAACACACAGACACACAGACACACAGACAGATCTTCCAGAATATATAATAGACTAGCCGATGAGCCCGACGTTGTCCGGGCTATTCAAAAACCAAATTTCAAGTCGTTAGCTCTACCCAGCCTGACGTTGTCCGGGCTATTAAAAAAACAAATTTCAAGTCGATAGCTCCACCCGTTTCCGAGATCTCGTCTGCGCATGCGCGAAGCTGGCGTCGCACGGGCTCGGCGACCCGATACAATTCGTATCCGGGGAATGATACATTCACATACCAAATTTCAAGTCGATAGCTCCACCCGTTTCCGAGATCTCGTCTGCGCATGCGCGAAGCTGGCATCGCACGGGCTCGACGACCCGATAAAATTCGTACTCGGGGCAAGATACATTCACATACCAAATTTCAAGTCGAAAGCTCCACCCGTTTCCGAGATCTCGTCTGCGCATGCGCTGCACGGGCGTCGCACGGGCTCGCCAATACGACAACGACCACCGCCTGGTCAAACTACACGCACGTACCAAGTTTCGTCCCGATCGGTCGAGAATCGTTGATTTGTATTTAGGACAGACAGACAAACAGACAGACAGACAGACAGATTGTTTCAAAATATATATATGAGATATATATATATATATATATGTATGATACATTGTCCACCTATAGCATTGCCGCATAATTATCGATAAAAAACATTCGGTCAACCCTAAATTGTGGCTTGTGTTAACTATAGATATAGCGACTCGTTATCTAAATACTTATAAGTTTAACCGGCGTTGCACAGTTAAAGCGATGTGAACCGCTCTATCTGATGTGGAAATACCGTGGAAATAGAGAATACTCTTGCTCTAAGTGTTACACATATTCTCGTAACGTAACTCTTATACGTGGATTATTGTCGGAGTGATTGTCATGTTTATATCGAAATTAATTCGTCCCAGCAATAAAGAAGTAGCTATATATTTAAGACTTTAGACTTCATCATTTTATAATCGTAAACAGTCGGTGTTTTACATAGAAATGTATAAATCAATCTAGTGAGGTAGTTTAAAATTTTGAGGTCACCTGGTTATCTCCATGAAGATACATAAAAATTATGTTTTAAAGAAATGTCAAGAATCTCCTCTGTTCATGGTGCTATGCAGTCTCAGATTAAAAGAAGTGTTGCTATACACCAGCTGCATGTGCTGGACACATATCAATATTTTAGTTGTTTATGTTAGGTTATCATTCTGTTCTAAAAAATGAAAGAAATTCACTTTATCAGGCAGATGCACCCTTGTCAGATACCATGATTGGAAGATCCTGAAAAGTCATGTGCTATCGACTGTGTTTTCTTTTATCTAAGAAGAAACTATATTTAACTGCACACTGTGACCAGACCACTAGTTAAACCAGGCCTTCTATACGTTTCCTTCTCTCTTGACAAATTATATCTGTTCGCGGCAAACATCTTGAATGGGACTCAATTGTGTTATAGTACATGAACCATTCTAACACGCCATCCTCTGCATGACGGTTCAATTTCCCTCATTGTGCAATAATATAATTATGTATCTATTAATTAGAATGGTAAATATACTATTGATGCTTTCGTCAATGTATCTGTTGTGCTATATGAACGTCCTCATTTCAGTCCTATTTACATGCGACAGTTTAGAAGATATAATTGTACAAGTGACTTAAATTGGTCACCATTTGTCGAGTTTGTGAAATTTGAACGCCAAAAACTCCTTAGAATGAATTATTGAGATGACTATATATTGGACGCCGCCACCTTTGATATATCTAAACCACGCCCATTAGACTCATTAAACTAAACAAATTATTATCATATGTATTGCCCGCCATCTCTCACACAAACGGCACCAATTTGGAGTCATTAAATCACACGATTAGATTCCTCGTATCATGGAGAAGAATATGTATCAATTTGGTAAAAATCGCCGATTCATAAGTTTTTTTATTTTGGTGCCCCTCTCCCCTCCGTGTACCCCTGACTCGAACGGTGCCATAGCGTGGAGATGATTATGTAGATGTTTTGTGGAAATCGGCAGCAAAAATATTTCACCATTTGTGCTGCTCTACTCTGCCCCTGACCCCAACAGCGTCACTTTAGAAAATTTTAACCCGCACAATTATCTTTCTCGTCAATAGTTACCACTGTTACAGCCCTTTTTGGTGCCATCTAGATGGTACCCCCGTGAAGTTATATAGAACAAAGACAGACATTCGCAAATATAGCCACCAAATGTGGCGTCCTTAACCAGCATGAATTTATTCCTCGTATCATTGGAAAAAGAACGCATATGAATTATGGAAATTGACGCTAAACTTATTTTTATCAGTTTTTGGTGTCCCTCCCATCCCTATCCCTGAATCAAGCACGCACATTAGACATATTTAAACAACACAATTAGACTCAATTTGAAGATGACTATATATAAATATATATAAAATAGGTGGAAATCGGCGACTAAACAATATTTTTGTCAAATTTAGGCCCCTCAATCTCCCAGACGACACCAATTTAGCATCTTTAAATCACACGATTATATTCCTCGTATCAATGAGAAGAATGTGTATCAATTAGGTGGAAATCGGCTCTAATTTTTTTTGGATCAATTTTGGTGCCCTCTCCCCTTCGCTTAACCACTGACGCGAAGTATGCCACTTTCGAAGCCTTACGTCGCACCATTATTCGCCGGTGTAGTCATGCGCATATATATTGTATTTCATTTCTATTTTATCATAATTTAGTGACAACACCTGGATTTAAATTAAAAAATCCATCAAGTGAAAACTCACGATGCTCTTGGGAGCTGACAACCGAACACCCGAAAAGCAAACTCTCAGTACTGTGAATAGGACTGTGAAGTCGAAGTTCGATTCTTTTTCCCCATTAGTGGCAGTATTTCGTCATGTTGTTACGATCTGACTAATCTTAAAGCGGTGACTCACACTGCGTGCACGCAACTATAATCGTAGTCTCGCGCAAAATTGCATGCAAAGTACTCGAAGTACGAGTGTTTCATCGAAAAACATTCATCGCGCACTGGGGGAAAAAAGTCTTCAGCTTGTGACGTCATTTCCGTAGTTCTCCGAAAGAGGCCAACTATGTTTTACGCTCTGATTGACATCCAGTTGGGGGGGGGGGGGCACTAAATTTGATAAGAAATTGTTTAGTCGCCGGTCATCACCAAACACCAAGTCTAATTGTGTGGTTTAAATATGACAAATGTGGGGCCGTTCGAGTCTAGGGTGCATGGAGGATGAGGGGACACCAACATTGATAAAACATACTTTTAGCGCTGATTTTCACCAAATTAATACACATACTTATATGAGCAATCGTGTGATTTAAAGACGACAGATTGGGGCCGTTTGGTGAGAGATGGGTGGGGGTGGGGGCAATAAAGTTGATAAAAATGTGTTTAGTTGCCGATTACCACCAAATTTAAACATAATCATCTCCATGATATCTGGAGTCTAATGGGTGTGATTTAGATATGACAAAAGTGGCACCGCTCGAATCATGAATGAGGAAGGGCAGCAACGTTGATACAAATATGCTTAGCACTAATTGCCATCAAATTCATACACGTTCTTCTCCACTGATACGAGGAACGAAATCTTGCGTGTTAAATACGCCACATTCCGTGCCGTTTGGGTCACTGGTGGAGAGAGCAGGGGCACCAACATTGATAATAATTATTTAGTCGCCGATATCCCCCAACGTTTTATAGGGTCATGTCCATTATTTGTCTAAGGAATTTTGGCGGTCATGTATCACAACCTCGACACATTGTGAATGAATTAAGTGAATAATAATATCTTCTGAAGTGTCATTTATATGGGGACTGGAAATAAAACATTAATATAGTGAGCTAGCAAAAAACCCCAGATATATAGCAACAATTATTAATATTATGTTATCATTCTATTTATGAGCTACATACATTCTTGCAACATGAGCGAATTGAACCGTCAGCGGATGGCAAGTCATAATCGCTCATCTATATCTATATTTGCGAATGTCTGTCTGTCTGTGTTCTATAGAAATTCACATAGGACCACCTAGATGACACAAAAGGGGTCTAATAGGGGTATCTTTTTACGATAAAGATAATAATAATAATAATACTAATAATAATATAATAATATATAGTATTTGGCGTCTTTAAATCACACAATAAGATTCCTTGTATATCATGGAGAAAATCTCAGAAGAATGTGCGTCAATTTGGTGGAATTTGGCGCTAAACTTATTGGGATAAATTTTGGTGCCCCCTCTCCTCTTCCCACATGGCGAGGGTTATAATTTTATAAACTGACGCCGGTTGTTGTCAGAGGCAGGAAAGGGCAGGGATAGAAGAAAAAAATATCGCCGATTGCCACCAAACTTATATATAATCAACGCCATAATATGAGGAATCTAATGGCGTGGTTTAAATATGTCAAACGTCGCGTCGTTCGCGTCAGGGATGCCCGGAAGAGGAGAGGGGGCACCAAAATTTATCTCAATAATTTTAGCGCCGAATTCCACCAAATTGACGCACATTCTTCTGAGATCTTCTCCATGATACAAGGAATCTTATTGTGTGATTTAAAGACGCCAATTGGTGTCGTTGGGATGAGAGATTGGGGGTGGGTGGGTACTAAATCTGATCAGAATTGGTTTAGTCGCCGATTGACACGAAACTTATACAAATTAATTCCCATGGTATGAGGTGTCTAATGGCGTGGCTTAAAACTATCAAAAGTGGCGTCATTAGAGTCATGGTACACTGAAAGGGAGAGGGGCACCCAAATTGATACACAATATGTTTAGCTCCAATTTCCACCAAATTGATACTCATTCTTATCCTTGATATGAGGAATCTAATCGTGTGATTTTAACCTATTGGTGCTGCTTTGGTGAGAGATGGGGGTGGGGTATGGTGGGCACTAAATTTGATAAAAATTTGTTTAGTCGCGGAGTAGCACCAAACCTACAGATGATAATCTTCATTGTATCAGGAGTCTAATTGTGTGGTTTAAAGATGTCAACAGTGGGGCCATTCGAGCCTGGGTGCCTAGAGGACAAGAGGGACACAAACATTGATAAACAATATGTTTAGCGTCGATTTCCATCTGATTGATGCATATTCTTCTCCGTGATACGAATATTCTAATCGTGTGGTTTAATTGCGCCAAATTGGTGACTTTTGGGTGAGAGATACCCTAAATTTGATACGAATTTGTATACTCGCCAATCTTCATAAATTTTATTTATATTCATCTCTATAATGAGTCTAAGTGTGTGGTTTAATGATGTCAAAAGTGGCGCCGCTTGAGTCCGAAATAGGGACGGGAGGGTCACCAAAAACTTATAAAAATATGTTTAGTGCCAACCATCAAACCCATATACGTTCTTCTCAAATGATACAATGAATCAAATATTTGCGAATATCTGTCTGTGTTCTATATATAACTTGAAGGGTACAATCGAGATGGCACCAAGGCGATCTAACATGGGTAACTTTTTACGAGTAAGATAATGGTGCAGGTTAAAATTTTCTAAAGTGACGTTGTTGGTGTCAGGGGAGGGGCTATTTTAGCGCAGATTTCTACCAAATTGATAAATTATTCTTCTCCGTGATACGAGGAATATAAAAGTATGATATAAGAAGCGAAATTGGTGCCGTTTGGGTGAGAGAGATGTGGGGGGGGGTAATTACTATGATAAGAATTTGTTTAGTTGCCGATTACCACCAAACTTATAGATAATCATCTCCATTATATAATGCATGCATTAGTCCAATAGACGTGGTTTAAATATGACAAAAGTGACGCAGTTCAAGTCATGCATGGGGGAGTTGCAACAAAGTTGATACAAATATACTTAGCACTAATTCCACCAAATTCATGCACGTTCGTCTCTGGTGATATGATGAATTAAATCACATTTGGGGTCGTTTGGGTCATGGATGGCGAGAGGAGATTCACTAAGATTGTTCAATTCGCCAATATCCAACAAAGTTATATATAGTCATCTCCCAGGCCATCTCCATGTCGTTCTAAGGAGTTTTTGGCATTCCGATTTCACAATCTTGACAAATGGTGACCGTATTAAGTCACTTGAACAATTATATCTTCTCAACTGTCATATGTATATGGGGATGGAAATCAGGGCATTCCTATAATGAGCCAGAAACACAGATACATATAAGAAAGCATTAAAAGTATATTTATATCAATCTATTTAAGAGATACATACAGTAGTGACATCTGACAAGGGTATATCTGCCCGATACTGGATACAGAGGATTTCGTTCGTTTTTAGAACAGACTCATCGCATATCATAAACAGCTCAAAATCTCGCTGTGTCGGGCAATGTAGCTGCGATACATGCATATCATCATTTCTTTTAAACTGAAAATGATTAGCCAGTACGGTTCAGAAAGCGTGTGCTGTAAGGAAAACACTCAACACGGTGGGGATATTTTTGGGAGAGTGATTCACGCTTTAGTGGAGAGGATTAGCAAGGCGTTATTGTCTAATCAACCAGGTGATAGCATTGTCTTCACACCCCACTACATATCACCGCGAATCACCGTGAATCACGGTGGATTGCCGACAATCACAGCGAAACCCTTACATGTATATTTGCAACCGGAATAGCATTGCGTTTTCCACCATTTTCTTTTTATTTGTTTTCATTTAAACAAATTTGAAAAAAGACAACATAATAATGTAAAATTAAAATTAGCTGTATGGAAGACTTTATTACACTGTGGCCCGTATGTGCGCTTCGCGCACATTTTGATCTTTTGAACTTGTTGACATGTTGACTTGAAAAAAGACAATCATAATGTTTTCAGTTTCAACTTCTTGCTCAATTTAAAGGCACTTGTTGGTTTGAAAGTCAAAATTATGGTAGATTTTGATACATCGCGAATCATGGATCAGCATATGCCGATACGTACGCTAAACATTTGTGAAGGAATGAGGCTGTTCTCTGTATAAATTTTATTCATCTCTAACATCATGTGGTAAGCAGCAAGTGTAGGTAACAATACATAATGGTGAATCATTTAGATGCCATGAAGGGAAGGCGTCACTTATTAATTAGCGAGCCACGAGCCCATGTTGGCCAGACCTAATTTCCGAGTAGATTATTGTTTGGTTTATATATACGCTATAGCGGTCATTAGTATATCTCTTTGTCTGTACTGACCGATGGATGAACTGAAGTTGTTACCTAAGACTTTCTTTCCTTTGTGGCTAGTCTTGCATAACTCTTTACTACCAGTTCAGGTCGCGCCAGAGGTCAGACCCTGTGGAATGTTTTGGGACAGATAGAGTTCAGATTATACTCCCTCTTCCCATCGATAAGATCAGGTAGATATATGTACCATCATGTCCCTTGAATAAGATAGGGATAGGGGTGCGTTACTCTACATATTGTTATACACGAACGGTCTCTTTCTAGTTGTATTAATTATTGTGATCATTTTCAAACTTTAGTAAAACTAACACCGTTATATCACCCACAAGGTTCCCCCGAGTCACCATTCCAATTTTATTTTAATGATCTTTATTTGCATCCAATTTTCCCTGGACCCATGTGCATGTACATATATTCTCGGTATCAATTAAATTCATTCCTGTGTAGAAATATGCAAACTATATACTTGTTGTATAAGCTTTGTTAATGTTAAATTTTTTATCTGCATGTATGCACATTTATATATCGCCTGTCTGTGTCTAACGTGGATGTTGTGTGGTTTGTGGTTACACATTCACCATCATTACACCCTCTGTCCTCACAAAGAGGGCACACGAGAAAACTACAGGGCATTCAGCTAACTGAATGTGACCGCTGTTATGTAGTATTGCGCATTGCGGATCGCAACTGTATTTTTTTTAATTCCTAGCTGATTTTCATGATATAATAAAAGCTATATATGTGAAGGATTTAACTTCCGAATCGCGACGGACCGATTTCGTGGTATCCAAGTGATATGTTGCAGGTTAAAATCCGAAGGTAAATTGGTTAAACATGTTTTTAACCAATATCGATATATAGACGTCTACATAGCCATACTGTATAAACGAGAGTATGGCGAATGCAATTGTTATAATAAAGTCATAATAAAGGGCATTTTAAATTTTAAATATTCGATATGTATTCATCGCGTTCGAGTCAGCAGAGGCTTATACACGCATAAATTATTTTAAAATATGAATTAACTCTATTTTACTCTGGATGGACCTCAGTATTCCCCAACATCAAATGTACGTTGCCCATTAATTTGTGTTTTCGCAATAAAACATCAATTCATTTCATATGAACTCCCACATAACGGTACGTAATCGGAATTAGGAAAGATAATACGGTAACTTAATATCGATCACCAGCCCGGAGGTTTCATTTATTCTGGACATATATATACCACAGCAATTTTTCAAATGTGTTTGCATTCAAGTTCGCACGGAAGAGAACGTTTATTTTTATCATTTATAGGAATAGACTAACAATAAACGCTCTTTATTGTTCCAACGTGACTAATAGCAATAGTACTGATACGTTTATGGTAAATATAAAGAGCATTTGTCATACCGAACAAGAGGAAACACCCATAAACGACGACTTACATGTAGAACTGTGAATTTTCTTGGATTGATAAGACTTGATTGTTTATGGCTGTCACGGTAAGTTGGCAACTGAGTCTGATTGCATGCGACAGTACTGGTGTACGGCTTATTTGTGGCCGCTAACACCAGAACAATAGCAAGGCGGGATGTGTACTGTGCGCCTTACTTCAAAGTACCGACCACCCGACACGTAATGTCATACCGATACCATATGGCAGCTTCGTTAGTTTGGGCCCATTTCAATTTCTAAAAGTACATTAATTTAATTGACTTAACATGGTAAAGGTGATATTGGAATTTTAACCAGGCTGATAAAAATCATATTTGAAAGTCCATATATGGCCAATTTTATACTAATTGGTTCATGTGTACGATCTAAATATGTTCTGGGGTAGAAAACTTCATGTCAGTAAGATACATGTGCTACAGTAAGCATGTAACTATGGATTGTTCTGCTACATCCATCAATAGCGAGCATCAGGATTTATGTGTTCCCAGTTCATGACAATAAAAAGCGTTGTTGTTATGGCCGGGAAATTAGAAATTAATTTTGATTATCCGTATTTTTTACTTGTAAGCTTTTTAAGTTTTCCCGAAATATGTCAATATATGATTCGGAACTATTTTCTACGAGCATTATTTATCACAGAACGACGCATTAAAGTCATACAATATACAACTTCGAACACGATAGTTTGGGTTCGAAACACAAAATAGCTATGTGAATGGCATGTAAATGAAAAGCGCATTCGATGTCAGTCTATTCCTGATATAGTAGAAATAAAGAGCGTTTGATTCAGTTATGTCAAACATTGGAAACAGTTGGAAAATGGCTATGCGCATGTACAATATTTGTTTGAGAATTTGACGCCGGTATATCAATATTTCCTGTATTAAATTGTCAACCAAAATGTTATACCTCCTTCCAAATTACGTATAGACATACATCGGAAGCTCGAGTTAGCCATGCAGGTCCGCTTAATTGTGAAACAATATAATCTGCATTCTGAATGGCAAAGTGAATACTACATGTATGCGCATGCGTGAAATGAATCACACACTAATTTTGGAGAGGAATAATTTGTGTAAAACATCATAATTCACATGCGCGATCGTTCCAAGAATCGTTCTGTTACATGCCTATATGATATGGATTACACGGACTAAACCAATAATTCCAATAAATGTACGACAACCGTTCAATTTGACTTCAAAATTCTTTGGATCAAACCGTTTGAAGTTTGAATATCGTTAAGCCACGCCCAGCCCTAGAAACAGTAAACAAATATGGCGTCGACTGGCGAAATCCAGATGCCGACCGATGATGAATCAAACTTACCATGTACTATCCGTCAAAGTCTGGACGCAGTCAATGGCTCTGATGTCCACACAGATATTCTAAAAGTAGATGTACATGCAAGCCAAAACCAAACACAAATGGACAACAAATCTAACGAGATAGATCGCGAGATGGAAACTCAAAGTCAGCCCAATTTTTCGTTCGCTTCGGAGCTGCCAAAATTCAACGCCGACATATTCGCATATGGAACAATTAACCATACAAACAACAGCTCGATACCAACACACAATTCAGATTATATTGTTCCGAGACAAATTTCTCACTCAGCATCTCTAGATGACGTGTATCTTTTCGGGAGTCAAACCGACACAAGACCTCCGGCCCCATATGACACACAAGAGGCGAAAATAGATTTCCTCGTTAATACAATGACGAAAGTGTGTGACAAAGTGGGTGCAATTGATTCTCTGGCTAAGGAAGTGCGCGAAATCAGCTGTAAATTAAATAATATAAACACTGCCATACACTCACTTACTGGACGCGTTGGACACATAGAGACAAAACATTCACAGCTCGAAAACATTGTACAACAAAAGGCAATCGCACAAATTAAGGATAGAGCAATGATTGATCTAATCGACAAGCGAACACAATACGTGCTTGAACAGGTCACCGATCTGCAGATCGAGATCAAAAAAGACAACTTAATTATCAACGGTATCGACGAAATGGAACATGAATCTAACGGCACAACAAAAACAATAACGGTCATAGCCCAATTTTTCAGACAAATGCTAGACATAACAGGCCGCATAGAAATCGACAAAACATTCAGGATGGGTCAATACCAAAAAGATAAACGCCGCCCTATCTCAGTGAAATTTTCAAACCACAAAGATCGAGAACTAGTCAGAAAGAAAAGTGGGTTGCTGAAGGGTTCAAACTACTTTATAAATGAACATTTTCCAAAAGTAGTAAATACTTACAGAAAGGAAGTATTAAACCCAATAGCTAAAACCGCAAGGGAAAGGGGACAGGAAGCAAGGGTGGTCGCTGATAGACTCTACGTGGATAACAAAATCGTGAAGCTCGAAGGGAAACACCCATACAGGTCAAATTACCAACATGAAGCCCCGACCTCGACACAAGAGGCGCCGAAGCAACAACAACAACAACAACAACAACAGATGCAGCAACCACAACAACAAAGTGAGAAGAAATCTCAGCGGCAGCAACAGGGTCAACAGCCGCGCAAACTGTTGAAACCCATCAGGACAAACACGCCCAGTCTGTCATTAGCTATGACTGCAGCGGAAAACTCCAAGCCGAAAGGACCGCCATTCATACCTCCGCCGTTCAACCCCAGAGGACGCGGTCGTGGTCGTGGTCGTGGTCGCGGTGGTGCTAGAAAACCAGCAGACAGTGACAGACAATCAAACAACACAGAGACAGTGACAAAACAAACTATAAACTTTAGTAGAAATGTGCAAAATACCCCCACCGTATTCACAGGTCCTAGTCCAGCCAATTATACACCCCAGCCCAACACTAACACAGGGGCCGTGATAACACAGGAAAGCCCGGGAGGGATAAATGAATGCATTAATCTAAATCTTTTGTCTATTAACATTTGCGGACTGAGATCAAAACTCGAAGATCCGGAATTCACAGAGATTTTGAATAAATTTGATATTATTTTTCTACAGGAGACCAAAACTGACAATATCGATATAATTGAAATTGAGAACTATCACATCATCGGCATCAAAAATCGTAAGAAATCTTCTCGTGTAAGATCCGGCGGATTATGTATAGCGGTAAAGGATCAGTACCGAGAAGCCTTCTCGATAATTTATGACGATTGTGAGACAGTTCTCTGGTGTGCATTTCATGGAGAGGACGGACAGTCCTATGCGATGGGGAATGTATATGTCCCCCCAGAAAACTCTACCTTTTACAAAAATGATATGTTCGAAAATTTAACTATCTCGATTATGGAAACAATTATCAATCACGACCATGTAATCACCGCCGGAGATTTCAATGCTAGAACTGGGACTTTAAACGACAGCAATTACGCGAGCAGAATAGCGACTGAATACGGCATTGGTAACTTGACAGTTGATCGAGTGAACTCAGACTCTCGATCAAATAACTCCGGTGGCAAATTATTGCACTTATGTGATCAGACCGACATGGTAATCCTAAATGGGCGCAAAGGTAATGACTCAGGTCACAACACATGTAAAGACGTGAGTACAGTTGATTATGTCATTACTACACCAAACATGTTTAATGTAATTACTCACATGATTGTTCTCGATCATAACAGTTTAACTTCAGACGCACATAGCGGACTGGTAGTGAACTGTAAATTTGATCACCTAAAACAAACTGCCGGCCAATCAGTCATGCACGCCGCGTCCCAAACAAAAATAATAGAAGGGCCACTCGAAAGAGACCGCGATTTAATCTTCACTCATTTGTGACCAATTTGCGCACAAAAGCGACAGAAATGACCGCTCTCAACGCCGATATTACTCGGCTGGCGTCGTGCAATGAGACAGACACCGCCAATAAGATTAATTCTATCACGAGCGATTTAAACAGTCTTCTGCAGTCGACACTAACAACAAAGTCGCAATCGAGCGGACCGAAGCCAAGGAAGAGTAGCCCCCCTTGGTTCACTTATGACTGCGCACGCTCGCGAACAACGTACAGACGGGACCGCAAAATATACCGCGCTCACCCCACGGTTGAAAATAAATTAAATATGATCAGAAGCAGAAATTCATATAAAGTAGCACTGACTAAAAGCAGAATAAAATACAACGCAGGCATACGAGCAAAAGTACATAATTTCCGAACCCAAAGTAGTAAGGACTTTTGGAAACTAATTAAAGATATTCATAAACCGAAAAGGACACGTATTTTACCCTGCCCAAACGCCAATACCTTTAAATCACATTTTGAAAAAGAAGATTCCGAGTTATTGTCATTAACAGAGACAAGTTGCGATTCATACAATATGGCTTATACTAGTCAACCAACTAACTTAATTGGCGAAAGACAACTAAATGGACCCATCACAAAAGATGAAATTGAGAGTTCCATCAAAATGCTAAAAAGCAACAAAGCACCCGGACTAGATAATATTGACGATTCATATATCAAACATAGCTGGCAGTTTCTAGGCGATTTTTATACCATGTATTTTAATGTTATTTTTAAAACCGGCGTTATACCTAGAGACTGGACCATCGGGGTCATAAGACCTATTTTCAAAAACAGAAAAGATCCACTGGATGCCGATAACTATAGGAAAATAACTCTCCTCAGTTGTATGTCAAAAGTATACACTAGTATTCTTTGTAAGCGTATATCCAAATTCATAGACATGAATAAATTTCAATCAGAAACCCAAGCCGGATTCCGGAAAGGCTATAGCACAACAGACCATATGTTCAACCTCCCACGCCCTCATCAAATTAGCTGATTTGAACAAAGATAACCTTTTCTGTGCATTTATTGACTTTACTAAAGCGTTCGATACAGTTTGGAGGAACGGTCTATGGGGCAAATTACAACACTACCATTTATCTGGAAACATACTTCGCGCTGTAAAAGGTCTATACCAAAATATGAAAACGTGCGTGAGAGTAGATGATAACATATCTAGTTTATTCCATAGTTCCATTGGAGTAAAACAAGGTGACTGTATTTCACCGATACTTTTCTCTATCTACCTCAATGACGTACATGACTACCTAGCAGGGCACGGGTGTAACGGTTTCGACTTGCATAAAGTGAGAAAATCTGACACGGGATATTACCTGAAACTTCTTATATTGTTATATGCAGATGACACCGTACTCGTATCCAACTCAAAGGAGGGCCTTCAACATTCACTAAACAGATTTGCACAATACTGCAACATCTGGAAACTAAAAATTAACCCATCAAAAACGAAAATCGTAATTTTTGGTAAAAAACGAAGCAGAAATAAAGATATTGAATTCCACATAAATACCGACATAATTGAAACCGTAAACACTTATAAATATCTAGGCACAGCATTCAATAAAAACGGTAACTTCGCAACTGAAAGAAACACACGATGCAGTAATGTCAAGAAGGCAATGTATGCTTTGATTAACACCTCGCGAAGTAACAAACTGTCCGTCGAAACTATTCTAGTTATCTACGAAAAATCAATCGTGCCGATTATGACATATGGAGCCGAGATATGGGGCTTTGAAAACTTAGAGTGCTTCCGGAAACTAGAAACATGGTTCTTGAGATTCATATTTAACCTGAACAAGACCACACCTGAAGTGTTCATCTACGGGGAACTGGGAATTAAACCAATTTCTCTGACAATAAAAACTAAATTATTAATGTTCTGGAGCAGAATAATCACGATGGAAAGCACCCGACTCCCTTTTATGCTTTACAATATAATGATGAATGTACGCTTTCTAGAAAATGTGAAAATCCCCTGGCTAGAATTTGTAAATACTGAACTGAATAAACTGGGCATGTCATATACGTGGAGAAACCAAACAGTTAGTAGCACAAAAATGTTTGCCAATGCCATAAAAACCAGAACTATGGACATCTATATATCAGACTGGCGAGCATCTATGGAAAAATCAAATAAATATGTGATGATACCCCGCCCGTTTGGGGGCAGTCTAGACAGTTTGACCTACATTCTCTGCAGTACTACCGTCGGTGTTTGACCTATATTCTCCGCCCACGCGTCGGTCTATTTGTATACCGGTTGGGCATGTCCAAAAAATTTCGAAAACTTCAAAAATTTCAAAAACTTCAAAAACATCAAATATTTCAAAAAACTTCAAAAACTTCAAAAATTTCGAAAACTTCAAAATGTTAAAAAAATTCAAAAAATCCAAAAATTTCAAAAATTTCAAAAATTTCAAAAAAATTCAAAAACTTCACAAATTTCACAAATTTCAAAAAACTTAAAAAAAAAATTCCACATCACGTGATGGCTATTGTTATAAGGGTTGTGAATGTACTAAGTTATAATATTTTATTATGGAGAGTGATGGTTCTTCAGAAAAGTGGTATTGGCTCGGCCAGAAAGTACCTAGATCCGAGATTGTATATTTCTGTCAAATTATTATTATTTATACGATAGTAATCACATCTATCGTTAATTTGTCAATAGGTCACGAGGCCTCGACATTATGGACGAGTCTATTGAGTTCGTCTGTTGGGTACCTACTTCCGGCCCCTACTATAAATAGAAGAAGCGTTGTGGTATAAAAGGTAATGTGTATATCATAATGTTGTCACTATGGTACGCGTAACTAATGTAGTATGTTCCAGTCAGTTAGGATGTCCTGTGGATGTGATATATTTGGCTAATGCACTACGTAACGTCGTATGTAAGAGGGGTTTCTTAATTTGGAGGAATCGTTCTATAGGCGGATCATGCTGGCTCTATAAGACGGGTAAACTTATGTGTGCGGGAGCCGCTAGTCACGCGGAAGATGGAATTCGAAGACTGCGAAAGTATGCCAGAATAATTCAAAAGATCGGATACCCAGTATGCCTGTCCAGAGTTCGTATAATTACCATGTCAGCCGTTCATAAATGCAGCCCATTATCATTAAGGTTATTGGTCGAATATCTCGGTGGTAACTATTATCCAGAAATTTTTCCAGCTGTGACATTCTACACTGAGGGTATCCACTTCGCTTGTCACCTGAGTGGATCTATTTTAATAACGGGTATAAAGAATCAACGACAGATCGTACGTGAGGTGCTACCGAAAATTCTAGAACTCGAAATCTGCAGTAATGGATGAATATCTACATTCTCTGTATTATGACCCGAGTAAACCAGGTAGTTTTGGAGGAGTTGAAAAACTATATCAGGCTGTTAAAGCTGAAGGATCACACGTTATCAGCAGGAAGAAAATTCGAGATTGGCTCAGTTCTCAAGAGACCTATACGCTAATTAAACCATCTAGACACAAATTTCCTAGAAGTAGAGTCGTGGTTGAAGGCTTAGACTCGTTGTGGGACTGTGATTTGGCAGACTTGACTGCTTCAGGAAGTCGTTATAAATACATTTTGGTTATAATCGATGTATTTTCAAGATACGCTTGGTGTCGTGCCTTGATAAAGAAAGATGCGAAACACGTAAGTGAAGCTTTCGAAGATGTGTTTCTTCACGAAACACGTAGACCATCCATACTGAGAACGGACAAGGGGACGGACTTTAATTCAAGACCCGTTCAGAGGTTATTCAAGCGGGAAGGAATCAAATACCTGTCGACCGAAAATGAAACTAAAGCCAATTACGCGGAGAGATTAATAAAGACCCTGAAGACGAGGTTATATAGATATCTCGTTCACAATAGTATTCAAGAATATTCCAGTGTATTGCAGGATATTGTGGAAAGCTACAATAACACGGTACACCGTTCCACCGGTTACACACCGACGTCAGTTAATAAAGGCAACGAATCTGAGGTGCGCTATCAACAGAAACTACTTCTTCGAGAGGGTAGTGTCAAATTAAAAAAGTACGAGTTCAAGGTCGGTGACAGAGTGAGGATATCACACATCAAAGGAGTTTATGACAAAGAATTTTATAAGAAGTGGACGGGTGAAATTTTCACGGTGGTACTGCGATATAGAAGAGGAGGTGTGAACGTTTACAAGTTGAAAGATTGGGACGAGGAAGAAGTCACAGGCTCATTTTACGCGCAAGAATTACAAGCAATTAAAGTGGACCCTGATGCAGTTTACAGAATCGAGAAAATACTAAAAAGGAGCGGGAACACAGTTTTAGTTCGTTGGCTGAATTGGGGTTCTAAATACGACTCTTGGATATCAAGAACTGATCTAGTGAAATACGGAAAGTGATGAGATTATACTTATCTAGCCGTCATAGTGACGATTCTTTTCCCGGAAATGAAGCGGGTGATTTCACAACGCCACTACCCGCTGATTGGTTACTAGATTCACGATGGACGTGTTGCCTGGAACAATTTTCTATAAAACCCGAAGACCCGCATGACGTTATGTACGTATGTTGTGACGTATGCGAACATTCATTCGTTTATAATAAAATGGCACCCGTACTAAGAGTTATTTATAGAGGCAGTAAATCAACTTATAAGTACGGTAAGAGTCATGACGTGCGCGTTACTAGGAGTGACCCGCAGTTTATAAGGGTATACGTCTTGGATGGTAATTTGACGCCTATAAAAATTACTACTTCAGAGTACACGTTGAACTTTAGCCATAATGGGGACTCCGTACTATTATGACTTTGATCTTAAAAAATATGTACCCTACGATGACTCGAAGTACCTACCCGAGACTGAAGCGAAACCTGAAAAACTTATAAGGAAAGCCGCAGCTAAGAAGATAAAAGTTAAAAAGATAAAAGCAGGAAAAGCGAAGAAGACAAACATTGGAAAAGTTAAAAAGGAACCCGCAAACGACATATTCTCCTCACCAAAATGAGTAACTTACCTACATTTTCGAAGGCTACTGAAAGGGCGGAAGTTATGCAAAGGGAATGGATGGGATACAACCCCGTTAACCAGATAGTAGACGGTGCTCCTATAGAGTTCAACGTACCATCGACGTCTCAGAAATATATTGATTTTCGAAACAGTTTTCTAAACTTGACTTTGAAAATTGTGAAAGGTGACGGAAGCGCTTTGAAAAAAACTTCAAAAGTAGGAATTATTAACGCACCAGTCCACTCATTGTTCTCGTCAGTCGACATTGAGCTTCAGCAAACTACGGTATCAACATTAGGACCGTTTTATCCTTACAAGTCTTATCTGGACGTGCTATTGAGCGCGGATGAAAATGTTATCAACAATGGTCTACAACAGCGGATGTGGTACAAAGACACGCCCAACGAATTCGACGATACAACACCCATCGGAGGCAATCTAGGTTTTTATGAAAGAGTGAAGCTCACGGCGGAAAGCAAAGAAATAAAAGTTTCCGGACCGATACTACATGATCTGTGCCAACAGGATAGATATATTATCAACGGTGTGCCCGTCCGCATTAAATTATGGCCCGTGAAGAATGCTTTCGCACTAATGAATGGCGAAGAGAATGAAAATTACAAAGTTAAAATAACCGGTGCTAGTATCAGAGTTTGCTTTTGCAAAATGATTCCTAGTGTTACCAAAGAAATCGAAGAACGGTTGAAAAAATCTGATGCCATTTATCCCTACCTGAGATCCGCAGTGAAGGCTTTCTCTATCGCCAAAGGGTCTTTCAATTTCACAGCCACTGACTTGTTTCAAGGAGATATACCTCGGCGTATCATAGCGGTTATGATTGATGCTGCGGGATTTAATGGAAATTACAAGAAAAATCCACTGAACTTTCAACATTTCAATTGCAGTAGCGTGGCTTTCACAGTGAATGGACAGTCATTACCTAGCCGACCACTGAGCATGAATTACGGGAAGGAAGATTATCTCGAAGCTTACAGTAACTTGGTACGAGCGTATCCCGGAACGTCCATATCACGAGAGGATTTTGACGGTGGTTATGCTATTTACTGTATTGACCCGACTGGATCTATCGAAGACGGACAACCGGTGGTCAAGGGATTGACGCAAATGGATATTAAGTTCACAGAAGCATTGTCGCAGACTATAGTGTTATTGGTATACGGGACTTTTCCATCACACTTCAGCATAAACGAGGCTCGCAATGTGTCATCTCCCAACTAATATTTTTGTGTATATTATTAGTGTTGAAAATAAAAATTTTGAAAATAAAACATAAGTTTCGTCTCGTTATTTCAGGGACCCCCTCCCCACCGAAGGTATAGAAAAACAACAACAATGAATTATAATACAAATATAAGTTTTATTTTGACATAGTTCTTATGATGGCAGCCTTGTGTGAATAAACATTCCATATCGGAATTGTCCAAAACTTTGTGAGCCAAATCATCCAGAATTATCATAGCCGTCGTACCGTCCGCAAATTCACTCAGTAGTTCTTTGGAGGGAAGACCTTCGTGGAAATTTATGTGTGGGATGGCTATTTCCATTTCATCGAATAAGTCCTGATGCACTCCGAAACAGTATAGAAATTTCTGGGGATGAGGGCCGTCTATCATGTCTTCTATATTTTGTAAGAAGCGGAAAGTCCATCTGGTTTTCCCGCTCTTTGTCGCACCCGCGATCACGTAGCTGGAATTCGGTAAGAACGGTATTAATGACATGCCTAAGGCGAACGAACGTGTCACATATTCCTTATAAACTACTCTCAATATCCGAAAGGGATAGTGTCCATATTTTCTAGTATCACTCTCTTCGTGTATACCACTCTGTATACCTTCTTTTGAATTCTGTTGTATAGGATAGGACGGGCACTACCTCTACATATCTTCTTTTCAGTTATGAACACCTTGTCGGGTACGCCGGATTCACCTTCCCGCTCTTTATCTACCAAATGTCGTCTCTTCGGCTCTACAACATCAGGGTCGTCCAATGTCTTTCTCTTTCTATCAATCAGGGTGCTCATAGTCTTGAAATTAATGGCCTCAGAATTGATATAATTTAAACTGAAGCCCCGCACCTTGCACACCTCATCGCAGGCAGTCGTCCTGTAAGCATAATTCTTCGGTCCGGCGCTTCTGAATTGTGTGATAGTGTCCCCCTTTAACTCATCGGTCAGATCCCCGAGAAAATCACCGCAGCTGACGTCGGGGCCTCCCGTCTTTTGTACGTAGATGATGGAATCTAAAACAGAAATGTAAAATATTTTGAGGACCTAATATCAAGCTAGAGCATAATTTGGTACGCAAAAAAAAAAAAAATAGTACTCACCAGTGTCAAAATACAGCACATTTTCTCCTAGATGATCCAGTACATCATACAACTTGAGACGAGCCCAGGAGGTAGTGTATATGGCCAGAAATATATTAGTCTTATTTTCATCGGGTAGGAAATGGTCGTCGTGGGTGTAGGATAACTGAATGTGGCTGTCATTGATAATGTGGAAGTCCCTCACGAGCTTCTTTGGGTCGGAAATCAAACTGAAGAATTTCTTCGGTTCACTGTCGTGAATTATCTCCGTCTGCGTCATGTTCTGTCTCTCTCCAAATTTTCCCCTGTAATGGATGAATGAATTAGTAATGCGATATAGTTTATGCGGATAATAAAAATTATTTATCTAAAAAAAAAAACTACTTACCAGAGAACGTTCAACATGAGTTTCGAAGTGGCTCTGAGTGCTGGCTGTTTTTTTACATTTTCGGGATCCAAACGAATCCCCTCGACCCTTTCGTAATCATTCAGATATCTGCACTCGTCCTCGGCAGTTTTCACCCAGGCTGGCCAACCGCTAGCTTCTTGTTTGAGTTTGAGAAAGCTGAAAACAAAAAATAAAAATGTTTTTTTCATCCCGTACTCAATGATACCCCCGACCAAAAAAGGGAGGGGGAGGGGGCGGCGGCGCTTTTCGTTTAAAAAAATATACTTACGAATTGACGTATTCCGAGAAGAGTCCACCTTTCTTAGTAGCCTGATTGTATTGCGTGGTATCTGTCCAGTGATATACTTCATATATTTTCGTCACCACGTAACCCTTCTCTATGGCCTTCATTATCTCCGGCGTCGTCCACGTCCCTGTTATAGATCTCGCATCGGTTCCGTGATCGCACGTCGTTTGTCTTTGATCTTCCGCGCATGATCGACACAAAGGAAAGGTGAGTTTTCCGTGAGATCTCAATGGCAATACGGGGTGGTACAATTTCCTCGGAGGAGAAACCTTCACCTTAGCCAGCCCGAAATATGCGCTGATATCTTTAAAGTCCTTAGTTATTATTTCAGGATGCCCTACTGGCATTTTGCCCAATTTATTTATATAAGGATACAGGGACGTGAAATCGACGTATTTGATGCTCTCACGGGGGCCCGCGTCTTTGTATAATTTGCAGGCATTTGTCCTACCTAAAAAGATAAAAGAATTTTTTTTAGAAATAAATTTTATTTATTTTTATTTTATAAACTTCATTTTTTTTTTTTTAAATATGGAAACTTACCTCCGAAGAAAGCATCTCGTGGCATAAGTCGAGGTTGTACATCCAGCTGCGACAAGAAGTCCCGCAGTATTTCATTATTTTTTTTCTGCTCAGTGAATGTATGCTCCCAAATGCATACTTATTTGTAACCCGCCTTCTTCAAAAATTCACGCTTTTTGATGGTCAGTGTGTACAGTTGATTCAGTGTCTGTTTTGTCAGCGGGTGTTTGGAGATGTGTCTGTTTCGTGGGTAACACGTCAAACAAGCGTGATGAAAACAACCTAAAGAAGAAAAAATACCGTTTATTGTATATGATCAATTAGGGGAGGATGGGACAAATGTTTTAAAATGATTATACGTCGTACTGGAGATGTGTCTGTTTGGTGGGTAACGTGTCAAACGAGCGTGATAAAAACGACCTAAAGAATAAAAATACCATTTATTGTATATGAACAATTAAGGGGGGGGATGGGATAAATGTTTTAAGATGATTATACGTCGTACTCACCGTGAAATTCGTAGCAGGTGTTGGTCTCCTGACAATATCCATCCACCTTGTACTTTGAATTTGGTACCTTGAATTCACCGCGGTTCAAAGCGTGTTGTATGTCTCTATTTTTATTGTGGGCCAACCAGGACAACCATTGGATGGAGACGTTCGAATATTGGTCCTTGTCACCGTAAAACCCGTTAGGAACTTTGCCTATAGGCATACTAATGAATTTTTCATCAGTAATTTCAATTCCAGACTCCTCGGCCGTATCCCGTTCTACCCACTCATCACCGAGCAATACTCGCTCTTTATCATTCAATTTCTTCAGCAAACTGGTTTCTGATTGATCAGAGTTAGTGAGAGTTATAGAATAAGTTTCTTCCAAGAACAATATTTTATAGGCCTTCATGCACGCAGAAGATATCGTTATCGACATGAAAGGATCTACCTTATTCTCGGTAACTTTCAAAAACAATGACCGAAACTTCAAACAAGCCTGACGCAAGATATCAACGTCAGAAATGCAGTAAGCCAATAATTCTTTCTCTAAATTGAAGGTTTCACCGGCTTTAGTTTCGTGCCAACGTAGAAACGCCTCCCTGTCTGTCGTCGACATGGTGTCAGCCCCGTAATACGTTGCATCGGGATACGGCCCCTCATACAGTCGGTTCTCCTTCCTATTGAAGAAATGAGGGAAATATCCTGAAATAAAATGTTTAAATTTAATATTTAAAAACAAATGGAAACGATATATATATTATTGAAGAAATGGGGGAAAATATCCTGAAATAAAAATTTTAAGAATGTGTAAATTTAATATTTAAAAACAAATATAAAAAAGAAATGCGTATACCTTTTTTTAGTTCCTTCAAATCGAAAGCCTTCGGGAGAGCAGCCAATCGCATCGTCAGAAAATTTAGCGAATCTATTATTCGAATCCCATGGTGACCTAGCATGTACATGACCTTCGATCCAGAATAAATAATTTTGCTAGGCCTCATCCCCTGGAAAACCATGTATTCCAGCAACAATATAGCGTCGTAAGCCTTGTTGTTATGAGCCAATACCGTGGCGTTTTTATGGTGTTTAGTAAACAGCCAGGTTCCGAAGTTCAGTAGAGTGTCCGAACCAGACGCTATGTACTGTCTTCTCCCGCACGTGTCGCTACACGGTGTCTTTTTGTAATCGCCTTCTTTATCCAGGCTACCGCAATGATCGCATCGAGTACCGCAAACGTCGCAAGTCGAATCTGAGTTCACCGGCGAGTCCAAACAAGAGTCGCAGGCTGTTTGGGCCACCACCAAATTGGGCTGATGTCGATTTAATCCGCACGCCGGTCGTTTACAGTTTGAACACCTAAAAAATGAAACAAATTTTTTTAGATTACTGCGGGTTGGTGAGACGCGGGTACAACAATAAATTTTTCGTTCCACATAAAATAATGTACTTACCGGCGACATTGACTGCATCTTTCCGCTTCACTGCACGTAGAGCAAGGGAGTCCCATTTTGTATCCACCGTCACATAGGTACACCTCATCTTGTGAACATTCAAAGTCGTAGAATATGAACTTGTTGACATCTTTCACTTTTTGTTTCGGAGGTCTCAAATAACAGAGGTGACCCGGAAGTACCCATTCCTTACAAGATGAACACGACCATTCTCCGCAAATGTGGGGTATTTCTGTCAGATCCCTCTTCGCACGATTCATTATGCTTCCACACTCTTTACACTTAAAATATTTACAACAATTGGATAGTTTATTATCAGGTGCCTCTTTGTGTCTTTGGTAACAGTTCAAAGATCTACAGTCCATATTACAATCGTGGCACGTTAATAACTTGCCCATTAATAAAGGGTCAATCAAACATCCCTCTGTTTTGCATACTATGCAATATGACGTGCAGTTATGTTCATCTTTCTTGTTGAAAGGCTTTAAACAATTTTCACAAAAGTAAGATAGGCCGTAGAATCCTGAAACGCTGACTATCGGTGTGTAGTGGTCCTGATTATGATACAGATATATATTCCTGTCATAGTTGTTGCTGACTCTGGATACTTTTTTTCCAATTTCGCCGCATATGATTATAATATTCACCTTGAAGAATGATTCATACTTTGGTAGGTCGGCGTATGATCCCGGTCGGTCGGCGGAAATACATAAATCTTTAAGCAGGGTGTTTGCTAACACTTTTTGTTCATTTCGTCCTTTTTTCGTCAGGTCCTTATAATAGGTTTCCGTCACTTTACCGTGTTTTAGAAAAATTTCGAGCCGTGATAATTCGGGATAAGACGATATCAGATCTTCGGAAACTGTACTAATCCTGGCCATCGCGACGCCTATAGCTCTAGGCAAACAGGAGTTGTCAGTATTGTGTATGAAGACTGTTGATTTTTTGTCCAGAAGTGATTTGTCGCCGTCGATAGGAACTCCACCGCCTGAGCCACTGGGTTGCCTTAGTGACCCTACAGTTATTCGAAATGATCGGTCCAAGTCAATATGTTCGTGCGATGTCAGCACATTAGCTATTTTGTCGATAATCAACTGAGAATTCAGGTCCGACCATGCCGTTAACGGTACTATGATGGGTTTATCCAGCTGATCGGTATGAAGGATAACTCTTCCCAGATCATTGTCTGCCAAATCACCTCTCGTCGTTCTTAGTAGGTGATCGAACATGTTGGTAAGTCGTTCCGTCAAGTCTGACAACAGTTCACCGCGCCATTGATGGTCAAATTTCACGTCGTATATACTTTCCACAGCCGATGACCTCATGAATGATTTTATTTCACGAAGATTGATCGTGTAGGACTGATTAGCCGTCTGTTGCGTTTGCTCATCGTGACTAGTGTCGAGAGTAACTTCCTGCGGTTCATTCCGTCCGTTTAAATCTAGAGCGGATGACTGGTGAGCGGCTCGGGATGAGTCCTGGGGTTGAGACGGTGCGGGGTTTGGCCCGTCATTATCGGGCGACTGCTGTCTACCCTCCAGATATATCAATCTGTCATACGTATTTCTGTCTGTCTCGGACATTGAGTCCACTCTCCCGGTGATGCCTCTTAGAAAGTCATCACTACTAAATCCCTTGGCGTGCAATTCATCGATTAACCGCTCCATCTGAAAAAAGCAAATACTTTAATGAGCTAGAGGTTCCATATAACATATTTATATCAACTCGAAATCACGGTGCTTAATGATTGGTTGCTATTTATAGCGCATGAGTCGCCCATTTATTTGAAACACGTGACGCGTGCGAGCTATATATATAGACATTACGAAATTTCATTGACCTATGATCATTATAGCATCAACTCGCTTAATGATTGGTTGCTATTTATAGCGCATGAGTCATCCATTTATTTGATACCCGTGACGCGTAAGAGCTATATTTAGACATTACGAAATTTCATCGTCCTATGATCAAAAAAAAGGGGCGGGCACTAATTATTAATGGCTCCGCCGTAGGCGCTACTCGATTGGTCTATTTCACTTTTTCAACGTCACCCATCATATAAAAAGACGGTGATTCGATGTACTAACTCATTCGCAGCTAAATTTTCATTAAGAAAGGATCATGGATTCTAAAATTCTCGTCAAAAATTTAGGGAGGGACCGATTTCTCACAGTCGGTGAATATGAGGACCGGAAATACGTTGACTTACGAATATGGAAAGAAGGCAAAATCCCTACGACATTCGGGGCTCGTATGAGCTTACAGAGATGGCAATGTCTGACTGAAAATATAAAGTCCATCGGTGAACATTTAGTATCCAGGAGTCCTATGGATAAAGTGCATCTGGGACACAATCTACATGCGGTTTTAGACCATAATAATGGTGTAGTACACTTACGCCAGTATTTCACCCCGAAGGACTCTGAACATTTGCACCCCACGAAGAAAGGCTGTACGATTAACCAACAGGAATTTGATGTATTGTTTCAACACATTGACGCCGTTAATCATGTTTTACCTGAATTAGAGAATGTGAAAGCTTGTTATTTAACGCACGATGGACAGATGGAAGCGTTAGCGTGTACAGAATGCAATCCCGGAGGTTATGGATTTTACACTCAACGTGATTATTGAACTTTGACCGTTTGAGGAATACTTATTTTCATCGTAAATAAAATATTAACTTATACCATGTTATTCTCAATTATTTCGGACATATACCCGCGTTGGGGGAGGGTGTGTGTGTGCGACGATTATTCATGTTTAAATGTTTTGGTGAATTATCGAAAGATCTCTATTTTTATTTATTTTATTGACGGCGACGTCGAACCTTCCTACATGGTGAAAACCGCGTCAAGATCCGACTTCTAGAACTCTAGATAAGGCATATTATGTCCATTGCACGTGCGGCTTTAATGACGTCATAGATATTTCAAAATAGACTATCTCCGAGGCGGAGAGAGGTACGGACGAGCCGTTTTCCGATTATTTTTCAGAAAGAAGGGGACTATCGTTTGTGGTCGGTTAAGATGAGATATTAAGTTTTTTTTAATTTATTTTGCCAATTAGCGGGATCCCTCTATTTTACCCCCAATGGAAATAATGTATATACTCGTGAACACTCATTTTAAAGATTACCCCGAAGAACTGTTTAAACAATTTAGTTCATTTCAGAGCTGAACGAGTACCGTAGGCCATCACTATCATTTACACGATACATCGCCGAAAAAGATTACAAATTCTCCAAATTGTGAATTTATTGGTCGGAAACGTGGGCGACGGAGGAATTTTGCTGACAAATATTCAAAACCGTGTTATATCTGTCAAGTTTAAAAGTAGACAACTATGTTCGCACACAACTAATGCGTTATTTAATTAAGCATGGCGGATATTTAACCTTTTATAGGACAGGCCGGCAGTATGCTAATAAGCCAATTATACTACAAACTATACTCGCTGTTAATACACCGCTGCGCACGTGTCGCGGAATGAAAATGACTGCGAGTGTATCGGCTAATTCCAATGAACGGAAATGGGCAGAACGTTGAAACATCTGGTGTAATTATACTGTAACGTGAATTTCGGTCAAGCATAGTGGCGATGATATTAGTTACTGGGTATAATATAAGGTGAAATTCTTCACTTGACACAAAACTACAGACATGGAAACACCTAACGCATTTAGTGACGGCGAGACACCCACGATGGAAATGGTATGTATAAATATAACTTTTATTTCATTTTAAATTGAACATGATATTTAGTTAAAGGCAATAGTAGCGTTCGTTTGAGAAAGATTCATACTCGTTGAAACCGGGGATTTCTTTGTGTATTGTTTTTGAATTCGAACAATTTATATAGTGTACTCGTATTCTGTCAGCGGTGCGATTTTATTGGTTTTTAATTACACAACCCCAAACGCTCTTTATTATTTTCATATCGGGAAAACAGTAACTAATAACGCTCTTTACTACATCCGAGGGCTAAACGAAAGACGAGTTGCTTGGAACAAGATTTTTATAACATATTCATGTAAAGCCTATTTTTTTTACTACTGGTCCCTAAAATAGTAAGGAACCATATTGATAACCCGAGATTGACACACCTTCGTTAATCACTCGTATCCGTATAATAATTTGTTTTTTGAATCCGAACGTCTTTTCTTCTGTTTCCAGCCAAAAGACGAAATGAGCAATTGGGACGATTGGGAGCTGAGCGACGAGGAAAAGACAATGACTTCGTGCACGTGGGACAGCGATGACGTAGAGCCGCCGAAGAAGAAAGGGGACAATAAGGATTAACGCCCCTGACAATTTCTATAATAAACGGATTAATGTTTTATCGGATTTCGTTCCATTCTGTGTAAAAAGGGTATAGTATACATATATATTTTATTCACTATAATTTGATCTACGCATTTTATAACTGTATGCGTGGGGGTGCGTTCAAACACACACAAATTTTACGGCAAACACTAAAACATTTCGTATATATTAATTTATGAGGGCGGGGATTATAAATAAAGTTTACATGGCAAATTTGCGAATTTATCAAAGTACCACCATATACTAGTTGTTTTAAACACAGAGTTATATTTGCATATTTCAAAACAATTTTGTATAGAATATATACTTATACTCACATTATATCAAACGTCCCTCGTCGTATCTATTTGCATTGAGCCATCTATGATATCACATCAAGAAACGACCGTTTATATACCTGAGGGGGTCGACGAAAAAAGCTATATATAACAAACATGTCTGTACGTGTTTATATATTTATAGATGGGGGATCGAGTCTGAACGTGTTATAGCGAATCGACTAGCCGTCAGAAAGCGGCTGTGTCATGACACGTTTTAATAGATAATTTATACAGAAGCACATCGTCGATAGTAAATCGATATTGACTCGTAGTATATGACGTGAGCAGGCGTGGGCGGCGAACGTGTTTGAACATGTCCGGCCAAAAATATCCCTTCCGTATAATTATATGCTAATGGGGATCATAGACCGACGCGTGGGCGGAGAATATAGGTCAAACACCGACGGTAGTACTGCAGAGAATGTAGGTCAAACTGTCTAGACTGCCCCCAAACGGGCGGGGTATCATCAAATATGCATTTTATAGATTCATAAAGCCAAATTTCGGCAGACCACGATATCTATCTCTCGATGATAACAATATCGTCCTGCCACTACTGAGATTCAGAACCAGAAACCACCGACTTCCGGTGGAAACTGGTTCTTGGACAAACACCCCATACTCAGAACGAAGATGCACTCTTTGTATGGATGAACTCGGCGATGAATACCACCTTGTTATGAACTGCCCTCGGTTAACTGCCCTCAGAACTAAATATTTGAAAGCCTACTATCGTAACCGACCGAACACAATTAAATTACATGACCTCTTCGATACAAATAACAGAAAGATCATAGTAAATCTATCAATATATCTAAAAAAGGCCCAAACACTAATGATCCACTCCTGAGGCTCAATGAAAAACAAAAACAAAACAAAAAAACATCAACAACAAATGCCCATCCTCATACAACATATGTACAGGGAATCGCCCCACATATATTATATACCCCCAATAATTATAAGATAACATTATCACATTATAAGATAGTATACCCTCAATCAATATACCATGTATACGTAGTACACTAATAACCCCAACCTATATTGTGTATGTATATTATGTCACCTCACATTTATATTATGTAATATGTACACTGTTTGAAATTGAATCGCCTGTTATGTCAAATGCGACGAAAGGCGTAATAAACATCTGAATCTGAATCTGTAAATGTAGCTCATATGGTTCTGATTGATACTCGCATCCCATGCCGCGGCTCTGCAATGGGGATAATTAGTTTTGACACCTCGTATAGACTTGGCGGAACTTTCAAAGGTTATGTAAGAGCTAACTGACACACATTATACTACCATTGTTAGGGGGGTGAACTATCTTTTACCGGCACACATGCCGGGGTGGGAGGGTGGTCAAAGCCACCAACAAGCAATTTTTTCCGCAACTAAAAAAAATATTTCCTGCTTGTTTTTTTAGTGTGTTTTGAATGAGAGAAATAATGTAATTATAACTGGTAAACTGACTGCAGGCAGTTATCGTGTTGTATTTTGTTGCAAACTTTGAAATCCAAGATGGCCGCTGGCAGCCATGTTTTTTTGGCCGAATGACCTCAAAATGACTCATTCCTATTTACATGTCGATGTTAACATCCATGATAAATAGTATGCACAGAAATTCATATACAGCTATTTACAGTGAATTCCCCCCGCAAATCTCTGTTTTAGTGTTAAAATGGGGGGGTGGGTGTCAAAAAATGGTCGGAAAAAAACTGCCGAAAACGGAAAAAAAAATTGGCAGTGGGGGTGGGTGGGTACAAAAAATGGTCGAAAGGGAAAAATGCCATACGTGCCTGAATTTTTTTTCCGACCCCCCCTGCCATTGTCTGAAATAACACGGACACAGTCGCACGCTATATATATACATAACTATGTATATGTGATTCCTAGTGGTCGCCGACATTTTGTTTTATTATTTTTAGCTAGTATATATATTTACACCATACACCCGTTTCATCCAATTCATGTTATTATACACCCATAGCATGATAATCATTAAAATTCAAAAGTGGGTTGTAGGGAAGTAGTTCCGCCCCTTCCAAATCCTCCAGGGTTAAATCCAAAACCCCAATAAATTTAAAAAAAACCATATACACTAGCTGAATCAGACTTCCATCGGGAGAATGTACGAATGCATTGATGTAGGGGCCTGAACAAATGAGCGAGAGAATGTTATCTATATTTGCGTTTCGCGAATATTTCAATCTTTTAAACATTTTGCTAAAAAAGATAGCATTATTAAAAATAAATTAAAACAAATTTAATGGTTTAATGGACTTGGATCATTATATCATACATATATATGTGTGCATGTGTGTAAATAATGCGAAATTTGCTCTTATAATTTGAAATAAGTGATCGAGGGACGAAGAAATCCATACAATAACAAATTACTTATTTATTTTACCTATACATGTAGCTAGTTAATCATTCTGGAATTTTTTTAAATATCAACCATTATATAAATATAATATACAGCAGCATATACTGCCTGGCTCACCGAGTGTATGTTTTAAAATAAACTACAGTAAAGGGTTTCGGCTATGAAGTGATACACTATAGATGTCGGCGATTTGAAGCGATTCTCTGTGATTCGCGGTGATTGCCAGTGATCACCGACAAGTCACCCGGACGTTTGTTTATTCAACTTAATCCGATCCACTCGAGTTCACCGTGAATCACCGTGGTAAAAACACCGTGAATGCCGGTGATTCATGGTGGGCTTAGTGGGGTTCCCACCGTGTTGAGTGTTTTCCTTATACTACACTATTTCTATACTGTATATAGCACCAGAACAGAGGGGCAACTGGACATATCTTTAAAACATCTGGATCTTCATGAAGATATGATAAACTAGATTGATTGATTCATTGATTGATACATCTTTATGTAAAACACAATTGTCGTCTTTTATTTTGTTCGAACTAATGTGTTTATGATGTTCATGTTTCATGCTATAACGTCTGAAGTATATGCAGTTGAAATAAATAAATACTTCTTTATTGGTGGGACGGATTAAACGCGATAAACACAATGATGATAATCGCTCTGACCTGACAAGGTGAGCCACTACTTATATTATATTATATGTGTAAGAATCATGTTTTGTGATTCCATTTGGATATACAATTTATGAGAATACGTGTAACACTTTCAGAGCAAGAGTATTCTCTATTCCCACCAAATATCCACATATGGTTTCACATCACTTTAACCTGGGCAATGCCGGGTAACCCTGCTAGTGTATTATAAAACAATTGAGTCTCTCCCCTTCAAGATATTTTCCACAAAAAGATACAATTTGTCAAGAGAGATGGACATGTATATAGGGGTCTGACCAGACTCATAGCCTGACAAAAACAACTTAAAATAGTGCTCTGTGTCGGGCACTTGCACCTTATACATACAGTGGCAAGATTTCCTTCAAACGTTAGCGAGTAACAGTGATAACCAGTGTTCCTAAAACAATTCATCTAAATCTCTAGTTTAATCTAGACACCTCTTTGTGAAACCCAATTGTCTTCTTTCATTTTTGCAAACACAAGTCAATTCCAATCACGTCTAGTGCACGATTAAAAAAATTATAACATCTGAAGTACGCGAAGTTGTTAATAAATAATTATTTCTTTATTGGTGGGACGAATTAATCGCAATAAACAAAATGGCAATCACTCCGTCAGTGTAATCCACTAGAAGCTGGATCATATATAAACATGACATTTCTGATGCCATTTGGATATAACATTGATGAGAATACGTGTAACACGTTGAGTATTTTATATTCCCCACAGCAGAGGGGTTCACAACAATTTAACATGGACAACACCGGTTACACTGCTAGTATGTAATTAAAGGCTATCTTCGAGCATATATCACAGTACAGGCAAATGTAATTGTTTACATCCTAGCACACTAGAACTCTTAACCATTTCATGACGGGAGCTGCGCTTGCGCATCATTAAAGACCATGTGCCAATGCATTCGCTTATATATGCGAGTCGACCAGAGGTCGCCTCGCATATATAAGAGAATGAAATGGACTAACAATTTTTATTAACATGTCTGACATTATTTAATCATTTTTTGTTATCATTTGTTCTTACATTCTTTTACAATTCTTATCATGTTTTATATTTTTTTTACATTCTATAAGAATAACCATTTTTTCTTATATTCTTTAAACAATTTTTTAATTTGTTCTTATTTTTTCTTACATTTTATAAACAAATTTATAATTTTGGATTTGGATTGTTTATTTGCACAAATTAAATACATAATACAAAAACATAATAAGATATCCTGGAAATTTGCACAGGAGCGGCATGGCCAATGCAGGCCGTCTTCCTGCCACGCCTTATACACAATAGAGAATACGTAGATGGCGATCATAATGTTGTGCGACAATCGAGCCATGAAGATCAGCTGCGGTTGAGATAATTTGTTAAACTTTTGGGGCTGTGTTTTATGTATCCATTTTTTTGGGCAGCTATGTCTATACAAGTATGTGTCCGCGGATCTGTGCCCATAAATGGTGAGTAATCATTTTTCAACTCATAACTCCGGTTATGAGCACAGGTCTGACGCAAACCGGCTGTTAAAATCAGTCGTTCGAGATGATGTCCGCTAAATTGTGCCAAGAGTCGGATTTTGCGCTTGAGACTTGCGCTTCAAAAACACACTCAACAGTAAGTACAATATATATATTATTCGTCATTAGAAGCGCCACATCACGGCATCTTATCTCTCGTATTTATTGAAAAAATCAGTTTCATAAACCCGGAAGGAAATTTAAATTTCCAAAACCAGCCATTTTTTCCGAGTCTACTGTGAGTACTATTTATAGTTCTTATGCAACACAATTTATCTTTATAAAAATGAAATAAATACATACAAATTTAATTAACACGAATGACGATTTGAAAACATACATATGGACAGAAATATAACTTCATAAATATTTAGAGCGTATATACATTACTTCTTCGTTATATATTCGATTTATATTTAGCTAATGACAAATTAGTGATACGTCATTTCAGCTTACTTACAAAATTGGAAGATTTAAATTTGCTTCCAGGTTTATGAAACTGATTTTTTAAATTAGTAGGAGAGATACGAGACCGTTGTGTGGCGTGATTGGTTTGGGTGGATTAGTAAACAATTCCGCTTCTAAAGATGTATATTATATATGTTCTACTTACCGTCGAGTGTGTTGTTGAAGCGCAAGTTGGTGTAAAATTCCGACTCTTTGACCCAATTTAGCGGACACCACCTCGAACGAGTGATTTTAACAACCGGTCTGCATCAGACCTGTGGTCATAACCAGAGATTAAACAATTTGTACACGGGATACATCAAATTGAAGAGTAATACAATATTTTTCTGCCTATTTGTGAGGCTTTTATGTAACAAATATTATTTTTGTGTATTTTGAACCTGTTTGTGGACCGGCCAAGTTGGATACCTTTCTATAGGATTAAGTATTATAGGGGTGGGTCAATTTTGTTCTGGTGACCTGTGTTTATAATGTGTTTTCATTGCGGCAGTGCCATTCAAGGAAAAAGCTCAATATGGGCATATTTTAGAAGAAGATAAGTTCAACATGAACCTGTGTGAAAATTTACGCCCCATTTGAACCTAATTGCACGAGGATATCTTGGAGATAATCAATAGCATTACTCTGGTATGCCATAGTAATGCCCTATAGTACCATGGTAATCTACTATGACAATACATAGTCAATTAATTTACCATGTTATTGGGTATAGTGTGACTGTATTTCGGTGATATTGTCGTATATCTATATCTATATTTGCGAATGTCTGTCCGTCTGTCTGTGTTCTATAGAAATTCACAGGGGACAATCTAGATGCCACAAAAGGGCTCTACTAGGAGTAGCTTTTTACGAGAAAGATAATGGTGAGGGTTAGGATTCTCTAAAGTGACGCCGTTGTTGCCAGAGGCAGAAGGGGGGGGGGGGGGGGCAGAAAAAATATTTGTCGCCGATTGCCAAGAAACTTATATATAATCATCCCCATGAGATAAGGAATCTGGTGTGGTTTAATATGTCAAAAGTGGCGCCTTTCGAGTCAGGGATGCACAGAAGGGGAGAGGGGTACCAAAATTGATAAACTAATTTTAGCGCCGAGGGACCATCTAGATGCCACAAAAGGGCTCTACTAGGGGTAACTTTTTACGAGAAAGATAATGGTGCGGGTTAGAATTTTCTAAAGTGACGCTGTTGTCCGGGGCAGAAAAGTGGAGGGGCAGAAAAAATGTTTGCCGCCGATTGCCACGAAACGTTTATATAATAATTCCTATGATATGAGGAATCTAATGGTGTTGTTTAAATAATTCAAACGTGGTGCCATTCTTGTCAGGGATGCACGGAAGGTGAGAGGGGCACCAAAATTGATAATACTACTTTTAGCTCCGATTTCCACCAAATTGATACACATTCTTCTCCATGATACAAGGAATCTAATTGTGTGAGACGCAAAATTGGTGTCGCTTGGATATGAGATTTGGGGGGGGGGGGGCACGAAATTTGATAAGAATTGGTTTAGTCACCATTGATACCAAACTTATACACAATCATCCACAGGAGGAGGTATGAGGAGTCTAATGATGTGGCTTAAAACTGTTAAAAGTGGCAGCATTCGAGTCAGGATGCAATGAAAAGGAGAGGGGCGCCAGAGTTGATATACAATACTTTTCACCAAATTGATGTACATTCTTATTCATGATACGAGTAATCAAATCATGTTATTTAAAGACGCTGTGTTGGTGCTGTTTGTGTGAGAGATGGTGTGTGGTGTGGGGCGGGCACTAAATTTGATAAACAAAAATTTGTTTAGTCGCCGATTAGCACCAAACTTATAAATAATGATCTCCATGTTATCAGTAGTCTAATTGTATGGTTTAAAGATGTCAAAAAGTGGTGCTATTCGAGACAGGGATCCACTGAGGACGCGAGAGACACACACATTGATACACACTTATGTGTAGCGCCGATTTCCACCATATTGATACATATTCTTCTCCTTGATTCGAGGAATTTTACCGTGTGGTTTAAATACCCCAATTTTCAACAATGTTATATATATTCATCTCCATATTGAGTTTAAGTTTGTGGTTTAATGATGTCAAATGTGGCGCCACCTGAGTCCGAAATATAGGACGGGCGAGTCACCAAAACAGAAGGAAATATATGTTTAGCGCCAATTAACATAAAATTCATACAGGTTCTTCTCAAATGATGCGAAGAATCAAACCGTGCGTGTTAAAAACGTCATATTTGGTGCCTAGATATATTTGCAAATATATGTCTGTCTGTTTGTGTTCTATATATAACTTCACGGGGTACAATCGAGATGGCACCAAGGCGTTCTAACAGTCGCAACTTTTTAAGAGGAAGTTAATGGTGCATGTTAAAATATTAGAATAGCTCATGTTAATATTATAATACAATTGAGTCTGCCCCATTCAATATAGTTTCCACAAAAAAAGTTACAAGAGATATGGAAATGTATAGAAGGCCTGTTCAACAATAGTGGTCACAGTGTGCCGTCATATATAATTTCTTCTCAGATAAAAGAAAACGGAGTCAGTGGCACCTGACTTTTCAGGATCCTCCAATACTGACATCTGACAAGGTTATATCTGCCCAATATACGGAGGATATCTTTCATGTTTTAGAACAAACTCATCGCCTAACATAAACAACTCAAAATCCTGCTCTGTTGCATGGCAACATTTTTTTTAAACTGAGAATAATTAGCCGGTATATAGCACCATGAACAGAGGAGCACCTGGACATTTCTTTGAAACACCTGTATATTCATGGAGATATGATAACCAGGTGTCCTCAAAATCTTAGGCAAACCCACAAGATTGATTGATACATCTATATGTAAAACCCAATTGTCGTCCTTTATTTTTGCGAACGAATGTGTTTATGATGTTCATGTTATAACGTCTGAAGTATATAAATAAATATTTCTTTATTGGTGGGACGGATTAATCGCAATAAACAAAATGACAATCGCTCCAATCCGACAAGGTGGGCTACTACCTATATTCGGGTGTAAGAATCATGTGATGCTATTTGGATATATAATTTATGAGAATATGTGTAACGCTTTGAACAAGAGTATATATCTATTCCCAACATATATCCACAATATGCAGAGGATTTCACATCTCTTTAAAATGGACAACGCCGGGTAACCCTGCTAGTAGTACATACATACAAGTATTACAATGATATTGTAGTAATACTATGTTAATGGGCACAAACTATGACAGTACCCTGGTACATGTACAATTAACATTATTGATATAGCATGCTATAGATATGCATGCTATAGTAATACTGTAGTCAAATTATCACAACTGTTGTATTACTATTACGGTAGTATCTATAATATATATACCATGGTAGAACTATGATAATACGTAGTATAATACCATGGAACGTTAAACATATCTGTAATAGGATTAGTTTGAGTTTTGAATGTCGTGGGCGGATTCGACATCTCTTAGATGTTTCTGTAAACCAGGTTTAAACCACCATCTGAAAGCTAGATCCGTGATTTAAAACAAATACCGCAGTTTTAAGTCGCATTCGTCATTTATGATGTAAGCATGGTCCAGTCGGATCCATGGTTTACCAGTAGCATTCTATATCGCCGATCTAAAAAGTGGTGCTTGCAGAAACGGACAGCTGTGAGTTTATTAACATAGTCGCTATATTGCAGTTTGGAATCGCGATTTATACATAATATATTTTTGTGGTAAGTGTGGCATCGAAGAGATGGATCATCTTTGTCTGTTGTGTGTAAACTCAGTTACATTCGTATTTTGACGCATCCATGACTACTATATCCCAGGCTGTCCGGCGCCACCAGTCGGACTGAATGTTGGCGATATCACAGACTCGTCCGCTACGATCGGATGGCAACCGGGGCACGACCTTAACAACAACAATGCTGAACAATATTTCTTGGTACATATACGGACTGAATCCACCGATTGGGAGCATGTATCAAGGATAGAAGGCACCTCTGGAAAGTGGATACAAGTTCGTGTGAATAACTTCACCGATGATACCGCATACCTTGTGAAGGTTGTGGCTATGAATGAGTACTCTTCACACAATAAATGTGGAAATACCGTTGCACTCTCATTATTCACAACAATGGCAACTCAAGGTATGTATTCGGGGAGTATGTACTCTGACTGCGATGCTTGCATATAGTGCGTGATGGCCTCTGATATTTATTTCCACGTTCACATGTATACTCTAGCATTGGCTTTGGAACCAAACTTACCACTTTAGGTAAATTGGATGTGCATTCCTAAGTGGTTTAGAATCTTCGGGTCAGTATACGATGTATCTTTTTAAAACAATTCAAATACATTTTAGCCCCATATGAATTGTGGGTCGAAGATCTTATCAGCCAAAATTCCAGTCATCATCAACGACATCAACCAATTTATTCGGCATGAAATATCCCCGAGTAAAGTTCCAGACATCATTGTGTTTTTTGTCGATTAGGAACTTTTGGTTGGAGTGGTAACTATATTAAGTTCAATGCCTACCTATGCCTATCAATGGCTTCTGAAATGTTTCATAACATTTACATAACACACCACACTGACCTAATGTAAACACAGTTCACATATCGCATTCACGTACATATAGCTAATTGTTTTGTTATGTCACATCTAAAACCTCAGAAGACACAGGGGACTCTGCATCCATTATATCGGTCGCCGGACTAGCTGGAGTGGTTGTTGGTGCTGCGGTATTTGTTGCCTTCGTCTTCGTTGCTGGTGTCATCTTTGTTGTCGGAAGTAAGTTGGTACTACATAATGTTCACATGAGTTATGTTGATTATAAAAGTGTGCTACTATACATGTAGATCTATTTCAGTTTATATTTAAAAACTGTTTATATTATGTATGCTCACCCTCGCGGTAAGCGTGATAGTTCTGGTATTCCATTACATTATCAGGAATGGAGCCGGCTTATCTCAGTTAGCGGTGTCAATGCACTTTGTAATTTCCAAGTGAACAAATCATCTTGAATCAGACCGAATCACACGTTTCATGCTCCCATTTGTACCCTCACCTGATGTGTTCCCTCACATGCCTGTGTGGTAGGTTATTCTGAATGGATCAGTTGTCAAAGTGTAGCCACTATAACCATGGGAATCTACTGGGTGGACCATGGTTCGACCCAGAATGATAACAGTTGGAGATCAGATTTATTTTTCTTAAATTAATTAGCAGTTTTGACTGGCCACGGGGGTGTAAGGGCCCGGTGTAAGAATATTTTGAATTCTGAGAATGAAACTAGCAAATTCCTAGCATCTAGACTCTCCTTATAAGCTTTGCAAGTGCTCATAAATTAGGGGGTGCGTCCGCTACTCGACATTTGCCGCTTTCCCGATAAATGCTACACTGACAATATATTCGGTTTTATTGGTATTGATCAATACCCAATCTGATTCCCTTTGTTTTGATGAAAACCAAATCTGAATCCCTTGGTTTTGAGGACATGTTCAATACCATATATTGGTTTTGACTGATAGTCTTCAAGAGTTATCGTTACTGTTTCCGTGTAACACATGGCCAGACTGGCAGTCGCCATTTAATTTCGAAGCGACTGAAACACATTCTAGTGTTAAAATCACAGCAAATAACTTAGACTGGTTCAATGGGTGATCACAGATATGTTTCCCGATGGCCGGACAATCTTATCTTCGGGAATCTTGACATGTATGTATCTACTAACTATTAATTATAGGATGCTTTCAGTTTCGACTTCAACTTTACACGAAATCTTCACACGTATTTTGTATCAGCACACAAGCTCATATATGGGCACCAACACGATAGAGAAGTGATAGAACATTTCAAACTCAACAAAAAAGATTATGCCTTTGTCAATGGATAACTTGAAGACATAAAAAATTTTCATCAAAAAGACTTCAAGTTGAAAAAGAAATTTCTCAGTATATTTGATAAACATTTGTCATGCTGTTTGAAATTGGTCATGTCCACAGCAACTTATCAGGTTTAGTTTAGAACTTTAGGTCATGTATATGGAATGGCATGTACTTTTACATTTATTCCTTATTTACGCTTAAGCCTAAATCACTTATGCGTAAATGCAAATTATTTATGCTTAAATGCAATTGATTTATGCTTTAGCACAAAAGGATCATAATTTTCATATTTATGCTTATGTGTAAATAAGAAGTAAATATTAAAACCATGTCCCATATTGTATGGGAGTTCGAATTCACATTTAATAGCCAATTACGCTTAAGCGTAATGGATTAAGCCATTATGCTTGAGCGTAATTCAGATTTCCATTATGCTTTTCAAAGCATAATCTATTACACTTAAGCGTAAAGCCATTATGCTTAAGCGTAAGCCATTACGCTTAAGCTTAATGTCGTTATATATATATATGCTTAAGCGCAATGTCATTACGCTTAAGCGTAATTCATATTCCATATATATGTGAAAACTCCCCTTAAGCTGAAATGGATGCAGTCAATTCCTGATGCTAGTAACTTTTGACAAATATCTAGCTTAGATGATATCATTATATGTAAGGTAATAATGCTATGAACATCTATTATGCTTAAGCGTAATGGCAGTGCGCTTAAGTGTAATTTTCAATTTTCAGTGCTTTATGACTAATTGGATTCTGTCTATATTAAATATATTTTGAGCCCTGAATATGCTTAAGCATAATTAGCTATTAAATGTGAATTTGGCCTCCCATACCAATATGGGTGAACCTCTTTGAAAATCAATCTCTATTTAGACCGATCTGTCTAAATTTGTTGGCCAATCAGTCTAAACATATTGAATGTTGACAATTTGCCAATATATAAGACATAAAATTTTCAACTAAAAAAATCTTAAAGTTGAAAAAAGACACTTGACAGTTTATTTGATAAAAAGTTGTCATTCCGTTTGAAAATTATCATGATTCATGGCAATTTATTAGGTATAGGTGAATACTAGTAGGTGTATGGGAGGCCATCCACAAATTACTTACACTTTAGAAACGAAAAATTATTGATCATATTTATGCTCAAGCGCAAATAAGGTACACATGTTAAAATCGCATCCCATATGGGTGAACCACCGAATGTTCTTTATTAGACCGATCGGTCTAAAAAGTCTAGACCAATCTGTCTAAATTCTTCCTGTCAGTACCTTCTCTGACACCGGTCTAACTAAATTGTAAGAGAAGGAACTCCCAAATGTAGGTCAGTAGGTGTGTCAGAGGAAAGCATTTTCACAGTTATTCCTTATTTGCGCAAAAGTGCAAATTATTTACTCTTGAGCACAAATTATTTACGCTTGAGCACAAATTATTTACAAATGAGCACAAATCATTATCATTTATTATTAAGCACAAATGGATCACCCAGACCTGTTTTATAATATTTCATTAATTAATCATATAATCAAAATGAAGATAATTATGTCACAACATAGACATAACAAAAAGATGGGCTTACTAAGGCTAAGGGGTTACTTATCACCCCTACCCACTGAATATTTATTGTTTTAAATATAATAACTTGATGGTAACATCAGCTGTATGATGCAATATGTATATCAACATAACTGCATCGTTCAATGAATGGACCCGATATTTACGACCTATTTTAATCATGCAACGAATTGCAAAACAAAAAATATTACATGTATTCGTATTTTAGAATTATTGAAAATTATGAAATTAGCACATGCTGCAAGCCCACTGAGCTCACTTGTGTCTACTTAATGCCCACGGACGCAAACAGGTAAGGTCATATAGGCAGAAAATTACGGCATACAAACATGCAGGTCTGGCAACTGTGAGAATACAGCTACAATACTAGTTGTATTCAGCTAACCTGGCTGTATTCGGCTATATATTATACTCTCAAACCGGCTGTTTTTTATAATAAACTAGAAGTGCTAATTTTCTGCATCAAAATCAGGCTACCATATTCTCCGACCACCCTCAACCAAATCAAAACCCTCACTTGTTTTCTATCTCGGTTAGCTGGGACAACTCGGTTGACGTTCACGCAACTAGTTAATCATCTAGCTGTCTTTGAATCACGCGTCACGACATAATGTCAGCACGCCCATAACTGAGTGGCTTTGGTAGTGATTAAAGGTCACTCACACGATACGAGCATTTTATTGGCTAACGTCACATCAAGTTACAATAAATGGTGTTATGTTCCAGACTTTCATCCCAGCTAGTTGGGATGACTCGCTGTTACGCAAGCCAAGCTGTTCCCGCTAACCCAGTTGTCCCGGTTAGGCAGGATGGGACAACTCGGTTTGCCGAGTTGCCCCGGCTCATGTAATAGCACACCATTATTTTACTGAGAAAGAGTTCAAAGCACAGAGGACCGAGGCACCCGGCAGACCGGGTTGGGCCGACTAAGTGCCACCGCACATGCTGCGATTAAAATCGTAAGTGGGGAATATCGCAGGAGGAAGCATCCAATGCGCATGCCCACGACAATATCGTAGCCAAATCGTAGCAATCAAGCGCTGTTTGATTTTACCAGGAAATTCGTGGCATGACCTTGGCAATGTGCGCGATCGTAGCTGTCACATGACCACTGTAGCACTGGTCATGTTGTAAATACCACGAAAAGAAAACATTCAAAAATGGCGCAAAGTTTACAAACTTCTTGCACTTACAAAAATAAGGCCACATTGGTGGAGATGTGGTGCGACAGGGAGTGCAGGTCTATACCACATATCGGGCAAGGAGTAGAGGGCTGCCGCAATTGTTGAAATTCAATTGGGGCAGCTGAGCCTGTGGAGTTGACATTGAAATCACACCAAATTTTATTGTAATATTGTATTCGACCCACTCTACCCACTGTCAGTTCATAATCCAGCTAATCCACACTACTTTATGATTGGGAAATCATCAGACAAAAATTATGTAATTGTTCTTGCAATGAGTTGATATTTATCTTGGTGGGGGGATGTTTTCAGGGCATGTATGCCGGGGTGGGTGTGTTGTCGATGGGACCAAAAATAAATTCCGCAACTCCAAATCTTTTTTTCTGCATGTTTTTTGACTGTTTTTGCAATGAGTTTGGCTTAAAGGTACTAAATCCTATCAGACATTCCTAAATTACTATTTCTTTGGCTTCGGGGTTATTAAGTAGTTTAAACAGAAAACTCGAGCGGTAATAATTTACTATATCTATATCTGATCACGCTGAGCTTTGACAGGTAGGTTCCTTGACTCGATTCAAATATGTTTTAACCCCGAAGCCAAATAAATACTAATTTAGGAGCGTCTGAACGGACTGAGTACCTTTAAACACAGTAGAAGAAGAGAAATAATGTAATTCTAACTGCTAAACTGGCTGCAGGCAGTTATCGTGTTGTATTTTGTTGCAAATTTTGAAATCCAAGATGGCCGCTGGCAGCCATGTTTTTTTTAGCCGATTGAACCCAAAATGACACATTCCTATTTACATGTTATGTTAACATCCATGAATGCATATAAATTCATATACAGCTGCTTACAGTGAATTTCCCCCCCCCACCCTCGCAAATCTCTGTTTTAGTGATAAAAGGGGGGTTGGGTGTCCAAATATGGTCGAAAAAACTGCCGAAAACAGAAAAACAATTTGGATGTGGGGGTGAGTGAGTCCCAACTAGGGTCGAAAAGTAAAAATCAGCATACGTGCCTGAATTATTTTCCGAGCTCCCCCTTATCCAGTTAGGATTATCTCTTAACCAAAATATGGTAATACAGACCAAATAAGGAATTTACTATGATAGTATTGTGAGTTGTAAGTTGTAGATGTACCAAACACAAATCTAAATTTATAAGGAAACGATGTATTATCGTATTTTTGCTCGACTTGCATTTTCTCTGACACAAAGCGTGTTTTGTGAATAATATCACATTCATATAATAATTATGCTATACTATATATAATAGTATCTTCTTGAGGAAATTATCATAATTTGATAAATGTTATTTCTAAACTATAACCTAAATGAAGGCCGCCCTCCCCGAAGTCATGAAGAATGTGATTACTCACACCCCCACACATGATGGGTATTTCACCTGTCATCAAACCATGCTACATGTATGACATGCCTGCAATAATGTTTTCTTTGTTTGAAATCCTATATGTCGTGGCCAGTACATTGAAAAGATTTATATCCAGAACAATATGTGATATTTCAAGTAAATCTATAGATGTACATGTCATTTCATATACTAGTGCATGTCCAAGTCTTGAAATGGAGTGTACCTGTCATTCGCAGAATGAGGTCCCCATAATTTATTGATGGTACTGATGGTACCCCGCACAGTGGGCTAGCATCACCAATAACACCATCTGGAGAGGTTCACAGAGGGTGAATTTGGTGATGCTAGCCCACTATGTGGGGTACCATAACTAAATTCTTCCTCTGGGGACCTCATTCTGCAAATGCCTGACACACTATTTCAAGGCTTGTTGGTATCATTTTATAAGACCTGTATGTTATATTTTATAGAGGACGGTCAGCTAGAAGTCTTGATGTGGAAGTAAATTGACTGGAAGACATACACTGGACCAAAGTTGGAACTTGGATGTATTCAATTTACAACTGTAAGTTTTTATATAAATACGCATCACTTAGAAGATGTATAATCTGATTTGACGCCCCCTAAATTAATATTTCTTCAGCTTCTGGTTTAAATAATATTTTATTTGAGTTGAGGATCCTATCCCTCAAAGCTCTGAGTTATCAAATTTGTTAATTTTATCCACCTCGATTATTTGTCAGCCTACCAAACATTCCACTGACTTCTTCTTGAAATATGCAGATATACAAGATATTGAGAGGTCTCGCAAGGTCATCCCCCATCAATTTCGGAAGATAACATGATGAAAAGTAATGTTGGATGACTATTGGCTTTCGGTGTAAATTTCCGTTGTTGTTCATGTTGTAACTGGATGATCCGGGGACAATCAGATCAGATTGTGCACCTTTAACAAAAAGCCTTATGTTGTATGTTTGTTGAATTTATGTCTAAATTCCCTACCTATGGAACAGAGTCCAAACAAATAATGTCTAGCAGATTGTGTACTTCTAAGTGTCATGGTATGGAATAAGACTAAATAAAATAATACATGTGAAGGGTAACTGGAGATTAAAAAAACAGGGGCAATTGGGGGGGGGGTGAATAATCACCGCATTTTGCACTTTAATTCACAGAATACTGATGACACTATATAAACCATAGCCATGATAGCCTTATAAATGGCCTGGTAAATATCCAATAACCTGATGTGCTTTTAAAGACAAATTAAAGTGATGTGAAACAATCCAGTGAGGTGTTCCCGGACCTGCTGATGGAATAATAAACAATCAAAATAAGTTATCCAAATAGTCAGAAAACAACATCATTGTTATAAACAAATTAAACTCAGTGACTAGTATAATAGTATTGGGACAATCATTTTAGTAATGGTTATACTCAATAAGGTGCCCTGAATAAAGTAGTAAATGTTTACATTTGTGCGTGGTTCAACCGTTGTATTCTCTGAAATGCTACAGTGGATATGGTTGGTTTTTTTTAGCTTTTAGTTCTTAATCTCCGGTTTTTGCTACATAATTCAAGTGGGGATAGTGTTTGGATACTAACTGATTGTTTATATGCACCCATATATGCCTGTTTAAAAAAGGGGATGTATTATGCTGCATGTCTGTATGTTAGTTCGCTTTTGGATTCCAGATGTCAGATGGTAACTTTAGATAGTCTCAACTGATTTGAATGAAATTTGAAATGTGTGTGTTTTAATGTACAAAATACAGGTCCAGTTTGAGTTTTGGTTCAGCACGTCAATTGCACCAGAGTTAAAGGCCTTTTGTTGGAATTCCCATGGGCATATTTTGCCATGCCCTAACAATGCTTTTAGTATTCAAAGAAATAAATCTGCAATATATGTCTTTAAATCTGACTTTTCCTAAACATAGTATTTTATGCATTTCTTTTCAGAGTATGTTCGTTCACTGGCATTGGAAACTTTAGTATCAGAATGTGCACAGCATACAGAGGAGGCATTGTGTTATCTGTGCAGATACAATATGTTATTCGTCAACTTTTCATTTATAAATATTGCACCACAATATACAAGTGTGGTGCAGCCTGTGGGAAGTTAGTAACATGCTATGCTGTCAAGTGCTGCTATATTCATCAGATGCCAATATAAAGGAGTTTGCTGATCTTTAAATTTATACTGCATGGCAGGTGTAAAACAGATGAGCTGTCATTCTTGGGAATGTTCAATATAAGAAGGGTGTGATGAACTATATATTAAGTGTTAATTCATTGCAATTGTTGCGATGGTGAGGTGTACACAGACATCAGGAATATACACTGCTGTGGAAGAATGGCTAGGATGACAATTATTCCTCCTGGATATGTTTGAATTAAAGTTTAATTTCCAAAATCTCACTGTGTCTTCATTGATGTTTATCTTAAAACTTCATTCAACATTGATTCAACCAATTATGTCATTTGGACAATTTACTTCATCTTCGACTCTTAATTTTGGTTGCTTATGATATGATTCATGAATGGGGTGGCCCTCACATGTGCAGGCAAATTACATGCCTCAATTTAAGGTTACTGATAGCACTTAAATGGTAGAATAGTCCTAAGAGGTTTGTGATTTCAGGAAATTTTACATGTAATTTGCCACATCTTGCAGCATCTTGTGGAATTTAGTTCTATGCCATCATGCACACTTGAAAAATTTATCACAAAATTATGTGAGAAACGCTTGACTGTTTGCGTACCAACTGTTTCTATCATAATAATTTCAGGACTGTGTAAACAGTAAATAAGTGATAACCGTAAACAAAAGAATTACATGGTCACCGTTTATTTTCTGTTTACTTGGCAACCAACATTATTATGGTAGAAACCATCAAAAATAATGGGTTTTCGTATAATTTAAGATTTGACCAATTGGCAAAAAGAACCCATATACATGTACATGTATGTTTGTGGGAGGGTATGAAAGCCATACTATAGAAATTTGATAGCCTGTAGTATGCAATTGATCAGCTGAATTTTTGTTCTGGAAATGGAATCTGGTGGCATCTGTTTCAGACTGTCTAAAGTCTTTTTCTAATTAGCCCTTTAATTTATCAATGGATTGGTAATTATAATGAAAATCAATTTATGACTTGAGTCATAAATTAATTTTAATTATAATTTTACATGTCAAACTTGGAAAACCAAATTCATTCATGTGTTGCATATATTTTGTTGACTATGGATATGGTACAATAAATGGGTGGATTTAGTGTACAGTACCCTTAAAGGTTGCATAAGTATGTTGTATGGCACATTTATCAATAAATTGTGAAAAAAGGAACTTTTTGGTCAAGACCAAAATTGGTTTTTATCAAAACCAAAATTGGTTTCATATATAAAACCAGTTTGTGTTTTGATCAAAACCAGTTGGCGCTTGTTATTTGGTTTTGATCAAAACCTAATGGCTACATATATGGGACCAAAGTTCAAAACCAATTTTGGTTTTGATCGAAACCAAATATTCATGCAATTTGGTTTTGATCAAAACCAATTTTGGTTTATCCAAACCAGTTGGCGCTTGGTATTTGGTTTTGATCAAAACCTAATTTGGTTACATATATGGGACAAAGTTCAAAACCAAATTTGGTATTTTAAAAAACCAAAACGTTTAAGAGTGTAAGCGATAATTGCAGAGAAAAAAGTTTTTGACTTTCAGAGAATATTCCCCAAAAAATAATTGGTACATATGACTGGCCAGTTTTAGCGATGATGTATGAGTCACCCTAATTTAGACAGGTGTATGGAGTATGCATTATTATGTTCCTCTGGTTATTATTTGTTCCAGCGTCATAGCACATTAACATGACCACTTCAATAGGGGTGATATATTTTAGTTTACGTTGACTTACTTTAGAAATGATGATGTCATATTTGTAATGAGCATGTCTCCCTTCAGGCCTTTTTAGAACCTAGAACGTTTAATCAACGTGTTGATTAAATCATAATCAGATATCATGGTTTTACATTGTTGAGTATTCGTTACTCAACCGTTGAATACAAACCGCTCAATACATTATCACTCAGCATGTTGAGTAGAGATTTTAATCGACACGATTTTCAGTGTATTAGATAGCAATACAATATGCCCTATCACTAACTCGCGGCCATTTTGGATCCACCAGGTCCGGTTCCGTGGTTTCATAGATTCATCCAGCCCCGGTTCCGTGGTTTCAGTGCTACATGTCAAAGTTTTGGAGTAGCATTTCCATATATGGAGCTTTTGAATTATTAATATATGGAAAGTTAAGTAAAACAACGGAACCGGACCTGGTGGATCCAAAATGGCCGCGAGTTAGTGATAGGGCATATATTATGATATGCTAGCAGCTCAAAACAACTTATTTTCAGGAAAAAAGAAACCGGAACATGTCGAACTGTGAGTATACGTGTATACTTCTATGAACGAACATGCCAGTCATTGTCAGTACAACTCTACCATGAATATCTGCACGAACATTGCAATGTACATTGTAATTTAAGAACACATGTCTTACTCTGAGAAGCTACGATGAAAGCACTTGACACGAGCATATTTATGACCAAGTAATATTATGATATTGGTTTAATTTACTCCACAACTGACCATTTATCACGAAAACATATCAAGATAGTGTTACATTTTATACAAACAAAAAGGCCATATTAGATTAAACGATACTGCCACACTATGATTCCATTTAAAGGGGTACTGTACGCCATTTTCAATAAATTCCCGGTGATAACAACGATCTATTATCGATACTATATAGAAATATAAGTAATTTGAGTCGAAGATGTATTCTGTAAACGCTCAGGTTAATAGGCTATCTTAAAATTTAATAATTTAAAAGTTAATAATTTAATATAAATTGATTTTATGGCTCCAGCCATAAAATGGCGTCTCTTAAAATTGGAATTTCCGTGTACAAAACGTAATCAAATTATAATTGAGGGATACTGGATTAATAAAACAATTGCACACACGATCGTTTGAAACATTATGGTTATACGGGGAGAAAACCCAAGCCACTCATTGACTAGTGACCATACACTAACTTAAATGAGTATATGGGACTGCTAAGCATATAATATAATGTTTATTTGATTCATTTGGTTGAAAACTGTACAAAAATTACTCGACAACGACAATTTGTATTTTTGCATTCCGGTAAATTTGCCATCCATAACAATACTTCGTACTCAACAGACTTTCAAAAAATGGAAAAGTTGTTACCTTATTCTCCGACTCGGGGATTATAGAAACCAACAACAACATCTTGGGTACAGTACCCCTTTAACAAAGATGAAAGCAATTAATAACATATTTAATAAATAGAGCATGGCTTGGAGTGAAATACGCCGATATAGTGCATAGTGAGGTTGTGTAGTTCACGACGCGAAGCGGAGTGAACTACACAACCGCACTATGCACTATATCGGCGTATTTCACGACAAGTCATGCTCTAATTATTATATTGTATCGAACAAATGCAGAAATTAAAGGCAAACCAGTGGGCAAACACCATTTTTTTAAAAAGAAAAACAAATAATAGGTAAAAAAAAAAAATTTGTTTTTAAATTCGTCTTTGTTCAGGTTTGTTTGTTTGTTGTTTTTTAATTAATTCTTTGTAATTTTTTTTTTCTTTCAATGTTTGTTTTCCTGTTTTTAAAAAAACTTTGGCTGCCTGTTTGTTGTTTTTTTTAATTATTTTTTGTTGTTTTTTTTATTATTTTTATTTGTGGTAAATGTTTATTTATTGTTTGTTTATTTTTCATGTTTGTTTTCCTGTTTTAAAATTTTTTTTTTTTTTTAAATTCCCCTTTGTTCAGGTTTGTTTGTTTTTTAAAATTAATTTTTTTGTTGTAATTGTTTTTTTTTTTCAAATTTTTTTTCCTGTTTTTTTTTAGACTTTGCCTGCCTGTTTGTTGTTTGACCAAACTCAAGAACATTTAGACCAATGTCAACACATTTCAAACACTTACCCACTCTTAATTGGTGCCCGGACGAACGAAGAATGTATTAAATTTGGTCATTTATTAGTATAAGTCGCTCTTGTACACGGAACTATCAGAATAATTGAGCCGCGAAATTATTGATTATTTTCGAACCGAGCGGTCACGTGACTCTGATCGGAAGCAAAGAATTTACGGCTACAAAAAAAAGTGTACCCAACTCCGGAAACATGAACGTATGATTGGTGTTATTGGGCCATGAAAATCTGCAGTAGCGTGTTTTTTCAACGCTTAGTATACAGCATAGGGGTATTATTTATTTACAAGAGACAGCTAAAACAAGCTGTAATCGGCAAATTGTATTCTCGGTTCATTTTATTAGTTGTTCGGATACGGCAACCGATCACACGTTTTAGTATAGGAATGTGGTATCGCGAACTTAGGAAACGCAACGGGACTCCAGAGAAAACCTTTGTAATTTTGATTTAGCAGTAGGAAACTACTATTTTCAACTTTTACTAAGTTCAGACAATTGATGTTCGCCTTACTGAAGCTTTAATTTGGATCAGCGGCGAAATAACAAGTAGTTTCAGAACAAAGTTTGATGTAGTGTTCGTTACTATTTTTAGTAGTCAAAACTACATATGCATAGTGCACGATGGGAGATACTTGAAGGCGTAGTATACAACTACGACTAATAGAGTCGAGTAGCCAACCAATCGGAAAGCTTGATTTCAATAACAAAGTCACGTGAGATACAATATACCCATATAACGACATGAGTGTGTTTAATAGGGTTGTTGATACGGCACGAGGGTTAGAGTGGAAGGATAGAACGAGAGGCACATTCTCGAGCTCTATCCTTCCGCAATGGCACAAATGCCGTATATATATATCAGCAACGCAATTATCTCAGTATCGTTCTGGGTTTACAACTCATTAGTCTTATAATCCATATATTAAACAAATACACGCTCACAATGTTTATTTAAAGCAAATACCCGTCCTGATTTGTCATGTGTGATGATGCTTTTATTTTATATTTTCGGTTTCTTGTTGAGGCGAACGTCATGCCCGTCACTTGACGTCAACAAGGTACGCATGGAGCATACGTTCCGCATGAGTTTGTAAATATGGAACAGAAATAACACTGCACTTCTAGGAACAAACGTGTAACCAAATTTAAAAACTAATTACATACCATTCTACATATAATGTCGACGGAAGTGAAAGAGGCGGTGGGTGTTCGATTGTTTGCGTTCTTTATGCAAGTTTGTTGTCATTGACGTATGGAACACGAGTTTAAGATACATTTCAAAGACATATTAAATATAGAGGATATCCAACGGATCCTATAAATTCGGGTCAAAGCGTCATTCGAAAGAGTTTCGATAGCTCTTTCCGGGATGATAGGCCGATTTTCCGGCAAACGGCGCCTTCCCGGTTTTTTTCGAATCCGAAAATCACGAAAATCGGGGAATTCTGTTTTCCGGATCCTAAGATCCGATCCGCCGTTAAAAAAAAAAGTTTAAAACGCGTTTCCAGACATTACGATGTCATTCCTGAAAAAAATATTAGGACCCAAGATGGGGAAAAAATTGAGAACTCAAATATTGCGGGTTCAAAGATATTCCCCAATGCCCGGAGCGAGCGACGCTGATCCGGCCTGATCCGGGCTTTTTCGAGCTGGATTTCTTGGATCGGTCGATCCCATAAGGTGGACGGTGGCCATATGAACGTCCACTCATAATTTGGTGTCGCAATGTCCAAAGAATTCGCAGTGACAGCGTTTTACGTAAAATCGCGATCGGTTTTGCTGAATCCTGGCTCGCATATATGGTAGCCAGGTTAGAAATGATTGAACTGTAGTACTCTCTGTGCGCCCATAATGGGACAAAATCCCACTTAAAATTATCAATAACTGCAAAAGCAAGGCCGCACAATACAATAGCGTCCATTTAACTTAATAATTGTCCACAACAGAGTGCACAATAATAGATTCCCCATTGAAATGAAACCCGACAAATTCCCCAATATCGCGTAAGATTGACTCCTATATATGGTAGCTACATAGAGTTTAGTTTTGGTGGGGAATTGAAATAATAACTCACATATTAGCTCTAATCGTGAGGTTATTTGGCCATATCGTATTTGTGAACATATGTGCGGAAGTATCGGTGACATTTGTGATCGCCCCGTGTGACTATAGATGGGTTCTATAAATATGGGATGCATTTTTTGTCACATTGGGGATTTTCTCGGATTAGTATTCGTGGGGAATCGGAATAATAGGTCCTTTCAATAACGGCAAAAGCAACGCTGTACAATACAATAGCGCCAATTTAACTTAACAATTGTCCACAATAGAGGGCACACCATTCGATTCCGCATTGAAACGAAACCCGACAAATTCCCCAATATCGCGTAAGATTGACTCCTATAAATGGTAGCCAGTTTAGAAATGAATGAACTGTAGTGCTCTCTGTGCGCCCATAATGGGACAAAACCCCACTTAAAATTATCAATAACTGCAAAAGCAAGGCTGCACAATACAATAGCGTCCATTTATCTTAATAATTGTCCACAATAGAGGGCACAACAATCGATTCCCCATTGAAACGAAACCCGACAAATTCCCCAAATTGACTCATATACATGGTAGCTACCTATGATTTAGTTTTGGTGGGGAATTGAAATAATAACTAACATATTAGCGATAATCGTGAGGTTATTTGGCCATATCGTATTTGTAAACATATGTGCGGAAGTATCGGTAACATTTGTGATCGCCCCGTGTGACTATAGATGGGTTCTATAAATATGGGATGCATTTTTTGTCACATTGAGGATTTTCTCGAATTTAGTATTCGTGGGGAATCGGAATAAAAAGTCCTTTTTGAACGGGTTTTCTCGGATTGGTGATTTGACGGCGAGGGTGGGTGGCCGCCTCAAATACCCATAGATACATCCCACACTCACATAAATGGGGGGGGGGGGGTGCCACCCGATTGATTCCTCTCTATATCATAATAATAGCGATGATATCCGGCCTAATCCGGGTTCTTCCGAGCAAGATTTCTTGGATTGGTAGATTACATAAGATGGCCGGTGGCCATATGAACGTCCACTCATAATTTGGTGTCGCAATGTTCAAATAATTCGCAGTGACGGCGTTTTACGTAAAATCGCGATCGATTTTCTGAATCCTGGCTCGCATATATGGTAGCCAGTTTAGAAATGAATGAACTGTAGTTCACTCTGTGCCCCATAATGGGACAAAATCCCACTTAAAATTATCAATAACCGCAAAAGCAAGGCTGCACAATACAATAGCGTCAATTTAACTTAAGAATTGTCCACAATAGAGGGCACACCATTCGATTCCCCATTGAAACGAAACCCGACAAGGGGTGAGGGGTGTTTCTAATGTGTATTTGGGTGTGCCACCCGCCCATGCCGTAAAATCGGTTGAAATCCTTACCGTTCTCGAAATGGTCCATACCCCATTTCACCCCTCGGGTGGTACCCCCGGGGGTGATGGGTGGGGTGTTTCTATGGTGTATTTGGTGCGGGCCACCCACCCATATGCCGTCAAATCGGTCGAAATCCTTACCGTTCTCGAAAATGGTCCATATCCCATTTTCACCCCCTCCGGTGGTAACCCCCGGGGTGATGGGTGGGGGTCCGGGGTGTTTCTAGTGTGTATTTGGGCGGGTCACCCACCCATGCCGTAAAATCGGTCGAAATCCTTACCGTTTCCGAAAATGGTCCATACCCCAGTTTCACCCCCTCGGGTGGGTGGGGGATCGTGTGTTTCTAGGGTGGTGTATTTGGGGTGCGCCATCCACACATTCCGTCAAATCGCTTGAAGTCCTTGCCTTTCTCGAAAATGTTCCATACCCCATTTTCTTCTCCTCGGGGTGGTACCCCCGGGGTAATGGGTGGGGATCGGGGTGTTTCTACGATGTATTTGTGGTGGGTCACCCACCCATGCCGTCAAATCGGTCGAAATCCTTACCGATCTCGAAAATTGTCCATACCCCATTTTCACCCCCTCGGTTGGTATCCCCCGGGGGTCATTGTTGGGGTTCTTGGTCTTTCTAGGATGCATTTGTGGCGGGCCACCCACCCATACCGTCAAATCGGTCGAAATCCTTACCGTTCTCGATAATGGTCCATACCCCATGTTCACACCCTCGGGGTGGTATCCCCGTGGTGATTGATGGGGTTCTGAGTGCTTCTAGGATGTATTTGGGGCGGGGCACCCACAAGGAAAATGGTCCATACCCCATTTTCACCCCTCGGGGTGGTACCCCCGGGGTGATTGGTGTGGTCGGGGTGTTTCTAGGGTGTGGTTGTGGCGGGCCACCACACATGCCGTCAAATTGGTCGAAATACTTACCTTCTCGAATGGTCGATACATCATTTTCACCCCCTCGGGGTGATACCCCTGGGTGATGGGTGGGTGGGGTTTTTCTATGGTGTATATGAGGCGGGCCTCCCACCAAAATGCCGTCAAATCGGTCGAAATCCTTACCGTTCCCGAAAATGGTCCATACCCAATGTTCACCCCCCTCGGAGTGTTACCCCCCCCCGGTGATGGGTGAGGTTGGGGTTTTTCCAAGGTGTATTTGGGGCGGGCCACCACCCATGCCATCAAATTGGTCGAAATCCTTACCGTTCTCGAAAATGGTGCATACCCCATTTTCACCCACCTCGGGTGGTACCACCGGGAGTGATGTTGAGGGGTGTTACTAATGTGTATTTGGGTGTGCCAGCCGCCCATGCCGTAAAATCGGTTGAAATACTTACCGTTCTCGAAAATGGTCCATACCCCCATTTCACCCCCTCGGGTGGTACCCCCGGGGGTGATGGGTTGGGGATCGTGTGTTTCTATTGTGTATTTGGGGTGGGCCACCCACCCATGGCGTCAAATCGGTTGAAGTCCTTACCTTTCTCGAAAATAATCCATACCCCTTTTCCATCTCCTCGGGGTGGCACCACCGGATGTGATGGTGGGGATCGGGTGTGTTTCTAGGGTCTATTTGGGGCGGGTCACCCACACATGCCGTCAAATTGGTTGAAATCCTTACCGTTCTCGAAAATAGTCCATACCCCATTTTACCCCCTCGGGTGGTAGCCTACCTCCGTGGGTGATGATTGGGGTCGAGGTGTTTGTAGGGTGTGTTTGTGGCGGGCCACACACTCATACCGTCAAGTCGGTCGAAATCCTTACCGATCTCGAAAATGGTCCATACCCCATTTTCACCCCCTCGGGCTGGTACCTCCGGGTTGATTGGTGGGGTCGGGATGTTTCTAGGGTGCGGTTGTGGCGGGCCACCTTCCCATCTATTCAAATCGGTCGAAATCCTTACCTTCTCGAAAATGGTCGATACCTCATTTTTACCCCTTCGGGGTGGTATCCCCGGGTGATGGGTGGTTGGGGTTTTTCTATGGTCTATTTGAGGCGGGCCACCCACCCAAAATTCCGTCAAATCGGTCGAAATCCTTACCGTTCTCGAAAATGGTCCATACCCCATTTTCACCCCCTCGGGTTGGTACATGTACCTCCGGGGAGATTTTGGTGGGGTCGGGGTGTTTATTGGGTGTGGTTGTGGCGGGCCACCCTCCCATCTAGTCAAATCGGTCGAAATCCTTACCTTCTCGAAAATGGTCGAAACCTCATTTTCACCCCTTGGGTGGTACCCCCAGCTGACAGGTTGGTGGGGTTTTTCTATGGTGTATTTGAGGCGGGCCACCCACCCAAATGCCGTCAAATCGGTCGAAATTCTTACCGTTCTCGAAAATGGTCCATACCCCATTTTCACCCCTCTGGGTTATTGGTGGGGACGGGGTTTTCTATGGTGTGGTTGTGGTGGGCCACCTTCCCATGTAGTCGAATCGGTCGAAATCCTTACCTTCTCGAAAATGGTCGATACCTCACTTTCACCCCCTCGGGTGGTACACCGGGTGATGGGTGGGTGGGGTTTTTCTATGGTTTATTTGAGTCAGGCCACCCACCCAAAATGCCGTCAAATCGGTCGAAATCCTCACCGTTCTCGAAAATGGTCCATACCCAATGCTCACCCCCTCGGAGTGTTACCCCCCCCCCCTGTGTGATGGGTGGGGTTCGGGTGTTTTTCTAGGGTGTATTTGGGGCGGGCCACCCACCCATGCCGTCAAATCGGTCGAAATCCTTACCGTTCTCGAAAATGGTCCATACCCCATGTTCACCCCTCGGTGGTACCCCCCGGGAGTGATGGTGAGGGGTGAGGGATGTTTCTATTGTGTATTTGGGGTTTGCCACCCGCCCATAACGTCAAATCGGTCGAAATCCTTACCGTTCTCTAAAATGGTCCATACCCCATTTTCACCTTCTCGGTTGGTACCCCCGGGGTGATGGGTGGGGATCGGGGTGTTTCTATGGTGTATTTGGGGTGGGCCACACAACAATGCCGTCAAATTGGTTGAAATCCTTACCATTCTCGAAAATGGTCCATACCACATTTTCACCCCCTTGGTGGTACCCCCCGGGGGTGATGGATGGGGATCGGGGTATTTCTAGGGTGTATTTGGGGCGGGCCACCCACGCATGCCGACAAATCGGTCGAAATCCTTACCGTTCTCGAATATTGCCCTTACTCCATTTTCACCCCCTTGGGGTGGTACACCCCGGGGATGATGGTTGGGGGTAGGTGTGTTTCTAGGGTGTATTTGCGGCTGGCCACTCACCCACGCCGTCAAATCAGTTGAAATCATTACCGTTCTCGAAAATGGCCCATACCCCATTTTCACCCCCTCGGGTGGTACCCCATGGGGTGATGGGTGCGGGATCTTGTGTTTCCATGGTGTATTTGGGGTAGGCCACCCACCCATACCGTCATATAGGTCGAAATCCGAACCGTAGTCGATACTGGTCCATACCCTATGTTCACCCCCTTGGGTGGTACCCCCGTGGTGATGGATGGGGTCTGTGTGTTTCTAGGGTGTATTTGGGGCGGGCCACCGACCCATGCCGTCAAATCTGTCGAAATCCTTACCGTCCTCGAAAATGGTCCATACCCCATTTTCACCCCCAGGGGCTGGTACCTCCGTGGTGATTGGTGGGGTCGGGGTGTTTCCAGGGTGTGGTTGTGGCGGGCCACCCTCCCATCTAGTCAAATCGGCCGAAATCCTTACCGTTCTCGAAAATGGTCCATACCCCATGTTCACCCCCTCGGGTGGTACCCCGTGGTGATGGATGGGGGGTCTGGGTGTTTCTAGTGTGTATTTGAAAGTTCTGATGTCGGCTATTTTCAAATCGGTTGAAATCCTTACCGTTCTCGAAAATGGTCCTTACCCCATTTTCACCCCCTCGTTGTGGTACCCCCCCCCCGGGAGTGATGGTGAGGGGTTCGGTGTGTCTATATTGTGTATTTGGGTGTGGCACGCGCTCATAACGTCAAATCGGTCGAAATCCTTACCGTTCTCGAAAATGGTCCATACCCCATTTTCACCTTCTCGGTTGGTACCCCCCGGGGTGATGGTGGGGGATCGGGTGTTTCTATGGTGTATTTGGTGCGGACCACCCACCCATGCCGTCAAATTGGTTGAAATCCGTACCATTCTCGAAAATGGTCCATACCCCATTTTCACCCCTCGGGTGGTACCCCCGGGATGATTGGTGGGGATCGGGGTATTTCTAGGGTGTATTTGGGGCGGGCCACCCACCCATGCCGTCAAATTGGTCGAAATCCTTACCGTTCTCGAATATTTTCCATACCCCATTTCACCCCCTCTGGGTGGTACCCTCGGGGATGATGGTTGTGGGTAGGTGCGTTTCTATGGTGTATTTGTGGCTGGCCATCCACCCATGCCGTCAAATCGGTTGAAATCCTTATCGTTCTCGAAAATGGTTCTTACCCCATTTTCACCCCCTCGTTGTGGTACCCCCGGGGTGATGGGTGGGGATCGGTCTGTTTACAAATGGCATTTTACAATCAAATTATAACATAATAATATAGCATGGAGTTCTTTTACACAGGCAGATTTTGCAAAGCAGTCAAAGCCATATCGGTGATTGGGAATAAAGCGATGCATGGGTTTTTAGGGAATATCAACAACCTAAATTTGACCAACGACCTACTATTAACGCTTTTCGACAAAACTATAGAACCAATTCTACTATATGGAAGTGAAATATGGGGTATAGAAAACACATCAGAAATAGACAAAGTAATCCTGAGATTTTATAAGCATATTCTTAATATGAAAACCAGCACTCCCACGTTCATGGTGTACGGAGACATTGGCAGATATCCAGTCAGTTTGAGATGTAAGATGAGAATTATTCAATATTGGAACCGCATACTAAAGGGCAAGAGTTCGCCTTTAGCTCGGGAACTTTATCTACTTTTCGTCAGATTGGGGGAGCTGGGTAGGACGAACAAGGTGAAAACGTGGATTCAATCAGTTAAAGGCATATTGGATTCCGTCGGCATGAGTTATATATGGACATGTCAGAAAATTTCATCCGAAGAAATAATGGCCATCGAAAGCACACTCAAATATCATTTTATTCAGACTTGGTGGTGGGACATGTACAACTCCTCTCGTGGTAAATTATACATGAACTTTAAACGGACAATGAAATATGAATCATATTTGCAAAATCTACCGCGTGATCTAGCCCAACAACTATTACGACTAAGAACATGTAATCACAAACTGCGTTGTGAGTCTGGGAGGTGGAGTATAAATAAAGAAAAAATCCCGAGCCTGTCAAAAATGCAGGACCCACATAGAAGACGAGTACCACGTTGTGATGATTTGTCCAAAATACTTGGATCTAAGAATGAGATACATCCCGGCTAACTTTTGGCAAGAGCCATCTAGAGCACGATTTTATATTTTACTCGGTAGCCAAAACCCAGCTACTCAGAAAAGTTTAGCGATATTTGTTAAGGCGTGCATGAAGATTCACGAAAAAAACAAGAGATGACACAACATGATTCGATTAACAACATGTACACATGCTGGCATTACACATGTGTAATGTCAGCATGTATACCTTGTCTTGATAATGATAAAAAAAAAAATACGGCGATTTTGCGACGACACTGATGGCGATTGACGACGACGACGATAACAACGTTGGCGATGTTGATGACGGGATAATGGTGACGATAGATGTTAACGAAGATGTATAAAGACGGCGACAAAAATACGGATGATGAAGATGATGATGACGATGGTGTTGATGATGACGATTATGATGATGATGATGATGGTGATGACGATGGTGTTGATGATGATGGTGTTGATGATGATGATGGTGATGATGATGATGATGATGATGATGCAGATGAATAATGATGATGATGATGATGTTGATGACGATGAGGATGTTGACGATGGTGATGATGATGACGATGTAAGTGACCCCATTGTATATATGTACATATCCATGTTCTGCATTAATTTGCAGCGTTAACAATTAAAGCATGCAACATGCAGTATTCATCAAAGCATATAAAAATAGCCGACATCAGAACTTATCAAACAGCTGAGTATAACTCATTCACTATTATCCTAGATGTGAAAATGTTCGAACCAATTGTCATAACATGATTACTGTAAACATTACTATTCTGTGATTTGAATCTCAAATAATGTTCAAATCTATGAAAATATATTCTTTTTGTTACAGAAATGAGAAATGTATAGTCAGGTCTTGGCTATTTCGCGCAACCACTGCAGGCCACGTCCCTGCTACAGCGTACCAGTTGGCTATTAACTATAGACCACCATTTCCGAAACATCCCTCCGTGTTCGTAAGATGTTATTCAGTTAAATGTATTTATAATAACATACACGAACCAGATCCTATCTTTATTTCCGACAAAAGGCGGACCATAACTTATGTCTTAACTTTAAGATTATCTTAAGAAACCTCACGTTAGACTTACAGTTAAGACCAAAATTAAGACTATATTAAGTAAGACACTGTTTGTGAAACGAACTTAAGACCATCTTACGTCCCAACTATGTCAGTTGCTTTCATGAAACTGGGCCTAGCCATAATCAAGTATGACAAGGCGTATGATTGGTGGGCAGTCTCCAATAATAATTATTGGGCTATTACAGCCTATTAACTGGTTAGTTTGATATCGACTGCGATATGAGACCGCGGTAACGACCGCAACGTCGTATCGGTGTGAAGTATGGCACTGACGAGAAATGGCACTGTCAGAAATGGCAATGCACTCAAGATCATATATTATATACCCATGATTGCAATTATGGAATATATTTTGGTCGATAACATACTGACCAGGTAGTATAATAATATTAACACAATGTCACTATTAGCCAGTCAAAATGATATAATAATATTTCGAATGTGACATTCCGGTAGTTTTTTCGGATTAGAATGGCAAGGTAGGGTCATCTTTTGTTTGTACATGTATATCGGTGATTGATATTTATATATTATGACAACGAATGGAATAACAGTAGGATGATGTAATAAAGTTATACATTTTATTGTATTTTATTTAATTCGGATATCAATATTTTGTATATACACCAAATAAGCTATATAACAAGTGTGTGTCGGTGTTTGAGATGGTGTGTGAGAGGCTTTATGTGGGGTGTGAGAGGGTGTGTGTGTGTGTTGCTTATCTGTCACGATTTTGGCGCGTTTATATATATCGCACGCTCATGTCCGATTTCACACAAATGTTCACTAATCATGCTCTTAAATATTGATGATGATGATGATTGATTTATTGCATAAGTCACATAACAGTGAAACAAGCAAAACATATATACACTATGTACACAACTTTGAATATCACATTAATCATTGTTCATTTCATATACACAGCAGTAATTAAATTAGATTACACAATAATAGGCGATACACTTAACAAGTATGATAATTACATGTGTTCACCCATAACAATAAATGATTTCGATTATATATTATAAGACACCTTCTTAAAGGCACACCTTAGGAATATGCATAGTCTTTTTATGAGGCCTATATTTTGAAGAGATAGGAGACCATGGAATTTCTCTCTCGTAGGGTTCTTCCAAAAGTACTCAGGGATATATTGTTTTCTGATTTCATCCAAATGACTGCATATAATAACTAAATGGTATTCGTCTCCTAAATATTCTCCACATATGGTGCATATCCTATTGTCATTACCATTCTGAGATTTCTTCCATCTTGCGCACTCTATAGGCAGTTTATGATTTGCAGTTCTGAGCTTCAAGAGGTATATCGATATATTAGACGGCAAAATCTTCAAGTAATTTGGGTAACCGTAGTCAGTTTTAATAGAACTATAAAATTGGGCCCTCGATGAAGAAGATGTGTTTATGTCAACGAGTAGTGCGTCCCAATGACGTTGTTTGAGAACAGTTTTTGCATTTCTCAGTTCAATAGCGGTCAGGCCCGTCTGGGTGATCCACTTTGATTGCAATTTCAAATCATAAAGAGCATTTTTGACAAAACATAACCATTTGGAGTTATTTTTGTCTACTGTCTGTGAGTTCATCTCATGAGTCTGATAAATTAAGGTATATATATTCTTAGCTAGCTCAGAGCCGTTACTCGATACGAGCTTTGACCAATATGTCAGAGCTCGGCATGTTATTTCTATAGCGACGGGGTGTCGTGCGAATTCTGCATAAACTATGTAATTGGGGGTACTCATTTTGATGGACGCAACCATCTTACAAAATTTTAGATGTAGTGTCTCTACACTTTGAATACGTTCAAAACACCATATCTCACTCCCATACAGTAAAATAGGTAAAATCATCTTATTGAATAAATCAAGCATAATATCAATGGGTAGGTTAAGTTTTCGAAACTTATTAAGCAGGCCGTATATGGCTCTCGTTGCAGAATTAACTGTTTTCTTTATGTTCTGACAGAAGCGACCATTATAAAATAATTTAACCCCTAAATAAGTGAATTCTTTAACTATTTCTAGAACACAGCCTCTATACATGAATGTGGGGAGATTTTTTGACCATTTCTTTGTGAAAATCATTAATTTGGTCTTTTTTGTATTGACTTGAAGTTTCCAAGCCTCTGCATAATCGGCAAAGGCGAGGAGAGCCCTATGCATATTATCTTCGTCGTCAGAAAATAGAACTGTATCGTCGGCATATAAAAGACATAACAATTTAATAAAGCATCCAACATTTTGCATATATGATTCGTCTAGAAATTTCAGAGGGTCTATTGCACAATCATACAAGAAACTTTGTAAATCATTTACATATAGAGAAAATAAGAAAGGTGACATTATTTCACCTTGGAATAGGCCAATTTTACTGACAAAAAAGTCAGACATAGAGTTGTTGTCTTTGACACAAATTTTAATTTTGCCATACATATCCTTTATAATATTTAGGACTTTACCATTAATATCATAGTTCATCATTTTTAGCCACAATGCGTCCGTCCAGATAGTATCAAATGATTTTCGAAAGTCTATAAAGATACAATAAAGTTTGTACATGTATATCGGTGATTGATATTTATATATTATGACAACGAATGGAATAACAGTAGGATGATGTAATAAAGTTATACATTTTATTCGTTAATGGGCAACTAAACCACAATCAATGTATACCATATGTGTTTATTGGAGTGCCAGTCAACAATAACGGATGGGGCATATTTAAGCATGTGGTCGAATCGTTGAATTATGCAATCTTGTCAGCAACGAGATTATATATTGGTTCCCGTTACCACATCTGTTGATATAGTTGGGATTCTTTTCTCGATCTAGCAAGACAGCGCCTATATATGTTGAGAGAGTTATGATTCTTTTCTCGATCTGGAAAGATCTAGCTCCATTTCTTGTAACAATCGTTTCCCGATTTATTTGTAAAGCACATCCATTGTCAAGAGTGTTCAATGTCGTACTGCGCACGGGTTGTGTTTCTTGGTCAACACAAGCCCAACTGGATTTTCCAGTTAACCCATTGGATGTGGTGCTCTAAGTTGGTCAGAGCATTGGAATATAATTATTTATCAGAATAAAAAAAAACGTTATATGGAGCACAGCTCAATCCAGAAACAAATTTATTCCAATTTTTGTTTTAATCTAAAGCCACATGGCGGTTTGCACATCAAAATACATGTTTCCCCTTTTAAGTTTTCCCGGTATCGAAATAGGTCTATAAATGCTTGAACTACATTTCTGTATGCATTGCCTGTGCCTGCATGTCACATTGAAGTAAACAAAATACAATTTTAACACGGCATTTGGTTCCCAAAACAACAGCCATATGCACGGCATGGAACAGAACAGAGCGTTCCGTGTTAGTTTATTCCTTATTGGTAATAATAAAGAGCGTTTGTTTCACTTCTGTGCGATAAGTTGAAAACGACTGCGAAATGGCGGTGATAATGAACATGATTTTTTTTCAGAGCATATGAAGCCAGCATAACATTAATTCGTGCTCGCCAATTTACCCTTTTGAAGATTTAATAAAGTATGTATATCTACAACTAATCGCCCGATTCCGGACATTCTTACTCAAAAACTAAACGTGCTCTGGCACACTTCGTCCGCCGTGGATTGAAAACGAAAGGGGTTTGGGTCGAGTGAAAATTAAGTGTCAAGTAGACACATCAATATAAACATATAACAGTGCAAAATAAGTGCCAAGATTGGTATAGCACATAAAACATACAAACGTGTCACGAAGATACAGCACTATAAACATAAGTGCAACATATGTGTCAAGAAGGTACAGTACTATAAACATGATATGTGCTAAATACACATGATAATACATCGTCGTACATCGTCGCTCATTCGAGCTTCATAATTTTGTCTGCGTAATTTGGAAGGAGGTATACGATAGGTTGACAAATACACGGACCATTGATATACCGGCTTCATATGCTAGCTCTCTCTATATATATATACCTTTATTTCCTCCGTAATACAGAGAGCTTACATGTAATGAACAGGAACACAATACAAGGATAATTAGTATTTACAGACATTTAACACGAAGAAAATCAAACGTATATACATGTACACCACGCATAAATAACACACACGCACACATACACACCACAACCGCTCTCAAATACTCACTTACACGCACCCTTGTATACACACCCATACATACCTACATCCGCACATGCATACATACACATATACATACACACGTGTACATAGACACACACACTCGCTCGCAGTACATGCGTGCATAATCTCGAACACACCACACGCATGTGTAAATGGAGTCAAGGCGGACAGTTGACATGAAAAGATGAGCATACATGAATATTATGGTCAGATACAGTAAGAATTTGAGACAGTTTAACCATTTTGACTAGAAAACATGGATCAACGTTTTGTCCACAATAATTATTTAAAGCTGCTCGTTCATTGTGGTAGATCAGTAAACATTGTGGTCTTCATATAAGGCTTTGTGAGATCCAATCAATATTTTGGATCGCATTTGGATGGGGTGGGTGGAAAAGGGCTGTGTGTGTTTATATATTGAAAAAGTGAAGCGACAATATAGTGATCGTGGACTAATGCGTCACGTGACAGTGATCGTGTTCGCATCTGTAATTTCTTTAAGGCGTTTATATGATAGAGTTGTTTGACTGAACCACTAAAGATATGCCGAGGAACGCGACAAGGGGTCGTCACCTCTCTTTTTTTCTATTTAGTGTACATAGATGAGCTCCTTGTCGCACTCGAACGGTCTGGATTTGGCATGCAGATTAACCGCATACCATGTAGCTCACCGACAGCGGCTGATGACATCGCCCTAATCTCGCCGACAAAATTTTGTCTTGAGGAATTGATTTCTTTGTGTATTTCATACAGCAGACGTTGGAGATTTAAATTTTCTCCAACCAAAAGTGTCATCGTTGTCTTCAACGAATCCAGGTCAGAATATACCAAATCAAATAGATCCGGGTCCGTTAACGGAGTCACCATAAATGAGTCCACAGAATGCTGTCATCTAGGTGTGATGCAAACCAAGTATAACAGTGCATCCAACCGCGCAGAACGTATGTCACAAAAGTTGAGGAAATTATACTTCTCGCTCGCTGGAAAAAGTTGCCTCCAAGCGTGTACGCCGGTAACATATGCCAATCTTCTTCGCGCCATTGCGCTGCCTAAATCCATGCATGGATCTGAGTTACTCTATTCGCCCACCTAGTACAAACGCTATCGCATGCCAAATGGGGTGGGATGCTGAAAAATCGCAAGCCAATTTGCGCGCGATTTAGTTTGCCGTGTCCCGCGTGACTCAGCATCGCATGCGAATATCTTATACTATGTTTCGATTGTAAAATTCAAAGAAATGTAACTCTAACATACCCGTTATTTAGTAAAAAATCATACCAAAAGAATGACACCACAAAGAGACACGTTTCAAAAACACTATAGGAAAAATCACTTTTAGGGTGGGTGGGCTTGGTGGATTTCATATGATTTGACGTTATGAGCGCGTGCCACACCCAAATACACAATATAGACACACCGAACCCCTCACCATCACTCCCGGGGGGGGGGGGGGGGGTACCACAACGAGGGGGTGAAAATGGGGTAAGGACCATTTTCGAGAACGGTAAGGATTTCAACCGATTTGAAAATAGCCGACATCAGAACTTTCAAATACACACTAGAAACACCCAGACCCCCCATCCATCACCACGGGGTACCACCCGAGGGGGTGAACATGGGGTATGGACCATTTTCGAGAACGGTAAGGATTTCGGCCGATTTGACTAGATGGGAGGGTGGCCCGCCACAACCACACCCTGGAAACACCCCGACCCCACCAATCACCACGGAGGTACCAGCCCCTGGGGGTGAAAATGGGGTATGGACCATTTTCGAGAACGGTAAGGATTTCGACAGATTTGACGGCATGGGTCGGTGGCCCGCCCCAAATACACCCTAGAAACACACAGACCCCATCCATCACCACGGGGGTACCACCCAAGGGGGTGAACATAGGGTATGGACCAGTATCGACTACGGTTCGGATTTCGACCTATATGACGGTATGGGTGGGTGGCCTACCCCAAATACACCATGGAAACACAAGATCCCGCACCCATCACCCCATGGGGTACCACCCGAGGGGGTGAAAATGGGGTATGGGCCATTTTCGAGAACGGTAAGGATTTCAACTGATTTGACGGCGTGGGTGAGTGGCCAGCCGCAAATACACCCTAGAAACACACCTACCCCCAACCATCATCCCCGGGGTGTACCACCCCAAGGGGGTGAAAATGGAGTAAGGGCAATATTCGAGGACGGTAAGGATTTCGACCGATTTGTCGGCATGCGTGGGTGGCCCGCCCCAAATACACCCTAGAAATACCCCGATCCCCATCCATCACCCCCGGGGGTACCACCAAGGGGGTGAAAATGTGGTATGGACCATTTTCGAGAATGGTAAGGATTTCAACCAATTTGACGGCATTGGTGTGTGGCCCACCCCAAATACACCATAGAAACACCCCGATCCCCACCCATCACCCCGGGGGTACCAACCGAGAAGGTGAAAATGGGGTATGGACCATTTTAGAGAACGGTAAGGATTTCGACCGATTTGACGTTATGGGCGGGTGGCAAACCCCAAATACACAATAGAAACATCCCTCACCCCTCACCATCACTCCCGGGGGGTACCACCGAGGGGTGAACATGGGGTATGGACCATTTTCGAGAACGGTAAGGATTTCGACCGATTTGACGGCATGGGTGGGTGGCCCGCCCCAAATACACCCTAGAAAAACACCCGAACCCCACCCATCACACAGGGGGGGGGGGGTAACACTCCGAGGGGGTGAGCATTGGGTATGGACCATTTTCGAGAACGGTGAGGATTTCGACCGATTTGACGGCATTTTGGGTGGGTGGCCTGACTCAAATAAACCATAGAAAAACCCCACCCACCCATCACCCGGTGTACCACCCGAGGGGGTGAAAGTGAGGTATCGACCATTTTCGAGAAGGTAAGGATTTCGACCGATTCGACTACATGGGAAGGTGGCCCACCACAACCACACCATAGAAAACCCCGTCCCCACCAATAACCCAGAGGGGTGAAAATGGGGTATGGACCATTTTCGAGAACGGTAAGAATTTCGACCGATTTGACGGCATTTGGGTGGGTGGCCCGCCTCAAATACACCATAGAAAAACCCCACCAACCTGTCAGCTGGGGGTACCACCCAAGGGGTGAAAATGAGGTTTCGACCATTTTCGAGAAGGTAAGGATTTCGACCGATTTGACTAGATGGGAGGGTGGCCCGCCACAACCACACCCAATAAACACCCCGACCCCACCAAAATCTCCCCGGAGGTACATGTACCAACCCGAGGGGGTGAAAATGGGGTATGGACCATTTTCGAGAACGGTAAGGATTTCGACCGATTTGACGGAATTTTGGGTGGGTGGCCCGCCTCAAATAGACCATAGAAAAACCCCAACCACCCATCACCCGGGGATACCACCCCGAAGGGGTAAAAATGAGGTATCGACCATTTTCGAGAAGGTAAGGATTTCGACCGATTTGAATAGATGGGAAGGTGGCCCGCCACAACCGCACCCTAGAAACATCCCGACCCCACCAATCAACCCGGAGGTACCAGCCCGAGGGGGTGAAAATGGGGTATGGACCATTTTCGAGATCGGTAAGGATTTCGACCGACTTGACGGTATGAGTGTGTGGCCCGCCACAAACACACCCTACAAACACCTCGACCCCAATCATCACCCACGGAGGTAGGCTACCACCCGAGGGGGTAAAATGGGGTATGGACTATTTTCGAGAACGGTAAGGATTTCAACCAATTTGACGGCATGTGTGGGTGACCCGCCCCAAATAGACCCTAGAAACACACCCGATCCCCACCATCACATCCGGTGGTGCCACCCCGAGGAGATGGAAAAGGGGTATGGATTATTTTCGAGAAAGGTAAGGACTTCAACCGATTTGACGCCATGGGTGGGTGGCCCACCCCAAATACACAATAGAAACACACGATCCCCAACCCATCACCCCCGGGGGTACCACCCGAGGGGGTGAAATGGGGGTATGCACCATTTTCGAGAACGGTAAGTATTTCAACCGATTTTACGGCATGGGCGGCTGGCACACCCAAATACACATTAGTAACACCCCTCAACATCACTCCCGGTGGTACCACCCGAGGTGGGTGAAAATGGGGTATGCACCATTTTCGAGAACGGTAAGGATTTCGACCAATTTGATGGCATGGGTGGTGGCCCGCCCCAAATACACCTTGGAAAAACCCCAACCTCACCCATCACCGGGGGGGGGGGGGGGTAACACTCCGAGGGGGGTGAACATTGGGTATGGACCATTTTCGGGAACGGTAAGGATTTCGACCGATTTGACGGCATTTTGGTGGGAGGCCCGCCTCATATACACCATAGAAAAACCCCACCCACCCATCACCCAGGGGTATCACCCCGAGGGGGTGAAAATGATGTATCGACCATTCGAGAAGGTAAGTATTTCGACCAATTTGACGGCATGTGTGGTGGCCCGCCACAACCACACCCTAGAAACACCCCGACCACACCAATCACCCCGGGGGTACCACCCCGAGGGGTGAAAATGGGGTATGGACCATTTTCCTTGTGGGTGCCCCGCCCCAAATACATCCTAGAAGCACTCAGAACCCCATCAATCACCACGGGGATACCACCCCGAGGGTGTGAACATGGGGTATGGACCATTATCGAGAACGGTAAGGATTTCGACCGATTTGACGGTATGGGTGGGTGGCCCACCACAAATACATCGTAGAAACACCCCGATCCCCACCCATTACCCCGGGGGTACCACCCCGAGGAGAAGAAAATGGGGTATGGAACATTTTCGAGAAAGGCAAGGACTTCAAGCGATTTGACGGAATGTGTGGATGGCGCACCCCAAATACACCACCCTAGAAACACACGATCCCCCACCCACCCGAGGGGGTGAAACTGGGGTATGGACCATTTTCGGAAACGGTAAGGATTTCGACCGATTTTACGGCATGGGTGGGTGACCCGCCCAAATACACACTAGAAACACCCCGGACCCCCACCCATCACCCCGGGGGTTACCACCGGAGGGGGTGAAAATGGGATATGGACCATTTTCGAGAACGGTAAGGATTTCGACCGATTTGACGGCATATGGGTGGGTGGCCCGCACCAAATACACCATAGAAACACCCCACCCATCACCCCCGGGGGTACCACCCGAGGGGTGAAATGGGGTATGGACCATTTCGAGAACGGTAAGGATTTCAACCGATTTTACGGCATGGGCGGGTGGCACACCCAAATACACATTAGAAACACCCCTCACCCCTTGTCGGGTTTCGTTTCAATGGGGAATCGAATGGTGTGCCCTCTATTGTGGACAATTCTTAAGTTAAATTGACGCTATTGTATTGTGCAGCCTTGCTTTTGCGGTTATTGATAATTTTAAGTGGGATTTTGTCCCATTATGGGGCACAGAGAGAACTACAGTTCATTCATTTCTAAACTGGCTACCATATATGCGAGCCAGGATTCAGAAAATCGATCGCGATTTTACGTAAAACGCCGTCACTGCGAATTATTTGAACATTGCGACACCAAATTATGAGTGGACGTTCATATGGCCACCGGCCATCTTATGTAATCTACCAATCCAAGAAATCTTGCTCGGAAGAACCCGGATTAGGCCGGATATCATCGCTATTATTATGATATAGAGAGGAATCAATCGGGTGGCACCCCCCCCCCATTTATGTGAGTGTGGGATGTATCTATGGGTATTTGAGGCGGCCACCCACCCTCGCCGTCAAATCACCAATCCGAGAAAACCCGTTCAAAAAGGACTTTTTATTCCGATTCCCCACGAATACTAAATTCGAGAAAATCCTCAATGTGACAAAAAATGCATCCCATATTTATAGAACCCATCTATAGTCACACGGGGCGATCACAAATGTTACCGATACTTCCGCACATATGTTTACAAATACGATATGGCCAAATAACCTCACGATTATCGCTAATATGTTAGTTATTATTTCAATTCCCCACCAAAACTAAATCATAGGTAGCTACCATGTATATGAGTCAATTTGGGGAATTTGTCGGGTTTCGTTTCAATGGGGAATCGATTGTTGTGCCCTCTATTGTGGACAATTATTAAGATAAATGGACGCTATTGTATTGTGCAGCCTTGCTTTTGCAGTTATTGATAATTTTAAGTGGGGTTTTGTCCCATTATGGGCGCACAGAGAGCACTACAGTTCATTCATTTCTAAACTGGCTACCATTTATAGGAGTCAATCTTACGCGATATTGGGGAATTTGTCGGGTTTCGTTTCAATGCGGAATCGAATGGTGTGCCCTCTATTGTGGACAATTGTTAAGTTAAATTGGCGCTATTGTATTGTACAGCGTTGCTTTTGCCGTTATTGAAAGGACCTATTATTCCGATTCCCCACGAATACTAATCCAAGAAAATCCCCAATGTGACAAAAAATGCATCCCATATTTATAGAACCCATCTATAGTCACACGGGGCGATCACAAATGTCACCGATACTTCCGCACATATGTTCACAAATACGATATGGCCAAATAACCTCACGATTAGAGCTAATATGTGAGTTATTATTTCAATTCCCCACCAAAACTAAACTCTATGTAGCTACCATATATAGGAGTCAATCTTACGCGATATTGGGGAATTTGTCGGGTTTCATTTCAATGGGGAATCTATTATTGTGCACTCTGTTGTGGACAATTATTAAGTTAAATGGACGCTATTGTATTGTGCGGCCTTGCTTTTGCAGTTATTGATAATTTTAAGTGGGATTTTGTCCCATTATGGGCGCACAGAGAGTACTACAGTTCAATCATTTCTAACCTGGCTACCATATATGCGAGCCAGGATTCAGCAAAACCGATCGCGATTTTACGTAAAACGCTGTCACTGCGAATTCTTTGGACATTGCGACACCAAATTATGAGTGGACGTTCATATGGCCACCGTCCACCTTATGGGATCGACCGATCCAAGAAATCCAGCTCGAAAAAGCCCGGATCAGGCCGGATCAGCGTCGCTCGCTCCGGGCATTGGGGAATATCTTTGAACCCGCAATATTTGAGTTCTCAATTTTTTCCCCATCTTGGGTCCTAATATTTTTTTCAGGAATGACATCGTAATGTCTGGAAACGCGTTTTAAACTTTTTTTTTTTAACGGCGGATCGGATCTTAGGATCCGGAAAACAGAATTCCCCGATTTTCGTGATTTTCGGATTCGAAAAAAACCGGGAAGGCGCCGTTTGCCGGAAAATCGGCCTATCATCCCGGAAAGAGCTATCGAAACTCTTTCGAATGACGCTTTGACCCGAATTTATAGGATCCGTTGGATATCCTCTATATTTAATATGTCTTTGAAATGTATCTTAAACTCGTGTTCCATACGTCAATGACAACAAACTTGCATAAAGAACGCAAACAATCGAACACCCACCGCCTCTTTCACTTCCGTCGACATTATATGTAGAATGGTATGTAATTAGTTTTTAAATTTGGTTACACGTTTGTTCCTAGAAGTGCAGTGTTATTTCTGTTCCATATTTACAAACTCATGCGGAACGTATGCTCCATGCGTACCTTGTTGACGTCAAGTGACGGGCATGACGTTCGCCTCAACAAGAAACCGAAAATATAAAATAAAAGCATCATCACACATGACAAATCAGGACGGGTATTTGCTTTAAATAAACATTGTGAGCGTGTATTTGTTTAATATATGGATTATAAGACTAATGAGTTGTAAACCCAGAACGATACTGAGATAATTGCGTTGCTGATATATATATACGGCATTTGTGCCATTGCGGAAGGATAGAGCTCGAGAATGTGCCTCTCGTTCTATCCTTCCACTCTAACCCTCGTGCCGTATCAACAATCCTATTAAACACACTCATGTCGTTATATGGGTATATTGTATCTCACGTGACTTTGTTATTGAAATCAAGCTTTCCGATTGGTTGGCTACTCGACTCTATTAGTCGTAGTTGTATACTACGCCTTCAAGTATCTCCCATCGTGCACTATGCATATGTAGTTTTGACTACTAAAAATAGTAACGAACACTACATCAAACTTTGTTCTGAAACTACTTGTTATTTCGCCGCTGATCCAAATTAAAGCTTCAGTAAGGCGAACATCAATTGTCTGAACTTAGTAAAAGTTGAAAATAGTAGTTTCCTACTGCTAAATCAAAATTACAAAGGTTTTCTCTGGAGTCCCGTTGCGTTTCCTAAGTTCGCGATACCACATTCCTATACTAAAACGTGTGATCGGTTGCCGTATCCGAACAACTAATAAAATGAACCGAGAATACAATTTGCCGATTACAGCTTGTTTTAGCTGTCTCTTGTAAATAAATAATACCCCTATGCTGTATACTAAGCGTTGAAAAAACACGCTACTGCAGATTTTCATGGCCCAATAACACCAATCATACGTTCATGTTTCCGGAGTTGGGTACACTTTTTTTTGTAGCCGTAAATTCTTTGCTTCCGATCAGAGTCACGTGACCGCTCGGTTCGAAAATAATAAATAATTTCGCGGCTCAATTATTCTGATAGTTCCGTGTACAAGAGCGACTTATACTAATAAATGACCAAATTTAATACATTCTTCGTTCGTCCGGGCACCAATTAAGAGTGGGTAAGTGTTTGAAATGTGTTGACATTGGTCTAAATGTTCTTGAGTTTGGTCAAACAACAAACAGGCAGGCAAAGTCTAAAAAAAAACAGGAAAAAAAATTTGAAAAAAAAAAAAAATTACAACAAAAAAATTAATTTTAAAAAACAAACAAACCTGAACAAAGGGGAATTTAAAAAAAAAAAAAAATTTTAAACAGGAAAACAAACATGAAAAATAAACAAACAATAAATAAACATTTACCACAAATAAAAATAATAAAAAAAACAACAAAAAATAATTAAAAAAAACAACAAACAGGCAGCCAAAGTTTTTAAAAAAACAGGAAAACAAACATTGAAAGAAAAAAAAAATTACAAAGAATTAATTAAAAAACAACAAACAAACAAACCTGAACAAAGACGAATTTAAAAACAAATTTATTTTTTTTACCTATTATTTGTTTTTCTTTTTAAAAAAATGGTGTTTGCCCACTGGTTTGCCTTTAATTTCTGCATTTGTTCGATACAATATAATAATTAGAGCATGACTTGTCGTGAAATACGCCGATATAGTGCATAGTGCGGTTGTGTAGTTCACTCCGCTTCGCGTCGTGAACTACACAACCTCACTATGCACTATAAAACATAGGTGACTAACGACGACCCGCATTGAACGTTGTGGACAGCCGCTGTACTTGCTGTAAAATGGAAGAATACGAAACAGTCAATATCGAAGACCGGGAGTACTCTGTTCTATCTGGACATGTAAACTCACAACCACTCTCGACATGCTCAACGCAACCCAGGCCCGTGCAGCAGGGACAAAACATGAGTGTTCTTGACTACTTCTCGGAAAATCGCTCACCTGACCTCAGTCTAATTTTCATTCAACCAAAAGACAGTTCATCGCAGGTCTGCTGCAAGCTGTTCCCGACGACAGCGAACTGTGGAATATCAGGAATAAGATGTTCATAGATGCTCAGAATAATTCTGAAGATCTTCAGCATTATAGCTTAAAAGGTCGCATCCAAAGGGACCCCGATCTGGGAGGAATCCCCGTGAGCACCCGCCTAGTGAGAGACATATACAACATTGTGCAGATTAATAAAGGAGGCACATTCGACGATATCAAAGATTGTGTTACTAAGCACAAACTATCACAGTCACAATCTGATCGTCGACCAGATGTTAGCACACCAAGATGCCCATGTGACTCTATGTTTATTCAAGACAAAATCTCAGAAGTACTTGCTGATGTCACTCTGCTCAAAGTCAACACTACGACTTCTTCTAATGCAATACAGATGGAACTGAAGTCCATATCTAAAAAACAATTGGAAATTTGCAATCGCCTTGATGACTTTGAGAAAAGCAATGTCAAGTTGGAAATAAAATGTGCATCAAACGCTTCGTCGATCGGCGCTATTAATGGAAAGTGTACCTCTTTGGAGCAGACTATAAACAGAATAACTGATGACAAATATAGTGGTGTAGTTAGTTTGAAAAATCGAATTAAGTTTGTTGAAAACGATGTAGCTGAACAAACAAAAAAGTACGATGACTTCACCCAGAAGTTGGAATCCCAGGAGAAAGAATTCGTAAGCACATTTGCTAAGTCTGAGACTGTAATGAGAAAAATCAACAATGTAAAACAAGCTGTGAAAGAATCTTCCAATTCCATAGACCAGATCGTTGAAAATATCGAGCGCAAGTTCAGTACAATGTTTGAGTTCTTTGCCCGTGATATAACAGAAAAGTTCAACCAGATGTGTTCAGTTGTGGAACAACACCTCCCGCCTAGCACACCTCCGTCCTCTGTTCTTGAGCCTTTCCCACGGGATCACCACCTGTCACACCCTTTCACACAGGAAGCAAAGGCGATTATCGTCATCTACTCCGATGAAACTGAAACTTCCCAATCGAAAAGCATCACAACCTCCAAGTGCTTCACCGATAGATTCAGCAGATGCAATTGGCGATGTTCAGAGTGCTAAATCACCCGTGCTGTTTCAACAGACTAACGATCATAGACAAAATAATTCTCATGTGAAGCAAAATATAAATGTAGTCAATCGCGGTGCTGCTAATATGGCCTGTTCTGGCAGTGACGGGAGAAGTCCTGCTAATCCGAGCAATCTCGATGTGAATAGTATATCATATGTAAACTATAACTCTGAAGACCTCTCACGTACTAAGTCGATTGACCCCACTCCACAAGCGAGCACACCACAAAAGTTATCACATGTTAGCAAGCCTGCTAGTAAACCTGTCTCGCACGATGCCAGTACCAACCTTCGCACAACACAGTTGGATCGCGACAACGAACCATCTGGTTTCGTCGGTGTTCCTTACAACACACACAAACGCACGCAGAAATTATTCGTTCGCGGTATCTCGTTAAAATCAACGGAATCTGACATCTGGGAATATTTCGAACAGAGTGGTATAAAACCGACTTTCGTGCGACTGTTGTGGAGTTCTTGCAGAGATACACAATCAGCACGCATCCATATCCATGTGACTGATATGGATGCTCTCTATCGGGATGACTTTTGGCCTCCAGGGATACATTTTAGGCTCTGGAATAAAGACCCACCGAAACGTACAGAACACTACAATGATGAGTAAACTTAATCTCATTACATGGAACGCTACTGGTGTTAAATCCAATTGTCTTTATTTGTCGTCACTACTGAACTCTCTAGAGTACGATATTATTGGTATATCCGAACATTGGCTAAATGAAGAAAACCTGCCATTTCTGCATTCTCTACACGAGTCATACACTGCTTTATGCAAAGCTGGACGTATTATAACCACGAGTTCAGGTGGCTCCTTCACTCCCGATGGTGTCGCTCTTCTCATGAACGAACGAATCGCAAAACAATGTGTTGCTATCAATATCCCAAATGATCGATGCGTTGGTATCCAGATCAAATTGAGCACGAATGTGATCTTGACTATACTACAAACATACTTGCCGAGTACAAACCACAGTGACGATCATTTCAAAAATTGCCTCGAAGACGTCTCTGATTTTATATCGTTATTCTCAACATATGGACATGTGATCACTATGGGTGATCTAAATGTGCATATGTGCCGTACCCACGAGCAGCATGTGCCGACAGGACACGCTGACAGAATGTCTTTTATAACAGATTTCATGCACCGGGAGAATTTGGTCTCTGTCACAACTTCCATATCGTGCGCGGGACCTCCGTTCACGCTCTACCCGGCGTCTGTTGTGGCTTCGCCAAGTCGCATTGATCACATCTTACTACCACTTGAATTAAACGACCTCGCAACACGTCGTGCCATTCTCGGTGACAGCGAACAGAACACGTCTAACCATTTGCCTGTGACCTGCTGTATTGACATTCCACCCGATTTATCTAGTGTATTGTCACCTTTTAACAGGCTTTCTTTCAACTGGGATAGGATGGATATACCCCTCTATCAACTGTCTCTGGATAACTACCTCTCCGACATTATGAACATCGTTATCGTGTCTAAACACGAACTTGACTCGCTGTGCACCGAAATTGTCAGTGGTATCATATATGCTTCTGTTGTAGCTAGTGGTTCAAAAACACGTCATAAATCAGCAAAACATTTCTGGAATGAGGAATTGCGATCGCTACACCGTTCTCTAAAGGAAAAGCGGAATATATAGTTCGCCGAAGGTAGTCCGCACGCGTGTGACGTGCAGTCGTACATGGAGTACAAAGCTACGAAGCGACTATTTAGACAGTCATTGCGTACTACACTTCGCCACAGCGAACAGCAGGTGTACGAACAACTCGAGCTTCACGCAAAGACTAATGATGTCCAGTTTTGGAAAACTATCAACTCGAAGGATCAAGTTTCGCAATCAAAAGGTCTTTGTTCTGTTATGACATTCGGTGATAAAACTCTTCGCATTCCAGCTGATATCATGTCAGCCTGGAGGTCTTATTTCGAAAGTCTGTACAAACCTGGTATCCACGCTGATCCGGAATTCGAGGAATCCATACGGATGCGACTATCGTCAATTTTCCAAGAATCACATACAGATTTTGCAGACACTACTTTCTGTGAACCAATTACTGTTTCTGAACTGATAGATGTCATGAAAAATCTCAAACGTGGGAAATCTAGTGGTATTGACAATGTAGTGAACGAACATCTCTTACATGGAAGTGACTCCTTCAAATCATTATTGTGTCGACTTTACAATAGTATCTTGGACTTGGAATGGATACCACCTTCCTTAAAAATTGGCATCATTGTTCCATTATTCAAGGGGTCTCCGAAACCTATAAATGTTCCAGACAGTTACCGTGCTATCACACTCATGTCGGTGATCTATAAGACATTCGAAAGCATTATGTTAGACAGATTTCTAAATGATGGGAATTTTTCCAGATTTCCAAACGAGCTTCAGAACGGCTTTCAGAAAGGAGTGAACTGTTTGGTGACCTCGTTTGCCCTCCAGGAGGCAGTTTCCTATGCGGGCGACTTAGATTCAAGAGCATTTGTATGTTTTTTGGACTCTGCGAAGGCATTTGATCGTGTGTGGCACGAAGGCCTTCTTGTAAAACTATACGATCTAGGCTTAAAAGGTAAAGTTCTGCGTGTAGTGGCAAACATGCACAGGAATTGCACCAGTCGTGTAATGTATAGCGGTTCGCTCTCAGAGCCATTGGACATCTTACAAGGAACAAGACATGGGCAGTAACGTCCCCTTTCTTCTATCTGGTATTCATAAATGAACTACTGAACTCTCTCTGCGATTCTGAACACGGTTTACATATAGGAAATACCTCTTGTGCGGCACCTTCGGCTGCTGATGATATTGCTCTCATTTCATTGTCCAAATCCGGTCTTGAGTGCCTGATTGACATTTGCTATAAATACAGTCAGCGATGGCGTTTCGAATTTTCAAATACAAAGAGCGTCGTCGTTGTCTTCAATGAGACAAAGCACCAACATTCTGCAAGCAACAGGAGGTGGCTTCTTGGTAACAGTCCACTAATTGAATCGACGGAATGTGTTCATCTCGGTATTAAACAGTGCAAATTTCAGTGCGTGCCCATCCGTTGTTCCCTGTTATCTGAAAAGCTGAGGAAATCTTATTTCAGTTTGGCTGGCAAAAGTTTATTCAAAATGTGCACACCAATAACGATGACAAGTCTGCTACAATCAGTAGCACTACCCAAAGCCCTATATGGGTGTGAATTGATGGAACTGCCGAACAGAACTGCCATGTACACAATGGAGAAGTCTTACCGAGTGTGCGTGAAACACATCCAGTCTCTCCCATCGCGTACTTCTACGTGCATTTCCCTGAGCTTGCTTGGACTTCTGCCTCTCGAGAGACAAATTCACATCAAGAAACTTTCGTTGTTATGTACACTGATTTATTTACCACAGGATCGCCAGGTTCCCCTCAGAATATTTCTTCAGAAGTTCTTCCAATTCACTCTCTTCGCTCGCCGGACAACAGGGTTTGTTCCAGATATAATTGAACTGCTACAACTGTATGGTCTACGAACTCATCTGGACTCATTCGTGGAAACTGGTAACTTCCCATCTAAGTGTTCGTGGAAACGTCTAATTCAGCTATCAGTTTGGGAAAGTTACGAGAGAGATTGGCTAGCTTCCGTTTCCGGAGACACAAAACTGAAAACATTCCAGACGATACACTCAAATCCATCAGCAAGCTGGAATATATGGGTATTACTCAGAAAATTCCCTCATTATGGTGAAAAGTTGAAAAATCTCGGACTCCTTTTGAACAAAACGACATACAAAAACAACCTTGTGTGTTTACGCTTGTCAGAGGTGCTATGACAATGAACTTCTGCATGTGTTGCGCTACTGCACTTCCGATCACATCACTTGCATGAGGAATGGTTATTTCGACCACATACTTAACCACTATGGAATAGCAACGTACTTATATCTTGACACAATCAGTGACTCTACACTATGTGCTTTTCTTCTTGGGTCAGAGGTCGTTAACCCTCCCGACGAAGTATTGCATCAAATGGAGGATATTATTCTCGACTCATCAACTTACCTGCTCACCATGTGTCGTTTTATTCGTGGGAACTCAATTTCATATTAGTGTAGATAGTATAATATATTGTCATAAATACTCGCCATATTATCGAATAGCACTCGCATATCATAACTGCTACATTATAGACATGCACTCTCGATCACACGCATATGGCTACATTAAAACCATATACCGCAGCTCTGTGTTGGTGTGTTGTCAACGACGTTGTTATAACCATGTACATGTATATATATTATATTTTCACCTTTCTGTATATAATCTTCTCCACATAGGAGGCATACAATAAATATATACTATAAACATGATATGTGCTAAATACACATATGATAATACATCGTCGTACATCGTCGCTCATTCGAGCTTCATAATTTTGTCTGCGTAATTTGGAAGGAGGTATACGATAGGTTGACAAATACACGGACCATTGATATACCGGCTTCATATACTAGCTCTCTCTATATATATACCTTTATTTCCTCCGTAATACAGAGAGCTTACATATAATGAACAGGAACACAATACAAGGATAATTAGTATTTACAGACATTTAACGCGAAGAAAATCAAACGTATATACATGTACACCACGCATAAATAACACACACGCACACATACACACCACAACCGCTCTCAAATAATCACATACACGCACCCTTGTGCATACCTACATCCGCACATGCATACATACACATACACATACACACGTGTACATAGACCCACAAAATCGCTCGCAGTACATGCGTGCATACTCTCGAACACACCACACGCATGTGTAAATGGAGTCATGGCGGACAATTCACATGTAAAGATGAGCATACATGAATATTATGGTCAGATACAGTAAGAATTTGAAACAGTTTAACCATTTTGACTAGAATACTAGTACATGGATCAACGTTTTGTCCACAATAATTATTTAAAGCTGCTCGTTCATTGTGGTAGATCAGTAAACATTGTGGTCTTTATATAAGGCTTTGTGAGATCCAATCAATATTTTGGATCGCATGTGGACGTGGTTGGTGGAAAAGGGCTGTGGGTGTTTGTATATTGAAAACGTGAAGGGACAATATAGAGATCGTGGACTAATGCGTCACGTGACAGTGATCGTGTTCGCATCTGTAATTTCTTTAAGGCGTTTATATGATAGAATTTCCACATTTTAACACTACTGCATGTTGTGAACAGGACAAATGTATTAAGGTAGCTTATCTTCTCAACAACATGCATTGTTGCCCTCCTCCCTATTTTCCACACTTCTGATTGGCCCATGTCCTGTCACGTGCCGGGCGACAAATCACACTGTCGCCCGCTGAGCCGGGAGACATTGTTTTTGTCGCCCGCCTGATGTTATATTGCAAGAATATCTCCAAACACACACTGCAGTAACTCATCTATTTCACATCACTACGACGCACTAAAAATCATAGATCTTATATACCCCACGGATTCGCAAAACACACCAGTTGTGGTGTTTGCTAATTTGCATATATTTAGTGAACACTAATATCCGAACTTTTAAGTTGATACTTTTATCGGACTAGCGTTGTTATGTACTTTTTACATCGTAGTCTGGTCGTTGAAGCATTGGACCTAGAACAAATTGTTTACAAGCTGTTTTTGGTGTCATATTGTCGGGCAGAATGTAGGGAACAACATATCCAAAATCCGCTAAAATCCGCTTTGGGGAAAATTCTCTATTGAAGATGGCGTCCATAATGTCTGTTGTTATCGGAAAATACTGAATTCTGCGGCAGGTGCTCCAGTTAATGCCACATTCGTAATAAATTGAAATATACACAAACATTGCTTAGTCGTAAACCATATATGTAGAATATTTTTCCCAAAATGGCCACCAAAATGGACAAAATCGAATGAAATTTACATTTATTGCAAAATTGAATAGCTAGTCCTATACGAATGAACAAACGCTCGAATATTGCGAGGAAGAATGACTACAAGTATAAGAGAAACTTTTGATTAGAGATGTACGAATTGTCTCTGATGTATCTCACGAGAGAGCAAGCGAAATCAGGGTCTTGTGGAACCGTTAAATCTGGACTTTTGGGTGTCCAGAAACGGAAAAATGACGCAGTTTTATCTTTACCGCTAATCTTGAATCGTGTGATATATGTGTAATTAAACAGCTAAACGGGATTTAGTAGGGATATATTGACTATGCGGCCTTTCTCTAGAAGCAGAAATATATGTATTCAGAGCAGGGTTGGCTGATTTAAATCAAGCGATTTAAATCATTGATTTAAATCAAGATTTGAATTAATGATTTTTTTGAAAAAAATCATTGATTTAAATCAAATTTTTAAATGATTGCATAATGTCAAGAACTTGCAATATTTACTTGCAAGGTTTTTTGTTAACTATAACATCATATTAACATGATTATGATTAAACAATATACAATATTGGATAATAGATATGAAATTGTGCAGTAATTGTCAACCCTAATGAAACAGGCATACTGCATGCGACCGTGATTACTGCTCCAGCAATGGCCTGTTCCGCTTATTAGTAAACTACAATCAGATTCAGCACTCCTCATTACATTATTAAATTTCCTTTCCTTTTCTGATTGCCATACATGTAAATGCCAACGGAGTAATTCTACCATATACTCTGCCATCTAAACTACTCTAGTTGTCTAATGTCCATACTTGATATATGTTGTGATTACATGTATGTCCTCAAGTCACCGAGGAGCAAAGGTGATTGAATAATACATTCAGTTCTCAGCTAAAATTTACTAAATTTAGTAGTAAATCTTTAAGCACAGGTCTACCTATCCAGATATCACAACATTGGAACTCACATGGACCTAAGCGCATGCATAATTAAAGTACATGGTCGCTAAATCTGTATTGCCATGATATTTGTACTTGATAAATGTAGTTAAACAAAAAATAATAAATAATAATAGAATTGTTATTAATCAAGCCTTGGAAAAATAAGCAAATCCTTTTAGAACCTTCATTTATCAAAGACATTGCACAATTTCATATTTTCATAACAGTTAGAAAAAAAATCGATTTAAATCAAATAAATCTGATTTAAATCTAAAAAATCACCAACCCTGATTCAGAGCAGTCTCACGAATGAGATCGATCACCATTTATTTTGATATCTACGGTATAAAACCTTAAAAAATTAATTGCTATAAAACGGTATGAATTATGTTCATATTGTACTGGTATGGGGAGAATGCGTAGATCCTATTGTACGTTTCTCAAAATAGTAGTTATAGTTGCCTCAGATCAAGTGATAAAACACGAATATTTCGCTTTTATCACAAGAATGCGTGATGGTGTACCATGAACTAAATTTATTAAATCACAAATGAGTACCATAGACTGTCTTCAATAAATTCAAAACTTGACCAAAATTGCCTACATAATCTGTGACAGAGACTGTGTTTATACCTGGAAATTATATTTGGTTGAATTCACCAAGGCCACATCAACGCGAAACTTACTACGTTGTCTTCAACCGCATCACCGCGTTTACCCATTTTCCATAATGGTACACATGTCTGTTGCACACAGAACCACAACTAACAATATTGGGTGAATGTTCAACGTTGGAATAACATCTTAAACGATGATCACCTGATATTTAGCACGATTACGTGGGTGGTAATGGTAATATATTTTCAAACAAAACTATACTGAAAACTAATAGTGTGCATTGCGCTGTAGCTTATTCTAGTTGTAAAGTGGCCACTGAAGTAATTTTAACAAAATTGTCTACTAAGAAACCGGGTTGGTAGCAGAATGAAAATTAGTCTTACATACAATGTACTATGTACAGTCTCTTTGACCTGGTGAGATTCGGTGCTAATCCATTGAAGATATGAATGTTTCTTTACAGTATAATAACCATTGCGACATACGTGTATCGTTTATTATCACCGGGAGTGTTGACAATTCCGGAAATATAACTAGTATGTATACATCTAGAGTATGCACTTAAATTTCGGCGTTGCATTCAATATTTAATCACCATGCCGAATGAAACTACCATGCACTGTGAGGCGAAAGATGAGTTCGTCTGTTGCATGCACGAGCTATTTTTGTTTTGCCCAACAGTTGGATGTTGGATAAGCAGAACACCCAAACGTTAAAGACGTAAATCATTGGGGGTTGACTTGCTGTGCAGTGACCGATGATCCTTCAGATTGATCTGTTTTAATGATGTGTGTACCTTTAAAAATATTTAACAACCGACTTGTATATTGCCAATACGTATTTCACTCTTATGTAGTTACCCAATATGTTGCTTTCTACGTGGTATGGTTTGGAGTTGCGGCCATTTTGACAGCCATTTCATGGCCACGATTGTATAATTTTCTGTCCGTGTCACTCTACTCGCTCCCGCATTCTAATTTAACACAAACTGATATAACGGCATAATTGTGATGCCACTATATATCGTATAATGACTTATATCGAGAACTGATGTAGTATAGACAACCATGTTGGACGCCATCGTGGATAACAAAGTTTCCCCAACGCGGATTTTTGCGGATTTTGGATATGTTGTTCCTGATGCTTTTCCGCGTCGAATGACACCGAAAACAGCTTGTCAACAATTTGTTCTAGGTCCACCTCAAAATCGAGTCTCAACGACCAGACTATCGAAACATCTCGGTGATTCAATATTTTCATGTCGACATTATGGTGGAAGATTGAAAGAGTGGATCCCTTGAGGTTGGTTGGTTATAAATGTTTGCTGGTAGACAACGTAATGCATACGTTTGTCGCGAGTGAATGGTACTGTACGCTTATCCGTGATATCAGACCGCTCCGCGATGTCTGTAATGTGATCATAGAAGTATTTTGTGTGAGGATCGCCATGTACTTGGGAGCACTGACACATATGAATGTACATTAATGAAATCGACAACTTCCCAACAGCTTTCGGGGAAGACCGTTATGAAATAAACATCGCGAGTAAATGCCGCGCACAAGACGACATTGAATATGTCACATTGCAGAAGGCGATAACATACCTATATGGCTTATTGGTTTACATTGCATGGACCGATATTAACGATTTAACCACCAAAATGATCGTAAATAAACGCTGATTATCAAACGCTTAACGACTTGACTATCGTTTATAGAGCAGAAATCCTACAGGACGATAAGTAGTTACTGAAAAGATACATAATCGGGAAAGAAAGCACTCGTGACTCAGTGTAACATCGTGCGTGTGGATGGCAAGGATTTTTTTCTGTGGTATAATCGGATAACAAAACAGTTGTTGCCCTTCTTCTCGTGAGACATCGAGATTTGTCAGCCGCTCGAGAACGGAATGACTCCCTCGGAGCTGCGCTCCTCTGGAGACATTTCGTTCTCGAGCGGGTGACAAATCTCAATGTCTCCCTCAACAGCGGGCGACAACTGAATAATGGTATACATGACAGCAACACAATTAGTTGATCTATTGTGCACAAATTATCTATTTCAATGAAGCAAGGTATGTCAAAATGCTGAAGAAGGTTGAACCATATTTCATGTCTTGCTTAGTTGATGCTCGAACAATCGAGGACTGCGTGTTCTACTATATTGTCATATGGTTTGCCACAAAGTTGACACGCCCCCTCTTCCAGGGAGACTGTTTTTGCCAACAATTTTGATGCTTCCAGAAATTCGAATTTATGTTTAGTATAACATCTACTTGCATACCAGAGTGGGGATATGTTCAGAGAGGTATAATTATTTGCAAAGTTGAGCATGGAGTTATCACTGGCAAGACGGGTGTTCCAGTCTTCTTCGTGAACATATGATATTTTGCGAGTCACTAATTGTTTCCCCGTGTCCTTCGAAGGAAAGTGTCCTGTTTCAACAAAGGACGATAAATGAGATATAATATCAAATTTCTCTAGAATGGCAATTAATTCTGAAATGAACGAGGAATGAATGGCTGTGCACCTATTCATATGCCTCTCGGTGCGATATAGAACAAAATTTGTTTTGAGGCTTTATCATAATCTGTTCTACAGAGACAACCAACGAGCTTAGTTTTCTTTTGTCTATAATTGATGAGATCGGTGCAGTTCCGAGAAGCCCTAGTTTTTGTCTGCGTAACTTGGAAGGATGTATACGATAGGTTGACAAATACACGGACCATTGATATACCGGCTTCATATGCTAGCTCTGAAAAATAATATCCATGGTCACAGCCATTTTATAGCAGTTTTCATTCTAATAAACGCTCTTTCTTATGAGTTAAACGTTAAAATTTGTATGAATTCAATGCTTCTTCCTGACACATATAATGCCCGCAAACAGGTTGTTCATGTAAGTACAAACCAGTTCGTTATTGGTAACAATTAAAAAGCGATTATTTATTAGATGTATTTATGAGTGCAAACCGCCATGTGTCTTGAAATAAAATTTTTTTTTTTTTTATTTAAAACAATTTTTTTTTAAATTGAGCTTTACTCTATTCACTTGTTATTTATTTTATAAGTTGTTAATTAAAAGTACGGGAGGCCTTGGCGGTGGGTATCCTGTGAAAAATTGTTCACCCGTCAAAAACCGCCACAAACAGAAAGAATATTAAAATGTAGATGGACTTTGTTCGTATACAAATAAGAAATATCACATAAACAGTATGTTATTGTCACATGTTTGACCATTGTTATGTAAACAAAAGCATAACAAGTTACTTTCCTGGTGTTTGTTTATATTATTATGGTAAACATATAGAGCGTTCTTTGTTGCTGCATTCCTTATATGGAACTAATAAGAGCGTTCATATAATTTATGTGTGTTTAGCCAATAGCATAGTGCTGTCTTCTGTAACACAATCAGGCTCTTGCTTATGTAAAATATAGTAGGTCTTTGGGATAGCATGCTGTTTACGCGATGGTCATGGTATATATGAACGAAACTTTATGCGTTTTAATGTTTTTCTGTTTACGATGATTAGAACAAATATGAATATTTTCGACAACTAAGGCCTCCTGTGCCTTTAAATCTAACACCGTGATAACATCTGCTATGGTACCCCGAGTCACCACACCAAATGTAATTGAAATCGGTAGAGGGAGAACATTCCGAGCAGATAGACAGATAGATAGACAAACTTACACATTGAATTTATACTCTTGTATATATCTAGACCAAGAGAGATTCATTAAAATGTGTATATTATGTATTTAGTCTGGCCATCGTTTTTATTGTAAGTGTGTTGATATACCAGCTTCGTGATCTATGGCACAACATGCCATGGCTACAGCAGTTTTACAGCTATGTTCTACTTTTCACATACACAAAAGTGAAGAAAAAACGCTCTTTATGTCTACAATATCTAGAATAGACTAATACTGAACGCTCTTTTCTAAACCACCTCGTGGAATTTTCTGTTTTTGTTTGGGACCCAAACACCGTGTTCAAAGTTATATTTTACATTACATCAATTTGTCTTTTTGGGAACACGCCATGCCCATTTAATGGCAGTGCAGGTATGTATCGACCTATTTCGGTACCGGTAAAATTTCGAAAGCGAACATTATTAGGTGTATTTTGAATCACAAACCGCCATGTGCCTTTAAGTAACATCACTTATCTAATCAAAGCACGTCCCAAATTGCCATATGCTGACCTAACATAACTGACGAATTACTTTGAATTACAATTGGGGCCGCCATGTGGCTTTGATGCCATGATATCACGCGCCCACACCGAATAGATACTTTGATTTGGGTAATTGATTTCATGTTACACAACCAAGAGACGTTCGTTGGTTATGAATACGTCCATTTTAAAGTTTGTTAGAAAACTCACGCTGATGCTCAACTCCGATACACGGAGTATCTTAGACACATTTGATTGCTGTATACACACGAGTACATAATAACAAAAACAGAAAATTCCACGAGGTGGTTTAGAAAAGAGCGTTCAGAATTAGTCTATTCTAGATATTGTAGACATAAAGAGCGCTTTTTCTTCACTTTTGTTTATGTGAAAAGTATAACATAGCTGTAAAACTGCTGTAGCCATGGCATGTATTGCCATATATCATGAAGCTGGTATATCAACACACTTACCATAAAAACGATGGCCAGACTAAATACATAATATACACATTTTAATGAATCTCTCTTGGTCTAGATATATACAAGAGTATAAATTCAATGTGTAAGTTTGTCTATCTATCTGTCTATCTGCTCGGAATGTTCTCCCTCTACCGATTTCAATTACATTTGGTGTGGTGACTCGGGGTACCATAGCAGATGTTATCACGGTGTTAGATTTAAAGGCACAGGAGGCCTTAGTTGTCGAAAATATTCATATTTGTTCTAATCATCGTAAACAGAAAAACATTAAAACGCATAAAGTTTCGTTCATATATACCATGACCATCGCGTAAACAGCATGCTATCCCAAAGACCTACTATATTTTACATAAGCAAGAGCCTGATTGTGTTACAGAAGACAGCACTATGCTATTGGCTAAACACACATAAATTATATGAACGCTCTTATTAGTTCCATATAAGGAATGCAGCAACAAAGAACGCTCTATATGTTTACCATAATAATATAAACAAACACCAGGAAAGTAACTTGTTATGCTTTTGTTTACATAACAATGGTCAAACATGTGACAATAACATACTGTTTATGTGATATTTCTTATTTGTATACGAACAAAGTCCATCTACATTTTAATATTCTTTCTGTTTGTGGCGGTTTTTGACGGGTGAACAATTTTTCACAGGATACCCACCGCCAAGGCCTCCCGTACTTTTAATTAACAACTTATAAAATAAATAACAAGTGAATAGAGTAAAGCTCAATTTAAAAAAAATTGTTTTAAATAAAATTTTTTTTTTTTTTATTTCAAGACACATGGCGGTTTGCACTCATAAATACATCTAATAAATAATCGCTTTTTAATTGTTACCAATAACGAACTGGTTTGTACTTACATGAACAACCTGTTTGCGGGCATTATATGTGTCAGGAAGAAGCATTGAATTCATACAAATTTTAACGTTTAACTCATAAGAAAGAGCGTTTATTAGAATGAAAACTGCTATAAAATGGCTGTGACCATGGATATTATTTTTCAGAGCTAGCATATGAAGCCGGTATATCAATGGTCCGTGTATTTGTCAACCTATCGTATACATCCTTCCAAGTTACGCAGACAAAAACTAGGGCTTCTCGGAACTGCACCGATCTCATCAATTATAGACAAAAGAAAACTAAGCTCGTTGGTTGTCTCTGTAGAACAGATTATGATAAAGCCTCAAAACAAATTTTGTTCTATATCGCACCGAGAGGCATATGAATAGGTGCACAGCCATTCATTCCTCGTTCATTTCAGAATTAATTGCCATTCTAGAGAAATTTGATATTATATCTCATTTATCGTCCTTTGTTGAAACAGGACACTTTCCTTCGAAGGACACGGGGAAACAATTAGTGACTCGCAAAATATCATATGTTCACGAAGAAGACTGGAACACCCGTCTTGCCAGTGATAACTCCATGCTCAACTTTGCAAATAATTATACCTCTCTGAACATATCCCCACTCTGGTATGCAAGTAGATGTTATACTAAACATAAATTCGAATTTCTGGAAGCATCAAAATTGTTGGCAAAAACAGTCTCCCTGGAAGAGGGGGCGTGTCAACTTTGTGGCAAACCATATGACAATATAGTAGAACACGCAGTCCTCGATTGTTCGAGCATCAACTAAGCAAGACATGAAATATGGTTCAACCTTCTTCAGCATTTTGACATACCTTGCTTCATTGAAATAGATAATTTGTGCACAATAGATCAACTAATTGTGTTGCTGTCATGTATACCATTATTCAGTTGTCGCCCGCTGTTGAGGGAGACATTGAGATTTGTCACCCGCTCGAGAACGAAATGTCTCCAGAGGAGCGCAGCTCCGAGGGAGTCATTCCGTTCTCGAGCGGCTGACAAATCTCGATGTCTCACGAGAAGAAGGGCAACAACTGTTTTGTTATCCGATTATACCACAGAAAAAAATCCTTGCCATCCACACGCACGATGTTACACTGAGTCACGAGTGCTTTCTTTCCCGATTATGTATCTTTTCAGTAACTACTTATCGTCCTGTAGGATTTCTGCTCTATAAACGATAGTCAAGTCGTTAAGCGTTTGATAATCAGCGTTTATTTACGATCATTTTGGTGGTTAAATCGTTAATATCGGTCCATGCAATGTAAACCAATAAGCCATATAGGTATGTTATCGCCTTCTGCAATGTGACATATTCAATGTCGTCTTGTGCGCGGCATTTACTCGCGATGTTTATTTCATAACGGTCTTCCCCGAAAGCTGTTGGGAAGTTGTCGATTTCATTAATGTACATTCATATGTGTCAGTGCTCCCAAGTACATGGCGATCCTCACACAAAATACTTCTATGATCACATTGCAGACATCGCGGAGCGGTCTGATATCACGGATAAGCGTACAGTACCATTCACTCGCGACAAACGTATGCATTACGTTGTCTACCAGCAAACATTTATAACCAACCAACCTCAAGGGATCCACTCTTTCAATCTTCCACCATAATGTCGACATGAAAATATTGAATCACCGAGATGTTTCGATAGTCTGGTCGTTGAGACTCGATTTTGAGGTGGACCTAGAACAAATTGTTGACAAGCTGTTTTCGGTGTCATTCGACGCGGAAAAGCATCAGGAACAACATATCCAAAATCCGCAAAAATCCGCGTTGGGGAAACTTTGTTATCCACGATGGCGTCCAACATGGTTGTCTATACTACATCAGTTCTCGATATAAGTCATTATACGATATATAGTGGCATCACAATTATGCCGTTATATCAGTTTGTGTTAAATTAGAATGCGGGAGCGAGTAGAGTGACAAGGACAGAAAATTATACAATCGTGGCCATGAAATGGCTGTCAAAATGGCCGCAACTCCAAACCATACCACGTAGAAAGCAACATATTGGGTAACTACATAAGAGTGAAATACGTATTGGCAATATACAAGTCGGTTGTTAAATATTTTTAAAGGTACACACATCATTAAAACAGATCAATCTGAAGGATCATCGGTCACTGCACAGCAAGTCAACCCCCAATGATTTACGTCTTTAACGTTTGGGTGTTCTGCTTATCCAACATCCAACTGTTGGGCAAAACAAAAATAGCTCGTGCATGCAACAGACGAACTCATCTTTCGCCTCACAGTGCATGGTAGTTTCATTCGGCATGGTGATTAAATATTGAATGCAACGCCGAAATTTAAGTGCATACTCTAGATGTATACATACTAGTTATATTTCCGGAATTGTCAACACTCCCGGTGATAATAAACGATACACGTATGTCGCAATGGTTATTATACTGTAAAGAAACATTCATATCTTCAATGGATTAGCACCGAATCTCACCAGGTCAAAGAGACTGTACATAGTACATTGTATGTAAGACTAATTTTCATTCTGCTACCAACCCGGTTTCTTAGTAGACAATTTTGTTAAAATTACTTCAGTGGCCACTTTACAACTAGAATAAGCTACAGCGCAATGCACACTATTAGTTTTCAGTATAGTTTTGTTTGAAAATATATTACCATTACCACCCACGTAATCGTGCTAAATATCAGGTGATCATCGTTTAAGATGTTATTCCAACGTTGAACATTCACCCAATATTGTTAGTTGTGGTTCTGTGTGCAACAGACATGTGTACCATTATGGAAAATGGGTAAACGCGGTGATGCGGTTGAAGACAACGTAGTAAGTTTCGCGTTGATGTGGCCTTGGTGAATTCAACCAAATATAATTTCCAGGTATAAACACAGTCTCTGTCACAGATTATGTAGGCAATTTTGGTCAAGTTTTGAATTTATTGAAGACAGTCTATGGTACTCATTTGTGATTTAATAAATTTAGTTCATGGTACACCATCACGCATTCTTGTGATAAAAGCGAAATATTCGTGTTTTATCACTTGATCTGAGGCAACTATAACTACTATTTTGAGAAACGTACAATAGGATCTACGCATTCTCCCCATACCAGTACAATATGAACATAATTCATACCGTTTTATAGCAATTAATTTTTTAAGGTTTTATACCGTAGATATCAAAATAAATGGTGATCGATCTCATTCGTGAGACTGCTCTGAATCAGGGTTGGTGATTTTTTAGATTTAAATCAGATTTATTTGATTTAAATCGATTTTTTTGATTTTTTTTCTAACTGTTATGAAAATATGAAATTGTGCAATGTCTTTGATAAATGAAGGTTCTAAAAGGATTTGCTTATTTTTCCAAGGCTTGATTAATAACAATTCTATTATTATTTATTATTTTTTGTTTAACTACATTTATCAAGTACAAATATCATGGCAATACAGATTTAGCGACCATGTACTTTAATTATGCATGCGCTTAGGTCCATGTGAGTTCCAATGTTGTGATATCTGGATAGGTAGACCTGTGCTTAAAGATTTACTACTAAATTTAGTAAATTTTAGCTGAGAACTGAATGTATTATTCAATCACCTTTGCTCCTCGGTGACTTGAGGACATACATGTAATCACAACATATATCAAGTATGGACATTAGACAACTAGAGTAGTTTAGATGGCAGAGTATATGGTAGAATTACTCGGTTGGCATTTACATGTATGGCAATCAGAAAAGGAAAGGAAATTTAATAATGTAATGAGGAGTGCTGAATCTGATTGTAGTTTACTAATAAGCGGAACAGGCCATTGCTGGAGCAGTAATCACGGTCGCATGCAGTATGCCTGTTTCATTAGGGTTGACAATTACTGCACAATTTCATATCTATTATCCAATATTGTATATTGTTTAATCATAATCATGTTAATATGATGTTATAGTTAACAAAAAACCTTGCAAGTAAATATTGCAAGTTCTTGACATTATGCAATCATTTAAAAATTTGATTTAAATCAATGATTTTTTTCAAAAAAATCATTGATTTAAATCTTGATTTAAATCAATGATTTAAATCGCTTGATTTAAATCAGCCAACCCTGCTCTGAATACATATATTTCTGCTTCTAGAGAAAGGCCGCATAGTCAATATATCCCTACTAAATCCCGTTTAGCTGTTTAATTACACATATATCACACGATTCAAGATTAGCGGTAAAGATAAAACTGCGTCATTTTTCCGTTTCTGGACACCCAAAAGTCCAGATTTAACGGTTCCACAAGACCCTGATTTCGCTTGCTCTCTCGTGAGATACATCAGAGACAATTCGTACATCTCTAATCAAAAGTTTCTCTTATACTTGTAGTCATTCTTCCTCGCAATATTCGAGCGTTTGTTCATTCGTATAGGACTAGCTATTCAATTTTGCAATAAATGTAAATTTCATTCGATTTTGTCCATTTTGGTGGCCATTTTGGGAAAAATATTCTACATATATGGTTTACGACTAAGCAATGTTTGTGTATATTTCAATTTATTACGAATGTGGCATTAACTGGAGCACCTGCCGCAGAATTCAGTATTTTCCGATAACAACAGACATTATGGACGCCATCTTCAATAGAGAATTTTCCCCAAAGCGGATTTTAGCGGATTTTGGATATGTTGTTCCCTACATTCTGCCCGACAATATGACACCAAAAACAGCTTGTAAACAATTTGTTCTAGGTCCAATGCTTCAACGACCAGACTACGATGTAAAAAGTACATAACAACGCTAGTCCGATAAAAGTATCAACTTAAAAGTTCGGATATTAGTGTTCACTAAATATATGCAAATTAGCAAACACCACAACTGGTGTGTTTTGCGAATCCGTGGGGTATATAAGATCTATGATTTTTAGTGCGTCGTAGTGATGTGAAATAGATGAGTTACTGCAGTGTGTGTTTGGAGATATTCTTGCAATATAACATCAGGCGGGCGACAAAAACAATGTCTCCCGGCTCAGCGGGCGACAGTGTGATTTGTCGCCCGGCACGTGACAGGACATGGGCCAATCAGAAGTGTGGAAAATAGGGAGGAGGGCAACAATGCATGTTGTTGAGAAGATAAGCTACCTTAATACATTTGTCCTGTTCACAACATGCAGTAGTGTTAAAATGTGGAAATTCTATCATATAAACGCCTTAAAGAAATTACAGATGCGAACACGATCACTGTCACGTGACGCATTAGTCCACGATCTCTATATTGTCCCTTCACGTTTTCAATATACAAACACCCACAGCCCTTTTCCACCAACCACGTCCACATGCGATCCAAAATATTGATTGGATCTCACAAAGCCTTATATAAAGACCACAATGTTTACTGATCTACCACAATGAACGAGCAGCTTTAAATAATTATTGTGGACAAAACGTTGATCCATGTACTAGTATTCTAGTCAAAATGGTTAAACTGTTTCAAATTCTTACTGTATCTGACCATAATATTCATGTATGCTCATCTTTACATGTGAATTGTCCGCCATGACTCCATTTACACATGCGTGTGGTGTGTTCGAGAGTATGCACGCATGTACTGCGAGCGATTTTGTGGGTCTATGTACACGTGTGTATGTGTATGTGTATGTATGCATGTGCGGATGTAGGTATGCACAAGGGTGCGTGTATGTGATTATTTGAGAGCGGTTGTGGTGTATATGTGTGCGTGTGTGTTATTTATGCGTGGTGTACATGTATATACGTTTGATTTTCTTCGCGTTAAATGTCTGTAAATACTAATTATCCTTGTATTGTGTTCCTGTTCATTATATGTAAGCTCTCTGTATTACGGAGGAAATAAAGGTATATATATAGAGAGAGCTAGTATATGAAGCCGGTATATCAATGGTCCGTGTATTTGTCAACCTATCGTATACCTCCTTCCAAATTACGCAGACAAAATTATGAAGCTCGAATGAGCGACGATGTACGACGATGTATTATCATATGTGTATTTAGCACATATCATGTTTATAGTATATATTTATTGTATGCCTCCTATGTGGAGAAGATTATATACAGAAAGGTGAAAATATAATATATATACATGTACATGGTTATAACAACGTCGTTGACAACACACCAACACAGAGCTGCGGTATATGGTTTTAATGTAGCCATATGCGTGTGATCGAGAGTGCATGTCTATAATGTAGCAGTTATGATATGCGAGTGCTATTCGATAATATGGCGAGTATTTATGACAATATATTATACTATCTACACTAATATGAAATTGAGTTCCCACGAATAAAACGACACATGGTGAGCAGGTAAGTTGATGAGTCGAGAATAATATCCTCCATTTGATGCAATACTTCGTCGGGAGGGTTAACGACCTCTGACCCAAGAAGAAAAGCACATAGTGTAGAGTCACTGATTGTGTCAAGATATAAGTACGTTGCTATTCCATAGTGGTTAAGTATGTGGTCGAAATAACCATTCCTCATGCAAGTGATGTGATCGGAAGTGCAGTAGCGCAACACATGCAGAAGTTCATTGTCATAGCACCTCTGACAAGCGTAAACACACAAGGTTGTTTTTGTATGTCGTTTTGTTCAAAAGGAGTCCGAGATTTTTCAACTTTTCACCATAATGAGGGAATTTTCTGAGTAATACCCATATATTCCAGCTTGCTGATGGATTTGAGTGTATCGTCTGGAATGTTTTCAGTTTTGTGTCTCCGGAAACGGAAGCTAGCCAATCTCTCTCGTAACTTTCCCAAACTGATAGCTGAATTAGACGTTTCCACGAACACTTAGATGGGAAGTTACCAGTTTCCACGAATGAGTCCAGATGAGTTCGTAGACCATACAGTTGTAGCAGTTCAATTATATCTGGAACAAACCCTGTTGTCCGGCGAGCGAAGAGAGTGAATTGGAAGAACTTCTGAAGAAATATTCTGAGGGGAACCTGGCGATCCTGTGGTAAATAAATCAGTGTACATAACAACGAAAGTTTCTTGATGTGAATTTGTCTCTCGAGAGGCAGAAGTCCAAGCAAGCTCAGGGAAATGCACGTAGAAGTACGCGATGGGAGAGACTGGATGTGTTTCACGCACACTCGGTAAGACTTCTCCATTGTGTACATGGCAGTTCTGTTCGGCAGTTCCATCAATTCACACCCATATAGGGCTTTGGGTAGTGCTACTGATTGTAGCAGACTTGTCATCGTTATTGGTGTGCACATTTTGAATAAACTTTTGCCAGCCAAACTGAAATAAGATTTCCTCAGCTTTTCAGATAACAGGGAACAACGGATGGGCACGCACTGAAATTTGCACTGTTTAATACCGAGATGAACACATTCCGTCGATTCAATTAGTGGACTGTTACCAAGAAGCCACCTCCTGTTGCTTGCAGAATGTTGGTGCTTTGTCTCATTGAAGACAACGACGACGCTCTTTGTATTTGAAAATTCGAAACGCCATCGCTGACTGTATTTATAGCAAATGTCAATCAGGCACTCAAGACCGGATTTGGACAATGAAATGAGAGCAATATCATCAGCAGCCGAAGGTGCCGCACAAGAGGTATTTCCTATATGTAAACCGTGTTCAGAATCGCAGAGAGAGTTCAGTAGTTCATTTATGAATACCAGATAGAAGAAAGGGGACGTTACTGCCCATGTCTTGTTCCTTGTAAGATGTCCAATGGCTCTGAGAGCGAACCGCTATACATTACACGACTGGTGCAATTCCTGTGCATGTTTGCCACTACACGCAGAACTTTACCTTTTAAGCCTAGATCGTATAGTTTTACAAGAAGGCCTTCGTGCCACACACGATCAAATGCCTTCGCAGAGTCCAAAAAACATACAAATGCTCTTGAATCTAAGTCGCCCGCATAGGAAACTGCCTCCTGGAGGGCAAACGAGGTCACCAAACAGTTCACTCCTTTCTGAAAGCCGTTCTGAAGCTCGTTTGGAAATCTGGAAAAATTCCCATCATTTAGAAATCTGTCTAACATAATGCTTTCGAATGTCTTATAGATCACCGACATGAGTGTGATAGCACGGTAACTGTCTGGAACATTTATAGGTTTCGGAGACCCCTTGAATAATGGAACAATGATGCCAATTTTTAAGGAAGGTGGTATCCATTCCAAGTCCAAGATACTATTGTAAAGTCGACACAATAATGATTTGAAGGAGTCACTTCCATGTAAGAGATGTTCGTTCACTACATTGTCAATACCACTAGATTTCCCACGTTTGAGATTTTTCATGACATCTATCAGTTCAGAAACAGTAATTGGTTCACAGAAAGTAGTGTCTGCAAAATCTGTATGTGATTCTTGGAAAATTGACGATAGTCGCATCCGTATGGATTCCTCGAATTCCGGATCAGCGTGGATACCAGGTTTGTACAGACTTTCGAAATAAGACCTCCAGGCTGACATGATATCAGCTGGAATGCGAAGAGTTTTATCACCGAATGTCATAACAGAACAAAGACCTTTTGATTGCGAAACTTGATCCTTCGAGTTGATAGTTTTCCAAAACTGGACATCATTAGTCTTTGCGTGAAGCTCGAGTTGTTCGTACACCTGCTGTTCGCTGTGGCGAAGTGTAGTACGCAATGACTGTGTAAATAGTCGCTTCGTAGCTTTGTACTCCATGTACGACTGCACGTCACACGCGTGCGGACTACCTTCGGCGAACTATATATTCCGCTTTTCCTTTAGAGAACGGTGTAGCGATCGCAATTCCTCATTCCAGAAATGTTTTGCTGATTTATGACGTGTTTTTGAACCACTAGCTACAACAGAAGCATATATGATACCACTGACAATTTCGGTGCACAGCGAGTCAAGTTCGTGTTTAGACACGATAACGATGTTCATAATGTCGGAGAGGTAGTTATCCAGAGACAGTTGATAGAGGGGTATATCCATCCTATCCCAGTTGAAAGAAAGCCTGTTAAAAGGTGACAATACACTAGATAAATCGGGTGGAATGTCAATACAGCAGGTCACAGGCAAATGGTTAGACGTGTTCTGTTCGCTGTCACCGAGAATGGCACGACGTGTTGCGAGGTCGTTTAATTCAAGTGGTAGTAAGATGTGATCAATGCGACTTGGCGAAGCCACAACAGACGCCGGGTAGAGCGTGAACGGAGGTCCCGCGCACGATATGGAAGTTGTGACAGAGACCAAATTCTCCCGGTGCATGAAATCTGTTATAAAAGACATTCTGTCAGCGTGTCCTGTCGGCACATGCTGCTCGTGGGTACGGCACATATGCACATTTAGATCACCCATAGTGATCACATGTCCATATGTTGAGAATAACGATATAAAATCAGAGACGTCTTCGAGGCAATTTTTGAAATGATCGTCACTGTGGTTTGTACTCGGCAAGTATGTTTGTAGTATAGTCAAGATCACATTCGTGCTCAATTTGATCTGGATACCAACGCATCGATCATTTGGGATATTGATAGCAACACATTGTTTTGCGATTCGTTCGTTCATGAGAAGAGCGACACCATCGGGAGTGAAGGAGCCACCTGAACTCGTGGTTATAATACGTCCAGCTTTGCATAAAGCAGTGTATGACTCGTGTAGAGAATGCAGAAATGGCAGGTTTTCTTCATTTAGCCAATGTTCGGATATACCAAGAATATCGTACTCTAGAGAGTTCAGTAGTGACGACAAATAAAGACAATTGGATTTAACACCAGTAGCGTTCCATGTAATGAGATTAAGTTTACTCATCATTGTAGTGTTCTGTACGTTTCGGTGGGTCTTTATTCCAGAGCCTAAAATGTATCCCTGGAGGCCAAAAGTCATCCCGATAGAGAGCATCCATATCAGTCACATGGATATGGATGCGTGCTGATTGTGTATCTCTGCAAGAACTCCACAACAGTCGCACGAAAGTCGGTTTTATACCACTCTGTTCGAAATATTCCCAGATGTCAGATTCCGTTGATTTTAACGAGATACCGCGAACGAATAATTTCTGCGTGCGTTTGTGTGTGTTGTAAGGAACACCGACGAAACCAGATGGTTCGTTGTCGCGATCCAACTGTGTTGTGCGAAGGTTGGTACTGGCATCGTGCGAGACAGGTTTACTAGCAGGCTTGCTAACATGTGATAACTTTTGTGGTGTGCTCGCTTGTGGAGTGGGGTCAATCGACTTAGTACGTGAGAGGTCTTCAGAGTTATAGTTTACATAGGATATACTATTCACATCGAGATTGCTCGGATTAGCAGGACTTCTCCCGTCACTGCCAGAACAGGCCATATTAGCAGCACCGCGATTGACTACATTTATATTTTGCTTCACATGAGAATTATTTTGTCTATGATCGTTAGTCTGTTGAAACAGCACGGGTGATTTAGCACTCTGAACATCGCCAATTGCATCTGCTGAATCTATCGGTGAAGCACTTGGAGGTTGTGATGCTTTTCGATTGGGAAGTTTCAGTTTCATCGGAGTAGATGACGATAATCGCCTTTGCTTCCTGTGTGAAAGGGTGTGACAGGTGGTGATCCCGTGGGAAAGGCTCAAGAACAGAGGACGGAGGTGTGCTAGGCGGGAGGTGTTGTTCCACAACTGAACACATCTGGTTGAACTTTTCTGTTATATCACGGGCAAAGAACTCAAACATTGTACTGAACTTGCGCTCGATATTTTCAACGATCTGGTCTATGGAATTGGAAGATTCTTTCACAGCTTGTTTTACATTGTTGATTTTTCTCATTACAGTCTCAGACTTAGCAAATGTGCTTACGAATTCTTTCTCCTGGGATTCCAACTTCTGGGTGAAGTCATCGTACTTTTTTGTTTGTTCAGCTACATCGTTTTCAACAAACTTAATTCGATTTTTCAAACTAACTACACCACTATATTTGTCATCAGTTATTCTATTTATAGTCTGCTCCAAAGAGGTACACTTTCCATTAATAGCGCCGATCGACGAAGCGTTTGATGCACATTTTATTTCCAACTTGACATTGCTTTTCTCAAAGTCATCAAGGCGATTGCAAATTTCCAATTGTTTTTTAGATATGGACTTCAGTTCCATCTGTATTGCATTAGAAGAAGTCGTAGTGTTGACTTTGAGCAGAGTGACATCAGCAAGTACTTCTGAGATTTTGTCTTGAATAAACATAGAGTCACATGGGCATCTTGGTGTGCTAACATCTGGTCGACGATCAGATTGTGACTGTGATAGTTTGTGCTTAGTAACACAATCTTTGATATCGTCGAATGTGCCTCCTTTATTAATCTGCACAATGTTGTATATGTCTCTCACTAGGCGGGTGCTCACGGGGATTCCTCCCAGATCGGGGTCCCTTTGGATGCGACCTTTTAAGCTATAATGCTGAAGATCTTCAGAATTATTCTGAGCATCTATGAACATCTTATTCCTGATATTCCACAGTTCGCTGTCGTCGGGAACAGCTTGCAGCAGACCTGCGATGAACTGTCTTTTGGTTGAATGAAAATTAGACTGAGGTCAGGTGAGCGATTTTCCGAGAAGTAGTCAAGAACACTCATGTTTTGTCCCTGCTGCACGGGCCTGGGTTGCGTTGAGCATGTCGAGAGTGGTTGTGAGTTTACATGTCCAGATAGAACAGAGTACTCCCGGTCTTCGATATTGACTGTTTCGTATTCTTCCATTTTACAGCAAGTACAGCGGCTGTCCACAACGTTCAATGCGGGTCGTCGTTAGTCACCTATGTTTTATGTGCTATACCAATCTTGGCACTTATTTTGCACTGTTATATGTTTATATTGATGTGTCTACTTGACACTTATTTTTCACTCGACATTAATAAGTTATCTCGGCGCATTTACCCAAACCCCTTTCGTTTTCAATCCACGGTGGACGAAGTGTGCCAGAGCACGTATAGGTTTTGAGTATGTACTGGTCATTATTTGTTTAAATAATCTCTCGTCTGACAGAGAAATACAATGTATAAAAAAGTGTTCTTCGTTGTCGAATTCATTGCATGTTCCGCAAATTCGGCCCTTTCGTCGAGGTCAAAGTACCGTCCGCTTAGTATGTTGAAATAGGCCAAACAGTAATTGCCGGAATGAATCTGGGACCCATTCATTAATGACAAGCACGTGTCAGTCTGTTGTAGCGAAGTCTTTTTCCTACGAACGATGGATAAACGGCATCCCCCGTTGTGTGGTGTCAGCATCCGAGTCTTTAATGTCTTTAATGATAATGTGTCATTCGTGACCACATTGTCACATAACACATGAGAACATATAAATCATATATAGTACATTACATAAACATGATATGTGAATTAAACATATGAACATATAACATATAAACAGGAAATACACATATATAAATGTAGTTTGTATAACACATACAAAGATGAACCTAGAAATCGGAAGTATATAGGAGATAAATGATAAATATTTGACACCCGCTGCGCTTTGTGCCAAATCATCAGGTTGCGGCACCCGTGAATCGGCGCCGTTTTTCATGAGTGAGATTGTTTAATGATGATTCTAAGGCCACATGATATATTTTAATGCGTTCTTACATCACTTATTATCACACTGCGCTGGCACATCGATAAAGGACTTTCAGTCTATATTCTAGGAAGCGTTGATCATTGTCGCAACCATATGGGCGTCCCTTCCGGAAAATCAACATGCGCAATTAAGAAATAGCCATCATTGGACTTCGTACCACTAATACATAGGCAGACTGTTTGCATATTTTACGTCGCAAGCATGTGAACGCACTTGCCACCATATAAATATAACTCGCTTGGTATGAAATATGTATACAAAGCCGCATGTATGTGTTCATGTCGTCAGTTTATCGGACAAGTGCAATGGCGTAATGATAGCTTGACCTGTCAAATACAAATCGACGATCTTATGAATTTCTTAAACATTCTGAAAGTAACACGCATGTACAGTTATGTGTTTATCACACGAAGCTAACTATCTTCTAACTAACCCCACCACGTCTCTACATCTCTGCAAGATGGGTGTTATGTGTTTATCAAACGAAGATAACTATCTTCTAACTCCGCCACGTCTCTTCATCTCTGCAAGATGTGTGTTGGCTAACAGTTCCTTCAACTTGTCAACTCATCGATTTAACCAAAACACTGGATATTTTAAACAGTGTATAGTGATTTAATATCATCAAATGGTCAACACAGTACCAAATTACTGAGATACAACCCATTCTGATACTGTATACACTCGTCAGTAAGGTCGGGTGGGGGCTCATGCACATTCTTGCTAAAAATGGGTACTGGGCTACTCACGAGGACCCCCTGAGCAAAAATTCAGTTAGCCTTCAGGTGCCAACCTACATTCATATTTTATACCAATACCATGTTTTGTATTGAATATAAATAATGTGTTTCATTTATATTGCTAAAAAGATAAAATCACATGATAATAACCAGAAAGTCACAAGTTAATGTTGTTTACACTAATGCTAATAAAATATAATACATTAATTCTTACTAAAAGACAACATTGAGATGCAGGCGAACAGTAAGTAACACATCCTTTGATTTTATTGATTTGATACCTCTTTGATTGCCACAACAACTAAGAATAGAATACGATGTGTATAATTCACAACAAAATTAACACAAGTGTATACTATTATACATTTTTATTTTTTAAGAAAAACAATTTGAAAAAATAATGAAAGCACAGATGTGCTTGAGTATCTTCTCCTAATCCACACGATACAAAGACGCGACTGTTTTCACCTTCCAAATGCTAAAACAATGGGGATGGGCTAATCTAAAAGGACCATCCCATGTTTTATTTAGGGTAAAACACCCAAATTGAGCTTATCTTCAAGGATGGGCTTACTGGTGTGTGTATACAGTATGTGTGCTAAACTAGAGTTTGGAAGGGAGGCTCAATTACAATCAGTTTCGCCTATTAGTATTTATGGCTCAACTTTGTCAACTGGAACATGACAAACATGGCAAGAATAACAAAATACTACCAGGCATGTCATTCTAATAACAATATACCCCACTGTGGTATTCTTGCTTGTTGGTGTATTTGGATTTAGTTTAAAACATTGTAATCATGTTGTTGGCACCATTATTTTAGTAATCAGAAGTCTAGGAGTCTTCATGTCTTATTTGATTACACTTTCTGTAAGATTTTACCTTCAGGTGTAAATTATGGCGTTTTCCAATTGTAATACAAGATTTACGCTCTTCAGAATAGAAGGAGTGTATATGTTCCTAAGAACAAGTGGATTAATACTCTGTATATTAATAAGATGTTTTGCTCTGGAGAAAGAAATACACATCAACTTCCTGGAGTAATGTCCTTTGTGAACACAGGTTCAAGAATCACCATATTTACAGAGCCTCGGATTACCTCCACCCCAAAGGTATCCATTGCACACATTGCGACTACATGTACCTCATATAATTTGGAACGAAAATGTATCCTGTTATCTTGAATTTCCCAACACTTCATTGAAGTTCATTCTAGTATTATAAGGAAGCTGGAATTGCAATTTTGCAAATTCTGAAAAGACATTGGTTCATGTCTTGTCGCTTCTTCATGTTCTTGTCGATATTGTCTTTGCCAGTGACACACATTCCATCATGAGACCTCTTGGGGTAACACAGAACATATTGGCTTTGACCTATGTGTCATCATAGTCATGATACAACAGTTCCAAATAATCACTGCTTGTGAATGTGAATTTTACACCTATTCAATGAAGTTATCTGACACCATTTACAAATTTAGTCAGAAACAAGTACATGTCAGATCAGAGTTGAACTTCTGATAGTTTGTGTGATAAGTACGTTGTAGATCTGAAGTATCTTGACACTGAAAATAGAAATGAAACAGTTTTAAGTATACAATGCACATAGCACATGCATCTGGACATGAGTTTAAAAGTCTGGTTGAATAACTGATAAAATGTATGCTGCATTATAAGTACTATGGCTTGTTTTCGAGGAATTTGAAACGCTAAATAAATTACTAAAATACTTCCTTTTGATTCTGACCGGCTTGAACTATTACAACATGTATATGATTCGTAAGTGAATTAAATGTTATTGCTGTCATCATTAAAAACAACATTACAAAATACTAGCTGGGTACCGGAAGTTGCTCAGTTACCGTAAGTGACGATCAAATTATGAGTGCGCATTAAAAAGTTATATCCAAGTCATTTAAATTAATTATTAGTGATCTGTTGAGTCAGCTGAGATAACCGGACCTACTCTTGGCATTGAGACATAGAGTGAAATTGCCATCACTATTACTAATTTCAGCCTAAATCCCCACCCATCACTATTATTAGGCCATCACGATTATTAGCCACCTGAGAGTACTCCATCATGAGACAGGAAAGTTCCACTGATTCTCCCTCCATATCATATAAGGCAAAGCTGATAAACCGCTCTTTGTTGCTAATTATTAGTGCCACTTTCAGTGATCTAAGAACCACGGCACCTAGGCTATCCCATGACAATCCCTTGATCAAGATATCCATTTGTATCAATGTTCCTAGATATATAATAATTCGATACTAAACAGTCTTTATTTATCATCTATCCAAATCTTTGTTCATACAATGCATTAGTCCCCCCCCCTTTATATCATATGAGGTCAAAGGGACCTATGACATACCATTCTCCTGGTGAATTTAAACGCGTGTAACAGTTTTCAGCTCTGTGGGTCCAACCATTTTAGTTGTAATTAATTAAATTAATCACAAGAGCCGCTTTAAATCATCTGATGTCAGGGGCACATTTTAACAATTTACCTACATGTATTTGTAACAAATATTTAGCTCCCATGGTTCAACCGCTCGGTCGCCAATAGCCGGACAGACAAATGCACAAAGAGAATTGAGTTTTAATAACATACTGATTGATAGGGCCCATAGGGGAAAGTAGAAAGGTTAGCGTGGAGTCCGAGTAAATTTCAGATTCCAGGTCACACATGTCAGTATGCCTCTGGAGTGTATATCCATTGTATACAGACTGCTAACTATGCAGCTTTAAGGCATCATATTGTTCATGATTTGTTCAATATTATTGAAACTATACTAAACAAAATTGTGTTAAAACTGGAATCTATACTAGTGTGTAAACGTGGCTTCTGTTGGAGGGTGTCCAATTTGAAATTTCCAACTAGACCTCCCCCCACATTAATCTGTCAGACCAACCTACCGGTACCTCCCATATTGACTAAATTCCAACTAACTGGTACCTCAACTTTCCCCATCTGTTTGAGTTTTACAACCTGACAGTGACCATCCCCCTGCCCAAATGTTGGATAATCTTCACCCAGTTGTGTCTTAATTACCTTATATTATTATTATATTCTGTATGTCAGAACCTCACCATGTACATCGATGTTTATATTTTGAGCCAGGCATGAAATTTCAAATTGTTTATTTTTTTTCTAAAGCTGGTCGGGGAGGGGGGAGTTCAGCATCCCAATTTTTAAATCCCTGGCTATCATGTTTAAATTAAATTAATTAACTAAAATTACTGTCACCAGAAACTAATTGAATGTGTACTACCAGTATTTCTTGTATGACACTCATTCAAGTTTGACAGTCACATAAAACTTGTATATATGTAGGGGAAATAAAGCAGTGATTAGAACACCACTTTGGACTGTCAAGATAAAACGTTATTGCATGACATTTTCGAAAAATATGATATTGTGTTTGGTATTGTTCTGAATATTTATTCATTGGTATAAATACACTAATTTGGATAACTAAATCGGCTTTTGGAGAAATTATGTTGTTGTTGTGATTGAATGATAGCGAACCTGAATGTGTAACTTTAAAGTAGTTCAGGTTAACATTTCCATGGGGGCCATGCTTTAGCCACATTGCCCCGTCACTGCTGGAGATCAGTTCTTTAATTGTAGTGGTAGAGTTTTATGCCATCACGTGGTAGTAGTACAGATAGCATACAATTATACCCGTACAATGCACATAGTTGGAAATAAAAATTTACATTCTGTCATGCTTTATCCCACCGATTCACCTGACCATGCACATTGGAAGCTAAATTTCCTTTCAGAAAATTGCGGTGGGGAAAAATGTGGGCCAGTCGGAAGATGAAATTTGTTTTTGGGCCTTATTATATAAATGTACAGGCCATACATTTAATTGTACCCTGTTGGACAAAACAAGTGTCCACTTAACTGCGGTGCGGTTAGCATTGCCACGATTTCTGCGGTGTGCGTTCATTAAACTGAAAAAAAGACGATACAAATCAGAAATCATCCATACTGTACATGGCGTTCAGCCACGGTGTAGTTGTCGTTCGCCCATGGTGTACTTTCCATTCGGCCGCAGTGTACTTGCCGTTTGGCCATGGTGTACTTATCGCTCGGCCGCGGTGCTCAACTGCAGTTACAAACTCTGACACCACGGCCCTAAGGCAAATACACAGCGGTGCCAATGGACACTTGTTTTATCAACCGCGCCCAATGTTTATGTTTTCAAAATGAGAGATAACTCCAAGATGCAAGTTATTTTGTTAAAATATTACGGTACTTTTACAAAATATACCAGTCTTGTCTAATAATTTACACCACAAAGACACAAACTTTGCAAAACGTATCAGAAATTCCAAACGCAAGGTGAGTGGGCTTGGGGAACGGATGGCTCTGTACAAAACGTCAGCCCAAAAAAATCACGTGTTGTATTTAAATAATTCCAGATATCGCCTTTTAACTTGAAGTGCATCACTAGCCAGTTGAAGATGAAGTGCCATTATGTCATTGCAATTTTAGCAAATGCCAATCAATTTACCAGAGAATGTTTTTTCAACACAAGTAGTAAACAGGTAAAGTACGTTCATTTTGTTTCTGAACGTACTTGGTCAACACTAAGTCTTGTCAATACACTGTACTTACTAGTAGTAGTACTGCACTGTAGTTCGCTACATGCTATACATGTACGTTCTCAACAAAATTATCACCGGCGTCGTTAAAGTTAACAATGTTAGAATCTATTTTCAACAATCGATTCAATTTCAAGCAATTTCCGTTTAGGCTACAACAAAATTGGTCTCGTGTAATAGAACCCTTCATAAAACTTTGTTTACAAATTAATTCTGTCATTCGACTCATTGTACATATAAAACCACAGTTAAACTGAGATAACTGTTTGTTTCGTTCAGAATTGAATTGCGAAGTTATGAATCTATGACTTTGAGGCAGAGGTGAGGCTCAGTTACTAAGTAAGCTCAGCGACGCATGTCAGGTCAGACTCGGCCACTCACTCACTCACTGCCACTGGGTCTGCCCTCGCCTGGAATTGCTCTAATTTGTTACATTCGCGGACAAACAAGGTCAACTATACTATATATTGATCACTCACCTTGTATATCATACGTAGGCAGGTTTGTTTTGTTTATCTCATACGTGGTAATTCCTCTAATGGGCGAATAATAACGCCGAGGTGGTGCCTGATTTTCAAAAACTCACGATTGTTTGAATATAATTATTTGTCTAACAACCGTCCGTGAGTAATCTTAATTCTGATTGGTTAAGATGAACGCGTGAATATAATTATTTGTCTAACAACCGTAGGCGAGTAACCTTAATTCTGATTGGTTAAGATGAACGCGGTTGTCCAATCGCTGCATATGTGGCCTGGAAAGAAGAGTTCAAAGTGTGTGTCGGGGTCTTGGATATTTTTGGAAACAATTTTTTTCGTTTAACAGTATCAATGCTCCAACAGCGCCGAGTGTGTATATGCAGTACTCACTTAAGCCCATGCGGCTCGCACACGTGGGCTTATAATAGTGAATGCTATATATAGGCTACAATGTACGTCACTGCGATTAAGCGTTCAGTCATGTCTGGATTCTGGCCCGCAGAGACAAATGACGTTTGACGTCATGACGCCGTAACTGCCTTCATATAGCTAACAAATCAAACTGATCTAATATGAACCTTTGCAGGACATATTAATAACAACTTACTGTTTATAAATAAATAAATACTTCAGTTGTCCATTGCCACATATCGGAAGTTGTGAAGTAGTAAATTCGTTCCATTGCTGATTCCGCGATTTTGTGATACCACTGCCGGAAGTCACGTCATTTGTTCACGAAAAAGTTGTGTGGCTAAAAAGGTCACCTACACGGTATACTGTAAATTATGTGTGACGTCACAAGTACGTACGCCCGCCTGTTACCTATACACGCGCCGAGCGGGGTCGTTATAAAAGCAAGCAAACATAGAACACAAATTCATAATATATAGCAAATAAATAATTACCAAGGCTGCACGAAATATGTAAAGTAGTTTCTAACGTCTGATTTGCATTGATAAGGTTTTTGTAATATTTGATAAATCGCGCATGAACTGATGGTCGGGTGGGTGTGGTAGAATAATGTCATATATCACTCAACCGACACCCTCAATTCATAACTGTTGATGACTTTTTGTCTAAATAATTTCTCATGCAGCATCTGGTAAATTTTTAATAGCTCAAATATGAACCTCTCTTTCTGAGCCTAAACTTCGGAGATATTTTGGCGATTTTATTTCGAAGCAACAGGCGATTTTTGTTGCGAAACAAGAGCATCGACACGAGTAGACTGTGGGGCAGTAATTGGCTCAACTTGAGTGGATTGCGTGTGAGCAACGGGTGCAGCTTCATTGGACATTTTCATGGCATATGATACAGGTTCTGGGAAAGTATTTTGATCAGTTACATGTACATTAAGTTGTGATGCACGAATAGTGTTGGCCTGGCCGTTGTCTGTATAAGTGCTGGCACCAGTTCACTGTTTTTTGCAAAAACGACATCAGAGTATGTGACTTGTTGAATTGATGGTCGAACACCAACCATTTGCTTTACATTGATATATGATAGATGTTTATCAGCCTTACACCGTTGCAATGTGTATTCATAGTCCCACTTGGGACATGATAGGACCATTGTAGCATGTGAACGTTGACAGTTTGAAAACTGTTTTGGTTTAGTACAGAAGCAGAACAGCGTGCACATATTAAGGTTTCTTTACCTTTACAACGATACTGCCAATGACTATACCCCGACATTTAAGACATAGTACGGTACTTGGAACATATGCAGACACATATATCTTCATATATCAAACCTTCAATGCCGGCGGATGTTGGCTCCGATTTAAAGTAAAAAGATAACAATGCAAATGAACTTTTATTCAACCAACTGTCTTAGAAAATCTGCGAACACCAGTAACTCCCCATCGTGCCATCTCAGCCAATATCTCCGACAGAAGTTTTGGAGATATCGCGGGTTCACAAAACTGATCTGCTACTAGTCGGTGTTTTGTGAGGAGCAACCATGACTGGTGTTTTTGCAATAGGTGTTAACTGCAGCAAAGCATCAGATTGAACTTTTATTGAACATTGAATCAGGAGAGAGCTAGTCACTGGTCCGGTCCTGATCGGTTTGACAGATTTCAATTATCCAGCAATACTTTGAAGTGTCTTATCAATAACAAATACGGAAGGTCTCTTCATAGTCGGGTCGAAAATAATAATCAAGTACTGAGGTAGTAACCCCGCATCATTGGAACTAATTGAGTCAAAAACAAAAAAAGACTATCACAGCAGCCGCCACGGACTACCCTTCGAATTCTGGTTGGGCCAACAACTGGTACATATCAGAATCGGTGACCCGATTAGACACCTGTATTAGCCACCCGTTACCACCCACCCATAGTAAGACATGATTCAACAATAAACAATCATCAGAAGAACACCAGAGAGACAGAAGAGAACATAAATATGAGACGTGAAACAGAAAACATTACTTCAAACATCAGACGAACACTAGCGCAGATAACAACAATTTAATCTGAAACACTGGAGGCGTGATTTATAATTTAGCCAATTGAGGACTCACACACCATACCTACCAGGAAGCACACACGATAGGCATATTTTAGCTTAACTGTGAGTGAAATTGTATATGTGGAAGCTTTAATGAGTATGCTTTTCTGTACATTCTCTGCTTTGTTTTTAATCCAGGAAACCTGCATGCCATGTAGCGGCTGTGTCTGCCAAAATGTACTTATTTTCAAATTGTACCTGTGACTTTTTGAGACATTTTGAGCACAAATTTCCCTTACGCGGTTGGCAATTTCATTCCAATAAAATAACCGAAAACAGGAAATAGTAGACTACCGATTTACACGAAACCATCACGAAATTATGCTTGGAAAATCAATCTATGGGATCAATTTAACCCACTTTTTGACAACAAATTTATGTGATATACTTGAGATTTCGATGTTGGAACATTAATGTTGATAACAGTTATTCCCAATGTACGTACTTTGTACGTATATATGTTTTTATCATATTTAACGTAAACCACACAATTAAATACAAATTACGCAGATTATATGTAGATACACATGGCACTGGAGAAAGAACACGAGTTGTCAAAGTTATCAGATCTCCTCCTCCCGAATTCTATTATAAATATATGTAATAGTGTGGATTCGTACATTATTTAATTATGATATGCATTGTGTCTGCCGAAGAACGGTCAATGTGGATATTTTGGACTAAAGCGGTAGACACCAGAGGGGTACTATCCCCTTGGGGTATTGTTAAGTGTGGCTGTGTGTGTGACTGTTTGTGTGAATATTGTAGCGCATTATTCAATGTATGTATCGCATTTATGGATATGGCTCCCTTTGCTAATCTCATGTATCATCTCTCCTCATTTTGACAGTCGACCAGAAACTAGTGAAGTTAATGATGCAAGCGGGACTAACAACACCTATGATGAATTGTGTTATCCAGCGGGTGAGTTTACCTCAATGTGATATATCAAAATGTATTTTCTCAAAACCAATCTGGAAACAGTTGTAATTAGTTTGGTATAATGTATTTATCCACCGCTCATTATCTCTATTGCCTAAATAAAGCCTACCTAAATAACGTTACGTTTATTACGTCAAAGTAGCTTTATTATGTCAATGTATATTGATTAGGTTAGTACTACTTTCATGACGTAATTGTATATGCAAATTGCGCAAGTAACTAGGGATGTCAAGCGACCTGAATGACGTCATTGTGATTTTGGGACTTTTTATCGTCCATAATTCACCGCGGCAATTGATACAACATTCGTATTCGGATATGTGTGTTCGCTCTAAAACACATGTAAACCATTAGCTAAAGGCCAGCTTAGCATATACATTAAAAAACACAAGGAACTATTTCGCTCTAAGTTGCACTCCTGTTTTCCCACGTCACGAATGCTACTTAGTTTGCTTGACCGAATACATGTAAGGGCGTCATCGAAGTAACGAATGTAAAGCTGAGGAAAATGACAGATCTGCTGCACAAAATGCATGTTGTGTCCGATGGATAAATAAAATATGTAGCTAATGTTGTCGCTCAAACTGTGTATGTCCGCTTTGAGAATTTGGCATCTATTGGACTCGGTAGAGACTCGCCCAATAGATTCTCAACCCCCCCCCCCTCGCGGACATAAACAGTTTAAGCTGCGACACTAGCGCTTTATTCTGTGTCACGCAATGTAAAAATCATCAGTCAGCCGGAAATTGTAAGCACAATTATTTTAGTTTTTATAACTTGCACAATCATTAAACATATACATGAAATTATACACATATCAAATTTGTTGATCGTTAGATCGAACAAATTATATATAGTATAAAAAGTTGCCGTTACTGATATCTATGACCATAATGTAATTATAGGTCTAATATCAAATCCGATGACCGCAAAATCAAGCTCATGAAAACTATTATATAGAGTTATCGTTACTGATAGTCTGATACGTAAGATCCATACTACCAAATCCAACAACCGTTAGACAATAACTCGTTACATATATTATATACAGTTACCGCTACTGGCGTGCATACCCATGATGTATAATCCGACGATGGTAAAATCGAATTAGTTTTATCTTTTATAGAGTTATCTTTCCTGATATGTATGCCCATAATGTCTAATCCCACAACCGTAAATCATAACTCATAATATATTATAGCGCCGAGGTCGGGTCGTGTGTAGGTAACAGGCGGGAGTACACAATTTTGACGTCACACATAATTTAAAGTATACCGTATAGGTGAAATATTTAGCGAGACAACTTTTTCGTGAAAAACAATCACGTGACTTCCGGAAGTGGTTTCACAAAATCGTGCAATCAGCAATGAATCGAATTTGCTACTTCACAACTTCCAATATGCGGCAATTTACAATTATGTATTTATTTATTTATAAACAGTAAGTTGTTATGATTATTTCCTGCATAGGTTCATATTAGATCAGTTTCATTTGTTAGCTAAATGAAAGCAGTCACGGCGGCATGACGTCAAAACGTCATTTGTCTCTGCGGGCCAGAATCCAGACATGACTGAATGTGTCATCCCAATAATGTATAATCCGACGATTGTAGAACCGAACTAATTTTTTTCTTTTTGACAGGAATTTGGTAATTAGTTTAATTTTGAATATAATCATCTATAGATTTACATGTTGGTCAATAAATGATGTATACAGTATAGTAAGTTCTACGTACCAATTCCACAACAAAATGCCAGAGTAATCTTCTAAATGTTCTTTACTAAACACTCATTGGTGAGTAGCCGCCATAGTAAACGTTCATACAATAAGTTCAAGAATCGTCCATATGTCGTTTGTTGACCTCATTATTTGAACATTGCCCACCAATGGCTCTGAATCATTCTGCTCTTATATGATCGGTTTGTATGTCTGTCGCCACTCGAAATGAATCATGAACCCTTACAGTGCATACTTTTATAACAGAAAGGGAGAATCCATTTAGAATATATAGAGATGCTTAAGCAATTCCCTAAAACCTGCCACAACAGGTAATTACTCATACATGATTCACTTGCAGGTTGTCATGTATAAATACGTGTTATACTACATCGATTCTTCCATTCAGTTATAAATTTATACATTGGAATGATCCATTATTCAATTGGTGGGGTGTTCATGTATCACAGGTAGACGACAGACAGACAAACATATACTAAAAAAGCAGAATGATTCATACTCATTGGAGGGTCGTGTTGAGATAATAAGTTTAAAAAACGACAATTGGCATACAAGGACTAGGAACTATTTAGAGTGGAAATGGTTAAACATCAAAACATGTTATCAAGTTAAACAAGTTATCTGAAAAATGAATGCGCAGAACATCTGTCTTGCGTTATACGGTATGTAGTTTGATGGAAATACAATACAACAATTTAATTGCATCAGTATTAGTTAGATATCTGGCGATTGCCATTTGTAATATAACACTAGCATGAGTTTGGAAAGCATTAAGGTTTATTAGTGCCCGACATAAGTTATTTTCAGCCCATGGCTAATGGCATGAATTGCTGTTAATAATTTCTGAAGGGCCGCTAATAAAACTGTAATGCCTGAGAAACTAATGTTGCTTCTATTATTACCAAGTGGTCCTGTTCGACGAGTGACATGACCAAATACTATTCAAGTCTAATGCATGTCAGTTGTTCCTGAAACATTTCGTCAGTGTATTTCGAAAAGGACGTATACCCGGTATTGGCGGGGAAATTCTTTTTTGCATCATCAGATTATCCGTGTAAAATTACACAATATATTTAGAGTGTGTGCCCCTTAATCGTATGCAAAATATTTTTTCCCGCATTATTGAGTTGTAATTTCCAGTATAATATCATTTTGGTTGGGTGACTGGAATGTTTGTTTTCCAAAATATCGTACAAATATTTTTATTATTTGGAGACACGTCATTGGTGGTCAGAGTACTCGGAACATTGGATATTGAACACACAACAAATGGAAAGCGCGGGAACCTCAGACCCGTTATGACCCCCCACAAGGGAAGCGAGATACTCAAGCTTTAACGTTTAGCATAACAACATTTTCGAATTCAAATAAAAAAAAAATCCAAAATAAATGTTGTATAGAATTATGACTCAAGAGAGATCACCTATACATAAATGGCACGAGAAGGCACGATTGTGTATGATACAGTAGCTACATACACTCATCTTACTTACAGATATACCAGAACCGGAATATTTGGAATCGTGAGTATACGTATAATAGCCCAAATCGAGACTAAATCTAGCGATAATTTAAATACGTTTTAATCTAGTAATGATATATGGATAAACAACTATTGTTGCTACCAAATTAGTCCAGAATAATGTGATAATAATATACTATGCTATTTGAAAACTTACTCATTTCAAGTACAAATGACATGGTTTCAGTAACAGGGTGGAACACATACATTAAATTGGTATATTTACGGCCACGAAATCTAAACATCTAAACCGTACCATTGATACCAGATTTAAAACAGGTATATTAATTAATGCGACTTGTGAATATACTTCAAAGAGTGGGTCCAATTGTTATTCACCTAATCGAATTATATTTATACCTATCATGGCCCTTGCTGTTTAAAACGCATGGATACAATACATATGTTTTATGGTATTTATGTGACTTAGAAATGACAATTCAAACAACTGCCCATATCGATGTATTATTCGTGGAAGTTCCCATTTAGATGTACTGTGTATCAATTATAATCACGGCATTTCTGCGACTTGTCAAATTATTCACTATATCATCACGAACTAGCATTTAATACTATCAGTTATTTAAATCCAACATTTAGGTTCACTGTACCTGAGAAAATTGGGTGGGATAAGTCCTCATTTTGACAATTCTTTGGAAGCACAATAGGACCAAATATAGCAACCATTCATTAACTCTCAAATGTTTGCAAAAGTAAAGCAGTGATCCACACAGACTAATGGACAAAACTAAAGCACTGAAATTTCCCATTGTGAGCAGTTCATGAATACTGAATAGATAAGAGAACCAGGTGTGAAATCCCTACAATGAGGGTTTCGAGCGAATTTCACCCATTCACAATACAAACCGATCATACCACCATACACACATGGCACCAATAGCCCGATAACGAGTGTGACTCGCCAACGTAGTATATCAACCAGGCCCTGCTAATAATTCAATTCATGAGCTGGATATTACATGCAAACTGCTGCTATGATATTATCGGTAGCGCTAAATGTGGTGATGATTGAATATAATATGTATATCACGATTCTCTTTCGACTTGACAGTTATTGAACAACATTATTTAAATTCATTTCAACATGCAGGGACCAATGGTGGCCTAGTATAATGATAATTTTGTTTCTCATTTCTAATAGCTTGCCATCCATGCATAAGCTAAACAGCGGGGTGTATTATGCTGTGTACATGCAGTGCAGTCTCTGGATATATAATTTAATTATTACAGAGTGGCTTAGCCATTCTGTAACAAATGAATTTGGTATCCAGATAAGTCGGCCCCATTATCAGCAGATTGTGCATTGCAGGTATGCAGCATAATACATTTCAACTAATTTAAAGGTACACTTTTGGGCAGAAATGTGGAGATGGCATACAGCGAAGAGTACCTCATATCCACCAACAACACTGCTGGGAACACAATCCTGGTTGACACTATGCGAAAATAGCTAAGATAGTAATCATATACCCATCGCGATATCAATTACCCATGTCAGGAAAATTCAGAGTTGTTAACACATCACCTGCCTGATCAATGTCGGAAAGCAGCATTTTGATAAGCATGACGCTATTAGATGTCAACACGGGTTACGCACGATTCAAAGTTTCCAAAATGCACCACAACCACCAAATTCCCCAAAACCAGGATATTAAATTGACACCCCATTTATTGCAATTTTCCAACTGATATTTCCACAGTCCTTACTGCTGGACATGTTGTCACAATCCCACGGTCAGACAGTGTCCACCTGGTAGCACATATGCGTCCAAACTCTCAAACTCATTTCATTTCCCGGTCGGGACAGTCGTCCGTCTTGCATATATATATATATTTGCGAATATCTGTCTGGAGGTGTGTACATGTATGTCCGCCATAGATATTAACGAGGAGCACCTGGATGGTTCCAACGTTTTGCACGTTAACGGTTTGTGGGCCCATGGAACCCGAAATAATTACATGAATACAATGCTACCACGATATTATACTGAACCATGGGAAATATAAACCTCCCCAATGGAATTATCCTGTCTAAAATTCCAGTGAACCCATATTGGCATTTGAACCCGATCTTGTCAATCAAAGTTTGATTGACGACATTGATTTCTTTGATGATATATCAGTGATTACCCATCAGTTATAGCGGTTGCTGTGCCGGGTTTACCCACTATTCGAGCCTCAATTGGAAGCCATTGTGACCATGAATACTCTCGACCGGAAGCATACCTCCCGGGCTAACGGTCCTGCAAATTCGTTGTTGACACATCCTGTATTTTTAACGGCGAGACTAGACCGAATGCTAGTCTGTAATATTGTAATGATGATACACCTCGTGAGTTTAATGATGGTTAAGATGTGCTTAGAGATGCAAGCAAAACCATTTTTTTATAGTAACGAGATTTTATCACATATACAGGTACAGGAAAACACACTTGAACGTGTTCGAAAGAATACACATCGTTTAATAGGCACATTGATACCAATGTGGACATTTCTTTGTAAAAACTGAAGTGCTTACACTGAACGTATGCACTCAGCCACATGTATGGTGTGTATGTCGTGCCACCAACATAGCTTAGCTAATCTCATATCTGAAATGTTGTCTTATTACAGAACGAAGATATTCTTGGCAAAATTATATGAATAACACAAGGAGTGGTCATATACCAAATTTTCAAACAAGACTTTATTTTTGAACACTATATCGATGTACTTAGCGACCATAACCGAAAACTGTTATGCAAATTCCGGACTAGTAACCATAAATTACCACTACCTTCTGACGTGTAATTACCCGGCGCAGATTGCTCCAATGTTAACTGGTCGACGTCCTAATGCAATCGTGATGAGAGACTTGCTCAGCGAAGATAATAGAACACATGTCCTCAATCTGTGGGAATTTATTAAGATATTAGATCGAGAAATGACCGAATGACTCAGATATAGCTGTACAAGAACAGTACCGATATATGCATACGCATAGTTATACTTAGAATATACATATTTAAATACTTAGATTTATGCATATATATTAAATATATATTAAATATATACGTACATACATATAGTCTTGATATACACATGTTACAGTGGTATAGATAGTTATCTAAGAATATTAGTTATGTACCCATATAGTAGATAATTTGTCATCCGGAAGTTCACATGACTTCTACACTTATTACATACATGTATATTTAATTATTAGTATCTTCATACCTCTGTTATGTTTATTGATGCATGCTAAATATGATGTATGTAAACTATTTATAAAGTGACACTTTTGGATTGATGGATAGAAAAGGGGAGGGGCACCAAATTAAATGAAACATATCTCTCGCCGATTTCTACCAAACTGATTTATAGTCGTCTATATGATAGATGTGTTGTAGTGATGTGGGTTAAATATACTCGAGTGGCACAGTGTGTGTCAAGGGTGGAGGATGCAGGGCACAATACAAAATAATAACCACACATTTTCCGAAGTAGCACCATTCGGAGATCTGGAAAGCACACAAAATGATACTTTTGTGGTCGATGTTACTAAAAAAAATTATGCATCATGAACAATCATATGACATGCTTTAAAGTTCCCAGTGTGGCGAAAATGGTGATAACGACAGGTGAGAATTGAACGTCGTGGAAATGGCACCAACATTGACAAAAAAAGTATTGCGGACATCAGAAAACTTATCTATACTAATCTATATTTCTTATCTGACGACATAGTTTAAATTTCCCACGTCGCGCGGTCCATGTCAGTGGTTGGAGTCGGGGCACAATAAAGGCCATGGTAACGGGAGTAATCGTTGACATTGATAATGACTGCCGAACTATTCCAGCCAAATTCTTGTTCATATTTTAACCGAAATATAACATATTCAAAGCTTTTTGTTACCGTACTCTTTAGTCTGAGCTAAACCGGGATCCTGTGCTATTCTACAAATGAAACCATTGATTAACTATATAATTTGACAGGCAATCAGAAAATCATGAAGTGAAATACACGAATACCATTGGAAAGAGTGAAACACACTACAGTGAAGTTATACGGTCAGCATCGAAACATATCAACAGCGGGTATGAAAAATACTGCGGTGACCGGACAGCAATGATGAGTCACCAATGATGACTTGGTGGGTAAGTCAACAACACCATGGTATATCAAAATCGATTGATCTCAAAGCCTGCTCTAAACAATAGGAAATTGTAAGCACGCTTTTCTCTATGTCTACAATATTAAACAATCATCAAACTTGCTAGATATACCATCAATGCCATTTCTAGTTCATGCCATAAATCTCTACTCTTGTCACCCACGTAGAGATCATACTGCAACAGCTCAAATCACGTTATCCCTTGATATCATGTTCAAATCATGTTACTGCAAACTTCATAACATTGAAACAAAAACAACACAGGTAACAATTCTCTTAATTAGTAACTGTATATCAGGATGTGGTTGAGGTAAATGCTACCGTATATCAGGCTTTTTGCAGTACCGAAATCTCCAAATCTTTCAAACCGGAGCGGCATTATCATATAGTTCAGCCGGACTATTGCAGGGATCGGGTCACTACTTAGCAAAGTAATTCATTACCATTACAGGTACTTACCGGCTTCTGCAATAACATTGCCATTGCTTTTACAACGAGAAGTAATGCATCACCGTTAGAATTTCTTTCAAAAGTATAGCATTACCAATGCCATTAATTTCAGTGTTAGGTTTAAATATTAAAATATAAAATGGTGTGTTACCGAGCATATGGAATGAGATGTTAGTCATAATTTTCCTTAAACATCAAAAGACTTACTATAAGCAATATACGTATTAATATAAACGATAAACAAGACGAATCCCTACCCATCCTATTTCTTCCAAGATAATCTTATATTATTTAGGCCTAAGATAAATGACACTGGGGACAACTTCGATCAAGTAATTCAAAAATTAATGGGAAAGTATTGATTTTTGTGTGAAAAAGTGCATTACGTTGTTACACGTAATGCTAAAATGGGTACATCCTTCATGTAAGAATACTCAATACCACACAACCCATCCATTGTCCATATGTAGAATGGTTAGGTTACACATTCATTTTCATTACCTGAGAATAAGTAGTGCGTTGTAATGCATTAACAATAAATATAGCCATTACCACACATACACCATATATAACAACCTTCTACGTGTACATGTATATGTCAGATATGTTAGGAACCACTAACGACCTCACACTTGGTGGCATAGTAAGCTACAAAACATATATCAGTATCGTTAAATTAGCTCACAAAATAAATTACATTAAACCCTAGATCAATCGTTGAAGGCAATACGTTGGTATCATGTGATAGTTTCACGAAAATATCTTACTTCCAGGAATAAAGGAAACGGAAAATGTTGAACAGTGAGTACACATATTTTAGTTTAAATGTTGAACAGTGAGTACACATATTCTAGTTTAAATGTTGGACAGTGAGCACACATATTCTAGTTAAAATGTTGAACAGTGAGTACACATATTCTAGTTTAAATGTTGAACAGTGAGTATACATATTCTAGTTTAAATGTTGAACAGTGAGTACACATATTCTAGTTTAAATGTTGAACAGTGAGTACACATATTCTAGTTTAAATGTTGAACAGTGAGTACACATATTCTAATTTAAATGTTGAAGAGTGAGTACACATATTCTAGTTAAAATGTTGAAGAGTGAGTACACATATTTTAGTTTACATGTTGAACAGTGAGTACACATATTCTAGTTTAAATGTTGAACAGTGAGTACACATATTCTAGTTTAAATGTTGAAAAGTGAGTACACATATTCTAGTTTAAATGTTGAAGAGTGAGTACACATATTCTAGTTTAAATGTTGAACAGTGAGTACACATATTCTAGTTTAAATTTAGAACAGTGAGTACACATATTCTAGTTTAAATGTTGAACACGGAGTACACATATTCTAATTTAAATGTTGAAGAGTTAGTACACATATTCTAGTTTAAATGTTGAACAGTGAGTACACATATTCTAGTTTAAATGTTGAACAGTGAGTACACATATTCTAGTTTAAATGTTGAACAGTGAGTACAAATATTCTAGTTTAAATGTTGAAAGTGAGTACACATATTCTAGTTTAAATGTTGAACAGTGAGTACACATATTCTAGTTTAAATGTTGAACAATGAGTACACATATTCTAGTTTAAATGTTGAAAAGTGAGTACACATAATCTAGTTTAAATGTTGAACAGTGAGTACACATATTCTAGTATGAATCTAGACGTTGGCTACGTATCCTTTTTAACAGTGTAATGCTACACGAATCACAGCTATTGTTTGTACCAAACAAGTGTGGAATATTAATTTTGAACTCATTATGACTCCCCTTATTAGTACATGTATACTCAACATGACTTTTTGTAGCCAGGCTTGAAATTGTGGTGCCGGACATTGGCAGAATAAGGTCCGCAGAGGGTGAATTTACTGACCTTAATCCACACAGCGGGCTATCGTCACAAAATACATGCTCTTGGTACCTCATTATGCATTGCTTCACCTGCTGTGTGGTACATAGACACACATCTACGTTCCAAGATGGTGATGTGCATCCACTATGCACCTCGATTATGTTGTCTGGCCATTTGGGGATATAGATAAACTGAACTAAAATACAAAGATAAACTTTCGAAAGAAATTTCTAAAGAAACTTCCAGAAAAGATGAGGCATAAGCAGAATAAGGTTCACGTAGGGTGAATTTGGTGACACTAGCCCGTTGTGTGGGGTAGCGTCGATCAATTCACCCTCAGGTGACCTCATTTTCCATATGACTGGCACATTATTTTGAGGCCTCTTTGCAGACCTCGATATCTTCAAACAAAAATAACCGATTGATTTCTCAGTAATGATGCGAGTAGTTGCATGCAAAACATTTCTTGTTATCAATTAAAACTGGTCGAAAATTAACCAACACAATCCCTCTCCTAACAATCTAATTATTGAATTTGAAGCTTCAATTGTTAAACATTTGGAGGTGTGGACCAAACAGCACCAGGAACATTAATATTATACACCATATAGATTGCCCACTATTGGAAGGTTTCCACGCGATATATCCTATGTTTGTAAAGACACAAACTCATTTATGTCAAAAAATTACCAAGAGTAGGAAAATATTCTACATTTGGTGAAACATAACTAAATATTGGTTTCAAGACAAATCTGTCAGATCCATTTCAAGCTATGTGTCCATTAGACACATATAGCCCTAATGTCATACCCGACGATAGTATAGGCAACGTAATTTTTTCTTTGAAAATGACAATTTATATAAGTTCAAAGTCACGTGTCCACAGATATACCAGATTGCCCACCACCTTCAACATTATGACTTTGTATAGTTTAATTGAGCTCACATGTCCCTGTTGTTTTATTCCCCATTAACGCATATATACGGATATGGGGTAAATGTTTGTAATGTTTGTAATACACGAGTCACTTGGTGGCGTCTAAAAGATAAATAACAGCCCTGTCGGGTCCGATTTCTAAATTATGCCAAATACATCGACAAAGTCCGTTTATCAATACTCCACAGTGCGAGCAGATTTTGGTCAAAATTACAACAGTATTTGAGTTATTTTGACTTCAAGTACGGTTTTAGAATGCAAAATCAACTTAAATGATAGATACAATCACATACTTCGCACATGCTAATTATCGTATGTATTCAGGCTGGTTTTTAAAATTGGTTTTATGAATTTGTCTCGCCTGCAATTGGGCACTGCATTGTTATTTTTATTTTGGGAATTACTCCACTGAAACCATATGCGATAAACCCCGTTCTATACTGAATGGATTATCCTATTCAGTTATAAAAGTAAACATTGTAATATTCTATTGTTCATTTGGAGGTGTGTTCAGGTATTAACAGCAGACGATATACATAACGCAGATTATACACGAGGAGAATGATTCGTATTCATGTGTGGGAACTGTTCAGATAATAAGTTCTACAAACGACCACAATATGATTTAAATGATTAGCTGAACATTTCCCAAGGATCTACTCGTCCGGTGTGTTTATTATATAACGTACTGCCTGACAATTTCCCAAGAGAGCTACTCGTTTATGAGTATTTAGTGTATATAGAGATTATCACTACAGTGTAGTGATCTGAGTCTCCATATCACGCCGAGTTGAGAAGGTGAGATCACGGATCAGACGAGCTGCCGCAGGCTGCGAGTCTGATCCGTGATCTCACCTTCTCAACGAGACGTGATGTGGAGACTCAGATCACTTCACTGTAGTAATAATATGTTTATTATATGACCAATTGAACTTAATTATTACAACCAACCTCTTAAATTGTATTGCGAAAAATGTGATAAGTTGAATTCAAATTTAATGAACGGCTCACAACAATTTAATCAGCAACAACAATTGTAAGAAGTGTTTCAATTGAAAATACTAGTACTAGATTACTAGATTCGGACACGCATGGTATGGAATCGGATCACGATAGTATCATGGTCCGATTAATCGGAAAACCATCACCAAACAATAGTGGTATTTAGTTAATATAATGACAGTCATATAATAAAACTTCATAAAAGGATCTACTCGTTTATGAGTATTTAGTGTATAACTTATTATCTGAACATTTCCAAAGGGAAGTACTTGGACTAACAATAACCCTAACGCTTGCATGTTCCAAATGTCTAATTATTGACACATTATCTTTATATCAGTCATTTTCAGTCATCTCTCTGGTCATCCATAATATCTATAATTTATATATTAAAATTATGATAAATATTTTCATTTGGATGGCTATAGTTAGAACTATAACTGAAGAAATGTATTTTAGTATTTGGCAGGCCAAATAAGAAATACCATATTGTCCTGGGGTAGTTCAGAGTCGGAATATGTTTACTCTATGGGAGGTGTAGTAAGACGACCAGTTGTCCATACCACCTCCCTGTGATATATACCATATTTTATTGATTTTGTACACTTTATTGTTATGTTGGTTATATATTACTAAATAAATTATTATCTATCTATCTATCTATATTTTAGTGATTCATACTAATCAGGAGGACGACAATCACATATAAATGCTGCTATGTGTCAACTGACCACGGATACAACAGAGATGTGACAGTTATTCATACGTTACTTACCATAATGAAGAGAACCTTGCATTTTAATGGTGTCTACTAACTGACTACGGATACTATTCACCAGTTATCTGCTAGTCATTAATACTTTACTGAACATAATAAAGATCCTCGCATTTTAATGTTGCCCATCAACTGACCACGGATATTGTGCACCCGAGAGGTGACAGTTATTCATACATTACTTAACATAATGAAGATCGTCGTATTTATCAACTGGCCATGGATACTGTACACCAGCGTGGTGGTGGTGATTAATACGTTACATGACACAGTGCGGATCCTCGCATTTGAAAGTTGTTGGCGAACTGTCCAAGGATATTGTACATAAGAAATGTTTCCCATACACTGTTATTGTGTCATACATTACTTAGCAGAAGGAAGGTCGTCGTATTTGAATGATGTGTTTCAACTGTGCACGGGTACTTTACATCATAGATGTTTCCCATACAATATTAGTGATTCATGTATTATTTGGTCCATGAATCAGGATCGTCCCATTTGAATGTTGTTTCTCTGTTCTCAATTCACTCATCGACGTTAATGCACATATCAACAATGACATGCGTGTCATGGTGTGATGATGGCGGGGTATTCAGTGGGCGCAGTACGATATATGTTTAGTTAACCTGGGGTAGCCATGAGGGGGGCACATATCAACCGATATAAACATTAATTAGTCAATTTAATTAAATTTAATAAATACAAACAATGGCATGGAAAGTATTCAACAACATATATCTTGTATCTATCGTCTCCGCTTATCGTGTGACCGAACACACTATCAATCAACACTCTCAGTTATAATTACATTTAAACACCAAAATACACCTAATACTATTCGCGTTTTCATTTTGGAGGTATCGAAGTAGGTAGATAAATACTTGAACTACCGTCCTACGAGCATTATGTGTCCCAGAAATACGCATTGAAGTCATAAAAAATATAACTTTGAACACAGTGTTTGGACTTAATATTCTGATATATATATTTCTAATGGCTTGGAAGAAATTTCCATCGATATCGTATGACATATGTTTTAAACATTTTTAAAATCCGAACCTGACTGAAATCTGCAGTCTTAGAATATATATGAATAGGTCTAACTACAGACAAATTCAGGACGCCGTTTTGTTTTAGTTTGATTTATTAGTAATTTGTAATTGATTAGCAGGTGTTGACTGGCCAACGATTAGTGACGTGGGAGAACAATTAATTTTTTTTAAATATTACTGGCCTCAAGATTTCCAAACTGACACTAAGATTGGAAAATTCCCGTCGAACGTTTTGACCGAATGTAGGAAACTCCCCGCTAATTACTAATTACCTCCACCCCATATTAACGCACAAGTCCCTGTTACGACAGACGTTGTATGTATATTTGTATTCTATTTTCTCGACCCGCGACAGGAGTATAGCATCAAATAATCCCTTGCGTGTTATTAAAGAATACCCACGGGTATTCTTAAAAAAGAATACCCACGGGCATATTTAACACAATGACCATGGGCGTTAAATAACAACCATGCTATCAAATCGATTGAGCATTCTGCCGGATACGAGTCGTGTCAGGTTAAAGGAATAACACGCCGGTGGGTTTTAAGAATATATATACTATTAGGCATGACTACTGAGGTGCAAATGATGGAATTATTTTCACATTCAAGGGGGGGGGGGTAAAGTTGGAATTCCCAAAGTGGATACCTCCAACGGAGACCATGTAGCCACCACGTCACTGTATACAATACCCCTGTACGCATGTCCCCACTCCCACATGGAAACAATTTTGCCTGTGCAGATATGACGTCAAAGTGTCCAAGGGTTTTTATAGCATTCCCTACAAATACATGTTTTTTTCCCATTGTAAATTGTAAATTGTGATGCGAATCAGGTTAAATCGAGCCCTGAGGTCAAAAAGCGATGTCCGGATGAGTCAGGTCCCGAGGATACCGAAAATATGTACGATACACGCCCGTACTAAACTGAAGTGCGATCTTGTCATTAGTTCCCGAGAAACCGGTCTGCCCATGCAGATATGACGTCATAACGTCAAAATAAGACAATGGAAAAAACCAGACCCATACCATGTTACACGAACTGCCGAAATACAGATATACTTGTACTAGTATCTATGACAAATTTCATCACAGTCGGTGCAGAAATGTGAACGGCTACATGGAACATACCGCTATAATCAAAGTATATGCCTTGAAAAATGGGCTGAAACACCGGTAATGACCACTAGCATACGGTAACCAGAGCGGTATGGGAGCGGTCACTGTGGTGGAGTTACGGTACTCTTCGGTTATGATACGCAATCTATTAGTGGGTCGTTACACCAAAAGTTGAAGAAAACAATATGTCCACGAGTTAAAGACACGACAATCATTGTCGGTGGGTATTGCTTTTAAAATAGTCACATCCGTTAAAACCGCCATAAACAGAAAGAATATTAAAACATAAACAGAAATAATACTATATTATCAAATTTGTTCTTATACCAATCATAAATATCGCGTAAACTGCGGCATGTTATTGCATGACAGTAAGCTGTGATATGTAAACAAACGCCATGTCACTAGTATGTAAACAAACAGTACATGCACATACATAGTATGCGATAAGCAAAACACTCAACACCGAGGAGACCCCCACTAATTGAAATTTGTTAGAAATGCCACCAAGTTGATTACAACATACATGTATAGCTATCGCTAATCTTTACCTCTCAATATTTTGGTGTTGACTGGGTCACCATGAATCACTCTCGGTTTAAACAATCGCCACGGTGTTGAGTGTTTTGCTTATCGGCATAATCGCTCACTATTTACGTGCTGTATATAAATAAATGCTCGGCTCATATAAAGTGTGTTTTGTGGATAAGAACGCATTCATAATATGATCATTATTCTATACTATTAGTATATTCTTGAGGAAATGTTCATAATTTGGTAAATTATAACCTATAACAAAGGCCATCCGTGCCTTTAAGTTCCACACATATAAGGAGAATCACTTCATTTTATTTTCATGTCTGCGAACCGGGACCGCATGTGTCTCGTGGTGCAACCGAGGTTCACGCAGCGTTGAAGCAGTAACCATACCACAGTGTTGGAAGTTACCGCGGTATAATACCGCAGTATTACTGTGGTGACACCATGTTAGAGTTGGTCAATTACTTTGAAGTATTATATCTGTACATACATTTACATGTATTGAAGAGAGAGAGAGAGAGAGAGAGAGAGAGAGAGAGAGAGAGAGGAGGAGGGAGATAGAGAGGATGAGAGAGGAGAGAGATAGGGGGGGAGAGAGAATATACAATTTCCTGTATAAATATACCTCCAATTTAATTAAACCAAGTCTTCTCAGTCCAAAACAACTATACTGTATGATATTGGTTGGGTCGATGTTTTGGACCGAATCCCTTCCCATTACTCTTCTGTAACATACTTTATGCCCAGAATCGTGGACAGGAGTTACCTTGCTTGTATGTCTTCGGATTACATTTGGAGTCAATTGGGCACTTTGTGAATATGAATACATCTATACACCTACCAGGTATCCGCAAAATAGTTGTAATTGAACTGAAAGATGGGGTGATATATGTACTCTGATAATGACAGCGGTACATCCGGTAGTAACGGTATATGGTACCAGTAGTCACCGCATTGTCGAGACGAGCACTGTGGTGGAGCTATGGTACAATTTGGTTAGGCATACACAAAATAATACCCTCGTTTCCGGTAACCCTCACACCCCGTCCGCCAGACTCCCCCTCTAAACTTTTTAGTTGCAAAAAAACAATTATTTTGTTGTGCGGGAGATGGCGAATGGACAGAGTCTGACCTCCCGTCAGTGGGTATACCGTCCAGTAGATTTGCCGGAACTCGGTTAGAAAAACCACATTCCCGGCCTGGGACTAATACAGTGTAAATAATACTGCCCATGATAATTAATGCTCTTTTAATGTTTCAGTTGAGTGTAATCTGATGAAAGAATGTTCAAAAGATAAAAATGTGCGCGAAGCACACACTGTTTTATGTCATATATGTGCTCGAAGCACACAAATGGGCCGCAGGCCCCTCCATCGCTAAATAAGGGCCCCCGAATGGAGCCTGTCTCAGTTAGTATAGTAATAAAGTAAAATATCTTGATTGTTGCGTTCTGTATGTGCATGCATATACATGTATATATGTCAAATAAAGTGTTCCCACAAATGGGCCTGTTATCCTTAGGCTACATGCTGAATGCAGGCTCCCAATGGGATCCGTTTAAGATCATGCAACATGTACCGCAAGCCCCCTTCGTCGTTGAATAAACGCTCCCGATTTGAGTATATTTCAGTTAGTATATAATTATATTTAAAGTAATATGCTGATTTTGTTTCGTTCAATATGTGCATGCGCATGTGTGGGGTGGGTATGTGTAGAAATACAGTTTTAGTAAAATAAAGTGTTCCCTCGCGCATCCAGTGACAAAAAAGAGAAGCATGACCATTGCATTTCTTATATAGAAATGAGAATTTGTTCATGACCGCGGACACTAGAAAGTAACAAAGAACATTTGTATACCCGTCATTTTGAGACGGGCAACCCCCTAGTATATATATATAAATCTCGCCGTCTGTGTGTGTATGTGAGTATCTGTGTGTGTATAATTCGGTCACGCTTTTGTCCAATATGGCACAGGCTTGGACCACGGCCTATATTGTGTCGTAAAAGATGAATCACCAAATGTCACGCCGATTGGTCAAAGAAAACCTGAGATCTAACATGGTCCCCAAATGCAGTATTTGCACTCAATTAGACAACATTTCTTATGACGTTTGTCGAAATGACGTCATGTGACATCGCACGCAAACCCACACTTGCTCTGCTATTGTATTTATGACATTTCCATGAGCTCTACCAAGGCGATGTTGAAAATAAACGCAATAAATTAATTTGTCAGTTCAGATTGAGTGTGAATATAAGTATTGGGTGTTGATTTTGTCGTGGAAGTGCAATGTAGTGCATGGAATGTAGTCGAACGCTCTACCGTCGTTGGAGATGGGTCCTAAAGTCTTGATTCACACTGTTTGCCAATGCTCAAATGGGCCGCGGGGTGCCACACTGGGGACGCAAACGCTAAACAAAGGCTCCCAAAGGGAGCCCGCTTACGTTCAAAATATGCGCGAAGCGCACAAAAGTGACACAGACTAGGCCTACTAGGGCTGAATGAGTCACGCTCACCAAAACAAAGTGCTGAAGGGTACACAGTTTTTTTTAAATGTCGTTCTAAACTACGTTTAGTTTTCATATCTGCCATGATTTATGTTAGACGATAATTGTTTACGTTCCAATGAACATTAAAATGAACTGAAAACAAACTGATAATGGGCGCTAGACTTTCAGAAACACAGTTTAAGTAACGGTGTTTGTGCCAATCACAAACCCGGTGTACCATTCAGCACATTTCCAAACCCTGTGTACCCTTCAGCACTTTTTTTGGTGACCCCATCAGCCCTACTAGGCCTAGATATATGGAGAGGCGGCAAAGTCTGTTTCAGTTAGTACATTATTAAAGTAATGTGATGTTGATTTTGTGGCGTTCCATATGTGTATGAATTTAGGTCTATATATGTCGGGCTGGGTTAATACAAATACAGTTCTTAGTGAAATAAAGTATTCCTACGTCTCCATGCAGTGACAAGAGAACCATAGCCATTACCCTAATATAAATGATAATTTGTTCATGCACGCGAACACAAGAAAGTAACAACGGACATTTATTTACCCGTCATTTTTGACGGGCCATCCCCTATTAGAATAAAATAATGATCGTATGATTGCGTTATTATCCACACTCCTTGTGTGATGCGAGCGTTTGTTTACATACAGCACATGAATGGTGAACAATAAGCAAAACACTCAACACCGTCAGGGGCGATTGTTTAGGAAAAAAATGGCAAGCTCCCATTTAGAGGTTAGCCCGAAGATCCATAATGAAGTTTGGTGACAATAAGATGGGGGATGTGGCATTTAGGGTGTGCCAAAGTAAGTATATATTGATGCGAAGAATAAAATCCAAGTTGGTTGCTAGCATCCATGTTTTTTCATCGGAAATCGTTCAAATCCAATAGCTCCCATCTAGAGGTGATCCCAAACATGCTTTTTGTTCAACACATTTCACTTACCGTATAATTATAGGCTGCCTGGTGTAACGATTGATTCTAATTTGAAATCCAATATGGCCGCTGGTGACCATGTTTTTTTAACATAATTTGGAAAAAAATCGTAAGCTCCTATATAGAGGACACCCTGATTATCCATATGAAGTTTTGTGACGATTTGATGATGATGTGACATCTAAGGTGTGCTAAAGGATTTAGTCATACAAAGAGTCAAATCCAAGATGGCCACTGGCAACCATGTTTTTTAACAGAATTTGGGAAAAATGGAAAGCTCCCATCTAGAGGTCACCCTGAGTATCCATATGAAGTTTAGTGACGATCAAATGAGGGATGTGGCCTGCAGGGTTTGCCAAAGAATTTAGTGATACAAAGAGTAAAGTACAAGATGGATGCCAGCGGTCATGTTTTCATAAAAAATCAACAAAAATGGTAAGCTCCCATCTAGAGGTAACACCGATGATCCATATGAAGTTTGGTGACAATCGCATAAGGGATGTGCATGTAGGGTGTGCCTCAAGGAAATTGTTGACAGATAATAATAGAGGTCACACAAAGATCCCAAAGGAAGTTTTGCGACGATCGGATGAGGGGTGTGGCCTGCAAATGTACATGTAGGGTGTGCCAAAGGAAAGTATTGACAGATGCACCACCAACACACGACGACCAACCCTTGGCAATAGCCCAAACTTTACAAAATAAAGTTGAGCTAAAAATGTTGATGGGAAAAGCAGAATTAGACGAGTGCTCAATTACACAAATTGCGAGCTTCCGAGAAAAGTATCTGATTGAGCATGTGCGTTTACATACATATAAGTTTTAAATTCACAAGTGATTGCCTGTTAAGTTGAATGTTTTGTTTTTACATGTAATATGTAGGTGATCGCCAGTCAATACTAGTAACTATGACAATTTAGCCACCAACTAGAGCTATCCTTAACGTAATTGACCACCTATAACGTGGTGTATCATTGGTAATATTGTGGTAACATACTAGTATCGCGGTAACCACCAACACTGTATAAAGGTTACCACTTCAAAAAGAAATGTCGCAATTACAAGAGTAAACACATTACTAAAAAATGATGTACATTTTTTGTGAATGCGACATGAATGATTTTCATTGTAATCTTCCAGCTGAGTACCCCACAATGTAGCACACCTGGCACGCTGCGAACTTTACACGACTTTGAAGTTGCCAACATTGTTTCAGCTGTCAAATTATAAACTCCACCATCGCCTGGTGTCTATCCACATTGATATGCATTACACGTGCATGTATGAATACCAAGTGCAGTGAATATCCTTATATACAGTAAGACATGAACAACGGTTTCAATGTGTTCTTGGGATTTTGACCGCGAGAAAAAAGTACCATGGATTGTTATCGCTGTCAAAACCCATGACCACGTTGAATCCGCCATTTGCATCTTTCGCAAAAGCTATACCGGTATATCTGGATTATGCCTGCCTCCATATTGCCTTTATTGGCGGGGTGCTGCTTAAGACAATATCGTAACGGCATCCAGCACAGGTATTGCTTGTTGGGTGTTGCATATACATGTACATATGCAAGAATGTGACTCCAGCTAGAGTAGGGCCATGCGAAGCGGCTTTTAAAATTCCGCAGATTCACAATCAGATATTGAATCGGGGAGTTGATGTCACATGACTCACATCATAAACGGGGCCTTAAAATAATAAATGTGCATTTATGATTCGCCAAGCAGGCTACGGTATACATAAATATATCATTGTTCTGCTGCTGACCGCAAACTATCCATAATCAGCCCATAGAATATTCTGCCGGTAGCGGCATAATAATATTGACTCTTTATCATGCCAGTAGTGTCAGAATATCCTCGGCTACTCTTCGCCAATGAGTATTCATTGAATTTCATTTGAGATTTTGTTCACGATCATCTAAAAATGTGCATTTATAAAAAGTTTTATTAAAACCGAAAATAGTTTTCCCATTTCGATTTTCTCAGCATTTGAATTTTGGTGAATTTTCTCTCAAATTGTAGATAAATAAAAGAAATCCGACTTACCGAACTCAGAATTAATAACGAACCAAAGCCGGGCGCTTAGGTCGTATATAGACAATACATGTATCTGATTCTTTGACGTCAGCAATTGTTATCTAATACGACACTGGTGCTTTGAATATTGCGATTTTGTCGCACAGTAGATCGGTGGGCTTAAAGCATTACTGTTGTAATCGGAAATAGAAGTATTGTCTTTCAATTGCCGGGGTTCCAACATATTGTAGAATGCTGGGGGATGGGTACCTATATAAATGTACTAAATAGGCCGAGCGGAACCCTGACATACATGTAATATATACCCCAATGCCACACGTGAAACTAACTGTTTCCCAAGTTACAAGTGGTAGCGTTATAGTTATACTGAAGAAGAGCCACACCATGGACCACTGGTCAACTCACTACATAATTACCATATAATTAATATGCGTAAGCCAGTTGGTAAGTATATCTGCATCTGTATCGGATTGGTAGCGGTAGCTGATACTGTGTCCTTTGACCTCGCTCACGACATGACCTATCTATATGTACATATAGGCTGGCTGTTGGTTACGAATAAGCTCATATGCATGTTATCAGCTGGACTGACAGTAAAGCTCAACGACCAGATCTGACATATGTGAATGGATGAGTAACATGTCAACCAAAACATCTGACGAGCAGTGGATAGGGCGTACAGCGAGCGGGGCGTCGACACTGCATGGCTGGATTACGACATCAATATTCATAAGTAAGCTGATGGACGTAGTACATCTGGGCTGTCTATAGACATGGCATTTACTTGACCGTTACCAACGGGCGGACTAGATTATAACATACACTGTGAGCATGATAAATACAACACACAAATCCTTCTGAGTTGACCAGCCTAACAAGAGTAGAGACCATTATAAAATGCTATGATTTATTTACAATGACCAGAATAAAAATATTATATTTAAAGCTTTGACAACAATGTGAACAATCTGTACGCCCTATATTGCGGGCGTAAGTGTTGCAAAAAGCAGGGATGGAATACTCGTAACATACTTCTATTAGTGCGAGTATTGATATGACTGGACCCGAACACGAACACAATATTAAAATATCAAATTTAAAATGTTTATAAAATATTTGCGGGATGTCATTTCGACATCAAAGAGGGTTCTCCAAACCCGAACTAGCCAGGTATACGCGCTTACTCCCTGCTAGAATAATGACTTCTAAAAAGTCTGAAGTGCAAAGACCATGTTCCTATATACCGTCAGAATATATGAACTATGGACCTAGAATTCTTGTGCTCATTATATAAATTTTCCTAGCCATGGATTTCGTAACAGTGGATAGGGCACTTTATCGACTGATTCTTTTACACTGAATAATAGGCGTCTGCCATCACAATGGATAGGGCGGTACAGCTACCGAATCGTCAACATTGTACATGGCAACAGCGACACCAACGTGTATCAATGGATAGGGCGGCACATCGACCGGATAGTCGACATTGCTATAACTGTCATGGCACAGGCATCCGCATCATCATGTTAGCTAGGCACACCTCTCTGTAATGCATCATCATCGATCGCAAAATTCATCATCATCTCTACATCTGTCTTCACTAATATTTTCAGTCGCTGACATCTAGCGAAGTTCATGACATCTACACATCGCGGCTATTCATTGACGTCATGATATTATCAATCGCTGTATACATGTAGGGTGGTATATATAAATTCAAGTCAAAACTGTAAACGCAATGTAAACGAGCCAAACACAGACTGGTGATTCTTCTTATATTACTAATATATTACCAAAAATCCCGCGTTTTGACGAACTATACGACATGATTGAAGAATCCATTGGTAGTGATGGGTATTCTGGAGTCGTGTCATCAGTTTGAATATATATATTATGTCCAATATTCTCTTGAATCAAGGTTCTGAATACTGAATGACATTATGGGGCAACTTTCTCCACTAACTTCTTACAGCACAATGTGAAGTCACAGCTGGAGTTAATAAAAGTCGTAACGTGCCATGTTGATTCTGGTTAGAATGTTATCATGAACCAAAGGAATTGCGAAAATTAAGGAAGTTGATTTAGCACGTGTAACTATGGTGTAACTGCACTGTTAGAAAAAATACCGTCGCTTTAACGGTCTGAGACCGCACAACGTCGCTGCCAACATTTGACCGTTAAACATACATGTACGGTCAGGCTGTAGCATGTTGCACGGTATAATACCGTCGCTTTAACGGTCAGAGACCGCGCAACATCGCTGCCAACATTTGACCGTTAAACATCCGGTCAGGCCGTAGCATGTTCCACGGTATAAAATCGTTTAAGTAACTGGCATACCGTAACCAGTAACTGTCAGACCGTTGTATTTTTTACGGTTCAGCACCGTTTAATTAATATCAAGACCGTAACTAATAAAGTTCAGACCAATGGTATTTTTCATGGGTCAACACAAATTTTTAGCCAGGTTCCCATGGTGACAATATGATTTCCCGGTAGGCATTACGATTCATATGTTTTTGAATGGTCGAAATTAGTATTATTCGTAACTGAAAAATACTTCTTAGTTCATATGTTACGAATAGAAACTTGTCTTGTTACCAAAGGAACCGAAATCAGACCGTCTTAACAACTGTTCACAATCGAAAAGGTAACAGTTTTCCCAAAGCAATAGTTTACGATCAAGTACATTGCCAAAGAAAAATGGCGAAGAAATGAGCTGTGCTAAAGCGGTAACTTAACCCCGGATAAGAATAGCGTACCATACGCATGATAATTCGTACACATAATAACACATAATGAATGCCGGATAATTAATATATAATAAATATATTAAATATCAGCAGAGTAAGATTCAGTCATACTGTATGGAGTAATTGCCGTATATTATATGGTCGCCGATAAATATACTATTGAATTTTGACGGCATGACTTAAATATATAATTTAGACAATTTTCATGGGCACATAAAACAACTGTATGAGACAGTCAAACTGATGAAACGGTATGGGACCGTCGATTATGACGGCCCGAAACCGTCGAACCGACAGTAATTTTAACAGTGTAAGGTGGCGATGGTTCACTATATAATGGCATCTTTAGATTATATAGGCCGATATATTTATAGCCTAATACCCCAAACAACTGTTCTAATCATGTTCGAGTTATCAGTTCAGTCTGGCTGTGCTCAATCCCATAAATGGTATACATCATGCAGCATGATAATCCCAAACAATCAAGCGTGTGCGTATTGCCTGGTATTATAGATATCTCCAGAGAAATTCTTTGTTGAAATTTTCTTGCAAATGACGAGACTTGGTTTGTGATTTTTATGTGTAAGTTGCTTGATCGCTTATAAATATTAATTTAACATACATTTTAATATATTATATATATCTCAAATATTGTATGTTTATGTACGTGTTATTGAGATTACACCCAAAAAAATCTATTTATCTATCAATCTGTTTACACTCACACACCCGTTACCGACATCCCCGGACATGACACAATGAGAGGAAAGGAGGTATACAACGGATTCACCCAGTATACCCTTTTTGATGGGTTGAAATTGTTTTGCTCCTAAACTCATTTTCAGAGCACTGGTTATGGCATAAGAGCGCGTTACCAGATTTCCACACAAGCGCTCGAGAGCGCCTCACTGGGGACATATTATACTAATGAGTTCGCCCATGTGTCCCTGTTATTTTCTAATCGAGACCGTCAGGTTATGTTAACTCGTCATTTGCCTATCTAATAACAATAAACGTGGCACCATGGGCTTCGCGCGCGATTCTTGTTGTGTTAGTTGGGGTCTATATTGGAGTCAGGTGCCGGGGTAACATTCCAAGTATTGGCAAACAACATGGCTGCATATTTTTCTAAACAGCAATGATCGACATTTTAATGGGAGATAATCGCTGAATAGTCACTGAATATAATATCGACGACAAGGGTTACCTTTGGGGTTGCAGTATTTGCCTCTGATGTATAAGTGACGTAATTCCCTTGCTCCAAAACCACAGAGACCACAAAGATAAACATTTTCTTGAAAACATGAATGACTAGCAACCAAATGTTGGTGCTAAATTTTAAATGGTGATGTCATACTGTGTTTGTACAAAGATGAACTTCCAAATTTTGCACTTAGCAAGATGAAATAACGCGTGTCTTTTGAAGTCGAAGCAAATTTGATATTGAGTAATTAAACAACCCACCGAAAATTCAATGACATACATGTATACCCATGTTCTAGTCTGCACATTGATATAGGAGAATTAGATCACCATTGATTTATGCTAATAAATAAGAGGTCGTTGGAGCTACATACGTAAGAATTACACACCATAGAAGTGGAACCTCTCTAGGTACACGTGCAGCGGATTACCAATGAATAATAACAATCGCAAACAGTCCCGAACAAAGCATTATATTTTAAAACCTTATTTGAATTTCGTAGTGTACATCGCGTTATTTGGCTAAAACAACAGACGATATCTAGCGTTTTTGAATTGATACCGGACAAATATATTTATTTATTTTCACGAGCGACTAGTACTTTTCTCCGGCGGAAATACATTACTTCTGGCAGTAGCGAAAGAAACTCGTTACCAAAAAAACTTTCATAACACATAATGCTAATCCTAATGAAAAGGTCGAAGATGCATGCTTTCCCAGGGCTCTTGTTCTCATGCAGGTGTCGACTTTTATCAAATTACGCACACGTCCCGGCTTACGCTTATTAGGCCCAGTTGGAACTGTCACGCCAACAGATTACCCTCACTGCGTCAATACCATGTTTATCACCAATTATAGCGCAACGGGGTACTATCTGACCAGCCAAAAACTCATGGGAAATAAGGTCTGGTACTTGATATATGGCCGGGTACTTGATATATGGCCGGGTACATGATATATTGTCTGGTACTTGATATATGGCCGGATACTTGATATATGGCCGGGTACACGCCGTCGGGGTTATGCTATAGCAGCAGGGAGACGACGGGGTGGCTTACACAGCTAGCGTGGGAACTAAAGAGTCAAAAGTCATATATATCACTTTGTTATCGCCTTTGCGGCACGCAACCTCGTTGCTTAAAAGTTGTTGTCAAATCTAACGAAATGTCTAATGTCGATGTCTCCTCTCGTTATAGGTTGGTATATCCTGGGTGGCTTGTGTTAACCCTTTGAGTGCCAGGGGCCGATCTCATCGGCCCTAAGCCTACAAAATAAGTCTGTTAAAGAATATAAGAATAAATTATTAAAATTGTAAAAAAAATTGTTAGGCCAATGCATTCTCTTATATATGCGAGGCGACCTATGGTCGACTCGCATATATAAGAGAATGCATTGGCACAGGGTCTATGGGTTGATACAAAAATCGACCTGGCACTCAAAGGGTTAATTATTAAAATCTGGATTATCTGGAGGAAGTTCCTTGGACGCCCACGGCGATCTTGCACGAAGCGGAAAGGTTTATTCTATAAGTGCCTTGGTGCATCCCATTTGGGGATAGTTGCCATGTCGGGAAATAACGGTGTTCTTGCATAATTCGGAGAGGAATTATCTACAAGTGCGCGGAAATACCGGACTGGTTTGTTTCTATATACAGTCCACGTCACATCTCGCTAGAAGTTGATAGAGCCTCGGTAACTATGCATCATATCCCCACTCAATTCACTTAATTCAACTCAACATTTCGGGAGCATCTGCTCGTTCCTATCACAACCGGTCGTCGCATACAGAACGTCTGAATTATTGGAAATAATTCCACATCATCCACTCGACCTTACATTTCCAAGACGAAGACGGAGCTGGTCAATCAGTCATGCAACAGACGAACGACTCAAAAATGCAATCGACGCCATTCAGCGGAAGGTGGACGAAGACCTAAATACTTTTAGGCACAGTCGAAACAAGGTTCAAGCACTGAAAAACTATTGATGCAAGTCGATAATAAATCGCCAGCAGCTATAAAACGTACACACGGGTGAGAGCTAATCAAGCAATTCCTAGTAAGGAAAACTCATGGAAGTCTGTGAGAAAAAATCCGATCACATACCTAGAGCAAACAGTCTGGGTATGATGTGACAAAAAAACACAGTTCGCTGATTCAAGCACTGAGAAGGTTCTGATGCAAATCTTAATTTACGTCATTAACCAAGATACTTATAATATAGTGGACACAGTTCATTGAATATAGTAACAAGCTTTTGATGCACAATAATGATAATAAAACCGATGGCATCAACAAAAAGCATACTGATTATCAAACTCGTCTTCTAATTAATTAAAAAAAGAGGACAAATGAGTACATACACGCACAGTGTAAATATTCATTAAATAAGGGCGCGCCTCTGACGAATATAGAACTAAATGCCAGTTCCACATAAATAGAGTCGAAACATTGCGGAATCAACGTGGTTTAAAGCAACAAACAGCGTGTGGTGATGCACTTATATTTCACGCATTGTAAGGCGCTACATACATCGACTAAAACATTGAGTGTTGAGTATATAATCACATTTTCACTATACAACATTTGCGGTGAAAGCATCAATTGCGGCAGACTGATGACAAAAGCGTGTTCCCAGGTATCTGTACTGATTACTTTTGCCAATACATTCTCTTATATATGCGAGTCGACCATAGGTCGCCTCGCATATATAAGAGAATGCATTGGCCTAACAAGTTTTTATCATTTTTTTATATAAATTTTTCTTACAATTTTTAGGACATAAAATGAAAAACATTTATAACCCTGCAGGGAGCCCCACACATATATAGAAGCATATAGAAGAGTGTCGTCTGCTCATGTTTATATGGGGCTCTGTATGGGTGAAATTATAAAAATTGTTAAAGATTAATAAGAAAAAGTTATTAAAATTTAAAACAATTGTAAACAAATAATAACAAATGATAGCAAATTTTTAGGCCAATGTATTCTCTTATATATGCGAGATGCTTTGGGCACAGGGTATCATATGATGTTCAGTTAATCTCGCCATATTTCTAGAAAATGACACATAGTCCTGTCTAATGTGAAAAGTTTAAAGCCTTGATGAAGGAGAATGTGAACAATGCATGGATGTGGTTCAAGGGTGGCCAGGTGGGGTGTACAGATGGTTCAAGGGTGGTCAGGTGGGGTGTACAGATGGTTCAAGGGTGGTCATGTGGGGTGTACATATGCTTCAAGGGTGGTCAGGTGGGGTGTGCAGATGGTTCAAGGGTGGTCAGGTGGGGTGTACATATGTTTCAAGGGTGGTCAGGTGGGGTGTACATATGGTTCAAGGGTGGTCAGGTGAGGTGTACATATGGTTCAATGGTGGTCAGGTGGGGTGTACATATTGTTCAATGGTGGTCAGGTGGGGTGTACATATGGTTCAAGGGTGGTCAGGTGAGGTGTACAGATGGTTCAATGGTGGTCAGGTGAGGTGTACATATTGTTCAAGGGTGGTCAGGTGGGTGTATAGGTGGTTCAAGGGTGGTCAGGTGGGGTGTACATGTGGTTCAAGGGTGGTCAGGTGGTGTGTACATATGATTCAAGGGTGTTTAGGTGGGATGTACAGGTGGTTTAAGGGTGGTCAGGTGGGTGTACATGTGGTTCAAGGGTGGTCAGGTGGAGTGTACAGGTGGTTCAAGGGTGGTCAGGTGGGGCGTACAGATGGTTCGAGGGTGGTCAGGTGGGGTGTACAGGTGGTTCAAGGCTGGTCAGGTGGGGTGTACAGGTGGTTCAAGGGTGGTCAGGTGGGGTGTACATGTGGTTCAAGGGTGGTCAGGTGGGTGTACAGATGGTTCAAGGGTGGTCAGGTGGGGTGTACAGATATAATACACGTATAGTAGCCGAGAGTACCAAATTTTCACCACAAGTGGAATTGTGGTTTTAACCACGAGCCTTTTGGCGAGTGGTTAAAACCACAATACCACGAGTTGTGAAAATGTTGTGCTCTCGGGTACTATGCGTGTATTATATTTATGCCATAATTATTGATATTTATTTTTGTAATTTTGTTCGCGAATTCAACTACCCCGCTATTTACGTTGAATTGGTATCCTCACCCATGCAGAGACACACACATGACGCCATACGGAATGTGCGTCATGCGTAGTGATGGTTACATTAACGTCATGCCGTCATCCTATTCTATGAGCGATCAGTCACTTGAATTATCATTCATATGTTTCCTAAGTAATATAGCACTAACAAGCTACATTTGATTGAAATTCATGCAATTTTCCTCATATCTAATTGATATCCTGACAACTTCCAATTTCAAATGAATGTGACATATGAACTATTTTGTTAACTACGATGTAGTTCTATTATGGGTATACACGTTTAACACATGAACTTACGTTTGAAAATTTACACCCACTGTATACCCACAGTAGGGTGCAAAGATCAAATTTACAAAATAGGTGTTATATACACAATAGAACAGGCAATTGTGGTATAAAGACTGTTTTCATAGTCGAAGGTTACACCTTAGTTGAGGCGATGGTTGTCTTGATCAGTTGCATATATAGCTGCGCAAAGGATGCCACATACAGCGAGATTATCAGTTTCAGAACAACATGACACCGCATCTACGAAAGAATAAATATGTCTAATGTTTTGGCATTTGGTAAACCATATATTGGTATGAGATTGTGTACAATGTGTGTCGTGTGGTAGCTAGTGGCAGCTAGTCACACCGAAAGTAAGGAATATGTTGATACCCTTAAAGTTAGGTTTTACACAATGTATGTCACATTAATACATGTAACTACATATATGGAATATAAGTCGCCCAACACTAAAACATTGGCATTTCTGCCAGAGTGTGATTTAAAAAATGCAATTGCATTGCAGTATATTGTGCCAGTTATTCATGTCAGTAATGCGTTACGATTAACACTTTGAAGCTGGAAATAGGATCTTTTATTTCCTTTGCGAGTTTTACCCGTTATGGTGTCACGGATGTGGTATTCTCTTATTACCTTTGGAGGTATATTTGAAGCAGGGTCCCATGTAGTTTTGTGGAATCTTTTACATTTGACGCCATTTTGACTATGGGGACAGTCTCACAGTGGATCAACGGACACGAACCAAAACCGGAAGTCGTAGATTTCGAGGTGGAGAAATATCTGTCAACAAATATTTGTTGACATTTTTTGACGTTTTTTGGGGAAAAAAACGCTTGGATACCATATCTGACCAACTGAAGGTGAGTGAATATTTCTTCGCCAATTTTCGGACACCGACGATCAATTTAAGTCAGTTGTCATTGTTCGATCGCGGAATAAATGTCATTTAATCATCGCCGCGAGACGATTTCTTCCCCAAAATATCCCAGAAAATCATACTTTTCACATTCATCGCAGACAGCTGTCGCAACAACCTATATGCCGGTCGAAAGGCCTGTTTTCCCCCCACAAATGCATATTTTGAGTATTTTCACGGACTGTCTCAAAATTCCAAATTTCATCTTTTGATGCAGGTACCCACCTCGAAAATACTGTCCGGTTAGTCCTGTACACCCCTGAATTTAGTTGCAATCCACCAGACCCGGCGGACAGTTTTTGTTGTTCAATCAAGAGTCGAAATGGATTAGTTGGTTGGCTGCCTTTCGTTAATAGTGGCACGTTTTTGGGCAACTGCTTTTCTGTTGCAACTATAGTATACTGATCAAGTTTAGTTACCGAGTACAGTTTGCAATTTGTTCTCATATATTCGTTCAGATCGTGTAAGGTCATTAACCAAAGAATCCTTTATGGAAATATTGTTAGAACAAGAATATTACAATGCCCTCCATGACCAAGGCCATAGCAACAGGATTGTTTTGATGGTGGGAGATGTAGATGTATTTTCCAATAGTTTGGTATTTCAGCCAGTATATAGCGTGAAATTTGATACTTAAAAAACAATTAAAATTCGATTAATTTCAGAAAAAACAAATCGGGACCCATGGCTGTTCTTTTTCATTATGGCCACTTTCGGGACCCACCACGCGAGTTTTTATTACGACTGTATAAAGTTTTAACTACATTTTTCTGGTATATATACACCCCTTTATGTTTTAAACTACAGGCACCCACCCATATTTCGATTAAGCGCAATTCATGGTTATACTGTATGTAACTATGTACCCCTGGTGAATAAATAGGTGTATCTATAACTAAACCTGAACTGATATTGACAACTATCACCTCCTTGTTTTCATTGCTTTGCGTAGATGGGATTGTGAACTAGCCTAAATTCTTTATCAAAATGGGTGACTCGCGACAGTATTACCTTCTGTTTTAGTCGAGTCGAGGAACCAACCCATCAAAGCTCAAGTGTGATCAGATATCGATTATTGAAGTTTGTTATTTCAATTGATTGCTGCCCAGAAACACGCCGTGAAAAGGGTGGTTTCGGTACAAATTGCGGATGAAGATGGATAACTCTAAAACAAGTGGTAATACGGTAAAATTTCGTGATACTTTAGTAATTATACGGCCATATTTTGTTGAACAAAATATTTATAAATCACACGTTTTTGGAAAATTTGATACCATAGTTGACAGTGGTCAGCATTATTTTTTGCAGTTAATCGATTCTGATAACTATTTTGAAGAAATATTGTTGTTGTTGTTGTTGTTGTATCTTTATAATATGGGTCTTTCTGATCGGATTGAGGACCTTTAGTTTAAATTAGCCAAATGCAGATACACCCGGTCATGCTAATAGTTAGGTTATATGGGTAGTTACACTTACTCTCAAGCAACTGATAGCGCTTAACCGCAATTAATTGCACTTAAGCGCAATTGATTTCAATTATGCGCAAATGCCATATGTGTGCTTCAGTGCGATATGTGGTATATGCGCTTAAGCGCAATTCATTATTAAATGTGAATTTGACCTCCCATACAGTTAATTTTTTGTCTATATATATATGAACGAGTAGGGTCTGTCTGCATGTCTTGTGTCCGCTTAGCTTTCAATATATACGCGACCATTTGCGTTAAAATCTTCCCAACCAAATTATCCAGTGTGTGAATCAATGTGGAAACAATTAATTATGGCGCGATTTGAATACAACAGGACAAAAATCACGTGCCTATATATTTACAAAATAACTTGCATCTGGTTCCACATTCAGTTGTACGCTATAGATTGGAATTTTACCTGCTATATACATGTAGGAAACACAACACTTATACATTAATGGACAGCCAAGGTGGGATTAAGAATACAACAACTCGAAATAACACTGGAGTTTTCCTGATGATGTTTCTATTCTCTATATCAACCGAGAGTACCCATATTTCGTATAGTATTGTATAGTATAGTATTGTATAGTATTTTATTATATATAATTTTTATATTTTTTATTTTCAATAATTTTATTTTCAAACATTCATTCGGGTGTTGTAAAATCCCATCGTCGATTGCCTCAGCGAAGCCGCAAGCCTTTGCCTCACAGTGGTTACATATGAAGGCAGGCATGCGATCCTCTCGTCAGTAGCACCTGGAATTATAAAATAATATCGCTTAGTAGTGTGGTCGTCGGAGGGTTAGACCCAGAATAAATTGGTAAAGAAGCGGTTTTGGTGTCATTCGACGTTGGAGAATCTCGTGTATAACATATCCAAAATCCGCTAAAATCCGCTTTGTGCAAAATTCAGGATCCAACATGGCGTCCAACATGGCTGCCGTTAGTCAAAGGATACTCTGACTGAGATTAATTCGATAATAGTGAGAACAAATGTATAGTGGACTTGAACTTAAAGGGGTACTGTACACAAAGATGTGCGATTTTTTTATTTACTCCCATTGAAATAACTTTCAAGTTAGATTGTGTTCGTGTTATATGAGTTTCGTATAAACCTAATTTAGCGAAGAAAATGTTGATCTTGGAAACAAAAATATTACGATTTCAAACTACGCGCCATGTTTTTGACCTTCACCGGAGAAGACGCAGGTCGCAGGAAGAACCGGAAGTTCATTGCTCACAGCTTCGATTGATGCATTCAATCTCTTCAATCGAACAATCTCACTCCCTATAAAATACTTGACGCTTTATGACTCTTGTGTCTTTCTCCTTTTTTTCCGAATCGGTTATAACGGGCCTTCTTTTGCAGGTAACATGTTTTGTTTGCAACTCAATAATGTTCGCGAACGGCCGTCGATAAAAGACACGCAACATATGCGATTTCAAGAACGGTAACTCGTAATGGCATAATTCTCCATTTTATGACTCCAGCCATAAATGAATTTATATTAAATAATTCAATATTACTTTTACGATAGCCTGTTAGCCGGAACGTTTTCAGTAGACATTGTCGACTCAAATTAGTTATTTTATAATATAATATTCATATTAGATCGTTATTGTCACCGGGAATTTATTGAAATTGGGGTAACAAGTACCCCTTTAAGCTAATATTAGTAACATATATCTGTACACCCCTCCGACTGTATGTTTTAGTCCCCTCCTCATTAATTGTTTTAACCATTGCTGAATATTGAACAAAATGTCATATAACTCCACACAAAAAGGTCTGACATATTTTATAATCATATATGTTCGCATGTTCCCATGGTACTATGCCAAGTCAAAAAAACAAATGACCGCAAAACTCAGGAACAAAAACTCGGAAAATTGCATCCACGAAAGGACGAACAAGCTGCTTCCTGTATAACCCCACAAGTTGTGTGCCACAACTCGTTGCGAGTGTATAATCAAATATAAAGGATAAAAATCGGGCACACCGCTGCATTTTTTTGAAAAAAGTTCGATGTAAATAATTTGTTTTATGTCGGCCTTCCGAGAGTGATGACAAGTCAGAGTTAACAATATGATCAGTTATATGTTTACCAAACATGTACTTCGTAGTTGGATTTCAGTTACAGGTTACAGTTCAGTTATATATATAAGTCACCGCCTGGATGTTATGTTGTACCAGGAGACGTTATACAACATTATGAACACCCAGAACCATTGTGGCCACGCAAAAGTCAAATGAAACGCCCATCATCTGCGGCAAAATTGCTTTTTCGACCAGAAATTGAAGATGGCAGACCTCAGCAAAATCACGACTAAGCGGACAGATTTTTTACAACTAATGATTAAAATTTTCGGGACTAACCGGACAGTATTTTCGAGGTGGGTACCTACATCAAAAGATGAAATTTGGAATTTTGAGACAGTCCGTGAAAATACTCAAAATATGCATTTGTGGGGGGGGGGGGAAACAGGCCTTTCGATCGTTGTAGAGGTTGTTGCGACAGTTGTCTGCGATGAATGTGAAAAGTATGATTTTCTGGGATATTTTGGGGAAGAAATCGTCTCGCGGCGATGATTAAATGACATTTTTTCCGCGATCGAACAATGGCAACTGACTTAAATTGATCGTCGGTGTTCGAACATTAGCGAAGAAATATTCACTCACCTTCAGATGGTCAGATATGGTATCCAAGCGTTTATTTCCCCCAAAAACCGTCAAAAAATGTCAACAAATATTTGTCGACAGATATTTCTCCACCTCGAAATCTACGACTTCCGGTTTTGGTTCGTGTCCGTTGATCCACTGTGAGTCTTGACACCTGTTATTCGATCAATCTCACATTTCATCGAAACGTTGAGCTGCGCCGTCATCTGGTATGATCGGCGGAGAAGAATTTGGTTGCTCGCAGTCAGCAGTCATGTTGTCAGAAATATTGTCATTAACTTCTTGATCACTTTCCATGGGTCGATACTGTCGTAATGGATCGTTGTACAGTTTCAAACAGTTGGCGTGAACTTTTGATGTTCAAGGTTCAAGTAGTTGTAACCCATTGTAAACTGTATGTGTCGTTTGGCCCCATTTCCGATATATGAAATGCGCCTGTTCATTTCTTGTATAATTTTCTGGGGAGTCATTTCGGTTCTCCGATATTGTGTCAGTTATTTTAAGATCAGATATTATAACCGAAAGATGTTCTTTGTCAGCATGGCATATTTGGGAGTTATATCTGTTTCAATGGGTAATGTCATTTCGTCTCCAAGAATCATACGATATGGCGAAAATCCTGTTGTGGAAGATTGTGATTTACGTAGTCCCATCATTACACTCGGTAGTAGTTCCGGCCAGTTCGTTTGTTTCTGATTGATGTATGTCCTCACATATTGTGCAGTTGGAGAAGTGACCCTCTCACAAACATAATTAGACATCGAGTGGTATGCAGTGGTCTTGTGTTTGGTTATCTGAAAAGTTCACATTAGGCGGACACAAGTTTTGAGCAGAAATTACTTCTTCTGTCGCTGACGAGATATCTCATGGCACCATAGCGTGATAATTTCTATGTATAGCACTCGTGCTATTGTTGCAGGGTCCTGGCTTTTCGGTGGGCCAATTCAGGCCAGCGGATTCTGGAATCTCAAAACAGTAGCACATACATGTATCCTTCAGGGATAGTGGGAGGAACTAATATGTCCATGTGCAATCGTTCGGATCTCTTTGATACCGGAATGGGGTGTAACGGATACATTTTTGGCCAGTAGATTTCGTTGTTTTAATGCCAAATAACACTTGTTAAAACCTAGGTAAGATCCCCCAGCGATGATATCGTATAATGTGTGCAGCACATCTGGTCGCCTAGGTAAGATCCCCCAGCGATGATATCGTATAATGCGTGCAGCACATCTAGGTAAGATCCCCCAGCGATGATATCGTATAATGTGTGCAGCACATCTGGTCACAGAGATTTTGGTAGCACTAATTATTTGATGGTCCGGTCAGATAATGATATCTTCTTTTTGCGCCTACAGTAAAAATTATACATTATTCCGTCCAGAATTGCACATTGTTGAGAATCGGCTACTATGGAGTTATCTTATATCCTGTTATCCGACAGTTTGCGATGAAGAATATAATCTGATAGAAGCTCTAAATCTTCGGACTGCTGTTGGAGATTAGCTATCTCAGCATGGGTGTTATTGGGTAATACAGGTATGATTGGTATGTCCGTGTTATCTAATACCGTTCCCATAGACAACATCTGTTGAAATTGCTTTCAGAAAATTCGCTGAGTTAGCATGATCTGCGATCAGTCAAATTCTATTACAGTCCACGGGGTTTCGTTTTGGCGAATTGATCTATTTTGTGAAGTGCTATGTACTTTCGGTTGAGGAGATAACAGTGAATCTTCAGGTTTTTTTGTGGATTATCTTTGTATAATGCCGAATAGTGGATGCGGGATAAGGAGTTAGCATTTTGGTTTAATTTGCCAGCTGTGTATTCAATATCAAAGTTGTATATTTGTAATGTCAGCTCACATCGAGCCAATCTTCCAGTGAGATCGTTAGCAGTTTTGAGATATTTCACACCGGTTTTGTTCGTATAGACTATGACATAATTGTTAGCTAGGTATGGGTGGTAATAGTTTATGGCGTAGACAAGACTCAATGCTTCTCGGTCCGAGATTCCAAAATTAATTACATTTGGTCGGAGCGCCCGTCCACCATAACACATTACTCGAAAGTGTCCTTGTGAACCCTACTGGCAGAGAATATTGCCAATGACATGCGATCGCATCAACTGTCAACTTGAATTGTTTAGTTGTATCTGGCAACGCCAATACTGGAGTGGTTGTGAGGTGATGTTTGATTGCACTAAAAGCATCTTCGGCCTTTTCATTCCAAATGAAAGTGGTATTATTTTTTAGAAGACTGTTTAGTGGATCTGCATTTTGTGAATAACATTCAATGAACCGTCGATACAATAGGGCTTATCCGAGAAACGATTTGATTTCTTTGGCATTATTTGGACGTGGGAAATTTTGCACAATCGTTACGTTCCGATCATTTGGAGAAATCCCTTGTTTTGAGAGGGAATGTCCTAGATAGTCAACAGTTTTCTTTTGGAACAGGGAAATGGCATTTAGATGGTCGAAAACCTCTTGTAGAGCTCCCAAAATAAGAAGTAAATGAGCTGTTGAAAAGAATGATATCTCGAAATGAACAATAAATGTTTTCAAATTGAGTCCACGGAGAATGTGAGTTATTATCATCTGTAATTGGATGCTTCCATTCCGGAGACCATAGCTAATCCTTTTGAATTGCCTGCTACCGTGGTTCGTGATGAAAGCTGTCTTTTCTTTGATCCGTCATCTAAAATGCATTGCATGACACCTTGTCCAGCGTTCTAAATGTGGTTGGTTGAGATTCACCTATCACGTTAAAAACTATGATTTGGAATTGGAAAATTCAGTGGTTTGGTCACCGCATTGACCCGGCGATAGTCGATCACTGATCTATATTCGTCAGAATTGGGCTTCTTGACAAGCAGAAATGGACTTGTCCACGGACTGGTTGAGGGTTCAATTAAGTCAGCATTTCGGAAATCTGCCAATTGTCTTTCAGTTTCCTCTATAGCTTTGGGGGTAGTGCGATCAAAGCATTGCGTCTCCCGTGTCAATTTTAAATGGAGATATGTCGCATTTCCCGAGTTCAATTTCAAGTCTTTTGCGAAGTCATGCCGATTTATGACTAGCATGGCCGCAAGTTGAGATTTTTTATCTGGTGTTAACGTTGTGTTGTTATCAAGATCAATGCTAAGTCGTCAATTATTTCCTGGTCAGTCAAATTAGTAGGTATTGCAGTCGTTCTAAGTGTAGAGTTAATTGTATTGACATATGCCAGTTTTCCTTGTAATTCTTTTAAAGAATTTGTACAGGGTTTGTTGTTGGATTTAAAACTCGACAGACACTTGTACCTCTAACAGAATGAATTAAAACCCTTGCACAAACAATATATTGCATGGAAACTGAATTGTTAAGTGGCTCAATCATACCGGTTGATCCGTCCTTATATATATTTAGATGAACCGTCTCAGCGTACGGTGGTATCACATATGCATAATTGCATCGGGCGAACCGGAAGCATTCCTGAGCCATTAACTTTACCGAAGCTTCGCCAATATAGAATTTACGTTTGACGATATCCACTGAGCAATTATGGTATATCGGAAGAAGTTTAAACCCAATATTACAGGATAGTGTATTGTGGTAGACACATGGAATTTACAGCTGTAAATTTTATTAGCTATTTTGACGGGCAGATTTATTTGCCCAAGAATGTTATGTGTTTCACCACCGATACCTAATATTGATTTTTAGAGATGAGGGCAATAGTGTGCAGTTTGATAGCTTATTTAGATGAGACTTTGATAAGCAATATACATTAGCACCAGTGTTGACCAAGAAGTTAGAATATACATTATTTATGGATGTTTTAATAAAATTATGATCCATTGAAATGATTGTGTTTAGATGTGTGTTGCCAGTCATGATTTATGTTGTTGTAGTTTGCTATATTGACGTGCTCTGCAATCTTAAAAAATGTGGCCCTTTTTAAAACAAAAACCCACAAGTAGAGTTTAATACCCGACAATTTATGCGTTCATGTTTACCGCCACAGCCTGCGCATGCACATTGTAATTAGTCTGATAGTTTGTGCAATGTTGTTTATTATTATATTGTGATGATTTTTGAAGTTCCCTGTTAGATTTTCTATAAGTCTGTGGTCTCGAACGTGGTATAAAGGTGTGGGAGGATTCTAAATGTCCTGTTTCGAAATTTCGAGGAGCGTGTGATAAAATTGCAATTACATTTGCATTGACATTGTCCATGGACTGCTTTATTGCCTGAATTCCGCTTTAAGTGCAGCGACGGCCGATGAAACGTGATCAATTTTAAATGAGCTAGCGTTTAAATCGGCAGTCGCGATTTCAATTCTAATAGCAGCACGATATAACACCGGAAGAGTAGTGGGTTTTGTTGAATTACTCCAGTTCTAATCGCAGGGCAAAGTCCCTACATAACAGCACCGCACACCTGCTCGTCGGAGAGTTTTAAAGATATCACCGTCGAGCGCATGTTCGTGATATATTCTTGGACAGATTGTCCAGGTAGCTGACTTTCATTAAACAGGTCAGCCACACCTGACCATTCTAAATGTTTTGATGATAAACATAAATGTTCTTCAGACGCTTTAAAGAGATCCCTCATGAGTTTTAACATCAGTATCTGCAATAATCATACCAATCATGGGCTCATTTGTTTAGTCCAATTTATTCAAATTTGGCATCTCTAATTTGACCTTGACCTTTGACCTTGACAGAGGTAACTAGAATATTGCCAACAATGATTTTATTTATCTGGGTATCCCATAGCACATTATTAACATTGTTGGCATATGGTACTAAAAATGTTTAGCAAAAATTGTTCTAGCCACTTTTTCTCTGACCTGCCTCCTGACTAATGATGGCATAAGTAAAGGAAACATTAAGAGCTGCTGCTCCTTGGTCAATCCTTCAAATGTGGCATTGTTCTGAAACGTTTTCAACGAAAGGGTTGCGTCATCGAAACCGCTAAATTTCCATTAGAGACATACATTTATTTGATGTAAATGACGACGATGCAGATAACATAGTCGTGATTAATTCCACAGGTGGGGTGCGGTGATTGTCGTGTTCGCAGTAGTGCTTGAAGTGGTTGTGGTTGCCGCTGTTGTGAGCGCTGTTGTTGTACTAGTCGGATTCCTTATGTCATTTTGAAATATTGCTTTGTTATTAGCTATCTGTAAACGGATTCTGTATTATGTATGTAGTAGGTGTGGTTTCAGTATTGATTTGTTTCCATTCTTGAATGTTTGCGGGTCGGCTTAAATCGGGGTCAACATAATTTAGAGATCGTTTCGTATTTACAGAAAACGATCAATGGTGCCAGCTGGGCGTATGCAGTTCGGTACGATTTTTAATTTTAAAAAAACTACTAGCTATGACCCTGACATGTATTTTTGAAATTTGGTGTGATCAGTTCATTCTTGCTGGCTAACGTTGTGCTCATATCGACAGTCTAGTATTTTGGATAAATGGCGCCATTTTTGGTATGATGATACGCGCGTACTGATATTTAAAAAAAATACTAAGTATGAACATAGATGTCAATAGATGATTCTCGCTGGCCACAGTTGCGATAAAAAAATTAACACTGAGCGCTATGGAGAATTGAAATTACAGTCATAAATACAATTCATCTGATAAAATTTCACATTAAGATAAGCAATTATGCAATTTGTGGCAAGATCGCTCCCTGTTTTTCAATTTCCAGAAACAAAGCATGTCACTTGTCGAACTTGACATGCGTAATATCATGTTTTGTATTACCAGGTGAATGGTAAAAATAGAGTACACAAACAAAAGCCTCATACAAACTTGTTTCCACTAAAATGACAAGCTATAACAGTGGCATGGAAACCGTTCTCATATCGCTTTTAATATTTCGAAAACACCCCCACCCATATTTTTCGACATAAGGAATCCAACTGTATGGGTGATGTCCGTGATCACAATGGTAGGTCAGATGGTAATTCGTGTCTGGACCCCTCGTGTTATGATCTTGTCTTGAGACATTGGATTCTCCACCAATTGTGAGAGCGGATTTAATTATTGGGGATTATTCGTCACGCTCCACATTAGCGTCTCCAAGGCTGTGAATGAAAAGACACGTAATTCTAACGAGTAAATAGTATTGTCCAATACCATAAATAACAAGTTATTGTGATACATCACATATTGTAAAAATACATTGAATTAGTGCAGGTTTAAATTATATAGTAATTTATGTTTGACTTGATATTTAGTGGATATAAAATGTATTTAATAATAATTATGACACTGCACATGAGTTGAATGTAGAAAAGAATTTTAAAATTAATTGAATGTCATTTAGTAAAAATAAGAATTAAAAAATATGAAGTAAGAGAAACATCATGTAGTAAAATTGTACATACCTGTCAATGAAAAAAACACGTTGTAATGCTAACGATTAATAGTATTGAGAACTCGTTCGCCCATCAACATATCTTTATATACAGGTAGCCACTGATCCATTGAACGGCCAGGTAAAAACCTTAGTTTGCAGATACTATAATATCTCCGATTATCTTTTGACACGAGGAATTAGGTAAAGGTAGAAATTCCTAGTGCTATGGGATTAAGATTTATAATGATATAGCATGTGGCAGTTGTTAGTGCTCTGATGTAGGTATAATATTAGTTAGGTATCAACTGACTACACGCGTTGATCACGTGCACTTTGGATATAAATATCATGGATCCCACATATGTGATGTTTGTGTTTTTGTCAGTGTTATCTGGCAATACGCTCACTGGTGAGTTTGGATTTTAAAAGCTTTAAATGTAATTGATACCACATTTGAGATAATATGATAATATAATATACCGTAGGACACCATATATTTGAGTGTTACCGATACGAAATGTATAGACTATACAAGATGGCGTTTTGTACAACTGTACAACAACTCGATGTTGGTGGGAGCTTAAAATTAGTTAACTCTTCTTGTTCACAAATCATTACTAAGTTACTACTACGGACATCGCGCGATTAATATTTGTTTGTGTACATGTCTGACGCTGATGTTTAGTAAATTAAAGAGGGGTTTAACAGACACGATGCTCAAACAAAATAATTTCCGACCCAGGGTACCCACCACCCCCCTACTTGCAAAAATATATACTTTTTCCTCGGCAAATTTTGGACCCACCTCTTATCCCATATTTGACACTTTTAAATACTTTTTTATACTAATCTTGTTATTGGGAATACAATACCCAATGGTATTCCTTGTTCACTATTGTGTCAAATCCTGTTCCAAAAATGTATCTAAATATATGTGCCACCCTACAAAACCATTTAGTCTTTACCATTCTTATTGACTATTGATAACTAAATGGCGTGAAACAGTTCTATCCCAATCTGCTTCAATTATATTAATATAGGTAAGGTACTTTATTTTCTGAAACAAACTATGCATAAACCTTCCTAAACACAAACTCTAACCACATGCAACATAATTTTGAGCGTGTAATTGTTGTAAAATACAGTGTTAAACCCAGGTGACTTCTCATTTCATGTGCATTGTGTAGCAATGTGGTGACTGATCGGGTGTCCATAGCCAGTCATTATGCTATAAACCATGGTCCCTGATCCCTGGACTCAAAAACCTATGTATACATGCATGAGTGGGGACATATGCTCTATCAATCATTAATTGGGTATATAGTTCTGGGTATGAACATATCATTATGCTTCTCATGTTAGAGGTATTATTTAGGTATTATGTATGTATATGTATGTTCATGTATATACATGATTTTGCATATGATCATGGATGCGTTAAACCCGCAGGTTTTTTGCTACTTGTGTGACTGATGATAAACAGCAAACATTAAGCTAATTTAATCACATTCTAACAATTCAATATCTAATACAATATAATAATGTAAAGTTAGTTCCAAACAGCCTCTTAATTTTGAATATTTCTTTCTGTTTTGTAATTTTGCCACATTCGTATAATATATGTGTGAAATATGTATGGAAATGACTCCACATTTAACATGTGAACGCTTAATTCAACACAAGCTACCCACCCTAATATAAAAAGAAAAACAAACATAGCTACCACCCCTTTCATGAATATGCTCTTCCTGGATATCATCAAATCCAATTAAAATCACGACAAGATGACGATGATGGGCGTGGCATTTTCATAAATGAAAATCATTCTTATAAAATTCGTGAGGACCTAACGATATTTATGCCACATGTTATTGAGACTATATTCATAGAAAATGAAGTATGGTCGAAGAACTAAATGACTCTGGGACAAAGGCATATCCCATAGAAGACTTCAACATCGACTTGCTTAACTTTCAGTCTCATACGAAACTAGCAACTTCATTGAAACTATGTTTGAAAATGGATTATTACCTGTAATTACCAAACCTACACGAATAACCGAACACTTTGCAACACTCATTGATCATATTTACACAAAAAACATTTTGTTTCCCGTGCTGATACTGGATAATCGTATCAGATGCAACATACCATTGTGCTACATTGTATGCCGAATATCACGATAATAAGTATATAAAAGCGAGTAGAGCAGTTCTACCGAGAAACGTATAATGAGGAAAGAGAACACAGACAAATATATATCAATACTCCAACAGGATTTGTCACGCGTCTTTAATATTACTTCACCGAACATGCTTATGAACATTTTCTTCCAATATATCTATGGGCGTTTAATGAATCAGTTTGCAATGCAAAATAATAATGCATATATTTTGTCATGCTCCAACAAGATACATACGAAGTATTTAAATAGATCACACCGAAACGTCCCGAGCGCTAACGCATATATTCAAACTATCATTTAAACAAGGTATTTTCTCCGATAGGATGACAGTATCAGAAGTAATTCCACTTTATAAAACTGAATCTCCCAAAATAATAACGAACTATAGGCCCATAAGCATTCTGCCCATTTTCTCGAAGTTGTTAGAGAAACTCATGCATTGCATAAAGGCTTTTTTCGTTTCTCTATAAAGATGAAAACTTACATAAGCATCAATATGGCTTCCGTACGAATCACTCTACCATACCAAAGAATATCCCAGAACATTCCCCGTGTCAAATTACGTCTCTGTGCAAAAGTTCTCACATATGTTTTGAGCTGATAATAAAAGCTCTTCATTGATCATCTACATTAAAATAATTTATCAGAACCCCTTTAAGTAATCTAAGATCAAAGGCACATATACAATTATATTCCCCTAATCAGGTGACCCATGTGTGCCAATGTTCCTACATATCGTCTAAGCTGACAAGGAACGAAATTTATTGCTAATTTATGATAATATAATCTGTAAGTACCCCTTTATGATCAACGGCACCTATCAAATTGTACCACCTGGGTCAATTCATCACTTTATACCAATTTCCAGCGACCAGGGTCCAACTGTGTTTGGTATATGATCAATTATTTAACAAAATGTGTTTAGTAGTGGCCCTTTAATCAGTCCGGGGTAAACAACACCTATCTGGTGACACTCATCTGGACAATTTACTCAGTACATCAATTTTCAATGACCAGATTCCAACATATTGGTCATATAATCAATTATGCAGTTAAATTAATCATTAATGCCGTTTTTAGAAACAAACAATAAAACAAATTGAGTTTTATTGGTATACTAGCAGGGTTACCCGGTGTTACCCAGGTTATAGTCACGTGGAACCCTATGCTGTAGATATTTGGTGGGGATAGAGGATACTCTTGCTCAAAGTGTTACACGTATTCTTATAAATTGTATACCCAAATGGCATCACAAAACGTCATTCTTATAATGGGTTATAAGTAGCACATAGCCCACCTTGTCGGGGTGATTATCATTTTGTTTGTTTATCACGATTAATTCGTCCCATCAATAAAGATGTATATATTTATTTACAAAGTTCTGCTCGTACATCAGACGTTATCATGTTTTAAATCGTACACTCGACGTGGTTGAATTGATGATTTTTTTTTTTTATTTTGTATATGAACATCATTAATACATTAGTTCACAAAAATAAAAGACGACAATTTGGGTTTTACATAGAGATTCATAAATCAATCTAGTGGGTTTGACTAAGATATTGAGTTCACCTGGTTATCATATCTCCATGAAGATACATCCGTTTTAAAGAAACGTCCAGGTGCTCCTCTGTTCATGGTGCTATTCTGGCTTATTCTCATTTTTGAAATAAATGTTGCAATATATCAGCTACGTGGGCGAGGCACAGAGCGCGATTTTACGTTGTGTATGTTAACAATGAGTCTAGCTAATAAATTGAAAGAACTCCTCTGTAACGGGCAGATGTACCCTAGTCAGATGCCAGTGTTGGGGGATCCTCAAAAGTCCTGTGGTCTGAATGTTTTATTTGATCTCAGAAGAAACTAAATTGGATTGCACACTGTGACCAATATATTTGAGCAGGCCTTCTATACATTTCCACATCGCTTGACAAATTTTATCTTTTGTTGTGGAAAATATCTTGAATGGGAGAGACTCTCAATTGTGTTATAGTACATGCGCCATTCTAACATGCTATAATCTCGTGTATCTGTTAAAGAGAATGATAAATATACTTTTCTTTCTTTCTTCTGTATCCTCTTTCCACCCCTGACCCACAACGGCACCAAATATGGCGTCTTTAACCCACATTATTTGATTCATCATATCATTGGAGAAGAACGTTTTTGAATTTGGCGGACATTGGTGCTAAATATATTTGTATCATATTTGGTACCCCATCCCCATTTATGACTCCAACGGCACCACTTTTGACATATCTAAACCACACCATTGGATTCATGGTAGCATTTAAATGATTATGTATACGTTTGGTGGCAATCTGCCGCAAAACAAATTCCTATCAGATTTAGTGCCCCCATCTTGCACCCCAAGCGGCAACAAATTGGCTTCTCATAATTACACGATTAGTTTCATACAGTGTTCACGAATTGTGAAAGAAAAACAAAAGTGGCTACACAGTATGTGCTAGTGGCTAAAGAAAGTGGCTCAAATAATGTGGGTTTGTGGATCTTAAATTAACTGCCATCGGACAGATTAAGTTTAGCTATCATGCAACACTATCCCGCCACGAGACAGTCTGAACGAAAGCATTCGCTAATTGATTATTGGCTTAGGGTGGATACACACATGCATGTAATCTCTGTAAATATCGTGTATTTGGCGTTTTACATGGATCATACACACCGTGTAATATGTGTCCGCTGACAACCCAATCATTGCGACTGTGTTTGACCACAGTGAGTTAAACTCTGAACAGCTGAAGAGCCGTTGACTGGGACAAATTCGTCAGGCCGCTTAAAACAATTATTCGCGCGATAACTCAAATGGTCGACATTCTGTTTAAATCATTGTTAGTCTTCTATTGATTTTGATACCAGTGATGGCCTTTTCACCAACGCAGGGGGCTATGGCCCCCCAACATGCACGGGGAGCTATATTATCCCAGAAGCTACCGAATTCACCATTGCATATTTCCTCGACGGGGGTGTGCATGCAGCACCCTGAGTCCTGACACCCTGCTTTATAAATATCGTAGTCATGTATGTCGTGTCTGTTTTCTGCGAGTGATTAATCTAATATGCAGCAATTTATGCTGTTCATATAATTATGAACATATTATACAGCTTTAAATTTGAATGCATGGTGTTGCTGTTTGTCTTCATACGGCGAAAGTGTTGCCTAGCTACGAGTTCCCAACTACGTCACATTTCCTCTCTTGTGTTATACAGTTATACATGTATACGCAAAATTTACAACTATGGAATATTTAAGTAAAACATTATATTGTAATTCTTGCCCAGATAATCCCGGCTGATACATTAAATTAACTCCCTTAGTTATTGGAAGCTTTCGAGAACCAGCCCCTCCCCCAATCATGGATTATGGTCGAAAATGTTATAATTCAAGCTTGTTCAACTTTGGCTTGAGAAACATATATATAAATAGGGGGTGTCACTCTTTTTAATTTCAACGCTGTACCTGCATTATTTGTTGGCGCTATAATGAATATTTGCACTCCCAATTGAATTAATGTTATCACATGAGCTCGCTCTCAAATTATCAGAGAAATCTTAACAAGCCGGTATCATCCTATATAAAAGAATTCTGCATATTTTATTTTTGTTTTGGATGACCCTGTTTCCAAGAAATGACATAAACAAATCAAGTATAAAATCGACCGGCTCCAATCAACTTTTCGAAATGAAAATGAAGACATGTTTATGACTGGCCTGAAATTTCTTGATGGCAGTTTGTTTGATAATGGCTTATAACTACTCACTGGTGAAATTGACCTCTCGCGCGCAGGTGATTTATTTTGTCAATTATTGGTGTGGCCATGTAAAATACATGTATTTTACATACAGACATTACATGCATGTGTGTATCCACCCTAATACCATATCGGCTGGTTGTAATTGTATCGCGTACAGTGAATGGGATTCCTACTTCTACTCGATAAAACACACATTCGTTGTATTGCTTTCACATCGCCAAACATTATTGAAAGAAAGAAAGGATACATATCCTATGTCAGACTTTGCATAAACATAATATTGTGCACCCCTGACGAATGTGTAATGTGAGAGGCCTTCTCGTACCAACATTTAATCAATGATAAACGACAAAACAGACTTTCTGTTCCACACTTACATGTATTAATAAAAATTGCAATTGAAGGCCCTCCAATGTTAGACTTTAATTTTGGTAAAGCATTTATTAAATGGGCAGATGTTAAATCTCAGAAGTTTCAATGTTTGTTTATTAATATTGTTGTTAATATTGTTGTTGTTTTACCTACCATAACCTGTTATATTATATTAGAATAAATATTTGAGGTAATTAGCTTGTGTTCTTTGAATATGTTTAAATCAGTGGCTAAAAAAATATGGGTTGAAAAATGTGGCTGAAGTAAATGAAGTGGCTAAGGTGGCTCAGGTGGTGGCTCAAGAAAACTTTGGGCCAGTGTGAGCACTGGTTTCCTCGAAATATGGATTATGTATCAATTTGGTGGAAATATATGCTAAGAATAGGTTATTAAAATCAATTTTGCCCCTCTCCGCATCCGTGCTCCGTGACTCGAACGGCGCCATAGCATGGACATGAGTATGTATACTTTTGGTGGAAAGGACAAAAATATGTTTGCTGCCCCTCCACGCTTTCTGTTTTTGAGCGTCCTTCTTCCGGTCCCCCCCATGCACCCAGACTCCAACGTCACCACTTTTGATTATCTTTAATCCAAACTATTAGACACCTGATATCATTGCAATGATTAGGTATACATTTGGTGGCAATAGGAAACTACAAACATTATTATCAAATTTAGTGCCATACAATCTCTCACCCAAATGGCACAAATGTCTTTAAATCACAAAATTAGAATCTTCGTATAATGTAGAAGAATATTTATCAATTTGGTGGAAATCGGCGCTAAAAATAATTCTATCAATGGTGGTGCTCTCTCCCCTTCCATCCACCCCTGACTCGAATGACACTTCTCTTGACAACATTAAGTCGCACCATTAGATTACTCATATCATGGAGAAGAATGTGTATTAATTTGGTGGAAATAATCGCTAAAACAATATGTGTATCAATTCTGGTTCCCCTCTGCCCTTCCGTGCACCCTCACTCGAACGGCCCCAACTTTACATCTTTGAACCATGCACACCACTATATTCATCCTATCATGGGGAAGAATGTGTGGTGCCCCTCTCCTATCCGATGACACTCCCCTGTACCAATTTGTATACACAAGGAATGCTCTTTATTGCGCATATTTGCCCCTTTAAGTCGTCCGGGGGCAACGGTATATATTGAATTGTTAAATTATCCTCGTGTTTCAATTTTCACCGACCAGAGGGCATCTATTTTGGGTATATAATTAATGATTTAATTGAATTATTTATTAGTGGCCTTTTAAGTCATATGATGTCAACGAGACCTATCTAGTAAGATTTACAGAGTCAAATTACCCATATGTACACATTTTCAGCTCCGATAGTCCAGCCGTTTCTGTATAAACTATCAGTAGATAAAAGCGAATTTTATTTCGACAGCCTTTCAAGTTTGAAAGCAAAGATTAACGATTCAGACTGCTTAATCCATAGTGGAATATTCAATGGCACGAATCAGCATAACTTCAGTTATGGGCGGCCTATCACAAAATTCAATTCGATAACGTGCTCACCAGTGTGATCCTTTAAAGATACGGGAGGTATTGTTAGTGGGTATGCTGTTAAAATATTCATCTCCGTCAAAAACCGCCATAAACAGAAGGAATAGTGAGATATAGACAGACTTCTTATGCCAATCAGAAATATGGCATAAACAGTAAGTTATTGTCAACGTTTTCCCCTTTGTTATGTTAACTCCCCTTTGTTATGTTAACAAAGGCAAAAAAGTAACTTTTGCCAGGGGGGGGGGGGGTGAAAAAAAAATTCCGGCACGTATGCCGGGGTGGGTGGGTGGTCAATGCCACCAACAAGCAATTTTTTCCGCAACTAAAAAAAACATTCTGCTTGTTTTTTTAGTGTTTTGGTAATGAGTTGGGCTTCAAAACCACTTTGAATGAGAGAAATAATGTAATTCTAACTGGTAAACTGACTGCAGGCAGTTATCGTGTTGTATTTTGTTGCAAATTTTGAAATCCAAGATGGCCGCTGGCAGCCATGTTTTTTTGGCCGAATGACCTCAAAATGACTCATTCCTATTTACATGTCCATGTTAACATCCATGATAAATAGTATGCACAGAAATTCATATACAGCTGTTTACAGTAAATTCCCCCCCGCAAATCTCTGTTTTAGTGTTAAAAGGGGGGTGGGTGTAAAAAAATGGTTGGAAAAAACTGCCGTAAACGGAAAAAAAATTTGGCGGTGGGGGTGGGTGGGTACAAAAAAAGATCGAAAGGGAAAAAATGCCATACGTGCCTGAAAAAAAATTCCGACCCCCCCCCCCCCTGCTTTTGCTGGCTTTTATTTAGATCCGGATATGGTAAACATAAAGAGCGTCATTTGTTACTGTTTCCTGATGTAGAAACAATAAAGAGCGTTTATATCATTTTTGTGTGATTAACCAATATAATTGCGTTGCGTTGTGTAAACTTATCACGAGCAGTCTCTTGTTTAACTACACCAGCGTACGTCTTGACGACAATATACTATTTACGCGCTGATTACCTTTGGTGTATGAGCGGAACTGTATATATTTTGGTGTTCCTTCTGTTGATGGCGATTTGAACAAATATAAATATTTCTGCAACGAACACCGCCCGTACCTTTAAGCTGATAACATATCAGGAGAGTGCACTTAATCTTGACTTTCGACTCACTGTTGACATTTTGTAGACATATCAGTTGTTAAGCTCCAATTCAACTAGAGCTGACATATTTTGAAAATAATTACATAGAGGGGATATCTACAAGGCGCAATTGGAAATAATTAATTTATTACCTATGCCAATGTGCAGAATACACAACATCCCATGATTTCTAACTATTTTCTGATTAGTCTGCCAAGTTCTCAACCAGCACATTATCTAGTGCAAGCAGGGTTACTGGGCTGTGCCCAGATTAAATTGATGTGAAACCCTCTGATGTGGAAAATACTCCTGCTCAAACTGTGTACTCTCATAAAGTGTATGTCCAATGGCATCACACAATTTAATTCTTATATGCATGGATTATATGTATAGTGACTCACCTTGTCTGAGTTACTGTCATTGTGTTTATCACGATTAATTCGTCCCACAAATAAAGAATTATTTATTTATTTATTTTTATACAACTGCACTTACTTCAGATATTACCATTATTATTTTAGTTTAAAACGTACAATCGACGTGTTTTGAATCGACATGAACACCATAAACACAAAAACTTCGCAGAAAATAAAATACGACAAATTGGGTTTTACACCGAGATGTATATCTCAATCGAGTGGGTTAGAGTAAGATTTTGAGGACACCTGTTTATCATATCTCCACAAATATACAGGTGATTAAAGACATGTCCAGGTGCTCATCTGATCATTGTGCTATACTTGATAATTATTGTCAGTTTAAAAGAAATGTTGCTATATATAGGCTATACACGTGTGCCCGACAGAGCAATATTTTTAGTTGTTTATGTTAGGCTATGTGTCTGTTCTAAAAATATGAATGAAATCCTCTGCAAAGCTATTTACGAGCATAATAAATGAGCGCATAGACAAATTTCTTGACATGAACTGTCTGCACTCGGAGGCCCAAGCCGTCTTCCGAAAGGGCTATTCCACAGTCGATCACACCTTTTCCCTTTATGCTCTAATCCAACTTCTCAAAGCCAACAAGCAGAATATTTACTGCGCTTTTATAGATTTTTCTAAAGCCTTCGACTCGGTCTGGAGAGCCGGTCTATTCGGATAGATTGTGTACCCTCTGCAACTCAGAAATAGGCGATGAGTATCATGTCATCCTTAAATGTATTGAACTCCAAGACATACGCGTGCAATACCTAAGACCATACTATTACCAGAGACCAAACGCTAACAAGTTAGCAGCACTATTCAATAACCGCAACAAAAGAATTACCAAGAATCTCTCAGTTTTTATAAAAAAGATTATTGATATATTTCGGAACTCTTGAGGCTACACTTTCAGAGAAACAAGTAACCCACCTTCAAAATATACCGATATAACATACTTGTTTCTTACATGTACCAAATTGTATAAAGAAGGACCCCAACACCAATATAATAGTTTATCGCTGTAGATGCGCTTATTTGATAAGCGCCACGAGTATATACTACAATCTGACTCCTCTTGAGGCTGAATCACTTAAACCATTCAAAATCCATATCCACTGACCGAACACGTAATACGCCGAAATTAATAACAATAATCTATCAGAAAAAATATATATAATTATATACAGATCAAGACACTATTGTATACACAACTATATTATATATCTAAATGTGCATTCATGCAAAACAAATTTATACTTGCATCGATATTTGTAATAACCATGTTTCTGTTATATCTACCTTGATGATCAGAATACTAATAAATTGAATTGAATTGGTAGATGTACCCTTGTCATGTGTCAGTATTGGATAGTCATGAAAAGCCATGTGCTACTGGTTGTATTTTCTTTCATCTCAGAAGAAACTATTTTTGATTGCACCATGTGATAAATATGACTAATATTTATGTTTCATAAACATTGTTGCATCCATACAACAGCTCCCTCCATCTCTCCGCTGTTACCCGAAACAAATATCACTAATTAGGGTCTGTGTGACGATCTGCCTTTCTGTCTTTGTCGAAGTCTTCACATGTCACATCCTTCAAAAGGCGACACGTTCTTATGTACTATGCCTTGCAAGGATTGCATTTTCTGCAAATAATAAATTCCTTATTGATTTGTTAATTACAGAATGAAGCAAAATGTAGCCGCGATTGCTCGACTGTAACTTAACATAACAAAAGAACAAAACAGTATTTGTCACCTTAATTTCGATGTTACATGTACTAGAGTTAGGGATATCAGATGCAAGTGTTTTTAGATTATGGTCATATTTGGATTTTCCCAAACGTATGTCCAAAATGGTTATGTACATATTTGATACCACGACCACTACACAATCTGACCGATATATCAATTGCAAAGTCACTCGTGTGTCAGCTCAATCAATGGTAGAACCTGGGTTCGAAATTTTCGGAAGCAATCAGCAGACTTAATTCATCGCACTTCTTATTGTGTTCATTAGAGTCTGGTGCTATAAAATATATGATCACCATGGACCGTACCTTTCTTGGCGTGACAGACTGTCTTCTTTCTTTTCTTTTCTTTTTGTATTGAAAAAAAATGAGTAATATTCAAATATTGCAGGATATGATTGATACACAGGATAACATGCATTATAACAGTAATAGTTCTATTGTACTTGTTTCATTTTGGAAAGAAGAAATTTTAGGTTTAGGGTAGAGATAGAGAGAGATGGGGAAATGAGTGAAAGACAAAAGAAAGGAAATAGTTAGATGATAGTGAATCAGTTGTATTTTGAAAATTTAACAGGTGTTTATATCAGAATTATAGGAGCACGGACTCAGTATGAGAGTGCATTGCTTCATATATGTGCTTCATTCGGTGCGCGTGGACAAATGTCGTTCACTAACATAGAATAACACGGATTCGAAATTCGAATACACCCCGAGATTGGATTTTGCCTACCTTCAGCACAGTCATACATGTGTTCAATGAGGAGGGTGCTGTGTGGAGAAGTACAATGAACAATTATTCAAAATGGTTAGCCCTGATGGTTCTGGTATAACTGCAGATGAAAGTAAGATTGCCCTCTAAAGACAATGTCCAATTGCAGGAAAGAAATTGGTTACGGATGCACTCTATTCAGTTCCCAGATACTATATGTATGTTTGCCAGTAAGTTGTTGTCTGAAATGAGTGCATTGGAGTGAGATGAACTATTTTAAGTGTCTTATACTGCAAAGCACAATGGCACATATTGCAAAATTTTATAAAGACATCTGCAATTCACGCAAAGAATCAAAAAGGATATCGCAAATTATGACAACTATACGGTGCGTACTGGTCAAGTGGTCCTGCTATTGTGCTGTAATGCGATTGGGTTCTGCTGAATTGTTATGGTGCTGTTAGGGCAAACTGATGCTGTTAACAAGTACCGTGATATTCTTTTAATCTGTTTTTTTTTGTTGCGGTGGTCCGATAATCTGAACATATCCAGGAAAAGCCATTATGCGTATCAAACATTCAAAAACATACTTATTGCGAAATTTGTTAATACTTGTTGTATTGGTTGTTGAAAATTGACTATAATCAAGATGCTTATTCGCGTCGTTTTAGAAACACCAACGCAGGCATTATTATATTTTTTCAAAAATATATATGCTCTTGAATGTTTCATACACAAATTGTTTTTTTTCTCAAATCGCTCGGATTAGCCAAACACCGCGAAAACGACAATTTTAGAAAAATTAACAACACTTTTTCAGTTTGCCCTACCCGCAACATAGCATTCCAGCAGGACAATATTATACAGTTATCGCCCGCGATTGAGTGAGACACGGGGATTTGTCGCCCGCTCTCGACCTGGAATGTCACCCGAGGGCCGCCAGGCCCGCGGGTGACATTCCAGATCGAGAGCGGCGACAAATCCCCGTGTCTCACGAAAACAAGGGTGATAACTGTTTTGTTATCTGACAATGGAGTACACACGAACCTCCTTAATAGCAGGCATAAATGCGTGCATATATTCTTTAATCCAGTTCGAAAAGTTAATTTTATGTTGGAATCATCGCTATTTAGAAAATAAAACATTCATAATCTGGATCAATTAACAGACCCGTCATTTGCGCAGATATTTTCCGGTCAGTTTGCTGGTTGCATTGTGGAAATCGGTTCACGGACAGAGGAGTAAAGCAATTTCGAAGTTGAGTAGTCATGAAGCGAAATGTTCGGTTTCGTTTCAAATGAGCGTGAAGACGCAGACAGACGTGTTAATTTCCAGAATGCTAAAATGTGGAACTAACACGTTGTAGTAGTGCACAAAGAAATTGACATCTTTCACAGATCGTTACGCAACATACGGGTATTCTCTGAAGTCTGATGAATTTATTGAAGAAAAGAAATAATCAATTGATAAACAGCAAAGAGTGGCTATTTGATCTAGTACATAAACGTAGTTGTAACGTATGTACATCGTATGTGCAATTGTCTGCAGCATATCAACTACATAAATTAGGTTTATCTATTTGTCCCACGGTCTTTATTATTGATATAAAAAGGTCCAATATGAATATTACACCTTATAACAGATATGTGTCTGTGATAACACCATTTATACATGGCGTGCTTTAATTGCAAATAAAAAAGCACACAATTATGCAAATTAGCAAACACCACAGTTCGCTGTTGTTATGAAACAGTGGGGTTTATAAAAACAGTGTTTTTCGAAATTATCAGAGAACTTTGAGAGAATCTCTGCGCGGTGGGTTCTTCGTAGTTCTATGTTTACTGGTAACAGCTGAGCGGTCAATAACTGAGACAATGTTACCCTCGAGGGTAATATGGTGATTTATCGCCCGCCATGTGACGCACTCTCAGCCAATCAGAAGAGAGGAAAATGGGATGAAGGATAACAATAAAAACATAATAGCATGTTAGCAGGACGACTTGACCACGGGTGTTATATACATAGTTACATTCAATTCCTCTGGCCCATACTCAGTTATCGTCTTCTTTGTTGAACTTGAACTGGTCATCTGTGCCTTCCTCTTCCTTGCCCTGCCAATCACTTCTGGCTTTTGTTGACTCTTTCTTATTATTCGAATTCTCTTCTGCCTCCGTAAAAATAGTTTGGTGAATGAGTTTCCTGGTGATATTTTTCCTCCCATGTAGTTGGTGACCAACATAGTCCTAAATTAGTCCTCAGTGCCACATAAGACACAGCATGCCAACTCGATCTGTGGCATTGGTTATATATTTGCCACCATCGGATCTGATGCTCATCCACGGTTCAGCGAGTTTACTATTATATTTTCAAATAAGCCTATCTGATTTGTCGGTAACTTTACATAACAGTGACTGAAGCTCTTGTCGCAATAATCTGTTCTCATCTGTGGAAGATAAATAATTCTGTCCTCTCGATACTTCCAATATCTCCTTCCGTTGTGCCTTCAGTCCAGTAGAAGGCTGTCTCGTACATAGTAGTATCCATATTATCTACTGAAGATGACGGTTCTTTACTCGCCAGTGGTTCCGATTCCTTTGGATCTTGAAAAAGTACCGGCTTTTGCAGCAGCAATCTTTACGTTACAAAAGTCTATACTACAGTTATCATGTTTGTCAAGAATATGGTTTACACAGTTTGTGTAATGCCATGAGCACGATCATCCTCTTTTGAGCACAGGTCCCCAGAACAAAAATTGACCACACCCCCAATAGTACTTAATCTTATAGAAAGGTATCCAACATGGCCCGGCCTAATTTGTTATGATTTTCACAGTCCACAATCAGGTTAAAAGTATTTAAAAATAATTTTTGTAACATAAATGCCTGATATATAGGTATAAATATATATTATTACTCTTCCATTTGATATATCCCGTGGAAATATTGGTTAAGAAAAACTCCGCTTATGAGCACAGGTCTGAAGCAAACCGGCTGTAAAATTTCACCCATTCGATATGGTGTCCGCTAAACTGGGTCAAAGAGTGCGATTTTTACACCGACTTTCGCTTCAAAACACAATCAACGGTTAGTAGAATATATATATTATACATCATTAGAAGCGGAATTGTTTACTATCGCACACAAACCAATCACGCCACATCTCGTCATCGTATCTCTCGTATGTATTGAAAAATTCAGTTTCATAAACCCGGAAGCAAATTGAAATTTTCCAAAACCAGCCATTTTGTGCGAGTCTGCTATGAGTACTATTTATAGTTCTTATGCAACACAATATATAGTTAATATGACCATACGTAAACGTAATAAAGCCCACGTAGATTAAATGAACATGCATGGGGGTTTGCGTTCCAAAGTAATATTATATTAATAACCGCTTTTAAATAATCTCGCGGTATCAAAACAAGTCGTCGCAATTGCATGCTTTGGCATCGATACAGAAAATAATGACATTTCTTTCCGTGTTCGAAAAGAACTTTACAAGAGGTTGTACTTTTGTGAGACAATTTTCCCATAACATCTACACTACATGTATATATCTAACAATATATTCGCGTTGGTAACCCTGAATATATGGCCTGCTTAGATATAAGAAAATTACTTTGCTCCATTGTGTGTTGAAATTCGGCAACGTTGGAAATATGCACACCGACAATGTGATAAATAACTAATGAGAACATGATGTGACACAACCGCACTATACAGTGTGATGTATATGGCTCAGGATATGTTGATACACTGAATCATATACAGTAATGCCCTAAATAATGATTCCTTAACCACAGCAGAATTATGGGTAATTTTTCAGGATTTAGTCAAAAATATAGCTTGTTGCCCATAATTCTGCAGTGGTTAAGGAGTCGATAGTTTAGGGCATTACTGTAATCCCAACATATTCAACGCCTATCAAAGTCTGAGTTGCCTGTGTTTCTGTGCATAAGTTGGAGGGAGTCGGATGAGTTCATGGCAACTTCACAGTTTGACAGAACAACGCCCAGTTACATGTCGCAAGCATATGGGCACTCTTCCCGGAATATCAACACATTCAACTCGGGAACGCATTGTAACATTAACAAGACAGTCAATGACTGTGGGTCGCTACTAAGACTGCAAAGACTGATAAGACTGGGACTCTGGAGACCACAACAGTCAGAACTTTTCATAATCACTTTAAAAGAAATAGCTCTAAACAGGATATGTGGCTAGAGAGACTTCACGTATATATAGATTGGTGAAAATCCACCTTGAAATTAACAAATGTACACTACTGATCACCCCCCTCCTCCAGTTCAACAAGTCCCCTCCCGACCGGGCTACAGACTCCCAAGTCTTAGGTTGGAATTTCACAACTGACATCTCAAACTTTCTCAATTGTTGGAAATTTTCAATCTCACAAGCGCCTTTTTCTAAAACCATTTAGACATGTCTGAAGCCCAATTATCCATGGACCCAAAACACAATACATGTATGTCAGATTAATCAGTCAGGTGGTTCCAAGGTAGATGTTTTAATGAATTTGGTATTTCAATCATTTTATTAGACACAAAAGTGTTAACTCCCCAGAGCCCCGCCATTTCTTGACAGGTTGACCTCATTTTAACAAATCTGAATCTCAGTCACTAACGGATCCTCCTGATGGCTCCATACATATAGTTATGTCCCTGGTACCAACATATTTAACCTGGTGACCCCATCTGAATAAATTTGAATCCAAGACACCAAAGAACCCTTCATACATATGATAAATATCAGTAAACTAGACCTGATGGTCCTTGTGAAGGAAGCATATTAAGAGGGAAACTGTCCTTCGTTTGGCCCCTATTTGACAAGGTGACCCCATTTAAAAAAATCTGAATTGCAGTCATGGAAGAACATTCCGTGCTAAATAAGCCAACTAGTTCTTGCAAACATATTTTAAGAATTACTATCTAGTGAAATATTTAAGTCTCTGGCTCTGCCCTTATTTGACTTATACGCGATCCCATTTTCACAAAGCTGTCACCCAAGGTAATTTCATACCAAATATAATCAAAATAGGCTATTTGATTCTTGCATAGAAGACACATCATGAATTACTATGGAGAGAAAGAGTAATGTAGCTGGCCTTGCACCTACTTGACCCAGAGGGCGACTTTAGTGACACTATCCTGCACAATGGGCTAGCATAACTAAATCCACCCTCTGGGGACCTCATTCTGCTAAGACCCTCAGCTGCTATGGCAGACCTAGGATAAGATTGATGTTCCGCAGTTGGAAGTTGATGTTTACCCATTGGGCACCTCAATTATCAATTTTATCTTCTGCAAATTAGGGGATATAGAAACTTCCTAGAAGGGAAATGTAACTAAAAACAATGTTAATTTGATACTATAGATACTTCCCAGAAGATCAAGCCTAAGCAAAATGAGGTATCCAGAGGGTGAATTTGGTTATGCTAGCCCACTGTGTGGGATAGCATCACTAAATTCACCCTCTGGGAACCTCATTCTGCAAAATGTCAAACACACTAAATTCAGGCAGTTTGTTTAAAATTGCTAGCAGTATGTTTATACAAGCTGTCAGTGACATATTATTCTAATCTAGATTAATGACCTGTGTTTCTCTCTGTTTATCCACAAAGAGATATCTGCAACTTTAAATAGAACAAGTATTAAAGTTGGAAGCTGGAAATGATATCCGTTGGAAGGGATATTGGTTGGGTGCAGGCCACTGCAGGGTGGGTGGATCTGGGCCATATGGGGGGGGGGGGTGGGTAATGGAATATTTCTGTAATTTCAGAAGATTAAAGATTATGGTGAAAATTCAAAAAATCTGAATTTGACCAAAACAAATTTGTTTTAAGTTATGTCACTGGCTCCGCCCACATTCGACTCATTTGAACAAATCTGAATAACAGTCCCCCGAGGACCCTTTGTACCAAATATGAACCCATTCGGCCAAATGAAATTTGAGAAGAAGTCGTTATAAGAATTACAGAGTTATGGCCCTGGCTTCGCAACTATTCGACCCAGTGTCCTCATTTGAACAAATCTGAATGACAGTCACCTGGGGAACATCCACACCAAATATGAACCAATTCGGCATTACGGTTTCAGAGGAGAAGATGTTCAAAGAAATGTTCACGGACGGATGGACGGACGGATTGACGATGGACGACGGACGAGGAGTGATGACTATAGCTCCACCGGAGACTTCGTCTCATGTGAGCTAAAAACTAACCACGATTGAACATAGCTCCATTAACGGTTTGACAGACTCATATAATAGTGTATGTCGCAAGCATATGAACGCATGCATACACTAGATAAATATATCAACATCACTTGGTGTGGAATATATACACAAAACCGCACGGTGTGGTACTGTTGTTACTGTATATCGGACGATTGCAATGAGTGAGGACAGCACGACGTGTGTGTGTCGCTGACATTTAACCAATACCGCACGTTTGGCATGGAATAAATACACAAAACCCCAATCGCGAGTTGTTACTGTTTTCATAATGTTATCCTTACGCAATTGCTTGTCCAACATATTCTAACTGGCCCCTCCGCCGTTGTCTCAAAATGGGTGTTGCCTAACTCTGTTTCTGCAATGAACCGCAAAATTTCAAGTTCAAGACTCATATATTTAACCACAAAACATGGAAATCTTAAGCATTTTAACGACATTTATTGTAATTTTCTTGCAATAATTGACATATCTGTTTAAATTTAAAAGACTCCAAACACCATCGGCACCAAAACTCATGGCAGTCATACCAGGCAGCATCGAAAACATTGCACCAAATTACTGGTTGTCACAACTTTAAAACTGGATATTTTTTTTATTGTTTTCAATACGTTCCTACATCTATCATTTTTAAACTGTGCTACTACATCAATAAATAACTTCAGTTTGTATTCTAGGATTAGTTGATCAATGTCGCAACCATGTGGACACTCCTTCCGGAATTACGATAGATTCCTACTTAGGAACGCATTGTGAAATTTGGATATAGCCATGATTAAACTATATTAACGGATTAACAGATTATTGCCATAGTGTATGTCGCAGGCATATGGACGCACTTGCCATTGTATCAATACCACATGATCGGTATGAAATATGTATACAAAAACGCATGTCTGTGTTCATGTCGCAAGTTGATAGGACAAGTGTAATGGCGTAATGATAACTTGACACATCCCAAGTCTAGAATGCATTGTGAAATTAAGAAATAGCAATGCCTTACAACTTAGCAGACTCTTGCCACATTTTATGTCACAAGCATATGGACGCACTTGCCACTAATATAACAATATGATACGTTGGTATGAACTATGTACACAAAACGGCATGGGTGTGTTACTATCGCAAGTTTATAGGACGAGTGCAATTGCGTAAGGATAGGACAATCAGTGAAATACCCTACGTGGTATCCTTACGTGATCGCACGTCATAAAGTTTCGGCCAGTAACACACTGTACTGTTGTGATTACCACACGCTCTGCACACATCTCCAACTGACCCCCTGTCTCTACATTTCTGCAAGACAGGCGCTGGCTAACACAGTTCCTTCAGCTGAATCGCGAAATTTCATCTTGGCAACTCGTCGAGTTAACCAAAAACACTGGACATTTTAAGCCCTGTAGTGATATAAAATCACTACCGTGTAGTGATATAAAATCACTACAATGTTTAAAATATCACTGATATTGTTTGTATTTGTCCTGGGATAATTTCCATGTTTACATCTATCACAAATTCATACCTTCTAAAGAAGTTCAACACTGAACTAAATTACTGATAAATCAACACATTTTAATAATTTATACACCTGTCACCAAGGCGGGGGGGGGGGGGGGGGGGGGCTCGTGCACGTTTTAGCTAAAAAAAATGGGTACTGGGCTTACTCACCGAGGACCCACCCCCCATGTGCAAACATTCAGTTAGCCTTCATGTGCCAACCTACATTCATATTTTATACCAATACAACGTTTTGTATTGAATAAAGGTATAAATAATGTGTTTTATTTATATTATTGAGAAGATAAAATCACATGATAATAACCAGAAACAGTGATATACAGATCAATTTGGGGTCAATTTGATTAAGGTTGTAGATTTTGGGATTAATTTGTTAACACAATAGGGTTGTATGATGAGTTCACAAGTTAATTGCGTTACACTAATGCTTATTATTCAAGCTACTTGTAATTATTATACAAACAAAACAGCGAGATGCAGGTGAACAGTAAGTGACACATCCTTTGACTTTATTAATTTGATGCCTCTGATTGATCCAACAACTAAGAACAGAATAAGATGTGTATAATTCACAACAAAATTAACACAAGTGTGTACTATTATTCATCTTTATTATTTAAGAAAAACAACTGGAAAAAATAATATAAAAGCACAGATGTGTTTGAGTATCTTCTCCTATTATACAGGATCGAAAGATGTGATTGTATTCACCTTCCAAATGCTCAAAAATGAGGGTGGGCTTATCTACGAGGACCATCCCATATTTTATTTAGGGTAAAACCCCAGATTGGGCTTATCTTCGATGGTGGGCTTACTGACAGGTGTATATAGTATGTGTGCTAAACTAGAGTTTGGTGGGGGTAAACAGGTTTGGTAGGGAGGCCCAATTACAATCAGCTTGGCCTATTGGTATTTATGGCTCAACTCAGTCCCCTGGAACATGACAAGCATTGCAAGAATAAAAATAATACTACCGGTATTTCATTCTAATAACAATATACCCCATTGTGATATTCTGGTTTGTTGGTGATTTTGGAATTAGTTTAAAATATTGTGATCATATTGTTGGAACCAATATTTTATTAATCAGAAGGCAATCACATCATCTAGGAGTCTTTGTGTCTTCTTTGATTACACTTTCTGTAAGACATACACCTTCAAGTGTAAATTACATGGCGTATTCCAAACGTTATACTGTTATACAACAAGAGTTATGCTCTTCAGAATTTAAGGAGTGTATATTATCTTTAGAACAAGTGAATAAATAGCCTGTATATTTATAAGATGTTTTGCACTGGAGCAAAGAAATATGCATGAGCATCCTGTGTTATTTCATTTTGTGACGACAGGTTCAAGAATCACAATATGTGCAATGTACACGTGGAAGCCTTGCATTGCCTCCACCACAAAGGTATCCATTGCACATAGGACTACTTCAAATAATTTGGAAAGAAAGTGTTTCCTATATCTTGCATTTCCCAACACTTCATTCTAGTATTATGAGGAAGCTGGAATGGCCAATTCTTTAACAATCTCGGTTCCGGTTTTGTCAGTTCATGTCGATATTGTCTTTGCCAGTAACACACATTCCATCATGAGAGCTCATAGGGACACATAGAAACTATTGGCTTTGACCTGTGTGTCATCATAGTCAGACATGATACGACAGTTCCATTTAATCACTGCTTGAGAATGTGAATTTTACACCGGTTCAATGAAGTTGTCTGACACCATTTTGCAAATTTAGTCAGAAACAAGTACATGTCAGATCAGAGTTGAACTTCTGATAGTTTGTGCTATATTAAAGCAAAACAAAATGTCGTATGATTTTCCACGGCACACGCTAGGCCTACAATTTGACCCGTAACTGGTGCCCGATATTTGTCTTACGATACATATCACATCATGTGCGGCGCGCTTTATCATGTTTAACCACAGTTACTGGACATAAAGTCCCAAAAATAAGGTTTTAATCGAGTTTAGAAATCGGTATCCTTATATAACGATACTTCGTTATATAAGGATACTTCGTTATATAAGGATACCGATTACTAAACTCGATTAAAACCTTATTTTTGGGACTTTATGTCCAGTAACTGTGGTTTAACTCGAAGTGCATCACCATGTAGTTGAAGATGATGTGCCATTTGGCATTGCAATTTTAGCAAATGTTGTCAATCATTGAATCAATTTACCAGATTGTTTTCTCAAGTTTCAACACAAACTATCAATAAACTGTCCTTACTGTGGTGTACCAGTGCAAACCAGTGTGTTGTATGATCTGTCTGTATCTGTATATGGTACGTCCTTAGTGACCAAATCTGGCTTTTGCAGGACGGTGGGAGGAGCGCTATTGATGTTCTCCCACGGCCGACTTGAATGTATCTAAGTCGGCAGCGTTGACTGTGGTATCGTCCAGATGGTTCCAGTCAATCACTGTTCTTGGAAAGAAGGAGTTTCCAAATTGATCCGTGTTTGTCGGGATCTGTTCGAATGCACTTTCGTTGTTTACAGTCCGTTTTTCTACGATGTTATCACTAACAAAATCCTCGAACTGTTTAGCTTTCCTCTTTCTTCTTGGTTTATAGTTCGTTAGGTAGTTTTCAGGTTTTATACCCGGTGCCGACCCCTTAACCACCTTATAAAATAGTGCTAGTCTCTGCTCTGATCTTCTTGATTCTAGTGATGGTAACTCTAGATTCTTGAGCATGGTTGTCACACAAACTTTTTCTCTTGATCGGTAGTCTTGTTTGATGAATCGCGCTGCTCTTCGTTGGACCCTCTCTAGTTTTGATTTGTCTTTCTCGTAGTATGGGTCCCAGATTGTTGCTGCGTATTCTAGTTGGGGGCGAACAAGTGCTATATATGATGTTTTCCTGAAGTCCATTGGGCAGTGTCTCAGGTTTCGTCGAATGAAGCCCAGGGTTGAATTTGATTTCTTTGTGATGGTATCTATGTGGTGCTGCCATGTCATGTCGTTTGCGAATTGGACACCGAGGTAGGGGTTGTGATTTACCTCTTGTAGGAATTGTCCCGCTAGTTGGTAGAAGCGTTGGCTTTTCTGCTTTAGGCTCATGATGTAGCATTTGGATGGATTGAAACGCATTCCCCATTTTATGGCCCACTGTTCTAGGTTACATAGGTCCTGTTGTAGTATTTCATGATCTTTATAGCTATTTATCTGTCGGTAGAGCAGGCAATCATCTGCGAACAATCGGACTTGTGATTTTACAGTGTCCGGTAGGTCGTTGATGTGGCATAGGAAGAGGAGCGGTCCTAACACTGTTCCTTGTGGTACCCCTGATAATACCTCTGCCTCTTCAGAGAAATCTCCTTCCAGTGCCACTCTCATCTTTCTTTCTTTTAAGAATGACATTAGCCACTGGTGGATCGGGCCTGTGATTCCGTAGTGTTTTAGCTTGACTAGTAGGCTGTCATGAGGCATAGTGTCAAAGGCCTTAGAGAAGTCAAGGATGGCCATATCTATCTGCTTCTTCTTGTCAAGTGAATTTAGGATGTCATGTGTAGTCACTGCCAGTTGGGTTTCGCAGGAGTATCCACTACGGAAGCCATGGTTTATATTTGTTAGGATATTGTATTTTTCCAGATGTTCAAGGATGTGGCGGCAGATGAGGTGTTCCAGCATCTTGCATGGTACTGATGTTAGGGAGACTGGTCGGTAGTTCTCTGCTAGGTGTCTATCTCCTTTCTTGTATACCGGTGCTATGTTAGCGCTGCGCCAGTCGATTGGTAATGTACCTGTGTCCAGTGAGTGTTGAAAGATTAGTCTGAAGGCAGGTGCCAGTTGTTTTGCATACTTCTTCAAGAACATGTTGGGTATTCCATCTGGGCCAGATGCTTTTGAGGGGTTCAATCTCTTCAGCAAGGCTTCAACTCCGTTCACTGCCACTGTTAGTTTGCCGATGTTATCGCATTTGGGTTTTAGGTCTGGTACAGGTGGTTGGTGTTTGGTAAATACTGAGTGGAATTGCTTTACTAGGACTTCTGCTTTGCCTTTTGAGTCTTCAACTAGTTTTCCGAGATGTTTTAGTGGTGATACTCCGATGTTGTCCTGTCGTCTGCTTTTAACATAGTTCCAAAAGGGCTTCGTTGTCTTTTTCTCCAATCCTTCTTTAATCTTTGTGTTGATGTGATTCCATTCTGCCCTCCTCATTTCCCGTTTACAATCTCTCTGAATCGTCCGATAGTTGGTCCAGATGTTGGTCTTCTTTGCTTGATTGTACAGTCGTCGTTTCTTCCTGAGTAGTTTTCTGATCTTGTGGTTCACCCATGGGGTATTGTGTTTCGGTGATATGAGATTCGATGGTATGTGTTGGTCCATAGCTCCAAGGATCCCGTTCTTTATGTGTGTCCACATGTCCTCTATGGTGGCGTTCTTTATCGTTCGCAGTTCTTCTCCCATTATTTGCAGGTCTAGTCCTAATTGCGTCCAGTCAGCCTTTTTGTACATATAGCACTTTCTTGGTTTTGTACGTTGGTATCTGGGTTTAATGTCTATATCGGTGATGACAATTGAGTGGTCTGAGATGCCTGGTATGCTGTTAGATGACTTAACCAGTGTGGCATTGTTGGCGATTTCCCAACTGCATTATCACGGTGAAATCCATTTTACCATCTTCGTGTGGCAGTTTTCTATCAGTGGAAAAGTTAACAATATCGATTCAATCGTGAATCGGTTTCAGTTTGGTCTACAAAAAAATCTGGTTTCGATAACTGGCACCCTTTAAAAGACTTTGTAAGTTTGTTTATAAATTAACCCTTTAATTGAACACATATAAATCACAGATATATTGAAATGTATAATTGATTCGTTCAGAATTGAATTTCGAAGTTTATTGCATGAGTGATGAGAGACTCAGTCAGTGACTGAGTAAGCGACTCAGGTCAGATTCAGTCACTGCATGAGTCTGCCCTGGCCTGGAATTGCTGAATCACTGTGAATGTGTTACATTCGCGGACAAACAATGCTCATATAGTCTATATACTCATAACTCACCTTCTATAGCATGTGTAGGCAGGTTTGTTTCGGTCATCTCGTGTGTGGTAATTCCTCTAATGGGCGAGCAATAACGCCGAGGTGGTGCATGATTTTCAGAAACTGTTTGAATGTTATTATTTATCTAACAACCATCCGTGACTGGACTAACGTTAATTCTGATTGGGTTAGATAAATGCGATTATCCAATCGCTGCATATGTGACTCGGAAAGACGAGATCAAGAGTTCAAAGAGCGTGTCAAAGGTCAGATATTTTTAGAAACACATTTTTTCGTTTAACAGTATTGCAGATTCAATGACCTCCCAGCGTCGAGTGTGTGTATGCCTTACTTACAGAGCCCACTACGGGCTGGGCCTTCGGCCCAGGCCTACGTGGTCATATAAAAATTAAATAAATACACAAAGACTGAAGTAACACAAATGCCGATTTGAAAACATACACATGGACAAGAATATAACTTTATAAATATTTAGAGCGTATATACACTACTTCTTCGTTATATATTTGATTTATATTTGGCACATGTCAAATTATTGTTCCGACATTTCGGCTTGCTTACAATATTTTACAAAATGGCCGGTTTTGGAAAATTGCAATTTGCTTCCGGGTTGATGAAACTGATTATTTCAATAAATACGAGAGATACGATGCCGTGGGGTGGCATGATTTGTTTGGACGGGTCATTAAACAATTCTGCTTCTAATGATGTATAATATATATATTTTACTTACAGTTGAGAGTTTATTTTGAAGCGAAAGTCGATGTTAAACGCTTACTCTTTGACCCAGTTTAGCGGACACCAACTCGAACGAGTGAAATTTTACAGCCGGTTTGCGTCAGACCTGTGCTCTTAATCGGAGTTTTTCTTAACCAATTTGTATAGGGGATACACCAAATTTAAGAGTAATAACATGTCTTTCTACCTATATATGAGGCATGTATGTAACAAATTTGTTTCGGTGTATTTTGAACCTGATTGTGGACTTTGTAAAAATGATAACAAATTAGGCCGGGCCGAGTTGAATAACTTTCTATAGTATTAAGTACTGTTGGGGTGGGGTAAATATTTGTTCTGGGGACCTGTGCTTTTGAGCGCGTTTTGAAAGCTTATCAGACGGCTGTCACATTTCGTACACGTGTTTCCTTGGTTAATTTATTCCTTTCGCAATATTATTTGTTATTGTTCCACCAGGTTCTCGAAATTACCACGGAGGCATCACACACATGATTCGCGCACTCATTTGTTTTCACCAAGTGACCCCGAGCTGGAACTCCATTAACGATACGCGCGTATACACTGCTGTCGCATCCGCTATTAATTGGGTGTATCTTAATGTGTGAATCTCCTCAGCCTGTTTGAAGCCATCAATAGTAGTCTGCTTTTGGACAGATATAACACTCTCTTGTTTCTAACACCAATATGAAGGAGTTTACTTGTCGCAGCTCCACTAATAATACCACACCCTGGTGCATGGTATGAGTGTTTATGGGAGCGCCGGCTTCAACTACCATCGGCTATCATACATAATTATGTCCTGATTACCATAACTTTTACCACTTTTTTCACTAGCTATCCACCATTCCTCATCACCAATCTTTGTTTCATTTTGCTATTTGCCACACGACACCACCATCGACCGAGTTCTTCTTCCATGTAAGTGAATGACGTTTGACTCAAACTGTCAACATCCATTGTGGCCAGCATATCTTTGAGACGAGCTACACCTCCTCCAGTAGCCACAATCCACCAAATTGCACGGATATTTCTGTCAAAACGTTTTGACCCATTACTGCTTTCCACCCACATCTGTACTTGTTAAATGACACGACTTTAAACATCCATTGTAACGAGCACCAATGATAGAAGCCAATCCACAAGACTTCATCTCAGAAACAAGTTGAAACGGTGATTTTCCTCCTTTCCCTAACTCTACAGCTTTTCCACACAATGCAATATGCATCGTTATGCCATTAACAATATGTTCGAATATCCATATTCATGAGTTTATATTCTGCTAAGGGAGTCTCTTGGTATTTCGTAATAGTCATTTTGAGTGGAATCTCATTGGAAACAGAACACTATTACCAACGAGTCGGCTGATAGCGTTTAGTTTTCTTTAGCAGTCTCATTGTTAGAATTAAACGAGCAGTTTGATTTTTCAGACTTGTCTATTTTGATGCTCAATGGTATAGTTTCTCTGCTGGAAAAGTCTTTGACAGTAGCTCACTAGACTGGCTATTTATAACTGTTTCTTCCCACCAGAACACCAAATCTTCGAGGTTTCCGCTTCAAGATGAAGAGAAGATTGTTCTAAGGGTGGAGTAATGACACAAAACTGTTTACCAGGTAGACACACATATTCCTCCTTGTATAATTATCATCATATTATTTGCACATTTCGAGTCAAGAAATTCACTATTTATACTTATTTTTACAACATTGTTCGAATTACAAATTATTCGAACGATTAAAAAAGCAGTACACTATATGAATTGAACATAATGTAGAATTGCTATATACCATTGACATTATTGCATTTTTATAGCTATACTTGCCTGAGGTACTTTGGATTTCTTGACAAATTATGCGGTATGTTTCTGGTGCATTTGTTCATTAATTTTGCAAAGTGTTATCAATATTAATAATTGTTGCCCATGTGTCGACCTATGCCGATACATTGTCAATATAAACATTTCAGTACTTACCATACCGACATTTTTCCTAATACACCGGGTGACTGATTTGATGATCACATACCAGATTTCCGTATAAACTAGAAACTCACTGTTTTACTTGTTTTAGATTGTGTTTGTGACCCCCCCCCCCTGGATACATGTGTAATATTAGACGATTCTCGTGTGTTTTGGTAATAATAACTCAAATGTGTTTCAATAACAGTTTCAATAAAATGTGTGTTGTTTGAATCGTTGGAAGTGTTAGGATAGAATCTATACCATTTTAAGCTCAACTTGACGAAGTCTAGTTTGAGCTATCGCAATGAGTTGTCGTCCATCGTCCGTCAGTGCGTACATACGACCGCCAGTTGTGAAGCCGTGAGCGCGTGCGTCCGTCAACAAGTTATGTTAGCACCCCATACAGTTCACATCTATCACCCGATCGTCACCAAAAGTCATGTAGATCTTCGGGGTGATCTCCAGATGGGAGACTACTATGTGGACCGAAATTTATTAAAAACATGGCCACCGACAGCCATCTTTGATTTCATATTTTGAAACCATCGGCAAAACATACTGTCCGTAGTTTTTGGAGAATTGTTTTGAAAATGTTCATGCATATTTAGAATCACATCAAAATTAGAGTGGTTTTCGATGAAAAACATGGCCGCCAGTAGCCATCTTGGATTTTACTATTTGTATGTGTAATCACGTGACACACCATACACACCTGAGCCAATCTCTCGACAATGGCTTATATACGTGTTCTACTTTCTGTGATATATCGAAGGCATTCGAGAGAGTTTGGCACAGTGGATTGGTACATAAACTGTCTAGTTATGGCGTGCGAGGGAAACCATTGAAATGGATAGAAAATTATCTAAGAAACCGCCAGCAGCGCGTATTAGTAAACGACAGCTTTTCTGATTATGAGATCATCCCAGCGGGCGTCCCTCAAGGCTCAATTTTAGGACCTTTTCTATTTTTAGTTTACATAAATGACCTACCTGACAACATCAGTTCCGTGACCAGAATGTACGCCGACGATACCTGTCTTACAAATAGCCACCACGATCTGAATGAGTTAGCACGGATTATGAATATGGACCTTGAAACCATAGCAACATGGTCAAAAAATTGGCTGGTCAGCTTTAATCCCTCAAAAACAATGGGCATGTCATATTCATTGATTGGCACCTCTGGCGATATCCCTAATTTAACTTTTAATAGTGACACAATATCATTTGTTGAGACACACAAACACCTTGGTCTTGAGCTCCAATCAAATATGTCGTGGAACAATCATATAAATGCAACTAAAAAGAGAGTAGCATCCCGCTTATCACAACTTAGAAAATTTAAATTCCAACTCGACAGGAAGACATTAGAAAATATATATAAAACATATATACTGCCTCTATATGATTACTCGGATGTAGTCTGGGCATGCGCGCCAAAATATCAATTGGATAAACTTGACCGATTACACATTGATGCAGCCAGAATTGTCAGCGGCCTCACGCGTTCAGTATCAGATACAGACATTATGACAGAAGTCGGCTGGCCCTCGCTAAGAAAAAGGCGCGAACTTCATAAATTACAAACTATGTATAACATTGTAAATCAGAGGGCCCCTACTTACCTCACTAAAATAATACCACCCAGGATAGCCGATATATCCGAGTATGAATTCAGAAACCCCGAAAATTTTTACACATACTTCAGCAATACCGAGCACTATAAAAAGTCATTTTTTCCCTCAACAATAAAAGCGTGGAACGACATGCCTTCCGCAATAACAGAAGCTCCGACGATTTTCGATTTTAAAGAATATCTTAGAATAATTGATCCCACCGCTAGACCTCCAATATATTTCTATACAGGTCGTAGGAAATATAATGTATTGCACGCCAGACTAAGAAACTATTGTAGTGATCTTCAGTCTGACAAATTTCAGAATTATATTGCAGGAAGCCCACGTTGTACGTGCGGCAACCAGTGTGAAGATGCCTATCACTACTTCTTTATGTGTCCCCACTACCAGTCAGAACGAACTGAGATGTTTCATATGCTACACAGAGAAGGAATTAAATTAACGCACATGAACAATCTACTTGCTGGCCTCCCGAATGCTCATAACAAACAAAATGTGAAATTATTCAAAATAGTCCAGCATTTTATCGCGGAGACTAAACGTTTCTAGTTAAATTTCAAGATAAGAAATTAGTTTATCAATTATCACATGTTTCCTTTCGCCTCACCATAGAATGCAACTCGGCGTTGGCACCCCCCCCCCCCCCCCACCCACAAATCACTCTCACTGACTCACTCTCATCCTTGCTCAATGATTTGTTACAATCTGCCATCATCACCTTTCTCATTCACCACGTGCAGCTGTAAATAAGTTACTTATTGTGCCATTTTGTTAAACAAATTGTTTGTATCAATGTATACCGGAGAGGGGCTCATTAAGTTTTGTAACTTGTGCCCCAATCCATTTTGTATTATACTACAAATAAAATATGTTTAAAAAAAAAAAAAAAAAAAAAAACCATACAGACCACATCCCTTATCCAATCATCATCAAGCTTCATAAGGATATCCGGGGTGACCTCTAGATGGCAGCCTATCACACTAACAGCAGGTTATTTTTTGTTTCATTGCAGCTGGTGCTTGGAAAACATCTCCTCCTGACAATGTGAGGACCTGTAAAGGTTCCGATTACTCACTTAATTGGACCTTCTCTGGCACAATGAGGTTAGGTAAATGGTTCAAAGATAAAAACATACAAATTGTAAATCTGTTCGATAGTTCGGTAACTTCGATACCTACCATAAACAAATCTTTTGTGGGCAAGATCGAATTTGTTGGGAGCACACAGGATGGCAGTGCTACTATAAAAATAGTGAACGCTACGCGAGCGGACAGCGGGATCTATACCGTGGATGTGGACAAGAATGAAGACGGACCGAGGTTGTTTGGTACTAGTACAGTCACGGTGTTGGGTGAGTATATATGTTGCCGAATGAATAGTATATCTGCTTCCAATCCGTTCTTCAAGTTTAAATGGGCATGACCCATTTGAACCTCGAACATGTCACTCAGTAATCTGAAACGAGGGATAATATATATAGGTTTATTAATACAAGAAATGCCGTTATCCAGTAGTATATATACAGTGTACTTTGAAATAACAGTTGCAAATGGACATTGCTCGTTTGAACTTCGAAACTAGTTATTGGTTATTTGATACGCAGTTCCACGCATGTTTAGTTTGTCCAGCTAACGCACGGATGGTGAGTTTACACTGGCATAGATCTGTATACAGCTCTGTGCGAAGTTGTGTATCGCGGATTACTGTGATCACAACATGATCGGTAGTGAAAGCTCGCTCATCAGTACACGGGTCATTTGCATTGGGGGGGGGGGGGGGTCCACATTGGAATTTTCAACTGCATCCCCACTTGCACCAGACCAATCCCAGGAGCTTTGAACAATTTCAACATAGTTTTGGTGTGAAATTTCCAACAAATGTTTGTGTCAGGTATGAAATTTCCAACTGTTGAAAAGAATTACCAACGTTGGTGGTGCCACGTCCCTGGTGCCGCATCAGCATCGTTGTCAATATATTCAGCCGATTCTACGAGAAGCAGGAAACACGATACACAATTTCAGAAAGCGTTGACGCCTAATCAACAAATTGTGTCACTCTGCGATTCCTGGCTTCTGGTTGCGAACCGAGTTTCTGATTTCTGATTCAGCAATATGCAAAATCGTCCCAGATATTTGCTCGACCATATACCAAGTACTTAACTGTTATTACCTTCACGAACCATCTGTTGCAATGGAATAGCTCACGAACCATCTGTTGCAATGGAATAGCTTGAATACGTGAATTGAACAAACACAGATTAAGCACATATACACCAAGCCCCAGTAACGATTAGTCAAATATAACGGCTTATAACGGATATTATTTTTGGTCACACGAACGAATCCATTTTTAATTCTGAGTGCATTTCTGTATATACCCGTTACTCTAGTGTGCGTGTAAAACTGCACGAATCTACACGTCCTGAGTTGAGACAAACAATGTTTATTTTCACGGTATCAGGAAAACATTTAGACAACAACAAGGAACTCTCTTTATTGTTCGATGCGGAAGGGATCTTATTTTTAACTAGTTTGAGCTATGGCCATGGATTGGCGTCCGTCATACAATTTATTTCAACCCGCCCTACAGGCCACATCCCCATCCAATCATCGCCAAACTGTATACGTAAAGTGAGGATGACATTTATACGGGAGCTATATGTTTGTTTTTCCGAAATTCTTTTAAAAACTTGGCCGCAAGCAGTAGTAATCTTGAATGTCACATTTAAATTCATTGGCATACACGGCAGAATTGTTTTGAAAATTTACAGGCATTTACGAAATTCGATAACAAACATGGCTGCCAGCGGCCATCTTGGATTTCAAAGATAAGTCCACCGCCACACATTGTAGCCCTTATTTGTGGAGAATTGTTTTGAAATTTGCATGCATGTTTAGAACACATCTGAATGGGAGCTATAGAATTTGACACTTTCTGGTGAGAAACATGACCACCGGTAGCCATTTTGGATTTTACTCTTTGTATTTTACTCGGCACACCCTACAGATGACATCCCTCGTAAATTCCGATCGTCACGAAACTTCAATGATCTTCGGGGTGACCACTAGACGAGAGTAATCAGAAAATGGCCACCGGTAGCCATATTTTATTTTTTTATGACTAAATTATTTGGCACACCCCACAGACCACACCGCTCATCCTATCGTCACCAAACTTAATACTGACCTTCGGAGTGACCACTTGATTGGAACCATCAAATTATTTTGAATTTTATTGAAAAACATGACCACCAGCGGCCATCTTGGATGTTACTTATATATATCTCTTGATGTTTCAACTTTCCGAATTTTCCTAATAGCTCCATTGCATGTAACACATGAAATTATCTCCATCCAAGTTGAGCTACAGTTTCATTGACACGTTCATTATATTCAACTTGAGCGTTATTGACACTTTCATTATAAAACAGATATATATTTATTGATGTTCGCCAACGTGTGCATAGTGCACGGCCGGTAACGAGTTAACGAAGTTGTCCAGTTTGTTTTGGTCATTCAAACTGGGTCAATACCGCGCCGTCTGAACGATGCTCAAGGCAATCGTAACGACGAGCTCGTGTGAGCTTATTCACACGACTGATTTTGCATTGGTTTAACTCGCTTGACACGGTGGTCAAGCTTCATTCTACTCTTGAAGTTTTGCGTTGTATCGTTCGCTTGTTTTTGCTGTTCGTCACATGGTTATCTGATTGCGATTTCCAAGAATCTTCTGCTGGGAAAAAGAAGTCACAGTGATGTTAGTTACGAGAAACATTATTATTCAGAGAAGAAGCCCTGATGTATGTTACACCAGTATACGTTCTTGAAACAAAGACATATCAAACAGGCATTAAGGATGTGGATTTCATGCACGGTTAACCGGGGAATGTTCTTAGTGTGATACCACTGTTTCCGGACAATAACACGTGCAGCAAAGAGGGTGTCGTGGAAGTCCTGAATGATGTATTTAAAGTAAACGGAATAATTATCGGATTCGAAGAGACAGAAAAGCAGACATCACAGATAGTAATAGCTGCTTGCGGACATAAACATGTGCCACAAAGAGGGTGTCGTTCAAGTCCTGAATGTTGTAGTCAAATCAACATAACATTTCTCGCATTCGAAGAGACAGAAAAAGCAGTTATCACAGATGGTCAAGCTAAGTAATTTTCAATGGCGAAATTATTTTCTCACCGTTCTGAACACGGAAATCAGCCGGTACTTTAACAATATCACGAGTAGGCAATTAAAACAGTCTAGATGTAATCATTTTACAACCAATTCGTCGAATTTGGAGCAAGACTACACTGAAAGTCCTTTTCGAACACAATAATCGGTGATATGGCTCTGCGATTGGTCGCTCTTGTCAGCCTTATAGTGTATATTTATATAATACCTAATACTAGATAATATGCATGAGATCAATTACGTTACGAAATTAATCCATGTTGGACTTCCCATGCCACTTAGGTCATTTAATTTTCTAGAAATACCTTATGCTGCCGTATAATTGTTGTGAAAAGAAAATCGATTGCTGTTTAAAAAATAATAAATACAGTATCTATCATATCGGCACGCAACAAGTTAATCAATTAAATCATAAGGTATCGCAAAATAAAGAGGTAATTAATGTATCAAAATTAGTAGCCCGCAAACTATTGCGAATATATATATTTTTAGCATCTTGCATTGGAATAATCATTTTCGTATATGTTTATCGGCGACATTTCGCACTGTATATAAATGATTACTGATGTTACGCCCATAGTATGGGTGTTTACTGCGTCGATGTCCTGGTCGTGCCAATGGAGCGACGGTGATATCTGACAGGACAACACATTTCGGGTTTCACTACAATTTTTTGGAAATATCACGATTGGCGTGATTAGACGAAATTTTTGGGTATTACTAATTTAGTGTCACACTCTTTCAGAAGCCGAAACATTTTGACATTAAAGAGGTACTGTAGTCCAATGTGGTTGTTGGTTTCTACATTAATTGTTTCGCAGAACAAGTCAAACCGTTTGACATTCTTTGCCTGGCTGCCGAGTACGAAGTTATGTTATAGATGGCAGATAAGCCTGAATGCAAAAACAGAACTTTTTTCACAGATAAAATGTTTTTGTAGAGTTTCAGGCATATGTATCATATTACATGTCATTATATAGTACCGGTATGCATAATAGTCCCATATATTCCTTAATGTTATTATACAGTCAATGAGGGGCTCGACTTCATGCCCGTATCAACATAAGTTTTACACGTTGATGCCATGCGTTTCCCATTCAACTGTCCGTCAATTACTTTCATTACGAGTTATACATAGATTCGTAACTTAGTTTATGACTGGAGACATAAAGTAACGCTAACTTAAAATTAACACGTTTGAGTTAAAGTGATCTGACACACTTGGGTAAGGTTGTCAAATAGAATGGAGATCTTGCCGATATGAATTATGTTTACGAATATGAATTCAAATTGACAACTCATCACACTGTCATTCTGATATATTAATTAAAAGCAATGACTCTCGACGTCAAAATCATTTGTGTTTGTTTATCGCCGATATTTGCGTCCCGAATCCAGATGTAAATATTTATATTTGACCGCAGTTCAGACGAATATTTCTATGGAGTGGTATGGTCGATTTCTTTGAAATGTTTGGCGATGTTAGTAGAATACTGCTTTCCCCAAGTTGGCATAACGATTGAATACTATCTTATCAATTGTATACACCCGAACAAGTCCATGGTATGTCTTTAAGATAACTTGTTAACCTGAACGTTTAGAGAATGCATCTTTGACACATGCTAATTATGATTCTATATATCTGTATTGAAGTTATTACCTGGAATCTATCGAAATTGATGTACATTCTCCCTTTAATTTGTCAGTTTGATTCAATTAAATCAGAACATGATGCGTATTTAAAGGCTAATATGTTTTTTCGTAGCTTTACCATTCATTGATATTACGTTGTAATTTCCAGTGTGATACAACCACCGATGGTAACACTGAGTTACGTTACAGAAAGCGAAATTCCTTTGATTGAATGAATAGTGCATGTAACCAGAAACCGTATACAAGTCATATTCTTTTATAAAAGTTAATATTACACAATTTATCAAAATGAACGATGAGTTTGAATATTTATTCATAATTACACGTATATATAACAAGGTTTTCTGTGATACTTCTATTTAGCCTGTGTTTTCACAGCAACGTATTTTTGCTGTTTGCAGGTCATCGACTGTTATACTGGTGCGGTCGAGCATTCATTCTGTGGACGAGCTTTGATTCTCTTAAATTATGGCCGGATAGCGAAATTATTTCGACGGACATAGTTGCGGATGTCCACCATACTTACACAATGTTCCAGTGTTGGCATCTGGTTCAGGGTGTAATACGAGATATTGATGCCACCATTGTTAGTTTAGTAAGGACCTATTCGAAGCAGTTATATATATTCGTGATATGCTTTGTTCGATGTACCGGATGTTTAACCAGGAGGAGAATGCATGTCATGGCCCAGATGCGGTCATATGTGTTCGTACGGATGGGCATTCAGCTGGTATTTTGTGAAATGTTGTACCAGATGAGTTTCAGTTAGGACACAGATGTTTCAATATTAATAGCCCTGATGCGGCTATATGTGTGCTTGTCCGGGTGGACATTTAGTTCTCTTGTGAGTTATTGCGACCAGACGAGGCGTTTCAGTTATGCATGGCTCATATGTGGCTATATATGAGTACATGTACGAACAGTTATTGTTAGTTATTTTGTGAATTGTTTCGCCCAGAGGAGGCGTTTTATTTACGGCCCAGATGTGGCTCATGTATGGCCCAGATGTGGTCAGTCGATCCAAGGGATCATGGGTGCATGTGCGAAAGGCACTTAGTTGTTATTGTGTTACTTTTTTCGCCCAGAAGAGGCGTTTTATTTACGGCCCAGATGTGGCTCATGTATGGCCCAGATGTGGTCAGTTGATCCAAGGGATCATGGGTGCATGTGCGAAAGGCACTTAGTTGTTATTGTGTAACTTTTTTCGCCCAGAAGAGGCGTTTTATTTACGGCCCAGATGTGGCTCATGTATGGCCCAGATGTGGTCAGTTGATCCAAGGGATCATGAGTGTTTGTGCGAAAGGCACTTAGCTGTTATTTTGTGAATTGTTTCGTCCAGACGAGGCGTTTTATTTACGGCCCAGATGCGGCTACATGTATGGCCCAGATGTGGTCACTTGTAATGTATGCAGGATCATACAGATATTTGTTCGTAATATTAATTGATTAGCAATAAAGTCAAAGCATCTATGAAATAACATTAGCTCACACATAGTGACACTTGTTTAGCGTTGCTAGACAGATATACGTCAATATCAATACGGTACTAGTATAGATTTTACAAATGAGACGTCGTGTCGCCTACATTATTTCCCCTAACTTTGTTGGTCTATCGCTACACTTCACGTTTGTCCATTAAAGTTTACATTTAACATCATGCATTCGTTGTAGTTATTCCATAAATACTTTATGTTCGTTCGAGCTGCAAGCGAGTTAGAACATAAATATATTTATTGATGTTCGCCAACGTGTGCATAGTGCACGGCCGGTAACGAGTTAACGAAGTTGTCCAGTTTGTTTTGGTCATTCAAACTGGGTCAATACCGCGCCGTCTGAACGATGCTCAAGGCAATCGTAACGACGAGCTCGTGTGAGCTTATTCACACGACTGATTTTGCATTGGTTTAACTCGCTTGACACGGTGGTCAAGCTTCATTCTACTCTTGAAGTTTTGCGTTGTATCCCCCCCACCCACCACCCCATGATTGGGAGATGCTTGTAACACTATAATATTCATCATTTCATGTCTTATTTGTTTATGACTGATAGTCTGCGAACGATATTTATCGCTACACTTCACGTTTGTCCATTAAAGTTTACATTTAACATCATGCATTCGTTGTAGTTATTCCATAAATACTTTATGTTCGTTCGAGCTGCAAGCGAGTTAGAACATAAGATATTTTCTTGAATTTCAGTTGTTACAGATGCCGCTTATTATGCAAGATGTGTCGATACCACCACCGCAGGTATGATAGTTTTAAGGCGTTTCCAGACGGGTGTCTTAATTCGACTTATATATATTGTTTTTTATCCGGAAGAGATAATCCAGCTTTAACATAAAATGTAATTTGTCATGTTGTTACTGATCTTGGTAACTCTTCAATTGAACAAACTGGTTTCTGGTGCGAAACTGAAGAATTAAGAAAGTAGTATATAGACTCGTCCCGGCTCATATGTTAATTGCTATCACTCTGTGACGTGCTCTCCCCGAAGCAACAGCAGCTTGGGGTACACACCAAAACATAGTACTATATGTCTGGTGTGTTCTGCGAATTTTGTTTTACATATATATCTCTTCACAAATACCAAGTAGGATTTGAAAGAAGTATTTATCGTTGAGTTTAAAAAAACGTGACATATGCTTTGGCGAGGTCGGTAGGCGGGTTGGACGTTGCAAAAATATCCCGCTGGCGGTCGAAAACCAGATGTGTCCAATCTTTATACTTATGGGCCTTAGTTTCTCTATTTTAGCTGTCGCGGTCGTTCGCGATCACTCAAAAACGTCGACCAATTTTATTGATATTTGGTATATGGGTCTGCTGCAACAATATTCTATAAGCTATGGACCTTAGTTTGTTTATTTTTAGCGATTTTAATCTTCTTCCTATCTGTTGCGAATTCTGTTTAAAAACATGGCTACCTGCGGCCATCGTGTCTTTTACTCTTTGTATGACTCCGGGGTGACCTCTACATGAGAGCCTCCCTTTTCCCCAGAAATTCGTTTATAAAACATGGCCGCCAGCAACCATCTTGGATTTCAAATTTGAATCCATCAGCACACCGTGTAGCCCACATGTATTGGATAATTATTTTGAAACTTTACAAGCGTGTTTAGGATCACATGTAGATGGGAGCTATCGGATCAGGGGGGGGGTCTGCAAAAAAAATCTTTACACAGGTGAAAAAGAAAATTACGCTCGACCGGGGACCCACCACCCCCTCTCTATTTGATGCAGTGCAGCTGTACAGTTATTTCTCTGTTAAACGTGCAGCGGATATGTGTCAGCGTATACCTGCATGTCTTAGATAACATTGCTAATTTGCACATAAATTTTTTTAATTGAATGGTACACCTTTGATGATTTCGAGCGATATATAGTAATATGTATTTGCACAAATCACATGGTAACCGCCAATGTGATTGTTCTATCGTATGTATATTATGTATATCTGTATTTGTCCACCCTATTTTGATAGACAATGGGTGCTTATTTAGACATAGTATACTACCCTGTTATACTCTGATATAGAACACTTATTGATTATACCTGGCTTTGGATCGCTAACACCAGCAGTGATAATATGGATCCTCTGGGTGACCTCTAGATGGTTGCTTACCATTCAAATATGAATCCATCAGCACACCATTCAGCCCGCATTGGTACTTTACAGGATTGTTTAGGATCAGCTGTAGATGGGAGCTATCGAATCTGAAAGTTGAGACACAATATGACAAAACTGTTCCAACCTCAGACACACCTACCTGGGTATAACAAGCTAAATCAGAAATACAGAAATAAACCAGGCAATTATACTGGGACTATATAAACAACTTAATCCTTGACCTTCCAGTTCCAAAAACATTAACACCATATGTACATGCAAAGATGTCAAACCCCAATAATCTATGTTCTTACATAACGTCCCAGAGGGCAGACCCACAAGGCATTCTACCACTTGGCAAAAATTGGACAAGGGTGGACGACCCAATACAAAAACAGAGTTACTCAACAACCAGTTTCAAAAGGAATTTTCTGCAGAATTAGACTCAACACTCATCCCAGATAAAGGCACGAGTCCATATTTGACCATGAACGATATAATTATTATCCATCACTGAAAACGGGATTGAGAAACTTTTTGCCAACATAGACCCCCCTCCCGCACAAATCTATGGGATCGGATGGTATACACGATCACATTTTGAAATATCTCAGCAACATAATAGCCCCAATTCTGACCCACATATACAATCTTTCTCTGAAAACTGGAACAGCCCCCCTAGACCGGAAGTCCGCAAATGTCAGCCCCGTCTTTAAAAAGAGCAACCTCACCTGCATTTCCTACAAAATCCTCGAACACGTCATAATGTCATCATCGGGAGCAAAACAATAACTTTCCTTGAAACAAAAAATATTCTCAACAATAAACAACATGGATTTCGACGAAAACGCTCTTGCGAAACCCAACTTAATGACTTTCTACCAGAAAATAATTTGATAAAGTGTTATACGTATCTGAGACATATCTCTGTAAGTATCTTTGCTGACGATAGCATTATTTTCCGTAGGGTTCATGACCAGTCTGACACCGCAAAATTGCAACACGAGCTTAATAATGCAGCCCATTGGGAGAGAGCTTGGCTAATGTCATTCCACCCAAGTGAATGTAACCTACTGACCATTAGCAGACAAGAGAAACCAAATATTTGGGTATAACAATTCACCACGATCTAAAGTGGGACACAAATGGTGACAACATCACGGGAAAAGCTAACCGAATTCTCGGCTTACTCAAGCGAAACTTAAAGGTCACCAACCGAGCGACCAAAGAGAGGGCATGTCAGTCCCTCGTAAGATCAATCCTAGATTACTGAAAATCTATTTGGGACCCACATACAGATAAAGACATTGAACAAACTGAGGCAGTCCAAAGGAGAGCTGTCACGTATGTCATGAATAGTTTCCATAGCACCTGCTACAGCCCCCCACGTTGGCAATTTCTACAAGAATGCCACCAACAAACCAGGCCAACAGTGTTCCATAACATTGTATACCACCAACTCTCTATATACCCTGCTGATATATTAAAATAGAAAACTGTCCGCACTAGATACAGCAAGAAAAATAAACTAGCATGCCACACCCTCAGAGCTAAAAAGATTCATATTTATATTCATTATATCCTCGTACCATAATATAGCAGACTTTAACATGTTACCACCCTACACAAGCACAACAGAAGACAACAACAAATTCAAGTCACAGCTCTCATCGCCATTGATGAAGTCCATAATGGCCAAAATAAAACTTCGTATAATACTGAGAAATAGTCACTGGCAGCTGTAAATAATGTGTGTCTTTTCCTTTTAATACCATGAAATGACCAACACAAACATAAAAACAAAAATAAAAATATATCGAGCACCAACATTTAGCCGCCCAAAGACCTATGTCACCATCATCTCACTTTTGACTCGAACTATCACCATCGAGTCCCACATTGTCTTGGTCCATAATTGTCAGTACATGACAGCGAGCTGTCATATGAAGAAGAAGGAGTTTCGATTAAAAACATGGCCACTGGCAGCCATCTTGTTTTGTCTGAATTATGGTCCTTAGTTCTGCGTTATTGTACTTTTAATAGTGAGTCACTTTTCAGTGATTCTCGGTACGACAGATGGACTCTTATAGGTAAACACCTCGCCCAAGACATCTTTGATTCGTTTGATAATGTATTCCCACTAGAGATCGGGAGCATCTAGTCAAACTTGAGCCGAAAACATTTAGCTTGCACTGTTCTATATTATAATTCTGCCCTGAAATTCAAGATGGCGGTGCTCCATACTGGTCTATAATAACGACACTCTAAGCAGAGCTTTAGGATTTTAGCAGATCTTTAGGTTTTTAGTTCGGAGATCCACCAAAGTAGTAGCCTGACCCCATCTATCAGCAGCACCTATATGTACATGTATATTTTTCACACAACCTTGTATTTATTTGCAAATTTGAGTTTTGAGATTATTTCAGATGTACATGTAATTTGTAATATAATATATATATAATTGCAATGTATTTGAGTGTGTAATTAAAGGCATGGGTGGCCTTGGTTGTATGTTGCAATATAGAAATAAAAGTTTTCAAATTATGAAAATTTCCTCTAGAATATGCTAATAGTATAGTATATTGATATTATGAATGCGATATTATCCACAAAACCACAACACGGACATTGTGTCAGAGAAAGTGCAGTTCGATTATGTTATGTTTTCGCGAAAAGCAAGTTTTTTGTTTATATTGTCATCAGATACTCAGAGTCACGAAGTTACCCATAGATTTCCAAAAACTACATCTGAAAAACTCCAAAATGTAGGCACAACAACCCAATACAAAGCTTAAAGGTACTCAACCCGGTAAAACTACTCTCAATTACTATTTCAATGGCTTCGGGGGTCAAAAATATTTGATTCGAGTCGAGGAAGTCACCCATCAAAGCTCAGATTTGTTAGATATCGATTTTAGAAATCTATTATTTTTCATTATCGGGAATTCTTTCTGGCCCAGAAGAATGTCAAAAATTCGTTATTTTTACCCACTTGATTATAGAGTTATCCATCCTTGTCTGTTCGAATAGAATTTTGGCGTAATATCTCGAGCAGGTTACCAAATTGACGGCAGTTATTGGTACTCATCTTGAGAACATAAGAATTTTCAAAAATCAATATCTAATAACTCTGAGCTTTGTTTGATGGGTTCCTCGACTCGAATCAAATATTTTTTACCCCCAAAGCCAAAGAAATAGTAATATAGGACCCTCTGATCGGATTGTTGTTGTTGGAATCTGTTGAGATGGGGACCCTCTTTACGGGTTGAGTACCTTTAAACTTCAATACAGATGGTTCGGGGTCAAAATTTGCTATTTACGATTTCTCCTTCACATGATTTATCATTAGGCAATCGACACATAGCAACCAAATGTATAATAAACTTGAATATACAGAAAGAAGTGACTGTTTTGCATATATCCATCCGTCAGTGCTTCCGTCCGTCGGTCGAAGTGCGCGTTCGTCCATCCGTCCGATGTATGTTCAGGACATAATTTGAACTGAAGTGGTCGCATCTCAATGAAATTTGGTAGAGATATTCACTACTATTGACATTGTCAAATAACTATAGCCTTGGGACTAAAATTTACGTTAAAACGCAGAATAGTACAATACATTTACAATCTGATTCCGAAAGAAATATAATATAAATCATGCATGTTGTGCTACATGTAGTATCAACTTAAAAATCTTTGTTTTGTTTCTACATTCATCGTCGATTAACAGTCATGGCTCATTGAAAATAGCAGGTGATTGTACTTGGAAGTCAACAAACTTGCAGGTTGATAGGTTGCAGTGACAGTTGCCATGGCGATGGGAAAGTTGGGTCTAAAAGCTTTCAATATTCTCGAAACAAACACAAATCATTCACTAAATCTAATCTAAGTCAAGTATGTGGTATTTGAAATATATACATATTTTGGGAAATAGTAACTAGACTCGAACATCGGAACTATGTTTTTGTACGGATGCATGCATTCGATTCATCATGTTGCGACGCGTTTCATGCACATTCTGAATTATTTTAGTTTAACCAATTCATACTGTATCAGCGTAGTATTTCATATATAAATCAACTCAAATCGGGCCATGATACATATAATATGAAACTGTGCCTATCATGAAATTTATTAAACTCGTCTAAACTGTTCTGTTTTGTCTCACCAAAGGCTCGACTAAACAGACAGTTCTAAGACTCATTTCATAATTTGTTATGAGCGAAACACACATGTCACAATCACATCCTCCATTTAATACGCACAAGTAGGTGTATTGTCGCATAGTTGTAGGTCTCAAGTTCGGGAACACATTTCACATGATGTTTAAACAGACTTTGGATTGCTTTATAAAATAATTAGGGGATTTCAAACATTCAAATTTCATGACGGCATCTGCGTTGATGCAGCATTAAAGACCCCGTTCCAGTGAATTCTCTTATATACGAGTCTCCCATAGGAAACGTCGCATTTTTTGAGAATGCACTGGGTTACGAGGTCAAGGTAAATATTGCTAGTACAATGTATTATCTGATATATGCGAGGCCCGATATGGGAGACTCCCATGTGGGAGACTGCCATCTATAAGAGAATGCATCAATGATCCCCGTTTCATTATGTTATCACTTTCTATTTTGAACTTCTGTGTTATTTGTATATTATGTTATTTGCTTGGAGTTGGAAATAAAGATATGTTTACACGTTTACAAGTTGCATTGAAACAGCGAAATCTACAGTGAAATAACGAAATCGTATTTTACCTTGGCTTCTAACACATTTGCCTGTTACAATAGACCCTCACCCCATAGATATATATATATAAAACAAGGTGGTCATCTATTTAACCATCTGTCAACATACCTGACATTCATCCAATGAAAGTCTTGACAAATGTCACTGACAAACATTAATTATACTCTCTGGTCCCCTCAGAAAAATTTGTTTAGTCGGTGTGCCCAGTAAATGTCCGACCAGAAATTTTTGCCAGAATTATTATTATATTCCGATGGCTGTAACGTTTGATACAATCAATTGACAGAGTCGGTTGATATGCTGAAAATAACCATAGTCACCCGGGGACAAACGTTATAGTTATAGTTGAATAATGTTTTTTTGGTAATATATTTTAGCAACAGATTGACAACGCCTGGTGGTGGAAATTTGGGTAATCTGGTAGTTAGTTACCTTGTCTTATATATATGTCTTTGGATGGTTGTGTCTATTGTGATAGGCACCTGTCACTTCTATGATATACATATTACGATCTTCGGTTTTGGTATATTTTATAGACAACCTTATAATAAATATTTACATTCGTGCATAATTCAAACATTGTGTTCTCTGATATGGTATGGTCGATGTGGTTGGAATTTTCGATAATCTTAGTTGAATACGTCTTTCTTCCAGTGGAAATAGTGTTTGGGCGTACTAGCTTATCGGTTTTATTCACTGAATTATGTACATAATATGTCTTTAATATTTCCTTATCTGCAGTGTCTCGTGGTGTGATAGCTGGGATTGTTTTATGCATGGTTGCTGGTGCTATCATCATTGTTATCATTGACATGCGTATGTCATAGGAACAAAGGCAAAATAACTGGTATGTGTGAGTTTAACTGAGTGCAAGATTAATTGACATGCGCTACACTTACTTGCTTACACCCATGTTCGTTGATTAATTGACATGCGCTACACTTACTTGCTTACACCCATGTTCGTTGATTAATTGACATGCGCTACACTTACTTGCTTACACCATGTTCGTTGATTAATTGACATGCGCTACACTTACTTGCTTACACCCATGTTCGTTGATTAATTGACATGCGCTACACTTACTTGCTTACACCCATGTTCGTTGCTGTGATAGCTGTGGGATTGTTTCAGGCATAGTTGTCATTTCTATCATTGTATGCGTACGGACAATCAAGGCCAGGAAACAACATCGTAAGTGTGAATTTAACTAAATACAAGATTAATTGACACATGCGCTACACTTACTGAAAACACCCATCAGTAAGCCCGTGGGGGGGGGGGGGGACATGAATTTTTTTACTCAAAAGCTGGGACTGGGCTTACCTTCGATGACCCCCAATTGCAAAATTTCAGTTCGCATTCAGAGTGCTTACTTACTTAAATAACACACCGCGAACCCCGTTGGTCAATTTACATTAAGACAGCATGTGCGTTAATAACGTTCTTTGCTACGTCGTAAAACGATACAATGCCAAGATAAACAAAACTCATTTTACTATTTTTGATAGCCGTTTGATGACCAATACAACAAAACTATATTATTCAACCAAGTTTGCAATAATCTGGCAGACATATTAAGCACTCGAAACTGATTATTCTTAAACATTCAGATATTTTGTTTTACGGTGAGTTTCCCTCCAAACAAAATAGTTCTGCAAATGGCTATATATTATAAACTACATTGTTAAGGATAGTAATTTTTCCTTCAAATCGATAATTGGAAAATTCACAAATGAAGCGCCTTCTAAAACTTCTAAACACCAGCTTTTCTCGTGTATAACCGAGCTTTCCACAGAGGCCAGACCCACCGCGGTAGCACCAGCAACTTGCAACAAGCCACGCTTGCCCATGTGTTACAACAAGCTATATGTTATAACATTCTCCTCGGTGCGCATTGCTTACACATTGATATTTAAAATATTTCAGTATTTCCTTGTTGTGGTAATTATGGTAAAAAGTTTAATAAAAAAGGAATACTAAGACAAATGCATGTGTTTATAAAATAAAACGGACTTTGCTCAAATGAGCCTAAACAAATACGAATACATTGACATAATATGGCGATAAATAGGCCTACAGCAGATACTGTTAAGACTAACTACTGGTATGTGTTCTGGACAAACACATTTATTGAAAAATACCAGCAGTTGTCGACTGTCAGTAAGAATGAGCCAAATGTTATTTGTGTCGGAAATACACTTACCATGCACACATGATACTGAAGAAAACTCTGGCCCTAATGACCGGACCGTGAATGTCAAGGGAGGCCAGACATGGGTGCATAGTCCGTGTAATTTAATACAAAATAGTATTGGATATTAACAGTGTCTTGCACGGCACACAATTCAGGCTTCGCCCAATGGCTTACCTTTCATTAGCGAGTTTGTGATTTCAAACCGGTACGGGTACGGGTACGCCTACGGGTAGCTACCCGTACCGGTACACGTTTTGTAATCGCAAATTGTTTATGGGTAGAATTCATCACATCGACTGGTAATGTATGGTGAGCCAACTGCAACAAAACAATATATTATGATTTTGATAGATTGTTATTCGCATTCGCTTTAGTGGCCGATGTTATACTTACCGTTATGGGTTGTTGAAATTTTTTATTTAGATTAGATGGGCCTCAGGATAATCAGTTGCTTTCATCAAGGACGAGGCGGCAGTTGGTGCTTTTCTTTCACTCATCTTGGTAGCATTTTTAACAAGAGGATTCTACAAGACAGTCATAGACCGATCGAGTGTTCACAATCGGTTGGAATTTTCAGACAAATAGATTATGTATTTGATAGCTCGAATATACCATTACGTTATAGCTAAATTTTCCATCCAATTATCGGTGTAAAATGTATTGTTTTAGACCTGGGTCTAATACTGTTCTACGTGTACTTTCAGTCAGATATAAGACCGAATTTGTCCCTTATTTTAGTTGGGGAATATTTAGTCATATTAAGTAAACATTAATTGGTTTGGAATCATTCAACAGCTCGAAGGGTCGGGGCAAGGGAATATTTATCACAATAATTGGGATTTTTCTCGGGATCTAAACCCGGAGGTAGGTTGAAGAATTAAACTTGATAACGATTAAAGGTGTTAAAATGTAGTCTGTTTATTATACGGATTGAATAAAGAGCGTTTGCTTAACTTATGTGCGAAACACAGAAAACAGCTGAAACTCTGATTTTGCTTAAGATTTTGTATAGTATGTATAGGTAATTCGTGTCTTTAGCGACCTATATTATACCCACTACAATATATACCAGTCTTGTGGTTCAAATGCGCCATGTTAGTTTAGATGGTAAATATATATTAAAATCAGTCCCCACCTACATATGATAAAGTAACTAAACGGTTGTATTTAAATGTACAATACATGGATAAATCCACGATATATTGATACATTGATATATTGATACAAAGGGTTGAGGCAGGGACGTGACGACAGGGGTGTTTCACCCTCAACTTTGGTCAAATGTTCAACAGTTGGAAATGTGATATACATGACACAACATTTGTTGGAAATTTCACACCAACAATAGGTTGAAGTTGTCCTCGCAGTTTGAATTTCCAACAATCTTTTAGTGGAGAATTTGTAGATTTTAGACCAACATTTGCATATTTTCCTATTATTAGTAAAACATTGGACTGAAATGGCTATCATAAACTGTTGTAAATTTCCCAACGTTTGGGGGTGTCGGGTCTCAATATTTCCAACAATTGGAAAGCTTGATGCCAGTCTGGATGCTATGATTTAGCAAATTTCATGTTCAGATTTCAAACGTTTCTCACATGGTCGATCCGGTGTGTCCCGGTCCTTCCCAGTCGCCTGTCAGAAACTGATAATTAATTTAAAAAAAACAATCGGGGTGAATTTCCACGGGTATTAATATATTAGGATTGTTCAGTCTCAGATCGTAGAGACGGCGTCTATAACACCATCTACTCACTCTATTAACGCCGTGAATAAAGTTGTTAGTGAAAAGATCGGCCTTCCGTATTTATCTAAGTGCCAGAAGCCGCCTCGAGAATGTGAACATAAAACCTGGCTTATAATGACAACTTTATCAATAATATTTGCCCATGACATCTTGCAATAAATAGGTTAACACATAGCTGATTGGGATTTCGTGGAATTCATGAACCTTTGAGTGAGAAAATCGTAGTGAAAGGTTACCGGTCAATGGGACACATCTACCCGTTCCAAATCGCTATCGCTTTATGTGCTGCATTTAAAGTACCCAAGTGACCGTGACGATGTTCACCGATTCACATATACCCGTTCCCGTCGGACGGGTATCGCAAACTCGCTATTAGCAGTTTATAATTCGGTAACATCAAACACCCGTGTCACCGACAGTAATAACCGATTCAGTGTGCATTATGGCAACTTGATTTAGGTTGACTACTTATGATACGGATTGAGATAACAACACAATAGATTATCTGGCTTATTCCCCTTAACAGTGCTCAACCAAACCTCATTTATTGTGTCATCTTTGGTATTTTTCAACATCATTTTGTACGGAAACTTCACCACGGCCAAATGGCAAGTGCACGGTGGATGTTGGTCGGTGGATCCGCGCTGTAGTTGTTGTTAGGCCGCATCGCATTGGCAATGCTAACTGCCACGTGGTTGAGTGGACACTTGCGGTGGCAACAGGGGTATGGGTTGATCAAGGCGCAAACTAATTTTTGATTAAGGCGGAATATTATTTTTTTTTTTTTAGTACAAGACATTTTGCTAATATCATTACGTCACAGCACATATTGACCACTCACGCCATGTATATAACTAGTAGATAGGCGTGATAGAATGGAAGACATTTGTGATAAAAATGTTTTTGTCAACTGGTGCGCCTTCCCAACACCATACCTGATACGGTAGTGCTTCTTCGGCGAACATTCAAAGGCGAAATTCCAACGACATTCTAACCTTATTGCGAACATCTTCCGTTGCTTTAACCCGTTCAACACATCCCATGTTGTATGTTGTACATTGATGTTTTGCACAATTCGTGTCGTATGCCTTGTAATATCTCTCGACGACTCAGCCTCGTGTCCTACATGTTTACAACGTGTCACTTAATGCCAATGTGACACTGTGCTTACTTCCCAATGTATGTTAAGACAAGGATGATGCAACACCTCAGCTTCATGTCGTGTAATACCAGGTGATTCATATGAAATACTATGCAAATGCAATATGCGGGTTAGGACAAGGATGATGCGACACATCAGTGCCATGTCCTGTCATAGCAGGTGATTCATATGAGATACTATGCAACTGCAAAATGCGTGTTAGGACAAGGATGAACGCGACACATCAGCGCCATGTCCTATGGCACCTACATCGATAACTGCGAAAAGGACCAGAAGGGTGCGACATCTCAGCTTCATGTCCTATGGCGCCTACATGTATAAATGGGGGAAAGACCAGGAGAATGCAACAACTAAGCTTCATGACTAGTGGTTTTGAAATTGATTAATGAGCTGCATATAAGGCATTTATAATTTAGGTGGCATCAAAAAGACAAGATGATGATACACCTCAGCATCAGTCCCTCTTGAGCCTAAATAATTGCCTACCTTGATGTTTATGTACATGTATCTGAAATCAAAAGTACAATTTTCGAAGAGGACAATTGAGCTAACAACATTGTAGATAGTCATTGGTGGAGGTTGGTCTACCAGTATATAAGGAAAAGAGGGGGAGTGTAAGTTGGTGCCATGGCAAAGGTACCAGAGCTGAGAGCGCCATACATGGTGTACTTACTGGTGGCAGTTAGAAGGGGTTGGGTGGGTAATAACAGATTTTCAAAGCCTAATAATTGGTTTGTATTGGTGAAATTGTTTGATTTGCGATATTAATCCTGTATGCATTGCTCTTGAGAAGCTCTCTAATCGAAGTGAAATGTTTACTCCGGAACTTAACAGAGTTTTCCGAGGTAGTAGAGTTCTATTGGTCAAAACTATATTCTTGGAATTGTCAGACATTCTCATTGGTTTAATCCAAGAACAAAGAGAAGCCGAAGTGCATTAGAAACTACGTAGAAAATAATTAGCCCAGTTGGCATTGCTCAAATTACATTTGGTATTCTTAAATTATAGCTTCTATCGAGTTCTCGTTTACAGTGAAATTAACGTGCTCTGTGCGATATGCAGAATGTAAACAGTAGTACATTGCCAGCATCGTTTTGATAATGCTGGTGAATATGTCAATTGCCGAATATAATTTCTTTATTGGTTTGAACTACATGTATTGTATGAGACTGGATGTAAATGTTAGGACCATTAAGTACAGAAATGGTGGGCTCTAAATAAACGTGGGTGGTCTTATGATAACAATTAATTCCATATTACGTATAGGGTATTTCGTTTCGCTCACTATTGTACCGTACCAAGTGCTGCAAATTAAAGGCCCACCTTATTCACAGTAGATCGGGAAATTTGTGATGTCAATCTTATTATATTTCACATCACGAATTTCGATCACTTTTCACTCGTCCCACATGCAGGGTGTAGACTGTAGTTACTATAGTGTCGTTATTTATTGTGTCTTATGTTCTCAATAAAAGGTAAACTACCCCTTACTACCACTACGAATGAACTTACTTTGTAATTCAATATTCACAATTCTCATTTGCAATACCTGTAATCCAAAGACACAGTAACAAGATTTTCCGATTACGACATTAATGCCTTAAGCCCACCGATCTACTGTGCGACAAAAGTTGTCGTACAAATTCAAAAAAGAAGCGTGGTATTAGATAATAATTGGTGACGTCACAAAATCAGATATAGTCTATACGACCCAAATATTTTGGTTCGTTATAAGGAGTCAACGTCTTATTGTTGTAATTATGGGCGTATAAAATTGTAATTGCCCGAACAACAAACATATTTGGCATAATTGTGTGATTCTTTTTCGGTGAATTGAAGATTCTTTTCAGATGTATTGACATTGAATGTTTTTACATCAACTTCTAATGGTCAGTTACTGTAATTTTATCATTCAATATAACTATGCGACAAAGAAAAACTGTCATTTTATCATTCAATATAACTATGCGACAAAGAACAACTATCATTGATAACAACGAAGCATGTATTTCCAGTTATTTATCTCAAACTATCATTGATGACAGTAAAGCATGTAATTTCAATGATTTATCTCAAATCAATTCTAATTTGATAATCGTCTAAGTTTATCTTCCCGCCCCCGCCTGAATGTTTTTACATCAACATCCAATGGTCAGTTACTCCCATTTTATCGTCCAATATGACTATGCGACTAAGAAAAACTATCACTGATGACTATGCGACTAAGAAAAGCTGAAAAACTATAATTGATGACAATGAAGCATGTATGTTCTTTGATGGAGGCTATAGTTAAAGTTCGGAAAATGTTCATTTATCTCCCCACCTGAGTTTTTTTTAACAAAAACATTATGAATTGTAATGCCTCTGCCAAAGAAAAAAAACATGTTCCTTGTCACCAATGATAGTTTATCTCAAATCCATGCGAACTGGATAATCGTCTAAGTGTATCTTTCCACCCCCTGCCTGAATGTGTTTGCTTATAATTACATCTCCAAATTACACCAATGAATTATCTCAAATCAATTCGAACTGAATACTCGTCTAAGTTTATCTTCCCATCCCCTGCCTGCATATTTTTACAACAACATATAACGGCCAGTTACTCCCATTTTATCATTCAATATGACAACTAAGAAAAACTATCAGTGATGATACTGAAGCATGTATTTTCTGTGAATGAGGCTACAATTAAAGTTCGGAGAATGTTCATATATCTCCCCCACTCACCCGAGTTTTGTTTCAACAAAATTAATTCTGAGTTGTAATGTTTTTGCCAAAGACAAAACATGCTTCCTTGTCACCAATGATAGTTTTGCTTAGTTACATAGTCATGTTTAATGATACAATGAGAAGAACTGGCCACTACAGTTAAAGAGAGACCCTGAATCCGGCCATTATTAGGACGATCTCCTTTTATACTCGACCAAATATATGCAACAAACGGATTAATTGGAGCCACATCTTAGTTCACACTACACTCATGTGCTCTATGAACGATGCAAACAACGTGGTAATTATAATACAAATGAATTTATGACTCAAGTTTATTACTGAGTTACGGTCCTTATTTCTGAATTATGGTTCATTAGTTTGTCCAATTTTAGTGATTCTAAGTCTGACATATTCACTCATGGGCAAACAGGGGCCCCCGGTGGTCCAGTCGGTAGAGTGCCATGTGAATTACGCCGTCACAGGCCGCCCAGCGCTGACGAAACTGGTCATAGGGAGGGTTACCGGAATCGTGTATCTGGGAAAGTTTGGCAGTTGCTTCCCGGGGGTCGGTGGTTTCTACACGCAGTGGAACAATTTCCCGGTGAAATTAAGCCTCTGCGTGTTCTTTCCTCCACCCGTAAAATTGACAACGTCGTGTGTGGCCTAGCGGCTAGAACGACGATAGACCCTAATAAACAAACAAACAAACAAACATGAGCAAACACACTTGACAGGCCCCTTTTTGGATGTGCAACCTTTGTCTTAAATCAAGCTAGAAAACTACACACGTGTTTACCGAAATATTCATAGATCGTGTGGTTATGGCTCAGTGGACTGCCCTGAACTGTTTGCACTGGCTGTCGAGCAAGAACGTCAGTTTAATGGTTTGTTTCTATAAATTTCAAGACCAATCAAATAATCCGATCTTATTTTGGGAGTATGTCTCTTTCACCAAATTTGAATAACTATTTATTTGTAATTCTTATGCTTACATATGCCCAGTCCGATTTTACTACACATAGTGTGCCTGTCATTTACAGGAAGGGTCCCTAGAGTGTGAATTTAGTGATGCTACCCCTCTGGGGACCTCATTCTGCAAATGGCACACATTACTTGCAGATTGCCCGGTCCAATTTGACTGCAAATTAGTCTTTTGCAAGTTTATTTTCAGCAAAACACTTGAGATCATCAACAGTTGTGTGTCACAAACAATAAGATATTCCGCAAAAGCAACCGCCAGCTTTACATTGAAAATAAGTGCAAAGTTGAGAACGCTCTTTAATATCTACTGCTTTGGGAAAGTATGGACACTCTGTCAGGGTTAATGGATGAGCTGCTGGACATTTGTAAACTAGATTGTCGAGGCCGAAGAGCGGGAATATTTATTTTTTGAATGTCGAGTCTCGGAGCTTTCCCACGAATCTCGATGAGTGAGACATATACAAACGATTTGTGTATAAAAACTATTTCTCAGTCAGATGGAACTCATTTTGCATAAATTGGGAGACATGATCATTCTAGAATACCAATGTCGACTTGTTGTATAAGGTATGGTCTAAAGTGCCCATTCGGAAGATAGAAGGTTGAGGACTTGAGGTAGAACAACGAGTTGGGTTTTAATATTAGAGATGATCATTGTAATTATTGCTAGACTGACAAAAAGTTTAAACATGTTAAAACGTTCCCCTTTTTAGAACCTCCTATTAATGGGCTTATTGACGTGATCTTATCATTTTATTTGATGTCAAATCGGACGGTGGATCTTTAATTGCATTTTGAAGTATTTATGTGGATTAATTGAAGTTATTTCTATAACAAATCCACCTTTGTTACAGAAACATAGAGAAGATGGAGTTAATCAACAATGGAACTGGACATTCGATCGTCAGAACAACAATCAAAGAGGCTATGTGGCTGTTCAAGATGCTATTAGCTGCAGATTTATTATTCTTGTGTCACGTGTCAGGATTGACATTGTTATTGTTTATATTCTGTTCCAAAACAAATTTCGAGATCGTTTGGAAAATGCGACAAGAGTGTCTTATGTATTACAAATGAACGGGTCTCTATTTCATGTGACAACGAGAGTCTCATATACATTACAAATCGTATCAGATGAGAAGCTCAAGAAAGAGCTTCATCAATGTAGAGCACGTGTATTACATAAACACACATCATCAGGTTACAGTTCATTTCATTTCTTGAATTATTTTTCTGGTATCATTTTGAGTGAGTTTTGATAAATTAGCCTTGTTACCATGGCAATGAACCATACCTCATATGATATCTCAAGTTTTAACCCTTTCTTTACTAATTACTCATTGGTGAGTCATGCTACCCCTCACAACGGGCTGGCGTCACCAAATTCACCATATGGGGGCCTCATTCTGCTTAGGCCTCATCTTTCGGGAAGTATCAACATGTATAGTCTCAAATTAACATTTATTTGGTTACTTTTTCCTTTCTGGGAAGTGTATATATCCCCTAATTTGCAGATGATAAAATGCATAATTGAGGTGACTAATAGGTTAACATCACCAACTTCAACTGGGGACTTCAATCTGATCCGAGGTATCCCATAGCATTTGAGGCATAAGCAGAATGAGGTTCCCAGAAGGTAAATTTGGTGACGCTAGGCAGCCGTGTGGGATATCTTACTAAATTCACCATATCTTACTCAATATGCAAATGATAGACACAATAAACTATTTGCAGGCTCGGTGCAATAATATGTTTAATTAATTGAATATGAATCCGTCTGAATTTGTTTATCTCGTTAACATTTTTTTTAGTATTATCTGATCTCCTCCATTTAGTAAGGTAGAGGTTATCAGATTAATATATATAGGTGGTGGTTCAATATTAGTAAGATACAATTAAATGTATCAATCAACAGGATAGTGCATTTAACCAAAGAGTTAAACAGCAATATTAACCCTTAACCATTCCACGACCGGCGCTTAATTAAATATTGCGACAACACGGTGCCAAATTATAATATCCACCTTGACCGTGTAAGCCAGTGTATTTTCTCACATATATATGCGAGGCTCCATATGAGAGACTCGTGTATACATGAAAATGTGCTGGCACATGATTTTTAATGCTGCACCAGCACAGCTCCCATCATGAAATGGTTAACCTATAATAAGTGAACATCGTCCTGCATTTGATGTTGAACATTTATGTTTCTTAATCTATGCTCCATTTTTTTACCATTATCACACAGGGGCTTGTCTCAGAAAACCAAGCAAAGTCAAATCATAAATTAAAAACTGAAATTCAAAATTTAAATTGAGCGTGCCACTTTAACAAACGCATATCTACTTAAGTACTACTAGTGGTAGTGTGTTTTCTCCACTAATACAATTAAGCGTATCAGTTTAACCGATTTGTTTACCAGATTTGTAAAACTTACCTTATTATTAAGGGCAAATTTGATTTGTATGTGTCAATTGCATAGTATTATGAAAATAGATGTGTTTGTTAAAGTGGATCGCTCATTTTTATTTTGATTATTTTGTTGATTTTTTTTGTCGATTTCTTAATGACAGGCCCCTGTGAATTAGCACGTTCAAATTGGAACTTCCAATTTAATTATAAGTAACTCTGTAGAGTAGACTTCACAATTTAGCAGTGCAGGAGTAGTAGATTCGTGATAGTAGGTCCCTGCGAATCGATTTTATTCGATGTGATTTGAAGCCGTTTGTCCGATTTGATTTGATTCGAAATCAGCTGTTCTGATTAGAATTGTATCGAGTCATTTCCACCAGGTCCACGCCCATGATTTGTGCAGATCAAAATGTTTTTATTTAATTTTTGTTCGAAGATACTTGTACTAACTTCTACTAAGTTGTACATTGTACTACTAACAACCACACAGACAAATAACAGTATCGCAAATGTTCTATACATTGATAGCACAAGCTCTGTAATAATCTGGCACGATGCGTGATTCCTGTAGCTGTGAGTAACAAGGTAATTACAAACAAAACTAGAATGCACCCATAGAGATGCCGACTTGCGCCAATATTATACACTGTAGGAATGCAGGAAGGTATGCCGGGGTGGGTAGTCCGAGAGGCAAAAACACATTTTTTACAACCTCATACAAATGTTTTACTAAAGACCTTTTGTGCTCATATTTGACATTTTGAACAGTTTAACACTTATTATAGCTGCAAAAACACCTTATGTATGTTACTGGACCCGTATATGGGCTTTATTGGAGGTGACATGAAGCTGACATGTTGCATATGGGACGGTGAGGTGAAAAACTTCCTTCCCGACACCCTTCGAAAGAAGCTTCGAGAAATGTACAACTGAAATAAATAAACTTGTCCTCATGTAACTTACCTGTAGGACTTTTAAACCTAGATCATTGCACTGCATGAAAAGCGAGATTTATAAAATATAAATGTTGCATAAATTTAGGACCCTAAATTTATGCATGCATTTATGCATATTAAATGCCTTTAACCAAAAATATAAATCTCGCATTTATATTTTTAAATCTCGCATAAATGTCGCATTAATTTCGCTCTTTACTGTAACCAACGGCGGGTTTCATTACGCCACAAGGTGGTGTAAGCTGTATTACAGTTTTTCATGTTAGAGCGGACGATCGATAATCCACCGGGCGAATGCATTATGGTTAGGTATTTTTTCGTACTTGAGTATAAACCGTACCGATAGAGTGATGATAGTCCAACAAAGATTAGCACATGTGTTTACGTCACCGGTGTAATTGTGGGGACATGTTTCTATTATGCAGGTTCGCTATCCCGAAGGTCCACTATTCCGAAGGTTCTCTATTCTGAATACTTGCTATTTCGAAGGTTCACTATTCCGAAGGTTCGCTATTCCGAAGGTTCTCTATTCCGAAGGTTTTTGTTATTTTTAGGTTAATTCTATATTCTAAAGTATTGAGAGGGTTCATTATCACGAAGATTCTTTTTATGGAGTGTGCGCTCACATCCGAACTGATCCTGTGTGCATACCGATACAGATACAGGAGGAAATAACTCAGAACATTAAATGTGATTTTGTTTTGTTTTCGCGGGTTTTCTTGAGATTTAATGTGATTACGTGGGCCCATACCTTTGAATTCTTGGCATATAATATGAATGTTGTGGTATATATGGACCCTCCTGCATTGGGACATGACACAGGTACAGTTGACTTAAGTGCTGTTCTGTGTGGGCTCCAATTTGGGGTTCAATATTTAAGGGCCAAATTTTATAATTTTATGGGCCCATACCTTTGAACTCTGGGCATATAATATGAATATTGGGGGGCATGTCTCTATTCCGAAGGTACACTATTCCGAAATTTCTCTGAATGTTCGCTATTCCGAAGGTTCACCAATCCGAATGTTCGCTATCTCGAAGGTTCTCTATTCCGAAGGTTCTCTATTCCGAAGGTTTTTGTTATTTTAAGGTTAATTCTATATTCTAAAGTATTGAGAGGGTTCATTATCACGAAGATTCTTTTTATGAAGGAAATAACTTAAAACATTAAATGTGATTTTGTTTTGTTTTCGCGGGTTTTCTTGAGTTTAATGTCATTACGTATGACCTTATTTCTCATTACATATTCACGCCAAGCAGCCCACACAATTGCTATGTTTCCATGCGATTTAATGTCATTACGTGTGACCTAATATCTCAATGATCTGAGGCAAGAGTACGCCTGCTAAAGGCTAATTATAACAGTGGGGCTATAACGCTCAATGAATAATGGAGGCTATAACAAACTGCGCAGCAGAATATCGTTGATTAAACGAGTATGAGATGAGCCTAACTGCAATTGTGACTTTGTTTAAAGGCCCACTTAATTTTCGAGTCATTGATTTTTGTTATAGTATATACGGTTTTAATAACAATTCATGCCATAAAATTTGAATAAAATACTATAATTCATCACCATTTGAAACGCAGAATAATTCTATCTCCTAGTTTGAAACACCTTTAAAAAACCGCGACAAGTCGTGCGTCGTATATCTAGCAATTAGCAACTAAAATGTCCTCTTCGGCTTTCTATAGATTTCAACGTAATTTGATACCTAGGGGTATTTGTGTCAGGGAAGTGTTTTGGACGGGTCAAATCGTGACCCCGACCTGATCTTGACCTTTAAAACTGTCAATGCAATGTCAATTTGGGTAAAACGGACAAATTTCGGCGAAATTTGATACCTAGGGATACTTTTGTCCGGGGAGTGTTTTGAACGGATCAGATCGTGACATTGGCGTAACCTTGACCTTCAATGTGGTCAATCAAAGGTCAAATCGCGTAAAACGGATGGATTTCGACTAAATTTGATACCTATGGGTACTTTTGTCGGGGGAGTGTTTTGGACGGGTCAAATCATGACTCCGACCTTACCTTGACCTTCAAAATTGTTAATTAAAGGTCAAGTGGGTTTAAAACGGACGGGTTTCGACGAAATTTGATACCTAGGGGTATTTTTCTCCGGGGCGGGGGTGTTTTGGACGGGTCAAATCATGACCCTGACCTGACCTTGACTTTCGAAATAGTCAATTCAAGGTCAAATCGCGCCTTTCGCCGGAAATCAGATGGGGAAACAGCCCGGACGAAGTCGGGCCCATCAGCTTGTGTAATAAAGAAGACAGTTTGAAGAATGTAATGTATAACACGAGAAATGGGAAAACTTGAAATATGGCAGTATGCAAATTTCCCACATAAAATTTGAAAGCTAGTTTATAGCGCCCGCTCTCCCGCGGTGAAGCCGCTGAAGCGAAGCGACCTAGGGTATACGTATGCGAATATGAAATATACTAATCGACTTTTTCAGCCCACTCTAAAAAATAGGTTAAATTACCTAAAGTAAAATAATTTATTCATAATTCAAAGGTCAGCGGAGTCCAAAAATGATTGTTGGCGACGGCCGCCATTTTGTATTGATTAATGCCACCTCGAAATGTGTAATTGGGCAAAATGCTCCAGGGCAAAAATAAAAAACTTTGATCTAGCAACTGTTAGCTATACTTCATCATATGTGGGAACATCATGCTCCTAAAGCCAAATATATTTTCAAAAAGTGAATGTAAATTGAACAAAAGCTCTGGTTAACAAAAAAGTTAAATTGCATGAAACAGTTTTGTTTACATATTTCATAAAATTATTAAAAATATTTACCCCGAAAGAGGAATCGAGCGACCTTGTTGGCCATTTACATATTATTTTCAATTTTCTAACGGTATTTCATCCTAAAAGATTGATGAAATATTCTCAAAGTTCAAGGCCGACAAACGGAAACTTTAAGTTCCGATTGAAAGATCGCAGAGTCATTTTAAGATTGCTTCTTGTCTAGATGGGCCCGGAAATTCTTCGTGATTTTGCAGTGGCGAAGCTGGTGGTGTACATGCTATAATCTACTTATTTTCTTTAGTTTTTCTCTTTGTTTTCTCTGTTTTACTTTCCATTGTTTTCGTCAGTTCTCGCGATGTCATATCTTTCTTGCATTTCTTTTTTCCAAAAAAGGGGGGTATACTGTTTTGCATCTGTCCGTCTGTGCGTCCGTCCGATGTCTGTTCATGTCATAACTTGAACAGTAGTGCCCGGATCTCAATGAAATTAGGTATGGATGTTCACTACTATGAGGACATTAAATAGTGGGTTCCATCGTTTTGTTCGGATTTTCCATTCTAGAGTTATTCATCTTTGTTTATCTGGAAATGTTGGCTTTTTGGTCCGGCTGGTGTCTATTCGTGTCGTAACTTCAACAGTTGTGCTGGGATCTCAATGAAATTTGGTTTGGATGTTCACTACTATGAGGGCATTCAAGAGAGGGTTACATCGATTTGTTCGGATTTTCCATTCTAGAGTTATTCATCTTTGTTTATCTGGAAATGTTGGCTGTTTGGTCCATCCGATTTCTGTTCAGGTAATAACTTGAACAGTAATGCTCTGATCTCAATGAAAATTTGTATGGATGTTCACCACTATGAGGACATTTAATGGCATATTCAACTGTTTTGTTTATGGTTTTTTGTTCTATAGTTATTCATCTTTGTTTATATGAAAATGCTGATTTTTGGGTCCATCGGTCTGAGTATAGCACTCATAAGGTATAGATATGCCCACACTAGTCGGTATGCCACAAGGGGGTATGCACCGGACGACAGTCCATCTCTTGTCTTCTTTATACTTTGCTTTCTGTTTGTTTAAATAAGAGCGTCGCCGTTCAGGATCATTATCTCTATTCGCTCTGAATTTCCTCTGTCTCTCAGCATTTGACATGGCCATATATGAAAGTAATCAGGACGACGTTATTAATATACGAATACCATATATGTATCAAGCGTGCTTGTTCAAAAACGATATGTACACATATGAATGTATATTTACTCGTGAGCACGGACACATGCGAATTCCGGAATTTGTCGAGTTGTAAATCAATGGCATCTTGACATGTATATCGTGTAACGTCTAATCAAGTATGCACTCGTGTAACTAATGTGTAAAAACGATTACACATCAAATGTGTAAACCCGGTTAATACACATAGCAATGTGTAGTTTTACATACAAATACATTGACCAAGTACCGTTCTACACATAATGTGTATATTTTGTTACACACAATTGTGTAAGAACGCAGAGCATGCGCATTGCGATGCCTTCAGTTTCATAGTCTGCTACGTGACGGCCATATTGTTTGAGTATATTTTTTGGAATACAATCTACAGCGATCGTAGACAAGGATGTAAGTTCTGAATTCCAATTTGTGGGTTTGGTATTAATAGTGTATGAGGATTTATTTGTTAAAACTTTCATGGCGATTACTGCCCGTAGACTCTTGTTATGATTGTTGTAATAATACTAATATTATGCAATCACGCCTCGACCCTGGTTTGTTCATTCAAAGCAAAAACTCACAGTACAGAACAAAATACTACATACCACTATGCTCCATGAAAGTTTTAACATATAAATCTGCATATATCTTTGATACTATACCCACAGGTCGGACTACTGATCTTGCATTTCTTGTCTACGAACTGTGTGTGTAAGAACCTACACAAAATGTGTAAGGGATGTGTGTTGATTTTATACACACAGTTGTGTATAAATGTGTAAAAATTTACCCATGTATGTGTAAAAATTGTTACACAATTTGTGTACGAATATGAAACTACACATATACTACACAAATATGTTTAAGATTAAAATTGAATAATGATTGTGTAGCAGGTCTACACATTTTGTGTATAAAACCTACACATTAGTCATAAGAGTGTGTATGCATGGGTGCGCCTAAGTTTGGTTTTCATTATAATTCACCAAAACAAAGTAATAATTCGACCCTTTTATTATTGCTATTTTGGCGAGCAAATTTGAATTACCCCACCAAAATAACCCTTCAGACACACTCTGGTCTTTCCTGTAGCGTGTTGTGTATTTAATGTAACGACCACGCGATCTGGTCATGAATGTAAAAGGAACTATATAACGAACGCATCGATGCTTACTCACCATAGCACACTCACATACATATTTGTATGTGAGTTAGAAATGACACTTACCATTTGGTAATCCTTTCCCCTTACACCGAAATTAAAATAATGACAACTAATCGTATTTCCTGTAACGCCTATTTGGTTATTTGTGCAGATAACTGTATCATTGGCATGTAATATCGGTATTTTCAAATAATTTCACGCTACTCATGTAATTATAACATACCTGAACACAATAAATAAACGTCAAACAAAATAACACACGATTGCTTGCTATTACTACAAAAGTTAAATTCATGTAACACATGTCGTATATCGTGTTACTCGCAGTGTATTTCGTGTAACGAAATCACAATTTGAAGCGACTCAAATATAGAAGAGGTCGCGTTTATTATTATATGATGTTTTTCACATCACAATGATAGCAGGAATGCGACAAAGGGGCTAAAAGTCGACTTTATTCAAAATTGCTACGTTGTTGGTCAAAACTGCTTTCTCCCGTAACAATTATAGTATCTCCCGTAACATGATTTAACATTGTGACAAAGTCTCAGCAAATGGTTTATCTTAAACACATAACTGTTTGGCTAAATACAATTCTAATGAGTCACCTGACAGTATACATAATAAATCCACATACTATTTTGACACATATTATACATAGACTAATCTCAAGGTGATATTTCTATCTCCAGTAACAAAACTGGTATTTCCTGTAATGATTTTCTTCGTAACAGGAGTAGACCGTTACAGGAGATATGTATTGACTATCAAACACGAAATATCTCAATGATTTCTCCCTTCAGCGGGGAGATAACGTGGCAATCGAAATGACGCACAAACATATCTATAAAAATGAATTAGCGATACTGAGCTCCCTGGTCATATCGATTAAATTTGCGTTACATTTCAGACGCTTTTTAAATATACGGTTATGGGTGCACCTACCTGATGCTAATTTTTCCTCCGCTGTATCTTCGTATTCCAAATCGGCGTCCACTTTCGAACATGCCACGTGCTCTCACTCTTATAAAACGAATTGACGTCATTGACACTGACAGGGAGGTCCTATTATTTTGCTAGTATGCATCTTCGTTACAGTAGATACATCGAGTTGAGGGACAAGATGTAACGAGCAAAAAATATGTGAAAATCTCGGACATTGGTAGTCTACAGTTAATTTTCATTCAGAGTAATGACCATTATTCAACTACGCATGACAGTTTTCATAATTATTGTGAATAATGTCCATAGACAGACGAGCGAACTCGATATTTTGAAATTGGGACACGAGTTTTAGTGGAAATTCAGCTATAAAGCTAACGGGTAGGGGGTTAATATCCCGCTACACGACATGTATACGGTGTGTATTTTATAGAACGCATTGGGTTCCATATATAAAATGATAATTTGCCAGCATATATCTTGTCTGAAAGACGCCAGTGTCAAAGGACAAGAATATGCGCCAAAATTGATAATGACTCATACATCTATATAAAAACCAAAATAGAAGATGACTGCTGGCGATAGCATTCGGTAGCTCCCATCTATTTGTCAGCCCGAAGATCAATATGAAGTTTGGTGACTATCAGACGAGGGATATGTATGTACAGTTGCTAAACAATTCAGTCATGCAAAAGAGGATCAAACAGTAAGATACCAAATTGCTGCCTGTGGTAATGTTTTTTAACGAAATTCGGGAAAATTAGATTACTCTCACCCTGGTTATCCAGAAGATCATTGTGGAATCTGGTGACGATCGTACAAGGGGTGTCGTCTGTAGGATCAACCAAATTATTTAGCCATAAAAATAGTAAAATTCAAGATCACCGCTGGCAGTGATGTCTTCACAAGGACAGTTTGAGAACAAAATATGGCTCACATCTAGCGGTGACCCAAAATATCCACATGAGAAAAAGTTCTCCAATAAAAGCTGGCTGCAGGGTGCGCCAATTGATTCAAATTCGAAATTTAGCAGGGTGTACTGCTTGTGGCCATGTTTTCCCCGCAAATTTGATAGACTGATGGACAAATCCATTGAATCCGTTGAATCAATATACATGTATACATGGATTAATTTATATGCATTGTTATACACAGTACTGGTATATAAAGGCACTGAAAATAACAATATTACTAGTATACACAAAATAAACCATATGTCATGGCTATGGGTTCTAATATCCGAATATGACAGCTGAGAACTTGGTGTGGATAGAAGAGTGGTGGTGTATCAAGCATATCTAACCCTCAACGTTAGAAACATGCCATTAAATGTCATACGTATAACCTAGCTTGAGGACAGAAGTTATCCATAAAACCCCCCTTAATTCAACCAGGTCCTCGCGCGATGTATGGTCGATCACATGATGATCTAGGGGGGATTAGAATTGTTGTATAAAAACAGCACTGCATGTAAATATAAAATAAAATAGTGCTACATCTTATTACAGATTATTGCCATATATAATCAGTGACTATACAGACAGTCTGACAAAATAAAGTTTCAGTGACACTCTATCCGAAGAGGGGAATAATTAATCTGTTACAGTCAATGGAGCAATTATGAATCTGGAAAGGTGAAATTTCTAAGTAATACTAGATATCGACATGGCGCGATAACATATAACGTAAATGCAATATGGCCGCTGGCGACCATTTTTTCCTATAAAATTATAAAAATATTTGATAGCTCTCATCTGATAGATCAATATCAAGATAAATATGAAGTTTGGTGATGATCGGATGAGTGAAGTGGGCTGTGCTAAACGGTTTAGTAATGCTTAAAAAGATTCTTACCTTAATATTTTTATGTTCACTTTATATACTTCACTGAGTCATCTTTGTCATGTATTGAGTTTGATATCTTTTGTTAACAGTTTATAAATCATGTATGTCTCATGTTTGTTATTTTAATTTATTTGTTTATTATCATTAAATAAAGTTGCATTCCTTAAAAAGATTCTTACCTCAATGTTTTTATGTTAACTTTATAAACTCCACTGAGTCATCTTTGTCATGTATTGAATTTGATATCTTTTGTTAACAGTTTATAAATTATGTATGTCTCGTGTTCGTTATTATATTATATACACTTTATAGTGTGTTTCAGAACGAAAAAAAAATGAATAAAATCAACAAATTGGTAAATTTAAAAACAATTCAAACGTTGTTGTATTCCATGTCCCAGCCCGGACATATACACCAAATTTCAATAATATTCATTGAGAAACAACGGACCAAACGCCATATAACACCCCGTATACATCTTTTATTCCGAGCTGGCCTTTTATTCCGAGTTGGCACACGTCGATTGGGCGAGTTAGCCCTGGGGCGAGTGTGCCGATTTCGGCACCTTCTCTATTTGCAGCAGGTATACGTTTACGCTGGTTTACGCGTAATTTAATTTACAAAGTTCCCCAATTGGTATCGTAAATAGAGCGACCTTATTTGACAGAGAATGCCTCTGTTATTGATTATCAAGTTGCTATACATTAAAAACGACAAATTCACATGCTCGTTCAAGCGCAGTAGTCTATTTTCCCCATGTTAAAGGACATCCACAGATACTAAATAACGCTAACCTACTGCGATTGTTTGACACGGCAATTAACTGTTAACATATTTGGGCTGAATTCATCTGACGCGGTATTATTCCTCAAAATAAACAACAAAACCATCGTTACTTGGAAATGTAGTTTGGGCTAACATTTACATAAATCCTCCACATCATTTATCCCGACACACACGTCAGATGAAAAACAGACATGAAGTAAACGGCCAAATTGGCCGAAATGACTTGAGGCGGGACTCCTCATATAAAATGTATTGCTCACATACATGTATAATTATTACTATACTACACTAGGTGGTGGGGTTGTTTTGTGTTGTTTGTATTTTGTTTGGTTTGGGGAAACGTTAATGGGAGTAAAATTCTGAGATTGGTTGTTTTAATGAGTGACTGGTAATTAATAAGGTCCTCACACAAATTGTAAAGCAAAATGAGAGTATTATGGTGCGCTCGGTTCAACCCACTCGGCGCAACTAAAAAAAATATAATAACGTACATATACAATGTCGTAACAAACTGTGTTCAAACAATTTGACGTGCTATAACGACTTTAAGATATCAGTCGGGCTGTCGGCAGGGACGAGGCTAGAGGGTTTCTGTTTGGGGGTGCCCACTTTAGTAAATTCCAACTGCACCCCCACCCCCTTGAATCAGACCAAACACAACTTTTGTTGTGGTAGGGATAAAATTTCCAACTGTTGAAAATTTTGCACAAAGTTGGGGGGTGAGGCATTCCCTCCAAACCCCCCAAACTCCCCTGTCACCACGTCTCTGGAGCCTGTCGGGCTGGAAATATAAGGTCTACCAGGAAAAAATTCTTAAGCTAAATTGGTTATCATTGGAAAGAGGAGATCTTCGTGTATAACATAAATATTGTCACTGCAACGCTAGTTAAAACCCAATGGTTTACGTCTTTAAAGTTCGGGTTTTCTGCTTATCCAACATCCAACTGTCCGGCCAAAATATAATAATTTTGGTCATGCAACACACAAAGTGCATGGTAGTTTCATTTGGCATTGTGATTAATTATTGAATGTAACACATAAACTGAAGTGCACACCCTTATGGTATAAAGACTAGTTACATTTATGGAATTTGCTACACTCTCCATGATAATATACCAACACATCATACTGTAACGTTCATTATCTTTTAGTAACTCACCCGATTTGCCTTGTCTCTCCAAACACCTCTAGCTATCTTCTTCTCACTTTGAATCTCTCCTTTTCCCTCGCTTCTTTCTTCCTAGCCTTCTCGAGTTGCCTCCCGTGCTCGCTTCCGTTATCCGCTCTCCCCGCGTCACCAACGGCCTCCCACTTCGCCCAATCCCCGACTCGTCCACAACGCTTACACAGCTCTCCCAGCGTCATTAACGTCTTACAATACTGCAAAGAAATTACACTCATCTCTTCAATATATTACGCCTATTATACATATTACAGTTTATGTAAGACTAATTTTTACGCTGCTACCTAACCGGTTTATTAGAAGACAATTGTGTTCTAATTACTCCAGTCCCCACTTAAGCCCCGGTTCCATATTCCCGATTTTCTGTCCCGAATTAGTATATTCGGCACAAATTCGGGACCAGACCAAATCGGCAGCATTCGAGAGAATTATGGACGAGTTTTATTCCAAAGCATTCAAGATAATTCTGGATGAGTTTTATTCCAAAAAGCCGCCGAACTGATGCCGAATTATGACAAAATTTAATCGTCCCGAACATTGCCGAGTATTCCAGAATGCTTCCGAATTTCTTCCCGAATGATCAAGAATTATCCCGAACTGATACCGAAATTTCGTGCGAGTGGCTGCCGAATTGCCCAGATTACTACCGAATCGTTGCCGAATACCCCGAATCAATGCCGAACTGGTACCGAATTGATGCCGAATAAATACCGAATTGGTATTCAATTGCTGCCGAACGTCCCGAATCGATGCCGAATTTTGCAAATACACCGGATCTCAGTATAAAAGCAGCCACACATGGCTAATTCGGGAATAACATACCGAATAGTGCCGACTACTCCAGAATATCCACCCGAATACTGCCGACTACTCCCGAATAGGTGCCGAATTTCTCCCGATGATTGACAATTCGGGAGCGATTCGGCTTGGTTCCCGATAGTTTTGAACATTTCAAAACTGTCGGGAGCGAGTCCAGAATTGTCCCGAATCGACCCCGATAGCACCGATATCCCCGATCATGTTCGGGGGTAAAAATTCACTGTCCCGAACTTACTCCACGATTTTTGCAAAATTATGATTCGGGAGTCATTCGGGAACATTCGGGGTGGGAAATCGGGGATATGGAACCGGGGCTTTAACTGGAATACACTACCACGCAATGCACAATATTAGTTTTCTGTATCGTTTTGTTTAAAAATCTCTGCAATACCACCCACGTAATTGCGCTAAATAGCAGGGGATCGTCGTTTAAAGCTGTTATATTTCAGCGTTGAACATTCGCCAAATGTTGCTATTTATGGTTTTGTGTACATCAACTTTATGTAATATTAGGGATAAGGGGTAAATGTGGTGATGCGGTTGCAGAAATCGTAGTACTTTTCGCATAATTGTGGCTTTGGTGAATATAATAAATATAATGTCCAGCTATAAAGACAGTCTTAAGCCCCGGTTCCATATCCCCGATTTCCCATCCCGAATGTTCCCGAATGCCTCCCGAATCATAATTTTGCAAAAATCGTGGAGTAAGTTCGGGACGAGTCGGGACAGTGAACTTTTACCCCCGAACATGATCGGGGATATCAGTGCTATCGGGGTCGATTCGGGACAATTCTGGACTCGCTCCCGACAGTTTTTAAATGTTCAAAACTATCGGGAACCAAGCCGAATCGCTCTCGATTTGTAAATCATCGGGAGAAATTCGGGAGCAATTCGGCACCTATTCGGGTGTAGTCGGCAATATTCGGGTTGATATTCTGGAGTAGTCGGCAGCATTCGGTAGGTTATTCCCGAATTCGCCATGTATGGCTGCTTTTATACTGAGATCCGGTGTATCTGCAAAATTCGGCATCGATTTGGGACGTTCGGCAGCAATTGAATACCAATTCGGTATCTATTCGGCATCAATTCGGTACCAGTTCGGCATTGATTCGGGGTATTCGGCAACAATTCGGTGTAAGTCGGTAGTAATCTGGGCAATTTGGCAGCCACTCGCACGAAAGTTCGTACTCCTTTTGTGTTTTGATAAATTTCTGCTGTAGGTGCTCCAATTAATGCCAATTCGTAATAAATTGAAATATATACAAACAATGCCTTGTCGTAAACCATATCTGTAGAATGTATTTCCCAAAATGGCCGCCAAAATGGACAAAATCGAATGAAATTTACATGTTGTGCAACATTGAAGATATAGTCTTATACGAGTGAACAAACTCTCGAATTATGCGAGGAAGAATGATTGCAGAGTACAAGAGAAACTGTTTATTAGAGATGTACGAATTATCTCTGATGTATCTCACGAGAGAGCAAGCGAAACCAGGGTCTTATGAAACGGTTAAATCTTGACTTTTGTACGCCCAGAAACGGAAACATAACGCAGTTTTTTTCTGTACTGCTTATTTTGAATCGTGTGATATATGTGTAATTAAACAGCTAAATGGGATTTAGTAGATATGTATTGACTGTGAGACCTTTTTCTAGAAGCAGAAAAATGTGTCATCCGAGCAGTCTCACGAATGTGACCGATCATAATTAATTTTGTTATCTACAGCATGAAACCTTCAAAAATTAACTGATATAAAACGGTATGAAAGGTATTCATATAGTACTGGGTGAAATGCGTATATTCTATTGTCCGTGTCTCAAAATAGTAGTCATAGTTGCCTCAGATCAAGTGATAACACGCGAATATTTCGCGTTTATCACAAGAAGTGGTATACCATGAACTAAATTTATTAAAACACGAAGGAGTACCATAGACTATCGTCAATAAATTCTAAACTTGACCACAATTGCCTACATACTCTGTGACAAAGACTGTGTTTATACCTGGAAATTATATTTGGTTGAATTCACCAAGGCCACATCTACGCGAAACTTACTACGTTTTCTTCAACCGCATCACCACGTTTACTCCTTCTCCCTAATGTTACACATAGCTGCTGCACACAGAACCACAATTAATACTATTGCGTGAATGTTCAACGTTGAAATAACATCTTAAACGGTGATCACTCGATACTTAGCATGATTATGTGGGTGGTAATGGTAAAATATTTTCAAACAAAAATATAATGAAAACTAATAGTGTGCATTGCGTAGCTGCATATTCCAGTTGTAAAGTTGTGGTTGAAGTAATTTGAACAAAATTGTCTACTAAGAACACGGTTTGTTACCAGCATGAAAATTAGTCTTACATACAATGTTCGATAGAGTTTGGAGACATGGCCTATGGCAGAAACTATTGTCATATGATGTCAATGGAAATTTCTTCCAGGTCATTAGAAATATGTATCAGAACATCAAATCCTCTGTTCAGTCAGGAAACGAACATTCAGCATTCTTCCCATGCTTATCAGGAGTGAGGCAGGGCGCTAATCTATCGCCGGTCCTATTTTCTCTATTCCTCAATGACCTAGAGAAGTTTATGATAAACGAGGATATTGTAGGCCTCAAGAAAATATCAAATCAGATCGAAGAAGAATTGAATACTTATATGAAATTGATTATAATTTTATACGCGGATGATACGGTGCTTATGGCTGAGACCCCAAAAAACATTACAAAAGGAACTAGATTCCTTTAGCAAGTATTGTAAGACTTGGAAACTTACTGTGAATATAAACAAAACAAAAATCTTACTAATGTCCAAGCGTAGTTTACCACGTAACACTCATTTCTATTTAAACGGTATTAAACTTGAAGTAGTAAAAAAATTCAACTACTTGGGAATTGAACACACAAAATCTGGTTCGTATTCAGAAGCAAAACATATACTTGCAACAAAAGGGACCCATGCAATGTACACCGTGATTAAAAAATCCAGAGTAAATTGCCTCTCAATAGCCAACCAATTTGATCTATTTGACACCCAAGTGCTACCAATATTACTGTATGGCTGTGAGGTCTGGGGTTATGGTGATAACCAGACCCTTGAAAATGTCCACAAAAAGTTTCTTAAACATGTCCTGAATTTGAAACAATCAACCCCCAATTATATGATTTATGGTGAATCGGGAAGATTCCCATTGGAACTCACAATAAAATTAAGACTTTTGAAATATTGGTCGAAAGTTATAAACATGCCCAATAAACGATATGGGAAAGTCCTCTATGAGTTAACACTGAAACTTTTAAGTGAAGCAAATGAACGCACCTTTAAGTGGACAAGAGAAATTAAAGAAATCTTGTCTAGCTGCGACCAACCCCAATTATTGACTGCTGGTAAATTGCACTGTGCAGACCAATTTTTAGACTGTGTGAAAAGAAGCCTTATCAGGGACTATAAAATTAAGTGGGCAACCGAACGTGACACCTCAAGCAGAGGTAAGATATATCGTATATTCAAACACGATATCAGTTTTGAAAAATATTTGGATACCCTAGAAAATAGAAACAGAACTGAATTCTGTAGACTCAGAACAGCGAATCATAACCTCCCAATTGAAACTGGGAGATGGAATGGGACAAATCATAAAGATAGAAAATGTCCATTATGTACACATAAAATGATTGGAGATGAGTTCCATTATTTACTAGAATGTACAAAATATAGACAAATAAGGGAGAAAATCGTCCCAGAAAAATACCGTGGAAAAGCAAACATTATGATGATGAACGAAATTTTGAATTCACAAAACCCATCAACTCTAAACCAAGTATGCAAGCTCATGAGGAAGGTTCATAAGGATCTCTCTAATGTACCACAATCTTGAATTACTTTCCATACTCCACGTTACTTTACACGGTACTTGGTTTTAAATATGTTATTATTACACCCCCCCCGCTTCATTCTAATGTTGAACTTGATATACTAAATGCATGCAGTAACCATTGACTGGCATCGATATGCACCATGCTATGCCATACATGTGCATTATGCAGATTATAATCAACATACTTCACTATGTGTGACATGAAGTGCTGCATATTAATATGGGTACTACCGGTACTACTGGAAATTTTTATTATATGCATCATCAGCAGATCAACCCTTAATATGGTAGATGCACACACACCAAGTAGGGTTGTTATGTATATATGCTAGTGATATCAAGTTATATGTATTGAAAATTTGAAAAACTGATCACTTAATTTTCAAGTTAATTTAAACTATAGGTCTTAATTAATATTAATTAATATATTGTATAATTATTGTTGATGATGGTGCACCTAGCAAAAATTATCATGACTATAAAATAATCGATATCAACCTGCTATTAGCAAATCACACTTATTCCAGGTCGCAAATGACCTACTGACCAACACAGAGACAGTCGATAGGCAAAAGCAATAACACAGTGTGATCGCGAAGCTAAGCTTGACACTGACAGCGATACATGCGAAATGTAATTCCTTGCAGCTCCATTCACCGAGTATCTGCACTGAGTGAATAGAATCATTATGCCCAATTTTATGAATACTACCAGGAACACCATTTAATTAACAGACTGGTATATAACTCACATCTGTTTATAGACGATTAACGTAATTAAATACACAATTACCGTCGTACTTCGAATCCAACTCGACTCATGATCCATTTCGGAATTCGCGTAGAAAAACAAAATTGTTTAGTGTAATCTCGATTTCCCCATTGCACCGGAGACATGTATATAGTATGTGTATATATCTTCATATCCTTTTGTAAATATCACTCTGTATTTCTCAACGCTTGTTTGATGGACCGTTCTCCCTATATGCGTCTTCTGTTAAAATTAATCAAAATTTAATTGCGCGAGTTTGTAATCATGAGAATAAAGTATCAATCAATGTGTTGTACCGTCTCTTTGGTATGGTGAGACGCGGTGCTAATCTATTGAAGATATGAGTGTTTCTTTACAATATAATAAGCATTGCTACAAATATGTATTGATTAATATCACCGGGGGTGTTGACAATTCCGGAAATATAACCAACATTTAGACCGCTAGAGTGTGCACTTAAATTTCGGCGTTACAGTCAATAATTAATCATCATGCCGAATGAAACTACCATGGACTGTGAGGCGAAACATTAGTTCGTGTGTTGCATGTCCGATATTTTTATTTTTGGCCCGACAATTGGAAGTTGGATAAGCAGAACACCCAAACTTTAAAGACGCAAATCATTGGGGTTTGACTTGCTGTGGTGGGGTGGCCGATAAATCCTTCAGATGGATCTGTTTAATGATGTGTGTACCTTTAAAGATATTCAACAACCGACTTGTATATTATCAATACATATTTTCACTCCTATGTGGTTATCCAATATGTTGCTTTCTTTGTTGTGGCCATTTTGACAGCCATTTCATGCCACGATTGTATGATTTTCTGTGTGTGTCACTCTATTCGCTCCCGTACTATAATTTAACACAAACTGGTATAACGGCGTAATTCCGATGCCACACTATATCGTATAATGACTTGTTTCGAGAACTGATGTAGTATAGACAACCATGTTGGACGCCATCTTGGATAACAAAGTTTCCCCACAGCGGAGTTTTGCGGATTTTGGACATGTTGTTCCTGGTGTTTTTCCGCGTCGAATGACACCAAAATCAGCTTGTATCCAATTTATTCCGGGTTGACCCCCAAATTCTGCTTCAACGACCACACTATATATGTTATATTGTTCTATAGTAGTGCATTTTGAAAGGTTTGATGTTGTAGATATCAAAATGAATGATGATCGGTCACATTCACGAGACTGCTCTGACTTCATATATTTCTGCTTCAAGAAAAGATAACAGAATCAATACATCCGTATCATATAACATCTAACTGTTTAAGTACACAAATAGTCACATGATTCAACATAAAAAGTACATATAAAACAGCACTTATTGTTTTTTGTCACATATCGCTTGCACTATTGTTCCGTTTCTAGTCGCCCTCAAGTCGATCCAGATTTAACCGTTGCATGAGACCCTAGCTGCTTTCGATTGCTCTCTCGTTAGGTTCATTAGGGAGAATGCTTTCATCTCTGCTCAAACGTTTCTTTTATACCCCGCAATGAATATTCTCGAATAATTCGAGAGTGCATGTATTCACTCTTATAGGACTAGATATTAAATTTTGAACGAAGTATAAATTCATTCAGTTTTGTCCATTTTGGCGGCCATTTTGGGAAAGACATTCTACAATTGTGGTTTGCGACTAAGCATTGTTTGTCAATATTTAAATTTATTACGAACTTGGCATTAATTGTTGCACCTACTTCAGATATTCAATAATTTCCCATACTAACAACCATATTGGGCACCGTCTTAGAATTTTCCCCAAAGCGGATTTTAGATATATTGATCCCCAGACTCTGCCCGACAAAATGACACCAAAAATAGCTTGTTAAGATTTTTTTCTAGGTCCAATATTTCAACGACAAGACTATATTTGGAGCGATCGATGTGTGACCGTTTCATGGTAATTATCTAAGGACGGGGGGGGGCTAGATATGGTTGTGTGGACTATATGTACATGTGTGCAGATCTAAATGCAATTAAATGATGAAGTAGATCAATTGGGGGCTTAAATTGGGATCGGCTCATATCGCTACACTCTAAGAAATAAGGGTTCTTTGGGGTTCTTTGAAGAACTCAAGGGTTCTATGTAAGAACCCATAGGTTCCTCGGTGTCAGAAAAGGTTCTCTGTAATCGATAGGGTTCGTCGGTGTGTAACTAGGGTTCTCTTGGATGCTGAAGGGTTCATGACCAAACAATAATGCAGTTGTTACATGTGTCATGGAGCCGAATTGAGTGATTAACATGAATAAAACATCAACCAGAGAGAAAGGAGGAGTATGTGTTCGCAGGGTTGGGGAATAGTAATGTATAATAGTAATGTATAATAGTAATGAATAATAGTAATGCATTGCAATGCATTACATTTTCTCAAGTAATAATGGAAAGTAGTGTGTACTGCAAACTTTTTTTGCATAATATAATGCAGACTTTTACGCGTAGCCTAAATCAAATAATGTAGGCCTACTACTAACCAAAAATGGTGAGTAATCTACTATATATTTTGAGACTTCCGTGTGTGTGTCCTTTATAGACTCGAAAACAGCTCGACCGATTGAGCCAAAACTTGCTATCTAAGGTTAAAAACCACAGGCAGTGCACTCGGGCCATTAAAGTTTACGGAATGTCGTGATATACGCAAGAGCGAAAACATACTATATTATCATCGTACGCTATTCCATCTGGAGTTCTTATAAAGGTTCTCGAAAGAACCATGTTGGGGTGGATTATGGTTCCCTTAAGAACCCTGTTCTGTTATATGAAAGGTTCTCTGAAGAACCCTCGTGTGATAATCGTAAAATACACACAAATATATGTTAAAGTGCAGACTAATTCACCGCCTTCGTGTATTCAAGAATATGAATCACACCAAAATTAAGCGAATTGTATATGGAATGTGTAGGTATAAGCTGCATTGTATATATCATTCCCGGAATGCTTCAATATTATGACAATCTATTAGTTATTATAAAACACCTCAAAGTGTACTGAACTTCGCGAACATACTATATTATCATCGTACGCTATTCCATCTTACAGGTTCTCTGAAATTATGTTGGGGTAGATTATGGTTCCCTTAAGAACCCTGTTCTGATATATTAGGCCAGTACGAGTTTTCGAAAAATCCAATCAACCCCGCACTTCTGAGCCCCCGAGATTTCTTGCTATTTTCGTTTGCAGTGACCCCTGGGACACATTGCACGGGTGTGCGATTTTTTATTCAGGATTGGCACGGTCCTTTAAAATAGGTTTTAATGGTTTTTAAAGCTATTTTTAACATAATTCGATAAATCGACAATAGATTCGATCCAGAACTTGCCCTGGAGATCATGAGATTATTTTGGTAACCGAAATAAATTGTTAGAATGAAATAAGCCATTTTTTGTGCCATATTATCATAAAGGTGGCCCTATTATTGAATTTATCGATTTTTTTCTTCGAAATTTCAGGCGTTTTTCAGAAATATGACGACGGAATAGGTCGATAACTACATATCTGTCGGGAGAACATCGTCGCAACTGCTATCAAAAACTTCTGTGGACATTTGTCCATAAATAAATATAGAAATATAGCATGCGATCCATGTGAATCGGTAACATGAGCGTAAAACTCAATCCTCCCCCCTAAAAGTCGGAAAAACGCTAATGCATAGGTTGTGCTAACGACGTCTCGTTTTCGCTAACACTTATGCTAGTTTCCTCATATTAATACCAAAATGCTCTCCAGGAACCAATACTGAGCAAAAGAGAGCATGAAAATTAAAATTTAATTATAAATGCTGCTCATTGTAGCGATGTCGATGACATTGGTCGTGATCGTCTTATGATCCATCCAACGCATATTATCACCCGCTTCAATGACCCATGACAAGTTGCTCTCTCTCTCTGACCAGACGTGAGGTTGAACAGAACAAGAGTGTTAACAGAAACGTCCTTTCTGTAGCGCAGGACCTCATCTTTATTGGGACTTCGTGCAGAGTGAAAACTCCGAAGCACGTCGGTTTGGGTCTGTCAGTATACCCGAATGTACTCGAACGGGAATGCTAATAAATGTCCTAAATCGACATGGTGTGTGTATCAGTTACAACGACATACACACAATTATATCAGTGTAGACAGATATACAAACTGCTGGTGAAAGTTGTGTTGTGCCAACAAACATTGATATGGGATTTTTCACCCAGGCCGCAACCGATAATTTCGAACAAAAAGCTGAGAGACTATAGATCCACATTGTCGGATGTTATGAACATGGTCATCTTTCAAAGCAGAGTTCTTAGCCAGAAGCAGAAACATGTATCTGAACAGGAAGGAACTTCGGTAAACATGAACACTATTCTTGATTGTCCTAACATTAATGTTAAACGTGCATCTCCAGTTTTTTTGAAGGGGTTGACTTCTTTGCCTATTATGACACCCGAGAAACTTGATTTAAATCCAGTGATATTGCGTGGGTCACCGCGAGAGCTATCAGCAACAGACTTTTCGATTTGAGTGTCGGCGAACATATTATACCATACAGGGTGGACTGTTATGCATATGAAGCTAGCATCGAAGATCCAAGGACCCACAACAAACGTTGGATACTGTAGAAATGTGTCTGCTCCTCAAAATTACTTTGACACTGTCTTCACTGTGCTCATGCGGCTCTCCGAAGTATTCAGGAGGATGGTTCTTGACTATTGTGTGATTACATTTGACGAGGCATTATACTCAAAAGCACAGCTGATCAAGTGTAGGAATCGCGAGCTCTTCCCTCGATTAGTGTTGAGACTTGGTGGTTTCCATCGTGCGCTCAAAGGATAATAGGTAAACGAATGCAGGATTCTGGAATTAAGGAGATGGTCATGGAATCTGCTGCGAACTTTCAGTCACGTTTGCATTTTGGAACGAATATCTAAGTATGGCTCAGTGCCTGTTGAACTATGTTGCAGCCGAGAGAAACTCTGATTTCGAAAACCACTTGTATATGTTTGCGAAAATGATTCAGTTGACTTCGCATATGACCACTTGACCTACGCGCGTTGGGGATGTCTATGCTTGCAGATATCAGCACACTGGAAGACTTGCATCCAGATGTGTACACTGCTATGGATCAGGGACTTTATACAGTCCGCCGTTCTCGAAACATTTCGGCAACATTCAATGGCGTATGGTACCACCAGGGAATTGAGCAAACTCTCAATAGAGATTGTGCTTTCTTGAAAGGCACATTTCGAAGTGACAAGGCCACCGAGCGTCATGTCCTTACAGCACATCTAAGAGCGGAAGTAATATCGAACCTACTTACAATGTGTGATCTGAATTATGGGTCAGCTTCACTCCACAGGGAAGATACCCAATCTAAAACCATTGCGGATGAACGGAAAGTTCGGGCCATCATGGAAAAAGTTGACTCAGGTTTGACTAATCAATTTAAGGTTGATAACGATGCAAGCGAGGATTCGCCCATGCCACTCGTCAATATTGCCACAGGCGTGGTACTTCCCAACGAGCCTCACTCCTCACTCCATAGAACTCTTGTCGTCCTTTGAAACTGGGAAGGAAAGAATGAAAACATTCGTTGAAGATAGGCTAGACAGTGATACAGTGGACATTATGGACCGATCCGTCACTGGCGATAATCCTGGTCCTTGCAAACGATTCAACTAGACAAATGTTTCTGTTATGAACTATCCCTTGTCCCACTCTCGCTATTCAACATCGATGGAACTATGCGTTCTGGAACAAAAGTGATCTTCTCCATCTTCTAGAAGACAAGGTCAGTGACAGTTCGCATCTGGAACCGAAGAGCATCGACATGTGGGTGTTTGATTTTATGGCAATTGTCCAGATGATATGTGGCAGTGCAAGTTCGAAACCTGACGCTGTTGGAGATATTTAACACTGTTGAACTTTTAGTACTCTCAAAACTAACTTTGATGTTGTTGCCGTAGTCGCAGACCGTTATGACAATGCTGATTCCATTAAGTCTTCTGAACGATCAAATAGGTCAACACAAGGTAGCCTCTCTGAGCGAGTGTTCAAGACAGGTGACACTCGTCTGCCCTCGAAGTTGACAAAAATGATTGCCAACTCGAAGACGAAGAGCAATTTAGTGGAGTACATCAACGTTCAACTCGAATCACACCGGGCTGACAGATTACTTAATAGGCTAAAAGTTTATTTGGCGGGTGGCTTCACAGAAGGAAGATGTGTGATGGTAGATTTCGTCGGACCATACAGCTGTCCAGATTTGAATTCTGAACACGAAGAGGCTGACTCTCGAATGTTTGTCCCATGTTGCCTATTCTATTGAACGAGATGGAATTAAGTCGGCGGCTGTCTGGAGCCCTGATATGGATGTTGCTGTGCTAGGTTTGCACCACTTCCAATTCTTACGTCTCAATGAGCTATTCTTGCACACTGGTGTGAAACAGAAGGAACGATTTGTAGCTCTGCATGACATCGCGAGAGAAATCGGATCAGACATGATTGTGTAAAGCGCTTCCAGCTTTACATGCGCTGACTGGTGCGATACCACCAGTTACTTCGTACAGCACGGAAAGAAATGCGCCATGTCAACAGCGGAAAATCACGAAGAGATAACGAAGATCATATCAGTTCACGTTGGTGAAGATCCTGCGCACCTATCTGACTTTGAAAAAGAATCACGCGAATCGTGTGTATGTGCCATGTATACGGGTTCTGACAATATCAAATCAGTCGACGAGGCAAGATTCAAGCTTTTCACAAGAAGCAGTCATCGAGCGACCGATTGACACCAACAAAGAATAGTCTCAAACACCATATTCAGCGAGTTAATTATCAAACCTATATACGGAGGCATGCAACGAGTCTTGTCTTGAGTCTTCCGTCTCCTGGTGGCTGTGGATGGAGGGTGGGAGAACAGCAACCAGACCCCGTGGTGTCGCTCGTGGACCCGGTTCCAAAAGATTTGGTTGAATTTATTCGATGCACATGCAAAAGTAATTATTCCACTAAAAGATGTGACTGCCAAAAACACAATCTCACACGTATCAGTATGTGCGGATGCGACGACGACACTTGCGAAAACCGAGATAACGGGAATAGTGTTTCGGATGATGAGAGTGCAGATGAGGAATAATATATGGTGGTAAAATATTACGCAGCCAAATGATTGCCAATCCTATGATTCATGATATACATTGTATACACACCACTTATTATTCAAGAAACTCTTTTTCTGGGTTGAATAATGTCTTGTCTAACGAAAAAGAAGAACATACTAACCGAAATGACACTTCCAACTAATCGCAAATATGCCAATTGTGTTTCTGTATTCTGGTCCGTATATTAGCGCATATTAAGAAATGGGGGGTGGGGGGGGGGGTGGGGGTCAACTTTGGAGCCTTAATTATGATTATAAGAACAACCACACGAAGCGCATATACATAGTTTGGAATAATATATCCAGGGAAGTTATTATGTTGTGAATTATCATCAGAAATCAATACTGTGCCCGAGAAAATTCAATTCAATCGACAAAAAACTTTGAAAATTGGATGTCCCATTCGCTTCTTTGGTGGTATTTATAGTGGAAAGTTGTAAATTGGTCAGGTCCGGTGGGAATATATCTAGCATAGATATTCAGAATATTATTCTGCAACTTATCATACAGCACCCGACAATTAATGTAATCCTTTCACAAAACAATATCTTAATTGGTCAATTTCAGTTATCTGAGAGCGTTTATGGGAGAGGGTTAAGTTTTTGGATACTGAGTGGGTACCTTCAGGATAATTACGGTTACGGTTATATATATTTTCTGAAAGCGAGATATTTCAGGAAGTTTTTGGTTTTTGTATCATCTCAATAACTTATCATGCGTCCGATAAATTGTCATTAGTTTGCAAGACAATAAACGAAAATTGAGTGATTTTTCTAGATATTTTCTCAAAATACCCGAAAAGTTGACATTATGTTATATATTTTATAACTGTTTTGCCATACATCTGAATATGTTGATAATACTGTTCGAAAAATGTCACATTCGTCGGCGATTAGTGAAAACTTGTGTTCTCCTAAGGATATATTCATTTTTGCGTATTTTCGGGCTCAGAAACTCACAAAAGTCAATATTTTTCATAGCAGCCAATCCAGAATCAAAAATCGCACACCCATGGCATATGTACCAAAGGTAGTTTAACAGCCTGGGACCAGATTTTCTCAAGGGCTCGGAAGTGCGGGGTATCTCAAAAACTATAGAGGCTTTCTGAGAATCTCGTACTGGCCTATATGAAAGGTTCTCTGAAGAAACCTCGCGTGATCCTTATGATTGTGTCCTCCGAAGTACCATCTGGGGTTCTTATAAAGGTTCCCCGAAGAACCATTTTCATATCATGGTTCCTTTAAGAACCATCTTAGGGTTCTTCTGTTGAACCTTATGATATGGTTCTTCAGTAGAACCTTATGATGGGGTCCTTTGAAGCACCAAATAAGGTGCTCCTATTGTGACAAGGTGAAGAACCTTTTTGGGTTCACTGAAGGACTTCTGGTTCTAAGAGTGTAGATACCTCTCCGCGCAGCACTACACACCTTATACTTATATATATATTATGGTTCTAATTAGCCACAGTGATGTTCACACATGGGTGTATGATATCACCCCTCCCCCACAACTTTGTTCAAAATTTTGAAAGTTCATGCATGTACGTGACCCAATTACATTATAGACATTTCAAACCAACAATATAGGTTGAAATTGTTCTCGGAGTTTGATTTTTCAACCAGTATATAGTGCCCAAGTTCTCTCCGGTGGCCAGAGGATGGGGTGAAAATGCAATTCCACAAACTTGGCCCGATATTGGCCTGGTTGAATATGGGCAACTGAGTACAGTTGATACATTCAATATGTGTATTTATTACACGCTTGTTCCTAGAAGTACAGTGTTATTGCCGTTCCATATTCACAAATCCGTATGCAACGTACGTTCCATAAGCATCTCGTTGACGTACAATGACGTACATGACGTTCGCCTCAACCACGAAACTGGAACTATTTAAATAAAGAATCACCACACATGACAAACACGCCCTGTATGAGCCTAAATAAACCTTCTAATCCTGTATTTTTAATGCACGGATTCTAGGACGCGAAGCGTCCCATATAAAAATGTACCTGGGTAAATCTTGGTGTTTACCTAGGTATACCCCGGTACATATAGGTTTTACCCTGGTTCCACCCAGGTCACACCCAGGTTACACCCAGGTAAATCAGGGATTTATATAGATTTACCCAGGTGTTTTCTATATATGTTAGGTATAAACCCCAGTTTACCCGGGTTTTTACGGATTTACACCCAGGTATTTACACCAGGTATTTACACCCAGGTATTTACACCAGGGTTTCGCCCAGGTATTTACTACAGTGTTCACCCGGATATATACACCTGTGGTATTTTGTTAAACTGTATAATCTGCATTGAAGTCACCTTATTAACCCTTTTTATATTACAGCACCATTGGCGTGTAGTTACCTTATTAACCATTCTATATTAAATCATTAATTGACAGGTAGTTACCTTATTAACCCTTTCTATACTAAGTAACATTGGTGAGTAGTTACATTATTAACCCTTTCTATATTAAAGCACCATTGATGTGAAGTTACCTTATTAACCCTTTCTTTATTAAAGCATCATTGACGCGTAGTTACCTTATTAACCCTTTCTATATTAAAATATCATTGATGTGTAGTTACAATGTTAACCCTTTCTATAGTATAGCATCATTGGCGGGTAGTTGGCTCCTTAACTCTGTATATACCAAAGTATCATTGTCGTATATAGTTACCTTATTAACCCTTTCTATACTAAGTACCGTTGGCGTGTAGTTGCCTTATTAACCCTTTCTATATTAAAGCATTAATTGACAGGTAGTTACCTTATTAACCCTTTCTATACTAAGTATCATTGGTGAGTAGTTGCATTATTAACCCTTTCTATATTAAAGCGCCATTGGCGGGTAGTTACCTTATTAACCATTTATGTATTAAAGCATCATTGACGTGTAGTTACCTTATTATAACCCTCTCTATATTAAAGCATCATTATTGCTGGGTAGTTATCTTATTAACCCGTTCTATACTAAGTATCATTGGTGAGTAGTTACAGTATTAACCCTTTCTATATTAACGCATCATTGACGTGAAGTTACCTTATTAACCATTTCTGTATTAAAGCAGCATTGACATGTAGTTGTTAACCCTTTCTATATTAAAGCATCGTTGACGGGTAGTTGCCTAATTAACCCTCTAAATACTAAAGTATCATTGTCGTGTAGTTACCTTACCAACCCTTTCTATACTAAGTATCATTGGCGTGTAGTTACCTTATTAACATTTTCTATATTAAAGCATTAATTGACAGGTAGTTACATTAAACAACCCTTTCTATACTAAGTATCATTGGTGAGTAGTTACATTATAAACCATTTCTATATTAAAGCGCTATTGACGGGTAATTACCTTATTAACCATTTTTGTATCAAAGCATCATTGACGTGCAGTTACCATATTATAACACTTTCTATATTAAAGCATCATTGACTGATAGTTACCATATTAACCCTTTCTATATTAAAGCACCATTGGCGTGTAATTACCTTATTAACCCTTTCTACGTTGAAGCAATAATTGACAGGCAGTTACCTTATTAACCCTTTTTATAATGAGTATCATTGGTGATTAGTTACATTATTAACCCTTTCTACAATAAAGCATCATTGACATGTAGTTATCATAGTAGCCAGTTATATATTAAAGCATCATGGACGGTAGTTACCATATTAACCCTTTCTATATTAAAGCACCATTGGCGTGTAATTACCATATTAACCCTTTCTATATTAAAACATCATTGACGTGTAGTTACCCTATTAGCCCTTTCTATATTTAAGCATCATTGACGTGTAGAACTTTATCTTATTAACCCTTTCTTTATTAAAGCATCATTGACATGTAGTTACCTTAGTAACCATTTCTACACTAAAGCATTATTGACGGGTAGTTACCTTATTAACCCTTTCTATATTAAAGCATCATTGACAAGAAGTTAAATTATTAACCTTCTATAATAAGTATCATTGCCGTGTAGTTAGTTACCTTATAAAACATTTCTATATTAAGACGTCGATCATTGACGGGTAGTTGTTACCTTATTAATCATTTATGTATTCAAGCATCATTGACGAGTAGTTACCTTATTACTTGAAGTTTATTATGACAGTATGACAATACACTACCCCGGACAAATGAAGCAATATCATACTTTATCTAACAGCCTAGCTATAATTAGTGAACATTAAACTGACAAACAGACAATTTTCAGGGCCATTATTTAATATTAAAGGGATACAAAATAAAGAGATTTCTAATTATCAGTAAGAATTATTCTCTAAGTGATACTTATTATTTCAAATAAATGATTGCATATACTATAGTAGACCATATACCAACAGGAAAATATTAGTGAATACAATTATTGTGTTTCAAAATTCGTTTCGTTTCGTTTCTGCAGCCAAATTACAATCTTAACTTTTAGTTATCGTTCTTCAAAATGAAGCGCGGATAATTCCTTATGGTATTTTGAGTTAATTTTGTCGCGAATCAACGCGGATTGACAGAAGGAAATGGTGTATTGGCTACAAACGGATAAACTGTGGACTTATATATAAGATTCGCCGATTTCTCCCAATGGATGTGCGCAAATATCGAAAAAGACTGAATTTCACGTGACAAAAAATATTTCAATTCCCGGAACAGTAAGAATTAAGCTGCGATAACGAAACGGATCAACTATAGTATTGAACAGTACCTCAGCTACCTGGCCATAACCAGAATATTTTCTCAAAATTGAATTTGTGGTACCGGTACAATCATGATGTAGTGCCAGTGGCCTGCTCATAATGCACCTGTCCAGAAGAAGAAGAATTGAGAAGTTTGAAGATCATGGACTACGCAGACACCATCTGGGACCCCTACCAACAAAATCACATCGACAAGCTGGAAAGAATCCAGCGTAGAGCAGCCCGTTTCATTAAAAGAGACTATAAGAGCAAAGAAGATGGATATATGACCAAGATCCTCTACGAGCTAGATTTACCAACATTGCAGAAACGGCGGAAAATAAATCGGCTGGGATTCATGAGTAAGGTGGTGGGTGGATTGGTCCCGGCTATACCACCTAATCAATACTTTACACCCGAAACAAGGCGTCTTAGATCGCAGAGCAAAGTTCTGACAGGCTACGTCACCAGCCAAATTCCTCGGCACCTAATTTAAAGGAACAACAGTCAGTGCTACGAGGCTATACCATACGTGTCAGCTCAGTTCGCTAATTCCACATTTGTTCGAACTATATGCGACTGGAATCAGCTGGAGGAATCCTTAATCCTACAACAACAGCCTGTGGATTCCTTCAAGAGTGCGCTGAAGGAAAAGATCTGAGACTCTCTCGCCCGCTGCGAAATTACCATAATTGGGATCTGCAGCGTAACCATTCAGATTCAGATTGATCCACGATAGTGTAGGGGTCAGTACATGTAGTAAGTACTGATAGTGATAATCCTGCTGTACAATAATACTACTTTTGCTGTTTTACTGGTCTTAACTGAGTACTGTGTCAATGTGACATTGTTAATTCAGTTCCACTCTAATGTACTTTAACTGGCAATGATGCATCTGACGCTATTAAAGGCACCGGTAATCCCTAAATACCAGGAGGACGCGGCGTAGAAACTTGGTACAACAGTTGTTACACGACAAAGAAAATTATCAACAAGCTTAGTGAGCGTCATCATCAAAATTGCAAATTAAAACACGGCAATGGTAAATTGGTAATCCCTACATACCAGGAGGACAAGGCATTGAAACTTGGGACAACAGTTGTTACACGGCAAAGAAATTTAAAACACACTGTGCACAGATGAATGTTTATACATGTACTGTGCAGTCGAGATCACCTGGACTACAAATATTTGAGGATTATACTATTTGATGAGTAGATGCGTGACTGATAAAAGAATTAGAGACTCCATATTTACTCGGAAGATAACAGTACATGTATACGATGCCATACAGTTGTTCCATAACACCTCAACCTTTGGTGGATATTAACAGTAAAACTAATGAAAATGATGAAAGCCAGACTCAACATCAAGACAACATGTGCATGCATAAGTGACGGTTCAATGATTTTGACTCCATCAGATGATATTTAAGCGACACCAATTTTTAAGTCTGGTTTACGATGTGGGGAGAAAAAAAGTAGATGTAGGAGGGAAAAAAATAAAAATAAAAAAGATTGTCCCCCCAATTTATATCAAGTAAATCGTGGAATTTTACATAAATTTTACAAAAATTGTGAAAAAATGTTTTTGAATGAAATTCTGTTCAAATCAAACAAGACATATCTTGTCATGAAATACATGAAAATATGGATCTGTAAATGATCATAAGCAGAATCGGATGCGACAGCACATGAAAATCAGTACGCGTGTAAAATATTTTGGGACAAAAAAATTAAAAAAAAAATTCATGAAATGGAAACAAAGTTGTAGGAGGTGTTCGTAAACCAGACTTAAAACTTGGTGTCGCCTTAGGCTCATGTTAACACAGGATCACATATTCTCAAAATAATTGTCTCCCTCAAGTTGGCCTCAACCATACTAGTATTTATATTTGATAGAACCTCAGTGAGACCATGTTGAAAATTATCATCAATGCAGTTCCAGTGTTGACGCAACGCGGTCATGTTACTTCAAACCAGTTGCAATGTTCCTTAGGCCAAAGAAAAAAGATACTATGTTTCCGTACATCGACCGACCCTAAAAATAACCCGCCGACCCTAAACTTTTTATTGATATTTTGAGAAAAAGTCAAAATTTTCGCAATTTTAATTTCCTGAGAGTGGATCTCCTGCCTGCTTTATGTCTTGTTTGGGACTTATGGAACACTATCAACAGACATGGTGGGTGTGTATCTGTATATATACATGTAAAGAGGTTATCACTGCATATATTAGGGGTATACATGTACTAGTAGCTACTGTTTCCAAAAACCAGGCATGCTCGGTGGGTGTACTGGCTACCCCCAGACAATGGGATGTAATCGTCACAATACATGTACGGTATAATGGCGGTATTATTGGTAAAATTCTTATAAAAAGTTAGTGACATCAATTTTGTACCAAGTTTATAGCCAAATTTATGAAAATGTGGTATTAGATATAATAAAAAACATACGTAAGCATGAAGTAAGTTTGATTTTTTATCAATCTTAATGTATATTTCCACTGTGTTGATCAAGTAATACTTTCCCCATGGCACGGGTTGGCATTTTATGTCACTTTGGTCGAGGTAGTTCAATATTTCTGCAGCTGGATAAAAAATATCAAAATAAAATAAAATAAAAAAAATTCCCTACCTACCTACCCTAAAATTTTTTACCGGAAACATACAATCTTTTTTCTTTGGCCTTTAGCATGGTAATTCGTGAAAATAAATGTCAATGCAACTTACTCTCAGGCTCCAAATAAAAGTGCAGGCCCAAATAATAGTGCGGGGGGGGGAAATTCCATTGAAAGTTAATAAAAGTACAGACCCAAATAATAGTGCAGGGGGAACTCTGAGCAAAACATCAACTGTGGTTAACCAAATAATTTTTATAGCAGGTTCAGGTATACGAGTCAACATGTAGTACAGGTACATGTATGTATCATGTGGTGTTTTTTTGGTTTGCCACATACTTGAATATGTACTACTCTTGAGTGCCTAATGTACGATTATTAAAGTGATAGTACTGTTATTTCTATATGAAATTATTCTCGCCCAGAATAATCGGATTGCCATGGTGGCGCGCGCACCAGCAAACCCAGGCTTTCATCGTAAATCGGTGTTTAGATATTGCAAGCATTGGTCGAAGGGTCAAGGGTCAGAAAGACCAGAATGCATCATCGATCTAAAAATAATGCTGACGGACACGCATTAATAATATAAAAATGGCGGAATGTTTAAAAAATAGATTTGGAAGCGATCCGGGGGCTGTTAATTTTTCATGCGGGAATCTATGCGCGTGGAGGAAGTCGGCCACGTCTCGTTCGTTGCGGACATCGTGTCCCTGTTTGGATGCGGGGACATTTTGCAGCAGAGGCTGCAAATGTGGAACAAGCAAAATGAGCTGTCACTGAGTGTCAGAACCAGCCCAGGAAAAAGAAGATTGGCAAGAACTTGAAGAAGAAAGGGTCGATTTTGTCGGCAGAACTTGGGTTGTCAAGTAGCGAAGACGATGCCGATGGTGAAAATGTCGAAGATGTCGTCGTGAAAAAAAAAAGAGGTAAAAAATTGTATCACTCTTCGCTATAAAATTGAAATTGATATCCACACAAATTCCAACAGGCAATATTAAAAAAAAAAATTTAGGGCTTACTCTTGTCGTCTTGAAGTTGAAGGTCTCGTTATTCACCATTCAAATAGTACTAGCAGTATATGTAGCATGTGCAGTGTTGCTGTTAGTACTAGTAGGCCTACCAAAAATAATAATAATACTGTAATATTTTTCATGACCATGATTGTGGAAAATTTTCCCAGATTGAATCAATTACAGGCCCAAATAATAGTACTAGTAGGGGTGGATTTTTTTTTCCCACATGAGTTTCCAAAAGTTATTCTCAGATGGGCTAGTTACTATCAACGGAAAATCAAATATATAAGTTCTCTAATTGATTAACAGTATTTTATCTGCACAATACATGTAACTTTTTGTAAGTCCATAATTTTGAGGCGAAGTTGATCGGAAGTGGGCAACTATGGGAGGCCCTTTTCACATTTATTATTTATTTGCGCTTAAGCGCAAATCATTTGCGCTTAAAAGCATAAAACAATTTGCCCTTAAGCACAAATCATTTGCACTAAAGCGCAAATATGTGTCTATCAATTTATTTGCTCTTAAAGCGCAAATCATTCAAGTTTGCGGTTAAGCGCAAATACCTAGCACTCCCTTACTTCCCTCTGATTGTGAATGATTGAGTGTCAGAGTCCATCTCATAGTAAATTATGATGGGCCCATAGTAATAGCCCCATACAGACTCGAAGTTGAAGAAAAAACATATATCCATGTCAGCATCTCTGTCCCTGGTGTCCCAGGAATTGGTGTCTCACTCCCAGAGCTCTAGTATATTTTATTAAAGGGATATATCTCCTGCACAGATATATACCATTTCCATGGCCATAAAAAGGGAATTAAGGGTTACTACTATCTAACTTACCCATAAATTATTGGCATGACCTGGTGTATCAACTAGCAACACAAGAGGAGCATTTGGGCTAATTTTAACCTGTTTTAATTAGCCTGAGTACTCAACAGTCAACTGTGAGTGTGTGTTCAACAAGGATAATCCCTAATTACATATTATCAGCATCCATCTATCCAAAGAATTTATGTCTCCTTCCCGGAACTCTAGTAATTTTTTGTATGATGTTTTTTAATGTATTATTGCACAGATTTGGGCCCTTACTATGGTCATATACTATAGCATGCATGTGGTGTCACTGCATGAGGGCTTGCTTACCTCATATGGTTTACTTATTGACTTAAATCAGAGGAAATAACCCTATTTTCATATTATCAGCATCCCTGTCAAAAAAGATTGGTGTCTCATTCCTGGAGCTTTGGTGTCTCAGTCCTCGAGCTCTAGTTATTTTTATTGCACAAATCTATAGTATTGCCATGGTCATATAGTTCCACCGAGGGCTTACTTCCGTCATATAGTGTGCCTGTATACTCGAAAATTGAGGAAAATCAAAGTCGCCCCGACTAATACAGAATAACTAATATATACTGAAGATATTATAATGCTATCACGAGTAGCTCCAACTAAAACAGAAGGTGATACTATTGCGAGTCAGCCATTTTGATAAAGAAGTTGGGCTAGCTCCCTACCCATCCAAACCAATGAAACCAAGAGGTGATATGTCAATAGGAGTTAATGCTAAGTTATGGAGAAACCTATTTATTCACCAGGGGTGTTTAGTTACCTATAACCATGAATTGCGCATAAGCGCAATGATTGCACTGAAGCGTAATTATTTGCGCTTAAGCGCAATTAATTGCACTTAAGCACAATTGATTATGCTCAAGTGTTAAGTGCAATTGATTGTGCTTAAGCACAATTAATTATTAAATGTGAATTTGGCCTCCCATACACTTAAGCATAAATCAAATTCCAGATCTCAAAACTCCCCTGGGGCTGAAATGATGGGCGGGGCAGCTTTCATATTTATTATTTATTTGCAAATATTTGCACTTAAGCATAAATCATTTGCACTCAAGTACAAATATGTGTCTAACAATTAAATACCAAACTTGCTCTCCCTTACTTCCCTCTGATTGTGACTGATTTGAGTCAATCTCATAGTATGTTATCATGGGCCCAAAGTAGTAGCCCCACACAGACTCAATAGTTGAAGAAAATTTCTGTCCCTGGTGTCCTAATAAGTGCCTCACTCCCAGAGCTGTAGTATATTTTATTAAAGGGACATCTCCTGCACAGATATATACCATTTCCATGGCCGTAAATAGGCAATTAGGGGTTACTGTGGGTTTGCTTCTACTGTGGGTTTGCTTCCCTAATATATGGTGTACTTAATTGACTTGAAATAGGGGGAAAACCCCTATTTTCATAATATCAGCATCCCTGTCCCCAAGAATTTGTGTCTCCATCCCTGAGATATAGTATTTTTATAAAAGAGACATATCCTGCACAGATCTATACCATTCCCATGGTCATAAAACATCTTGGGGTTACTGGGGGATTGTTTCCATCATATGGTGGGTCTATATAAACTTTATTGATGTGTTTAGGCCTGTGCCATTTGAAATTAATTCATGGGGGAATCAATGTTTTGAGCTTAAGCGTAAATAAATAATAAATGTGAAAATGCTTGAGGAATGAGGGTAAATAAAATATGCTTAAGTGTAGATCAATTATACCTAAATGTAAATTAGTTATGCTTATACATAAATAATTACACTCCCATAGAGATCCCCTCAAGCTGAAATTGATGCAACCACATATATTGTCTGCATACCAGTAGAATCTTTCAATGGCAGATATTATATACCGGGGGGGTGCCTTAGTGCAGCGGAGATGACATTAATCTATGTCTTTTTGCATATGGGACGGTGGGGTGAAAAAATTCCTTCACCACACTATTACAAAAGAACCTTCCAGAAACGTAAAACTTAAATAAATAAACTTGTCTTGATGTCGCTAATGCATAGATCATTGTGTGAATGGAAAATGAGCGAGCAACTGACATTAAATGTCACTATCAACGGATAGAAAGTATCTGACTATCAATGGGTAAAAAATATCTGTCATCAGTGCATCAAGCCAATCAGTGAATTATTTGCTTCTCTATCAACTAAGATGATCTCTGGCAAGACCTAAAGTATCCAAGTCTGATAGAGTGATGTGACTATATTTATTTCCATCAAAACAGCTTCTGAAACAGGTTAAACTGTTATCTGAACTAAATGAGATAGATCATTCCCAGTCATATGAGTAATATCAGTACAGCTTTATTCAGTTTTGAACAATATTTAGTGAAATTTGGGAGGTGGGTGTAAACAAATTGGGAGTAAAAAACATATTGGTTTTGCAGGTTTGGTGGTGATTGGTCCCCGAAAATGCCAGATGCAAAAAAAAATTCATTCCTTCCTGCAAATTTTTGACTACCCCCATCCCCCTGCTCCACCTACAATCTTGGCATCAGCCTATACCATTATACCTGACGTAACATAGCCGAAGAACCCAATCATGCTTCAGGATAAGCTAATTTATTGTGCTGCATAAATCATATATGCTAAGCATAGTCAGTTAATAAATGTTAACACATCCTCCAATAAAGGGGTTTCAGTTTTTAATTTTCCAACAATTGGAAAGATATAGGTACCAGTTGAAAAAAAATTCCAGAGTATATGCAAAGTTAATGCACATTTACTGATATAAGCTAATTATGATAAAACAATTCAATTAAGCTTTAAGCATAAATATATTGCTCTGAAGTATCATTGTATTTATGGTAAAATCATAATTCAGTTACCCTTAAGTTGGCCTTAACCACCATTGTTTGTTTTACCTCTCTCACCTTGGATAAAATGGTATGACATAAATGGTATCAGTGTGTGGAGCCTTACCCTATTAGTTGACTCAAAGACTGAGATACTACTATGTCAAAGGTTTCAACTTGAGCGGAATTCTGAAAGAGCACGTCTGAACTATGTGTGAGTGAATTGTGCTTCAGTCTAATTCATGAGAATGGATTACTCTTATTAAGCGAACCATTATTTCGCTTAAGACAGCCAAGGGTATAATAAGTGACGGCATTGCCCACACTAGATACCATTTATGTCGTACAATTTGATCAGCTAATACTGGTAAATGTGAATTCGGGTCCCACATACTCTAGGAATACACACACCGCTGCACACTGTGGGTCAAATATAGACAAATTTTGACAAAAATCAGCTCAAATAAGGTTGAAAACAGACATTTCTCTAATATCAGTCATGTGACAAATGTTCAGGTTGCTACATGTACCAATTATTATTGTTGCAACACATGCCGAAATAAATTTATGAACTAAAAAGATCTTAAATCAGTTTGAAAATAAGCATAAGTCTAGTAGATCTGAAATGGCTGAAACCCAAACATGGCTGATGAATCTTAAATACATGAAAATATTTAGGGTTATGTTAATTAGCCTTGATAATAGTGCAAGGTTACCTCTAAAGTGCACATAATTTATCTGATCATTGTGCGAGTATAAACAAAAGTTTAACTTTTTTCAACATATAATGAATTTCCCTTTCAAAATATAGTCCATATATCAATGTATATGGATTTCTATGTGTTTTTTCCCTTTCAAATTTCATGTGAACTCTATTATTCTGATTTATATGCAACTGCATGGATGCACTGGAAGCCCTTGTGGCAGATATTTTTGTATCTGTATTTCTGGCATGGGGGATGTCCTAGGCATTGATTGAACCATAATTTGTGTGAATAAATGGTTGCTATGGCTCCCTAATGTTCTCGTCTTGTGGGTAGAGTTTGAAAAATCTTCAAAAATGAGGTCCTGTCCCATCATGTATGGTCATGGAATGGTGCACTGGACCTAAATCATGAATATGTTAGATTAACACAACTGATAGTTGTTTTAAATACTACTTCCTGGTCACAAATGCTTGAAACATATGTTTTGTGTCCATGCTTTAAACCAGCAAGGACCATGACTGGTAAATATAATGTTTAATTAGGTGAATAGCTATTGGACTCACAGAGAGTGATAATTTGATGGATTTCACAAGTCGCAGTATCAGCATAATAAGTTGTGAACTTGTGAGGCAGATGTTGGGTTAAATTAGCCAAGTTATACAGTAATGCCCTAAGTAATCGACCTCTTAACCAAAGCAGAAGTATGGGTAACATTTCAGGATTTAGTCATGTGGCTTGTTGCCATTCATCAGAAAGCTCTCCCCGAGATTCACTACCTTTATACATTTCTATTTTCAGACTATATTAATGATGGAGAACGAGAGATGTGATTAATTCATCAGGACAAATCATTAGAATGTAATAATGTGAGTACCATAATGATAAGCATAAATAATTATTGTATTTTGCATGCAGATCTTTAGTAACATCAACAATCAGCACTGACTGGTACAATGTACATGTAGCTGTATATGTAGCCATAAATCAATGACTTTTGGGATAAAAACATATTTCTATATAATCTACTTTTGTTGATATATTAAAGAGATTAAACTACTAACTAATACCAATATTAGTGATAATGACTTTTTTTGGTGAAAAAATTTGACTTTTTTATATTAATCCCAGAGACTACAATTATCTGCTGAAGTAAATATATATGATGTGGTATATAGACTGTTTTTACTTTTGTCACATTCTCAGGGTCAAAGTATCCTGTCAGATTATAGAATATATTCTTCAGTCATATTTAAATTTGTGCAGTACATTCACTATTTTTCGCTAGTGTGCATTTATTATTCACATGTGTATAGCTAAATCATGGTTAGATATTTTAAGTTGAATTTCTTCTAAAATATAAATATATATATTCCAGACTGAAGGAATTTTTGTCAAGATGATCTTTAATATGCACAAGTGTTTTCAGCGATAATGAAGAACTGAAATTGTCATCATATACAAAAATATTTGTAAGTTTAGAAGTCGCTCAGAATTTAAAATAGAGCGAAACATAGTACTGCACAAATTCAAATATGAGTAAGGTATACAATTGATATACAGGGGATCCTAGTAGTTCAGTCAGTATTGGGCATGAATAAGGAATCAGAATTCCTAAATGAAAAGATGTGTACTAGTATTTAAATATCGTACATGTATATGGTACATGTATATTTATTCAAAAAATATATAGCATATTTAATTTGTAGTAGACAATTATATCATCTCAGCCATAGAGCTTTCTCTTCCAGAATCAATACGATAACCAAGATGGACACAGTTTAAATTGAAAAGCACAGTATGACATCATTTGAACTAACATTGCTTGATCTGCATGTTAATCAGGAATGAGATTTTCTTCATGGCATTGCTGAGAAAGTGCATCGAACATAGCAATATATCTTTTTCAATATCATTGTCATTATTGTGTTACTTCACAAAACTGCTGGTAACATTGTAAGAATGTAATGATTGTACATGTGGCAATTCGCTAAATTCAAGTGTGTTTAATGAACTGCAGTTGTGCAATTACTTGGAGTCTTGTCCTTCCAGCCATATCTACATCTCTTTCTCCATTAGAACCTATAATAGAACGATAATAATATTTTATGTTATAGAAACCAACATCACTATATAAAGGAGACTGGTGCTGCCTAACTCATGGAGTGTGTGACTCACTGGAATTGGCATCAAGTTTTGGATAGCAGATCTTGAATGTTATTAACCAGAAAAAGTGAATAGTTTCAGTCGAGGCCAACAAACAGTGCAAAAGACAATAACTTTCAGTTTAATTTAATTGTTATTCTCATTAAAATTATAAAATAACAATTCTTGTAATATCAATCCACCAGCAATGTTATATATTAAGGTTGGCAAAATTGTAAAGTTTGATGTCTAATCTATACTGGCCCTCAGACAATTTTTTTTACAACAACAGACATTTTATGAAACTTGTTTTGATAACATGATTATATAAGTGCAGTTATCATCAAAACATGAAAGAAACATATATGCTGTCTCATATATTCATTCCTAGATATTGAATCAAATAAAATACATGTGCCACTGCCAAATAAATTGTGTTCTAAACATCGTAATATTTTTGTCCCACAATATATATTTCTAGTGACGGAAATGTCTGTTGAGTGATGCCTTTTAACTTCTTAACCAAAGCAGAATTATGGGTAACTTTTCAGGATTTAGTCGGAAATATGGCTTGTTGCCATTCATCGGAAAGCTCTCCCGAGAGCCATATTTCCGACTAAATCCTGAAAAGTTACCCATAATTCTGCTTTGGTTAAGAGGTCGATTACTGAGGGCATTACTGTATGTCTATTATTCATTTGGAGGGAATTCAGGATACACCAACAGATAGAAAATATCCTAAGGGAACTACTTGTCACTGAGTATTTAGTAAAGAACCTTTGACAAGCTAAGATGTAGATATAAACTACATCAGTTATAACAAAACAAAATTTCACATGTCCGCTCTCAGAATTCTAATGTACATGTATGTACCTGTCAATATTCTAGTGGTGCAATCCTCAAACCATGCTGACACCCATCGGTCTCAATCATTCTTTCATTCCTTCTATTCATATTCTGTGCTTGGACTGGGCTACAAGTGCATGAACAACTGATCTGAAATATAAGAAAAGTTTATTTAATTTTTGGTTTAACATGAAACGGCATACATTTTTAAATACTTTTCTGTCAGAAAAGAATATCTATAACATCATTGGAATATTGAATAAAGAATGTGCATCATATAAGATGACATATGATATGGTGTGAGATGTGCTGCAATTGGTTTGGAATAAAAATTCATTTTGTCCATTTTGAGTTTTTGACCATCAGCCATGATTTTGGCCGAATAACCAAAAAATGATTCGATCTCATCCATGACAAATTTCACAATGATCTGACAAAAGATGCGACCTGTAACCCTGGCCAAAGGATTTAGTCATGCAAAGAGTAAAATCCAAGATGGCTGCCAGCGGCCATGATTTTTGGCCGACCGACCCCACTAATGTAGCTGAATGACCCCAAAATTACTCATTCCCCATCTCCATGTCAATATTAACATCCGTGACAAATTTCATGATGATCCAAACAAAGCTACGACCTGTAGGCTGTGCCAGAGAATTTAGTCATGCAAACAGTAAAATCTAAGATGGCTGCCAGTGGCCATTTCTTTGGCCGAATGACCCCAAAGTTACTCGTTCGTATCTACATGTCATTGTTAACATCCGTGACAAATTTCATGATAATCAGAAGAACAGTACGACCTGTAGCCCGTGCTAATGGATTGAATATTGAAATCCAAGATGGTCGCTGGCGGCCATGTTTTTTTTCTTCAGAATGACCCCAAAATGAACGGTTCTGGTCTAAATGTTGATATCAACAGCTATGTCAAATTTCATAATGATCCGACCACAAGTAGCACCTGTAGCCTGTATTGTTGACGAATCACACACACACACACATACGCACACACAGACGACAAAGCCATGGCAATAGCTCAAACTTTACAAAGTAAAGTTCAGCTAATAAAACAAATGGTTGGGTTAGTCTTAACTAACATATATGTGAGCCAGAGAGGCCCATTTCACATTTATTCTTCAGGGCGAAAACTATACCTGTGTTTCTGGTAATAAACGGTCATTGAAAAATATGGGTGGCCCAGGTGGGAAGGTGGTGTTTTCATTTTTAACTCAACTTTACTTTGTAAAGTTTTAGCTATTGCCATGGCTTGGTATCGTCATCCGTGTGTGTGTGTTTGTGTGTGACTCGTCAACAATTTCCTCTAGCACGGGCTACAGGTCGTACCTTTGGTCATTATAAAATTGGATCATTATAAAATTTGTCATAGCTGTTGGCATTGACATGTAGATGAGAACGAGTCATTTTGGGGTCATTCGGCAAAAAACATGGCCACCAGCAGCCATCTTGGATTTTACTCTATGCATGACTAAATCCTTTGGCACGGGCTACAGGTCGTAACCATTTTATGACTGGAGCCATGCTGGTTCAGCATTAATGATCCTGTGCCAGTGCATTCTATTATATATGGAGCCTCGAATATATAAGAGAATGCACTGGCTTACAAGGTCAAGGTAAATATTGTTAAGCCAATGAATTCTCTTAAATATAAGAGAATGCATTAATTCTCTTAAATATAAGAGAATGCATTGGAACAGGGTTTTCACAAAATTTCAAGAAGATGCAGTCATGAAAGGGTTAACCCGAAGAAATTCACCTTGATAGTTGAACATCTTACTTCTACAAAGATATTAAACTTAAAATATCATGACAAACCTATGTCTCATATACCGGTACTCGATAATTTCCTAACAGGTCACTGAACAGGTAGGGGGGGGGGGGAGATAAAAGGACCTGAGTAACCAATTACCACCTAGTAGCTACATATGAGAAAATATAAACTTATGATTTTATTGCTTATTATTGCTTTATATAGTCATGAAATGGTGAGAAATTAACTTTATTGAGTTGATTGTGTTGGTGTTTGGATGGATGGGTGCTACCCATGTATGAGCAGGCTGATTATAATCCCCCCACTCACGCAGAAGCTACATCAGGGAAATTTCCAGGGCTGTTTTGATAGCTGTTACAGGTATGGGTGCCCAAACTTGAAAAGCCCAAATGACCCCAAATTCCCAGTGGACAGTATTGAATCAACCTGAATTTTCAAGGCAATTCAAAAATAAGCGCTGTATTAAAAAATCTGCAGTTGCAATACAGCCTTCATTTGCATGTTGAATTTTTAAATCAGAAATATTATGTCCTATTTATAATATATGTGTCTGTATCTGTGTTGGTTCGGTGTAGAAGCCGTATTTTCCTCTGCTGGAAACAGGTGTCCCCAAGTTATCTCTGGATTCTTCCCTGAGCTACATATGAGAATTTTTGGACTATATAAAGCAAAATAAGTGATAATCAGGACTTGGTATCTCCCCCAATCCCCAACTTAATAAACTTTTTCTCGGATGAAGTATATAAAGCAAAATAAGCTATAGATGATGTTTTGGTCATATGCAGCTACTAGATGGGCGGAGGAGAAGATTCTCAGTCCTGGGTATCTCCCCAGAGTCCACCCCCTCACAAACCCAGACTCAACCAATTTTTTCTCAGATATAGTTAATTTCTTGCCATATCATCACTATATAAAGCAAAATATGTGATTGTGAGGGTAAAATAAGTGGAAAAATATTATGTGGGTGGGATATACCAATGTTGGTAGAGGAAAATTGTTCCACTTGTAGTCCACAATTTCCTAACAGGTACACAGGATATATACCCATCCCTGTTAACTGCATATGTTCAGCAGTTCTTATGATATTGGTTGGGGTAATGCATATTTTGGGAGGAGATATAACAAAACAAAAGACACCCATATGTAAGGCCAAGTGATAATCTGACAGATTTGATTTGCTCTTAAAGTGCCTTAAGCGAATTAATTTATTTGCTCTTTTAAAGGTAAAATTCATCTATTTGAGCTTGAGCATAAATCAGATTGTCTAGAAATAAAAAAAGAGTGAATTAGACTCTGAGAAAGGAATTACAAATAGGTGGACTAGTATATATTATTAAATACATGTATGATAGTCTCATGTCTTATTTACACTTAAGCGCAAATGATGTGCGCTTAATTGAGCTCAAATAAATGTTTTTTTTACATAGAGCATAATTAAATGATTGGGTCTATGAACACCTTTCATGTATGGTACATATTCCAGATACAGATAATTTAAAGGTATGGTTGGCCTTGGCGGTGGGTATCCTGTGAAAATATTTCCACCCTTCGAAAACCGCCACAAAAATAAAGAACATCAAAATGTAGACTTTGTCCATATACAAATAAGAAATATCGCATAAACAGTATGTTATTGTCAAATGTTTGACCATTGTTATGTAAACAAAAGCATAAAAAGTTACTTTTCTGGTGTTTGTTTATATTATGATGGTAAACATAAAGAGCGTTCTTTGTTGGTGAATTCCTGATATGGAACTAATAAAGAGCGTTTATGCCATTTGTGTGGTGATTAGCCAGTTCAAGAGTTGCATTAATATTGTGCTGTCTTCTGTAACACAATCAGGCTCTTGCTTAGGTAAAATATTGTAGGTCTTTATGATAACATGCTGTTTACGTGATGGTCATGGTATATATGAACGAAACTGTATGCGTTTTAATGTTTTTCTGTTTACGGTGATTAGAACAAATATCAATATTTTCGACAACTAAGGCCTCACGTGCCTTTAATAGCACTTTGAATGTGCAAATGATTTACGCTGTTTAAATAATTTGCACTTAAGTGCAAATGAACAGGTCATGGTGAACCAACGATCGACCTTTATTAGACTTTATTTGTATTTCTAACATAATCCACCATGAAGTATACTCTCAAAATGTTGCATCAATGGGCATGGTTTCTATTATTACTAATATACATGAACAGAATCCTTTATTTGGACTCTATAAAATTTTGGGAAATTTTGGAAAAATTGGGTCCACAAAGCCCTTAAAGGCACGTGAGGCCTTAGTTGTCGAAAATATTCATATTTGTTCCAATCACCGTAAACAGAAAAACATTAAAACGCATACAGTTTCGTTCATATATACCATGACCATCGCGTAAACAGCATGTTATCATAAAGATTTACTATATTTTACCTAAGCAAGAGCCTGATTGTGTTACAGAAGACAGCACAATGCTGCTGGCTAATCACACACAAATGGCATAAACGCTCTCTAATCGTTCCATATCAGGAATTCACCAACAAAGAACGCTCTTTATGTTTACCATCATAATATAAACAAACACCAGAAAAGTAACTTTTTATGCTTTTGTTTACATAACAATGGTCAAAGATATGACAATAACATACTGTTTATGCGATATTTCTTATTTGTATACGGACAAAGTCTGTCTACATTGTGTTGTTCTTTCTGTTTGTGGCGGTTTTTGACGGGTGGAAATATTTTCGCAGGATACCCACCGCCAAGGCCAACCGTACCTTTAAATGTGAATTTGGGCTCCCTTTCCCATACAATTAAGACACAAACTTACGCAACCTTCCAAGTCTGCATGGGATTGACATCAGCCGATATACTGCAACGTATTCATCCATCAGTTCATGCCAATAATGGAAACTTGTTTGTGACTCGTCTTCCATTCCAGATCATTCCAAGTTTAACCTGCTGGCTGCTGTCAACTGTCTAGGATTACTTGAGTACCGGTACGATTAAACGGACACTGACCGTGGAATGTCGCATTTCCATATCACATAAGCGTTGCTAGTATAATTTCTGCAATATATGCTGTCTTTGTGGTGCGAATTTCTCACAACAAACGTCGTTAACTTGGGAAGTAACAAATGCGGAAGTTACAATTTATGGGTTTTCCCCAACCCGGAGGTAAACAAATCAGACAGTGCTTAAAGTCACGCAGTCGGAGGACATCGCGTGGCGAGGGGACTGAACTCTGTTTTGCAACTTGCGATCGACGTACCACCGGTCATCTGAGTACTATCCCTTTAAAATCGAGGTAAAATTCCCACCTGTACGATCGTTATTTGGTCCTGTACGTTTATTAAATTAACCAAAAGAAATAATTCACCAATCTTAAATTGTGTTATTCATATAAGAAATGAACAGCGGTTTCAATGCGGTCATGGGGTTTTGACTGCGAGAAAAAATCAGCAAACTTCGGGGTTCATGCAGAGTTTGCTGATTTTTTTAACGCGAGAAAAACCCATGACCACGTTGAATCCGCCGTTTATTATTTATATTTATATACTTAAATTCATTATGAACTAGGATTGTATGTCTTTCCCATTATTTATTCATCTATTTAAACAAACGCATGGAGTTCAGTTCAGACAGTTCGAATCCTTGTTTTTTGGAAAACCGAACATTTTGAGAATCCGTTCATGGAGAACGGAAGAAACGCAATTTCACAGTAAAGTATAAACATATGACAAAATGTCTTGTTTAGCTAGTAACTAATGTAGACGTGTTGATCATTTTTACATCTGAATCATATAGAAATCTTGAATTTGTGCTGATTTAAATTTTCATAGCTTCAAAATATTAATAAACGTGCAGACCCAAATAAGCACTTTGCAGGGGGGGGGATTTCCCAAGAAAAATAATAAACGTGGATGCAGCTGGTGCATGCATATTTATTTGGAGCCCAAGAGTAAAGAGGTGGAGGTGAATGTTACATGTAAGTTGTTATTAACGAAATGGAACGATGCCTTTAATAGGTTCCACCAGCAATAAGTCGCGACTTCTTTATATTGGCCTGACAGATTGGTTTTTGTTGGCGTCATGCCTGTCGACCATTATGATGGCCACATATATTGTCATATAACAGCGATTTACGATCTGTCTTGTTGGCTCATAATATAAATTAAGAAAGTGGCCTTGTGTTCGTTCCTTGCGTAAAACAATATTTTTTAGTACAAACGTCCTCATTGATTGTGTCCCTCGACTCCTTGTGTAATTGGTCAAGTAACTTACATGTATGTACATGTACAGACCACTCACAAATTTCTTAGAAAAGCGACCACATGTTCGAATCTACTTTGCGATTTTGGAGCAACGCATTTGTAAATGCGTTCATATTTTAACACATTTACCTTGATTTATTCACAAACAAATGTCTTGATGCAGGCCTTAAAATCCATCAGATTTTTGGCAATAATCAAAATGTTAGTGTTTCACTTTCTACAGGGAATCAAGACTTTTTACTAGAATCAAAATGAGAATCATGATTCTCAGATTCTGATTATAAAACAATTAATGTCAACAGTGTTTATTTATGTTTATTCCATTTTGAATGGAAAACTACATCATGAATGTCCGATTCCGAACATATACATGTACACCAGGAGTGGGAAAATAACACAGAATTATTCAGATGTGAATTTAAATTAAACAAAATTATAACTAAAATTGCAAAATACACTATCGTATCGTTATTTGGGTGTTCATACTAGTATACTTTTTCGGCGCAATGATCGGTAATTTCAATGCGACTGCGATTATTCCCAATGCAGTGCATTTAATTTAAATGCTGTCATTAAGGCATTTACAAAGTGGCGTGACACAATGCACCCTCAATGCATTTTAAATGCAACAACCGCATTTCATTGATCCACGTTGTAAAGGACATTTATTTTTAGAATACATGTATGTACGTGTATATAACCACAAGAATAAAGAACAAATCAACTGTTTTTATTACTTTGTAAACCTCTGATGTTTCCCATACAGTATACATTTGTATATTATAAACCATGTTACAGTAATTCTAGAGCTAATTAATCGACTCCTTAACTACAGCAGAATTATGGGTAACTTTTCAGGATTTAGTCCGAAATATGGCTTGTTGCCATTCATCGGAAAGCTCTCACCGAGAGCTTTCCGATGAATGGCATCAACCCATATTTCCGACTAAATCCTGAAAAGTTACCCATAATTCTGCTGTAGTTAAGGAGTCGATTAATTAGAGCATTACTGTATATCCTCTATAACTGTTTATTCAACATCACGTGCTGCAATCCATAAATGCGGTTCAGATTTCGATGTCCGGTTCAACATTATTATCATATGGTTTGATAGCAGAAATACTCAGTTTGGAATGTTATACCATACAAGTTTTACGAGTTGCTCTTGCTCAAGAATGGATAAATTTATAAACCTGATTTTTGGCGCATTAGTTAGAATTATATTTTTGCACAAGAACACACCACAAATATCGAACTGGACATCAAAAGCAGAACCGGATTGTATCGATTGCATAAACATAAGAAGTTGGTCACTGACCGACAATTGCTATTCTCTGGTGTGGTTTATAGGACTACCGTATGCAATGCCGACTTAAAAATAAAAATTCACATAAACATCGCATGAAGCGGTCTATCCACAAACTCAGGTATTCGGTAATTCCAAATGTATGAACTATCACCATGATATCCCGGTATATCATTGTCAGGACTGTTTGTACAAAAGGTTGTTATTCTACTATGCATAATTTTGCTATATCATTGTACTCGGACTGTATTGCAATGTAATATATCAGTACATGTACCGGTATACTGGGTACACATTATATACATGTAGGCCTACTTTCACTTTAGTACATGTATGTGTCATAAAAGACTCATGTTGTTAAATTGAAAAAAAACATGTGTGAAAACAGAGAGAATACATGTACATGTGCCGGTAATATATACCTCTTTGTGTGCTGTACTACCGGTACTATTCATGTACATGTACATGTACTACACTACAATAAGAGAAATTTTAATTGATTCTGCTGCCCTTGTGCCACAGGCCTCAAACACGCCAAACAAGTATCTGTAGCCAGGCCCACCAGTACCAGGCTACTAGTAAATGAAGTACTGAAAGTGTCACATCATTAATCGAGCCCAATCTTAGTTATACTAGTCTCTTGTGTAGTTTGGGTTACTATTAATAAGATATTTAATGAATGTTTGGAATGTATGGTAGCATTCTTACCTGGATCAACATATGCCATGCACAACGCTGGTCATCATATCATCACCGCTGTTGGCAGTAAACCGCTCATCGGGCTATAACAGTTAGAGTTTTCCATACCAGGGCTAATCTAATCAGTTAAAATTAGTCATTTTAGAGGGAATACCAACCAGTGGAAGACGTACAAAAAGTCATGTATATTCAGATATCAGTTTTCGAGAAAAAAACCATCTTAGTCGAGCGGACTTAGAATATCGGGGTAAACTTAAATTTCATTCAGCAACACTTTCACAGCAGAATATAAAAATAGTACATTATAATCACTTACAGTACATGTACATGTAGCCCAAGTGCAGTGCTAGCCTATATTATATACTACCAAAACTTTTGGTCAGTTTCTCGATGACTGACACTTGTAAACGCTTGAACGGGTACTATATAGTACATGTACATGTGTACCGTATGTGAATTAAAGATCTTATTAGTGACACAACAGGAGGCTAGACATACATTTGTAACTACAGTAATGCTCTAATTAATCGACTCCTTAACCACAGCAGAATTACGGGTATTAAACTCGGGGAGAGCTTTCCGATGAATGGCAACAAGCCATATATCCGACTAAATCCTGAAAGTTACACATAATTCTGCTGTGGTTAAGGGGTCGATTTCTTAGGGCACTACTGTATCTGTTTTAGTGCACATCAAATGTATTTGTTGTCTTTCCTCTTGTAATTTGTCTTTGGTTGTGTTCGCCATTTCGATGGACAACTACATCCTACATGTACTGACATCAAATGACTGAAATGAGTCAAAATTTAGCAGTGCAGCCAATTATATAGATAAACAGAATTAAATAGCATCCAAATTCCAAATGAGCATAAATGATAAAACAAACTTTATTGAGCACTCTTTTAATACTAGTAATTACAGCTACAATGAAAGCACCTAATAAAAATTCTAAGTTTGGTAAAACTGTCTGTATACAAAGTTTATCTGGCCGTGATGAATATAACCTATAAATGGGATCATATACATGTATGTTAGATATCATTACATGATTATTTGAAAACACATATCCGTATGGAAAACAAACTATTTTACCACTGGCCAAGTGGTCCTGCTAATATGCTATGATGCTGGTGGTCCTGCTGAATTGCTATGATGCGGGTAGTGCAATTCATAGCAATTAAGCAGGACCCAACCGCATCATAGCACATTAGCAGGAACACTTGAACAGGGTATATTTACAGTGTCAAATCGAATGGGCATCTTTTAACAATATTTTTGAACAATTTCCTAGAAGTGTTCGAAAATTGAGAACTGAATTCAAATTTGGTTTTATGAGGTTTCGATTGAAAAATTTCTAACTTAGCTCATCAGGATTAACATTGTCGCACAGCTATATTCTCTTTCCCAACAAAGTCTATAGAACATACATGTAAAATTACAGCTATGCTTTAATTAATCAACTCGCCTTATATTACTCGGGTATTACTGCAGTATTCAGACGTGTTCATGCGATCAACCGCAGTCAGTTATACCGCCGCAGAATGTGGTCCACCTCACATTTGCAGTTAGGCTGTATTTTTCATGCGATGTTTATATGAATTTTGTTTTAAAGTTGACATTGTAATCACACCAGAATTGTTTTTTATTGTTTCAAAATGTCTAGATAGAATTCAGAATTTTTGTGGTAAAAACAATTAACTTGGTTATCACAGTTAACACATATTACTGTGGTAAGATTACCAGCGGATACCGCATGTCAACAGGGACTGCATGCTCTAATTAATTATCAGGTTTAACATGTTTATACTGGATACAGTTCATTTTAAAGGTACTCAATCCGGTTCGATGATACCCATATAATCAGATTCCAACATCATACATTTGTATTTAGAAATGCTGCTTTAGTTACGTTTCCAGATTAATTGCCCTAAAATAATGCTAACCACTGTCAACTAAAGTATACAATTGCCTGACATATGTTATTTATCAACATGTTGTTCTACAAAATTTGGCCTTATTATCAACAGAAAGCCTCTTGATTTTAGAGTTATCCATCTTCATCTGAAATTTGGTCCGAGACCGTGGGCCACTATTAATTCTTGATCGTGAAAAATAGTATATTTCAAAAATTGATATCTAATAACTCTGAGCTTTGATAGGTGGTGGGTTCCTCGACTCGTACCAAATATCTTTTACCCCCCAAGTCCAAATAAAGAGTAATGTGCGAGCATTAATTCAGGGGGCCCTTAATCAGATTATGCATCTTTAAATTCAAATACAGTTTAAAGATGCATAATCCGATTAAGTGCCCTCATTTGCTATTTACATATACATGTATATGGAATCGGGGGGGGGGGGGTAAAAATATTTTAATCAAGTCGAGGGACCCACCTACATGTATCAAAGCTCAGAGTTATTAGATATCAATTTTTGAAATTTTAATATTTATCACCATCGATACTTAATAGTGGCCCAGAAAAATTTGACGAGCCGACGGTCTCAGACCAAATTGCGGATGAAGATGGATAACTCTAAAATGAAGAGGCTTTGTGTTGATAATAAGGTCAAACTTCGTCGAACAGCATGTTGATAAATATAACGTATCAGGCGATTTTATACTATACATGTAGTTGACAGTGGTTATTTTTGGGCAATTAATCGATTCTGATATTACTGAAGCAGCATTTCTAAAAAAAATGTTGTTGTTGGAATCTAATTATATGGGGACCATCGAATCTGATTGAGCACCTTTAATAGTTAGCTATATGAGTTATATACACATAAGGCGACACCAATTTTTAAGTCCGGTTTACGAACACCTCCTACAACTTTTTTTCCATTTCATGAAATTTTTTTTTAATTTTTTGTCCCAATTTTTTTTACAATCGTACTGATTTTCATGTGCTGTCGCATCCGGTTCTGCTTATGATCATTTGCAGATCCATATTTTCATGTATTTCATGACAAGAAATGTCTTGTTTGGTTCAGAATTTCATTCGAAAAGTTTTTTTTCACAAGTTTTGTAAAATTTCAAGATTTACTTGATATAAATTGGGGGGGGGGACAATTTTTTTTATTTTTATTTTTTTCCCCTCCTGCATCTACTTTTTTTCTCCCCACATCAGCCCACATGTTCGTAAACCAGACTTAAAAATTGGTGTCGCCTAATAGACATTTAAACTTTGAAAATTGTAGGTTTCCGGATGATAACTTCAGTTTGTGTGATCATATCTGAACCAAATGTGGTATGTAAGTTTATCAGACCAAAATACAGGTCAAGTTCGAATATAGGTGTGCTCCGCTCATTTTTGCGAGAGTTATGGCCCTTTTTCGACTTAGAATCGTGTTAATTTCTGGTTTCCGCATCATAATTTTAGTTTGTGTCATCAAATCTGAATCAAATTTGGTATGATAGTTTATTATCCACCATTTCATGGGACACTGGTTGGATTGTTCTGAAATGTAGTATCGGATTTAGGGGACCTTGATATATTTTTCAGACAAGCTGATGCCCCAAAGAAGCCACTTTTTCTCACATTTGCTGAAATAGTATCCAAAACATCAACATATCAAGAGCCATTAGACTGAATTAGATAAAAATATATCACTTGGGTCTGTTTAAGCTGGAAAAAGATAACATTGGGTATGTACATGTATATAGCATACCACCTGAAAATGGCTTGAATATCACATACCAAAGCGGGGTGGGGGTGTGTGTGACACCCTCCTTGATCATAGTCTGTATTCTACAGGGTATGTTAACTGTTTCGAGTTGGTGCAATTAATGTGATTGTTTAATCTCTACCATCTGAAATCTATTTATAGCATATTTTGCTATCTGATCAATATTGCTACTTATTACTGATATAAAACAGGATAAAGATGGTGTGTCTCTTTCCCGAATGTTCTGTTTACATGTACATTTGGGGGTTTATGAGTCAAATAATATCAGACAACATGTCCTTCTAACACTAAGAAATAATATGTTCTTATGAACCAGGACAAAATATGACTATTTCTGGAGCATTACAGCACATTATTACAAATCTATATTTGTAAGCAGTAAGATAATGACAGGAAACATGTCCTCAGACTAAGAAATAATTTTTTGGTGTGTATTTCACACCACAGCTCATGTGTATACTCACATTAGTTTATGTCATTCAAAGGGAGAAACCCATTTAGAAAGTTTAAATGAGACAAAACTACCTCACTGTAGATGTAGTTGCAAGGTACAACATGTACTAGTACATGTATTCTGGTAAATGACATTGGAACTAAAATAATGATTTTTGTGTCCACCGGTATGTCATGTACCGGTACTAGTATACATTGCAACTACATGTACATGTAACTTGCCTAACATACCATATACATGTATGAAGAGGGACTTTGCAAGTGTTTTTTAATCAAAATTTTAACCCAACTCTTGTTGTCAGTAAGTTTTAACCCATGCAGTTTAATGAGTTTATATATTTATATATTACATGTGTTTCTATACATGTATTTTATCTTTAGTTAGTTTGTTGTCCTTGAATAAACTTGTATTGCTGCACAATCAGTTTCCTTAATGTTCTATTATACTAAAACAACTCCATTGATAACAATACCCCTGCATCCCATCAAAATCTACTTCATTGCCATCCTCATCATTTCACTTTGGTATCCCCACCCAGGTGTACCTTGGTGTTATTCACCCAGGTGTTCCTTGGTGTTTCCTACCCATGTGTACCTTGGTGTTTTCTTACCCAGGTGTACCTTGGTGTTTTCTTACCCAGGTGTACCTTAGTGTTTTCTTACCCAGGTGTACCTTGGTGTTTTCCTGCCCAGGTGTACCTTGGTGTTTCCTTACCTGGGTGTACCTTGGGGTTTTCTAACCCAGGTGCATCTCAATGGGAAATCCACCTGGGTAAGAAAACACCAAGGTACACCGGCGTAAAAAAACACCAAGGTATACCTGGGTTGGAAACATCAAGGTACACCTGGGTGGGGAACACCCAGGTAGGAAACACCAGGGTACACCTGGGTGAATAACACCAAGGTACACCTGGGTGGGAAACACCCAGGTAGGAAACACCAGGGTACACCTGGGTGAATAACACCAAGGTACATCTGGGTGGGAAACACCCAGGTAGGAAACACCAGGGTACACCTGGGTGAATAACACCAAGGTAACCTGGATGGGAAACACCCAGGTAGGAAACACCAGGGTACACCTGGGTAAATAACACCATGGTACACCTGGGTGGGGAAACACCCAGGTAGGAAACACCAGGGTAGACCTGGGTGGGAAACACCCAGGTAGGGTACACCTGGGTGTGGTCACCTGGGTAATTACACCCAGGTTTACCCATACCAGGGTTTTTATCCAGTTTCAGGTGGGTAAATCATGGTAAAACCCAGGTTTCGCGGGGTCTTGATGGTTGGTGGATGTCTTGGTAGATAGATTTTTACCTGGGTTTCGGCCCAAAAAACCTGGGTGGATTTACCCAGGTACATTTTTATATGGGGTGTAATAAACACAGAACGACACGATGTGTAAATGGGTTTGTCGATACGGCACTCGTGCTGTTGCGGAAGGATAGAACTCGAGGCGCAAGCGCCTCTCGTTCTATCCTTACGCGACAGAACTCGTGCCGTATTGACAAACTCATTTACACATCGTGTCGTTCTGTGTATATATGCACTGCATTCTGTCCCTATATATGCAGAGACAGCATGCGTGACACTTTTGCAATATCACTGGTGGATGGAGCGTATGTACATGTTGACGGGCAGCATGTATTATGGCCAGAAAGTATACACTGATAATATAGATGAATGTATATAGTTCTGGAATGAAACAAAGGCAGCCAAATATGATAATAGCATTGAAATGCCCATGTGAAAAGCACATACGACGGTACTCTTGTAAAGTCCAAGTAACGGCATGGTGTACCCCATTTTACTCTCGCAAATACTGGTGAAACAGAACACATATGGGTAAAAACCCATTTAAACATTTGTACATCAGAACATACTCTAGTAAATTATTGATGGAGTCATGGTGTATCACATACTCTGGTAATACCCTGGTAAATGAAAGTGTCAATGACACTGTAGCTCAACTTGGAAAGGGAATAATTTAATGTGTTACTGTCGATGGAGTGATTAGGAATGTGGAAAGTTGAATGTCTAATTTACTAGTTTATCAACATGAAGATATATATATACATGTATATAAAAGTAAAATCTAAGATGGTTGCTGGCGGCTATGTTTTCCAACAATTCAAAAACATTTGATAGCTTTAGTCATGCAAAGAGTAGAATCCAAGATGGCTGCTGCAGGGATGTGGCTAGAGGGTCTCCGCTGGGGGGGGGGGGGGGGAGGGGGTGTCCACCTTGGGAATTTCCAACTGCACCCCCCCCCCCCTTGAGTCGCAATCACACCGACACAACTTTTTGCATAATTCCATTTGCACCTCCCCCCCCTTGAGTCGGAATCGTACCAACACAACTTTTTGCATATTTCCATTTGCACCCCCCCCTTGTACCTCATGCTCAGGCCTATTTCCTATATATTCATAAGCCATGCTTCTATTTTCCCAGTATGAGAACATTAAGATATTTTAACCTGAAAATTGCCCCCCAAAAAACAACTAGTGATCTAATTCCAGACAAATGCACACAGCTACCGACAACAGACCAGGAAACACCGGGCCGACCATGGTTGTTCGGCCCGGTGTGAGAAAAATTTTGAAAACTATACAAGAAAATCGCAAATCCTAGCATCAAGACTGGCCTCAACTGAAGCTTTCCTAGTGTTGGAAATTTCAAACCTCATACTCCCCTCAGGTTGGAAAATTCTTCAACTGATGACCATTTATGTCTACAAGTTTGACCAAATGTAGTAAAATATTGTTTTGCTAAACTAATTAGCAGTTTTGTATTGGCCATGTGAATGGGGCAATGACACACCGGGCCGACCATGGTTGGGCCCGGTGTGCGAAAATTTTGAAATCTGAACAAGAAAATCGCAAAATCCTAACATCTAGACTAGCCTCAAGCCTTCCTACTGTTCGAAATTTCAAACCCTACACCCCCACTTAGGTTGGAAATTTTCCAACTGATGACAATTCCAATGACAATGTTGACCAATTGTATGACAATATTGTTTTCTTAAATTAACTAGAAGTTTTTGACTGGCCACGGGGGAGAGACCAGGACACAAGCTTTCCAAGTGTTGGAAATTTCCAACCTGTCACCCCCCTAAGGTTGGAAAATTTCCAACTGATGACCATTTCTGTCAAAAATTTTGACCAAAAATAGGAACATATGCAAATATTGGTCGAAAAACAATAAATTCCCCCAATAACTTGTTTTATAATCAAACTACAAGAACATTTTCAACCTATTGTTGGTGTGAAATTTCGTTGTGGCAGGTATGAAATTTCCAACTATTGAAAATAAAGCTCTCTGCTGGGGGGGTGAGACACCCCCACACCCCCCCCCCCCCTCTAGCCACATCCCTGGGCTGCTGGCAGCCATGTTTTAATGCCGAATAACACCAAAATGACTCGTTCCCATCTACATGTCAAAAGTCAAGACAAATTTCATAATGATCTGACCAAAGGTACGACCTGTAGCGCATGCCAAAGGATTTAGTCATGCAAAGAGTAAAATCCAAGATGGCTGCTGGCGGCTATGTTTTTGGCCGAATGACCCCAAAATTACTTGTTCCCATCTACATGTCAATATTAACATACATGACAAATTGTATGATGATCAGATGAACAGTACGACCTGTAGCCCGTGCTAATGGATTGAATTTTGAAATCCAAGATGGCCGCTGTCGGCCATGTTTTTTGGCCGAATGACTCGTTCCCATCTATATTCCAATTTCAACAGCAATGACAAATTTTATGATGATCAGACCAAAGGTACGACCTGTAGCCTGTGCTAAAGGATTTAGTCATACAAAGAGTAAAATCCAAGATGGCAGCCATGTTTTTTGGCCGAATGACCGCAAAATTACTCGTTCCCATTTAGATGTTATTGTTAACATCCATGACAAATTTTATGATGATCTGACCAAAGGTACGACCTGTAGCCCGTGCTAAAGGATTTAGTCATGCAAAGAGTACAATCTAAGATGGCTGCCAGCGGCCATGTTTTTTGGCCGAATGACCCCAAAATTACTCGTTCCCATCTACATGTCAATATTAACATCCATGAAAAATTTCATAATGATCAGACGAACAGTATGACCTGTAGCCCGTGCTAATGAATTGAATTTTGAAAAATCAAAGATGGCCGCTGGCGGCCATATATTTTGGCCGAATGACCCCCAAAATGACTCGTTCCCATCTACATGTCATTGTTAACATCCATGACAAATTTTATGATGATCAGACTAAAGGTACGACCTGCAACCCGTGCTAAAGGATTTAGTCATACAAAGAGTAAAATCCAAGATGGCTGCTGGTGGTCATATTTTATGGCCGAATGACCCAAAAATGACTCGTTCCCATCTACATGTCATTGTTAACATCCATGACAAATTTTATGATGATCCGACCAAAGGTACGACCTGTAGCCCGTGTCAAAGGATTTAGTCATGCAAAGAGTAAAATCTAAGATGGCTGCCGGCGGCCATGATTTTTGGCCGAATGACCCCAAAATTATTCGTTCCCATCTACATGTCAATATTAACATCCATGACAAATTTCATGACAATAAGACGAACAGTACGGCATGTAGCCCGTGCTAATGGATTGAATTTTGAAATCCAAGATGGCCGATGGCGGCCATGTTTCTTTTCCGAATGACCCCAAAATGACTCGTTCCCATCTACATGTCAATGTCAACATCCATGACAAATTTCATAATAATCGGACCAAAGGTACGAACTGTAGCCCGTGCTAACGGAAATTGTTGACGAATCACGCACACACACACGCACACGCACGACGGATACCAAGCCATGGCAATAGCTCAAACTTTACAAAGTAAAGTTGAGCTAAAAATGATATATACTCTCGTAAAATCCACGTTAAGCCCATGTAAAAAATGACACACCCGTGAATATTCCTAATAAATTGACTAAAATTCCTTTACTATATTAAAATGCTGGTGAAACAGGACATACATTGGTAAAACCCATGTAAATCAGTACATACTCCAGTAAATTATTGATGTAGTAATGGTGTAACAGATTTTATTACACGATCCTACCATTATTCCATTCAATAAACCCATTCTATAAATTGTGATATTAAACGTTCGTTTAATAACAGGAAATAGTGCCAGGTGACATTTGACTTCCGGTTTACCGTCTTTTAACATTCCGTACGCTACGTCTCAAAAATACTATGACTTCCAATATTTTTCCAACAAACTATCATGACTGAAGAATTTGAAAAGTTATGTTATTAAATATACGCCATTAAAAGCGCCAAAATAGTCTTTATTTATATGGGACTATTTCTTTACGCGGGCAAACAACGAATAGTTACGTGAAACGTCATCGCATGTCTTATAGAAGCCGATGTTAGTTTCTCGTTCCATTTGTTGATTTAAGTATGTTTTGTCGATGTTTTGGATCATGTAATAAATAGAATCTACAACTCGTCCCCAGTTTATAGCGGAAATTACAAAACTCGTCCAGTAAATTAGGTCTGGACCTCGCCAAAGGCTCGGTCCAGACCTAATTTACTGGACTCGTTTTGTAAATTCCGCTATAAACTGGGGACTCGTTGTAGATCCTCTATATACTCTGGTCAAACTTTGGTAATACGGGATATACTACACGTCTTTAAAATCACTTGTTCAGGAAAAAATGCTCTTTTAATGTTTTTTTTATAATTTTGAATATCTCCGTTATTTATCATTAAATATTTCCTCGAAGAAAAAACAACGCCCTTTAAAAATGCTTTACTTCAAAAGTCGTCACTTTACAACTACACAACCATGATGCTTTTATATGGGTTGGTTCCAGTCAGATGTGGATTTTTGTGAATAATTATTGAGATCTACACTCCCCAGTATCAATGTTATGTGGCGGCAGCTAATAACACATCCTGTGATTTCGAGGAAACACCAAACAATAATATTCAAGTGATACAAGGGGAATTATATTATGAATCTTAGTCTTATTTCTAGACTAAAGTATGGTATGTTGTCTGAAGCGGTTCATACTTGATTTAATTCTACACAGATCCCACAAAAAAATGTAACCATGCAGGGAAAAGAATTTAGGTGGGTTGGATTGTGAACTTGTGATTGTTTATTTGTATATTTAAATAAAACAAAATGGAAACAACTCTGCAAGATACATGTACATGGAGTCCATGCAATCAATCTCTAAATTGCTGGTACACAGGCTCCCATGTTGATTAATGTTTTGTATGTAATGGTAATACACCAGTATTTACCAGAAGTTATTGTAATTGTGGTTCACCATGCCTTTACTTTGAATTTACATGAGTTTACATGGCTTTTGACAGATAATATTATCACGCAGCTTAGGTGTTTTCTGTCTCTTTTGTGAGAATAAAATTAGATTTGGTTCTTTAATCAAAATAATTGTACCTGGTGCCACAGAATGGGACAAGAACATTCTTATAAATAACTTAAAATAAGTCAGTTATATCCAGAAGAGTTTAACAGCTAATGTAATCACACATGCTATTCACAGGACTTCCAATCTGTTGTCTCACATTTAAATGGTCTCTTTTATGGGAAGGCTTGCCCTGAATTTGTATTTACAGCATTGTGTATACATTGCCCAGACCAGTGGTTGACACCACATGAATGATTTGGCACATATCCATTCAAGGGATATAGACTATGGCGGTGCCATTATCAATTATTCCTTTGCCATATGATGATTTAATTGTATTGTGACGGGCGCAGCCGTTTCTGAACTGATTTGTGTACCTATTTCCCAACGTGCGATTCTTGCTACAGTTAAAGGGGTACTGTACACAGAGATAGACGATTTTTTTTATTTACTCCCACTGAAATAACTTTCAAGTTAGATTGTGTTCGCGTTATACGAGTTTCGTATAAACCTAATTTAGCGAAGAAAATATTGATCTTGGAAACAAAAATATTACGATTTCAAACTACGCGCCATGTTTTTGACCTTCACCGGAGAAAACGCAGGTCGCATGAAGAACCGGAAGTTCGTTGTTCGCAGCTTCAATCTCTTTCATCGAACAATCTCACTCCCTATAAAAATACTTGACGCTATGAATCTTGTTTCTTTCTCGTTTTTTTCCGAATCGGTTATAGCGGGCCTTTCTTTTGCAGGTAACATGTTTTGTTTGCAACTCAATAATGTTCGCGAACGGCCGTCGATAAAAGTCACCCAACATATGAGATTTCAAGAACGGTAACTCGTAATGGCATAATTCTCCATTTTATGACTCCAGCCATAAATTGATTTATATTAAATAATTCAATTTTACTTTTATGATAGCCTGTTAACCGGAAGGTTTTCAGTAGACATCATCGATTCAAATTAGTTATTTTAAAATATAATATTGATATTAGATAGCTATTGTCACCAGGAATTTATTGAAATTGGGGTACAGCACCCCTTTAAGCAGCCATTTCAGAACTGATTTGTGTACCTAGTGACTTACCTGCGTGGTTTATTCCTGATCGGACATCTAAAATATGTTTCAGCAAATTAATGTATAAAATTGCAATTGTGTATTCGATCCATGACAATTATTATCTCGTATTTTCGATGTATTTTGCGGAGCTCCGAGAGTCCGACATTTTGGTGTGTTCGCCTTCAAATTTCGTATCGGCTTCTCTGATTGGTTCAAAAAGTCAAGGCTTACCCAATCAGATCGTTTCGTTTACACTTGGTTATTTTTCATGGTTTGCCATTGGATTTAATCGATAAACAATTGATTTAGATCCAATCGCAACCCATGTTTTGGTTTTCACTTGAGAGGTTAAAAGCCCTGTGCTTTCTTCTCTCAGGGTGCTTCCTTTCCAAACTCCACAAGAGCAGGTTGCATCATTAAGACTTCACTCAGTCGCTTGCAGTGCTAGAAATCATGGAACATGTTTCAATATTCAGTAAGGAAACGGGCCCACTCGCCCCAGGGCCAGCTCGCCCCAGTCGACCTGGGCCAGCTCGCCCCGAGCCAGCTCGCCCCGGGCCAGCTCGCCCCAAGGGATAATGTCTTATTTAAGTTGTCGTTTTGGGGTTGTTTTGCTTGCTTTCTCTGACTTACAGTCAAGTGATACCCGAGTCAAGTGATACCATACAAAGTGATACCCAAATCGGTCAACTGAGACCCAAGATGTGTATCATTGAATTTGGAATGTTGAATTAAATATACAAACATTCGAGATCATTATTTGTCCGAACGTCATGTCGGAATATACTCCATTCCTCGATCGAAAATGACTTGAGTCGAGCCACTGCCGTTGTATATAGTCGCAGATACAACGGAACATATTTGTGGTTATGATGTCAGATAAATATTGCACTGCTTATATACGGTATGTGGTCGGCATATGAAAGTGATTATCTATCACACTGAAGCCATCTCATCCTGTGAAGTGTGATTAGTCGATTGGTTACTGTGTAAACAACCTGCTTCTATTGTTTTGATAGGATATCATATGAATGGGGATATACTAATGGCTTCTAATGGTTTCCCAAACTCCAGAGATAGTGAGATGAACTCAGAGAATAAGAGAAACTTTAATATCCAGAATGTGAAAACAGTTCATTATTGTTATTTATGAATTCGCCGGTTCGTCGTTCAAACCAACTAGTGTGATAAACTGCATGGCTATTATCTTTGCTAACAAACGTGGCTAAAGTAATCTAAATGTCAAAATTGATGGACATAACTCTGAAATATATCATAATCTGAACTTAAGAAATTAATATATTAATATATATTAACTTATTTACAACTTTAATACAAATGTAATACCCGGGCCAGTGTGACGAGCACAGGATTCACATACGATCCGGCAACAAGTTGCACACAAGCTGCAAGTCCCGACTAAAAGTCACTTCCTGTTTACGTGTCAGACAAAATCATCTTGACAAGAATGTAATTATGCGGAGCACAGATCCATCACACAAATATCGTTCCAATAAGCTATACATATTATATTAACCCAAATTATATTCTCCCACATTCAGATCATATCAGGGCACATATAGAAGCATTTATTTGGAAGTTTTGAGGTCGCACATTTATGTATTTAACATTAAAGCGAGTGCGTCTCCGGCAGTGTCGGAAGCTTTTTGGCCTGCGACCCCGGTTATCACAAATAGCGAATTTTCACATCAAAATGGTAACTTCCCATGACATATGGTTGTTATGCCTATAACAATCATATATCAATGCACCCCTCCACAATTATCCAAACCCTGGAAAAGTTCGGGAAAGTCAAATATATTCAATTATAAAACACCCCAAATTTCGACGCACATAAAAGAAATCAACCCGGTGCTTCCCGATTTCCATAAATAGTAAGAAAACAACAAAGTCCCATTTGTTGAAATTATAAGGCAATTGTCGGGTATACATCACTATATTACCCCGAACAAATGCCAACCCAAGGAAAAGTCAAATAAGTAAGTTTTTTTATCCAAAAATATGACGGCATATTTTTGCATTACGAATACACGGCCGCCATTAAAATCAGACTGCGAACTAAAAAGGGAAATCCCCTATCACAAATATAGAAACAGATCGGTGCTCGCCAGCTAGCCTGTGATTGGCTGGGTTTCAATGATTCTGATTGGTTGCAACTTTGTGCCACCAGGTGCCCTGGGATGGGTATAAAAGGAGGTCTCAGACCCGAGAACCTCAGTTGGGTCACTGCTCAATTCAATGTAAGCTAGCTCGAAGCCTATATGACGTCACGATGGCGGGAAGATAAATAAATTTACGCGGAGTCGACCGATGGGGAAAATTGTTAAAATATCGATGTAAAAGACCGCATGAAGGACATTTAATGTGCAGTGGGATTTCCGTGACAACATAAAAGGCTCTCGATGTGTTATTTCTGTGCATACCTGAATTATGACTGCTGAATTTTCGAACTGAAGTTTTTCTTTGTTCGGAGAAGGACGGCCATTTTGATTTTCGCAGAGACTACACACGATCAAAGACAAACCGGTGAGAACGTTCTAATTTTGACTATACTTACCACTATTGATATACGATTCACAAACCAAATCAACTGATTACGCCATTAGCGCGTACATGCCAGTCGCTTTATTGACATTTTCTCGTAAAGCTGTACTCGACACACCATGAGTGAGTTGCAATCACACGAACTCGGGGAAGAAATTACTCACCCTTTAGACAGTTCTACGCCGATAGACAGAGGACATTCTGATCATATAGGCGCGAGTAATTACGAACATGATTCAGGTAGTTCCGTTCCTATATCATTCGATTCTGATGTTCGACAAAAGCCAGCAGACTTAAAACGGAACCGAGCATCGCCATTCTCGCCCTCTGAGTCTAATGACAGCAAAAAACCCAGACCCATCTACCAGGACTCCCTGGTTGATGATCACTTAAATGAGTCAATTTCATCAGAAATCGAAAATGACACTTATATCTCAGAAACATTTTTCGAATCAAGTCTGATAAAGGCTCTCGGGAGCGAGCGCGTCCAAAACTCTTTTAGTCTCATGATGGAAGGAATGCTTGAACGCGTAATCACCAAAATGGCGAAGTGCGAAGTTGCTAAAGTAACAAAAGATGCCTTCGTTCCTAGGGATAAATATGAAAATGACATAGCCGATATTAGGCAAGAAATATCCCAACTTAAACTGGAGCTCAAAGCGGAAAGGGAAGCGCGGCAAGGTGACATTCGTGAAGTCAAAGTGGAACTGGACGACCTGCAACAGTACGGCCGTCGTACCAACCTCAGAATATCAGGCATCCCTGAAAATCCCGGTGAAAACACCGATCATATTGTCCTTGACGTCGCAAATGGTTTAGGTATTCCGCTCGGCGATAATGACGTTTATCGGAGTCACAGAGTTGGCCCAAAAGCCGGTAAATCTACTTCTGACTCAACCGTACCAAAAACTGTAGGAGCAAACAATCCAAAACCCAAACCACCACGGCAAATCATCTTCAGACTCCCCTCCTACAAAATCAGGAGGGAACTATATGGGAGACGTGTCGAGTGTAAGACATTGAAGTTACCTTACCTCAACCAAAGGGTATACGTCAACGAGGATCTTACCAAAACACGCGCCGCCATTTATAGGAAGGCCCGTGATCTCCGTAAAGACGAGTTGATTCACGAAGCGTGGACTATCGATGGAGCCATTCTCATCAGGCTTCGAGAAAACGAGAGGCCCATCAGAGTAACAACACCACATGCAATGGATGAACTTGACAACACGCTACGTGGGGAAAGTGCAAAATACTCAGACATAAGCTGAGTCACATATATAGCATCGGCTATATAGACGATCCGAAACAACCATCATCTGTTCATGGCTATCCGGATTTATATATTCTATATTCAACCCACTGACCCGCAATACAAACCAAACTACACCGAGAGTTGAATAATTTACAAATAGTTCAAAAACCAGTATCTGATTCGCGATTCTTTAACGATTATTTTCTGTCAAATTAAAACACCCGGCCACCCACACCTAGAATCAGTTGCGTTTGCACATGTAACCCAAAGAATCAGTTACATTTGCACACGTAACCCAAAATAACGAATTTAAGCGAACTTAAATCTGCACATGTAAATATACGCACCTGTCAGTGACCTCTGTATGGCGAAATCTTTTGAAATAATCCAATTTTGCACGGACAAGCTAGAATATCACGGATGTTCGCTGACTTGTACATGCATATCAGACGACTATATACAGAATAATTGACCACATTCATAATTATCCAATCCACTAGTATGTATACACAAGTCTACACCTGTTTGTTCAGCATAATAACACAACAATTCTTATACCACGGAGCACGATTTGCCATCGCCATTACCAAATGAAACCGGCCAGAACGCCAACAGTAGATTGGGCATATAATCACGACCTTTCAGGTCAAACTCACACGAGATAATCATTTCTATGTCAAGCGGCCAGTCTGACTGGATAATTAAAACCAAACAACGACGTTAGTTGACCAAGGTTATGCGACGCGAATACATGTTGATGTGCGCACAGGGACGCTGTGAGTACATTTTGGCATTCACTGTATAGGGCGTATGCGTGCACGTGCAGGTATATATACTCAACCAGCTTAAAGCATATATTGTCTTATTTGTGTATTTGCATTCGTATTGTTATCTTGGTCTTATCGTTATGATAGACATTGTGTATTTATACTATTCATCGACAATATGTATACCCCCATACCACGATATGTATAATGGCACATACTTATTCCAAACCGCCGTCTGTCCATCTGTTCATTCCGTACTGACTGTGAACTATTTAATTCCATTTGAGATATTTCAACCCTTGCCGTCCGTTCCCATGCAAGCATAATCGAGTGTTGAGTTCACATGGACTCCGATATTTATACATTTATACATGCATGCGCATGCTCCGCTGTAAAACTTTTCTTAAAAGTGCATCTACGTAATTATGTACCTTGTGTGCAATGATGTACACACGGAATATACCTCAAATCCGCACTCATTGACACATGTGTGTACATATACAAATACTACAACACTATTGCAACGTTCTTGCGTAACTTACGTGTACATGACAAATTTATGCCAATCTCGCCGTTCGTTCGTCCATCCATCCACAGTCTGTACTATTATAGCTTCTAATATTACTTTATATTTTATTATATCTATGATACTTCAAACCATAACGCTGTTCACTTGCGCGTGGTGAATGAATAACTATTAGAACATGCATATGTATGTTATACAATAATTAGGCACTTATAGGTCATTCAAGTATTCCACACTTCCTCCAGTTCATATGCCTACTCTGTTTTTTTTTTCTCCTTTCCATGGGGTTACTGTTACTCCTTGGGGGAGTTGATCATTTGCTGGTGTTTGATATAGTTTCATATGCCCTATGATCGTGGCCTGTTTTTGGCTATTATAGCTATAGCCATTCAGCCGCTTTTTACTTAGTGGGTTTATGGACTGGAGCTAGCGAATACTCAGCATCATTAGTGTTAATTATATCAAATTATCCTCCAAATTAAATGCGACACATAAACTATGCCTTTCTCAATGCTCGTCTGAAGTATTGCGTACTAGTTTCTATATATTTTATTGTATCCGAGAATGGAGATATTTCAAACCATGCGGTTCCGCCCCCTGTGAAAACATAAGCGTGCGTATCAAAAACTACATTTAATGATCTGGGCACGCACACACCTATATGTATGTATGTACGTGTGACTTTGTGTATGTGTTTATAGGTGTGTGTATGTATTTAATTATATATGTGTGTAGTTGTGTATCTTCCTGTTAGTCTTATGAATAAATCGGACCTTTAAATCGAATAGTTGGCATGATTATCTCTATCCCTCACTTTAGAAACATAACTCCTATAGTCATTTCCGCTGCATATACATTTTCGTGATGAAGAGCTCCGAGCTCAAAACACACCCTAAGATTATCAAACTTAAGAAGAACCCCTGTTTGGTCGACTCAAAAAACCCATCGGCCTGCACAACCACGATTGGTATACATTCTATTGCCACTCACTATTGCTATCTCATACTCTCATTCACTATACTCAACTGCCCTTCTGTTCTACTCTGTTCTCTTTCTCCTACCTACTCACACCTACCTGTATGCTCTATTAATATGTTTGTTACTGTGCACCGAGGATGCCCAAAACAGAACTGCTCTCAGGATTTTGATATGACTTTTGATAATGGGTGACATAATGTTACATAGGGCAAGAATCGGTGCATTTCACAATCTTGCTGTCAGGCTGTCAGGGAGGGGGCGTCTATGTGTGAAACAATCAAAAACATGCTTGTTTTATATCATGTTACGTTTACGTGGACTGGATCTTATAACTGCCTTAACATTGACACTGTTGGTTTTCATTTTCTTCCCGATGGAACAATTCTGCGCTCTCAAACATATCTTGGCAGGCAAGAAACTATCTAATTCTCCAAATTCCGATGATAAAAAGACGAAGTTGAACACTAAATTTGCGATGTCACACACAATTGTATTCCTCTTCACATGCGTGACATTTCTAACTGTATTAGCGGTATCTTTAGCAAAGGCCCTTTTGGTCCTGGCAGGAGACGTGGAGACTAACCCAGGCCCCTCAACCGAACAACACAATCACTCGGTACTTGTACTGAATACACAGAGTATCAGAAATAAAGTAGATATACTTGCAGCCGAAACATCAAATGGGGAGTACGACATATGTCTATTAACCGAATCCTGGCTCGATCATTCTATCCCGGATTCAGAAATCCATCTTCCTGGCTACCATGATCCTGCCCGCAAAGACAGGATAGATGGCAGAACAGGAGGGGGTGTGTGTATTTACGTTCGTGACACTATACCATTCAAAATACGCGATGAACTTGACAGTGACGAAGTAGAAAATATCTGGATAGAGGTTACAATTAACACAAAACGTTGTCTTGTAGGATGTTTTTATCGCCCTCCCAACTCCCCCGCAAGCCTGTGGACAAAAATTAATGATAACATTTCTCTTGCGCGCGATAGCGACCTGGATGTCATAATAGGTGGAGATTTCAATGAAAACTATGTACGCAACGGTAATGGTAAAATAAACGGCATATGTAGCGAACGAGGTCTGACCCAACTGGTCACTGATAAAACGCATTTTACTGAAAATTCCTCATCCATTCTCGACTTGCTCATGACTAGCAACCCTGACCTTATTGATTCCCCTTGTGTTCTTGGCAACATATTCGACAACACAATTAGGTATCACTGTCCGGTCGTTGCTCAGATAAAACTTTTGAAAAATAAGTCGGCTACAAATCTCACTAGACGTATCTGGAATTATAATCTGGCTGACTTCGATACCATGAACGAAGACTTCTTGAGCTGGAACTATGATGATAATACACCATTTGAACTTTCAGCTCATGCAGATAACTTAACTGCAAAAATTCAAAAGGTATGCAGTGACAATATCCCAAATAAGATAGTACTTATCCGGAAAGGTAGTCCCCAATGGCTTACGTGTAATGTACGGAAACTGATGAGGCAACGAAATCGATTACACAAGATAGCTAAAAGGAAAAACACACCACAAACATGGGCAAACTTCAGATCTAAACGTAATGAAACTACATCGGCTATTAGAAAAAGCAAACGTGATTATGACACCAAGAATGAGAACACATTGAATAGCCCATCACATGACCAGTCTTCCTGGTGGAAAACACTCCAAAAAATAGTATTTGCTACCAGTGATAGATCAATACCCCCCTTGAACACCAACGGCGACTTCCTGATATCACCAACTGAAAAAGCAAATGCTTTCAATTCGTATTTTTGTAAAATTTCATCAGTTGATGACGTCGGGAAACGCCTACCAGTCCTTGAACCGGATAACTCCATATCCACATTAAGCGATATAAAAATCACAGCCCCTGACATTTACAAAGCGTTAAAAAGTCTTAAAATATCTAAGTCAAGTGGGCCCGACGGAATAAGTCCGAGAGTTTTGAAAAGTTGTGCCTCCTCGCTCTGTGAACCTCTTGAATTCTATTTTAGAACATTTACCGAAAACAGTTACTACCCACACCAGTGGAAGCGTTCACATGTTACACCTATATTTAAGAGTGGTGATTCCGGTCTTATATCAAATTACCGACCAATTTCTCTACTAAGCTGCGTCTCAAAGGTCTATGAAAAATGTATTTATAAATATCTATGGGAATTTCTTGATGAAAACAAACTCCTATCATTTTACCAAGCTGGTTTCATGCGCAACGATTCAACGGTTTTTCAACTTAACGAAATATATGACAATATATGTCGATCATTAGACGACGGAAAAGAGGTCCGGTGTATATTCTGTGACATAAGTAAAGCATTCGATAAAGTCTGGCACCGTGGCCTCTTGAACAAACTGACAAAAATTGGTATAAGAGGAAACTTGTATAACTTGATGAAATCGTATCTAGAATGTAGACAACAACAGGTTGTCATAGACGGCACACGTTCGGAACTACAAAATGTAACAGCAGGTGTGCCGCAAGGCTCAGTATTAGGCCCACTTCTGTTTTTAATTTATATTAATGATATAACCGAAAATATACGATGTAACATTCGTCTATTTGCTGATGACACTTCTCTATTTCTTACTATCGAAGACCCCACCATGGCCGCAAAACTAATCAACGATGACCTCGAAACTCTCATGTGTTGGGCATCAGAATGGCTTGTAAAATTCAATCCCCTGAAAACGGAATCTCTCTTAATCTCCAGGAAAGAAACACCAGTATATCATCCACATTTGACCATGGGAACCGCGACAATTGTTGAGGTTGACAGCCATAAACATCTGGGACTTACTTTCGACAACATGGGCTCTTGGGGTATCCACATCAGATCTATGCTTGACAAAGCATGGAGTCGAGTAAATCTAGTACGTAAACACAGATACAGGCTAAGCAGAGTAACGCTTGAAAAAATCCATTATACATTTATCCGACCAATACTGGAATATGCCTCCCCTGTTTGGGATAACTGCCCTGATTATCTTAGTGATGACATTGAAAAGGTTCAGTATGAAATGGCCCGAATAGTAACAGGTGCAACCATCAGTACGAGTAACGCGTGCCTTTTGTCAGAGACTGGCTGGGAACTCCTCTCTTCACGCCGTAGAAAACACAAGCTGTGCCAATTTTTTAAAATGATACGAGGAACTGCTCCATCAATTTTAAGAAATTATGTACGACCAATTCAGGCAAATAATTCCAGATATAACTTCAGATTTGAACATATAAGACTACCCTCGAATATTAATTATGACTATTATATGGATTCTTTCTTACCATCTGCAATTACCGAATGGAACAAACTGTCAGAAACTACAAAGAGCAGCAGTACAATCGAAGACTTCAAAAAGGAACTGAACAGTGACAATATACGCCCACCTGCCTATTTTTATCATAGTAAATGTCGTAAATCTCATATCCTCCATACCCGGTTAAGATTGAACTGCAGCCACCTAAGTGGTGACCTGACAGATAACCATGTAACAATTTCCCCCTTCTGTCTATGTGGGGAATTTGAGACAACTTACCACTATCTCTTTGAATGTACATTTTATCAAGAGCCCAGAAGAGAACTATATGACTCCCTACCAAATGTTGCCTTATCTGAGAATACACTAATGCGGGGGTCAAGAGAGCTTAGTCTTCGCGAAAACAAACAAATATTTAATGCAGTACAGACATATATTATGAGAACAAAAAGATTTCCATGATCTGCATTGGTAACAAATTGCTTTGGATTCCGGCCGCGCTATGCGGCAGCACGATGTTCCCCATTATATATGTAGTACTAAATGTCTTCCGATAACGATTATTTTGTAAGTTACTTACTTGTCACTATCCTGTATATACGTGAACTGATTCTACATGAAGAATACAGCAATATTCGCAGTGAACCCCATTGAAATAGGAATTGGCCATTGCGATTGACCCCCTCCCATGAAGCCTGACGCATGCATATTACTACGAGCATAATTTTCATCACGCAGCAAATAAATTATTGAAAACTCTGTCCCCTCTACTTTCTCACTCTCTCTCTCTTCTCTCTCTCTGCCTCCTGCTATCCCTAACACTATCTTCCGCTGTGTCCATCCCAACTTAGTTACTTCTCCTTTAAAAAATATTATTTCTATTATTTCCCGTCTGATCGATACCCCTCCCTCACTTATTGGGGAAGGGGCATGTCGCAAAAGAGGAGAAGACTTCATATAAGCCCTCGGGCTTGTTGTCTGATCCTCATTTCCATACATTATCTCTTATATGTTGTATATTTATGTCATTTGTGTATTATGTGTATTATGTTTGGATTTGGGAATAAAAATATGTTTACACTAAGCCTAAGAGCTCGAAGCAAAAGCTCGAATCTTTAAGATCGAAGCATAAAAGCTTAATTAATTAAGGTGTTGCCCTAAGTGGTAAACCTTGGAAGTGTATAGAGACTAAGTGGGCAGTTTTACGAGGTTAAAACTGCCAAAGTCCTGCCACGGGCAGAACTTGAACAGACAGTTAGCTGGAAACTGTCGGTCTCTATTGTGTTTACAGATTGGCAAGGCCAAGTCTGTGTAGTGTATAGAGACTAAGTGTGCAGTTTTACGAGGTTAAAACTGACAAAGTCCTGCCACGGGCAGAACTTAGACAGTTAGCTGGAAACTGTCAGTCTCTATTGTTAGGGGTATAGTGTAGTGTTTCCCTTGAGCACTTAGAAAAATAAGGGTGGTGGCAGCAATTTAAGTAGAATCAACCCAGACATTAAAATCCCCTTGGGCGTCTGGGCGACCCACGAGTCGGAATCATATTCCTTTTTATGGCATGCAGTCGTTAGACCGCTCGGTTAGTTTATACCCCCGGTTGCATGTTACATAAAGTGGTGGCAGCGGTGGGATTGATTGATTCTAATTTAACTTGTTAGAATAGATTAAGATTGATTTTTTTTTATTGTAATTAAATATTAAATGTTGGTTCTTGAAATAAAATTTTGAAATGGCTTCTGATATTCCGGTAGGTATTATGTTATTTGAAGATATACATGAAGCTTCTCAAAGTAATGAATATTGTGCATATATGGGCCTTGATGTTCGTGAATTTACAATGTGTGGAAATTTTTGTATTGCTTTCTTTTATCTTGAAGAAATAAATGAAGTAATCAGTCATTGTTATCTCAGTGGTTACGATTACATCATTTTCGAGCCTCAGTAATTGGATGTCAGGTAAGCATCCGATTTCACTCAGATAATTTTTTTTGTTGAGTTGATAATTATTAAGTATGTCAGATTACAGTAGTAGCAATTCATCCCATCTAATTCCTGCAATAGAACACTTGTCTATCCTTCGTGCCAAAGTTGCACAAATGAAGGAGGGAAATGATAGACAACTAGGTTTAGTGAGAGAGACAATACGAAGACACAAAGAGTCATGTCTTAGTGCCAATGACAGTGAAGTGGTCTTTAAACCCCGTGGATTTGAGCATCAAGCTCACCACAGAAACGACTCCCAAGTAGAGCATGTGTATGAAGATATAACTCTTCCGCTAAAACCACATGCTGTTGCTTTTTGTGATCACCTAAACCTCAACCAAAAACAGTCAAGTCTATAACATAACTTTGACATACAACATGAAAATACAACTGTACCACTGAGAAAATACTCAGAAGAGTATTATGCCCCAATGAATTGTCCTCAAGAGACAGAGCCTGAACAAATACTGAGAAAATACTCAGAAGAGTATTATGCCCCAATGGATTGTCCTCGAGAGACAACACCCACACAAAGTATTTATGAGTCAAGGACTCAAACACAAAGTAATTTCCCTACAAAGTCGGTGGACTTCACAAAACATTCCAGGCTCCATGGTGAGCTGGATATGTTCAAACGTTGCAGTGATGCAATAATGTCTCCCAAAGAGCATGAGCTGTCACAACGACTTGAACATCTTGAAAAAGACTTCAATTCAATGAGAGCAAATTCTTATAAGTCTAAACAGCCCAGTGATCATATACGATTCGAGGATGAGAAACCAAGGAGGCCCCCTCGATATCAATCCACTGAAGCACAACGTGCTGATTATATGGCCAGACCACATACTGACAAATCTAATCCTTCATTCCCCCAGAAATTTCCCATACGTTCAGAAACTCCAACTAAAAATCCTGTGTTTGGAATTAAAAATAAGTCGCATCAGAAGACTTCAACACCCTATCCAGGTCATAAAATGGATGCACAAGGTTACTTGTTTCGGACGAATGGCCCATCCCAGGTACCTAATGTGCAAAATCCAGCCAACCAACCAATGAATCTCATTCAGAGATTTCCCACACATAACCAAAATGATAATTTAAGGTATGAGTCAATTTATCATGGTCACGATGAAAACCGACTTAATCAGAACCAAGCAACACATAATAAATCAGCTAATTGCTTCGTGAGAATAAATACAGTAATTTTCTCTGAATAGTAATTAAGGAATTTATCCTGTGATCTTATATCTTATAAATTAGTGGATCTTAGTTATACTTTATAGAAATCAGAGATAAGATTTCTTTCATATTTGGAATATTTTTGGTTGAAAATCATACGAGTATTTAGCAGAAATCTTTAATAAGATTTCTTTCATATTTCTAGTTAGTAATTTAGATAGAAATATTTAGTGAGATTAGATTAATTTGGAAATAGAACTTTTATAGAATATTTAAAGTGAAGTAGTATATTGTGTGTTAGAGTTTACATAACTGAAGTTTATAGTGATCATGGCCAAATGAGTTGAATATACACATACATATACATATATTATTAATAAGAATAAATCGTGTGTCCCCTATATTGTGGTTTGTCTTATTTAAGAGAATCCCCGATTCGAACATATACTGCGTCACTTGCCAGTGTGGGACTGTGCCGGTTACAGTATCAACAAATAGGTTACACAATAAAATCATGTTCTCCTTGATTTGAGAACAGCCTATTGTGTGTGTTTAGTTATCAGGTGCAGAAACAATTTTAAGGCACACACTCTGACAGCTGTATTCAGCTCTATTAGGTAAACAACTGCTTTTGTCCAATGGTTATATTTTACAGATACAACTGAATACTGTATAAATACAAATAAGATTCATTCAGGATTTTGGTTAGAAATAATATAAAGGAGATCTCTCTGTGTGTTACACTGCATCATCCAATTCTGGCATGAAGGCAGCAGTGTGTCCTAAATTTGTCAAGTGTGAATTTAGTACTGAAATTGTTTTTATTTGCAAGACATGGGATCAAGGAATATTCAGAAAGATGGTGTTGGATTAATTTCAATTAGTTTGATCTTATGTACATATATTAGATAAGAAATGTGCGTAGCTCAGAATGAAAGTAAACAATTTGTTGCTTAAGGATTTTATTTCCCTCATTGTGTTTTGTGAGGATATCAAGTGAGATAATTTATAATTTTGCATGATCAAATACAACACACAACATTCTAATCAGCAATTTTAATATGACCACCGGTTGAGTTGTTGCTTCTTGTTGAGCACAAAATTATTTTGTAATGCCTATGTTCATGTTCAATAACAGGCCATTATTATATCAGAAGAAAGTTGCAGAAATATTAAAGAAATGACTGCAAGATCGATAAAGGGATTTTGACCGACAAGAGTAATTAAATAACATGTGTGTATCCCTTTGTTTACTTAGTCTGCCGATCAAAAATAATGACCCCAACTCATCTTCCAGTCTTCATTATAATCATATATCAGTACTTTTTAATAGAATATTAACAACATGTACAACTGTTCAATGCTATCAATACAATTGTAACATATTGTTAAATTTCCAACAGTCTCCAAATAACATGCTTGCAAGTGATGGCTTGAAGTGATCAGGTGGTTCATTGCTTTTTAAGAAGTATTATTATCCATCCCTTAACTAACACTATTTCTGATTGGGCAAAAGCCGCCACGTGATAGTCCTGGAAAAAGTCATATTGGACTCCCGAAAGTCATATTGGACTCCAGACTGTACAATATGACTTCTCATATTGGACTCCGTGACGTCACGAATTAATTCTATTGCGAAATGAATCGGTGAAATTGTGATGCGCGCGCAATATTGATGGATTTTAGCAGACGTTTCACTTCCGCATTGAGTTTTTTTTTTACTTTTCCAAATCATGCTTTCTGATGATCAATATACGGTACAGGCTTTTATAGAGAATTAAGTGCCGACAAATACCAAAAATAACCACAAAAGTTTTATTTCCAAAATTTGGATAAACCTACAGATGGATAATAAAAATGTCATTATACAATGTTGTGTACATTATGAGTTTTTCTTGTACTCGTCCAGGTTGCGGTAAAAAGTCATATTGGACTCGACACTGGCGTGTCTCGTCCAATATGACTTTTCACCACAACCTGGACTCGTACAAGAAAAACACATACTGTACACAACATTGTATAATAACTTTATATTATTGATTGATAAACCTTGGAAATGTTTGTGTAAACTATGTTGAATCACCATATAGTTTACATAAACATTTCCAATGTGATATGTACTGATCTTACAGGCACTAACTGTGTGAATGTAGTGGGTGTATTATTATTAGAATATAATCAGTGAACTTGACACAGTGGTGTAGTTATCTTTGAATTTTGTCACCTAAATTAACCCTCACCGTTAAAGTGGGTTTAAGAATTATAGGCAGAAAGCAACTTTTATTGATAAATTTAATAATAAAAAAATGATCAACAGTTATCACAATAAAGCAGCGATATCATACAGCATATAATATATAATAGCTGCAATCAGTAAGTTTTATCACAGAAAATAATTTCAGCATGAGCTAATGACACACAACACAAATCATATGAATAAGCAGAAAAACATCTGATATAGAGGATCTCACACGTGTTTCTATTTTATACGGAATTTATCAACCGAGTTCACTAAATTCGATTTGAGCCGAGGTTTACCGAGGTTCAAATAGAATTTAGTGGATGAGGTTGATAAATTACATATAAAATAGAATGAGTTTGAGATACCTTTTATCACACGATCAAATAAACGCAAAGCGACACAAATTATTCATCGAAAACAACAATCATAAACTTCAGCAATCGCAAGTCATTTAACTAATGGCGTGATGTCATCGCACGCGCTAATATTACACATGTGTCTTACCAATAATTATGAAGCTGGTTTTGTGGGTTAATTATGTGATAAACCGATATCTGTAACACTGATGTACATAAGAATTGTATTTGGTAGAAACTGTCCCTCTTGTCAAGGGTGTGAGGGGGAGTCTTCCAGATACAAGGTCCAGGTAGGTTGGAGGTCTGAAGTCTGAGTTCCTATCGCATATATTTCCCATGTCATCACTGATGTCATGTCATTTTATTTCACAAATTAGCAATTACCTGATATGTCCATTCAGATAGTAACCTCAGCTTACCGGAGCCGCGTGGTTCGTTGTGTTTTTGAAAAACTGGAAGCGAAAATACCGCACAATATCTTAATATAGTCGTTCGTTTCTTCGGTGAACAACAAGGCGGTTGATTTATTTACGCAGTTAAGATTAAGATATCTTTACGGAATCTAATTCTATGAGAGAGAAAACGCTTGTCTCTCTACTCCACAACCGTAGTTTGCTAGCAAACGGAGTTCTAATATAGACTATGTATGAACTTTACAACTCAAAGTACGAGGAGTTAGCTTTGCGACATCGGAAGATTCTACATTTCGGTCGTCTTGCCATGGTTCTAACATAGAAGTTTCGTGACGTGCGTGCGTCAGTTACGACTGGAAAACAATGCTGACACGACAGCAGTGGAATCGTTATGAATTCCAGAGAAGGACTAGCACACATTGCTGTTATAAACTCCTTTGTTCACGTCAGTTACGTTTGGAAAACAATGCTGACTCGAGAGCAGTGGAATCTTGAGAATTCCCGAGAAAGAAGTAGCACGCAGTGCTGTTAAAAGACTCCTGTGTTCACATGGGTGACAGGTAGTAGTATGTACCCTTAAAGAGTTTGTTTGTTTGTGATAATGGTTGATGATAATAGGATGTGGTACTATCTATATATGGTACATGTAGGTTTACTATCAACTGAATTTTTTTTTTCTAAAAGAAATTAGGTTATATTCAACTTTTTCAATATATAGATTGTTTATAAAAAGTCTTGAGATCCAATTAAAATTGTCAATCAACTTTTTGTATAACCATTTCGAAAAAGATATAAATGGTCTGTGAACTAAATTAATATTTTATATTGGTCATTTAGTACCCTCAGAGTCCCTATTTTTATGTGATAATGGTTAAATTCTATAAATAAAACCCCCAGCGCCCATAGAAAACCAAGAAAATCTACATTATTATACACCCGGAGGGCGAAATGATGTTAACAGCAAATATTTTTTGATAACAAGATTCTCCTGCACCACATTCACCATTGGTGTTGTTGCCCCATGTTTTCATCGCCAGTTTTCGACGATTCAGGTATGAGGCATCTGCAATGCCAAATGATGATCTTGCATAGCTTAATATGGTTGATGGTATGCATTTTGAATGATTTATGAGGGGGGGGGGTGTACGTAACTGATTTGGTCGTCTCGTATCATCTGTTCATGAGTATCTTCCTGCCCTTGCATGTCATGTTTTACCCTCCATGAAATGACACAAGAGCCAACCAAAATGCCAGATGATGCTTTTTTAAGGTTTCGTTCATCGTTTGGAGTGCATCGTCGGGTGTTCTTCCTGTCATTTCTGAAGGAGGGTACGAGATGACTCACACGGGTACGAACGACTCACGACCAAAGGGTACGAGATGACCAAATCCGGTACGAGTTGGTAGGGTAAGAAAATGCCAGGGTACGAAATGACTAATCAATCCGCCGAATATAAAACTAACTATTATGAATATATACATTACTGTACGTCATTAAGGATGGCCCGACTCGCCTGAAAAGATTAAAAGCTATAATAGTGGAGCCGTCACATCCGAAAAGAGCCTTAGTTTTCGAGATACTCCTACCCTCGGTAGAACAAGTTGTAACAACTTGACTTGATTTTTTATGCAGAAGGTTACGTTCTCTAAAACTCAAACACACCAGAAACAGAGACCCTATAAAAGCCCAGCTGGGCGATTTTGAAAAAAAATAGTATAAAAGCCCAGTTGGGCTGCCCAGCTGGGCGGTATCAGAGTAAACTCCAAATTAAAGGATATTTTGTATGCAAATCTGATTGGTTATTACTTTTGGACAACTATTAATATATATATATTTCTTTGCGAATATCCCGAAAACTTACCATCAGAAAGCTTTCGGAGCGAATATTGCAGACCGGTATCAATATGTACATCGTAATAACAAACATGTTTTTCGCCAGTGTGTGCTAAAGTTGTAAGGGTGTGTTTACTGTGAGCGAGCTTTGAGAGTCAAGTTGCTCCATTCGACGAACGGGCGTGTGATTCGTTGGTAACGCGAGGCTACCTTATACTGTACACAGAATCAGTTGTATCAGTGCAGCATTCGGCAAAGCTCGGTATTCACCGTAAAATGATAACCATGGTTCTGATAAAGTTTGAACGACTGTCATTTTACAACAACAACTTAAAATGGCGACCAACGACGAAGTCTTAAATATTTTTACAACATCGATTAGATTCGATTTACAACAATGATGACGATGATTTAGAAGACTCGTCATTGGTATTTTTATTGCCACCTTTGTATGTTCAAATTCTTTTATGAACGTAGTGACTGAAAAAGTGATATATAGGACAATATTAGCATTTTGGTTGCCGGCATCTCGAAATTTCACAGGTCAGGCACATCCTGAATTGCACTATTATAGCGATATTCCTCTATTATAGTGATATTTGACTATAACATATTCATGTTTCCTTTATTTGCGTAGGGAATAGAAGACGGCGCATACCAGTGCACAGCCAAATGTCACCCATAAGTCATAACAATATCGCAGCGAATATGAACAGTCTTCCGACAATATTCGTTGTGCAATCTCTTGCGCCAGCTTTGATATTCAATAATATTATACTATTACTAATATATCCAGTTCTAATTATTAAATGACAATAGCAGGATGACTCAATCGCTCCTTCATAACAATATTTCGACTAATTACATGCTATTAAATTGAGTTGCTTATCGTGTGTCGTCATGATTGATTAATAATAATGCTCCTGGACAAACTATATGCATGGTATCGAGTTAGTGCGATCTGATTTTGAATAATATTGGTGGGAAATATGCTTTTGGATTATCCCACTTTTATCAAATTAACAAAACGGTAATGGTCAAATACCACTATAATAGTGGAATTAAGGATGTGCCTGACCTGATCTGCTGATCATGGCTTACCCCATTAGCCATATTACCAGGTCTGAGTCAGACTAGTTGACCAGTTGACATTTTAATTGTGTTTCTAGGCCTATCACAATTTGGAGACAACTTCTCAATAAAAAAAATTAAGATTTTTAGATAATCTGATAATTGAAATTAGGTTTGGATGAATACAAATTCACCATTTGCTAATGCAACATTAGTCATCGCGAGTTCAAATTGACAAAACATTATGTCGCACATTTTGTTGCAAGTGAAGTTTTGTGAGGTTGTGTCGCCTTCGGAATGCAAGAAAACATGTAACATTTTACATAATTTGTCATGCAATAAACTTACAAGTGACAAAATGTTGATGTTTCATTGCTTTCGAACCTAATTTGTCGCTTTCGGTGCGCCACAAAAAATGTGATAATGTCAGATGTTTTGTTGTTCACGTTGAAAGCGACAAATTTGTGTTGTACATTATGTTGCTCTCAGCACATGACAAATTAGACCGATATGTACAGATAAAAAACATGCAGCATTTTTGCATGTTTGCTGGTCACAGTAAAGCAATGAAACAATAATTATGTAGTCGTTTTTGGTATGCGACATTTAAAATGTTTTTTTTACATGCTGTAACAATAAATATTAGTGTCGTCGAAATAATAATTATGTCACACATAGTAGTAGGGTGATAACATTTAAACAAAGAAAACCATAAAGAAGTTATTTCCATGAATTTTGTACCGTATCCAATATTATGGCACTCTGGAAACATATTTCTAATTTATCACATACATGTAATTAATTCACAAAACCAGCTTCATAATTATTGGTAAGACACACGTGTAATATTAGTGCGTGCGATGATGTCACATCATAATTTAAATGACTTGTGATCGCTGAAGTTTATGATTGTTGTTTTCAATAAAAACTTTGCATTTATTTAATCATGTAAATTTGATTTGAGCCTCGGTAAACCTTTGCTCAAATCAAATTTAATGAACTCGGTTAATAAATTCCATATACCGGTATTAAATAGAAACTCAACTGAGATCCTTTATAAATGAACTATTTCCAGTATATGTCATTGGCTGGACCATTGGCATTTGTTTATCAGCGAATTGAGCGTCCTGAGTGTTCCTTGCTTCATATCATTAATTTGAAAGATTGAAATTATCCAATATCTATCTTGAAATGAAACTCTTAAAACATTTTAGCAAAGAAAAACTGGAGGACAATGTCAAAGAACTGGAATCAAGAAATGTTCAATTATTTTGTGGTATGTTGTTTGTTACAGTACTTTTACTTGAAGTTGTGATATTTTCATTAATTGTTAAAATATTTTTAACCATGTCATTAATTGTAGTGTTTCACAATTTAAAATTTGAGATTTGACTTGGTGCATTTTTAACACCTTCATGACTGGTGCAGCATTAAATATATTGTGCCAGTCTCCCATATATCCCATAGGGAGCCTCACATACATGTACCTCTTTATAAGTACTATGATACTTTAATAGAACAAAATATTATTATTTTTTTCCTGTTGCACACACTTCTATAATTATAAGGCTAATGGTCGTAACTTCAAATTGCACACTTTTCAGATATTCACCCCAGGCCTCAGGCTAGAGGTTCAGAACAGGGAGACTTGAAGTCTCCCTCCAGGAAATTTAGGGAGACTTCAGGAAATTTAGGGAGACTTAATCTGAAATTTTAACTAAATTGAAGACTTTATTATTTTTAAACTGTTGACTTTATCTGAAGAAATTAATTGTTGACTTCATAACTTTTAATATCTGAAACTGGATTATTATTATAAATTTTAATTTTTTGGAAATGGCTTTTGGCAGCTGCTGTATTGTGGGTGTCCGTTAAAATAAACAATAAGGACTAACTAATTTCACCCATAGTGGTAAAACCATAAATATATCTCAAGAACAATATTAAATTGCTAAAATAAAATGTAAGGGAGCACTGGCTTATGAGTTATGTGTGTTCATTCTTTGATATTGCCTTATTCCTTTGATATGTGCAGCCCTGTTAAATTGGAGAAAATTGCACAATATTTGCACTTAGCAGGCTTGAATAGATATATTTTCTTGGTCTCAAGTTCAAATGTATAGATTTGAAAAGAAATCTTATACATGTACCATACTGAAATGAAACTCTTCAAACTTTTTAGCTCAGAAGAAACTAGAGGAAAAGAAACAGCAAGATGAACAGAAACAGCAAGATAAACAGCAAGAAATTGGTAACTGTTACTCTCGAGTGCCTTATAGTCATACATGTATGTTTATTTTTTTGTTCAATTGAAATGTGCACCTATACGTTCCTTAGTTGGCCCTGTACGTTTAATAATTTTTACCATGTCTGATATGTGAACCTGCCTAATTCTTTGATTAATAAAATGTCAGTATGAACTGCTCAAAAATAGAAGTATACATGTTTACTGCAGTTAATGGGTACATATTTAACTTTATATTCACTAGTGTCTATTGTTAATATTTACAATAAATTATTGTAAATGTGAGAGATAAACACATGATAAACTATGTACTAGTATAGGAAATATCTGGTACTCTTATAATTAAGTACCCTGTGCTATTGTTCCAAATTGTACTGTTATTATGATTTTGGAGATTTTCCACCCTGTACTATTATTCCGAATTGTAAGTTCTTCTATTAGTTCACCTAAAAAAAGTTATAGCATGTTGATGGGATAACTGGATGAACGGTTCATCATGAACCTATGGCGATAACACTTGTTTGGTCAAGGCAGGGTTCTTTCGAGTGAATTTAGTGGACCAGATATGGGAGTGGTTCAAAATCATGTCTTTAAAGTCCCACAGAATAACAACTGGTCAAGATCAAGAAGATCCCATGCAGTAATAAGGTCAGTGACACTTAGCAAACACTGATTATCCATGATCCAGTTAACCTATCAACACCTTATTCCATTGAGGGCCAACATTGAAAGTGTGTATTATTGAAATTCATATCTATACTCTGCCACTGCAGACATGTTCAGTGACAGATAAATTATGTATGTCACAAATATAAACTTCTGTTTTCTCCACATATTCTCTCACAGAATTGCACCAGCCAGATGGTGAATCACATGTCACAGAGAAGAGGGTAGAAACAATCTCATCAGATGAAAATACTGGAAGTAGGTGTATTTGAAAACTTTTAGATTTTTTTTTTGCAAGACTAAATCCTTCAGCACACCATACAGTCCACATCCCTCATCTGTTTGTCAAAAAATTTATATGGATATTTCGGATGAGCTTAAATAGATGTAAGCCATCATTTTGTTGTGGAATATTCATTAAAATACATGACTATCTTGGATTTTACATTTTGTTTTTATGTTTACCCATACCATAGTATGGTAAACATAGTGTCGTTGTCTGGATTGACCACTTGCCGTGCGTCTGTCTGTCTGTCTGTACGTAGACACTTTACGCATGGTGCGATAACTCAAATATTTTCTATCTGATCGCAACGAAATTTGGTATGTGCGACTGTGAGTTTCTCAGCCCAAAATACAGATCAAACTATTTAACTGAGTTATGGCCCTTTTTGAAAAAAATTATTTGCTAAAAAAAAAAAAAAAAAAAAATGTTTAGATTGATTTCCTTACTCAATTTATATATATAAAAAAATGAATATAAATAAATAAATTAAAATAATATATAATAAAATATTTTTTGTATAAATAATAATAACAACAAAATTAAAGTAACAAAATTTGAAAAACTAACACCATTATAACTCTGCTAAGGGTACCCCGAGTCACCACACCAAATTTGGTTTAAATCGGTCCATAATCTTGTGTTATGTACTGGTAAATTTGTTTGGAGCGACTTTAAACCCAATTCACAAATTCCAACCCATGCAATTGAATTACTTAGCTATTGATAAGGCTATATTATTTTCTGATGTCTCTTATGCCAATTGATGCGCAAATAATTTGATAAAGAAAGCAATAAACATCACATGGTATTAACATTAGACTTGGACATTTGTGCTGCAGAGTGATATCTTCAGATGGGCTGAAGTCATTATAATTATACTTCCATGGTGTAACCAAGGAAGTATATTGTTTTTCTATTGGGGTAGTTTTCCGTTTATTTGAAAATACTCAGAAACTAATTGCAGCAGGACCGCGAAATCTTTAACGAATATAGGCATCCGAGGTCTACTAAAGATAATGATATCCGGATTTCGGCCCATTGTTTCAAGACAGAGTTATAGCCCTTATTCGATTATTTTTCATTATTATTATTATACTACAGTATTTTTCAACGCCCAAATCTCTGAATGTATTCGTACTAGAAAACTCAAGTTTGGTACGTATGTTGGGGTAAATGAGTTCTATGCCTTTGGCTCATAACGGATATTGTCCGCATTTAACCCGTGGAGTTATCTCCCTTTATATGAAAAAATGTCATTTTTATTATCTCGGAAATTATAAGGAGCAGAGCATCGAAAATTGGACCGTATGTAGACCTCGGTATGCCCTACTGCCCACGGGCATCAAAACTTGTGTCCGCGCTTTCCCTGAAGAGTTACCGCCCATAAACAGGGGAACCTCTATTTTATTGTACTCTGTTGTTCTCCCGTATCATTCCAGATAACTGCATTTGGTTTTCATAGCCGTGATGACCGTTCTCAGTTTAGTCCGAAAAAGAAATTTTAACAGGGTCGGACATATATTTTTACACTGATGTGGGGGCAAAATTTTCTCAAAAATGTTTTTTTGATCGATATTCATCTATTTAAGTATATGCATTCCCTGAACGAAAACAAACCCACCCCAAGAAGGATTTTTGAAATCCGATAAGAATTGCAAGAGTTACAGGCCCTAAAATTTTTGCAGTTTGGGACATGTGCTTGTGACCACATCTCCTCCGAAGATGTCGAAGTTTGGATGTCAACTGATACGCCAACGTGTGCGGACGAAAGAGTGCACGCGGTGGGCCAAATTTTGCCAGTGTCTGTTCATTATTGTGGGTATGGGGAGGGGTGGTCCGTGGTACCAATTTTTAATTCTTATCGGAATAAGATGAAACTTGGAATTTAACATCTACAACACCACCCGATCTAGAAACTGAAAGAATTTCGAAATTCCATTGAAAACTGACAAAGTTAGGGGCCCTCAAATTTTGCAATTTTGGGCCCATGTGCTTGATAACACATCTCCTCCGAAGATGTCGAACTTTGAATGTCATCTGATACGCCAATGTGTGTAGGCTGAAGAGAGTACGCGGTGTGCCAAATTTTGCCAGTGTCGGTTCAGTGTTGTGGGTCAGGGGAGGGGTGGTCCGAGGTACCAAAATTTATTTCGTCTCCGAATTATATGAAACTTGGAATATACATCTACCATACACGCTAATAACAAATCTGAAAACAGATCGTAAATCCGTTAAAAACTGGCGGAGATTTTGGAACTCAAAGTTTGAATATGGGGCCCATATTCTTTCCAATAACCAAAATGTTCTTCTTTTCCGAATCAGATGAAATTTATAATATGCAATCTCAGTAAGTAGCATATAACAAAACTTAAAACAATTTTGAAATCCATTGGAAAATCACGGAGGTATGGTCCTTCAAAAATTGCATTTTGGGCCTGGTGTGACAATTTCCCAATCCCGTCACCCAATTTCGAGGCAGGAGTGGGGTCAATTATAAACACTTGAGATCAACACACAAATGTTAAGGACAGTACACAATCATCTTACTTCATATTTTCCATCCCTAAACTGCGAATTGTTCAGTTCATGATTCGCCCTATTATTATACTTCCATGGTGTAACCAAGGAAGTATATTGTTTTTCTATTGGGGTAGTTTTCCGTTTATTTGAAAATACTCAGAAACTAATTGCAGCAGGACCGCGAAATCTTTAACGAATATAGGCATCCGAGGTCTACTAAAGATAATGATATCCGGATTTCGGCCCATTGTTTCAAGACAGAGTTATAGCCCTTATTCGATTATTTTTCATTATTATTATTATACTACAGTATTTTTCAACGCCCAAATCTCTGAATGTATTAGTACTAGAAAACTCAAGTTTGGTACGTATGTTGGGGTAAATGAGTTCTATGCCTTTGGCTCATAACGGATATTGTCCGCATTTAACCCGTGGAGTTATCTCCCTTTATATGAAAAAATGTCATTTTTATTATCTCGGAAATTATAAGGAGCAGAGCATCGAAAATTGGACCGTATGTACACCTCGGTATGCCCTAATTCCCACGGGCATCAAAACTTGTGTCCGCGCTTTCCCTGAAGAGTTACCGCCCATAAACAGGGGAACCTCTATTTTATTGTACTCTGTTGTTCTCCCGTATCATTCCAGATAACTGCATTTGGTTTTCATAGCCATGATGACCGTTCTCAGTTTAGTCCGAAAAAGAAATTTTAACAGGGTCGGACATATATTTTTACACTGATGTGGGGGCAAAATTTTCTCAAAAATGTTTTTTTGATCGATATTCATCTATTTAAGTATATGCATTCCCTGAACGAAAACAAACCCACCCCAAGAAGGATTTTTGAAATCCGATAAGAATTGCAAGAGTTACAGGCCCTAAAATTTTTGCAGTTTGGGACATGTGCTTGTGACCACATCTCCTCCGAAGATGTCGAAGTTTGGATGTCAACTGATACGCCAACGTGTGCGGACGAAAGAGTGCACGCGTGGGCCAAATTTTGCCAGTGTCTGTTCATTATTGTGGGTATGGGGAGGGGTGGTCCGTGGTACCAATTTTTAATTCTTATCGGAATAAGATGAAACTTGGAATTTAACATCTACAACACCACCCGATCTAGAAACTGAAAGAATTTCGAAATTCCATTGAAAACTGACAAAGTTAGGGGCCCTCAAATTTTGCAATTTTGGGCCCATGTGCTTGATAACACATCTCCTCCGAAGATGTCGAACTTTGAATGTCATCTGATACGCCCAATGTGTGTAGGCTGAAGAGAGCACGCGGTGTGCCAAATTTTGCCAGTGTCGGTTCAGTGTTGTGGGTCAGGGGAGGGGTGGTCCGAGGTACCAAAATTTATTTCGTCTCCGAATTATATGAAAATTGGAATATAACATCTACCATACACGCTAATAACAAATCTGAAAACAGATCGTAAATCCGTTAAAAACTGGCGGAGATTTTGGAACTCAAAGTTTGAATATGGGCCCATATTCTTTCCAATAACCAAAATGTTCTTCTTTTCCGAATCAGATGAAATTTATAATATGCAATCTCAGTAAGTAGCATATAACAAAACTTAAAACAATTTTGAAATCCATTGGAAAATCACGGAGGTATGGTCCTTCAAAAATTGCATTTTGGGCCTGGTGTGACAATTTCCCCAATCCCGTCACCCAATTTCGAGGCAGGAGTGGGGTCAATTATAAACACTTGAGATCAACACACAAATGTTAAGGACAGTACACAATCATCTTACTTCATATTTTCCATCCCTAAACTGCGAATTGTTCAGTTCATGATTCGCCCTATTATTATACTTCCATGGTGTAACCAAGGAAGTATATTGTTTTTCTATTGGGGTAGTTTTCCGTTTATTTGAAAATACTCAGAAACTAATTGCAGCAGGACCGCGAAATCTTTAACGAATATAGGCATCCGAGGTCTACTAAAGATAATGATATCCGGATTTCGGCCCATTGTTTCAAGACAGAGTTATAGCCCTTATTCGATTATTTTTCATTATTATTATTATACTACAGTATTTTTCAACGCCCAAATCTCTGAATGTATTAGTACTAGAAAACTCAAGTTTGGTACGTATGTTGGGGTAAATGAGTTCTATGCCTTTGGCTCATAACGGATATTGTCCGCATTTAACCCGTGGAGTTATCTCCCTTTATATGAAAAAATGTCATTTTTATTATCTCGGAAATTATAAGGAGCAGAGCATCGAAAATTGGACCGTATGTACACCTCGGTATGCCCTAATGCCCACGGGCATCAAAACTTGTGTCCGCGCTTTCCCTGAAGAGTTACCGCCCATAAACAGGGGAACCTCTATTTTATTGTACTCTGTTGTTCTCCCGTATCATTCCAGATAACTGCATTTGGTTTTCATAGCCATGATGACCGTTCTCAGTTTAGTCCGAAAAAGAAATTTTAACAGGGTCGGACATATATTTTTACACTGATGTGGGGGCAAAATTTTCTCAAAAATGTTTTTTTGATCGATATTCATCTATTTAAGTATATGCATTCCCTGAACGAAAACAAACCCACCCCAAGAAGGATTTTTGAAATCCGATAAGAATTGCAAGAGTTACAGGCCCTAAAATTTTTGCAGTTTGGGACATGTGCTTGTGACCACATCTCCTCCGAAGATGTCGAAGTTTGGATGTCAACTGATACGCCAACGTGTGCGGACGAAAGAGTGCACGCGGTGGGCCAAATTTTGCCAGTGTCTGTTCATTATTGTGGGTATGGGGAGGGGTGGTCCGTGGTACCAATTTTTAATTCTTATCGGAATAAGATGAAACTTGGAATTTAACATCTACAACACCACCCGATCTAGAAACTGAAAGAATTTCGAAATTCCATTGAAAACTGACAAAGTTAGGGGCCCTCAAATTTTGCAATTTTGGGCCCATGTGCTTGATAACACATCTCCTCCGAAGATGTCGAACTTTGAATGTCATCTGATACGCCAATGTGTGTAGGCTGAAGAGAGCACGCGGTGTGCCAAATTTTGCCAGTTCAGTGTTGTGGGTCAGGGGAGGGGTGGTCCGAGGTACCAAAAATTTATTTCGTCTCCGAATTATATGAAAATTGGAATATAACATCTACCATACACGCTAATAACAAATCTGAAAACAGATCGTAAATCCGTTAAAAACTGGCGGAGATTTTGGAACTCAAAGTTTGAATATGGGCCCATATTCTTTCCAATAACCAAAATGTTCTTCTTTTCCGAATCAGATGAAATTTATAATATGCAATCTCAGTAAGTAGCATATAACAAAACTTAAAACAATTTTGAAATCCATTGGAAAATCACGGAGGTATGGTCCTTCAAAAAATTGCATTTTTGGGCCTGGTGTGACAATTTCCCAATCCCGTCACCCAATTTCGAGGCAGGAGTGGGGGTCAATTATAAACACTTGAGATCAACACACAAATGTTAAGGACAGTACACAATCATCTTACTTCATATTTTCCATCCCTAAACTGCGAATTGTTCAGTTCATGATTCGCCCTATTATTATACTTCCATGGTGTAACCAAGGAAGTATATTGTTTTTCTATTGGGGTAGTTTTCCGTTTATTTGAAAATACTCAGAAACTAATTGCAGCAGGACCGCGAAATCTTTAACGAATATAGGCATCCGAGGTCTACTAAAGATAATGATATCCGGATTTCGGCCCATTGTTTCAAGACAGAGTTATAGCCCTTATTCGATTATTTTTTCATTATTATTATTATACTACAGTATTTTTCAACGCCCAAATCTCTGAATGTATTAGTACTAGAAAACTCAAGTTTGGTACGTATGTTGGGGTAAATGAGTTCTATGCCTTTGGCTCATAACGGATATTGTCCCGCCATTTAACCCGTGGAGTTATCTCCCTTTATATGAAAAAATGTCATTTTTATTATCTCGGAAATTATAAGGAGCAGAGCATCGAAAATTGGACCGTATGTACACCTCGGTATGCCCCTAATGCCCACGGGCATCAAAAACTTGTGTCCGCGCTTTCCCTGAAGAGTTACCGCCCATAAACAGGGGAACCTCTATTTTATTGTACTCTGTTGTTCTCCCGTATCATTCCAGATAACTGCATTTGGTTTTCATAGCCATGATGACCGTTCTCAGTTTAGTCCGAAAAAGAAATTTTAACAGGGGTCGGACATATATTTTTACACTGATGTGGGGGCAAAATTTTCTCAAAAATGTTTTTTTGATCGATATTCATCTATTTAAGTATATGCATTCCCTGAACGAAAAACAAACCCACCCCAAGAAGGATTTTTGAAATCCGATAAGAATTGCAAGAGTTACAGGCCCTAAAATTTTTGCAGTTTGGGACATGTGCTTGTGACCACATCTCCTCCGAAGATGTCGAAGTTTGGATGTCAACTGATACGCCAACGTGTGCGGACGAAAGAGTGCACGCGGTGGGCCAAATTTTGCCAGTGTCTGTTCATTAATTGTGGGTATGGGGAGGGGTGGTCCGTGGTACCAATTTTTAATTCTTATCGGAATAAGATGAAACTTGGAATTTAACATCTACAACACCACCCGATCTAGAAACTGAAAGAATTTCGAAATTCCATTGAAAACTGACAAAGTTAGGGGCCCTCAAATTTTGCAATTTTGGGCCCATGTGCTTGATAACACATCTCCTCCGAAGATGTCGAACTTTGAATGTCATCTGATACGCCAATGTGTGTAGGCTGAAGAGAGCACGCGGTGTGCCAAATTTTGCCAGTGTCGGTTCAGTGTTGTGGGTCAGGGGAGGGGTGGTCCGAGGTACCAAAATTTATTTCGTCTCCGAATTATATGAAAATTGGAATATAACATCTACCATACACGCTAATAACAAATCTGAAAACAGATCGTAAATCCGTTAAAAACTGGCGGAGATTTTGGAACTCAAAGTTTGAATATGGGCCCATATTCTTTCCAATAACCAAAATGTTCTTCTTTTCCGAATCAGATGAAATTTATAATATGCAATCTCAGTAAGTAGCATATAACAAAACTTAAAACAATTTTGAAATCCATTGGAAAATCACGGAGGTATGGTCCTTCAAAAATTGCATTTTGGGCCTGGTGTGACAATTTCCCAATCCCGTCACCCAATTTCGAGGCAGGAGTGGGGTCAATTATAAACACTTGAGATCAACACACAAATGTTAAGGACAGTACACAATCATCTTACTTCATATTTTCCATCCCTAAACTGCGAATTGTTCAGTTCATGATTCGCCCTATTATTATACTTCCATGGTGTAACCAAGGAAGTATATTGTTTTTCTATTGGGGTAGTTTTCCGTTTATTTGAAAATACTCAGAAACTAATTGCAGCAGGACCGCGAAATCTTTAACGATTATAGGCATCCGAGGTCTACTAAAGATAATGATATCCGGATTTCGGCCCATTGTTTCAAGACAGAGTTATAGCCCTTATTCGATTATTTTTCATTATTATTATTATACTACAGTATTTTTCAACGCCCAAATCTCTGAATGTATTAGTACTAGAAAACTCAAGTTTGGTACGTATGTTGGGGTAAATGAGTTCTATGCCTTTGGCTCATAACGGATATTGTCCGCATTTAACCCGTGGAGTTATCTCCCTTTATATGAAAAAATGTCATTTTTATTATCTCGGAAATTATAAGGAGCAGAGCATCGAAAATTGGACCGTATGTACACCTCGGTATGCCCTAATGCCCACGGGCATCAAAACTTGTGTCCGCGCTTTCCCTGAAGAGTTACCGCCCATAAACAGGGGAACCTCTATTTTATTGTACTCTGTTGTTCTCCCGTATCATTCCAGATAACTGCATTTGGTTTTCATAGCCATGATGACCGTTCTCAGTTTAGTCCGAAAAAGAAATTTTAACAGGGTCGGACATATATTTTTACACTGATGTGGGGGCAAAATTTTCTCAAAAATGTTTTTTTGATCGATATTCATCTATTTAAGTATATGCATTCCCTGAACGAAAACAAACCCACCCCAAGAAGGATTTTTGAAATCCGATAAGAATTGCAAGAGTTACAGGCCCTAAAATTTTTGCAGTTTGGGACATGTGCTTGTGACCACATCTCCTCCGAAGATGTCGAAGTTTGGATGTCAACTGATACGCCAACGTGTGCGGACGAAAGAGTGCACGCGGTGGGCCAAATTTTGCCAGTGTCTGTTCATTATTGTGGGTATGGGGAGGGGTGGTCCGTGGTACCAATTTTTAATTCTTATCGGAATAAGATGAAACTTGGAATTTAACATCTACAACACCACCCGATCTAGAAACTGAAAGAATTTCGAAATTCCATTGAAAACTGACAAAGTTAGGGGCCCTCAAATTTTGCAATTTTGGGCCCATGTGCTTGATAACACATCTCCTCCGAAGATGTCGAACTTTGAATGTCATCTGATACGCCAATGTGTGTAGGCTGAAGAGAGCACGCGGTGTGCCAAATTTTGCCAGTGTCGGTTCAGTGTTGTGGGTCAGGGGAGGGGTGGTCCGAGGTACCAAAATTTATTTCGTCTCCGAATTATATGAAAATTGGAATATAACATCTACCATACACGCTAATAACAAATCTGAAAACAGATCGTAAATCCGTTAAAAACTGGCGGAGATTTTGGAACTCAAAGTTTGAATATGGGCCCATATTCTTTCCAATAACCAAAATGTTCTTCTTTTCCGAATCAGATGAAATTTATAATATGCAATCTCAGTAAGTAGCATATAACAAAACTTAAAACAATTTTGAAATCCATTGGAAAATCACGGAGGTATGGTCCTTCAAAAATTGCATTTTGGGCCTGGTGTGACAATTTCCCAATCCCGTCACCCAATTTCGAGGCAGGAGTGGGGTCAATTATAAACACTTGAGATCAACACACAAATGTTAAGGACAGTACACAATCATCTTACTTCATATTTTCCATCCCTAAACTGCGAATTGTTCAGTTCATGATTCGCCCTATTATTATACTTCCATGGTGTAACCAAGGAAGTATATTGTTTTTCTATTGGGGTAGTTTTCCGTTTATTTGAAAATACTCAGAAACTAATTGCAGCAGGACCGCGAAATCTTTAACGATTATAGGCATCCGAGGTCTACTAAAGATAATGATATCCGGATTTCGGCCCATTGTTTCAAGACAGAGTTATAGCCCTTATTCGATTATTTTTCATTATTATTATTATACTACAGTATTTTTCAACGCCCAAATCTCTGAATGTATTAGTACTAGAAAACTCAAGTTTGGTACGTATGTTGGGGTAAATGAGTTCTATGCCTTTGGCTCATAACGGATATTGTCCGCATTTAACCCGTGGAGTTATCTCCCTTTATATGAAAAAATGTCATTTTTATTATCTCGGAAATTATAAGGAGCAGAGCATCGAAAATTGGACCGTATGTACACCTCGGTATGCCCTAATGCCCACGGGCATCAAAACTTGTGTCCGCGCTTTCCCTGAAGAGTTACCGCCCATAAACAGGGGAACCTCTATTTTATTGTACTCTGTTGTTCTCCCGTATCATTCCAGATAACTGCATTTGGTTTTCATAGCCATGATGACCGTTCTCAGTTTAGTCCGAAAAAGAAATTTTAACAGGGTCGGACATATATTTTTACACTGATGTGGGGGCAAAATTTTCTCAAAAATGTTTTTTTGATCGATATTCATCTATTTAAGTATATGCATTCCCTGAACGAAAACAAACCCACCCCAAGAAGGATTTTTGAAATCCGATAAGAATTGCAAGAGTTACAGGCCCTAAAATTTTTGCAGTTTGGGACATGTGCTTGTGACCACATCTCCTCCGAAGATGTCGAAGTTTGGATGTCAACTGATACGCCAACGTGTGCGGACGAAAGAGTGCACGCGGTGGGCCAAATTTTGCCAGTGTCTGTTCATTATTGTGGGTATGGGGAGGGGTGGTCCGTGGTACCAATTTTTAATTCTTATCGGAATAAGATGAAACTTGGAATTTAACATCTACAACACCACCCGATCTAGAAACTGAAAGAATTTCGAAATTCCATTGAAAACTGACAAAGTTAGGGGCCCTCAAATTTTGCAATTTTGGGCCCATGTGCTTGATAACACATCTCCTCCGAAGATTCAGATTATGCTACACGCGAAACGGAGATGACTTTTGGGAAATCCAGAGTCCAAAAACGGATCCAAATCGACCTGTCCCAGAAAAGTCGTTCATTTTGTTTTCACTTTTTGAAAAAGGCTCCAATATTTCAACCAAAACTTTTGGACTTAGAACATTATTTTTTTCTCAGTCAAATGAAAAGAGCTCTTCAAAATAATTCCGCTTATATATATAATATATATTATCTATATATACGCCAAAAATTTGTCACTCCCCTCTCTCCTTCCTCCGGCTACCCCATCCTCCGTGGGATGGAACCTACCTACGATTCGAATACACCCGTCTTGCCGCGGGCCAGTCTCATTCCTCTACCAGAGAACTGATAGAACGCCCGTCGAATTCCAACAATCATTTCCAGAGTGCTATATTGGTATGAGTTCATATCGGAGCCGTTATAAAGCAAATAACTTGGATTTTAATATAAACCCACCTATTCGTAAATTGTGTAGCCCATGGTGTGTGGTAAATTATCATTTTATCGTGTATAGTGTGTCATGAGCTATCTGCGTGCGTGCATTTCACTTTTGTATTTTCTTTCGCATCTTCAACGCACTGCATATCATATACAACCAAACAAAATACAAACATTACATTAATTTGATCACACAAGACTTCGTTATATGGTGTATATTTCTACTAACGTAATGACGACGTATAGCCAATTATTCCATTTGCGATAACAACGATAAACACATAGAAACATGCAAACATCATCAGTTTCGTAAGATCAATTTGTATATTGTTTATATTCTAGTTATTTATCGAATATAAAAAGCATCTTTACATTATCTTTAGTTTGGTATTATTCGTATTTGATGATTAAAATACACCAAAACATGTTAAAAATAAAAAATAAAAAAAGATAATTTGACGGGATTCGAACTCACGTCGCAATAAAACACAAACTGAATGTTTGACGCTCTCTCCACTCGGCTACGCACTGCGCTGTAAATTTATAAGAAAATATATTAGTATTAAATATGTAGGCATATAACTATGTATATTTAAACTTTATATCCAAACTGATTGAAATCGAATATAAAAAGCATCTTTACATTATCTTTAGTTTGGTATTATTCGTATTTGATGATTAAAATACACCAAAACATGTTAAAAATAAAAAATAAAAAAAGATAATTTGACGGGATTCGAACTCACGTCGCAATAAAAACACAAACTGAAGGTTTGACGCTCTGACCACTCGACTACGCACTGCGCTATTAATTTATAAGAAAATATATTAGTATTAAATATATAGGCATATAACTGTGTATATTTAAACTTTATATCCAAACTGATTGAAATGCGTGACTATATATATATACCCCTTTCCGCTATACGGGGAACAGGAAAATGCACCTATTCTTCCCACCAAATCCAAAAGGGCTAATTAAAGAGCAAGGTAATGCCGTAGCAGGTACATTTGGATATTCTATTCACGCCCCCCCCCCCCCCAAATCTTGACCGCTATACTTCAAATTCAAACATCGAGAATTTGTTTTTTGACGAGTACATCTGATAGCTAGTGTTCACGCGCATCTAGAGCGCAATTTTCTAATTTTCAGATGGAACGGAACGGAACGGTTTACTCGTGACAACGCTATATATCATAAATATGTATACTTCTGTAGTCTATCACTAGCCGATTTTTAGCCCCAAATCCAAACGGGCCGATGTAGGAGCGAGTTTAATGCGGTGGTACATAAGCCGGTATACTGTAGGTATGACTCTAAAATTTGACCTCTCTAATATAATCGCAACCTGCTCAAGGGAGTGTTTGTGTCGGGTGGGTTCAGATTTGGAAAATTCCACCGAAGATCAAATGGGCAAAATTACTCCGAAAATCATATATTGAGATAAAAACTTTTCGATGAGTGGATGTGATAAGTAGTATATAAACGCAAGATTAGTACACTTTTTAATGATTTATATTGAACGGTTTAACCCTGGTAGCGTATAACGTTGTGACGGGTGATATATATTACTCAAATTCAAACCCTCTCTTCATGACGCAAATTCAAACGGACTTAGCAAGAAGCAAGGCAAATGCATGAATATGCTCACCGATATACTATATAGGTATGTCCGCTCTACTGTAAAAGTAACATATTGTCACGATTTGACCTGTCCAAAACACTCCCCGGACAAAAGTTTTCCTAGGTATAAAATTTCGTCGAAATCCGATCGTTTTACTCGATTTGACCTTGAACTTACCATTTCGAATGTCAATGTCAGGTCGGGGTCACGACTTGACCCGCCCAAAAGACTCCCCGGACAAAAGTACCCCTAGGTATCAAATTTCGTGGAAATCCGTCTGTTTTACCCGATTTGACCTTCGATTGACCATTTTGAAGACCAAGGTCAGGTCGGGATGGGATGGGATGGGATGGAATACCATGGAAGTATATCTGATTCCATGGAATCTGACCTCTAGTTATTATTATTATTATACTACAGTATTTTTCAACGCCCAAATCTCGGAATGTATTAGTACTAGAAAACTCAACTTTGGTAAGTATGTTGGGGTAAATGAGTTCTATGCCTTTGGCTCATAACGGATATTGTCCGCATTTACCCCGTAGAGTTATCTCCCTTTATATGAAAAAATGTCATTTTATTATCTCGGAAATTATAAGGAGCAGAGCATCGAAAATTGGACTGTATACACATCTCGATATGCCCTACTGCCCACGGGCTTCAGAACTTGTGTCCGCGCTTTCCCTGAGGAGTTACCGCCCATAGTTGGCAAACCTCTATTTGATTGTACTCTGTTGTCCTCTTGTATCATTCCAGATAACTGCATGTGGTTTTCATAGTCGTGTTGACCGTTGTCAGTTTAGTCAGAGAAGGAAATTTTGACAGGGTCAGACATATATTTTGACACTGGGGTGGGGGGCAAATTGTTTGCAAAATAAAATTTTGATTGACATTCATATATTTAAGTTTATGTATTTCCCGAACGAAAACAAACTCATACCGGAAAGGATTTTTGAAATCCGAGAAGAAATGCAAGAGTTACGGGCCCTCAAAGTTTGCAATTTGGGCCCATGTGCTTGTCCTCACATCTCCTCCGAAGATATCGAACATAGGATATCATCTGATACGCCAACGTGTGCGGACGGAAGAGAGCACGCGGTGGGCCAAATTTTGCCAGTGTCTGTTCATTATTGTGGGTCTGGGGAGGGGTGGTCCGTGGTACCAATTTTTAATTCTTCTCGGAATCAGATGAAACTTGGAATATAACATCTGCAACATCAGCCGATCTAGAAACTGGAAGAATTTCGAAAATCCATCGAAAACTAAAAGAATCGCGGGCCCTCAAACTTTGCAATTTTGGGCCCATGTGCTTGTGACCACATCTCCTCCGAAGATATCGAACATACGATGTCATCTGAAATGCAGATGTGTGCGGACTGAAGAGGGCACGCGTTGGGCCAATTTTTGACAGTGTCGGCTCATTATTGTGGGTCTGGGGAGGGGTGGTCCGTGGTGCCGAACTTTAATTCTTCTCGGAATCAGATGAAACTTAGAATATAATATCTGCAACATCAGCCGATCTCGAAGCTGAAGACAGATCGTAAATACGTTGGAAAATGGCGGAGATTTTGGCCGTACAAGTTTGAATTTGGGCCCATATGCTTTCCAATAATCAAAGTGTTATCCGTCTCCAAATCAGATGAAATTTATACTATGCAATCTATGTCAGCCGCAAATCACAAAACTGGAAACAACTTTAAAATCCGTTGGAAACTGACGAAGTTACGGGGCCTCAAACTTAGCAGTTTGTGCCAGGGGTTGATGTTTTCCCAATCCCGTCACCCAATTTCGAGGCAGGGGTGGGGTCACGTCCAAACACTTGAGATCAACCTACACATATTAGGACAACATATAATCACCATACTTCATATTTTCCGTCCATAAACTGCGATTCTTTCCACTCATGATTGATCCTATTATTATACTTCCATGGTGTAACCAAGGAAGTATATTGTTTTTCTACTGCGGCCGTTTTCTGTTTAATTGGAAATACTCAGAAACTAATGGGAGGAGGACCGCGAAATCTCTAGCGAATGAAGGCATCTAAGGTCTACTAAAAATAATGGTATCCGGATGTTGGTCCAATATCTTTTAACAGAGTTATGGCCCTTTTTCGATTATTTTTCATTATTATTATTATTATTATTATACTACAGTATTTTTCAACGCCCAAATCTCGGAATGTATTAGTACTAGAAAACTCAACTTTGGTAAGTATGTTGGGGTAAATGAGTTCTATGCCTTTGGCTCATAACGGATATTGTCCGCATTTACCCCGTAGAGTTATCTCCCTTTATATGAAAAAATGTCATTTTATTATCTCGGAAATTATAAGGAGCAGAGCATCGAAAATTGGACTGTATACACATCTCGATATGCCCTACTGCCCACGGGCATCAGAACTTGTGTCCGCGCTTTCCCTGAGGAGTTACCGCCCATAGTTGGCAAACCTCTATTTGATTGTACTCTGTTGTCCTCTTGTATCATTCCAGATAACTGCATGTGGTTTTCATAGTCGTGTTGACCGTTGTCAGTTTAGTCAGAGAAGGAAATTTTGACAGGGTCAGACATATATTTTGACACTGGGGTGGGGGGCAAATTGTTTGCAAAATAAAATTTTGATTGACATTCATATATTTAAGTTTATGTATTTCCCGAACGAAAACAAACTCATACCGGAAAGGATTTTTGAAATCCGAGAAGAAATGCAAGAGTTACGGGCCCTCAAAGTTTGCAATTTGGGCCCATGTGCTTGTCCTCACATCTCCTCCGAAGATATCGAACATAGGATATCATCTGATACGCCAACGTGTGCGGACGGAAGAGAGCACGCGGTGGGCCAAATTTTGCCAGTGTCTGTTCATTATTGTGGGTCTGGGGAGGGGTGGTCCGTGGTACCAATTTTTAATTCTTCTCGGAATCAGATGAAACTTGGAATATAACATCTGCAACATCAGCCGATCTAGAAACTGGAAGAATTTCGAAAATCCATCGAAAACTAAAAGAATCGCGGGCCCTCAAACTTTGCAATTTTGGGCCCATGTGCTTGTGACCACATCTCCTCCGAAGATATCGAACATACGATGTCATCTGAAATGCAGATGTGTGCGGACTGAAGAGGGCACGCGTTGGGCCAATTTTTGACAGTGTCGGCTCATTATTGTGGGTCTGGGGAGGGGTGGTCCGTGGTGCCGAATTTTAATTCTTCTCGGAATCAGATGAAACTTAGAATATAATATCTGCAACATCAGCCGATCTCGAAGCTGAAGACAGATCGTAAATACGTTGGAAAATGGCGGAGATTTTGGCCGTACAAGTTTGAATTTGGGCCCATATGCTTTCCAATAATCAAAGTGTTATCCGTCTCCAAATCAGATGAAATTTATACTATGCAATCTATGTCAGCCGCAAATCACAAAACTGGAAACAACTTTAAAATCCGTTGGAAACTGACGAAGTTACGGGGCCTCAAACTTAGCAGTTTGTGCCAGGGGTTGATGTTTTCCCAATCCCGTCACCCAATTTCGAGGCAGGGGTGGGGTCACGTCCAAACACTTGAGATCAACCTACACATATTAGGACAACATATAATCACCATACTTCATATTTTCCGTCCATAAACTGCGATTCTTTCCACTCATGATTGATCCTATTATTATACTTCCATGGTGTAACCAAGGAAGTATATTGTTTTTCTACTGCGGCCGTTTTCTGTTTAATTGGAAATACTCAGAAACTAATGGGAGGAGGACCGCGAAATCTCTAGCGAATGAAGGCATCTAAGGTCTACTAAAAATAATGGTATCCGGATGTTGGTCCAATATCTTTTAACAGAGTTATGGCCCTTTTTCGATTATTTTTCATTATTATTATTATTATTATTATACTACAGTATTTTTCAACGCCCAAATCTCGGAATGTATTAGTACTAGAAAACTCAACTTTGGTAAGTATGTTGGGGTAAATGAGTTCTATGCCTTTGGCTCATAACGGATATTGTCCGCATTTACCCCGTAGAGTTATCTCCCTTTATATGAAAAAATGTCATTTTATTATCTCGGAAATTATAAGGAGCAGAGCATCGAAAATTGGACTGTATACACATCTCGATATGCCCTACTGCCCACGGGCATCAGAACTTGTGTCCGCGCTTTCCCTGAGGAGTTACCGCCCATAGTTGGCAAACCTCTATTTGATTGTACTCTGTTGTCCTCTTGTATCATTCCAGATAACTGCATGTGGTTTTCATAGTCGTGTTGACCGTTGTCAGTTTAGTCAGAGAAGGAAATTTTGACAGGGTCAGACATATATTTTGACACTGGGGTGGGGGGCAAATTGTTTGCAAAATAAAATTTTGATTGACATTCATATATTTAAGTTTATGTATTTCCCGAACGAAAACAAACTCATACCGGAAAGGATTTTTGAAATCCGAGAAGAAATGCAAGAGTTACGGGCCCTCAAAGTTTGCAATTTGGGCCCATGTGCTTGTCCTCACATCTCCTCCGAAGATATCGAACATAGGATATCATCTGATACGCCAACGTGTGCGGACGGAAGAGAGCACGCGGTGGGCCAAATTTTGCCAGTGTCTGTTCATTATTGTGGGTCTGGGGAGGGGTGGTCCGTGGTACCAATTTTTAATTCTTCTCGGAATCAGATGAAACTTGGAATATAACATCTGCAACATCAGCCGATCTAGAAACTGGAAGAATTTCGAAAATCCATCGAAAACTAAAAGAATCGCGGGCCCTCAAACTTTGCAATTTTGGGCCCATGTGCTTGTGACCACATCTCCTCCGAAGATATCGAACATACGATGTCATCTGAAATGCAGATGTGTGCGGACTGAAGAGGGCACGCGTTGGGCCAATTTTTGACAGTGTCGGCTCATTATTGTGGGTCTGGGGAGGGGTGGTCCGTGGTGCCGAATTTTAATTCTTCTCGGAATCAGATGAAACTTAGAATATAATATCTGCAACATCAGCCGATCTCGAAGCTGAAGACAGATCGTAAATACGTTGGAAAATGGCGGAGATTTTGGCCGTACAAGTTTGAATTTGGGCCCATATGCTTTCCAATAATCAAAGTGTTATCCGTCTCCAAATCAGATGAAATTTATACTATGCAATCTATGTCAGCCGCAAATCACAAAACTGGAAACAACTTTAAAATCCGTTGGAAACTGACGAAGTTACGGGGCCTCAAACTTAGCAGTTTGTGCCAGGGGTTGATGTTTTCCCAATCCCGTCACCCAATTTCGAGGCAGGGGTGGGGTCACGTCCAAACACTTGAGATCAACCTACACATATTAGGACAACATATAATCACCATACTTCATATTTTCCGTCCATAAACTGCGATTCTTTCCACTCATGATTGATCCTATTATTATACTTCCATGGTGTAACCAAGGAAGTATATTGTTTTTCTACTGCGGCCGTTTTCTGTTTAATTGGAAATACTCAGAAACTAATGGGAGGAGGACCGCGAAATCTCTAGCGAATGAAGGCATCTAAGGTCTACTAAAAATAATGGTATCCGGATGTTGGTCCAATATCTTTTAACAGAGTTATGGCCCTTTTTCGATTATTTTTCATTATTATTATACTTCCATGTGTTAACATGGAAGTATATTGTAATTCTTCTGGCTTTTATTATTATTCTTTTTATTCCGATAACACCCCTTAATCTCCGGAACGGCTGGACCGATTCACCTGCTGTTTTCGGTTTCAGTATATAACTTTGGAAGATCTCGGTAAATGGCCTATTGGGAATTTCGTCCGACCTTGACCTTCGGAGTTATCGCCATTTTGTTGATTTTTTGGGATTTTTCGAGTCACTAAAATGACTTGCAAAATCGAGGTTTGATTTCTTATATCGTCAAAATAGCTTGACCGATTGATTTGAAATTTGGTACCTGCATAGCCATTGAGTATACGAAGTTGATGTACAAATAGGGAATTTAGTTTGACCTTGACCTTTAGAAATAACGCTCTTTGTCGGTTTTATTGTTGTATACGTATCTCCTCCGAAACGGCTTGAGATATCGATTTCGGACTTTTTTCATTATTTGCGCATGTATGTGTGTTATGAACCACCGAAAAATTATAGGGTTCGCACTTCCGGTTTAAAAGTTCGCTACTGGTCGAAGGATAAAATAACGCTCTTTATAGGGAATCCAGAACGACTTGAGATATTGAGTTGGGACTTTTTGCATTATGTGCCGCAAACTCTGCGCTCTCGAACGATATATATACTTAACGGATTTCACTTCCGGTTCGGGAGAACGGGCGTGTGGGTATGTATCTTAAAACTATTTTGGCGAATATTTTGATGAAATTTGGTGGACATAATCTTTAGTTGTCACTGACCACTACTCCGCTCAGATTTTTAAAATCGGACTTAAACTTCTCGAGTTATGGCTGCTTAAAAACCTGACTTTTATGGGGTTTTCGGACCCCTAGAATGACTTGCAAACCTGCAAAATCGATGTTTGATTTCTTGTATCGTTGAAACGGCTTGGCCAATTGATTTAAAATTATGTACCTCCATAGCCATTGGGCATTCGCAGTCGATGCTCAAATAAGGAATTTCATCTGACCTTGACCTTTGGAAACAACGCTCTTTATCTGTTTTATTGTTGTTAACGTATCTCCTCCTAAACGGCTTGATATATCGGGTTCGGACTTTTTTCATTATTTGCGCTTGCACATCTGTTATGAACCAACGAAACATGATAGGGGTCGCACTCCCTGTTTAAAAGTTGACTATGGTCGAATAATAAAAGAACGCTCTTTATACGAAATCCAGAACGGCTTGATATATTGAGTTGGGACTTTTGCGTACCTACATAGCCATTGAACATACCCAGTCGATGCACTACTATGGAATTTTGTATGACCTTGAGCTTAAGAAACAACTGTGAGCTACAGTATATCCATACTGATATGGACGCTCTATCAGGTGACACAATTTCAGTCATTGGTGAACATGGAAGTATCGAAATTGCTGTGCAATTACAGTTTCATTCTAGTTATACTTCCATGTGTTAACATGGAAGTATATTGTAATTCTTCTGGCTTTTATTATTATACTTCAATGTGTTAACATTGAAGTATATTGTAATTCTTATTTTTACTATTTATTATTATTATTATTATTATTATTATAAAACACCTTATATCTCAGAAACCGCCTGGTCGATTGATTTGATATTTCATACTCATATACATACACGAAAAGTTAGTTTTATGCACTTACCGCTATTTTTGTATGACCTTGACCTTTGCACTAAACGCTCTTCGTGTGTATTACTGTTGTATACGTATCTCCTCCGGAACAGCTTGAGATATCGAGTTCGGACTTGCATTATTAGTTTCCTCTCATCATGTGCTACAAATACGCAAAAAATGGTATAGATAGCACTTCCGGTTCGAAAGTTCGGTATTGGTCGAACGGTCTTTGAAAAACTTTTTTCTTCTGAATTTGACCAAATTCACAGGGCGTCATCGCTAGTCCGAACTGAAGACAGCGCTGTAAAATTAGCGAAATCGACCAAAAACTGACGTCACAGCACCCGATTCAAATTTTGACTTTTGGGTATCCTGCAAGGTGCCAACCTTGCCCTGATTTCTTTGAAAAAGGCGAATAGATCCAAAACGACTCTACCGATTGCCTTGAATTTTTGTACTAACATAGCACCCGTCCTTGGCTATTGACTGGACTGGGTGCGGAGTTCGTCCGACCTTGACCTTGGACGAAGAATCGGTTAACGCTCTTTGGAAAACCTTTTTCTACTGAATTTGACCAAATTCATAGGGCGGCATCGCTAGTCCGAACTGAAGACACCGCCGTAAAAATTAGCGCAATCGACCAAAAACTGACGTCACAGCATCCGATTCAAATTTTGACTTTTGGGTATCCTGCAAGGTGAGGGCCTTGCCCTGATTTCTTTGAAAAAGGCGAATAGATCCAAAACGACTCTGCCGATTGCCTTGATTTTTTGTACGTACATAGCTCCCGTCCTTGGATATTAACTGGACTGGGTGCGGAGTTCGTCCGACCTTGACCTTGGCACAAAACGCTCTTCATGTTGATTACTGTTGTGTGCGCATTTCCTCCGGAACGGCTTGAGATATCGAGTTCGGATTTGCTCTATTAGGTTCGTCTTCTCATGTGCTACACGCACACAAAAAATGGTTCACATTGGTAAACATTGAAGTATCGAAATTGCAGTGCAATTTCAATTTCATTCTAGTTATTTTTCTTCTTCTTATTCCAATAACATCCTTATATCTCAGGAACGGCTGGACCGATTCACCTGCTGTTTTCGGTTTCAGTATATAACTTTGGAAGTTCTATTAAAATGGCCTATTGAGAATTTCGTCCGACCCTGACCTTCCGAGTTATCGCCATTTTGTTGATATTTGGGTGTTTTTCGCGACACAAAAGTAACTTGCAAAATCGATGTTTTATTTCTTATATCGTCGAAATGGCTTGACCGATTGATTTGAAATTTGGTACATGCATAGCCATTGAGTATACGAAGTCGATGTACAAATAGGGAATTTCGGGTGACCTTGACCTTTGGAAACAACGCTCTTTATCGGTTTAATTGTTGTTAACGTATCTCCTCCTAAACGGCTTGAGATATCGAGTTCGGACTTTTTTATGATTTGCGCATATATGTGTGTTATGAACCGCCGAAAAATGATAGGGTTCGCACTTCCGGTTTAAAAGTTCGCTATGGGTCGAAGGTTAAAATAACGTTCTTTATAAGGAATCCAGAATGGCTCGAGCTATTGAGTTGTGACTTTTTGTATCATGTGCAGCAAACTCTGCGCTCTATAACGATATATATAGTTAATGGATTGCTCTTCCGGTTTGGGATAACGGGCGTGTGGGTATGTATCTCAAAACTATTTTGGCGCAGATTTTGATGAAATTTTGTGGACGTCATCAGTAGTTGCCACTGATTACTATGCAACTCGAATTTTAAAAATCGGACAAAAACTTCGATAGTTATGGCTGTTTAAAAACCTGATTTATTTCCGACCTTGACCTTCAGAGTTATCGACATTTTATTGATTTTTGGGGGGGTCTTCGCGTCACTAAAATGACTTGCAAAATCGAGGTTTGATTTCTTATACCGCCGAAACGGCTTGGCCGATTGATTTGAAATTCGGAATCTTCTTAGCCATTTCGCATTGGCAGTCGATGAACTAATAGGGAACTTCGTCTGACCTTGACCTTTGGGTACAACGCTCTTTATCTGTTTTATTGTAGTGAAGAGATCTCCTTCTAAACGGCTTGAGATATCGGGTTCGGACTTTTTTCATTATTTGCGCGTGTATGTGTGTCATGAACCGCCGAAAAATGATAGGGTTCGCACTTCCGGTTTAAAAGTTCGCTACTTGTCGAAGGATAAAATAACGCTCTCTATATGGAATCCAGAACGGCTTGAGATATTGAGTTGGGACTTTTTGCATGATGTGCAGCAAACCCTGCGCTCTCGAACGATATATTTATTTAACGGAATTCACTTCCGGTTCGGGAGAACGGACGTGTGGGTATGTATCTTAAAACTATTTTGGCGCAGATTTGGATGAAATTTAGTGGACATAATCTTTAGTTATCACTGACCACTACTCCGCTCAGTTTTTGAAATCGGCATTAAACTTCTCGAATTATTACTGCTTAAAAACCTTATTTTTATGGGGTTTTCGGACCCCTAAAATGACTTGCAAAATTGCAAAATCGATGTTTGATTTCTTATACCGTCGAAACGGCAAGGCCAATTGATTTGAAATTGTGTGCCTGCATAGCCATTGAGCATACACAGTCAATGCACAAATAAGGAATTTCTTCTGACATTGACCTTTGTAAACAAAGCTCTTTATCTGTTTTATTGGTGTTAACGTATATCCCCCTAAACGGCTGGAGATATCTGGTTCGGACTTTTTTCATTATTTGCGCATGTATATGTGTTACAAACCACCGAAAAATGATAGGGGTCGCCCTTCCTGTTTAAAAGTTGACCATGGGTCGAATAATAAAAGAACGCCCTTTCTACGAAATCCAGAACGGCTTGAGATATTGAGTTGGGACTTTTTGCGTTATGTGTACCCAACTGAACGATGTATACAGATATATATAGTTAACGGATTTCACTTCCGCTTCTGGAGAACGGGCGTTTTCCGTCATTGGTGAACATGGAAGTATCGAAATTGCTGTGCAATTACAGTTTCATTCTAGTTATTATTATTATTATACTACAGTATTTTTCAACGCCCAAATCTCGGAATGTATTAGTACTAGAAAACTCAACTTTGGTAAGTATGTTGGGGTAAATGAGTTCTATGCCTTTGGCTCATAACGGATATTGTCCGCATTTACCCCGTAGAGTTATCTCCCTTTATATGAAAAAATGTCATTTTATTATCTCGGAAATTATAAGGAGCAGAGCATCGAAAATTGGACTGTATACACATCTCGATATGCCCTACTGCCCACGGGCATCAGAACTTGTGTCCGCGCTTTCCCTGAGGAGTTACCGCCCATAGTTGGCAAACCTCTATTTGATTGTACTCTGTTGTCCTCTTGTATCATTCCAGATAACTGCATGTGGTTTTCATAGTCGTGTTGACCGTTGTCAGTTTAGTCAGAGAAGGAAATTTTGACAGGGTCAGACATATATTTTGACACTGGGGTGGGGGGCAAATTGTTTGCAAAATAAAATTTTGATTGACATTCATATATTTAAGTTTATGTATTTCCCGAACGAAAACAAACTCATACCGGAAAGGATTTTTGAAATCCGAGAAGAAATGCAAGAGTTACGGGCCCTCAAAGTTTGCAATTTGGGCCCATGTGCTTGTCCTCACATCTCCTCCGAAGATATCGAACATAGGATATCATCTGATACGCCAACGTGTGCGGACGGAAGAGAGCACGCGGTGGGCCAAATTTTGCCAGTGTCTGTTCATTATTGTGGGTCTGGGGAGGGGTGGTCCGTGGTACCAATTTTTAATTCTTCTCGGAATCAGATGAAACTTGGAATATAACATCTGCAACATCAGCCGATCTAGAAACTGGAAGAATTTCGAAAATCCATCGAAAACTAAAAGAATCGCGGGCCCTCAAACTTTGCAATTTTGGGCCCATGTGCTTGTGACCACATCTCCTCCGAAGATATCGAACATACGATGTCATCTGAAATGCAGATGTGTGCGGACTGAAGAGGGCACGCGTTGGGCCAATTTTTGACAGTGTCGGCTCATTATTGTGGGTCTGGGGAGGGGTGGTCCGTGGTGCCGAATTTTAATTCTTCTCGGAATCAGATGAAACTTAGAATATAATATCTGCAACATCAGCCGATCTCGAAGCTGAAGACAGATCGTAAATACGTTGGAAAATGGCGGAGATTTTGGCCGTACAAGTTTGAATTTGGGCCCATATGCTTTCCAATAATCAAAGTGTTATCCGTCTCCAAATCAGATGAAATTTATACTATGCAATCTATGTCAGCCGCAAATCACAAAACTGGAAACAACTTTAAAATCCGTTGGAAACTGACGAAGTTACGGGGCCTCAAACTTAGCAGTTTGTGCCAGGGGTTGATGTTTTCCCAATCCCGTCACCCAATTTCGAGGCAGGGGTGGGGTCACGTCCAAACACTTGAGATCAACCTACACATATTAGGACAACATATAATCACCATACTTCATATTTTCCGTCCATAAACTGCGATTCTTTCCACTCATGATTGATCCTATTATTATACTTCCATGGTGTAACCAAGGAAGTATATTGTTTTTCTACTGCGGCCGTTTTCTGTTTAATTGGAAATACTCAGAAACTAATGGGAGGAGGACCGCGAAATCTCTAGCGAATGAAGGCATCTAAGGTCTACTAAAAATAATGGTATCCGGATGTTGGTCCAATATCTTTTAACAGAGTTATGGCCCTTTTTCGATTATTTTTCATTATTATTATTATTATTATTATACTACAGTATTTTTCAACGCCCAAATCTCGGAATGTATTAGTACTAGAAAACTCAACTTTGGTAAGTATGTTGGGGTAAATGAGTTCTATGCCTTTGGCTCATAACGGATATTGTCCGCATTTACCCCGTAGAGTTATCTCCCTTTATATGAAAAAATGTCATTTTATTATCTCGGAAATTATAAGGAGCAGAGCATCGAAAATTGGACTGTATACACATCTCGATATGCCCTACTGCCCACGGGCATCAGAACTTGTGTCCGCGCTTTCCCTGAGGAGTTACCGCCCATAGTTGGCAAACCTCTATTTGATTGTACTCTGTTGTCCTCTTGTATCATTCCAGATAACTGCATGTGGTTTTCATAGTCGTGTTGACCGTTGTCAGTTTAGTCAGAGAAGGAAATTTTGACAGGGTCAGACATATATTTTGACACTGGGGTGGGGGGCAAATTGTTTGCAAAATAAAATTTTGATTGACATTCATATATTTAAGTTTATGTATTTCCCGAACGAAAACAAACTCATACCGGAAAGGATTTTTGAAATCCGAGAAGAAATGCAAGAGTTACGGGCCCTCAAAGTTTGCAATTTGGGCCCATGTGCTTGTCCTCACATCTCCTCCGAAGATATCGAACATAGGATATCATCTGATACGCCAACGTGTGCGGACGGAAGAGAGCACGCGGTGGGCCAAATTTTGCCAGTGTCTGTTCATTATTGTGGGTCTGGGGAGGGGTGGTCCGTGGTACCAATTTTTAATTCTTCTCGGAATCAGATGAAACTTGGAATATAACATCTGCAACATCAGCCGATCTAGAAACTGGAAGAATTTCGAAAATCCATCGAAAACTAAAAGAATCGCGGGCCCTCAAACTTTGCAATTTTGGGCCCATGTGCTTGTGACCACATCTCCTCCGAAGATATCGAACATACGATGTCATCTGAAATGCAGATGTGTGCGGACTGAAGAGGGCACGCGTTGGGCCAATTTTTGACAGTGTCGGCTCATTATTGTGGGTCTGGGGAGGGGTGGTCCGTGGTGCCGAATTTTAATTCTTCTCGGAATCAGATGAAACTTAGAATATAATATCTGCAACATCAGCCGATCTCGAAGCTGAAGACAGATCGTAAATACGTTGGAAAATGGCGGAGATTTTGGCCGTACAAGTTTGAATTTGGGCCCATATGCTTTCCAATAATCAAAGTGTTATCCGTCTCCAAATCAGATGAAATTTATACTATGCAATCTATGTCAGCCGCAAATCACAAAACTGGAAACAACTTTAAAATCCGTTGGAAACTGACGAAGTTACGGGGCCTCAAACTTAGCAGTTTGTGCCAGGGGTTGATGTTTTCCCAATCCCGTCACCCAATTTCGAGGCAGGGGTGGGGTCACGTCCAAACACTTGAGATCAACCTACACATATTAGGACAACATATAATCACCATACTTCATATTTTCCGTCCATAAACTGCGATTCTTTCCACTCATGATTGATCCTATTATTATACTTCCATGGTGTAACCAAGGAAGTATATTGTTTTTCTACTGCGGCCGTTTTCTGTTTAATTGGAAATACTCAGAAACTAATGGGAGGAGGACCGCGAAATCTCTAGCGAATGAAGGCATCTAAGGTCTACTAAAAATAATGGTATCCGGATGTTGGTCCAATATCTTTTAACAGAGTTATGGCCCTTTTTCGATTATTTTTCATTATTATTATTATTATTATTATACTACAGTATTTTTCAACGCCCAAATCTCGGAATGTATTAGTACTAGAAAACTCAACTTTGGTAAGTATGTTGGGGTAAATGAGTTCTATGCCTTTGGCTCATAACGGATATTGTCCGCATTTACCCCGTAGAGTTATCTCCCTTTATATGAAAAAATGTCATTTTATTATCTCGGAAATTATAAGGAGCAGAGCATCGAAAATTGGACTGTATACACATCTCGATATGCCCTACTGCCCACGGGCATCAGAACTTGTGTCCGCGCTTTCCCTGAGGAGTTACCGCCCATAGTTGGCAAACCTCTATTTGATTGTACTCTGTTGTCCTCTTGTATCATTCCAGATAACTGCATGTGGTTTTCATAGTCGTGTTGACCGTTGTCAGTTTAGTCAGAGAAGGAAATTTTGACAGGGTCAGACATATATTTTGACACTGGGGTGGGGGGCAAATTGTTTGCAAAATAAAATTTTGATTGACATTCATATATTTAAGTTTATGTATTTCCCGAACGAAAACAAACTCATACCGGAAAGGATTTTTGAAATCCGAGAAGAAATGCAAGAGTTACGGGCCCTCAAAGTTTGCAATTTGGGCCCATGTGCTTGTCCTCACATCTCCTCCGAAGATATCGAACATAGGATATCATCTGATACGCCAACGTGTGCGGACGGAAGAGAGCACGCGGTGGGCCAAATTTTGCCAGTGTCTGTTCATTATTGTGGGTCTGGGGAGGGGTGGTCCGTGGTACCAATTTTTAATTCTTCTCGGAATCAGATGAAACTTGGAATATAACATCTGCAACATCAGCCGATCTAGAAACTGGAAGAATTTCGAAAATCCATCGAAAACTAAAAGAATCGCGGGCCCTCAAACTTTGCAATTTTGGGCCCATGTGCTTGTGACCACATCTCCTCCGAAGATATCGAACATACGATGTCATCTGAAATGCAGATGTGTGCGGACTGAAGAGGGCACGCGTTGGGCCAATTTTTGACAGTGTCGGCTCATTATTGTGGGTCTGGGGAGGGGTGGTCCGTGGTGCCGAATTTTAATTCTTCTCGGAATCAGATGAAACTTAGAATATAATATCTGCAACATCAGCCGATCTCGAAGCTGAAGACAGATCGTAAATACGTTGGAAAATGGCGGAGATTTTGGCCGTACAAGTTTGAATTTGGGCCCATATGCTTTCCAATAATCAAAGTGTTATCCGTCTCCAAATCAGATGAAATTTATACTATGCAATCTATGTCAGCCGCAAATCACAAAACTGGAAACAACTTTAAAATCCGTTGGAAACTGACGAAGTTACGGGGCCTCAAACTTAGCAGTTTGTGCCAGGGGTTGATGTTTTCCCAATCCCGTCACCCAATTTCGAGGCAGGGGTGGGGTCACGTCCAAACACTTGAGATCAACCTACACATATTAGGACAACATATAATCACCATACTTCATATTTTCCGTCCATAAACTGCGATTCTTTCCACTCATGATTGATCCTATTATTATACTTCCATGGTGTAACCAAGGAAGTATATTGTTTTTCTACTGCGGCCGTTTTCTGTTTAATTGGAAATACTCAGAAACTAATGGGAGGAGGACCGCGAAATCTCTAGCGAATGAAGGCATCTAAGGTCTACTAAAAATAATGGTATCCGGATGTTGGTCCAATATCTTTTAACAGAGTTATGGCCCTTTTTCGATTATTTTTCATTATTATTATTATTATTATTATACTACAGTATTTTTCAACGCCCAAATCTCGGAATGTATTAGTACTAGAAAACTCAACTTTGGTAAGTATGTTGGGGTAAATGAGTTCTATGCCTTTGGCTCATAACGGATATTGTCCGCATTTACCCCGTAGAGTTATCTCCCTTTATATGAAAAAATGTCATTTTATTATCTCGGAAATTATAAGGAGCAGAGCATCGAAAATTGGACTGTATACACATCTCGATATGCCCTACTGCCCACGGGCATCAGAACTTGTGTCCGCGCTTTCCCTGAGGAGTTACCGCCCATAGTTGGCAAACCTCTATTTGATTGTACTCTGTTGTCCTCTTGTATCATTCCAGATAACTGCATGTGGTTTTCATAGTCGTGTTGACCGTTGTCAGTTTAGTCAGAGAAGGAAATTTTGACAGGGTCAGACATATATTTTGACACTGGGGTGGGGGGCAAATTGTTTGCAAAATAAAATTTTGATTGACATTCATATATTTAAGTTTATGTATTTCCCGAACGAAAACAAACTCATACCGGAAAGGATTTTTGAAATCCGAGAAGAAATGCAAGAGTTACGGGCCCTCAAAGTTTGCAATTTGGGCCCATGTGCTTGTCCTCACATCTCCTCCGAAGATATCGAACATAGGATATCATCTGATACGCCAACGTGTGCGGACGGAAGAGAGCACGCGGTGGGCCAAATTTTGCCAGTGTCTGTTCATTATTGTGGGTCTGGGGAGGGGTGGTCCGTGGTACCAATTTTTAATTCTTCTCGGAATCAGATGAAACTTGGAATATAACATCTGCAACATCAGCCGATCTAGAAACTGGAAGAATTTCGAAAATCCATCGAAAACTAAAAGAATCGCGGGCCCTCAAACTTTGCAATTTTGGGCCCATGTGCTTGTGACCACATCTCCTCCGAAGATATCGAACATACGATGTCATCTGAAATGCAGATGTGTGCGGACTGAAGAGGGCACGCGTTGGGCCAATTTTTGACAGTGTCGGCTCATTATTGTGGGTCTGGGGAGGGGTGGTCCGTGGTGCCGAATTTTAATTCTTCTCGGAATCAGATGAAACTTAGAATATAATATCTGCAACATCAGCCGATCTCGAAGCTGAAGACAGATCGTAAATACGTTGGAAAATGGCGGAGATTTTGGCCGTACAAGTTTGAATTTGGGCCCATATGCTTTCCAATAATCAAAGTGTTATCCGTCTCCAAATCAGATGAAATTTATACTATGCAATCTATGTCAGCCGCAAATCACAAAACTGGAAACAACTTTAAAATCCGTTGGAAACTGACGAAGTTACGGGGCCTCAAACTTAGCAGTTTGTGCCAGGGGTTGATGTTTTCCCAATCCCGTCACCCAATTTCGAGGCAGGGGTGGGGTCACGTCCAAACACTTGAGATCAACCTACACATATTAGGACAACATATAATCACCATACTTCATATTTTCCGTCCATAAACTGCGATTCTTTCCACTCATGATTGATCCTATTATTATACTTCCATGGTGTAACCAAGGAAGTATATTGTTTTTCTACTGCGGCCGTTTTCTGTTTAATTGGAAATACTCAGAAACTAATGGGAGGAGGACCGCGAAATCTCTAGCGAATGAAGGCATCTAAGGTCTACTAAAAATAATGGTATCCGGATGTTGGTCCAATATCTTTTAACAGAATAAACTGCGATTCATTTCACTCATGATTGTTCCTATTATTATACTTCCATGGTGTAACCAAGGAAGTATATTGTTTTTCTACTGCGGCCGTTTTCTGTTTAATTGGAAATACTCAGAAACTAATGGGAGGAGGACCGCGAAATCTCTAGCGAATGAAGGCATCTAAGGTATACTAAAAATAATGGTATCCGGATGTTGGTCCAATATCTTTTGACAGAGTTATGGCCCTTTTTCGATTATTTTTCATTATTATTATTATTATACTACAGTATTTTTCAACGCCCAAATCTCGGAATGTATTAGTACTAGAAAACTCAAGTTTGGTAAGTATGTTGGGGTAAATGAGTTCTATGCCTTTGGCTCATAACGGATATTGTCCGCATTTACCCCGTGGAGTTATCTCCCTTTATATGAAAAAATGTCATTTTATTATCTCGGAAATTATAAGGAGCAGAGCATCGAAAATTGGACTGTATGCACATCTCGATATGCCCTACTGCCCACGGGCATCAGAACTTGTGTCCGCGCTTTCCCTGAGGAGTTACCGCCCATAGTTGGCAAACCTCTATTTGATTGTACTCTGTTGTCCTCTTGTATCATTCCAGATAACTGCATGTGGTTTTCATAGTCGTGTTGACCGTTGTCAGTTTAGTCAGAGAAGGAAAATTTGACAGGGTCGGACATATATTTTGACACTGGGGTGGGGGGGCAAATTTTTTGAAAAATAAAATTTTGATTGACATTCATATATTTAAGTTTATGTATTTCCCGAACGAAAACAAACTCATACCGGAAAGGATTTTTGAAATCCGAGAAGAAATGCAAGAGTTACGGGCCCTCAAAGTTTGCAATTTGGGCCCATGTGCTTGATAACACATCTCCTCCGAAGATATCGAACATAGGATGTCGTCTGATACGTCAATGTGTGCGGACTGAAGAGGGCACGCGGTGGGCTAAATTTTGCCAGTGTCGGTTCATTATTGTGGGTCTGGGGAGGGGTGGTCCGTGGTACCAATTTTTAATTCTTCTCGGAATCAGATGAAACTTGGAATCTAACATCTGCAACATCAGCCGATCTAGAAAGTGAAAAAATTTCGAAAATCCATCAAAAACTGAAAGAATTGCGGACCCTCAAACTTTGCAATTTTGGGCCCGTGTGCTTGATAACACATCTCCTCCGAAGATATCGAACATAGGATGTCATCTGATACGAAAATGCGTACGGACTGAAGACGGCACGCGGTGGGCCAAATTTTTCCAGTGTCGGTTCAGTATTGTGGGTCTGGGGAGGGGTGGTCCGTGGTACCAATTTTTAATTCTTCTCGGAATCGGATTAAACTTGGAATATAACATTTGCAACATCAGCCGATCTGGAAGCTGAAAACAGATCGTAAATCCGTTGAAAAATGGCGGAGATTTTGGCCGTCCAAGTTTTAATTTGGGCCCATATGCTTTCCAATAATCAAAGTGTTATCCGTCTCCAAATCAGATGAAATTTATACTATGCAATCTATGTTAGCAGCAAATCACAAAAATGGAAACAATTTTAAAATCTGTTGGAAACTAACGGAGTTACGGGGCCTCAAACTTAGCATTTTGTGCCAGGGGTTGATGTTTTCCCAATCCCGTCACCCAATTTCGAGGCAGGGGTGGGGTCACGTCCAAACACTTGAGATCAACCTACATATGTTAGGACAACATATAATCACCATACTTTATATTTTACGTCCATAAACTGCGATTCATTTCACTCATGATTGTTCCTATTATTATACTTCCATGGTGTAACCAAGGAAGTATATTGTTTTTCTACTGCGGCCGTTTTCTGTTTAATTGGAAATACTCAGAAACTAATGGGAGGAGGACCGCGAAATCTCTAGCGAATGAAGGCATCTAAGGTATACTAAAAATAATGGTATCCGGATGTTGGTCCAATATCTTTTGACAGAGTTATGGCCCTTTTTCGATTATTTTTCATTATTATTATTATTATACTACAGTATTTTTCAACGCCCAAATCTCGGAATGTATTAGTACTAGAAAACTCAAGTTTGGTAAGTATGTTGGGGTAAATGAGTTCTATGCCTTTGGCTCATAACGGATATTGTCCGCATTTACCCCGTGGAGTTATCTCCCTTTATATGAAAAAATGTCATTTTATTATCTCGGAAATTATAAGGAGCAGAGCATCGAAAATTGGACTGTATGCACATCTCGATATGCCCTACTGCCCACGGGCATCAGAACTTGTGTCCGCGCTTTCCCTGAGGAGTTACCGCCCATAGTTGGCAAACCTCTATTTGATTGTACTCTGTTGTCCTCTTATATCATTCCAGATAACTGCATGTGGTTTTCATAGTCGTGTTGACCGTTGTCAGTTTAGTCAGAGAAGGAAAATTTGACAGGGTCGGACATATATTTTGACACTGGGGTGGGGGGGGGCAATTTTTTTGTAAAATAAAATTTTGATTGACATTCATATATTTAAGTTTATGTATTTCCCGAACGAAAACAAACTCATACCGGAAAGGATTTTTGAAATCCGAGAAGAAATGCAAGAGTTACGGGCCCTCAAAGTTTGCAATTTGGGCCCATGTGCTTGATAACACATCTCCTCCGAAGATATCGAACATAGGATGTCGTCTGATACGTCAATGTGTGCGGACTGAAGAGGGCACGCGGTGGGCTAAATTTTGCCAGTGTCGGTTCATTATTGTGGGTCTGGGGAGGGGTGGTCCGTGGTACCAATTTTTAATTCTTCTCGGAATCAGATGAAACTTGGAATCTAACATCTGCAACATCAGCCGATCTAGAAAGTGAAAAATTTTCGAAAATCCATCAAAAACTGAAAGAATTGCGGACCCTCAAACTTTGCAATTTTGGGCCCGTGTGCTTGATAACACATCTCCTCCGAAGATATCGAACATAGGATGTCATCTGATACGAAAATGCGTACGGACTGAAGACGGCACGCGGTGGGCCAAATTTTTCCAGTGTCGGTTCAGTATTGTGGGTCTGGGGAGGGGTGGTCCGTGGTACCAATTTTTAATTCTTCTCGGAATCGGATTAAACTTGGAATATAACATTTGCAACATCAGCCGATCTGGAAGCTGAAAACAGATCGTAAATCCGTTGAAAAATGGCGGAGATTTTGGCCGTCCAAGTTTTAATTTGGGCCCATATGCTTTCCAATAATCAAAGTGTTATCCGTCTCCAAATCAGATGAAATTTATACTATGCAATCTATGTTAGCAGCAAATCACAAAAATGGAAACAATTTTAAAATCTGTTGGAAACTAACGGAGTTACGGGGCCTCAAACTTAGCATTTTGTGCCAGGGGTTGATGTTTTCCCAATCCCGTCACCCAATTTCGAGGCAGGGGTGGGGTCACGTCCAAACACTTGAGATCAACCTACATATGTTAGGACAACATATAATCACCATACTTTATATTTTACGTCCATAAACTGCGATTCATTTCACTCATGATTGTTCCTATTATTATACTTCCATGGTGTAACCAAGGAAGTATATTGTTTTTCTACTGCGGCCGTTTTCTGTTTAATTGGAAATACTCAGAAACTAATGGGAGGAGGACCGCGAAATCTCTAGCGAATGAAGGCATCTAAGGTATACTAAAAATAATGGTATCCGGATGTTGGTCCAATATCTTTTGACAGAGTTATGGCCCTTTTTCGATTATTTTTCATTATTATTATTATTATACTACAGTATTTTTCAACGCCCAAATCTCGGAATGTATTAGTACTAGAAAACTCAAGTTTGGTAAGTATGTTGGGGTAAATGAGTTCTATGCCTTTGGCTCATAACGGATATTGTCCGCATTTACCCCGTGGAGTTATCTCCCTTTATATGAAAAAATGTCATTTTATTATCTCGGAAATTATAAGGAGCAGAGCATCGAAAATTGGACTGTATGCACATCTCGATATGCCCTACTGCCCACGGGCATCAGAACTTGTGTCCGCGCTTTCCCTGAGGAGTTACCGCCCATAGTTGGCAAACCTCTATTTGATTGTACTCTGTTGTCCTCTTGTATCATTCCAGATAACTGCATGTGGTTTTCATAGTCGTGTTGACCGTTGTCAGTTTAGTCAGAGAAGGAAAATTTGACAGGGTCGGCCATATATTTTGACACTGGGGTGGGGGGGCAAATTTTTTGAAAAATAAAATTTTGATTGACATTCATATATTTAAGTTTATGTATTTCCCGAACGAAAACAAACTCATACCGGAAAGGATTTTTGAAATCCGAGAAGAAATGCAAGAGTTACGGGCCCTCAAAGTTTGCAATTTGGGCCCATGTGCTTGATAACACATCTCCTCCGAAGATATCGAACATAGGATGTCGTCTGATACGTCAATGTGTGCGGACTGAAGAGGGCACGCGGTGGGCTAAATTTTGCCAGTGTCGGTTCATTATTGTGGGTCTGGGGAGGGGTGGTCCGTGGTACCAATTTTTAATTCTTCTCGGAATCAGATGAAACTTGGAATCTAACATCTGCAACATCAGCCGATCTAGAAAGTGAAAAAATTTCGAAAATCCATCAAAAACTGAAAGAATTGCGGACCCTCAAACTTTGCAATTTTGGGCCCGTGTGCTTCATAACACATCTCCTCCGAAGATATCGAACATAGGATGTCATCTGATACGAAAATGCGTACGGACTGAAGACGGCACGCGGTGGGCCAAATTTTTCCAGTGTCGGTTCAGTATTGTGGGTCTGGGGAGGGGTGGTCCGTGGTACCAATTTTTAATTCTTCTCGGAATCGGATTAAACTTGGAATATAACATTTGCAACATCAGCCGATCTGGAAGCTGAAAACAGATCGTAAATCCGTTGAAAAATGGCGGAGATTTTGGCCGTCCAAGTTTTAATTTGGGCCCATATGCTTTCCAATAATCAAAGTGTTATCCGTCTCCAAATCAGATGAAATTTATACTATGCAATCTATGTTAGCAGCAAATCACAAAAATGGAAACAATTTTAAAATCTGTTGGAAACTAACGGAGTTACGGGGCCTCAAACTTAGCATTTTGTGCCAGGGGTTGATGTTTTCCCAATCCCGTCACCCAATTTCGAGGCAGGGGTGGGGTCACGTCCAAACACTTGAGATCAACCTACATATGTTAGGACAACATATAATCACCATACTTTATATTTTACGTCCATAAACTGCGATTCATTTCACTCATGATTGTTCCTATTATTATACTTCCATGGTGTAACCAAGGAAGTATATTGTTTTTCTACTGCGGCCGTTTTCTGTTTAATTGGAAATACTCAGAAACTAATGGGAGGAGGACCGCGAAATCTCTAGCGAATGAAGGCATCTAAGGTATACTAAAAATAATGGTATCCGGATGTTGGTCCAATATCTTTTGACAGAGTTATGGCCCTTTTTCGATTATTTTTCATTATTATTATTATTATACTACAGTATTTTTCAACGCCCAAATCTCGGAATGTATTAGTACTAGAAAACTCAAGTTTGGTAAGTATGTTGGGGTAAATGAGTTCTATGCCTTTGGCTCATAACGGATATTGTCCGCATTTACCCCGTGGAGTTATCTCCCTTTATATGAAAAAATGTCATTTTATTATCTCGGAAATTATAAGGAGCAGAGCATCGAAAATTGGACTGTATGCACATCTCGATATGCCCTACTGCCCACGGGCATCAGAACTTGTGTCCGCGCTTTCCCTGAGGAGTTACCGCCCATAGTTGGCAAACCTCTATTTGATTGTACTCTGTTGTCCTCTTATATCATTCCAGATAACTGCATGTGGTTTTCATAGTCGTGTTGACCGTTGTCAGTTTAGTCAGAGAAGGAAAATTTGACAGGGTCGGACATATATTTTGACACTGGGGTGGGGGGGGGCAAATTTTTTGAAAAATAAAATTTTGATTGACATTCATATATTTAAGTTTATGTATTTCCCGAACGAAAACAAACTCATACCGGAAAGGATTTTTGAAATCCGAGAAGAAATGCAAGAGTTACGGGCCCTCAAAGTTTGCAATTTGGGCCCATGTGCTTGATAACACATCTCCTCCGAAGATATCGAACATAGGATGTCGTCTGATACGTCAATGTGTGCGGACTGAAGAGGGCACGCGGTGGGCTAAATTTTGCCAGTGTCGGTTCATTATTGTGGGTCTGGGGAGGGGTGGTCCGTGGTACCAATTTTTAATTCTTCTCGGAATCAGATGAAACTTGGAATCTAACATCTGCAACATCAGCCGATCTAGAAAGTGAAAAAAATTCGAAAATCCATCAAAAACTGAAAGAATTGCGGACCCTCAAACTTTGCAATTTTGGGCCCGTGTGCTTGATAACACATCTCCTCCGAAGATATCGAACATAGGATGTCATCTGATACGAAAATGCGTACGGACTGAAGACGGCACGCGGTGGGCCAAATTTTTCCAGTGTCGGTTCAGTATTGTGGGTCTGGGGAGGGGTGGTCCGTCGTACCAATTTTTAATTCTTCTCGGAATCGGATTAAACTTGGAATATAACATTTGCAACATCAGCCGATCTGGAAGCTGAAAACAGATCGTAAATCCGTTGAAAAATGGCGGAGATTTTGGCCGTCCAAGTTTTAATTTGGGCCCATATGCTTTCCAATAATCAAAGTGTTATCCGTCTCCAAATCAGATGAAATTTATACTATGCAATCTATGTTAGCAGCAAATCACAAAAATGGAAACAATTTTAAAATCTGTTGGAAACTAACGGAGTTACGGGGCCTCAAACTTAGCATTTTGTGCCAGGGGTTGATGTTTTCCCAATCCCGTCACCCAATTTCGAGGCAGGGGTGGGGTCACGTCCAAACACTTGAGATCAACCTACATATGTTAGGACAACATATAATCACCATACTTTATATTTTACGTCCATAAACTGCGATTCATTTCACTCATGATTGTTCCTATTATTATACTTCCATGGTGTAACCAAGGAAGTATATTGTTTTTCTACTGCGGCCGTTTTCTGTTTAATTGGAAATACTCAGAAACTAATGGGAGGAGGACCGCGAAATCTCTAGCGAATGAAGGCATCTAAGGTATACTAAAAATAATGGTATCCGGATGTTGGTCCAATATCTTTTGACAGAGTTATGGCCCTTTTTCGATTATTTTTCATTATTATTATTATTATACTACAGTATTTTTCAACGCCCAAATCTCGGAATGTATTAGTACTAGAAAACTCAAGTTTGGTAAGTATGTTGGGGTAAATGAGTTCTATGCCTTTGGATCATAACGGATATTGTCCGCATTTACCCCGTGGAGTTATCTCCCTTTATATGAAAAAATGTCATTTTATTATCTCGGAAATTATAAGGAGCAGAGCATCGAAAATTGGACTGTATGCACATCTCGATATGCCCTACTGCCCACGGGCATCAGAACTTGTGTCCGCGCTTTCCCTGAGGAGTTACCGCCCATAGTTGGCAAACCTCTATTTGATTGTACTCTGTTGTCCTCTTGTATCATTCCAGATAACTGCATGTGGTTTTCATAGTCGTGTTGACCGTGTCAGTTTAGTCAGAGAAGGAAAATTTGACAGGGTCGGACATATATTTTGACACTGGGGTGGGGGGGGGGCAAATTTTTTGAAAAATAAAATTTTGATTGACATTCATATATTTAAGTTTATGTATTTCCCGAACGAAAACAAACTCATACCGGAAAGGATTTTTGAAATCCGAGAAGAAATGCAAGAGTTACGGGCCCTCAAAGTTTGCAATTTGGGCCCATGTGCTTGATAACACATCTCCTCCGAAGATATCGAACATAGGATGTCGTCTGATACGTCAATGTGTGCGGACTGAAGAGGGCACGCGGTGGGCTAAATTTTGCCAGTGTCGGTTCATTATTGTGGGTCTGGGGAGGGGTGGTCCGTGGTACCAATTTTTAATTCTTCTCGGAATCAGATGAAACTTGGAATCTAACATCTGCAACATCAGCCGATCTAGAAAGTGAAAAAATTTCGAAAATCCATCAAAAACTGAAAGAATTGCGGACCCTCAAACTTTGCAATTTTGGGCCCGTGTGCTTCATAACACATCTCCTCCGAAGATATCGAACATAGGATGTCATCTGATACGAAAATGCGTACGGACTGAAGACGGCACGCGGTGGGCCAAATTTTTCCAGTGTCGGTTCAGTATTGTGGGTCTGGGGAGGGGTGGTCCGTGGTACCAATTTTTAATTCTTCTCGGAATCGGATTAAACTTGGAATATAACATTTGCAACATCAGCCGATCTGGAAGCTGAAAACAGATCGTAAATCCGTTGAAAAATGGCGGAGATTTTGGCCGTCCAAGTTTTAATTTGGGCCCATATGCTTTCCAATAATCAAAGTGTTATCCGTCTCCAAATCAGATGAAATTTATACTATGCAATCTATGTTAGCAGCAAATCACAAAAATGGAAACAATTTTAAAATCTGTTGGAAACTAACGGAGTTATGGGGCCTCAAACTTAGCATTTTGTGCCAGGGGTTGATGTTTTCCCAATCCCGTCACCCAATTTCGAGGCAGGGGTGGGGTCACGTCCAAACACTTGAGATCAACCTACATATGTTAGGACAACATATAATCACCATACTTTATATTTTACGTCCATAAACTGCGATTCATTTCACTCATGATTGTTCCTATTATTATACTTCCATGGTGTAACCAAGGAAGTATATTGTTTTTCTACTGCGGCCGTTTTCTGTTTAATTGGAAATACTCAGAAACTAATGGGAGGAGGACCGCGAAATCTCTAGCGAATGAAGGCATCTAAGGTATACTAAAAATAATGGTATCCGGATGTTGGTCCAATATCTTTTGACAGAGTTATGGCCCTTTTTCGATTATTTTTCATTATTATTATTATTATACTACAGTATTTTTCAACGCCCAAATCTCGGAATGTATTAGTACTAGAAAACTCAAGTTTGGTAAGTATGTTGGGGTAAATGAGTTCTATGCCTTTGGCTCATAACGGATATTGTCCGCATTTACCCCGTGGAGTTATCTCCCTTTATATGAAAAAATGTCATTTTATTATCTCGGAAATTATAAGGAGCAGAGCATCGAAAATTGGACTGTATGCACATCTCGATATGCCCTACTGCCCACGGGCATCAGAACTTGTGTCCGCGCTTTCCCTGAGGAGTTACCGCCCATAGTTGGCAAACCTCTATTTGATTGTACTCTGTTGTCCTCTTGTATCATTCCAGATAACTGCATGTGGTTTTCATAGTCGTGTTGACCGTTGTCAGTTTAGTCAGAGAAGGAAAATTTGACAGGGTCGGACATATATTTTGACACTGGGGTGGGGGGGCAAATTTTTTGAAAGATAAAATTTTGATTGACATTCATATATTTAAGTTTATGTATTTCCCGAACGAAAACAAACTCATACCGGAAAGGATTTTTGAAATCCGAGAAGAAATGCAAGAGTTACGGGCCCTCAAAGTTTGCAATTTGGGCCCATGTGCTTGATAACACATCTCCTCCGAAGATATCGAACATAGGATGTCGTCTGATACGTCAATGTGTGCGGACTGAAGAGGGCACGCGGTGGGCTAAATTTTGCCAGTGTCGGTTCATTATTGTGGGTCTGGGGAGGGGTGGTCCGTGGTACCAATTTTTAATTCTTCTCGGAATCAGATGAAACTTGGAATCTAACATCTGCAACATCAGCCGATCTAGAAAGTGAAAAAATTTCGAAAATCCATCAAAAACTGAAAGAATTGCGGACCCTCAAACTTTGCAATTTTGGGCCCGTGTGCTTGATAACACATCTCCTCCGAAGATATCGAACATAGGATGTCATCTGATACGAAAATGCGTACGGACTGAAGACGGCACGCGGTGGGCCAAATTTTTCCAGTGTCGGTTCAGTATTGTGGGTCTGGGGAGGGGTGGTCCGTGGTACCAATTTTTAATTCTTCTCGGAATCGGATTAAACTTGGAATATAACATTTGCAACATCAGCCGATCTGGAAGCTGAAAACAGATCGTAAATCCGTTGAAAAATGGCGGAGATTTTGGCCGTCCAAGTTTTAATTTGGGCCCATATGCTTTCCAATAATCAAAGTGTTATCCGTCTCCAAATCAGATGAAATTTATACTATGCAATCTATGTTAGCAGCAAATCACAAAAATGGAAACAATTTTAAAATCTGTTGGAAACTAACGGAGTTACGGGGCCTCAAACTTAGCATTTTGTGCCAGGGGTTGATGTTTTCCCAATCCCGTCACCCAATTTCGAGGCAGGGGTGGGGTCACGTCCAAACACTTGAGATCAACCTACATATGTTAGGACAACATATAATCACCATACTTTATATTTTACGTCCATAAACTGCGATTCATTTCACTCATGATTGTTCCTATTATTATACTTCCATGGTGTAACCAAGGAAGTATATTGTTTTTCTACTGCGGCCGTTTTCTGTTTAATTGGAAATACTCAGAAACTAATGGGAGGAGGACCGCGAAATCTCTAGCGAATGAAGGCATCTAAGGTATACTAAAAATAATGGTATCCGGATGTTGGTCCAATATCTTTTGACAGAGTTATGGCCCTTTTTCGATTATTTTTCATTATTATTATTATTATACTACAGTATTTTTCAACGCCCAAATCTCGGAATGTATTAGTACTAGAAAACTCAAGTTTGGTAAGTATGTTGGGGTAAATGAGTTCTATGCCTTTGGCTCATAACGGATATTGTCCGCATTTACCCCGTGGAGTTATCTCCCTTTATATGAAAAAATGTCATTTTATTATCTCGGAAATTATAAGGAGCAGAGCATCGAAAATTGGACTGTATGCACATCTCGATATGCCCTACTGCCCACGGGCATCAGAACTTGTGTCCGCGCTTTCCCTGAGGAGTTACCGCCCATAGTTGGCAAACCTCTATTTGATTGTACTCTGTTGTCCTCTTGTATCATTCCAGATAACTGCATGTGGTTTTCATAGTCGTGTTGACCGTGTCAGTTTAGTCAGAGAAGGAAAATTTGACAGGGTCGGACATATATTTTGACACTGGGGTGGGGGGGCAAATTTTTTGAAAAATAAAATTTTGATTGACATTCATATATTTAAGTTTATGTATTTCCCGAACGAAAACAAACTCATACCGGAAAGGATTTTTGAAATCCGAGAAGAAATGCAAGAGTTACGGGCCCTCAAAGTTTGCAATTTGGGCCCATGTGCTTGATAACACATCTCCTCCGAAGATATCGAACATAGGATGTCGTCTGATACGTCAATGTGTGCGGACTGAAGAGGGCACGCGGTGGGCTAAATTTTGCCAGTGTCGGTTCATTATTGTGGGTCTGGGGAGGGGTGGTCCGTGGTACCAATTTTTAATTCTTCTCGGAATCAGATGAAACTTGGAATCTAACATCTGCAACATCAGCCGATCTAGAAAGTGAAAAAATTTCGAAAATCCATCAAAAACTGAAAGAATTGCGGACCCTCAAACTTTGCAATTTTGGGCCCGTGTGCTTGATAACACATCTCCTCCGAAGATATCGAACATAGGATGTCATCTGATACGAAAATGCGTACGGACTGAAGATGGCACGCGGTGGGCCAAATTTTTCCAGTGTCGGTTCAGTATTGTGGGTCTGGGGAGGGGTGGTCCGTGGTACCAATTTTTAATTCTTCTCGGAATCGGATTAAACTTGGAATATAACATTTGCAACATCAGCCGATCTGGAAGCTGAAAACAGATCGTAAATCCGTTGAAAAATGGCGGAGATTTTGGCCGTCCAAGTTTTAATTTGGGCCCATATGCTTTCCAATAATCAAAGTGTTATCCGTCTCCAAATCAGATGAAATTTATACTATGCAATCTATGTTAGCAGCAAATCACAAAAATGGAAACAATTTTAAAATCTGTTGGAAACTAACGGAGTTACGGGGCCTCAAACTTAGCATTTTGTGCCAGGGGTTGATGTTTTCCCAATCCCGTCACCCAATTTCGAGGCAGGGGTGGGGTCACGTCCAAACACTTGAGATCAACCTACATATGTTAGGACAACATATAATCACCATACTTTATATTTTACGTCCATAAACTGCGATTCATTTCACTCATGATTGTTCCTATTATTATACTTCCATGGTGTAACCAAGGAAGTATATTGTTTTTCTACTGCGGCCGTTTTCTGTTTAATTGGAAATACTCAGAAACTAATGGGAGGAGGACCGCGAAATCTCTAGCGAATGAAGGCATCTAAGGTATACTAAAAATTATGGTATCCGGATGTTGGTCCAATATCTTTTGACAGAGTTATGGCCCTTTTTCGATTATTTTTCATTATTATTATTATTATACTACAGTATTTTTCAACGCCCAAATCTCGGAATGTATTAGTACTAGAAAACTCAAGTTTGGTAAGTATGTTGGGGTAAATGAGTTCTATGCCTTTGGCTCATAACGGATATTGTCCGCATTTACCCCGTGGAGTTATCTCCCTTTATATGAAAAAATGTCATTTTATTATCTCGGAAATTATAAGGAGCAGAGCATCGAAAATTGGACTGTATGCACATCTCGATATGCCCTACTGCCCACGGGCATCAGAACTTGTGTCCGCGCTTTCCCTGAGGAGTTACCGCCCATAGTTGGCAAACCTCTATTTGATTGTACTCTGTTGTCCTCTTGTATCATTCCAGATAACTGCATGTGGTTTTCATAGTCGTGTTGACCGTTGTCAGTTTAGTCAGAGAAGGAAAATTTGACAGGGTCGGACATATATTTTGACACTGGGGTGGGGGGGGCAAATTTTTTGAAAAATAAAATTTTGATTGACATTCATATATTTAAGTTTATGTATTTCCCGAACGAAAACAAACTCATACCGGAAAGGATTTTTGAAATCCGAGAAGAAATGCAAGAATTGCGGACCCTCAAACTTTGCAATTTTGGGCCCGTGTGCTTGATAACACATCTCCTCCGAAGATATCGAACATAGGATGTCATCTGATACGAAAATGCGTACGGACTGAAGACGGCACGCGGTGGGCCAAATTTTTCCAGTGTCGGTTCAGTATTGTGGGTCTGGGGAGGGGTGGTCCGTGGTACCAATTTTTAATTCTTCTCGGAATCGGATTAAACTTGGAATATAACATTTGCAACATCAGCCGATCTGGAAGCTGAAAACAGATCGTAAATCCGTTGAAAAATGGCGGAGATTTTGGCCGTCCAAGTTTTAATTTGGGCCCATATGCTTTCCAATAATCAAAGTGTTATCCGTCTCCAAATCAGATGAAATTTATACTATGCAATCTATGTTAGCAGCAAATCACAAAAATGGAAACAATTTTAAAATCTGTTGGAAACTAACGGAGTTACGGGGCCTCAAACTTAGCATTTTGTGCCAGGGGTTGATGTTTTCCCAATCCCGTCACCCAATTTCGAGGCAGGGGTGGGGTCACGTCCAAACACTTGAGATCAACCTACATATGTTAGGACAACATATAATCACCATACTTTATATTTTACGTCCATAAACTGCGATTCATTTCACTCATGATTGTTCCTATTATTATACTTCCATGGTGTAACCAAGGAAGTATATTGTTTTTCTACTGCGGCCGTTTTCTGTTTAATTGGAAATACTCAGAAACTAATGGGAGGAGGACCGCGAAATCTCTAGCGAATGAAGGCATCTAAGGTATACTAAAAATTATGGTATCCGGATGTTGGTCCAATATCTTTTGACAGAGTTATGGCCCTTTTTCGATTATTTTTCATTATTATTATTATTATACTACAGTATTTTTCAACGCCCAAATCTCGGAATGTATTAGTACTAGAAAACTCAAGTTTGGTAAGTATGTTGGGGTAAATGAGTTCTATGCCTTTGGCTCATAACGGATATTGTCCGCATTTACCCCGTGGAGTTATCTCCCTTTATATGAAAAAATGTCATTTTATTATCTCGGAAATTATAAGGAGCAGAGCATCGAAAATTGGACTGTATGCACATCTCGATATGCCCTACTGCCCACGGGCATCAGAACTTGTGTCCGCGCTTTCCCTGAGGAGTTACCGCCCATAGTTGGCAAACCTCTATTTGATTGTACTCTGTTGTCCTCTTGTATCATTCCAGATAACTGCATGTGGTTTTCATAGTCGTGTTGACCGTTGTCAGTTTAGTCAGAGAAGGAAAATTTGACAGGGTCGGACATATATTTTGACACTGGGGTGGGGGGGGCAAATTTTTTGAAAAATAAAATTTTGATTGACATTCATATATTTAAGTTTATGTATTTCCCGAACGAAAACAAACTCATACCGGAAAGGATTTTTGAAATCCGAGAAGAAATGCAAGAATTGCGGACCCTCAAACTTTGCAATTTTGGGCCCGTGTGCTTGATAACACATCTCCTCCGAAGATATCGAACATAGGATGTCATCTGATACGAAAATGCGTACGGACTGAAGACGGCACGCGGTGGGCCAAATTTTTCCAGTGTCGGTTCAGTATTGTGGGTCTGGGGAGGGGTGGTCCGTGGTACCAATTTTTAATTCTTCTCGGAATCGGATTAAACTTGGAATATAACATTTGCAACATCAGCCGATCTGGAAGCTGAAAACAGATCGTAAATCCGTTGAAAAATGGCGGAGATTTTGGCCGTCCAAGTTTTAATTTGGGCCCATATGCTTTCCAATAATCAAAGTGTTATCCGTCTCCAAATCAGATGAAATTTATACTATGCAATCTATGTTAGCAGCAAATCACAAAAATGGAAACAATTTTAAAATCTGTTGGAAACTAACGGAGTTACGGGGCCTCAAACTTAGCATTTTGTGCCAGGGGTTGATGTTTTCCCAATCCCGTCACCCAATTTCGAGGCAGGGGTGGGGTCACGTCCAAACACTTGAGATCAACCTACATATGTTAGGACAACATATAATCACCATACTTTATATTTTACGTCCATAAACTGCGATTCATTTCACTCATGATTGTTCCTATTATTATACTTCCATGGTGTAACCAAGGAAGTATATTGTTTTTCTACTGCGGCCGTTTTCTGTTTAATTGGAAATACTCAGAAACTAATGGGAGGAGGACCGCGAAATCTCTAGCGAATGAAGGCATCTAAGGTATACTAAAAATAATGGTATCCGGATGTTGGTCCAATATCTTTTGACAGAGTTATGGCCCTTTTTCGATTATTTTTCATTATTATTATTATTATACTACAGTATTTTTCAACGCCCAAATCTCGGAATGTATTAGTACTAGAAAACTCAAGTTTGGTAAGTATGTTGGGGTAAATGAGTTCTATGCCTTTGGCTCATAACGGATATTGTCCGCATTTACCCCGTGGAGTTATCTCCCTTTATATGAAAAAATGTCATTTTATTATCTCGGAAATTATAAGGAGCAGAGCATCGAAAATTGGACTGTATGCACATCTCGATATGCCCTACTGCCCACGGGCATCAGAACTTGTGTCCGCGCTTTCCCTGAGGAGTTACCGCCCATAGTTGGCAAACCTCTATTTGATTGTACTCTGTTGTCCTCTTGTATCATTCCAGATAACTGCATGTGGTTTTCATAGTCGTGTTGACCGTTGTCAGTTTAGTCAGAGAAGGAAAATTTGACAGGGTCGGACATATATTTTGACACTGGGGTGGGGGGGCAAATTTTTTGAAAAATAAAATTTTGATTGACATTCATATATTTAAGTTTATGTATTTCCCGAACGAAAACAAACTCATACCGGAAAGGATTTTTGAAATCCGAGAAGAAATGCAAGAGTTACGGGCCCTCAAAGTTTGCAATTTGGGCCCATGTGCTTGATAACACATCTCCTCCGAAGATATCGAACATAGGATGTCGTCTGATACGTCAATGTGTGCGGACTGAAGAGGGCACGCGGTGGGCTAAATTTTGCCAGTGTCGGTTCATTATTGTGGGTCTGGGGAGGGGTGGTCCGTGGTACCAATTTTTAATTCTTCTCGGAATCAGATGAAACTTGGAATCTAACATCTGCAACATCAGCCGATCTAGAAAGTGAAAAAATTTCGAAAATCCATCAAAAACTGAAAGAATTGCGGACCCTCAAACTTTGCAATTTTGGGCCCGTGTGCTTCATAACACATCTCCTCCGAAGATATCGAACATAGGATGTCATCTGATACGAAAATGCGTACGGACTGAAGACGGCACGCGGTGGGCCAAATTTTTCCAGTGTCGGTTCAGTATTGTGGGTCTGGGGAGGGGTGGTCCGTGGTACCAATTTTTAATTCTTCTCGGAATCGGATTAAACTTGGAATATAACATTTGCAACATCAGCCGATCTGGAAGCTGAAAACAGATCGTAAATCCGTTGAAAAATGGCGGAGATTTTGGCCGTCCAAGTTTTAATTTGGGCCCATATGCTTTCCAATAATCAAAGTGTTATCCGTCTCCAAATCAGATGAAATTTATACTATGCAATCTATGTTAGCAGCAAATCACAAAAATGGAAACAATTTTAAAATCTGTTGGAAACTAACGGAGTTATGGGGCCTCAAACTTAGCATTTTGTGCCAGGGGTTGATGTTTTCCCAATCCCGTCACCCAATTTCGAGGCAGGGGTGGGGTCACGTCCAAACACTTGAGATCAACCTACATATGTTAGGACAACATATAATCACCATACTTTATATTTTACGTCCATAAACTGCGATTCATTTCACTCATGATTGTTCCTATTATTATACTTCCATGGTGTAACCAAGGAAGTATATTGTTTTTCTACTGCGGCCGTTTTCTGTTTAATTGGAAATACTCAGAAACTAATGGGAGGAGGACCGCGAAATCTCTAGCGAATGAAGGCATCTAAGGTATACTAAAAATAATGGTATCCGGATGTTGGTCCAATATCTTTTGACAGAGTTATGGCCCTTTTTCGATTATTTTTCATTATTATTATTATTATACTACAGTATTTTTCAACGCCCAAATCTCGGAATGTATTAGTACTAGAAAACTCAAGTTTGGTAAGTATGTTGGGGTAAATGAGTTCTATGCCTTTGGCTCATAACGGATATTGTCCGCATTTACCCCGTGGAGTTATCTCCCTTTATATGAAAAAATGTCATTTTATTATCTCGGAAATTATAAGGAGCAGAGCATCGAAAATTGGACTGTATGCACATCTCGATATGCCCTACTGCCCACGGGCATCAGAACTTGTGTCCGCGCTTTCCCTGAGGAGTTACCGCCCATAGTTGGCAAACCTCTATTTGATTGTACTCTGTTGTCCTCTTGTATCATTCCAGATAACTGCATGTGGTTTTCATAGTCGTGTTGACCGTTGTCAGTTTAGTCAGAGAAGGAAAATTTGACAGGGTCGGACATATATTTTGACACTGGGGTGGGGGGGCAAATTTTTTGAAAGATAAAATTTTGATTGACATTCATATATTTAAGTTTATGTATTTCCCGAACGAAAACAAACTCATACCGGAAAGGATTTTTGAAATCCGAGAAGAAATGCAAGAGTTACGGGCCCTCAAAGTTTGCAATTTGGGCCCATGTGCTTGATAACACATCTCCTCCGAAGATATCGAACATAGGATGTCGTCTGATACGTCAATGTGTGCGGACTGAAGAGGGCACGCGGTGGGCTAAATTTTGCCAGTGTCGGTTCATTATTGTGGGTCTGGGGAGGGGTGGTCCGTGGTACCAATTTTTAATTCTTCTCGGAATCAGATGAAACTTGGAATCTAACATCTGCAACATCAGCCGATCTAGAAAGTGAAAAAATTTCGAAAATCCATCAAAAACTGAAAGAATTGCGGACCCTCAAACTTTGCAATTTTGGGCCCGTGTGCTTGATAACACATCTCCTCCGAAGATATCGAACATAGGATGTCATCTGATACGAAAATGCGTACGGACTGAAGACGGCACGCGGTGGGCCAAATTTTTCCAGTGTCGGTTCAGTATTGTGGGTCTGGGGAGGGGTGGTCCGTGGTACCAATTTTTAATTCTTCTCGGAATCGGATTAAACTTGGAATATAACATTTGCAACATCAGCCGATCTGGAAGCTGAAAACAGATCGTAAATCCGTTGAAAAATGGCGGAGATTTTGGCCGTCCAAGTTTTAATTTGGGCCCATATGCTTTCCAATAATCAAAGTGTTATCCGTCTCCAAATCAGATGAAATTTATACTATGCAATCTATGTTAGCAGCAAATCACAAAAATGGAAACAATTTTAAAATCTGTTGGAAACTAACGGAGTTACGGGGCCTCAAACTTAGCATTTTGTGCCAGGGGTTGATGTTTTCCCAATCCCGTCACCCAATTTCGAGGCAGGGGTGGGGTCACGTCCAAACACTTGAGATCAACCTACATATGTTAGGACAACATATAATCACCATACTTTATATTTTACGTCCATAAACTGCGATTCATTTCACTCATGATTGTTCCTATTATTATACTTCCATGGTGTAACCAAGGAAGTATATTGTTTTTCTACTGCGGCCGTTTTCTGTTTAATTGGAAATACTCAGAAACTAATGGGAGGAGGACCGCGAAATCTCTAGCGAATGAAGGCATCTAAGGTATACTAAAAATAATGGTATCCGGATGTTGGTCCAATATCTTTTGACAGAGTTATGGCCCTTTTTCGATTATTTTTCATTATTATTATTATTATACTACAGTATTTTTCAACGCCCAAATCTCGGAATGTATTAGTACTAGAAAACTCAAGTTTGGTAAGTATGTTGGGGTAAATGAGTTCTATGCCTTTGGCTCATAACGGATATTGTCCGCATTTACCCCGTGGAGTTATCTCCCTTTATATGAAAAAATGTCATTTTATTATCTCGGAAATTATAAGGAGCAGAGCATCGAAAATTGGACTGTATGCACATCTCGATATGCCCTACTGCCCACGGGCATCAGAACTTGTGTCCGCGCTTTCCCTGAGGAGTTACCGCCCATAGTTGGCAAACCTCTATTTGATTGTACTCTGTTGTCCTCTTGTATCATTCCAGATAACTGCATGTGGTTTTCATAGTCGTGTTGACCGTGTCAGTTTAGTCAGAGAAGGAAAATTTGACAGGGTCGAACATATATTTTGACACTGGGGTGGGGGGGCAAATTTTTTGAAAAATAAAATTTTGATTGACATTCATATATTTAAGTTTATGTATTTCCCGAACGAAAACAAACTCATACCGGAAAGGATTTTTGAAATCCGAGAAGAAATGCAAGAGTTACGGGCCCTCAAAGTTTGCAATTTGGGCCCATGTGCTTGATAACACATCTCCTCCGAAGATATCGAACATAGGATGTCGTCTGATACGTCAATGTGTGCGGACTGAAGAGGGCACGCGGTGGGCTAAATTTTGCCAGTGTCGGTTCATTATTGTGGGTCTGGGGAGGGGTGGTCCGTGGTACCAATTTTTAATTCTTCTCGGAATCAGATGAAACTTGGAATCTAACATCTGCAACATCAGCCGATCTAGAAAGTGAAAAAATTTCGAAAATCCATCAAAAACTGAAAGAATTGCGGACCCTCAAACTTTGCAATTTTGGGCCCGTGTGCTTGATAACACATCTCCTCCGAAGATATCGAACATAGGATGTCATCTGATACGAAAATGCGTACGGACTGAAGACGGCACGCGGTGGGCCAAATTTTTCCAGTGTCGGTTCAGTATTGTGGGTCTGGGGAGGGGTGGTCCGTGGTACCAATTTTTAATTCTTCTCGGAATCGGATTAAACTTGGAATATAACATTTGCAACATCAGCCGATCTGGAAGCTGAAAACAGATCGTAAATCCGTTGAAAAATGGCGGAGATTTTGGCCGTCCAAGTTTTAATTTGGGCCCATATGCTTTCCAATAATCAAAGTGTTATCCGTCTCCAAATCAGATGAAATTTATACTATGCAATCTATGTTAGCAGCAAATCACAAAAATGGAAACAATTTTAAAATCTGTTGGAAACTAACGGAGTTACGGGGCCTCAAACTTAGCATTTTGTGCCAGGGGTTGATGTTTTCCCAATCCCGTCACCCAATTTCGAGGCAGGGGTGGGGTCACGTCCAAACACTTGAGATCAACCTACATATGTTAGGACAACATATAATCACCATACTTTATATTTTACGTCCATAAACTGCGATTCATTTCACTCATGATTGTTCCTATTATTATACTTCCATGGTGTAACCAAGGAAGTATATTGTTTTTCTACTGCGGCCGTTTTCTGTTTAATTGGAAATACTCAGAAACTAATGGGAGGAGGACCGCGAAATCTCTAGCGAATGAAGGCATCTAAGGTATACTAAAAATTATGGTATCCGGATGTTGGTCCAATATCTTTTGACAGAGTTATGGCCCTTTTTCGATTATTTTTCATTATTATTATTATTATACTACAGTATTTTTCAACGCCCAAATCTCGGAATGTATTAGTACTAGAAAACTCAAGTTTGGTAAGTATGTTGGGGTAAATGAGTTCTATGCCTTTGGCTCATAACGGATATTGTCCGCATTTACCCCGTGGAGTTATCTCCCTTTATATGAAAAAATGTCATTTTATTATCTCGGAAATTATAAGGAGCAGAGCATCGAAAATTGGACTGTATGCACATCTCGATATGCCCTACTGCCCACGGGCATCAGAACTTGTGTCCGCGCTTTCCCTGAGGAGTTACCGCCCATAGTTGGCAAACCTCTATTTGATTGTACTCTGTTGTCCTCTTGTATCATTCCAGATAACTGCATGTGGTTTTCATAGTCGTGTTGACCGTTGTCAGTTTAGTCAGAGAAGGAAAATTTGACAGGGTCGGACATATATTTTGACACTGGGGTGGGGGGGGGGGGCAAATTTTTTGAAAAATAAAATTTTGATTGACATTCATATATTTAAGTTTATGTATTTCCCGAACGAAAACAAACTCATACCGGAAAGGATTTTTGAAATCCGAGAAGAAATGCAAGAATTGCGGACCCTCAAACTTTGCAATTTTGGGCCCGTGTGCTTGATAACACATCTCCTCCGAAGATATCGAACATAGGATGTCATCTGATACGAAAATGCGTACGGACTGAAGACGGCACGCGGTGGGCCAAATTTTTCCAGTGTCGGTTCAGTATTGTGGGTCTGGGGAGGGGTGGTCCGTGGTACCAATTTTTAATTCTTCTCGGAATCGGATTAAACTTGGAATATAACATTTGCAACATCAGCCGATCTGGAAGCTGAAAACAGATCGTAAATCCGTTGAAAAATGGCGGAGATTTTGGCCGTCCAAGTTTTAATTTGGGCCCATATGCTTTCCAATAATCAAAGTGTTATCCGTCTCCAAATCAGATGAAATTTATACTATGCAATCTATGTTAGCAGCAAATCACAAAAATGGAAACAATTTTAAAATCTGTTGGAAACTAACGGAGTTACGGGGCCTCAAACTTAGCATTTTGTGCCAGGGGTTGATGTTTTCCCAATCCCGTCACCCAATTTCGAGGCAGGGGTGGGGTCACGCCCAAACACTTGAGATCAACCTACATATGTTAGGACAACATATAATCACCATACTTTATATTTTACGTCCATAAACTGCGATTCATTTCACTCATGATTGTTCCTATTATTATACTTCCATGGTGTAACCAAGGAAGTATATTGTTTTTCTACTGCGGCCGTTTTCTGTTTAATTGGAAATACTCAGAAACTAATGGGAGGAGGACCGCGAAATCTCTAGCGAATGAAGGCATCTAAGGTATACTAAAAATAATGGTATCCGGATGTTGGTCCAATATCTTTTGACAGAGTTATGGCCCTTTTTCGATTATTTTTCATTATTATACTTCCATGGTGTAACCAAGGAAGTATATTGTTTTTCTACTGCGGCCGTTTTCTGTTTAATTGGAAATACTCAGAAACTAATGGGAGGAGGACCGCGAAATCTCTAGCGAATGTAGGCATCTAAGGTCTACTAAAAATAATGCTATCCGGATGTTGGTCCAATATATTTTGACAGAGTTATGGCCCTTTTTCGATTATTTTTCATTATTATTATACTTCCATGGTGTAACCAAGGAAGTATATTGTTTTTCTACTGAGGTCGTTTTCCGTTTATTTCGAAATACTCAGAAACTGATTGCAGTAGGAACGCGAAATCTCTAGTGAATGTAGGCATCGAAGGTTTACTAGATATAATGGTATCCGGATTTCCGCTCAATGTTTCTTGGCGGAGTTATGGCCCTTTTGCGATTATTTTTCATTGTTATTATTATTATTATACTTGACACTTTTGTAATCACTATTACTCGAAAAGTATAAGAAGTAGGACACTAAAACTTGGTAAGTAGGTTGGGGTACATGAGTTCTATGCCTATGGCCCATAACGATTTTGTCCGCGCTTTCATCGATGAGTTATCTCCCTTTATTTGAAAAAATGTCATTTTATTATCTCGGAAATTATAAGAAGCAGAACATCGAAAATTAGACCGTATGCACATCTCGATATGCACTACTGCCCACGGGCATAAAAACTTGTGTCCGCGCTTTCCCTGAAGAGTTACCGCCCATAGTTGGCAAACCTCTATTTTATTGTACTCTGTTGTCCTCCCGTATCATTCCAGATAACTGTATTTGGTTTTTGTAGTCGTGTTGACCGTTGTCAGCTTAGTCCGAAGAAGAAAATTTGACAGGGTTGGACATATATTTTTACACTGGGGTGGGGGCAAAATTTTCGCAATTTTTTTTATTATTAGACATTCATCTATTTAAGTATGTAGATTCCCTGAACGAAAACAAACCCATACCGGAAAGGATTTTTGTAATCCGAGAAGAAATGCAAGAGTTACGGGCCCTCAAAGTTTGCAATTTGGTCCCATGTGCTTGTGCGCACATCTCCTCCGAAGATGTAGAACTTTGGATGTCATCTGATACGCCAATGCGTGCGGTCTGAAGAGAGCACGCGATGGGCCAACTTTTGCCAGTGTCGGTTCAGTGTTGTGGGTCAGGGGAGGGGTGGTCCGGGGGTACCAATTTTTTATTCTTCTCCGAATCGGATGAAACTTGGAATATAACATCCATACCGCCAACCGATCTAGAAACTGAAAGAATTTCGAAAATCCATTGAAAAATGACAGAGTTGTGGGCCTTCAAACAATGCAAATTTGGCCCCATATGCTTGTGATCACATCTCCTCCGAAGATGTCAAACTTTGGATGTCATCTGATACGCCAATGTGTGCGGTCTGAAGAGAGCACGCGATGAGCCAAATTTTGTCAGTGTCGGTTCAGTGTTGTGGGTCAGGGGAGGGGTGGTCCGGGGTACCAAAATTTATTTCGTCTCCGAATCATATGAAACTTGATATATAACATCTACCATACACGTTGATCATAAAACTGAAAACAGATTGTAAATCCGTTAAAAAATGGCGGAGATTTGGGCCCTCAAACTTTGAATGTGGGCCCATATTCATTCCAATAAACAAAATGTTATTCGTCTCTGAATCAGACAAAATTTATAACAAATAATCAATGTAACTAGCTGATCACAATACTCAAAACAATTTCAAAATCAATTGGAAAATAACGGAGTTACGGGCTCTCAAAAATCGCATTTTGGGTCGGGTTTGACTATTTCCCAATCTCGTCACCCAATTTCGAGGCAGGGGTGGGGTCACTTCCAAACACTTGAGATCAACCCACACATGTTAAGGGAAAGATATAATCATCCTACTTTATATTTTCCGTCCCTTAAATGCGATTTATTGAGCTCATGGTTTGCCCTATTATTATACTTCCATGGTGTAACCAAGGAAGTATATTGTTTTTCTACTGAGGTCGTTTTCCGTTTATTTCGAAATACTCAGAAACTGATTGCAGTAGGAACGCGAAATCTCTAGTGAATGTAGGCATCGAAGGTTTACTAGATATAATGGTATCCGGATTTCCGCTCAATGTTTCTTGGCGGAGTTATGGCCCTTTTGCGATTATTTTTCATTGTTATTATTATTATTATACTTGACACTTTTGTAATCACTATTACTCGAAAAGTATAAGAAGTAGGACACTAAAACTTGGTAAGTAGGTTGGGGTACATGAGTTCTATGCCTATGGCCCATAACGATTTTGTCCGCGCTTTCATCGATGAGTTATCTCCCTTTATTTGAAAAAATGTCATTTTATTATCTCGGAAATTATAAGAAGCAGAACATCGAAAATTAGACCGTATGCACATCTCGATATGCACTACTGCCCACGGGCATAAAAACTTGTGTCCGCGCTTTCCCTGAAGAGTTACCGCCCATAGTTGGCAAACCTCTATTTTATTGTACTCTGTTGTCCTCCCGTATCATTCCAGATAACTGTATTTGGTTTTTGTAGTCGTGTTGACCGTTGTCAGCTTAGTCCGAAGAAGAAAATTTGACAGGGTTGGACATATATTTTTACACTGGGGTGGGGGCAAAATTTTCGCAATTTTTTTTATTATTAGACATTCATCTATTTAAGTATGTAGATTCCCTGAACGAAAACAAACCCATACCGGAAAGGATTTTTGTAATCCGAGAAGAAATGCAAGAGTTACGGGCCCTCAAAGTTTGCAATTTGGTCCCATGTGCTTGTGCGCACATCTCCTCCGAAGATGTAGAACTTTGGATGTCATCTGATACGCCAATGCGTGCGGTCTGAAGAGAGCACGCGATGGGCCAACTTTTGCCAGTGTCGGTTCAGTGTTGTGGGTCAGGGGAGGGGTGGTCCGGGGTACCAATTTTTTATTCTTCTCCGAATCGGATGAAACTTGGAATATAACATCCATACCGCCAACCGATCTAGAAACTGAAAGAATTTCGAAAATCCATTGAAAAATGACAGAGTTGTGGGCCTTCAAACAATGCAAATTTGGCCCCATATGCTTGTGATCACATCTCCTCCGAAGATGTCAAACTTTGGATGTCATCTGATACGCCAATGTGTGCGGTCTGAAGAGAGCACGCGATGAGCCAAATTTTGTCAGTGTCGGTTCAGTGTTGTGGGTCAGGGGAGGGGTGGTCCGGGGTACCAAAATTTATTTCGTCTCCGAATCATATGAAACTTGATATATAACATCTACCATACACGTTGATCATAAAACTGAAAACAGATTGTAAATCCGTTAAAAAATGGCGGAGATTTGGGCCCTCAAACTTTGAATGTGGGCCCATATTCATTCCAATAAACAAAATGTTATTCGTCTCTGAATCAGACAAAATTTATAACAAATAATCAATGTAACTAGCTGATCACAATACTCAAAACAATTTCAAAATCAATTGGAAAATAACGGAGTTACGGGCTCTCAAAAATCGCATTTTGGGTCGGGTTTGACTATTTCCCAATCTCGTCACCCAATTTCGAGGCAGGGGTGGGGTCACTTCCAAACACTTGAGATCAACCCACACATGTTAAGGGAAAGATATAATCATCCTACTTTATATTTTCCGTCCCTTAAATGCGATTTATTGAGCTCATGGTTTGCCCTATTATTATACTTCCATGGTGTAACCAAGGAAGTATATTGTTTTTCTACTGAGGTCGTTTTCCGTTTATTTCGAAATACTCAGAAACTGATTGCAGTAGGAACGCGAAATCTCTAGTGAATGTAGGCATCGAAGGTTTACTAGATATAATGGTATCCGGATTTCCGCTCAATGTTTCTTGGCGGAGTTATGGCCCTTTTGCGATTATTTTTCATTGTTATTATTATTATTATACTTGACACTTTTGTAATCACTATTACTCGAAAAGTATAAGAAGTAGGACACTAAAACTTGGTAAGTAGGTTGGGGTACATGAGTTCTATGCCTATGGCCCATAACGATTTTGTCCGCGCTTTCATCGATGAGTTATCTCCCTTTATTTGAAAAAATGTCATTTTATTATCTCGGAAATTATAAGAAGCAGAACATCGAAAATTAGACCGTATGCACATCTCGATATGCACTACTGCCCACGGGCATAAAAACTTGTGTCCGCGCTTTCCCTGAAGAGTTACCGCCCATAGTTGGCAAACCTCTATTTTATTGTACTCTGTTGTCCTCCCGTATCATTCCAGATAACTGTATTTGGTTTTTGTAGTCGTGTTGACCGTTGTCAGCTTAGTCCGAAGAAGAAAATTTGACAGGGTTGGACATATATTTTTACACTGGGGTGGGGGCAAAATTTTCGCAATTTTTTTTATTATTAGACATTCATCTATTTAAGTATGTAGATTCCCTGAACGAAAACAAACCCATACCGGAAAGGATTTTTGTAATCCGAGAAGAAATGCAAGAGTTACGGGCCCTCAAAGTTTGCAATTTGGTCCCATGTGCTTGTGCGCACATCTCCTCCGAAGATGTAGAACTTTGGATGTCATCTGATACGCCAATGCGTGCGGTCTGAAGAGAGCACGCGATGGGCCAACTTTTGCCAGTGTCGGTTCAGTGTTGTGGGTCAGGGGAGGGGTGGTCCGGGGTACCAATTTTTTATTCTTCTCCGAATCGGATGAAACTTGGAATATAACATCCATACCGCCAACCGATCTAGAAACTGAAAGAATTTCGAAAATCCATTGAAAAATGACAGAGTTGTGGGCCTTCAAACAATGCAAATTTGGCCCCATATGCTTGTGATCACATCTCCTCCGAAGATGTCAAACTTTGGATGTCATCTGATACGCCAATGTGTGCGGTCTGAAGAGAGCACGCGATGAGCCAAATTTTGTCAGTGTCGGTTCAGTGTTGTGGGTCAGGGGAGGGGTGGTCCGGGGTACCAAAATTTATTTCGTCTCCGAATCATATGAAACTTGATATATAACATCTACCATACACGTTGATCATAAAACTGAAAACAGATTGTAAATCCGTTAAAAAATGGCGGAGATTTGGGCCCTCAAACTTTGAATGTGGGCCCATATTCATTCCAATAAACAAAATGTTATTCGTCTCTGAATCAGACAAAATTTATAACAAATAATCAATGTAACTAGCTGATCACAATACTCAAAACAATTTCAAAATCAATTGGAAAATAACGGAGTTACGGGCTCTCAAAAATCGCATTTTGGGTCGGGTTTGACTATTTCCCAATCTCGTCACCCAATTTCGAGGCAGGGGTGGGGTCACTTCCAAACACTTGAGATCAACCCACACATGTTAAGGGAAAGATATAATCATCCTACTTTATATTTTCCGTCCCTTAAATGCGATTTATTGAGCTCATGGTTTGCCCTATTATTATACTTCCATGGTGTAACCAAGGAAGTATATTGTTTTTCTACTGAGGTCGTTTTCCGTTTATTTCGAAATACTCAGAAACTGATTGCAGTAGGAACGCGAAATCTCTAGTGAATGTAGGCATCGAAGGTTTACTAGATATAATGGTATCCGGATTTCCGCTCAATGTTTCTTGGCGGAGTTATGGCCCTTTTGCGATTATTTTTCATTGTTATTATTATTATTATACTTGACACTTTTGTAATCACTATTACTCGAAAAGTATAAGAAGTAGGACACTAAAACTTGGTAAGTAGGTTGGGGTACATGAGTTCTATGCCTATGGCCCATAACGATTTTGTCCGCGCTTTCATCGATGAGTTATCTCCCTTTATTTGAAAAAATGTCATTTTATTATCTCGGAAATTATAAGAAGCAGAACATCGAAAATTAGACCGTATGCACATCTCGATATGCACTACTGCCCACGGGCATAAAAACTTGTGTCCGCGCTTTCCCTGAAGAGTTACCGCCCATAGTTGGCAAACCTCTATTTTATTGTACTCTGTTGTCCTCCCGTATCATTCCAGATAACTGTATTTGGTTTTTGTAGTCGTGTTGACCGTTGTCAGCTTAGTCCGAAGAAGAAAATTTGACAGGGTTGGACATATATTTTTACACTGGGGTGGGGGCAAAATTTTCGCAATTTTTTTTATTATTAGACATTCATCTATTTAAGTATGTAGATTCCCTGAACGAAAACAAACCCATACCGGAAAGGATTTTTGTAATCCGAGAAGAAATGCAAGAGTTACGGGCCCTCAAAGTTTGCAATTTGGTCCCATGTGCTTGTGCGCACATCTCCTCCGAAGATGTAGAACTTTGGATGTCATCTGATACGCCAATGCGTGCGGTCTGAAGAGAGCACGCGATGGGCCAACTTTTGCCAGTGTCGGTTCAGTGTTGTGGGTCAGGGGAGGGGTGGTCCGGGGGTACCAATTTTTTATTCTTCTCCGAATCGGATGAAACTTGGAATATAACATCCATACCGCCAACCGATCTAGAAACTGAAAGAATTTCGAAAATCCATTGAAAAATGACAGAGTTGTGGGCCTTCAAACAATGCAAATTTGGCCCCATATGCTTGTGATCACATCTCCTCCGAAGATGTCAAACTTTGGATGTCATCTGATACGCCAATGTGTGCGGTCTGAAGAGAGCACGCGATGAGCCAAATTTTGTCAGTGTCGGTTCAGTGTTGTGGGTCAGGGGAGGGGTGGTCCGGGGTACCAAAATTTATTTCGTCTCCGAATCATATGAAACTTGATATATAACATCTACCATACACGTTGATCATAAAACTGAAAACAGATTGTAAATCCGTTAAAAAATGGCGGAGATTTGGGCCCTCAAACTTTGAATGTGGGCCCATATTCATTCCAATAAACAAAATGTTATTCGTCTCTGAATCAGACAAAATTTATAACAAATAATCAATGTAACTAGCTGATCACAATACTCAAAACAATTTCAAAATCAATTGGAAAATAACGGAGTTACGGGCTCTCAAAAATCGCATTTTGGGTCGGGTTTGACTATTTCCCAATCTCGTCACCCAATTTCGAGGCAGGGGTGGGGTCACTTCCAAACACTTGAGATCAACCCACACATGTTAAGGGAAAGATATAATCATCCTACTTTATATTTTCCGTCCCTTAAATGCGATTTATTGAGCTCATGGTTTGCCCTATTATTATACTTCCATGGTGTAACCAAGGAAGTATATTGTTTTTCTACTGAGGTCGTTTTCCGTTTATTTCGAAATACTCAGAAACTGATTGCAGTAGGAACGCGAAATCTCTAGTGAATGTAGGCATCGAAGGTTTACTAGATATAATGGTATCCGGATTTCCGCTCAATGTTTCTTGGCGGAGTTATGGCCCTTTTGCGATTATTTTTCATTGTTATTATTATTATTATACTTGACACTTTTGTAATCACTATTACTCGAAAAGTATAAGAAGTAGGACACTAAAACTTGGTAAGTAGGTTGGGGTACATGAGTTCTATGCCTATGGCCCATAACGATTTTGTCCGCGCTTTCATCGATGAGTTATCTCCCTTTATTTGAAAAAATGTCATTTTATTATCTCGGAAATTATAAGAAGCAGAACATCGAAAATTAGACCGTATGCACATCTCGATATGCACTACTGCCCACGGGCATAAAAACTTGTGTCCGCGCTTTCCCTGAAGAGTTACCGCCCATAGTTGGCAAACCTCTATTTTATTGTACTCTGTTGTCCTCCCGTATCATTCCAGATAACTGTATTTGGTTTTTGTAGTCGTGTTGACCGTTGTCAGCTTAGTCCGAAGAAGAAAATTTGACAGGGTTGGACATATATTTTTACACTGGGGTGGGGGCAAAATTTTCGCAATTTTTTTTATTATTAGACATTCATCTATTTAAGTATGTAGATTCCCTGAACGAAAACAAACCCATACCGGAAAGGATTTTTGTAATCCGAGAAGAAATGCAAGAGTTACGGGCCCTCAAAGTTTGCAATTTGGTCCCATGTGCTTGTGCGCACATCTCCTCCGAAGATGTAGAACTTTGGATGTCATCTGATACGCCAATGCGTGCGGTCTGAAGAGAGCACGCGATGGGCCAACTTTTGCCAGTGTCGGTTCAGTGTTGTGGGTCAGGGGAGGGGTGGTCCGGGGTACCAATTTTTTATTCTTCTCCGAATCGGATGAAACTTGGAATATAACATCCATACCGCCAACCGATCTAGAAACTGAAAGAATTTCGAAAATCCATTGAAAAATGACAGAGTTGTGGGCCTTCAAACAATGCAAATTTGGCCCCATATGCTTGTGATCACATCTCCTCCGAAGATGTCAAACTTTGGATGTCATCTGATACGCCAATGTGTGCGGTCTGAAGAGAGCACGCGATGAGCCAAATTTTGTCAGTGTCGGTTCAGTGTTGTGGGTCAGGGGAGGGGTGGTCCGGGGTACCAAAATTTATTTCGTCTCCGAATCATATGAAACTTGATATATAACATCTACCATACACGTTGATCATAAAACTGAAAACAGATTGTAAATCCGTTAAAAAATGGCGGAGATTTGGGCCCTCAAACTTTGAATGTGGGCCCATATTCATTCCAATAAACAAAATGTTATTCGTCTCTGAATCAGACAAAATTTATAACAAATAATCAATGTAACTAGCTGATCACAATACTCAAAACAATTTCAAAATCAATTGGAAAATAACGGAGTTACGGGCTCTCAAAAATCGCATTTTGGGTCGGGTTTGACTATTTCCCAATCTCGTCACCCAATTTCGAGGCAGGGGTGGGGTCACTTCCAAACACTTGAGATCAACCCACACATGTTAAGGGAAAGATATAATCATCCTACTTTATATTTTCCGTCCCTTAAATGCGATTTATTGAGCTCATGGTTTGCCCTATTATTATACTTCCATGGTGTAACCAAGGAAGTATATTGTTTTTCTACTGAGGTCGTTTTCCGTTTATTTCGAAATACTCAGAAACTGATTGCAGTAGGAACGCGAAATCTCTAGTGAATGTAGGCATCGAAGGTTTACTAGATATAATGGTATCCGGATTTCCGCTCAATGTTTCTTGGCGGAGTTATGGCCCTTTTGCGATTATTTTTCATTGTTATTATTATTATTATACTTGACACTTTTGTAATCACTATTACTCGAAAAGTATAAGAAGTAGGACACTAAAACTTGGTAAGTAGGTTGGGGTACATGAGTTCTATGCCTATGGCCCATAACGATTTTGTCCGCGCTTTCATCGATGAGTTATCTCCCTTTATTTGAAAAAATGTCATTTTATTATCTCGGAAATTATAAGAAGCAGAACATCGAAAATTAGACCGTATGCACATCTCGATATGCACTACTGCCCACGGGCATAAAAACTTGTGTCCGCGCTTTCCCTGAAGAGTTACCGCCCATAAATAGGCGCACACTATACACCAGTATGAATAAACCGAGGTTTTTTTTTTTTTTTTTTTTTTTTTTTTTATAAGTACAGAGCTCTAAAATTTTTATTGCATATTCCGAATTGGACTAGAGATTAGGACACGAATATACCGCTTAAAAATGTTTTTAACCAGGACTTTCCGCGTTACGGTGTACGGAAATATTGCAACTATTTTCCCGCCAAATCCAAACCGGCTGATTAAAGAGCAAGATAATGTCGTAGCAAGTACGTTGACATACTTTATGTACGTGCCAGAAGTTTGACGGCTATACTATAAATGTAACATGCCCAATGGAGAATGCGTGTCAGGGTGGTTTGAGACTTTAGGAAAATTCCACGAAAATTGCAAAGGGGGTAAAATTCAAACATCGATATAATTTTTTTTGACGAGTACATCTGATGGCTAGTGTTCACGCGCATCTAGAGCACAATTTTCAAATTTTCAGATGGAACGGTTTACTCGTGACAACGCTATATATCATAAATATGTATACGTATGTAGTCTATCACTAGCCGATTTTTAGCCCCAAATCCAAACGGGCTAATGTAGGAGCGACTTTCACGCAGGAGCATGTAAGCCGGTATAATGTAGGCACGCCTACAAAATTTGACCGCTCTACTATAAACGCAACCTGCTCAAGGGAGTGTTTTTGTCGGTTGGGTTCAGATTTGGCAAATTCCACCGAAGATCAAATGGGGAAAATTACTCCGAAAATCAGATATTGAGATAAAAACTTTTCGACGAGTGGATGTGATAAGTAGTATCTAAACGCAAGATTAGTACGCTTTTTAAAGATTTAGATTTGACGGTTTAACGCTGGTAGTGTATAACGTTGTAACGGGTGATATATATTACTGAAAATCAAACCCTCTCTTCATGACGCAAATTCAAACGGACTTGTCAAGAAGCAAGGCAAATGCATGAACATGCTCACCGATATACTATATAGGTATGCCCGCTCTACTATAAAAGTAACCTATTGTCACGATTTGACCTGTCCAAAACACTCCCCGGACAAAAGTTTCCCTAGGTATCAAATTTCGTCGAAATCCGTTCGCTTTACTCGATTTTACCTTGAACTGACCATTTCGAAGGCCAATGTCAGGTCGGGGTCACGATTTGACCCACCCAAAAGACTCCCCGGACAAAAGTACTCCTAGGCACCAAATTTGGTTGAAATCCATCTGTTTTACCAGATTTGACCTTGGATTGACATTTTTGAAGGTCAACGTCATGTCGCGGTCACGATTTGACCCGTCCAAAACACTCCCTGGACAAAAGTACCCATATTTATCAAATTTTGTCAAAATCCGTCCAGCAGTTTTCCCGGTCATAGCTAACAGACAACCAAACAGACAGAAGTCCCAAAATATATATAAAATTTAGAAATGTTAATGCAAGTGCACCATCAGATCATAAGACACCAATACGTTGTCGCATGAAGAGGAACACACATATACGCATAGCACTCACATGGGATGGGATGGTATACCATGGAAGTATATCTGATTCCATGGAATCTGACCTCTAGTTATTATTATTATTATACTACAGTATTTTTCAACGCCCAAATCTCGGAATGTATTAGTACTAGAAAACTCAACTTTGGTAAGTATGTTGGGGTAAATGAGTTCTATGCCTTTGGCTCATAACGGATATTGTCCGCATTTACCCCGTAGAGTTATCTCCCTTTATATGAAAAAATGTCATTTTATTATCTCGGAAATTATAAGGAGCAGAGCATCGAAAATTGGACTGTATACACATCTCGATATGCCCTACTGCCCACGGGCATCAGAACTTGTGTCCGCGCTTTCCCTGAGGAGTTACCGCCCATAGTTGGCAAACCTCTATTTGATTGTACTCTGTTGTCCTCTTGTATCATTCCAGATAACTGCATGTGGTTTTCATAGTCGTGTTGACCGTTGTCAGTTTAGTCAGAGAAGGAAATTTTGACAGGGTCAGACATATATTTTGACACTGGGGTGGGGGGCAAATTGTTTGCAAAATAAAATTTTGATTGACATTCATATATTTAAGTTTATGTATTTCCCGAACGAAAACAAACTCATACCGGAAAGGATTTTTGAAATCCGAGAAGAAATGCAAGAGTTACGGGCCCTCAAAGTTTGCAATTTGGGCCCATGTGCTTGTCCTCACATCTCCTCCGAAGATATCGAACATAGGATATCATCTGATACGCCAACGTGTGCGGACGGAAGAGAGCACGCGGTGGGCCAAATTTTGCCAGTGTCTGTTCATTATTGTGGGTCTGGGGAGGGGTGGTCCGTGGTACCAATTTTTAATTCTTCTCGGAATCAGATGAAACTTGGAATATAACATCTGCAACATCAGCCGATCTAGAAACTGGAAGAATTTCGAAAATCCATCGAAAACTAAAAGAATCGCGGGCCCTCAAACTTTGCAATTTTGGGCCCATGTGCTTGTGACCACATCTCCTCCGAAGATATCGAACATACGATGTCATCTGAAATGCAGATGTGTGCGGACTGAAGAGGGCACGCGTTGGGCCAATTTTTGACAGTGTCGGCTCATTATTGTGGGTCTGGGGAGGGGTGGTCCGTGGTGCCGAATTTTAATTCTTCTCGGAATCAGATGAAACTTAGAATATAATATCTGCAACATCAGCCGATCTCGAAGCTGAAGACAGATCGTAAATACGTTGGAAAATGGCGGAGATTTTGGCCGTACAAGTTTGAATTTGGGCCCATATGCTTTCCAATAATCAAAGTGTTATCCGTCTCCAAATCAGATGAAATTTATACTATGCAATCTATGTCAGCCGCAAATCACAAAACTGGAAACAACTTTAAAATCCGTTGGAAACTGACGAAGTTACGGGGCCTCAAACTTAGCAGTTTGTGCCAGGGGTTGATGTTTTCCCAATCCCGTCACCCAATTTCGAGGCAGGGGTGGGGTCACGTCCAAACACTTGAGATCAACCTACACATATTAGGACAACATATAATCACCATACTTCATATTTTCCGTCCATAAACTGCGATTCTTTCCACTCATGATTGATCCTATTATTATACTTCCATGGTGTAACCAAGGAAGTATATTGTTTTTCTACTGCGGCCGTTTTCTGTTTAATTGGAAATACTCAGAAACTAATGGGAGGAGGACCGCGAAATCTCTAGCGAATGAAGGCATCTAAGGTCTACTAAAAATAATGGTATCCGGATGTTGGTCCAATATCTTTTAACAGAGTTATGGCCCTTTTTCGATTATTTTTCATTATTATTATACTTCCATGGTGTAACCAAGGAAGTATATTGTTTTTCTACTGCGGCCGTTTTCTGTTTAATTGAAAATACTCAGAAACTAATGGGAGGAGGACCGCGAAATCTCTAGCGAATATAGGCATCTAAGGTCTACTAAAAATAATGGTATCCAGATGTTGGTCCAATATCTTTTGACAGAGTTATGGCCCTTTTTCGAATATTTTTCATTATTATTATACTGGACACTTTTGCAACCCTTATTACTCGAAAAGTACCAGGAGTAGCACACTAAATATTGGTACGTATCTTTGGGTCAAAGAGTTGTATGCCATCGTCGCATAAAGAATATTGTCCGCGTTTTCTCCGAGGAGTTATCTCCCTTTATCTGAAAAAATGTCATTTTATTATCTCGGAAATTATAAGGAGCAGAGCATCGAAAATTGGACCGTATGCACACCTCGATATGCCCTACTGCCCACGGGCATCAAAACTTGTGTCCGCGCTTTTCCTGAGGAGTTACCGCCCATAAATAGGCAAACCTCTATTTGATTTACTATGCTGTACTCTCGTATCATTAGAGATAACTGCATTTGGATTTCATAGACGTGTTGACCGTTGTCAGTTTAGTCTGAAAAAGAAAATTGAACAGGGTCGGCCGTATATTTTGACGCTGGGGTGGGGGCAAAATTTTCGAAAAAAAAAGGTTTTGATTGACATTCCTCTATTTAAGTATGTTGATTCCCTGAACGAAAACAAATCCATACTAGAAAGGATTTTTGAAATCCGAGAAGACATGCAAGAGTTACGGGCCCTCAAAGTTTGCAATTTGGGCCCATGTGCTTGTGACCACATCTCCTCCGAAGATGTCGAAGTTTGGATGTCAACTGATACGCCAACGTGTGCGGACGGAAGAGGGCACGCGGTGGGCCAAATTTTGCCAGTATAGGTTCATTATTGTGGGTCTGGGGAGGGGTGGTCCGTGGTGCCAAATTTTAATTCTTCTCGGAATCAGATGAAACTTGGAATATAACATCTGCAACATCAGCCGATCTAGAAACTGAAAGAATTTCGAAAATCCATCGACAACTGAAAGAATTGCAGGCCCTCAAACTTTGCAATTTTGGGCCCATGTGCTTGTGATCACATCTCCTCCGAAGATATCGAACATACGATGTCATCTGATACGAAAATGCGTACGGACTGAAGACGGCACGCGGTGGGCCAAATTTTGCCAGTGTCGGTTCGGTATTGTGGGTCTGGGGAGGGGTGGTCAGTGGTACCAATTTTTAATTCTTTTCCGAATCAGATGAAACTTAGAATATAACATCTGCAACATCAGCCGATCTCGAAGCTGAAAACAGATCGTAAATACGTTGGGAAATGGCGGAGATTTTGGCCGTCCAATTTTGAATTTGGGCCCATATGCTTTCCAATAATCAAAGTGTTATCCGTCTCCAAATCAGATGAAATTTATACTATGCAATCTATGTTAGCGGCAGATCGCAAAACTGAAAATAATTTTAAAATCCGTTGGAAACTAACGGAGTTACGGGCCCTCAAACTTCGCATTTTGTGCCAGGGTTGATGTTTTCCCAATCCCGTCACCCAATTTCGAGGCAGGGGTGGGGTCACGTCCAAACACTTGAGATAAACCTACACATGTCTGGACAACATATACTCACCATACTTCACATTTTCCGTCCCTAAACTGCGATTCTTTCCACTCATGATTTTCCCTATTATTATACTTCCATGGTGTAACCAAGGAAGTATATTGTTTTTCTACTGCGGCCGTTTTCTGTTTAATTGAAAATACTCAGAAACTAATGGGAGGAGGACCGCGAAATCTCTAGCGAATATAGGCATCTAAGGTCTACTAAAAATAATGGTATCCAGATGTTGGTCCAATATCTTTTGACAGAGTTATGGCCCTTTTTCGAATATTTTTCATTATTATTATACTGGACACTTTTGCAACCCTTATTACTCGAAAAGTACCAGGAGTAGCACACTAAATATTGGTACGTATCTTTGGGTCAAAGAGTTGTATGCCATCGTCGCATAAAGAATATTGTCCGCGTTTTCTCCGAGGAGTTATCTCCCTTTATCTGAAAAAATGTCATTTTATTATCTCGGAAATTATAAGGAGCAGAGCATCGAAAATTGGACCGTATGCACACCTCGATATGCCCTACTGCCCACGGGCATCAAAACTTGTGTCCGCGCTTTTCCTGAGGAGTTACCGCCCATAAATAGGCAAACCTCTATTTGATTTACTATGCTGTACTCTCGTATCATTAGAGATAACTGCATTTGGATTTCATAGACGTGTTGACCGTTGTCAGTTTAGTCTGAAAAAGAAAATTGAACAGGGTCGGCCGTATATTTTGACGCTGGGGTGGGGGCAAAATTTTCGAAAAAAAAAGGTTTTGATTGACATTCCTCTATTTAAGTATGTTGATTCCCTGAACGAAAACAAATCCATACTAGAAAGGATTTTTGAAATCCGAGAAGACATGCAAGAGTTACGGGCCCTCAAAGTTTGCAATTTGGGCCCATGTGCTTGTGACCACATCTCCTCCGAAGATGTCGAAGTTTGGATGTCAACTGATACGCCAACGTGTGCGGACGGAAGAGGGCACGCGGTGGGCCAAATTTTGCCAGTATAGGTTCATTATTGTGGGTCTGGGGAGGGGTGGTCCGTGGTGCCAAATTTTAATTCTTCTCGGAATCAGATGAAACTTGGAATATAACATCTGCAACATCAGCCGATCTAGAAACTGAAAGAATTTCGAAAATCCATCGACAACTGAAAGAATTGCAGGCCCTCAAACTTTGCAATTTTGGGCCCATGTGCTTGTGATCACATCTCCTCCGAAGATATCGAACATACGATGTCATCTGATACGAAAATGCGTACGGACTGAAGACGGCACGCGGTGGGCCAAATTTTGCCAGTGTCGGTTCGGTATTGTGGGTCTGGGGAGGGGTGGTCAGTGGTACCAATTTTTAATTCTTTTCCGAATCAGATGAAACTTAGAATATAACATCTGCAACATCAGCCGATCTCGAAGCTGAAAACAGATCGTAAATACGTTGGGAAATGGCGGAGATTTTGGCCGTCCAATTTTGAATTTGGGCCCATATGCTTTCCAATAATCAAAGTGTTATCCGTCTCCAAATCAGATGAAATTTATACTATGCAATCTATGTTAGCGGCAGATCGCAAAACTGAAAATAATTTTAAAATCCGTTGGAAACTAACGGAGTTACGGGCCCTCAAACTTCGCATTTTGTGCCAGGGTTGATGTTTTCCCAATCCCGTCACCCAATTTCGAGGCAGGGGTGGGGTCACGTCCAAACACTTGAGATAAACCTACACATGTCTGGACAACATATACTCACCATACTTCACATTTTCCGTCCCTAAACTGCGATTCTTTCCACTCATGATTTTCCCTATTATTATACTTCCATGGTGTAACCAAGGAAGTATATTGTTTTTCTACTGCGGCCGTTTTCTGTTTAATTGAAAATACTCAGAAACTAATGGGAGGAGGACCGCGAAATCTCTAGCGAATATAGGCATCTAAGGTCTACTAAAAATAATGGTATCCAGATGTTGGTCCAATATCTTTTGACAGAGTTATGGCCCTTTTTCGAATATTTTTCATTATTATTATACTGGACACTTTTGCAACCCTTATTACTCGAAAAGTACCAGGAGTAGCACACTAAATATTGGTACGTATCTTTGGGTCAAAGAGTTGTATGCCATCGTCGCATAAAGAATATTGTCCGCGTTTTCTCCGAGGAGTTATCTCCCTTTATCTGAAAAAATGTCATTTTATTATCTCGGAAATTATAAGGAGCAGAGCATCGAAAATTGGACCGTATGCACACCTCGATATGCCCTACTGCCCACGGGCATCAAAACTTGTGTCCGCGCTTTTCCTGAGGAGTTACCGCCCATAAATAGGCAAACCTCTATTTGATTTACTATGCTGTACTCTCGTATCATTAGAGATAACTGCATTTGGATTTCATAGACGTGTTGACCGTTGTCAGTTTAGTCTGAAAAAGAAAATTGAACAGGGTCGGCCGTATATTTTGACGCTGGGGTGGGGGCAAAATTTTCGAAAAAAAAAGGTTTTGATTGACATTCCTCTATTTAAGTATGTTGATTCCCTGAACGAAAACAAATCCATACTAGAAAGGATTTTTGAAATCCGAGAAGACATGCAAGAGTTACGGGCCCTCAAAGTTTGCAATTTGGGCCCATGTGCTTGTGACCACATCTCCTCCGAAGATGTCGAAGTTTGGATGTCAACTGATACGCCAACGTGTGCGGACGGAAGAGGGCACGCGGTGGGCCAAATTTTGCCAGTATAGGTTCATTATTGTGGGTCTGGGGAGGGGTGGTCCGTGGTGCCAAATTTTAATTCTTCTCGGAATCAGATGAAACTTGGAATATAACATCTGCAACATCAGCCGATCTAGAAACTGAAAGAATTTCGAAAATCCATCGACAACTGAAAGAATTGCAGGCCCTCAAACTTTGCAATTTTGGGCCCATGTGCTTGTGATCACATCTCCTCCGAAGATATCGAACATACGATGTCATCTGATACGAAAATGCGTACGGACTGAAGACGGCACGCGGTGGGCCAAATTTTGCCAGTGTCGGTTCGGTATTGTGGGTCTGGGGAGGGGTGGTCAGTGGTACCAATTTTTAATTCTTTTCCGAATCAGATGAAACTTAGAATATAACATCTGCAACATCAGCCGATCTCGAAGCTGAAAACAGATCGTAAATACGTTGGGAAATGGCGGAGATTTTGGCCGTCCAATTTTGAATTTGGGCCCATATGCTTTCCAATAATCAAAGTGTTATCCGTCTCCAAATCAGATGAAATTTATACTATGCAATCTATGTTAGCGGCAGATCGCAAAACTGAAAATAATTTTAAAATCCGTTGGAAACTAACGGAGTTACGGGCCCTCAAACTTCGCATTTTGTGCCAGGGTTGATGTTTTCCCAATCCCGTCACCCAATTTCGAGGCAGGGGTGGGGTCACGTCCAAACACTTGAGATAAACCTACACATGTCTGGACAACATATACTCACCATACTTCACATTTTCCGTCCCTAAACTGCGATTCTTTCCACTCATGATTTTCCCTATTATTATACTTCCATGGTGTAACCAAGGAAGTATATTGTTTTTCTACTGCGGCCGTTTTCTGTTTAATTGAAAATACTCAGAAACTAATGGGAGGAGGACCGCGAAATCTCTAGCGAATATAGGCATCTAAGGTCTACTAAAAATAATGGTATCCAGATGTTGGTCCAATATCTTTTGACAGAGTTATGGCCCTTTTTCGAATATTTTTCATTATTATTATACTGGACACTTTTGCAACCCTTATTACTCGAAAAGTACCAGGAGTAGCACACTAAATATTGGTACGTATCTTTGGGTCAAAGAGTTGTATGCCATCGTCGCATAAAGAATATTGTCCGCGTTTTCTCCGAGGAGTTATCTCCCTTTATCTGAAAAAATGTCATTTTATTATCTCGGAAATTATAAGGAGCAGAGCATCGAAAATTGGACCGTATGCACACCTCGATATGCCCTACTGCCCACGGGCATCAAAACTTGTGTCCGCGCTTTTCCTGAGGAGTTACCGCCCATAAATAGGCAAACCTCTATTTGATTTACTATGCTGTACTCTCGTATCATTAGAGATAACTGCATTTGGATTTCATAGACGTGTTGACCGTTGTCAGTTTAGTCTGAAAAAGAAAATTGAACAGGGTCGGCCGTATATTTTGACGCTGGGGTGGGGGCAAAATTTTCGAAAAAAAAAGGTTTTGATTGACATTCCTCTATTTAAGTATGTTGATTCCCTGAACGAAAACAAATCCATACTAGAAAGGATTTTTGAAATCCGAGAAGACATGCAAGAGTTACGGGCCCTCAAAGTTTGCAATTTGGGCCCATGTGCTTGTGACCACATCTCCTCCGAAGATGTCGAAGTTTGGATGTCAACTGATACGCCAACGTGTGCGGACGGAAGAGGGCACGCGGTGGGCCAAATTTTGCCAGTATAGGTTCATTATTGTGGGTCTGGGGAGGGGTGGTCCGTGGTGCCAAATTTTAATTCTTCTCGGAATCAGATGAAACTTGGAATATAACATCTGCAACATCAGCCGATCTAGAAACTGAAAGAATTTCGAAAATCCATCGACAACTGAAAGAATTGCAGGCCCTCAAACTTTGCAATTTTGGGCCCATGTGCTTGTGATCACATCTCCTCCGAAGATATCGAACATACGATGTCATCTGATACGAAAATGCGTACGGACTGAAGACGGCACGCGGTGGGCCAAATTTTGCCAGTGTCGGTTCGGTATTGTGGGTCTGGGGAGGGGTGGTCAGTGGTACCAATTTTTAATTCTTTTCCGAATCAGATGAAACTTAGAATATAACATCTGCAACATCAGCCGATCTCGAAGCTGAAAACAGATCGTAAATACGTTGGGAAATGGCGGAGATTTTGGCCGTCCAATTTTGAATTTGGGCCCATATGCTTTCCAATAATCAAAGTGTTATCCGTCTCCAAATCAGATGAAATTTATACTATGCAATCTATGTTAGCGGCAGATCGCAAAACTGAAAATAATTTTAAAATCCGTTGGAAACTAACGGAGTTACGGGCCCTCAAACTTCGCATTTTGTGCCAGGGTTGATGTTTTCCCAATCCCGTCACCCAATTTCGAGGCAGGGGTGGGGTCACGTCCAAACACTTGAGATAAACCTACACATGTCTGGACAACATATACTCACCATACTTCACATTTTCCGTCCCTAAACTGCGATTCTTTCCACTCATGATTTTCCCTATTATTATACTTCCATGGTGTAACCAAGGAAGTATATTGTTTTTCTACTGCGGCCGTTTTCTGTTTAATTGAAAATACTCAGAAACTAATGGGAGGAGGACCGCGAAATCTCTAGCGAATATAGGCATCTAAGGTCTACTAAAAATAATGGTATCCAGATGTTGGTCCAATATCTTTTGACAGAGTTATGGCCCTTTTTCGAATATTTTTCATTATTATTATACTGGACACTTTTGCAACCCTTATTACTCGAAAAGTACCAGGAGTAGCACACTAAATATTGGTACGTATCTTTGGGTCAAAGAGTTGTATGCCATCGTCGCATAAAGAATATTGTCCGCGTTTTCTCCGAGGAGTTATCTCCCTTTATCTGAAAAAATGTCATTTTATTATCTCGGAAATTATAAGGAGCAGAGCATCGAAAATTGGACCGTATGCACACCTCGATATGCCCTACTGCCCACGGGCATCAAAACTTGTGTCCGCGCTTTTCCTGAGGAGTTACCGCCCATAAATAGGCACACACTATACACCAGGATGAATAAACCAAGGTTTTTTTTTTTTTTTTTTTTTTTTTTTTTATAAGTACAGAGCTCTAATTTTTTTATTGCATATTCCGAATTGGACGAGAGATTAGGACTCGAATATACTGCTTAAAAATGTTTTTACCCAGGGCTTTCCGTGTTACGGGGTACGGAATTATTGCAAATATTTTTCCCGCCAAATCCAAACCGGCTGGTTAAAGAGCAAGATAATGTCGTAGAATGTACATTGACATACTTTATGTACGTCCCAGAAGTTTGACGGCTATACTATAAATGTAACATGCCCAACGGAGAATGTGTGTAAGTGTGGGTTGAGACTTTAGGAAAATTCCACGAAAATTGCAAAGGGGTGAAAATTCAAACATCGAGATAATTTTTTTTGACGCGTACATCTGATGGCTAGTATTAACGCGCATCCAGAGGGCGATTTTCTAATTTTCAGATGGAACGGTTTACTCGTGACAACGCTATATATCATTAAAATGTATACTTATGTAGTCTATCACTAGCCGATTTTTTAGCCCCAAATCCAAACGGGCTAATGTAGGAGCGAGTTTCACGCAGGAGCATGTAAGCCGGTATACTGTAGGTATGCCTTCAAAATTTGACCGCTCTACTATAAACGCAACCTGCTCAAGAGAGTGTTTGTGTCGGGTGGGTTCAGAATTGGCAAATTCCACCGAAGATCACATGGGAAAAATTACTCCGAAAATCTGATATTGAGATAAAAACTTTTCGACGACTGGATGTGATAAGTAGTATCTAAACGCAAGATTAGTAAACTTTTTAATGATTTAGATTGGACGGTTTAACCCTGGTAGAGTATAACGTTGTAACGGGTGATATATATTACTCAAATTCAAACCCTCTCTTCAAGACGCAAATTCAAACGGACTTATCAAGAAGCAAGGCAAATGCATGAATATGCTCCCCGATATACTATATAGGTATGTCCGCTCTACTATAAAATTAACATATTGTCACGATTTGACCTGTCCAAAACACTCCCCGGACAAAAGATTTCCTAGGTATCAAATTTCGTCGAAATCCATTCGTTTTACCCGATTTGACCTTGAACTGACCATTTAGAAGGTCAATGTCAGTCGGGGTCACGACTTGACCCGACCAAAAGACTCCCCGGACAAAAGTACCCCTAGGTATCAAATTTCGTGGAAATCCGTCTGTTTTACCCGATTTGACCTTCGATTGACCATTTTGAAGACCAAGGTCAGGTCGGGATGGGATGGGATGGGATGGAATACCATGGAAGTATATCTGATTCCATGGAATCTGACCTCTAGTTATTATTATTATTATACTGGACACTTTTGCAACCCTTATTACTCGAAAAGTACCAGGAGTAGCACACTAAAACTTGGTACGTATCTTGGGATCAAAGAGTTGTATGCCATCGTCGCATAACGAATATTGTCCGCGTTTTCCCCGAGGAGTTATCTCCCTTTATTTGAAAAAATGTCATTTTATTATCTAGGAAATTATAAGAAGCAGAGCATCGAAAATTAGACCGTATGCACATCTCGATATGCACTACTGCCCACGGGCATAAAAACTTGGGTCCGCCCTTTCCCTGAAGAGTTACCGCCCATAGTTGGCAAACCTCTATTTTATTGTACTCTGTTGTCCTCCCGTATCATTCCAGATAACTGTATTTGGTTTTTGTAGTCGTGTTGACCGTTGTCAGCTTAGTCCGAGGAAGAAAATTTGACAGGGTTGGACATATATTTTTACACTGGGGTGGGGGCAATATTTTCGCAATTTTTTTTTATTATTGACATTCATCTATTTAAGTATGTAGATTCCCTGAACGAAAACAAACCCATACCGGAAAGGATTTTTGTAATCCGAGAAGAAATGCAAGAGTTACGGGCCCTCAAAGTTTGCAAGTGTCGGTCCCATGTGCTTGTGACCCTATCTCCTCCGAAGATGTCGAACTTTGGATGTCGTCTGATATCCCAGTGCGTGCGGTCTGAAGAGAGCACGCGATGGGCCAAATTTTGCCAGTGTCGGTTCAGTGTTGTGGGTCAGGGGAGGGGTGGTCCGGGGTACCAATTTTGTATTCTTCTCCGAATCGGATGAAACTTGGAATATAACATCCATACCGCCAACCGATCTAGAAACTGAAAGAATTTCGAAAATCCATTGAAAAATGTCAGAGTTGTGGGCCTTCAAACAATGCAAATTTGGCCCCATATGCTTGTGATCACATCTCCTCCGAAGATGTCAAACTTTGGATGTCAACTGATACGCCAATGCGTGCGGTCTGAAGAGAGCACGCGATGAGCCAAATTATGCCAGTGTCGGTTCAGTGTTGTGGGTCAGGGGAGGGGTGGTCCGGGGTACCAAAATTTATTTCGTCTCCGAATCATATGAAACTTGATATATAACATATACCATACACGTTGATCATAAAACTGAAAACAGATTGTAAATCCGTTAAAAAATGGCGGAGATTTGGGCCCTCAAACTTTGAATGTGGGCCCGTATTCTTTCCAATAAACAAAATGTTATTCGTCTCTGAATCAGACAAAATTTATAACAAATAATCAATGTAAGTAGCTGATCACAATACTCAAAACAATTTTTAAATCCATTGGAAAATAACGGAGTTACGGGCTCTCAAAATTCGCATTTTGGGCCGGGTTTGACTATTTCCCAATCCCGTCACCCAATTTCGAGGCAGGGGTGGGGTCACTCCCAAACACTTGAGATCAACCCACACATGTTAAGGGAAAGATATAATCATCCTAATTCATATTTTCCGTCCCTTAACTGCGATTTATTGAGCTCATGATTTGCCCTATTATTATACTTCCATGGTGTAACCAAGGAAGTATATTGTTTTTCTACTGCGGCCGTTTTCTGTTTAATTGGAAATACTCAGAAACTAATGGGAGGAGGACCGCGAAATCTCTAGCGAATGTAGGCATCTAAGGTCTACTAAAAATAATGCTATCCGGATGTTGGTCCAATATATTTTGACAGAGTTATGGCCCTTTTTCGATTATTTTTCATTATTATTATTATTATTATACTTCCATGGTGTAACCAAGGAAGTATATTGTTTTTCTACTGAGGTCGTTTTCCGTTTATTTCGAAATACTCAGAAACTGATTGCAGTAGGAACGCGAAATCTCTAGCGAATATAGGCATCTGAGGTCTACTAAAGATAATGATATCCGGATTTCGGCCCAATGTTTCAAGACAGAGTTATAGCCCTTATTCGATTATTTTTCATTATTATTATTATACTACAGTATTTTTCAACGCCCAAATCTCTGAATGTATTAGTACTAGAAAACTCAAGTTTGGTAAGTATGTTGGGGTAAATGAGTTCTATGCCTTTGGCTCATAACGGATATTGTCCGCATTTACCCCGTGGAGTTATCTCCCTTTATATGAAAAAAATGTCATTTTATTATCTCGGAAATTATAAGGAGCAGAGCATCGAAAATTGGACCGTATGTACACCTCGGTATGCCCTTCTGCCCACCGGCATCAAAACTTGTGTCCGCGCTTTCCCTGAAGAGTTACCGCCCATAAACAGGGGAACCTCTATTTTATTGTACTCTGTTGTTCTCCCGTATCATTCCAGATAACTGCATTTGGTTTTCACAGCCGTGATGACCGTTCTCAGTTTAGTCCGAAAAAGAAATTTTAACAGAGTCCGACATATATTTTTACACTGATGTGGGGGCAAAATTTTCTCAAAAATATTTTTTTGATCGATATTCATCTATTTAAGTATATGCATTCCCTGAACGAAAACAAACCCAAACCAAGAAGGATTTTTGAAATCCGATAAGAATTGCAAGAGTTACAGGCCCTCAAATTTTGCAGTTTGTGACATATGTGCTTGTGACCCTATCTCCTCCGAAGATGTCGAAGTTTGGATGTCAACTGATACGCCAACGTGTGCGGACGAAATAGTGCACGCGGTGGGCCAAATTTTGCCAGTGTCTATTCATTATTGTGGATATGGGGAGGGGTGGTCCGTGGTACCAATTTTTAATTCTTATCGGAATAAGATGAAACTTGGAATTTAACATCTACAACACCACCCGATCTAGAAACTGAATTTTTTTTCGAAATTCCATTGAAAACTGACAAAGTTAGGGGCCCTCAAATTTTGCAATTTTGGGCCCATGTGCTTGATAACACATCTCCTCCGAAGATGTCGAACATTGAATGTCATCTGATACGCCAAAGTGTGTAGGCCGAAGAGAGCACGCGGTGTGCCAAATTTTGCCAGTGTCGGTTCAGTGTTGTGGGTCAGGGGAGGGGTGGTCCGAGGTACCAAAATTTATTTCGTCTCCGAATTATATGAAACTTGGAATATAACATCTACCATACACGCTAATAACAAATCTGAAAACAGATCGTAAATCCGTTAAAAACTGGCGGAGATTTTGGAACTCAAAGTTTGAATATGGGCCCATATTCTTTCCAATAACCAAAATGTTCTTCTTTTCCGAATCAGATGAAATTTATAATATGCAATCTCAGTAAGTAGCATATAACAAAACTGAAAACAATTTTTAAATCCATTGGAAAATCACGGAGTTATGGTCCTTCAAACATTGCATTTTGGGCCTGGTGTGACAATTTCCCAATCCCGTCACCCAATTTCGAGGCAGGAGTGGGGTCAATTATAAACACTTGAGATCAACACACAAATGTTAAGGACAGTACACAATCATCTTACTTCATATTTTCCATCCCTAAACTGCGCATTGTTCAGTTCATGATTCGCCCTATTATTATACTTCCATGGTGTAACCAAGGAAGTATATTGTTTTTCTACTGAGGTCGTTTTCCGTTTATTTCGAAATACTCAGAAACTGATTGCAGTAGGAACGCGAAATCTCTAGCGAATATAGGCATCTGAGGTCTACTAAAGATAATGATATCCGGATTTCGGCCCAATGTTTCAAGACAGAGTTATAGCCCTTATTCGATTATTTTTCATTATTATTATTATACTACAGTATTTTTCAACGCCCAAATCTCTGAATGTATTAGTACTAGAAAACTCAAGTTTGGTAAGTATGTTGGGGTAAATGAGTTCTATGCCTTTGGCTCATAACGGATATTGTCCGCATTTACCCCGTGGAGTTATCTCCCTTTATATGAAAAAAATGTCATTTTATTATCTCGGAAATTATAAGGAGCAGAGCATCGAAAATTGGACCGTATGTACACCTCGGTATGCCCTTCTGCCCACCGGCATCAAAACTTGTGTCCGCGCTTTCCCTGAAGAGTTACCGCCCATAAACAGGGACACACTATACACCGGGATGAATAAACCGAGGTTTTTTTTTTTTTTTTTTTTTTTTTTTTTTATAAGTACAGAGCTCTAAAAATTTTATTGCATATTCCGAATTGGATGAAAGATTCGGACTCGAAGATACCGCTTAAAAATGTTTTTACCCCGGACTTTCCGCGTTACGGGGTATGGAAATATTGCAACTATTTTTCCCGCCAAATCCAAACCGGCTGATTAAAGAGCAAGATAATGTCGTAGCAAGAACGGTGACATACTTTATGTACGTGCCTGAAGTTTGACGGCTATACTGTAAATGTAACATGCCCAACGGAGAATGCGTGTCAGGGTGGGTTGAGACTTTAGGAAAATTCCATGAAAATTGCAAAGGGGGGGAAATTCAAACATCGAGATAATTGTTTTTAACGAGTCCATCTGATGGCTAGTGTTCACGCGCATCTAGAGCGCAATTTTCTAATTTTCAGATGGAACGGTTTACTCGTGACAACGCTATATATCATAAATATGTATACTTATGTAGTCTATCACTAGTCGATTTTTAGCCCCAAATCCAAACGGGCTAATGTAGGAGCGAGTTCCACGAAGGAGCATGTAAGCCGGTATACTGTAGGCACGCCAACAAAATTTGACCGCTCTACTATAAACGCAACCTGCTCAAGGGAATGTTAGTGTCGGGTGGGGTCAGATTTGGCAAATTCCACCGAAGATCGAATGGGGAAAATTACTCCGAAAATCAGATATTGAGATAAAAACTTTCCGACGAGTGGATGTCATAAGTAGTATCTAAACGCAAGATTAGTACGCTTTTTAAACATTTAGATTGGACGGTTTAACGCTGGTAGTGTATAACGTTGTAACGGATGATATATATTATTCTAAATAAAACCCTCTCTTCATGACGCAAATTCAAACGGACTTGTCAAGAAGCAAGGCAAATGCTTGAACATGCTCACCGATATACTATATAGGTATGCCCGCTCTACTATAAAAGTAACCTATTGTCACGATTTGACCTGTCCAAAACACTCCCCGGACAAAAGTTTCCCTAGGTATCAAATTTCGTCGAAATCCGTTCGCTTTACTCGATTTTACCTTGAACTGACCATTTCGAAGGTCAATGTCAGGTCGGGGTCACGATTTGACCCACCCAAAAGACTCCCCGGACAAAAGTATTCCTAGGCATCAAATTTGGTTGAAATCCGTCTGTTTTACCAGATTTGACCATGGATTGACATTTTTGAAGGTCAACGTCATGTCGCGGTCACGATTTGACCCGTCCAAAACACTCCCTGGACAAAAGTACCCATATTTATCAAATTTTGTCAAAATCCGTCCAGCAGTTTTCCCGGTCATAGCTAACAGACAACCAAACAGACAGAAGTCCCAAAATATATATTAAATTTAGAAATGTTAATGCAAGTGCACCATCAGATCAAAAGACACCAATACGTTGTCGCATGAAGAGGAACACACATATACGCATAGCACTCACATGGGATGGGATGGTATACCATGGAAGTATATCTGATTCCATGGAATCTGACCTCTAGTTATACTTCCATGTTTTAACATGGAAGTATATTGTAATTCTTCTGGCTTTTATTCTTATTTTTATTATACTTCCATGTTAAATGGAAGTATATTGTAATTCTTCTGGCTTTTCTTTTTCTTCTTATTCTTCTTATTCCAATAACATGCCTTAATCTCCGGAACGGCTGGACCGATTCACCTACTGTTTTCGGCTTTAGTATATAACTTTGAAAGTTCTCTGAAAATGGCCCATTGAGAATTTCGTCCGACCTTGACCTTCGGAGTTATCGCCATTTTGTTGATTTTTGGGGGTTTTTCGCGACACAAAAGTAACTTGCCAAATCGATGTTTGAATTCTTATATCGTCGAAACGGCTTTACCGGTTGATTTGAAATTTGGTACCTGTATAGCCATTGAGTATACGAAGACGATGCACAAATAGGGAATTTCGTGTGACCTTGAACTTTGGAAAAAACGCTCTCTAACTGTTTTATTGTTGTGCACATATCTCCTCCGAAACGGCTTGAGATATCGATTTCGGACTTTATTCGTTATTTGCGCATGTATGTGTGTTATGAACCGCCGAAAAATGATAGGGTTCGCACTTCCGGTTTAAAAGTTCGCTACTGGTAGAAGGATAAAACAACGCTCTTTATAGGGAATCTAGAACGGCTTGAGATATTGAGTTGGGACTTTTTGCATTATGTGCAGCATACTCTGCGCTATCGAACGATGTACATAGTTAACGGATATCACTTCCGGTTCGGGGGAGCGGGCGTGTGGGTATGTATCTAAAAACTATTTTAGCGCATATTTTGATGACATTTGGTAGACGTCATCAGTAGATGCCACTGGTTGCTATGCAACTCGAATTTTAAAAATCGGACATAAACTTCGTTAGTTATGGCTGTTTAAAAACCTGATTTATTTCCGACCTTGACCTTCAGAGTTATCGACTTTTGTTGATTTTTGGGGGGTCTTCGCGCCACTAAAATGACTTGCAAAATCGAGGTTTGATTTCTTATATCGCCGAAACGGCTTGGCCGATTGATTTGAAATTCTGAACCTTCTTAGCCATTGCGCATTGGCAGTCGATGAACTAATAGGGAACTTCGTCTGACCTTGACCTTTGTGTACAACGCTCTTTATCGGTTTTATTGTTGTGAAGAGATCTCCTCCTAAACGGCTTGAGATATCGGGTTCGGACTTTTTTCATTATTTGCGCATGTTTGTGTGTTATGAACCGCCGAAAAGGGATAGGGTTCGCACTTCCGGTTTAAAAGTTCGCTACTGGTCGAAGGATAAAACAACGCTCTTCATATGCAATCCAGAAGGGCTTGAGATATCGAGTTGGGACCTTTTGCATGATGTGCAGCAAACTCTGCGCTCTCTAATAATATATATAGTTAACGGATTTCACATCCGGTTTGCGAGAACGGGCGTGTTGGTATGTATCATGTATAGATATCGAGTTGGGACCTTTTGCATGATGTGCAGCAAACTCTGCGCTCTCTAATGATATATATAGTTAATGGATTTCACTTCCGGTTTGGGAGAACGGGCGTGTGGGTATGTATCTCAAATTGTTTTTGGTGCAGATTTTGATGGAATTTGGTGGATAGAATCTGTGGTTGCCGAGTATTACTATCAGCTACAGTATCACCATACTGATATGTGTCTCCTGAAAACTGACGCTTTATCAGGTGACACAATTTCCGTCATTGGCGAACATGGAAGTATCGAAATTGCTGTGCAATTACAGTTTCATTCTAGTTATTCTTCTTATTCCAATAACATGCCTTAATCTCCGGAACGGCTGGACCGATCCACCTGCTGTTTTCGGCTTTAGTATATAACTTTGGAAGTTCTCTGAAAATGGCCCATTGAGAATTTCGTCCGACCTTGACCTTCGGAGTTATCGCCATTTTGTTGATTTTTTGGGGTTTTTCGCAACACAAAAGTGACTTGCGAAATCGATGTTTGATCTCTTATATCGTCGAAACGGCTTGACCGATTGATTTGAAATTTGGTACTTGCATAGCCATTGAGTATACGAAGTCGAGGCACAAATAGGGAATTTCGTGTGACCTTGAACTTTGGAAACAACGCTCTCTATCTGTTTTATTGTTGTGAACGTATCTCCTCCGAAACGGCTTGAGATATCGAGTTCGGACTTCTTTCATTATTTGCGCATGTATGTGTGTTATGAACCGCCGAAAAATGATAGGGTTCGCACTTCCGGTTTAAAAGTTCGCTACTGGTCGAAGTATAAAACAATGCTCTTTATAGGGAATCTAGAACGGCTTGAGATATTGAGTTGGGACTTTTGCATTATGTGCAGCAAACTCTGCGCTATCGAACGATATATATAGTTAACGGATATCACTTCCGGTTCGGGAGAGCGGGCGTGTGGGTATGTATCTCAAAACTATTTTAGCGCCTATTTTGATGGCATTTGGTAGACGTAATCAATAGATGCCACTGATTACTATACAACTCGAATTTTAAAAATCGGACATAAACTTCGATAGTTATGGATGTTTAAAAACCTGGTTTAGTTCCGACCTTGACCTTCAGAGTTATCGACATTTTGTTGATTTTTTGGGGTCTTCGCGCAACTAAAATCGATGTTTGATTTCTTATATCGCCGAAACGGCTTGGCCGATTGATTTGAAATTCGGAACCCTTTTAGCCACTGAGCATTGACAGTCGATGAACGAATAGGGAATTTCGTGTGACCTTGACCTTGGGAAACAACGCTCTTTATCTGTGTTATTGTTGTTCCAGTATCTCCTCCGAAACGGCTTGAGATATCGAGTTCGGACTTCTTTCATTATTTGCTCACTTATGTGTGTTATGTACCGGCGAAAAATGATAGGGTTCGCACTTCCGGTTTAAAAGTTCGCTACTGGTCGAAGAATAAAAGAACGCTCTTTATATGAAATCCAGAAAGGCTTGAGATATCGAGTTGGGACTTTTTGCATGATGTGCAGCAAACTCTGCGCTCTTTAATTATATATATAGTTAATGGATTTCACTTCCGGTTTGGGAGAAAGGGCTGTGGGTATGTATCTCAAAAACTATTTAGGCGCATATTTTAATGAAATTTGGTGGAAATCACCACTAGCTTCCGCTGATCACTATGCCACTTGAATTTTTAAAATCGGACTTAAACTTATAGAGTTACGGCTGCTTGAAAACGATATTTTTATGGTTTTTTTGCGCCCCTAAAATGCCTTGCAAAATTGCAAAATGATGTTTGATTTCTCTTGTAGAAACGGCTAAGCCAATTGATTTGAAATTTCACACCTGCATAGTCATTTAGTATACACAGTCGATGCACAAATAGGGAATTTCGTTTGACCTTGACCTTTGGACACAACGCTCTTTATCTGTTTTATTGTTGTTCCAGCATCTCCTCCGAAACGGCTTGAGATATCGAGTTCGGACTTTTTTCATTATTTGCGCATTTATGTGTGGTATGTACCACCGATAGGGTTCGCACTTCCGGTTTAAAAGTTCGCTACTGGTCCAAGAATAAAAGAACGCTCTTTATATGCAATTCAGAAGGGGTTGAGATATCGAGTATCGAGTTGGGACTTTTTGCATGATGTGCAGCAAACTCTGCGCTCTCTAATGATATATATATATAGTTAACGGATTTCACTTCCGGTTTGGGAGAACGGGCGTGATGGTATGTATCTCAAATTGTTTTTGGTGCAGATTTTGATGGAATTTGGTGGATAGAATCTGTGGTTGCCGAGTATTACCATCAGCTACAGTATCACCATACTGATATGTGTCTCCGGAAAACTGACACTTTATCAGGTGACACAATTTCCGTCATTGTCGAACATGGAAGTATCGAAATTGCTGTGCAATTACAGTTTCATTCTAGTTATTATTATTATTATACTGGACACTTTTGCAACCCTTATTACTCGAAAAGTACCAGGAGTAGCACACTAAAACTTGGTACGTATCTTGGGATCAAAGAGTCGTATGCCATCGTCGCATAACGAATATTGTCCGCGTTTTCCCCGAGGAGTTATCTCCCTTTATTTGAAAAAATGTCATTTTATTATCTAGGAAATTATAAGAAGCAGAGCATCGAAAATTAGACCGTATGCACATCTCGATATGCACTACTGCCCACGGGCATAAAAACTTGGGTCCGCCCTTTCCCTGAAGAGTTACCGCCCATAGTTGGCAAACCTCTATTTTATTGTACTCTGTTGTCCTCCCGTATCATTCCAGATAACTGTATTTGGTTTTTGTAGTCGTGTTGACCGTTGTCAGCTTAGTCCGAGGAAGAAAATTTGACAGGGTTGGACATATATTTTTACACTGGGGTGGGGGCAATATTTTCGCAATTTTTTTTTATTATTGACATTCATCTATTTAAGTATGTAGATTCCCTGAACGAAAACAAACCCATACCGGAAAGGATTTTTGTAATCCGAGAAGAAATGCAAGAGTTACGGGCCCTCAAAGTTTGCAAGTGTCGGTCCCATGTGCTTGTGACCCTATCTCCTCCGAAGATGTCGAACTTTGGATGTCGTCTGATATCCCAGTGCGTGCGGTCTGAAGAGAGCACGCGATGGGCCAAATTTTGCCAGTGTCGGTTCAGTGTTGTGGGTCAGGGGAGGGGTGGTCCGGGGTACCAATTTTGTATTCTTCTCCGAATCGGATGAAACTTGGAATATAACATCCATACCGCCAACCGATCTAGAAACTGAAAGAATTTCGAAAATCCATTGAAAAATGTCAGAGTTGTGGGCCTTCAAACAATGCAAATTTGGCCCCATATGCTTGTGATCACATCTCCTCCGAAGATGTCAAACTTTGGATGTCAACTGATACGCCAATGCGTGCGGTCTGAAGAGAGCACGCGATGAGCCAAATTATGCCAGTGTCGGTTCAGTGTTGTGGGTCAGGGGAGGGGTGGTCCGGGGTACCAAAATTTATTTCGTCTCCGAATCATATGAAACTTGATATATAACATATACCATACACGTTGATCATAAAACTGAAAACAGATTGTAAATCCGTTAAAAAATGGCGGAGATTTGGGCCCTCAAACTTTGAATGTGGGCCCGTATTCTTTCCAATAAACAAAATGTTATTCGTCTCTGAATCAGACAAAATTTATAACAAATAATCAATGTAAGTAGCTGATCACAATACTCAAAACAATTTTTAAATCCATTGGAAAATAACGGAGTTACGGGCTCTCAAAATTCGCATTTTGGGCCGGGTTTGACTATTTCCCAATCCCGTCACCCAATTTCGAGGCAGGGGTGGGGTCACTCCCAAACACTTGAGATCAACCCACACATGTTAAGGGAAAGATATAATCATCCTAATTCATATTTTCCGTCCCTTAACTGCGATTTATTGAGCTCATGATTTGCCCTATTATTATACTTCCATGGTGTAACCAAGGAAGTATATTGTTTTTCTACTGCGGCCGTTTTCTGTTTAATTGGAAATACTCAGAAACTAATGGGAGGAGGACCGCGAAATCTCTAGCGAATGTAGGCATCTAAGGTCTACTAAAAATAATGCTATCCGGATGTTGGTCCAATATATTTTGACAGAGTTATGGCCCTTTTTCGATTATTTTTCATTATTATTATTATTATACTTCCATGGTGTAACCAAGGAAGTATATTGTTTTTCTATTGGGGTAGTTTTCCGTTTATTTGAAAATACTCAGAAACTAATTGCAGCAGGACCGCGAAATCTTTAACGAATATAGGCATCCGAGGTCTACTAAAGATAATGATATCCGGATTTCGGCCCATTGTTTCAAGACAGAGTTATAGCCCTTATTCGATTATTTTTCATTATTATTATTATACTACAGTATTTTTCAACGCCCAAATCTCTGAATGTATTAGTACTAGAAAACTCAAGTTTGGTACGTATGTTGGGGTAAATGAGTTCTATGCCTTTGGCTCATAACGGATATTGTCCGCATTTAACCCGTGGAGTTATCTCCCTTTATATGAAAAAATGTCATTTTTATTATCTCGGAAATTATAAGGAGCAGAGCATCGAAAATTGGACCGTATGTACACCTCGGTATGCCCTACTGCCCACGGGCATCAAAACTTGTGTCCGCGCTTTCCCTGAAGAGTTACCGCCCATAAACAGGGGAACCTCTATTTTATTGTACTCTGTTGTTCTCCCGTATCATTCCAGATAACTGCATTTGGTTTCCATAGCCGTGATGACCGTTCTCAGTTTAGTCCGAAAAAGAAATTTAACAGGTTCGGACATATATTTTTACACTGATGTGGGGGCAAAATTTTCTCAAAAATGTTTTTTTGATCGATATTCATCTATTTAAGTATATGCATTCCCTGAACGAAAACAAACCCACCCCAAGAAGGATTTTTGAAATCCGATAAGAATTGCAAGAGTTACAGGCCCTAAAAATTTTGCAGTTTGGGACATGTGCTTGTGACCACATCTCCTCCGAAGATGTCGAAGTTTGGATGTCAACTGATACGCCAACGTGTGCGGACGAAAGAGTGCACGCGGTGGGCCAAATTTTGCCAGTGTCTGTTCATTATTGTGGGTATGGGGAGGGGTGGTCCGTGGTACCAATTTTTTATTCTTATCGGAATAAGATGAAACTTGGAATTTAACATCTACAACACCACCCGATCTAGAAACTGAAAGAATTTCGAAATTCCATTGAAAACTGACAAAGTTAGGGGCCCTCAAATTTTGCAATTTTGGGCCCATGTGCTTGATAACACATCTCCTCCGAAGATGTCGAACTTTGAATGTCATCTGATACGCCAATGTGTGTAGGCTGAAGAGAGCACGCGGTGTGCCAAATTTTGCCAGTGTCGGTTCAGTGTTGTGGGTCAGGGGAGGGGTGGTCCGAGGTACCAAAATTTATTTCGTCTCCGAATTATATGAAACTTGGAATATAACATCTACCATACACGCTAATAACAAATCTGAAAACAGATCGTAAATCTGTTAAAAACTAGCGGAGATTTTGGAACTCAAAGTTTGAATATGGGCCCATATTCTTTCCAATAACCAAAATGTTCTTCTTTTCCGAATCAGATGAAATTTATAATATGCAATCTCAGTAAGTAGCATATAACAAAACTTAAAACAATTTTGAAATCCATTGGAAAATCACGGAGTTATGGTCCTTCAAAAATTGCATTTTTGGGCCTGGTGTGACAATTTCCCAATCCCGTCACCCAATTTCGAGGCAGGAGTGGGGTCAATTATAAACACTTGAGATCAACACACAAATGTTAAGGACAGTACACAATCATCTTACTTCATATTTTCCATCCCTAAACTGCGAATTGTTCAGTTCATGATTCGCCCCTATTATTATACTTCCATGGTGTAACCAAGGAAGTATATTGTTTTTCTATTGGGGTAGTTTTCCGTTTATTTGAAAATACTCAGAAACTAATTGCAGCAGGACCGCGAAATCTTTAACGAATATAGGCATCCGAGGTCTACTAAAGATAATGATATCCGGATTTCGGCCCATTGTTTCAAGACAGAGTTATAGCCCTTATTCGATTATTTTTCATTATTATTATTATACTACAGTATTTTTCAACGCCCAAATCTCTGAATGTATTAGTACTAGAAAACTCAAGTTTGGTACGTATGTTGGGGTAAATGAGTTCTATGCCTTTGGCTCATAACGGATATTGTCCGCATTTAACCCGTGGAGTTATCTCCCTTTATATGAAAAAATGTCATTTTTATTATCTCGGAAATTATAAGGAGCAGAGCATCGAAAATTGGACCGTATGTACACCTCGGTATGCCCTACTGCCCACGGGCATCAAAACTTGTGTCCGCGCTTTCCCTGAAGAGTTACCGCCCATAAACAGGGGAACCTCTATTTTATTGTACTCTGTTGTTCTCCCGTATCATTCCAGATAACTGCATTTGGTTTCCATAGCCGTGATGACCGTTCTCAGTTTAGTCCGAAAAAGAAATTTAACAGGTTCGGACATATATTTTTACACTGATGTGGGGGCAAAATTTTCTCAAAAATGTTTTTTTGATCGATATTCATCTATTTAAGTATATGCATTCCCTGAACGAAAACAAACCCACCCCAAGAAGGATTTTTGAAATCCGATAAGAATTGCAAGAGTTACAGGCCCTAAAAATTTTGCAGTTTGGGACATGTGCTTGTGACCACATCTCCTCCGAAGATGTCGAAGTTTGGATGTCAACTGATACGCCAACGTGTGCGGACGAAAGAGTGCACGCGGTGGGCCAAATTTTGCCAGTGTCTGTTCATTATTGTGGGTATGGGGAGGGGTGGTCCGTGGTACCAATTTTTAATTCTTATCGGAATAAGATGAAACTTGGAATTTAACATCTACAACACCACCCGATCTAGAAACTGAAAGAATTTCGAAATTCCATTGAAAACTGACAAAGTTAGGGGCCCTCAAATTTTGCAATTTTGGGCCCATGTGCTTGATAACACATCTCCTCCGAAGATGTCGAACTTTGAATGTCATCTGATACGCCAATGTGTGTAGGCTGAAGAGAGCACGCGGTGTGCCAAATTTTGCCAGTGTCGGTTCAGTGTTGTGGGTCAGGGGAGGGGTGGTCCGAGGTACCAAAATTTATTTCGTCTCCGAATTATATGAAACTTGGAATATAACATCTACCATACACGCTAATAACAAATCTGAAAACAGATCGTAAATCTGTTAAAAACTAGCGGAGATTTTGGAACTCAAAGTTTGAATATGGGCCCATATTCTTTCCAATAACCAAAATGTTCTTCTTTTCCGAATCAGATGAAATTTATAATATGCAATCTCAGTAAGTAGCATATAACAAAACTTAAAACAATTTTGAAATCCATTGGTAAATCACGGAGTTATGGTCCTTCAAAAATTGCATTTTGGGCCTGGTGTGACAATTTCCCAATCCCGTCACCCAATTTCGAGGCAGGAGTGGGGTCAATTATAAACATTTGAGATCAACACACAAATGTTAAGGACAGTACACAATCATCTTACTTCATATTTTCCATCCCTAAACTGCGAATTGTTCAGTTCATGATTCGCCCTATTATTATACTTCCATGGTGTAACCAAGGAAGTATATTGTTTTTCTATTGGGGTAGTTTTCCGTTTATTTGAAAATACTCAGAAACTAATTGCAGCAGGACCGCGAAATCTTTAACGAATATAGGCATCCGAGGTCTACTAAAGATAATGATATCCGGATTTCGGCCCATTGTTTCAAGACAGAGTTATAGCCCTTATTCGATTATTTTTCATTATTATTATTATACTACAGTATTTTTCAACGCCCAAATCTCTGAATGTATTAGTACTAGAAAACTCAAGTTTGGTACGTATGTTGGGGTAAATGAGTTCTATGCCTTTGGCTCATAACGGATATTGTCCGCATTTAACCCGTGGAGTTATCTCCCTTTATATGAAAAAATGTCATTTTTATTATCTCGGAAATTATAAGGAGCAGAGCATCGAAAATTGGACCGTATGTACACCTCGGTATGCCCTACTGCCCACGGGCATCAAAACTTGTGTCCGCGCTTTCCCTGAAGAGTTACCGCCCATAAACAGGGGAACCTCTATTTTATTGTACTCTGTTGTTCTCCCGTATCATTCCAGATAACTGCATTTGGTTTTCATAGCCGTGATGACCGTTCTCAGTTTAGTCCGAAATAGAAATTTTAACAGGGTCGGACATATATTTTTACACTGATGTGGGGGCAAAATTTTCTCAAAAATGTTTTTTTGATCGATATTCATCTATTTAAGTATATGCATTCCCTGAACGAAAACAAACCCACCCCAAGAAGGATTTTTGAAATCCGATAAGAATTGCAAGAGTTACAGGCCCTAAATTTTTTGCAGTTTGGGACATGTGCTTGTGACCACATCTCCTCCGAAGATGTCGAAGTTTGGATGTCAACTGATACGCCAACGTGTGCGGACGAAAGAGTGCACGCGGTAAGCCAAATTTTGCCAGTGTCTGTTCATTATTGTGGGTATGGGGAGGGGTGGTCCGTGGTACCATTTTTTAATTCTTATCGGAATAAGATGAAACTTGGAATTTAACATCTACAACACCACCCGATCTAGAAACTGAAAGAATTTCGAAATTCCATTGAAAACTGACAAAGTTAGGGGCCCTCAAATTTTGCAATTTTGGGCCCATGTGCTTGATAACACATCTCCTCCGAAGATGTCGAACTTTGAATGTCATCTGATACGCCAATGTGTGTAGGCTGAAGAGAGCACGCGGTGTGCCAAATTTTGCCAGTGTCGGTTCAGTGTTGTGGGTCAGGGGAGGGGTGGTCCGAGGTACCAAAATTTATTTCGTCTCCGAATTATATGAAACTTGGAATATAACATCTACCATACACGCTAATAACAAATCTGAAAACAGATCGTAAATCCGTTAAAAACTGGAGGAGATTTTGGAACTCAAAGTTTGAATATGGGCCCATATTCTTTCCAATAACCAAAATGTCCTTCTTTTCCGAATCAGATGAAATTTATAATATGCAATCTCAGTAAGTAGCATATAACAAAACTTAAAACAATTTTGAAATCCATTGGAAAATCACGGAGTTATGGTCCTTCAAAAATTGCATTTAGGGCCTGGTGTGACAGTTTCCCAATCCCGTCACCCAATTTCGAGGCAGGAGTGGGGTCAATTATAAACACTTGAGATCAACACACAAATGTTAAGGACAGTACACAATCATCTTACTTCATATTTTCCATCCCTAAACTGCGAATTGTTCAGTTCATGATTCGCCCTATTATTATACTTCCATGGTGTAACCAAGGAAGTATATTGTTTTTCTATTGGGGTAGTTTTCCGTTTATTTGAAAATACTCAGAAACTAATTGCAGCAGGACCGCGAAATCTTTAACGAATATAGGCATCCGAGGTCTACTAAAGATAATGATATCCGGATTTCGGCCCATTGTTTCAAGACAGAGTTATAGCCCTTATTCGATTATTTTTCATTATTATTATTATACTACAGTATTTTTCAACGCCCAAATCTCTGAATGTATTAGTACTAGAAAACTCAAGTTTGGTACGTATGTTGGGGTAAATGAGTGCTATGCCTTTGGCTCATAACGGATATTGTCCGCATTTAACCCGTGGAGTTATCTCCCTTTATATGAAAAAATGTCATTTTTATTATCTCGGAAATTATAAGGAGCAGAGCATCGAAAATTGGACCGTATGTACACCTCGGTATGCCCTACTGCCCACGGGCATCAAAACTTGTGTCCGCGCTTTCCCTGAAGAGTTACCGCCCATAAACAGGGGAACCTCTATTTTATTGTACTCTGTTGTTCTCCCGTATCATTCCAGATAACTGCATTTGGTTTTCATAGCCGTGATGACCGTTCTCAGTTTAGTCCGAAAAAGAAATTTTAACAGGGTCGGACATATATTTTTACACTGATGTGGGGGCAAAATTTTCTCAAAAATGTTTTTTTGATCGATATTCATCTATTTAAGTATATGCATTCCCTGAACGAAAACAAACCCACCCCAAGAAGGATTTTTGAAATCCGATAAGAATTGCAAGAGTTACAGGCCCTAAAAAATTTGCAGTTTGGGACATGTGCTTGTGACCACATCTCCTCCGAAGATGTCGAAGTTTGGATGTCAACTGATACGCCAACGTGTGCGGACGAAAGAGTGCACGCGGTGGGCCAAATTTTGCCAGTGTCTGTTCATTATTGTGGGTATGGGGAGGGGTGGTCCGTGGTACCAATTTTTAATTCTTATCGGAATAAGATGAAACTTGGAATTTAACATCTACAACACCACCCGATCTAGAAACTGAAAGAATTTCGAAATTCCATTGAAAACTGACAAAGATAGGGGCCCTCAAATTTTGCAATTTTGGGCCCATGTGCTTGATAACACATCTCCTCCGAAGATGTCGAACTTTGAATGTCATCTGATACGCCAATGTGTGTAGGCTGAAGAGAGCACGCGGTGTGCCAAATTTTGCCAGTGTCGGTTCAGTGTTGTGGGTCAGGGGAGGGGTGGTCCGAGGTACCAAAATTTATTTCGTCTCCGAATTATATGAAACTTGGAATATAACATCTACCATACACGCTAATAACAAATCTGAAAACAGATCGTAAATCCGTTAAAAACTGGCGGAGATTTTGGAACTCAAAGTTTGAATATGGGCCCATATTCTTTCCAATAACCAAAATGTTCTTCTTTTCCGAATCAGATGAAATTTATAATATGCAATCTCAGTAAGTAGCATATAACAAAACTTAAAACAATTTTGTAATCCATTGGAAAATCACGGAGTTATGGTCCTTCAAAAATTGCATTTTGGGCCTGGTGTGACAATTTCCCAATCCCGTCACCCAATTTCGAGGCAGGAGTGGGGTCAATTATAAACACTTGAGATCAACACACAAATGTTAAGGACAGTACACAATCATCTTACTTCATATTTTCCATCCCTAAACTGCGAATTGTTCAGTTCATGATTCGCCCTATTATTATACTTCCATGGTGTAACCAAGGAAGTATATTGTTTTTCTATTGGGGTAGTTTTCCGTTTATTTGAAAATACTCAGAAACTAATTGCAGCAGGACCGCGAAATCTTTAACGAATATAGGCATCCGAGGTCTACTAAAGATAATGATATCCGGATTTCGGCCCATTGTTTCAAGACAGAGTTATAGTCCTTATTCGATTATTTTTCATTATTATTATTATACTACAGTATTTTTCAACGCCCAAATCTCTGAATGTATTAGTACTAGAAAACTCAAGTTTGGTACGTATGTTGGGGTAAATGAGTTCTATGCCTTTGGCTCATAACGGATATTGTCCGCATTTAACCCGTGGAGTTATCTCCCTTTATATGAAAAAATGTCATTTTTATTATCTCGGAAATTATAAGGAGCAGAGCATCGAAAATTGGACCGTATGTACACCTCGGTATGCCCTACTGCTCACGGGCATCAAAACTTGTGTCCGCGCTTTCCCTGAAGAGTTACCGCCCATAAACAGGGGAACCTCTATTTTATTGTACTCTGTTGTTCTCCCGTATCATTCCAGATAACTGCATTTGGTTTTCATAGCCGTAATGACCGTTCTCAGTTTAGTCCGAAAAAGAAATTTTAACAGGGTCGGACATATATTTTTACACTGATGTGGGGGCAAAATTTTCTCAAAAATGTTTTTTTGATCGATATTCATCTATTTAAGTATATGCATTCCCTGAACGAAAACAAACCCACCCCAAGAAGGATTTTTGAAATCCGATAAGAATTGCAAGAGTTACAGGCCCTAAAAAATTTGCAGTTTGGGACATGTGCTTGTGACCACATCTCCTCCGAAGATGTCGAAGTTTGGATGTCAACTGATACGCCAACGTGTGCGGACGAAAGAGTGCACGCGGTGGGCCAAATTTTGCCAGTGTCTGTTCATTATTGTGGGTATGGGGAGGGGTGGTCCGTGGTACCAATTTTTAATTCTTATCGGAATAAGATGAAACTTGGAATTTAACATCTACAACACCACCCGATCTAGAAACTGAAAGAATTTCGAAATTCCATTGAAAACTGACAAAGATAGGGGCCCTCAAATTTTGCAATTTTGGGCCCATGTGCTTGATAACACATCTCCTCCGAAGATGTCGAACTTTGAATGTCATCTGATACGCCAATGTGTGTAGGCTGAAGAGAGCACGCGGTGTGCCAAATTTTGCCAGTGTTGGTTCAGTGTTGTGGGTCAGGGGAGGGGTGGTCCGAGGTACCAAAATTTATTTCGTCTCCGAATTATATGAAACTTGGAATATAACATCTACCATACACGCTAATAACAAATCTGAAAACAGATCGTAAATCCGTTAAAAACTGGCGGAGATTTTGGAACTCAAAGTTTGAATATGGGCCCATATTCTTTCCAATAACCAAAATGTTCTTCTTTTCCGAATCAGATGAAATTTATAATATGCAATCTCAGTAAGTAGCATATAACAAAACTTAAAACAATTTTGTAATCCATTGGAAAATCACGGAGTTATGGTCCTTCAAAAATTGCATTTTGGGCCTGGTGTGACAATTTCCCAATCCCGTCACCCAATTTCGAGGCAGGAGTGGGGTCAATTATAAACACTTGAGATCAACACACAAATGTTAAGGACAGTACACAATCATCTTACTTCATATTTTCCATCCCTAAACTGCGAATTGTTCAGTTCATGATTCGCCCTATTATTATACTTCCATGGTGTAACCAAGGAAGTATATTGTTTTTCTATTGGGGTAGTTTTCCGTTTATTTGAAAATACTCAGAAACTAATTGCAGCAGGACCGCGAAATCTTTAACGAATATAGGCATCCGAGGTCTACTAAAGATAATGATATCCGGATTTCGGCCCATTGTTTCAAGACAGAGTTATAGTCCTTATTCGATTATTTTTCATTATTATTATTATACTACAGTATTTTTCAACGCCCAAATCTCTGAATGTATTAGTACTAGAAAACTCAAGTTTGGTACGTATGTTGGGGTAAATGAGTTCTATGCCTTTGGCTCATAACGGATATTGTCCGCATTTAACCCGTGGAGTTATCTCCCTTTATATGAAAAAATGTCATTTTTATTATCTCGGAAATTATAAGGAGCAGAGCATCGAAAATTGGACCGTATGTACACCTCGGTATGCCCTACTGCCCACGGGCATCAAAACTTGTGTCCGCGCTTTCCCTGAAGAGTTACCGCCCATAAACAGGGGAACCTCTATTTTATTGTACTCTGTTGTTCTCCCGTATCATTCCAGATAACTGCATTTGGTTTCCATAGCCGTGATGACCGTTCTCAGTTTAGTCCGAAAAAGAAATTTTAACAGGGTCGGACATATATTTTTACACTGATGTGGGGGCAAAATTTTCTCAAAAATGTTTTTTTGATCGATATTCATCTATTTAAGTATATGCATTCCCTGAACGAAAACAAACCCACCCCAAGAAGGATTTTTGAAATCCGATAAGAATTGCAAGAGTTACAGGCCATAAAAATTTTGCAGTTTGGGACATGTGCTTGTGACCACATCTCCTCCGAAGATGTCGAAGTTTGGATGTCAACTGATACGCCAACGTGTGCGGACGAAAGAGTGCACGCGGTGGGCCAAATTTTGCCAGTGTCTGTTCATTATTGTGGGTATGGGGAGGGGTGGTCCGTGGTACCAATTTTTAATTATTATCGGAATAAGATGAAACTTGGAATTTAACATCTACAACACCACCCGATCTAGAAACTGAAAGAATTTCGAAATTCCATTGAAAACTGACAAAGTTAGGGGCCCTCAAATTTTGCAATTTTGGGCCCATGTGCCTGATAACACATCTCCTCCGAAGATGTCGAACTTTGAATGTCATCTGATACGCCAATGTGTGTAGGCTGAAGAGAGCACGCGGTGTGCCAAATTTTGCCAGTGTCGGTTCAGTGTTGTGGGTCAGGGGAGGGGTGGTCCGAGGTACCAAAATTTATTTCGTCTCCGAATTATATGAAACTTGGAATATAACATCTACCATACACGCTAATAACAAATCTGAAAACAGATCGTAAATCCGTTAAAAACTGGCGGAGATTTTGGAACTCAAAGTTTGAATATGGGCCCATATTCTTTCCAATAACCAAAATGTTCTTCTTTTCCGAATCAGATGAAATTTATAATATGCAATCTCAGTAAGTAGCATATAACAAAACTTAAAACAATTTTGTAATCCATTGGAAAATCACGGAGTTATGGTCCTTCAAAAATTGCATTTTGGGCCTGGTGTGACAATTTCCCAATCCCGTCACCCAATTTCGAGGCAGGAGTGGGGTCAATTATAAACACTTGAGATCAACACACAAATGTTAAGGACAGTACACAATCATCTTACTTCATATTTTCCATCCCTAAACTGCGAATTGTTCAGTTCATGATTCGCCCTATTATTATACTTCCATGGTGTAACCAAGGAAGTATATTGTTTTTCTATTGGGGTAGTTTTCCGTTTATTTGAAAATACTCAGAAACTAATTGCAGCAGGACCGCGAAATCTTTAAAGAATATAGGCATCCGAGGTCTACTAAAGATAATGATATCCGGATTTCGGCCCATTGTTTCAAGACAGAGTTATAGTCCTTATTCGATTATTTTTCATTATTATTATTATACTACAGTATTTTACAACGCCCAAATCTCTGAATGTATTAGTATTAGAAAACTCAAGTTTGGTACGTATGTTGGGGTAAATGAGTTCTATGCCTTTGGCTCATAACGGATATTGTCCGCATTTAACCCGTGGAGTTATCTCCCTTTATATGAAAAAATGTCATTTTTATTATCTCGGAAATTATAAGGAGCAGAGCATCGAAAATTGGACCGTATGTACACCTCGGTATGCCCTACTGCCCACGGGCATCAAAACTTGTGTCCGCGCTTTCCCTGAAGAGTTACCGCCCATAAACAGGGGAACCTCTATTTTATTGTACTCTGTTGTTCTCCCGTATCATTCCAGATAACTGCATTTGGTTTTCATAGCCGTGATGACCGTTCTCAGTTTAGTCCGAAAAAGAAATTTTAACAGGGTCGGACATATATTTTTACACTGATGTGGGGGCAAAATTTTCTCAAAAATGTTTTTTTGATCGATATTCATCTATTTAAGTATATGCATTCCCTGAACGAAAACAAACCCACCCCAAGAAGGATTTTTGAAATCCGATAAGAATTGCAAGAGTTACAGGCCCTAAAAATTTTGCAGTTTGGGACATGTGCTTGTGACCACATCTCCTCCGAAGATGTCGAAGTTTGGATGTCAACTGATACGCCAACGTGTGCGGACGAAAGAGTGCACGCGGTGGGCCAAATTTTGCCAGTGTCTGTTCATTATTGTGGGTATGGGGAGGGGTGGTCCGTGGTACCAATTTTTAATTCTTATCGGAATAAGATGAAACTTGGAATTTAACATCTACAACACCACCCGATCTAGAAACTGAAAGAATTTCGAAATTCCATTGAAAACTGACAAAGTTAGGGGCCCTCAAATTTTGCAATTTTGGGCCCATGTGCTTGATAACACATCTCCTCCGAAGATGTCGAACTTTGAATGTCATCTGATACGCCAATGTGTGTAGGCTGAAGAGAGCACGCGGTGTGCCAAATTTTGCCAGTGTCGGTTCAGTGTTGTGGGTCAGGGGAGGGGTGGTCCGAGGTACCAAAATTTATTTCGTCTCCGAATTATATGAAACTTGGAATATAACATCTACCATACACGCTAATAACAAATCTGAAAACAGATCGTAAATCCGTTAAAAACTGGCGGAGATTTTGGAACTCAAAGTTTGAATATGGGCCCATATTCTTTCCAATAACCAAAATGTTCTTCTTTTCCGAATCAGATGAAATTTATAATATGCAATCTCAGTAAGTAGCATATAACAAAACTTAAAACAATTTTGTAATCCATTGGAAAATCACGGAGTTATGGTCCTTCAAAAATTGCATTTTGGGCCTGGTGTGACAATTTCCCAATCCCGTCACCCAATTTCGAGGCAGGAGTGGGGTCAATTATAAACACTTGAGATCAACACACAAATGTTAAGGACAGTACACAATCATCTTACTTCATATTTTCCATCCCTAAACTGCGAATTGTTCAGTTCATGATTCGCCCTATTATTATACTTCCATGGTGTAACCAAGGAAGTATATTGTTTTTCTATTGGGGTAGTTTTCCGTTTATTTGAAAATACTCAGAAACTAATTGCAGCAGGACCGCGAAATCTTTAACGAATATAGGCATCCGAGGTCTACTAAAGATAATGATATCCGGATTTCGGCCCATTGTTTCAAGACAGAGTTATAGTCCTTATTCGATTATTTTTCATTATTATTATTATACTACAGTATTTTTCAACGCCCAAATCTCTGAATGTATTAGTACTAGAAAACTCAAGTTTGGTACGTATGTTGGGGTAAATGAGTTCTATGCCTTTGGCTCATAACGGATATTGTCCGCATTTAACCCGTGGAGTTATCTCCCTTTATATGAAAAAATGTCATTTTTATTATCTCGGAAATTATAAGGAGCAGAGCATCGAAAATTGGACCGTATGTACACCTCGGTATGCCCTACTGCCCACGGGCATCAAAACTTGTGTCCGCGCTTTCCCTGAAGAGTTACCGCCCATAAACAGGGGAACCTCTATTTTATTGTACTCTGTTGTTCTCCCGTATCATTCCAGATAACTGCATTTGGTTTTCATAGCCGTGATGACCGTTCTCAGTTTAGTCCGAAAAAGAAATTTTAACAGGGTCGGACATATATTTTTACACTGATGTGGGGGCAAAATTTTCTCAAAAATGTTTTTTTGATCGATATTCATCTATTTAAGTATATGCATTCCCTGAACGAAAACAAACCCACCCCAAGAAGGATTTTTGAAATCCGATAAGAATTGCAAGAGTTACAGGCCCTAAAAATTTTGCAGTTTGGGACATGTGCTTGTGACCACATCTCCTCCGAAGATGTCGAAGTTTGGATGTCAACTGATACGCCAACGTGTGCGGACGAAAGAGTGCACGCGGTGGGCCAAATTTTGCCAGTGTCTGTTCATTATTGTGGGTATGGGGAGGGGTGGTCCGTGGTACCAATTTTTAATCCAGACTCCAAAACGGATCCAAATCGACCTGTCCCAGAAAAGTCGTTCATTTTGTTTTCACTTTTTGAAAAGGGCTCCAATATTTCAACCAAAACTTTTGGACTTAGAACATTATTTTTTTCTCAGTCAAGTGAAAAAAGCTCTTCAAAATAATTCCGCTTATATATATAATATATATTATCTATATATACGCCAAAAATTTGTCACTCCCCTCTCTCCGGCTACCCCATTCCCCGTGGATGGAACCTACCTCCGATTCGAATACACCCGTCTTGCCGCGGGCCAGTCTCAATGCTCTACCAGAGAACTGATAGAACGCCCGTCGAATTCCAACAATCATTTCCAGAATGGTATATTGGTATGAGTTCATATCGGAGCCGTTATAAAGCAAATAACTTGGATTTTAATATAAACCCACCTATTCGTAAATTGTGTAGCCCATGGTGTGTGGTAAATTATCATTTTATCGTGTATAGTGTGTCATGAGCTATCTGCGTGCGTGCATTTCACTTTTGTATTTTCTTTCGCATCTTCAACGCATTGCATATCATATACAACCAAACAAAATACAAACATTACATTAATTTGATCAAACAAGCCTTCGTTATACGGTGTATATTTCTACTAACGTAATGACGACGTATAGCCAATTATTCCATTTGCGATAACAACGATAAACACATAGAAACATGCAAGCATCATCATTTTCGTAAGAACAATTTGTATATTGTTATAAACCGTAGTATACTGCTGATAGACATTCAGTTCTTTCCGTTAGTATATGTCAGCTGAATTGGAAATGACTCCTTTTATACTTTCGCAAAATAAAACACCACTAATAGTTTCGTACACCGTCATTTAAGTCTTGTCAAAAATCAAACGTGAAACAACCGCTCATTATTCCTACCATAAAGGAATCTACTTATAGAGAACGCTCTTTTCTGTTCAATTACGTTCAAACTCTTTGTGTGTTGTTGTTAATCACTCATTATATTCTTCGGACCGAACGTTCATTAAGCGCGCTTCATGTTATATATGCGAAAACCGACACACGTGTTTATTGTTTTATATCCGATTCAATAACACATCGACGTTTATATTCTAGTTATTTATCGAATATAAAAAGCATCTTTACATTATCTTTAGTTTGGTATTATTCGTATTTGATGATTAAAATACACCAAAACATGTTAAAAATAAAAATAAAAGATAGTAGATAATTTGACGGGATTCGAACTCACGTCGCAATAAAACACAAACTGAAGGTTTGACGCTCTCACCACTCGGCTACGCACTGCGCTGTTAATATATAAGAAAATATATTAGTATTAAATATATAGGCATATAACTGTGTATATTTAAACTTTATATCCAAACTGATTGAAATGCGTTACTATATATACCCCTTTCCGCTATACGGGGAACGGGAAAATGCACCTATTCTTCCCACCAAATCCAAAAGGGCTAATTAAAGAGCAAGGTAATGCCGAAGCAGGTACATTTGGATATTCTATTCACGCCCCCCCCCCCCAAATATTGACAGCTATACTTTAAAAGTAACCTACCCAACGGAGAATGCAAGATGGGGTGGGTTGAGACTTTTGGTAAATTCCACCGAAAATCGCAAAGGGGCAAAATTCAAACATCGAGATAAAAACATTTTGACGAGTACATCTGATGGATAGTTTTCACGCGCATCTAAAGTGCCATTTTCGAATATTCAGATGGATCGGTTTACTCGTTACAACGCTATCTACTACATATTTTGGGACTTCTGTCTGTTTGTCTGTTAGGTATGGCCGGGAAAACTGCCGGACGGATTTCGACGAAATTTGATATCTAGGGATACTTTTGTCCGGGGAGTGTTTTTGACCTCGACCTGGCCATGACTTTAAAAATGGTCAATTCAATGTCAAATCGTGTAAAACGGATGGATTTCCACGAAATTTGATACCTATGGGTACGTTTTTGGACCGGTAAAATTGTGTCCCCGACCTGACCTTGACCTTTAAAATGGTCAATTCAAGGTCAAATCGCGCCTTTGGACGGGATTTTGATGAAATTGATACCTAGGGGTAATTTTGTCGTGGGCATGTTTTACACGGGTCAAATCGAGACCCCGACCTGACCTTGACCTTCAAAATTGTCAATAGGGAAAACAGCACGGACGAAGTCGGGTCACCCTGCTAGTATAATATAAATATTTATACTTAAGTAGTCTATCACTAACCTAATTGTAGCCCCAAATCCAAACGTGTAAATAAAGATCTAGTTTAATGCAGGAGCATGTACGTCGGTGTACTGTAGGTACGTCTCCAAGATGTATGCTCAGCGGAGTGCTTGCGTCGGGTGGGTTCAGACTTGGCAAATTCCACCGGAAACAAATGTGGAAAATTACTTAAAAAATCAAACTTTGACACAAAAATTTGTTGACGTGGTCAGCAGTATCCAGGTGCAACTTTCGAACGATTGATAAGTTTTAGAGTGGACCGTTTAATCCTGGTAGCGCGTAACATTGTTAACGGGTGAAATATATTACTCAAATTCAACCGCACTATTATTGATGCCAAATTCAAACGGGTTTATCAAGGAGCAAGCTAATGCACGAGCAGGTACAACGATATACCATATATACGGCCCAAAGATTTACTGCTCTACCATGAAAGTAACCTGCCCGAGGAGAGCGCGAAACAATGGAAAATCGCGAATCTACTCAATCTAGTGTTTTATATTTTGAACAATGCATGTGGTTGGTAGTATATATACGATCACCATTAGTATTAAAACGGACGGGCAAGCACTCAGATGACATTATCGATTGTGATATAGTTATATCTTGATTACTGTTAACTCTATTACAAAGAAGTTATTGGGTATAGTGTGGCGATGACGCTCTGAATTAATTGATAAGCGGTCTTTCCTCTTCCATTAAAACAAACAATTCTGAATCCGAAACTGAAAGTACTATCCACTAAATGCGATATAACGGAGTTATTTTACATTAATATGATTTGCACCCTTTTGATATATATACATGCCGATTACTCTATAATCAGGCACACCAAATTTCGTGACCGTTGAACAGGATTTGGGCATCCAGGGGAGCGGTTATAATTAGCCATAAAATGTATCCCTACTGAATACAAATTAACTGATTGGCTGGGTGAATGGTGACTCAGTTGGTCAGGACCATGATGCATTAGAGAGTCATTAATCATCATGACATAAACCTTTGGAGTATATTTATTATTTAGAAATGTCAATGCAAGTCCACCATCGGATCATTAAGCACCAATATGCATTCGCATGAAGAGGAATACACATATACGCATAACACTCACATGGGATGGGATGGGATGGGATACCATGGAAGTATATCTGATTCCATGGAATCTGACCTCTAGTTATTATTATTATTATACTGGACACTTTTGCAACCCTTATTACTCGAAAAGTACCAGGAGTAGCACACTAAAACTTGGTACGTATCTTGGGATCAAAGAGTTGTATGCCATCGTCGCATAACGAATATTGTCCGCGTTTTCCCCGAGGAGTTATCTCCCTTTATTTGAAAAAATGTCATTTTATTATCTAGGAAATTATAAGAAGCAGAGCATCGAAAATTAGACCGTATGCACATCTCGATATGCACTACTGCCCACGGGCATAAAAACTTGGGTCCGCCCTTTCCCTGAAGAGTTACCGCCCATAGTTGGCAAACCTCTATTTTATTGTACTCTGTTGTCCTCCCGTATCATTCCAGATAACTGTATTTGGTTTTTGTAGTCGTGTTGACCGTTGTCAGCTTAGTCCGAGGAAGAAAATTTGACAGGGTTGGACATATATTTTTACACTGGGGTGGGGGCAATATTTTCGCAATTTTTTTTTATTATTGACATTCATCTATTTAAGTATGTAGATTCCCTGAACGAAAACAAACCCATACCGGAAAGGATTTTTGTAATCCGAGAAGAAATGCAAGAGTTACGGGCCCTCAAAGTTTGCAAGTGTCGGTCCCATGTGCTTGTGACCCTATCTCCTCCGAAGATGTCGAACTTTGGATGTCGTCTGATATCCCAGTGCGTGCGGTCTGAAGAGAGCACGCGATGGGCCAAATTTTGCCAGTGTCGGTTCAGTGTTGTGGGTCAGGGGAGGGGTGGTCCGGGGTACCAATTTTGTATTCTTCTCCGAATCGGATGAAACTTGGAATATAACATCCATACCGCCAACCGATCTAGAAACTGAAAGAATTTCGAAAATCCATTGAAAAATGTCAGAGTTGTGGGCCTTCAAACAATGCAAATTTGGCCCCATATGCTTGTGATCACATCTCCTCCGAAGATGTCAAACTTTGGATGTCAACTGATACGCCAATGCGTGCGGTCTGAAGAGAGCACGCGATGAGCCAAATTATGCCAGTGTCGGTTCAGTGTTGTGGGTCAGGGGAGGGGTGGTCCGGGGTACCAAAATTTATTTCGTCTCCGAATCATATGAAACTTGATATATAACATATACCATACACGTTGATCATAAAACTGAAAACAGATTGTAAATCCGTTAAAAAATGGCGGAGATTTGGGCCCTCAAACTTTGAATGTGGGCCCGTATTCTTTCCAATAAACAAAATGTTATTCGTCTCTGAATCAGACAAAATTTATAACAAATAATCAATGTAAGTAGCTGATCACAATACTCAAAACAATTTTTAAATCCATTGGAAAATAACGGAGTTACGGGCTCTCAAAATTCGCATTTTGGGCCGGGTTTGACTATTTCCCAATCCCGTCACCCAATTTCGAGGCAGGGGTGGGGTCACTCCCAAACACTTGAGATCAACCCACACATGTTAAGGGAAAGATATAATCATCCTAATTCATATTTTCCGTCCCTTAACTGCGATTTATTGAGCTCATGATTTGCCCTATTATTATACTTCCATGGTGTAACCAAGGAAGTATATTGTTTTTCTACTGCGGCCGTTTTCTGTTTAATTGGAAATACTCAGAAACTAATGGGAGGAGGACCGCGAAATCTCTAGCGAATGTAGGCATCTAAGGTCTACTAAAAATAATGCTATCCGGATGTTGGTCCAATATATTTTGACAGAGTTATGGCCCTTTTTCGATTATTTTTCATTATTATTATTATTATTATACTTCCATGTGTTAACATGGAAGTATATTGTAATTCTTCTGGCTTTTATTTTTCTTATTCTTATTATTCCAATAACACCCTTATATCTCGGGAACGGCTGAACCGATTCACCTGCGGTTTTTTTCTTCAGAATAAAACCTTGGAAGATCTCGGTAAATAGCCTATTGAGAATTTCGTACGACCTTGACCTTCGGAGTTATCGCCATTTTGTTGATATTTCGGGGTTTTTCGCGACACAAAAGTAACTTGCGAAATCGATGTTTGATCTCTTATATCGTCGAAACGGCTTGGCCGATTGATTTGAAATTTGGTACTTGCATAGCCATTGCGTATACGAAGTCGATGTATTAATAGGGAATTCTTCTGACCTTGACCTTTGGAAACAACGCTCTTTATCGGTTTTATTGTTGTTATCGTATCTCCTCCGAAACGGCTTGAGATATCGAGTTCGGACTTTTTCATTATTTGCGCATGTATGTGTGTTATGAACCGTCGAAAAATTATAGGGTTCGCACTTCCGGTTTAAAAGTTCGCTACTGGTCGAAGGATAAAACAACGCTCTTTATATGGAATCTAGAACGGCTTGAGATATTGAGTTGGGACTTTTTGCATTATGTGCAGCAAACTCTGCGCTATCGAACGATATATATAGTTAACGGATATCACTTCCGGTTCGGGAGAGCGGGCGTGTGGGTATGTATCTATAAACTATTTTAGCGCACATTTTGATGACATTTGGTAGACGTCATCAGTAGATACCACTGATTCCTATGCAACTCGAATTTTAAAAATCGGACATAAACTTCGATAGTTATGGCTGTTTAAAAACCTGGTTTATTTCCGACCTTGACCTTCAGAGTTATCGACATTTTGTTGATTTTTGGGGGGTCTTCGCGCAACTAAAATGACTTGCAAAATCGAGGTTTGATTTCTTATATCGCCGAAACGGCTTGTCCGATTGATTTGAAATTCGGAACCTTCTTAGGCATTGCGCATTGGCAGTCGATGAACTAATAGGGAATTTCGTGTGACCTTGACCTTTGGAAATAATGCTCTTTATCGGTTTTATTGTTGTAAACCTATCTCCTCATAAACGGCATGAGATATCGGGTTCGGACTTTTTTCATTATTTGCGCATATATGTGTGTTATGAACCACCGAAAAATGATAGGGTTCGCACTTCCGGTTTAAAAGTTCGCTACTGGTCGAAGCATAAAACAACGCTCTTTATGCGAAATCCAGAGGGATTGAGATATTGGGTTGGGACTTTTTGCATGATGTGCAGCAAATTCTGCGCTCTCTAATGATATATATAGTTAATGGATATCACTTCCGGTTCGCGAGAACGGGCGTGTGGGTATGTATCTCAAAACTATTTTAGCGCATATTTTTATGAAAATTGGTATGTATTATCTTTAGTAGGCGCTGATCAATATTCCACTCGAATTTTTAAAATCGGACTTAAACTTCTGGAGTTATGGCTTCTTTAATACCTTATTTTTGGGGGGTTTTCGCGCCACCAGAATTACTTGAAAATGGAGGTTTTATTTCTTATATCGTCAAAACGGCTTTGCCAATTGATTTAAATTTTCGTACCTGCATAGCCATTGAGCACCCGCAGTCGAGTCGCTAACATGAAAAGTGGTATGACCTTGACCTTAGGAAATAACTCTTTTTATCTGTTTTATTGTTATTAGGGTATCTTCTCCGAAACGGCTTGACATATTGGGTTCCGACCTTGTTCATTATTTGCGCCTGTATGTGTGTTCTAAAACACTGAAAAGTGATAGAGGTAGCGCTTCCGGTTAAAAAGTTTGCTACTGGTAGAAGAATAAAACAACGCTCTTTATACGGAACCCAGAAGGGCTTGAGATATTGAGTTGGGACTTTTGCATTATGTGCATCAGTGTCTGCGCTCTATAATGCTATATAAAGTTTACTGATGTCACTTCCGGTTCGGGAGAACGGGCGTGTGGGTATGTATCTCAAAACTATTTTGGCGCAGATTTTGATCAAATTTGTTGGACATAAACTTTAGTTGTCGCTGACCACTACTCCGCTCAGATTTTTAAAATCGGACTTAAACTTCTTCTCGAGTTATGGTTGCTTAAAAACCTCATGTTATGGGGTTTTCGGACCCCTAGAATGACTTGCAAAATCAATGTTTGATTTCTTATACCGTCGAAACGGCTTGGCCAATTGATTTTGTACCTGCATGGCCATTGAGTATTTATAGAATCTGTGTTTGCCGAGTATTACTTTGAGCTGCAGTGTCACCATACTGATATGTGTCTCCTGAAAACTGACGCTTTATCAGGTGACACAATTTCCGTCATTGGCGAACATGGAAGTATCGAAATTGCTGTGCAATTACAGTTTCATTCTAGTTATTATTATTATTATACTGGACACTTTTGCAACCCTTATTACTCGAAAAGTACCAGGAGTAGCACACTAAAACTTGGTACGTATCTTGGGATCAAAGAGTTGTATGCCATCGTCGCATAACGAATATTGTCCGCGTTTTCCCCGAGGAGTTATCTCCCTTTATTTGAAAAAATGTCATTTTATTATCTAGGAAATTATAAGAAGCAGAGCATCGAAAATTAGACCGTATGCACATCTCGATATGCACTACTGCCCACGGGCATAAAAACTTGGGTCCGCCCTTTCCCTGAAGAGTTACCGCCCATAGTTGGCAAACCTCTATTTTATTGTACTCTGTTGTCCTCCCGTATCATTCCAGATAACTGTATTTGGTTTTTGTAGTCGTGTTGACCGTTGTCAGCTTAGTCCGAGGAAGAAAATTTGACAGGGTTGGACATATATTTTTACACTGGGGTGGGGGCAATATTTTCGCAATTTTTTTTTATTATTGACATTCATCTATTTAAGTATGTAGATTCCCTGAACGAAAACAAACCCATACCGGAAAGGATTTTTGTAATCCGAGAAGAAATGCAAGAGTTACGGGCCCTCAAAGTTTGCAAGTGTCGGTCCCATGTGCTTGTGACCCTATCTCCTCCGAAGATGTCGAACTTTGGATGTCGTCTGATATCCCAGTGCGTGCGGTCTGAAGAGAGCACGCGATGGGCCAAATTTTGCCAGTGTCGGTTCAGTGTTGTGGGTCAGGGGAGGGGTGGTCCGGGGTACCAATTTTGTATTCTTCTCCGAATCGGATGAAACTTGGAATATAACATCCATACCGCCAACCGATCTAGAAACTGAAAGAATTTCGAAAATCCATTGAAAAATGTCAGAGTTGTGGGCCTTCAAACAATGCAAATTTGGCCCCATATGCTTGTGATCACATCTCCTCCGAAGATGTCAAACTTTGGATGTCAACTGATACGCCAATGCGTGCGGTCTGAAGAGAGCACGCGATGAGCCAAATTATGCCAGTGTCGGTTCAGTGTTGTGGGTCAGGGGAGGGGTGGTCCGGGGTACCAAAATTTATTTCGTCTCCGAATCATATGAAACTTGATATATAACATATACCATACACGTTGATCATAAAACTGAAAACAGATTGTAAATCCGTTAAAAAATGGCGGAGATTTGGGCCCTCAAACTTTGAATGTGGGCCCGTATTCTTTCCAATAAACAAAATGTTATTCGTCTCTGAATCAGACAAAATTTATAACAAATAATCAATGTAAGTAGCTGATCACAATACTCAAAACAATTTTTAAATCCATTGGAAAATAACGGAGTTACGGGCTCTCAAAATTCGCATTTTGGGCCGGGTTTGACTATTTCCCAATCCCGTCACCCAATTTCGAGGCAGGGGTGGGGTCACTCCCAAACACTTGAGATCAACCCACACATGTTAAGGGAAAGATATAATCATCCTAATTCATATTTTCCGTCCCTTAACTGCGATTTATTGAGCTCATGATTTGCCCTATTATTATACTTCCATGGTGTAACCAAGGAAGTATATTGTTTTTCTACTGCGGCCGTTTTCTGTTTAATTGGAAATACTCAGAAACTAATGGGAGGAGGACCGCGAAATCTCTAGCGAATGTAGGCATCTAAGGTCTACTAAAAATAATGCTATCCGGATGTTGGTCCAATATATTTTGACAGAGTTATGGCCCTTTTTCGATTATTTTTCATTATTATTATTATTATTATTATTATTATTATACTGGACACTTTTGCAACCCTTATTACTCGAAAAGTACCAGGAGTAGCACACTAAAACTTGGTACGTATCTTGGGATCAAAGAGTTGTATGCCATCGTCGCATAACGAATATTGTCCGCGTTTTCCCCGAGGAGTTATCTCCCTTTATTTGAAAAAATGTCATTTTATTATCTAGGAAATTATAAGAAGCAGAGCATCGAAAATTAGACCGTATGCACATCTCGATATGCACTACTGCCCACGGGCATAAAAACTTGGGTCCGCCCTTTCCCTGAAGAGTTACCGCCCATAGTTGGCAAACCTCTATTTTATTGTACTCTGTTGTCCTCCCGTATCATTCCAGATAACTGTATTTGGTTTTTGTAGTCGTGTTGACCGTTGTCAGCTTAGTCCGAGGAAGAAAATTTGACAGGGTTGGACATATATTTTTACACTGGGGTGGGGGCAATATTTTCGCAATTTTTTTTTATTATTGACATTCATCTATTTAAGTATGTAGATTCCCTGAACGAAAACAAACCCATACCGGAAAGGATTTTTGTAATCCGAGAAGAAATGCAAGAGTTACGGGCCCTCAAAGTTTGCAAGTGTCGGTCCCATGTGCTTGTGACCCTATCTCCTCCGAAGATGTCGAACTTTGGATGTCGTCTGATATCCCAGTGCGTGCGGTCTGAAGAGAGCACGCGATGGGCCAAATTTTGCCAGTGTCGGTTCAGTGTTGTGGGTCAGGGGAGGGGTGGTCCGGGGTACCAATTTTGTATTCTTCTCCGAATCGGATGAAACTTGGAATATAACATCCATACCGCCAACCGATCTAGAAACTGAAAGAATTTCGAAAATCCATTGAAAAATGTCAGAGTTGTGGGCCTTCAAACAATGCAAATTTGGCCCCATATGCTTGTGATCACATCTCCTCCGAAGATGTCAAACTTTGGATGTCAACTGATACGCCAATGCGTGCGGTCTGAAGAGAGCACGCGATGAGCCAAATTATGCCAGTGTCGGTTCAGTGTTGTGGGTCAGGGGAGGGGTGGTCCGGGGTACCAAAATTTATTTCGTCTCCGAATCATATGAAACTTGATATATAACATATACCATACACGTTGATCATAAAACTGAAAACAGATTGTAAATCCGTTAAAAAATGGCGGAGATTTGGGCCCTCAAACTTTGAATGTGGGCCCGTATTCTTTCCAATAAACAAAATGTTATTCGTCTCTGAATCAGACAAAATTTATAACAAATAATCAATGTAAGTAGCTGATCACAATACTCAAAACAATTTTTAAATCCATTGGAAAATAACGGAGTTACGGGCTCTCAAAATTCGCATTTTGGGCCGGGTTTGACTATTTCCCAATCCCGTCACCCAATTTCGAGGCAGGGGTGGGGTCACTCCCAAACACTTGAGATCAACCCACACATGTTAAGGGAAAGATATAATCATCCTAATTCATATTTTCCGTCCCTTAACTGCGATTTATTGAGCTCATGATTTGCCCTATTATTATACTTCCATGGTGTAACCAAGGAAGTATATTGTTTTTCTACTGCGGCCGTTTTCTGTTTAATTGGAAATACTCAGAAACTAATGGGAGGAGGACCGCGAAATCTCTAGCGAATGTAGGCATCTAAGGTCTACTAAAAATAATGCTATCCGGATGTTGGTCCAATATATTTTGACAGAGTTATGGCCCTTTTTCGATTATTTTTCATTATTATTATTATTATTATACTTCCATGGTGTAACCAAGGAAGTATATTGTTTTTCTACTGCGGCCGTTTTCTGTTTAATTGGAAATACTCAGAAACTAATGGGAGGAGGACCGCGAAATCTCTAGCGAATGTATGCATCTAAGGTCTACTAAAAATAATGCTATCCGGATGTTGGTCCAATATATTTTGACAGAGTTATGGCCCTTTTTCGATTATTTTTCATTATTATTATTATTATACTGGACACTTTTGCAACCCTTATTACTCGAAAAGTACCAGGAGTAGCACACTAAAACTTGGTACGTATCTTGGGATCAAAGAGTTGTATGCCATCGTCGCATAACGAATATTGTCCGCGTTTTCCCCGAGGAGTTATCTCCCTTTATTTGAAAAAATGTCATTTTATTATCTCGGAAATTATAAGAAGCAGAGCATCGAAAATTAGACCGTATGCACATCTCGATATGCACTACTGCCCACGGGCATAAAAACTTGGGTCCGCCCTTTCCCTGAAGAGTTACCGCCCATAGTTGGCAAACCTCTATTTTATTGTACTCTGTTGTCCTCCCGTATCATTCCAGATAACTGTATTTGGTTTTTGTAGTCGTGTTGACCGTTGTCAGCTTAGTCCGAGGAAGAAAATTTGACAGGGTTGGACATATATTTTTACACTGGGGTGGGGGCAATATTTTCGCAATTTTTTTTTATTATTGACATTCATCTATTTAAGTATGTAGATTCCCTGAACGAAAACAAACCCATACCGGAAAGGATTTTTGTAATCCGAGAAGAAATGCAAGAGTTACGGGCCCTCAAAGTTTGCAAGTGTCGGTCCCATGTGCTTGTGACCCTATCTCCTCCGAAGATGTCGAACTTTGGATGTCGTCTGATATCCCAGTGCGTGCGGTCTGAAGAGAGCACGCGATGGGCCAAATTTTGCCAGTGTCGGTTCAGTGTTGTGGGTCAGGGGAGGGGTGGTCCGGGGTACCAATTTTGTATTCTTCTCCGAATCGGATGAAACTTGGAATATAACATCCATACCGCCAACCGATCTAGAAACTGAAAGAATTTCGAAAATCCATTGAAAAATGTCAGAGTTGTGGGCCTTCAAACAATGCAAATTTGGCCCCATATGCTTGTGATCACATCTCCTCCGAAGATGTCAAACTTTGGATGTCAACTGATACGCCAATGCGTGCGGTCTGAAGAGAGCACGCGATGAGCCAAATTTTGCCAGTGTCGGTTCAGTGTTGTGGGTCAGGGGAGGGGTGGTCCGGGGTACCAAAATTTATTTCGTCTCCGAATCATATGAAACTTGATATATAACATACACCATACACGTTGATCATAAAACTGAAAACAGATTGTAAATCCGTTAAAAAATGGCGGAGATTTGGGCCCTCAAACTTTGAATGTGGGCCCGTATTCTTTCCAATAAACAAAATGTTATTCGTCTCTGAATCAGACAAAATTTATAACAAATAATCAATGTAAGTAGCTGATCACAATACTCAAAACAATTTTTAAATCCATTGGAAAATAACGGAGTTACGGGCTCTCAAAATTCGCATTTTGGGCCGGGTTTGACTATTTCCCAATCCCGTCACCCAATTTCGAGGCAGGGGTGGGGTCACTCCCAAACACTTGAGATCAACCCACACATGTTAAGGGAAAGATATAATCATCCTAATTCATATTTTCCGTCCCTTAACTGCGATTTATTGAGCTCATGATTTGCCCTATTATTATACTTCCATGGTGTAACCAAGGAAGTATATTGTTTTTCTACTGCGGCCGTTTTCTGTTTAATTGGAAATACTCAGAAACTAATGGGAGGAGGACCGCGAAATCTCTAGCGAATGTATGCATCTAAGGTCTACTAAAAATAATGCTATCCGGATGTTGGTCCAATATATTTTGACAGAGTTATGGCCCTTTTTCGATTATTTTTCATTATTATTATTATTATTATTATTATTATACTGGACACTTTTGCAACCCTTATTACTCGAAAAGTACCAGGAGTAGCACACTAAAACTTGGTACGTATCTTGGGATCAAAGAGTTGTATGCCATCGTCGCATAACGAATATTGTCCGCGTTTTCCCCGAGGAGTTATCTCCCTTTATTTGAAAAAATGTCATTTTATTATCTCGGAAATTATAAGAAGCAGAGCATCGAAAATTAGACCGTATGCACATCTCGATATGCACTACTGCCCACGGGCATAAAAACTTGGGTCCGCCCTTTCCCTGAAGAGTTACCGCCCATAGTTGGCAAACCTCTATTTTATTGTACTCTGTTGTCCTCCCGTATCATTCCAGATAACTGTATTTGGTTTTTGTAGTCGTGTTGACCGTTGTCAGCTTAGTCCGAGGAAGAAAATTTGACAGGGTTGGACATATATTTTTACACTGGGGTGGGGGCAATATTTTCGCAATTTTTTTTTATTATTGACATTCATCTATTTAAGTATGTAGATTCCCTGAACGAAAACAAACCCATACCGGAAAGGATTTTTGTAATCCGAGAAGAAATGCAAGAGTTACGGGCCCTCAAAGTTTGCAAGTGTCGGTCCCATGTGCTTGTGACCCTATCTCCTCCGAAGATGTCGAACTTTGGATGTCGTCTGATATCCCAGTGCGTGCGGTCTGAAGAGAGCACGCGATGGGCCAAATTTTGCCAGTGTCGGTTCAGTGTTGTGGGTCAGGGGAGGGGTGGTCCGGGGTACCAATTTTGTATTCTTCTCCGAATCGGATGAAACTTGGAATATAACATCCATACCGCCAACCGATCTAGAAACTGAAAGAATTTCGAAAATCCATTGAAAAATGTCAGAGTTGTGGGCCTTCAAACAATGCAAATTTGGCCCCATATGCTTGTGATCACATCTCCTCCGAAGATGTCAAACTTTGGATGTCAACTGATACGCCAATGCGTGCGGTCTGAAGAGAGCACGCGATGAGCCAAATTTTGCCAGTGTCGGTTCAGTGTTGTGGGTCAGGGGAGGGGTGGTCCGGGGTACCAAAATTTATTTCGTCTCCGAATCATATGAAACTTGATATATAACATACACCATACACGTTGATCATAAAACTGAAAACAGATTGTAAATCCGTTAAAAAATGGCGGAGATTTGGGCCCTCAAACTTTGAATGTGGGCCCGTATTCTTTCCAATAAACAAAATGTTATTCGTCTCTGAATCAGACAAAATTTATAACAAATAATCAATGTAAGTAGCTGATCACAATACTCAAAACAATTTTTAAATCCATTGGAAAATAACGGAGTTACGGGCTCTCAAAATTCGCATTTTGGGCCGGGTTTGACTATTTCCCAATCCCGTCACCCAATTTCGAGGCAGGGGTGGGGTCACTCCCAAACACTTGAGATCAACCCACACATGTTAAGGGAAAGATATAATCATCCTAATTCATATTTTCCGTCCCTTAACTGCGATTTATTGAGCTCATGATTTGCCCTATTATTATACTTCCATGGTGTAACCAAGGAAGTATATTGTTTTTCTACTGCGGCCGTTTTCTGTTTAATTGGAAATACTCAGAAACTAATGGGAGGAGGACCGCGAAATCTCTAGCGAATGTATGCATCTAAGGTCTACTAAAAATAATGCTATCCGGATGTTGGTCCAATATATTTTGACAGAGTTATGGCCCTTTTTCGATTATTTTTCATTATTATTATTATTATTATTATTATTATACTGGACACTTTTGCAACCCTTATTACTCGAAAAGTACCAGGAGTAGCACACTAAAACTTGGTACGTATCTTGGGATCAAAGAGTTGTATGCCATCGTCGCATAACGAATATTGTCCGCGTTTTCCCCGAGGAGTTATCTCCCTTTATTTGAAAAAATGTCATTTTATTATCTCGGAAATTATAAGAAGCAGAGCATCGAAAATTAGACCGTATGCACATCTCGATATGCACTACTGCCCACGGGCATAAAAACTTGGGTCCGCCCTTTCCCTGAAGAGTTACCGCCCATAGTTGGCAAACCTCTATTTTATTGTACTCTGTTGTCCTCCCGTATCATTCCAGATAACTGTATTTGGTTTTTGTAGTCGTGTTGACCGTTGTCAGCTTAGTCCGAGGAAGAAAATTTGACAGGGTTGGACATATATTTTTACACTGGGGTGGGGGCAATATTTTCGCAATTTTTTTTTATTATTGACATTCATCTATTTAAGTATGTAGATTCCCTGAACGAAAACAAACCCATACCGGAAAGGATTTTTGTAATCCGAGAAGAAATGCAAGAGTTACGGGCCCTCAAAGTTTGCAAGTGTCGGTCCCATGTGCTTGTGACCCTATCTCCTCCGAAGATGTCGAACTTTGGATGTCGTCTGATATCCCAGTGCGTGCGGTCTGAAGAGAGCACGCGATGGGCCAAATTTTGCCAGTGTCGGTTCAGTGTTGTGGGTCAGGGGAGGGGTGGTCCGGGGTACCAATTTTGTATTCTTCTCCGAATCGGATGAAACTTGGAATATAACATCCATACCGCCAACCGATCTAGAAACTGAAAGAATTTCGAAAATCCATTGAAAAATGTCAGAGTTGTGGGCCTTCAAACAATGCAAATTTGGCCCCATATGCTTGTGATCACATCTCCTCCGAAGATGTCAAACTTTGGATGTCAACTGATACGCCAATGCGTGCGGTCTGAAGAGAGCACGCGATGAGCCAAATTTTGCCAGTGTCGGTTCAGTGTTGTGGGTCAGGGGAGGGGTGGTCCGGGGTACCAAAATTTATTTCGTCTCCGAATCATATGAAACTTGATATATAACATACACCATACACGTTGATCATAAAACTGAAAACAGATTGTAAATCCGTTAAAAAATGGCGGAGATTTGGGCCCTCAAACTTTGAATGTGGGCCCGTATTCTTTCCAATAAACAAAATGTTATTCGTCTCTGAATCAGACAAAATTTATAACAAATAATCAATGTAAGTAGCTGATCACAATACTCAAAACAATTTTTAAATCCATTGGAAAATAACGGAGTTACGGGCTCTCAAAATTCGCATTTTGGGCCGGGTTTGACTATTTCCCAATCCCGTCACCCAATTTCGAGGCAGGGGTGGGGTCACTCCCAAACACTTGAGATCAACCCACACATGTTAAGGGAAAGATATAATCATCCTAATTCATATTTTCCGTCCCTTAACTGCGATTTATTGAGCTCATGATTTGCCCTATTATTATACTTCCATGGTGTAACCAAGGAAGTATATTGTTTTTCTACTGCGGCCGTTTTCTGTTTAATTGGAAATACTCAGAAACTAATGGGAGGAGGACCGCGAAATCTCTAGCGAATGTATGCATCTAAGGTCTACTAAAAATAATGCTATCCGGATGTTGGTCCAATATATTTTGACAGAGTTATGGCCCTTTTTCGATTATTTTTCATTATTATTATTATACTTCCATGGTGTAACCAAGGAAGTATATTGTTTTTCTACTGCGGCCGTTTTCTGTTTAATTGGAAATACTCAGAAACTAATGGGAGGAGGACCGCGAAATCTCTAGCGAATGTATGCATCTAAGGTCTACTAAAAATAATGCTATCCGGATGTTGGTCCAATATATTTTGACAGAGTTATGGCCCTTTTTCGATTATTTTTCATTATTATTATTATTATTATTATTATACTGGACACTTTTGCAACCCTTATTACTCGAAAAGTACCAGGAGTAGCACACTAAAACTTGGTACGTATCTTGGGATCAAAGAGTTGTATGCCATCGTCGCATAACGAATATTGTCCGCGTTTTCCCCGAGGAGTTATCTCCCTTTATTTGAAAAAATGTCATTTTATTATCTCGGAAATTATAAGAAGCAGAGCATCGAAAATTAGACCGTATGCACATCTCGATATGCACTACTGCCCACGGGCATAAAAACTTGGGTCCGCCCTTTCCCTGAAGAGTTACCGCCCATAGTTGGCAAACCTCTATTTTATTGTACTCTGTTGTCCTCCCGTATCATTCCAGATAACTGTATTTGGTTTTTGTAGTCGTGTTGACCGTTGTCAGCTTAGTCCGAGGAAGAAAATTTGACAGGGTTGGACATATATTTTTACACTGGGGTGGGGGCAATATTTTCGCAATTTTTTTTTATTATTGACATTCATCTATTTAAGTATGTAGATTCCCTGAACGAAAACAAACCCATACCGGAAAGGATTTTTGTAATCCGAGAAGAAATGCAAGAGTTACGGGCCCTCAAAGTTTGCAAGTGTCGGTCCCATGTGCTTGTGACCCTATCTCCTCCGAAGATGTCGAACTTTGGATGTCGTCTGATATCCCAGTGCGTGCGGTCTGAAGAGAGCACGCGATGGGCCAAATTTTGCCAGTGTCGGTTCAGTGTTGTGGGTCAGGGGAGGGGTGGTCCGGGGTACCAATTTTGTATTCTTCTCCGAATCGGATGAAACTTGGAATATAACATCCATACCGCCAACCGATCTAGAAACTGAAAGAATTTCGAAAATCCATTGAAAAATGTCAGAGTTGTGGGCCTTCAAACAATGCAAATTTGGCCCCATATGCTTGTGATCACATCTCCTCCGAAGATGTCAAACTTTGGATGTCAACTGATACGCCAATGCGTGCGGTCTGAAGAGAGCACGCGATGAGCCAAATTTTGCCAGTGTCGGTTCAGTGTTGTGGGTCAGGGGAGGGGTGGTCCGGGGTACCAAAATTTATTTCGTCTCCGAATCATATGAAACTTGATATATAACATACACCATACACGTTGATCATAAAACTGAAAACAGATTGTAAATCCGTTAAAAAATGGCGGAGATTTGGGCCCTCAAACTTTGAATGTGGGCCCGTATTCTTTCCAATAAACAAAATGTTATTCGTCTCTGAATCAGACAAAATTTATAACAAATAATCAATGTAAGTAGCTGATCACAATACTCAAAACAATTTTTAAATCCATTGGAAAATAACGGAGTTACGGGCTCTCAAAATTCGCATTTTGGGCCGGGTTTGACTATTTCCCAATCCCGTCACCCAATTTCGAGGCAGGGGTGGGGTCACTCCCAAACACTTGAGATCAACCCACACATGTTAAGGGAAAGATATAATCATCCTAATTCATATTTTCCGTCCCTTAACTGCGATTTATTGAGCTCATGATTTGCCCTATTATTATACTTCCATGGTGTAACCAAGGAAGTATATTGTTTTTCTACTGCGGCCGTTTTCTGTTTAATTGGAAATACTCAGAAACTAATGGGAGGAGGACCGCGAAATCTCTAGCGAATGTATGCATCTAAGGTCTACTAAAAATAATGCTATCCGGATGTTGGTCCAATATATTTTGACAGAGTTATGGCCCTTTTTCGATTATTTTTCATTATTATTATTATTATTATTATTATACTGGACACTTTTGCAACCCTTATTACTCGAAAAGTACCAGGAGTAGCACACTAAAACTTGGTACGTATCTTGGGATCAAAGAGTTGTATGCCATCGTCGCATAACGAATATTGTCCGCGTTTTCCCCGAGGAGTTATCTCCCTTTATTTGAAAAAATGTCATTTTATTATCTCGGAAATTATAAGAAGCAGAGCATCGAAAATTAGACCGTATGCACATCTCGATATGCACTACTGCCCACGGGCATAAAAACTTGGGTCCGCCCTTTCCCTGAAGAGTTACCGCCCATAGTTGGCAAACCTCTATTTTATTGTACTCTGTTGTCCTCCCGTATCATTCCAGATAACTGTATTTGGTTTTTGTAGTCGTGTTGACCGTTGTCAGCTTAGTCCGAGGAAGAAAATTTGACAGGGTTGGACATATATTTTTACACTGGGGTGGGGGCAATATTTTCGCAATTTTTTTTTATTATTGACATTCATCTATTTAAGTATGTAGATTCCCTGAACGAAAACAAACCCATACCGGAAAGGATTTTTGTAATCCGAGAAGAAATGCAAGAGTTACGGGCCCTCAAAGTTTGCAAGTGTCGGTCCAGTAGTGTGGGTCAGGGGAGGGGTGGTCTGCGGTACCAATTTTTAATTCTTCTCCGAATCATATGAAATTTGGGATATAACAGAAATATGTCTATCCAAATGTAATTCGCGAACTATGAACGAATGTTGTACAAGCTCACATCTCATTCCCCAAACTATCCGTTACTTATTCATAAAAGTCATATTATGCTACACGCGAAACGGAGATAACTTTTGGGGAATCCAGAGTCCAAAACGGATCGAAATCGCCCTGTTCCAGAAAAGTCGTTCATTTTGTTTTCACTTTTTGAAAAAGGCTCCAATATTTCAACCAAAACTTTTGGACTTAGAACATTATTTTTTTCTCAGTCAAGTGAAAAGAGCTCTTCAAAATAATTCCGCTTATATATATAATATATATTATCTATATATACGCCAAAAATTTGTCACTCCCCTCTCTCCTTCCTCCGGCTACCCCATCCCCCGTGGGATGGAACCTACCTCCGATTCGAATACACCCGTCTTGCCGCGGACCAGTCTCAATCGTCTACCATAGAACTGATAGAACGCCCGTCGAATTCCAACAATCATTTCCAGAGTGGTATATTGGTATGAGTACATATCGGAGCCGTTATAAAGCAAATAACTTGGATTTTAATATAAACCCACCTATTCGTAAATTGTGTAGCCCATGGTGTGTGGTAAATTATCATTTTATCGTGTAGAGTGTGTCATGAGCTATCTGCGTGCGTGCATTTCACTTTTGTATTTTCTTTCGCATCTTCAACGCATTGCATATCATATACAACCAAACAAAATACAAACATTACATTAATTTGGTCAAACAAGCCTTCGTTATACGGTGTATATTTCTACTAACGTAATGACGACGTATAGCCAATTATTCCGTTTGCGATAACAACGATAAACACATAGAAACATGCAAACATCATCAGTTTCGTAAGATCAATTTGTATATTGTTATAAACCGTAGTATACTGCTGATAGACATTCAATTCTTTCCGTGAGTATATGTCTGCCGAATTGGAAATGACTCCTTTTATACTTTCGCAAACTAAAACACCACTGATAGTTTCGTACTCCGTCATTTAAGTCTTGTCAAAAAAGCAAACGTGAAACAACCGCTCATTATTCCTACCATAAAGGAATCTACTTATAGAGAACGCTCTTTTCTGTTCGATTACGTTCAAACTATTTGTGTGTTGTTGTTAATCACTCATTATATTCTTCGGACCGAACGTTCATTAAGCGCGCTTCATGTTATATATGCGAAAACCGACCCACGTGTTTATTGTTTTATATCCGATTCAATAACACATTTTACATTATCTTTAGTTTGGTATTATTCGTATTTGATGATTAAAATACACCAAAACATGTTAAAAATAAAAAATACAAAAAGATAATTTGACGGGATTCGAACTCACGTCGCAATAAAACACAAACTGAAGGTTTGACGCTCTCACCTCTGGGCTACGCACTGCGCTGTTAATTTATAAGAAAATATATTAGTATTAAATATATAGGCATATAACTGTGTATATTTAAACTTTATATTCAAATTGATTGAAATCGAATATAAAAAGCATCTTTACATTATCTTTAGTTTGGTATTATTCGTATTTGATGATTAAAATACACCAAAACATGTTAAAAATAAAAAATAAAAAAAAGATAATTTGACGGGATTCGAACTCACGTCGCAATAAAACACAAACTGAGGGTTTGACGCTCTCACCACTGGTCTACGGACTGCGCTGTTAATTTATAAGAAAATATATTAGTATTAAATATATAGGCATATAACTGTGTATATTTAAACTGTATATCCAAACTGATTGAAATGCGTGACTATATATATATACCCCTTTCCGCTATACGGGGAACAGGAAAATGCACCTATTCTTCCCACCAAATCCAAAAGGGCTAATTAAAGAGCAAGGTAATGTAGCAGGTACATTTGGATATTCTATTCACGCCCCCCCCCCCCCCAAATCTTGACCGCTATACTTCAAATTCAAACATCGAGATAATTTTTTTTGACGAGTACATCTGATAGCTAGTGTTCACGCGCATCTAGAGCGCAATTTTCTAATTTTCAGATGGAACGGTTTACTCGTGACAACGCTATATATCATAAATATGTATACTTCTGTAGTCTATCACTAGCCGATTTTTAGCCCCAAATCCAAACGGGCCGATGTAGGAGCGAGTTTAATGCGGTGGTACATAATCCGGTATACTGTAGGTATGACTCTAAAATTTGACCTCTCTAATATAAACGCAACCTGCTCAAGGGAGTGTTTGTGTCGGGTGGGTTCAGATTTGGAAAATTCCACCGAAGATCAAATGGGCAAAATTACTCCGAAAATCATATATTGAGATAAAAACTTTTCGAAGAGTGGATGTGATAAGTAGTATATATACGCAAGATTAGTACACTTTTTAATAATTTATATTGAACGGTTTAACCCTGGTAGCGTATAACGTTGTGACGGGTGATAAATATTACTCAAATTCAAACCCTCTCTTCATGACGCAAATTCAAACGGACTTAGCAAGAAGCAAGGCAAATGCATGAATATGCTCACCGATATACTATATAGGTATGTCCGCTCTACTGTAAAAGTAACCTATTGTCACGATTTGACCTGTCCAAAACACTCCCCGGACAAAAGTTTTCCTAGGTATAAAATTTCGTCGAAATCCGATCGTTTTACTCGATTTGACCTTGAACTTACCATTTCGAATGTCAATGTCAGGTCGGGGTCACGACTTGACCCGCCCAAAAGACTCCCCGGACAAAAGTACCCCTAGGTATCAAATTTCGTGGAAATCCGCATGTTTTACCCGATTTGACCTTCGATTGACCATTTTGAAGACCAAGGTCAGGTGGGGACGGGATGGGATGGGATGGAATACCATGGAAGTATATCTGATTCCATGGAATCTGACCTCTAGTTATACTTCCATGTTTTAACATGGAAGTATATTGTAATTCTTCTGGCTTTTATTGTTTTTCTTCTTCTTATTCCAATAACATGCCTTAATCTCCGGAACGGCTGGACCGATTCGCCTACTATTTTCGGCTTTAGTATATAACTTTGGAAGTTCTCTGAAAATGGCCCATTGAGAATTTCGTCCGACCTTGACCTTCGGAGTTATCGCCATTTTGTTGATTTTAGGCGGTTTTTCGCGACACAAAAGTAACTTGCGAAATCGAGGTTTGAATTCTTATATCGTCGAAACGGCTTGACCGATTGATTTGAAATTGGGTACCTGCATAGACATTGAGTATATGAAGTCGATGTACAAATAGGGAATTTCGTGTGACCTTGAACTTTGGAAACAACGCTCTCTATCTGTTTTATTGTTGTGCACATATCTCCTCCGAAACGGTTTGAGATATCGATTTCGGACTTTTTTCATTATTTGCGCCTGTATGTGTGTTCTAAAATACTGAAAAATTATAGGGTTCGCACTTCCGGTTTAAAAGTTCGCTACTGGTCGAAGTATAAAACAACGCTCTTTATAGGGAATCTAGAACGGCTTGATATATTGAGTTGGGACTTTTGGCATTATGTGCAGCAAACTCTGCGCTATCGAACGATATATATAGTTAACGGATATCACTTCCGGTTCGGGAGAGCGGGCGTGTGGGTATGTATCTCAAAACTATTTTAGCGCCTATATTGATGACATTTGGTAGACGTAATCAGTAGATGCCACTGATTACTATACAACTCGAATTTTAAAAATCGGACATAAACTTCGATAGTTATGGCTGTTTAAAAACTTGGTTTATTTCCGACCTTGACCTTCAGAGTTATCGACATTTTGTTGATTTTTGGGGGGGTCTTCGCGCAACTAAAATCGATGTTTGATTTCTTATATCGCCGAAACGGCTTGGCCGATTGATTTGAAATTCGGAACCCTTTTAGCCACTGAGCATTGACAGTCGATGAACTAATAGGGAATTTCGTGTGATCTTGACCTTGGGAAACAACGCTCTTTATCTGTGTTATTGTTGTTCCAGTATCTCCTCCGAAACGGCTTGAGATATCGAGTTCGGACTTTTTTCATTATTTGCTCACTTATGTGTGTTATGTACCACCGAAAAATGATAGGGTTCGCACTTCCGGTTTAAAAGTTCGCTACTGGTCCAAGAATAAAAGAACGCTCTTTATATGCAATTCAGAAGGGGTTGAGATATCGAGTTGGGACTTGTTGCATGATGTGCAGCAAACTCTGCGCTCTCTAATGATATATATAGTTAACGGATTTCACTTCCGGTTTGGGAGAACGGGCGTGTTGGTATGTATCTCAAATTGTTTTTGGTGCAGATTTTGATGGAATTTGGTGGATAGAATCTGTGGTTGCCGAGTATTACCATCAGCTACAGTATCACCATACTGATATGTGTCTCCGGAAAACTGACACTTTATCAGGTGACACAATTTCCGTCATTGTCGAACATGGAAGTATCGAAATTGCTGTGCAATTACAGTTTCATTCTAGTTATTATTATTATTATACTGGACACTTTTGCAACCCTTATTACTCGAAAAGTACCAGGAGTAGCACACTAAAACTTGGTACGTATCTTGGGATCAAAGAGTTGTATGCCATCGTCGCATAACGAATATTGTCCGCGTTTTCCCCGAGGAGTTATCTCCCTTTATTTGAAAAAATGTCATTTTATTATCTCGGAAATTATAAGAAGCAGAGCATCGAAAATTAGACCGTATGCACATCTCGATATGCACTACTGCCCACGGGCATAAAAACTTGGGTCCGCCCTTTCCCTGAAGAGTTACCGCCCATAGTTGGCAAACCTCTATTTTATTGTACTCTGTTGTCCTCCCGTATCATTCCAGATAACTGTATTTGGTTTTTGTAGTCGTGTTGACCGTTGTCAGCTTAGTCCGAGGAAGAAAATTTGACAGGGTTGGACATATATTTTTACACTGGGGTGGGGGCAATATTTTCGCAATTTTTTTTTATTATTGACATTCATCTATTTAAGTATGTAGATTCCCTGAACGAAAACAAACCCATACCGGAAAGGATTTTTGTAATCCGAGAAGAAATGCAAGAGTTACGGGCCCTCAAAGTTTGCAAGTGTCGGTCCCATGTGCTTGTGACCCTATCTCCTCCGAAGATGTCGAACTTTGGATGTCGTCTGATATCCCAGTGCGTGCGGTCTGAAGAGAGCACGCGATGGGCCAAATTTTGCCAGTGTCGGTTCAGTGTTGTGGGTCAGGGGAGGGGTGGTCCGGGGTACCAATTTTGTATTCTTCTCCGAATCGGATGAAACTTGGAATATAACATCCATACCGCCAACCGATCTAGAAACTGAAAGAATTTCGAAAATCCATTGAAAAATGTCAGAGTTGTGGGCCTTCAAACAATGCAAATTTGGCCCCATATGCTTGTGATCACATCTCCTCCGAAGATGTCAAACTTTGGATGTCAACTGATACGCCAATGCGTGCGGTCTGAAGAGAGCACGCGATGAGCCAAATTTTGCCAGTGTCGGTTCAGTGTTGTGGGTCAGGGGAGGGGTGGTCCGGGGTACCAAAATTTATTTCGTCTCCGAATCATATGAAACTTGATATATAACATACACCATACACGTTGATCATAAAACTGAAAACAGATTGTAAATCCGTTAAAAAATGGCGGAGATTTGGGCCCTCAAACTTTGAATGTGGGCCCGTATTCTTTCCAATAAACAAAATGTTATTCGTCTCTGAATCAGACAAAATTTATAACAAATAATCAATGTAAGTAGCTGATCACAATACTCAAAACAATTTTTAAATCCATTGGAAAATAACGGAGTTACGGGCTCTCAAAATTCGCATTTTGGGCCGGGTTTGACTATTTCCCAATCCCGTCACCCAATTTCGAGGCAGGGGTGGGGTCACTCCCAAACACTTGAGATCAACCCACACATGTTAAGGGAAAGATATAATCATCCTAATTCATATTTTCCGTCCCTTAACTGCGATTTATTGAGCTCATGATTTGCCCTATTATTATACTTCCATGGTGTAACCAAGGAAGTATATTGTTTTTCTACTGCGGCCGTTTTCTGTTTAATTGGAAATACTCAGAAACTAATGGGAGGAGGACCGCGAAATCTCTAGCGAATGTATGCATCTAAGGTCTACTAAAAATAATGCTATCCGGATGTTGGTCCAATATATTTTGACAGAGTTATGGCCCTTTTTCGATTATTTTTCATTATTATTATTATTATTATTATTATACTGGACACTTTTGCAACCCTTATTACTCGAAAAGTACCAGGAGTAGCACACTAAAACTTGGTACGTATCTTGGGATCAAAGAGTTGTATGCCATCGTCGCATAACGAATATTGTCCGCGTTTTCCCCGAGGAGTTATCTCCCTTTATTTGAAAAAATGTCATTTTATTATCTCGGAAATTATAAGAAGCAGAGCATCGAAAATTAGACCGTATGCACATCTCGATATGCACTACTGCCCACGGGCATAAAAACTTGGGTCCGCCCTTTCCCTGAAGAGTTACCGCCCATAGTTGGCAAACCTCTATTTTATTGTACTCTGTTGTCCTCCCGTATCATTCCAGATAACTGTATTTGGTTTTTGTAGTCGTGTTGACCGTTGTCAGCTTAGTCCGAGGAAGAAAATTTGACAGGGTTGGACATATATTTTTACACTGGGGTGGGGGCAATATTTTCGCAATTTTTTTTTATTATTGACATTCATCTATTTAAGTATGTAGATTCCCTGAACGAAAACAAACCCATACCGGAAAGGATTTTTGTAATCCGAGAAGAAATGCAAGAGTTACGGGCCCTCAAAGTTTGCAAGTGTCGGTCCAGTAGTGTGGGTCAGGGGAGGGGTGGTCTGCGGTACCAATTTTTAATTCTTCTCCGAATCATATGAAATTTGGGATATAACAGAAATATGTCTATCCAAATGTAATTCGCGAACTATGAACGAATGTTGTACAAGCTCACATCTCATTCCCCAAACTATCCGTTACTTATTCATAAAAGTCATATTATGCTACACGCGAAACGGAGATAACTTTTGGGGAATCCAGAGTCCAAAACGGATCGAAATCGCCCTGTTCCAGAAAAGTCGTTCATTTTGTTTTCACTTTTTGAAAAAGGCTCCAATATTTCAACCAAAACTTTTGGACTTAGAACATTATTTTTTTCTCAGTCAAGTGAAAAGAGCTCTTCAAAATAATTCCGCTTATATATATAATATATATTATCTATATATACGCCAAAAATTTGTCACTCCCCTCTCTCCTTCCTCCGGCTACCCCATCCCCCGTGGGATGGAACCTACCTCCGATTCGAATACACCCGTCTTGCCGCGGACCAGTCTCAATCGTCTACCATAGAACTGATAGAACGCCCGTCGAATTCCAACAATCATTTCCAGAGTGGTATATTGGTATGAGTACATATCGGAGCCGTTATAAAGCAAATAACTTGGATTTTAATATAAACCCACCTATTCGTAAATTGTGTAGCCCATGGTGTGTGGTAAATTATCATTTTATCGTGTAGAGTGTGTCATGAGCTATCTGCGTGCGTGCATTTCACTTTTGTATTTTCTTTCGCATCTTCAACGCATTGCATATCATATACAACCAAACAAAATACAAACATTACATTAATTTGGTCAAACAAGCCTTCGTTATACGGTGTATATTTCTACTAACGTAATGACGACGTATAGCCAATTATTCCGTTTGCGATAACAACGATAAACACATAGAAACATGCAAACATCATCAGTTTCGTAAGATCAATTTGTATATTGTTATAAACCGTAGTATACTGCTGATAGACATTCAATTCTTTCCGTGAGTATATGTCTGCCGAATTGGAAATGACTCCTTTTATACTTTCGCAAACTAAAACACCACTGATAGTTTCGTACTCCGTCATTTAAGTCTTGTCAAAAAAGCAAACGTGAAACAACCGCTCATTATTCCTACCATAAAGGAATCTACTTATAGAGAACGCTCTTTTCTGTTCGATTACGTTCAAACTATTTGTGTGTTGTTGTTAATCACTCATTATATTCTTCGGACCGAACGTTCATTAAGCGCGCTTCATGTTATATATGCGAAAACCGACCCACGTGTTTATTGTTTTATATCCGATTCAATAACACATTTTACATTATCTTTAGTTTGGTATTATTCGTATTTGATGATTAAAATACACCAAAACATGTTAAAAATAAAAAATACAAAAAGATAATTTGACGGGATTCGAACTCACGTCGCAATAAAACACAAACTGAAGGTTTGACGCTCTCACCTCTGGGCTACGCACTGCGCTGTTAATTTATAAGAAAATATATTAGTATTAAATATATAGGCATATAACTGTGTATATTTAAACTTTATATTCAAATTGATTGAAATCGAATATAAAAAGCATCTTTACATTATCTTTAGTTTGGTATTATTCGTATTTGATGATTAAAATACACCAAAACATGTTAAAAATAAAAAATAAAAAAAAGATAATTTGACGGGATTCGAACTCACGTCGCAATAAAACACAAACTGAGGGTTTGACGCTCTCACCACTGGTCTACGGACTGCGCTGTTAATTTATAAGAAAATATATTAGTATTAAATATATAGGCATATAACTGTGTATATTTAAACTGTATATCCAAACTGATTGAAATGCGTGACTATATATATATACCCCTTTCCGCTATACGGGGAACAGGAAAATGCACCTATTCTTCCCACCAAATCCAAAAGGGCTAATTAAAGAGCAAGGTAATGTAGCAGGTACATTTGGATATTCTATTCACGCCCCCCCCCCCCCCCAAATCTTGACCGCTATACTTCAAATTCAAACATCGAGATAATTTTTTTTGACGAGTACATCTGATAGCTAGTGTTCACGCGCATCTAGAGCGCAATTTTCTAATTTTCAGATGGAACGGTTTACTCGTGACAACGCTATATATCATAAATATGTATACTTCTGTAGTCTATCACTAGCCGATTTTTAGCCCCAAATCCAAACGGGCCGATGTAGGAGCGAGTTTAATGCGGTGGTACATAATCCGGTATACTGTAGGTATGACTCTAAAATTTGACCTCTCTAATATAAACGCAACCTGCTCAAGGGAGTGTTTGTGTCGGGTGGGTTCAGATTTGGAAAATTCCACCGAAGATCAAATGGGCAAAATTACTCCGAAAATCATATATTGAGATAAAAACTTTTCGAAGAGTGGATGTGATAAGTAGTATATATACGCAAGATTAGTACACTTTTTAATAATTTATATTGAACGGTTTAACCCTGGTAGCGTATAACGTTGTGACGGGTGATAAATATTACTCAAATTCAAACCCTCTCTTCATGACGCAAATTCAAACGGACTTAGCAAGAAGCAAGGCAAATGCATGAATATGCTCACCGATATACTATATAGGTATGTCCGCTCTACTGTAAAAGTAACCTATTGTCACGATTTGACCTGTCCAAAACACTCCCCGGACAAAAGTTTTCCTAGGTATAAAATTTCGTCGAAATCCGATCGTTTTACTCGATTTGACCTTGAACTTACCATTTCGAATGTCAATGTCAGGTCGGGGTCACGACTTGACCCGCCCAAAAGACTCCCCGGACAAAAGTACCCCTAGGTATCAAATTTCGTGGAAATCCGCATGTTTTACCCGATTTGACCTTCGATTGACCATTTTGAAGACCAAGGTCAGGTGGGGACGGGATGGGATGGGATGGAATACCATGGAAGTATATCTGATTCCATGGAATCTGACCTCTAGTTATTATTATTATTATACTGGACACTTTTGCAACCCTTATTACTCGAAAAGTACCAGGAGTAGCACACTAAAACTTGGTACGTATCTTGGGATCAAAGAGTTGTATGCCATCGTCGCATAACGAATATTGTCCGCGTTTTCCCCGAGGAGTTATCTCCCTTTATTTGAAAAAATGTCATTTTATTATCTAGGAAATTATAAGAAGCAGAGCATCGAAAATTAGACCGTATGCACATCTCGATATGCACTACTGCCCACGGGCATAAAAACTTGGGTCCGCCCTTTCCCTGAAGAGTTACCGCCCATAGTTGGCAAACCTCTATTTTATTGTACTCTGTTGTCCTCCCGTATCATTCCAGATAACTGTATTTGGTTTTTGTAGTCGTGTTGACCGTTGTCAGCTTAGTCCGAGGAAGAAAATTTGACAGGGTTGGACATATATTTTTACACTGGGGTGGGGGCAATATTTTCGCAATTTTTTTTTATTATTGACATTCATCTATTTAAGTATGTAGATTCCCTGAACGAAAACAAACCCATACCGGAAAGGATTTTTGTAATCCGAGAAGAAATGCAAGAGTTACGGGCCCTCAAAGTTTGCAAGTGTCGGTCCCATGTGCTTGTGACCCTATCTCCTCCGAAGATGTCGAACTTTGGATGTCGTCTGATATCCCAGTGCGTGCGGTCTGAAGAGAGCACGCGATGGGCCAAATTTTGCCAGTGTCGGTTCAGTGTTGTGGGTCAGGGGAGGGGTGGTCCGGGGTACCAATTTTGTATTCTTCTCCGAATCGGATGAAACTTGGAATATAACATCCATACCGCCAACCGATCTAGAAACTGAAAGAATTTCGAAAATCCATTGAAAAATGTCAGAGTTGTGGGCCTTCAAACAATGCAAATTTGGCCCCATATGCTTGTGATCACATCTCCTCCGAAGATGTCAAACTTTGGATGTCAACTGATACGCCAATGCGTGCGGTCTGAAGAGAGCACGCGATGAGCCAAATTATGCCAGTGTCGGTTCAGTGTTGTGGGTCAGGGGAGGGGTGGTCCGGGGTACCAAAATTTATTTCGTCTCCGAATCATATGAAACTTGATATATAACATATACCATACACGTTGATCATAAAACTGAAAACAGATTGTAAATCCGTTAAAAAATGGCGGAGATTTGGGCCCTCAAACTTTGAATGTGGGCCCGTATTCTTTCCAATAAACAAAATGTTATTCGTCTCTGAATCAGACAAAATTTATAACAAATAATCAATGTAAGTAGCTGATCACAATACTCAAAACAATTTTTAAATCCATTGGAAAATAACGGAGTTACGGGCTCTCAAAATTCGCATTTTGGGCCGGGTTTGACTATTTCCCAATCCCGTCACCCAATTTCGAGGCAGGGGTGGGGTCACTCCCAAACACTTGAGATCAACCCACACATGTTAAGGGAAAGATATAATCATCCTAATTCATATTTTCCGTCCCTTAACTGCGATTTATTGAGCTCATGATTTGCCCTATTATTATACTTCCATGGTGTAACCAAGGAAGTATATTGTTTTTCTACTGCGGCCGTTTTCTGTTTAATTGGAAATACTCAGAAACTAATGGGAGGAGGACCGCGAAATCTCTAGCGAATGTAGGCATCTAAGGTCTACTAAAAATAATGCTATCCGGATGTTGGTCCAATATATTTTGACAGAGTTATGGCCCTTTTTCGATTATTTTTCATTATTATTATTATTATTATACTTCCATGGTGTAACCAAGGAAGTATATTGTTTTTCTATTGGGGTAGTTTTCCGTTTATTTGAAAATACTCAGAAACTAATTGCAGCAGGACCGCGAAATCTTTAACGAATATAGGCATCAGAGGTCTACTAAAGATAATGATATCCAGATTTCGGCCCAATGTTTCAAGACAGAGTTATAGCCCTTATTCGATTATTTTTCATTATTATTATTATACTACAGTATTTTTCAACGCCCAAATCTCTGAATGTATTAGTACTAGAAAACTCAAGTTTGGTAAGTATGTTGGGGTAAATGAGTTCTATGCCTTTGGCTCATAACGGATATTGTCCGCATTTAACCCGTGGAGTTATCTCCCTTTATATGAAAAAAATGTCATTTTATTATCTCGGAAATTATAAGGAGCAGAGCATCGAAAATTGGACCGTATGTACACCTCGGTATGCCCTACTGCCCATAGGCATCAAAACTTGTGTCCGCGCTTTCCCTGAAGAGTTACCGCCCATAAACAGGGGAACCTCTATTTTATTGTACTCTGTTGTTCTCCCGTATCATTCCAGATAACTGCATTTGGTTTTCATAGCCGTGATGACCGTTCTCAGTTTAGTCCGAAAAAGAAATTTTAACAGGGTCGGACATATATTTTTACACTGATGTGGGGGCAAAATTTTCTCAAAAATGTTTTTTTGATCGATATTCATCTATTTAAGTATATGCATTCCCTGAACGAAAACAAACCCAAACCAAGAAGGATTTTTGAAATCCGATAAGAATTGCAAGAGTTACAGGCCCTCAAATTTTGCAGTTTGGGACATGTGCTTGTGACCACATCTCCTCCGAAGATGTCGAAGTTTGGATGTCAACTGATACGCCAACGTGTGCGGACGAAAGAGTGCACGCGGTGGGCCAAATTTTGCCAGTGTCTGTTCATTATTGTGGGTATGGGGAGGGGTGGTCCGTGGTACCAATTTTTAATTCTTATCGGAATAAGATGAAACTTGGAATTTAACATCTACAACACCACCCGATCTAGAAACTGAAAGAATTTCGAAATCCATTGAAAACTGACAAAGTTAGGGGCCCTCAAATTTTGCAATTTTGGGCCCATGTGCTTGTGACCACATCTCCTCCGAAGATGTCGAAGTTTGGATGTCAACTGATATGCCAACGTGTGCGGACGAAAGAGTGCACGCGGTGGGCCAAATTTTGCCAGTATCTGTTCATTATTGTGGGTATGGGGAGGGGTGGTCCGTGGTACCAATTTTTAATTCTTATCGGAATAAGATGAAACTTGGAATTTAACATCTACAACACCACCCGATCTAGAAACTGAAAGAATTTCGAAATCCATTGAAAACTGACAAAGTTAGGGGCCCTCAAATTTTGCAATTTTGGGCCCATGTGCTTGTGACCACATCTCCTCCGAAGATGTCGAAGTTTGGATGTCAACTGATACGCCAACGTGTGCGGACGAAAGAGTGCACGCGGTGGGCCAAATTTTGCCAGGGTCGGTTCAGTGTTGTGGGTCAGGGGAGGGGTGGTCCGAGGTACCAAAATTTATTTCGTCTCCGAATTATATGAAACTTGGAATATAACATCTACCATACACGCTAATAACAAATCTGAAAACAGATCGTAAATCCGTTAAAAACTGGCGGAGATTTTGGAACTCAAAGTTTGAATATGGGCCCATATTCTTTCTAATAACCAAAATGTTCTCCTTTTCCGAATCAGATGAAATTTATAATATGCAATCTCAGTAAGTAGCATATAACAAAACTTAAAACAATTTTAAAATCCATTGGAAAATCACGGAGTTATGGTCCTTCAAAAATTGCATTTTGGGCCTGGTGTGACAATTTCCCAATCCCGTCACCCAATTTCGAGGCAGGAGTGGGGTCAATTATAAACACTTGAGATCAACACACAAATGTTAAGGACAGTACACAATCATCTTACTTCATATTTTCCATCCCTAAACTGCGAATTGTTCAGTTCATGATTCGCCCTATTATTATACTTCCATGGTGTAACCAAGGAAGTATATTGTTTTTCTATTGGGGTAGTTTTCCGTTTATTTGAAAATACTCAGAAACTAATTGCAGCAGGACCGCGAAATCTTTAACGAATATAGGCATCAGAGGTCTACTAAAGATAATGATATCCAGATTTCGGCCCAATGTTTCAAGACAGAGTTATAGCCCTTATTCGATTATTTTTCATTATTATTATTATACTACAGTATTTTTCAACGCCCAAATCTCTGAATGTATTAGTACTAGAAAACTCAAGTTTGGTAAGTATGTTGGGGTAAATGAGTTCTATGCCTTTGGCTCATAACGGATATTGTCCGCATTTAACCCGTGGAGTTATCTCCCTTTATATGAAAAAAATGTCATTTTATTATCTCGGAAATTATAAGGAGCAGAGCATCGAAAATTGGACCGTATGTACACCTCGGTATGCCCTACTGCCCACGGGCATCAAAACTTGTGTCCGCGCTTTCCCTGAAGAGTTACCGCCCATAAACAGGGGAACCTCTATTTTATTGTACTCTGTTGTTCTCCCGTATCATTCCAGATAACTGCATTTGGTTTTCATAGCCGTGATGACCGTTCTCAGTTTAGTCCGAAAAAGAAATTTTAACAGGGTCGGACATATATTTTTACACTGATGTGGGGGCAAAATTTTCTCAAAAATGTTTTTTTGATCGATATTCATCTATTTAAGTATATGCATTCCCTGAACGAAAACAAACCCAAACCAAGAAGGATTTTTGAAATCCGATAAGAATTGCAAGAGTTACAGGCCCTCAAATTTTGCAGTTTGGGACATGTGATTGTGACCACATCTCCTCCGAAGATGTCGAAGTTTGGATGTCAACTGATACGCCAACGTGTGCGGACGAAAGAGTGCACGCGGTGGGCCAAATTTTGCCAGTGTCTGTTCATTATTGTGGGTATGGGGAGGGGTGGTCCGTGGTACCAATTTTTAATTCTTATCGGAATAAGATGAAACTTGGAATTTAACATCTACAACACCACCCGATCTAGAAACTGAAAGAATTTCGAAATCCATTGAAAACTGACAAAGTTAGGGGCCCTCAAATTTTGCAATTTTGGGCCCATGTGCTTGTGACCACATCTCCTCCGAAGATGTCGAAGTTTGGATGTCAACTGATACGCCAACGTGTGCGGACGAAAGAGTGCACGCGGTGGGCCAAATTTTGCCAGTGTCTGTTCATTATTGTGGGTATGGGGAGGGGTGGTCCGTGGTACCAATTTTTAATTCTTATCGGAATAAGATGAAACTTGGAATTTAACATCTACAACACCACCCGATCTAGAAACTGAAAGAATTTCGAAATCCATTGAAAACTGACAAAGTTAGGGGCCCTCAAATTTTGCAATTTTGGGCCCATGTGCTTGTGACCAAATCTCCTCCGAAGATGTCGAAGTTTGGATGTCAACTGATACGCCAACGTGTGCGGACGAAAGAGTGCACGCGGTGGGCCAAATTTTGCCAGTGTCTGTTCATTATTGTGGGTATGGGGAGGGGTGGTCCGTGGTACCAATTTTTAATCCAGACTCCAAAACGGATCCAAATCGACCTGTCCCAGAAATATCGTTCATTTTGTTTTCACTTTTTGAAAAAGGCTCCAATATTTCAACCAAAACTTTTGGACTTAGAACATTATTTTTTTCTCAGTCAAGTGAAAAGAGCTCTTCAAAATAATTCCGTTTATATATATAATATATATTATCTATATATACGCCAAAAATTTGTCACTCCCCTCTCTCCTTCCTCCGGCTACCCCATCCCCCGTGGGATGAAACCTACCTCCGATTCGAATACACCCGTCTTGCCGCGGGCCAGTCTCAATCCTCTACCAGAGAACTGATAGAACGCCCGTGAAATTCCAACAATCATTTCCAGAGTGGTATATTGGTATGAGTTCATATCGGAGACGTTATAAAGCAAATAACTTGGATTTTAATATAAACCCACCTATTCGTAAATTGTGTAGCACATGGTGTGTGCTAAATTATCATTTTATCGTGTATAGTGTGTCATGAGCTATCTGCGTGCGTGTATTTCACTTTTGTATTTTCTTTCGCATCTTCAACGCATTGCATATCATATACAACCAAACAAAATACAAACATTACATTAATTTGATCAAACAAACCTTCGTTATACGGTGTATATTTCTACTAACGTAATGACGACGTATAGCCAATTATTCCATTTGCGATAACAACGATAAACACATAGAAACATGCAAACATCATCATTTTCGTATAAACAAGTTGTATATTGTTATAAACCGTAGTATACTGCTGATAGACATTCAATTCTTTCCGTTAGGATATGTCTGCTGAATTGGAAATGACTCCTTTTATACTTTCGCAAAATAAAACACCACTGATAGTTTCGTTCACCGTCATTTAAGTCTTGTCAAAAAGCAAACGTGAAACAACCGCTCATTATTCCTACCATAAAGGAATCTACTTATAGAGAACGCTCTTTTCTGTTCGATTACGTTCAAACTCTTTGTGTGTTGTTGTTAATCACTCATTATATTCTTCGGACCGAACGTTCATTAAGCGCGCTTCATGTTATATATGCGAAAACCGACCCACGTGTTTATTGTTTTATATCCGATTTAATAACACATCGACGTTTATATTCTAGTTATTTATCGAATATAAAAAGCATCTTTACATTATCTTTAGTTTGGTATTATTCGTATTTGATGATTAAAATACACCAAAGCATGTTAAAAATTAAAAATAGTAGATAATTTGACGGGATTCGAACTCACGTCGCAATAAAACACAAACTGAAGGTTTGACGCTCTCACCACTCGGCTACGCACTGCGCTGTTAATTTATAAGAAAATATATTAGTATTAAATATATAGGCATATAACTGTGTATATTTAAACGTTATATCCAAACTGATTGAAATGCGTGACTATATATACCCCTTTCCGCTATACGGGGAACGGGAAAATGCACCTATTCTTCCCACCAAATCCAAACGGGCTAATTAAAGAGCAAGGTAATGCCGTAGCAGGTACATTTGGATATACTATCTAAGCCCCCCCCCCACCCCAAATCTTGACCGCTATACTTTAAAAGTAACCTACCCAACGGAGAATGCAAGATGGGGTGGGTTGAGACTTTTGGTAAATTCCACCGAAAATCTAAAGTGCCATTTTCGAATTTTCAGATGGATCGGTTTACTCGTGACAATGCTATCTACTACATATTTTGGGACTTCTGTCTGTTTGTCTGTTATGTATGGCCGGGAAAACAGCCGGACGGATTTCGACAAAATTTGATATCTAGGGGTACTTTTGTCCGGGGAGTGTTTTTGACCCCGACCTGGTCATGACTTTAAAAATGGTCAATTCAATGTCAAATCGTGTAAAACGGATGGATTTCCACGAAATTTGATACTTATGGATACGTTTGTCCGGGGAGTGTTTTGGACCGGTAAAACTGTGTCCCAGACCTGACCTTGACCTTTAAAATGGTCAATTCAAGGTGAAATCTTGCCTTTCGACGGGATTTTTATAAAATTTATACCTAGGGGTAATTTTGTCGTGGGAATGTTTTACACTGGTCAAATCGAGTCCCCGACCTGACCTTGACCTTCAAAATTGTCAATAGGGAAAACATCACGGACGAAGTTTGGTCACCCTGCTAGTATAATATAAATATTTATACTTAAGTAGTCTATCACTAACCTAATTGTAGCCCCAAATCCAAACGTGCTAATAAAGATCTAGTTTAATGCAGGAGCATGTACATGGTATACTGTAGGTACGCCTACAAGATGTATGCTCAGCGGAGAGCTTGCGTCGGGTGGGTTCAGACTTGGCAAATTCCACCGGAAACAAATGTGGAAAATAAAACTTTGAGACAAAAATTTGTTGACGTGGTCAGAAGTATCCAGGTGCAACTTTCGAACGACTGTATAAGTTTTAGAGTGGACCGTTTAATCCTGGTAGCGCATAACATTGTTAACGGGTGAAATATATTACTCAAATTAATATGATTTGCACCCTTTTGATATATATATACATGCCGATTACTCTATAATCAGACACACCAAATTTCGAGACCGTTGAACAGGATTTGGGCATCCATTGGAGCGGTTATAATTAGCCATAACATGTATCCCTACTGAATACAAATGAACTAATTGGCTGGGTGAATGGTGACTCAGTTGGTCAGGACCATGATGCATTAGACAGTCATTAATCATCATGACATAAACCTTTGGAGTATATTTAGTATTTAGAAATGTCAATGCAAGTCCACCATCGGATCATTAAGCACCAATATGCATTCGAATGAAGAGGAATACACATATACGCATAACACTCACATGGGATGGGATGGGATACCATGGAAGTATATCTGATTCCATGGAATCTGACCTCTAGTTATTATTATTATTATACTGGACACTTTTGCAACCCTTATTACTCGAAAAGTACCAGGAGTAGCACACTAAAACTTGGTACGTATCTTGGGATCAAAGAGTTGTATGCCATCGTCGCATAACGAATATTGTCCGCGTTTTCCCCGAGGAGTTATCTCCCTTTATTTGAAAAAATGTCATTTTATTATCTAGGAAATTATAAGAAGCAGAGCATCGAAAATTAGACCGTATGCACATCTCGATATGCACTACTGCCCACGGGCATAAAAACTTGGGTCCGCCCTTTCCCTGAAGAGTTACCGCCCATAGTTGGCAAACCTCTATTTTATTGTACTCTGTTGTCCTCCCGTATCATTCCAGATAACTGTATTTGGTTTTTGTAGTCGTGTTGACCGTTGTCAGCTTAGTCCGAGGAAGAAAATTTGACAGGGTTGGACATATATTTTTACACTGGGGTGGGGGCAATATTTTCGCAATTTTTTTTTATTATTGACATTCATCTATTTAAGTATGTAGATTCCCTGAACGAAAACAAACCCATACCGGAAAGGATTTTTGTAATCCGAGAAGAAATGCAAGAGTTACGGGCCCTCAAAGTTTGCAAGTGTCGGTCCCATGTGCTTGTGACCCTATCTCCTCCGAAGATGTCGAACTTTGGATGTCGTCTGATATCCCAGTGCGTGCGGTCTGAAGAGAGCACGCGATGGGCCAAATTTTGCCAGTGTCGGTTCAGTGTTGTGGGTCAGGGGAGGGGTGGTCCGGGGTACCAATTTTGTATTCTTCTCCGAATCGGATGAAACTTGGAATATAACATCCATACCGCCAACCGATCTAGAAACTGAAAGAATTTCGAAAATCCATTGAAAAATGTCAGAGTTGTGGGCCTTCAAACAATGCAAATTTGGCCCCATATGCTTGTGATCACATCTCCTCCGAAGATGTCAAACTTTGGATGTCAACTGATACGCCAATGCGTGCGGTCTGAAGAGAGCACGCGATGAGCCAAATTATGCCAGTGTCGGTTCAGTGTTGTGGGTCAGGGGAGGGGTGGTCCGGGGTACCAAAATTTATTTCGTCTCCGAATCATATGAAACTTGATATATAACATATACCATACACGTTGATCATAAAACTGAAAACAGATTGTAAATCCGTTAAAAAATGGCGGAGATTTGGGCCCTCAAACTTTGAATGTGGGCCCGTATTCTTTCCAATAAACAAAATGTTATTCGTCTCTGAATCAGACAAAATTTATAACAAATAATCAATGTAAGTAGCTGATCACAATACTCAAAACAATTTTTAAATCCATTGGAAAATAACGGAGTTACGGGCTCTCAAAATTCGCATTTTGGGCCGGGTTTGACTATTTCCCAATCCCGTCACCCAATTTCGAGGCAGGGGTGGGGTCACTCCCAAACACTTGAGATCAACCCACACATGTTAAGGGAAAGATATAATCATCCTAATTCATATTTTCCGTCCCTTAACTGCGATTTATTGAGCTCATGATTTGCCCTATTATTATACTTCCATGGTGTAACCAAGGAAGTATATTGTTTTTCTACTGCGGCCGTTTTCTGTTTAATTGGAAATACTCAGAAACTAATGGGAGGAGGACCGCGAAATCTCTAGCGAATGTAGGCATCTAAGGTCTACTAAAAATAATGCTATCCGGATGTTGGTCCAATATATTTTGACAGAGTTATGGCCCTTTTTCGATTATTTTTCATTATTATTATTATTATTATTATTATTATTATACTGGACACTTTTGCAACCCTTATTACTCGAAAAGTACCAGGAGTAGCACACTAAAACTTGGTACGTATCTTGGGATCAAAGAGTTGTATGCCATCGTCGCATAACGAATATTGTCCGCGTTTTCCCCGAGGAGTTATCTCCCTTTATTTGAAAAAATGTCATTTTATTATCTCGGAAATTATAAGAAGCAGAGCATCGAAAATTAGACCGTATGCACATCTCGATATGCACTACTGCCCACGGGCATAAAAACTTGGGTCCGCCCTTTCCCTGAAGAGTTACCGCCCATAGTTGGCAAACCTCTATTTTATTGTACTCTGTTGTCCTCCCGTATCATTCCAGATAACTGTATTTGGTTTTTGTAGTCGTGTTGACCGTTGTCAGCTTAGTCCGAGGAAGAAAATTTGACAGGGTTGGACATATATTTTTACACTGGGGTGGGGGCAATATTTTCGCAATTTTTTTTTATTATTGACATTCATCTATTTAAGTATGTAGATTCCCTGAACGAAAACAAACCCATACCGGAAAGGATTTTTGTAATCCGAGAAGAAATGCAAGAGTTACGGGCCCTCAAAGTTTGCAAGTGTCGGTCCCATGTGCTTGTGACCCTATCTCCTCCGAAGATGTCGAACTTTGGATGTCGTCTGATATCCCAGTGCGTGCGGTCTGAAGAGAGCACGCGATGGGCCAAATTTTGCCAGTGTCGGTTCAGTGTTGTGGGTCAGGGGAGGGGTGGTCCGGGGTACCAATTTTGTATTCTTCTCCGAATCGGATGAAACTTGGAATATAACATCCATACCGCCAACCGATCTAGAAACTGAAAGAATTTCGAAAATCCATTGAAAAATGTCAGAGTTGTGGGCCTTCAAACAATGCAAATTTGGCCCCATATGCTTGTGATCACATCTCCTCCGAAGATGTCAAACTTTGGATGTCAACTGATACGCCAATGCGTGCGGTCTGAAGAGAGCACGCGATGAGCCAAATTATGCCAGTGTCGGTTCAGTGTTGTGGGTCAGGGGAGGGGTGGTCCGGGGTACCAAAATTTATTTCGTCTCCGAATCATATGAAACTTGATATATAACATATACCATACACGTTGATCATAAAACTGAAAACAGATTGTAAATCCGTTAAAAAATGGCGGAGATTTGGGCCCTCAAACTTTGAATGTGGGCCCGTATTCTTTCCAATAAACAAAATGTTATTCGTCTCTGAATCAGACAAAATTTATAACAAATAATCAATGTAAGTAGCTGATCACAATACTCAAAACAATTTTTAAATCCATTGGAAAATAACGGAGTTACGGGCTCTCAAAATTCGCATTTTGGGCCGGGTTTGACTATTTCCCAATCCCGTCACCCAATTTCGAGGCAGGGGTGGGGTCACTCCCAAACACTTGAGATCAACCCACACATGTTAAGGGAAAGATATAATCATCCTAATTCATATTTTCCGTCCCTTAACTGCGATTTATTGAGCTCATGATTTGCCCTATTATTATACTTCCATGGTGTAACCAAGGAAGTATATTGTTTTTCTACTGCGGCCGTTTTCTGTTTAATTGGAAATACTCAGAAACTAATGGGAGGAGGACCGCGAAATCTCTAGCGAATGTAGGCATCTAAGGTCTACTAAAAATAATGCTATCCGGATGTTGGTCCAATATATTTTGACAGAGTTATGGCCCTTTTTCGATTATTTTTCATTATTATTATTATTATTATACTTCCATGGTGTAACCAAGGAAGTATATTGTTTTTGTACTGAGGTCGTTTTCCGTTTATTTGAAATACTCAGAAACTAATTGCAGTAGGACCGTGAAATCTCTAGGGAATGTAGGCATCTAAGGGATACTGAAAATGAAGATATCGCGATATCGACCCAACGCTTCCCCACGGTGTGAAATTAAAAATAAAAAAAATATATATTTTTCACTATTATTATTATTATTATTATACTCAACACTTTTGCAACCCCTTAATATCTGAAAGTATGGGGAGTTTCGAACTGAAAATTTGTATGTATGTTGGGTTCAATGAGTTCTAACCGGTCGGCATACAACGAATATTGTCCGCATTTACCCCGCGGAGTTATCTCCCTTTATATGAACAAAATGTCATTTATTATCTCGGAAATTATAGGGAGCAGAGCATCGAAAATTGGACCGTATGCACACCTCGATATGCCCTACTGCCCACGGGCATCAAAACTTGTGTCCGCGCTTTCCCTGAAGAGTTACCGCCCATAAATAGGCAAACCTCTATTTCATTGTACTCTGTTGTCGTCTCGTATCATTCCAGATAACTGCATTTGGTTTTCACAGTCGTGTTATTCTTTGTCAGTTTAGTCCGAGAAAGAAAATTGGACAGGGTCGGTCATATATTTTGACACTGGGGTGGGGGGGGCAAAATTTTTGCAAAATTAAATTTTGTTTGACATTTATCTATTTAAGTTTATGTATGTCCCGAACGATAACAAACCCATACCGGAAAGGATTTTTGAAATCCGAGAAGAAATGCAAGAGTTACGGGCCCTCAAAGTTTGCAATTTGGGCCGATGTGCTTGTGAACACATCTCCTCCGAAGATGTCGAACTTTGGATGTCATCTGATACGCCAATGCGTGCGGGCTGAAGAGAGCACGCGGTGTGCCAAATTTTGCCAGTGTCGGTTCAGTGATGTGGATCAGGGGAGGGGCGGTCCGGGGTACCAAAATTTATTTCGTCTCCGAATTATATGAAACTTGAAATATAACATCTACCATACACGTTGATCACAAAACTGAAAACAGATCGTAAATCCGTTAAAAAATGGCCGAGATTTGGGCTATCAAAATTTGAATCTGGACCCGTATTCTTTCCAATAACCAAAATGTTAGCCATCTCCGAATCAGACAAAATTTATAACAAACAATCTATGTGAGGAGCTAATCACAATACTGAAAACAATTTTAAAATCCATTGGAAAATAACTGAGTTACGGGCCCTCAAACTTCGCATTTTGGGCCGGGTTTGACAATTTCACATTCCCGTCACCCAATTTCGAGGCAGGGGTGGGGTCACTTCCAAATACTTGAGATCAACACACACATGTTAAGGACAACATATAATCACCATACTTCATATATCCCGTCCCTAAACTGCTATTGTTTCAGCTCATGATTGTCCCTATTATTATACTTCCATGGTGTAACCAAGGAAGTATATTGTTTTTGTACTGAGGTCGTTTTCCGTTTATTTGAAATACTCAGAAACTAATTGCAGTAGGACCGTGAAATCTCTAGGGAATGTAGGCATCTAAGGGATACTGAAAATGAAGATATCGCGATATCGACCCAACGCTTCCCCACGGTGTGAAATTAAAAATAAAAAAAAAATATATTTTTCACTATTATTATTATTATTATTATACTCAACACTTTTGCAACCCCTTAATATCTGAAAGTATGGGGAGTTTCGAACTGAAAATTTGTATGTATGTTGGGTTCAATGAGTTCTAACCGGTCGGCATACAACGAATATTGTCCGCATTTACCCCGCGGAGTTATCTCCCTTTATATGAACAAAATGTCATTTATTATCTCGGAAATTATAGGGAGCAGAGCATCGAAAATTGGACCGTATGCACACCTCGATATGCCCTACTGCCCACGGGCATCAAAACTTGTGTCCGCGCTTTCCCTGAAGAGTTACCGCCCATAAATAGGCAAACCTCTATTTCATTGTACTCTGTTGTCGTCTCGTATCATTCCAGATAACTGCATTTGGTTTTCACAGTCGTGTTATTCTTTGTCAGTTTAGTCCGAGAAAGAAAATTGGACAGGGTCGGTCATATATTTTGACACTGGGGTGGGGGGGGCAAAATTTTTGCAAAATTAAATTTTGTTTGACATTTATCTATTTAAGTTTATGTATGTCCCGAACGATAACAAACCCATACCGGAAAGGATTTTTGAAATCCGAGAAGAAATGCAAGAGTTACGGGCCCTCAAAGTTTGCAATTTGGGCCGATGTGCTTGTGAACACATCTCCTCCGAAGATGTCGAACTTTGGATGTCATCTGATACGCCAATGCGTGCGGGCTGAAGAGAGCACGCGGTGTGCCAAATTTTGCCAGTGTCGGTTCAGTGATGTGGATCAGGGGAGGGGCGGTCCGGGGTACCAAAATTTATTTCGTCTCCGAATTATATGAAACTTGAAATATAACATCTACCATACACGTTGATCACAAAACTGAAAACAGATCGTAAATCCGTTAAAAAATGGCCGAGATTTGGGCTATCAAAATTTGAATCTGGACCCGTATTCTTTCCAATAACCAAAATGTTAGCCATCTCCGAATCAGACAAAATTTATAACAAACAATCTATGTGAGGAGCTAATCACAATACTGAAAACAATTTTAAAATCCATTGGAAAATAACTGAGTTACGGGCCCTCAAACTTCGCATTTTGGGCCGGGTTTGACAATTTCACATTCCCGTCACCCAATTTCGAGGCAGGGGTGGGGTCACTTCCAAATACTTGAGATCAACACACACATGTTAAGGACAACATATAATCACCATACTTCATATATCCCGTCCCTAAACTGCTATTGTTTCAGCTCATGATTGTCCCTATTATTATACTTCCATGGTGTAACCAAGGAAGTATATTGTTTTTGTACTGAGGTCGTTTTCCGTTTATTTGAAATACTCAGAAACTAATTGCAGTAGGACCGTGAAATCTCTAGGGAATGTAGGCATCTAAGGGATACTGAAAATGAAGATATCGCGATATCGACCCAACGCTTCCCCACGGTGTGAAATTAAAAATAAAAAAAATATATATTTTTTACTATTATTATTATTATTATTATACTCAACACTTTTGCAACCCCTTAATATCTGAAAGTATGGGGAGTTTCGAACTGAAAATTTGTATGTATGTTGGGTTCAATGAGTTCTAACCGGTCGGCATACAACGAATATTGTCCGCATTTACCCCGCGGAGTTATCTCCCTTTATATGAACAAAATGTCATTTATTATCTCGGAAATTATAGGGAGCAGAGCATCGAAAATTGGACCGTATGCACACCTCGATATGCCCTACTGCCCACGGGCATCAAAACTTGTGTCCGCGCTTTTCCTGAAGAGTTACCGCCCATAAACAAGGGACACACTATACACCGGGATGAATAAACTGAGTTTTTTTTTTTTTTTTTTTTTTTTTTTTTATAAGTGCAGAGCTCTAAATTTTTTATTGCATATTCCGAATTGGACGAGAGATTCGGACTCCAATATACCGCTTAAAAATGTTTTTACCCAGTACTTTCCGCGCTACGGTGTACCGAAATATTGCAACTACTTTTCCCGCCAAATCCAAACCGGCTGGTTAAAGAGCGAGATAATATCGTAGCATGTACGTTGATATACTTTATGTACGTCCCGGAAGTTTGAGGGCTATATTATAAATGTAACATGCCCAACGGAGAATGCGTGTCAGTGTGGGTTGAGACTTTAGGAAAATTCCACGAAAATTGCAAAGGGGGGAAAATTCAAACATCCAGATAAATTTGTTTGACGAGTACATCTGATGGCTAGTGTTCACGCGCATCCAGAGGGAGATTTTCTAATTTTCAGATGGAACGGTTTACTCGTGACAACGCTATATATCATAAATATGTATACGTATGTAGTCTATCACTAGCCGATTTTTAGCCCCAAATCCAAACGGGCTAATATAGGAGCGAGTTTCACGCTGGAACATATAAGCCGGTATACTGTAGGTATGCCTACAAAATTTGACCGCTCTACTATAAACGCAACCTGCTCAAGGGAGTGTTTGTGTCGGGTGGGTTCAGATTTGGCAAATACCACCGAAGATCACATGGGGAAAATTACTCCGAAAATCGGATATTGAGATAAAAACTTTTCGACGAGTGGATGTGATAAGTAGCATCTAAACGCAAGATTAGTACGCTTTTTAAAGATTTAGATTGGACGGTTTAACCCTGGTAGCGTATAACGTTGTAACGGGTGATATATATTATTCAAATTCAAACCCTCTCTTCGTGACGCAAATTCAAACGGACTTGTCAAGAAGCAAGGCAAATGCATGAACATGCTAACCGACATACTATATAGGTATGTCTGCTGTACTATCAAAGTAACATATTGTCACGATTTTACCTGTCCAAAACACTCCCCGGACAAAAGTTTCCCTAGGTAGCAAATTTCGTGGAAATTCGTTCGTTTTACCCGATTTGACCTTGAACTAACCATTTTGAAGGTCAATGTCAGGTCAATGTCACGATTTGACACACCCACAAGACTTCCCTGACAAAAGTACCCCTAGGTATCAAATTTCGTTGAAATCGGTCTGTTTTACCCGATTTTACATAGGATTGACCTTTTTGAAGGTCAAGATCAGGTCGGGGTCACGATTTGACACGTCCAAAACACTCCCTGGACAAAAGTACCCATATTTATCAAATTTTGTCAAAATCCGTCCAGCAGTTTTCCCAGTCATAGCTAACAGACAACCAAACAGACAGAAGTCCCAAAATATATATTAAATTTAGAAATGTTAATGCAAGTGCACCATCAGATAATAAGACACCAATACGTTGTCGCATGAAGAGGAACACACATATACGCATAGCACTCACATGGGATGGGATGGTATACCATGGAAGTATATCTGATTCCATGGAATCTGACCTCTAGTTATTATTATTATTATACTGGACACTTTTGCAACCCTTATTACTCGAAAAGTACCAGGAGTAGCACACTAAAACTTGGTACGTATCTTGGGATCAAAGAGTTGTATGCCATCGTCGCATAACGAATATTGTCCGCGTTTTCCCCGAGGAGTTATCTCCCTTTATTTGAAAAAATGTCATTTTATTATCTAGGAAATTATAAGAAGCAGAGCATCGAAAATTAGACCGTATGCACATCTCGATATGCACTACTGCCCACGGGCATAAAAACTTGGGTCCGCCCTTTCCCTGAAGAGTTACCGCCCATAGTTGGCAAACCTCTATTTTATTGTACTCTGTTGTCCTCCCGTATCATTCCAGATAACTGTATTTGGTTTTTGTAGTCGTGTTGACCGTTGTCAGCTTAGTCCGAGGAAGAAAATTTGACAGGGTTGGACATATATTTTTACACTGGGGTGGGGGCAATATTTTCGCAATTTTTTTTTATTATTGACATTCATCTATTTAAGTATGTAGATTCCCTGAACGAAAACAAACCCATACCGGAAAGGATTTTTGTAATCCGAGAAGAAATGCAAGAGTTACGGGCCCTCAAAGTTTGCAAGTGTCGGTCCCATGTGCTTGTGACCCTATCTCCTCCGAAGATGTCGAACTTTGGATGTCGTCTGATATCCCAGTGCGTGCGGTCTGAAGAGAGCACGCGATGGGCCAAATTTTGCCAGTGTCGGTTCAGTGTTGTGGGTCAGGGGAGGGGTGGTCCGGGGTACCAATTTTGTATTCTTCTCCGAATCGGATGAAACTTGGAATATAACATCCATACCGCCAACCGATCTAGAAACTGAAAGAATTTCGAAAATCCATTGAAAAATGTCAGAGTTGTGGGCCTTCAAACAATGCAAATTTGGCCCCATATGCTTGTGATCACATCTCCTCCGAAGATGTCAAACTTTGGATGTCAACTGATACGCCAATGCGTGCGGTCTGAAGAGAGCACGCGATGAGCCAAATTATGCCAGTGTCGGTTCAGTGTTGTGGGTCAGGGGAGGGGTGGTCCGGGGTACCAAAATTTATTTCGTCTCCGAATCATATGAAACTTGATATATAACATATACCATACACGTTGATCATAAAACTGAAAACAGATTGTAAATCCGTTAAAAAATGGCGGAGATTTGGGCCCTCAAACTTTGAATGTGGGCCCGTATTCTTTCCAATAAACAAAATGTTATTCGTCTCTGAATCAGACAAAATTTATAACAAATAATCAATGTAAGTAGCTGATCACAATACTCAAAACAATTTTTAAATCCATTGGAAAATAACGGAGTTACGGGCTCTCAAAATTCGCATTTTGGGCCGGGTTTGACTATTTCCCAATCCCGTCACCCAATTTCGAGGCAGGGGTGGGGTCACTCCCAAACACTTGAGATCAACCCACACATGTTAAGGGAAAGATATAATCATCCTAATTCATATTTTCCGTCCCTTAACTGCGATTTATTGAGCTCATGATTTGCCCTATTATTATACTTCCATGGTGTAAACCAAGGAAGTATATTGTTTTTCTACTGCGGCCGTTTTCTGTTTAATTGGAAATACTCAGAAACTAATGGGAGGAGGACCGCGAAATCTCTAGCGAATGTAGGCATCTAAGGTCTACTAAAAATAATGCTATCCGGATGTTGGTCCAATATATTTTGACAGAGTTATGGCCCTTTTTCGATTATTTTTCATTATTATACTTCCATGGTGTAACCAAGGAAGTATATTGTTTTTCTACTGCGGCCGTTTTCTGTTTAATTGGAAATACTCAGAAACTAATGGGAGGAGGACCGCGAAATCTCTAGCGAATGTAGGCATCTAAGGTCTACTAAAAATAATGCTATCCGGATGTTGGTCCAATATATTTTGACAGAGTTATGGCCCTTTTTCGATTATTTTTCATTATTATTATTATTATTATACTGGACACTTTTGCAACCCTTATTACTCGAAAAGTACCAGGAGTAGCACACTAAAACTTGGTACGTATCTTGGGATCAAAGAGTTGTATGCCATCGTCGCATAACGAATATTGTCCGCGTTTTCCCCGAGGAGTTATCTCCCTTTATTTGAAAAAATGTCATTTTATTATCTCGGAAATTATAAGAAGCAGAGCATCGAAAATTAGACCGTATGCACATCTCGATATGCACTACTGCCCACGGGCATAAAAACTTGGGTCCGCCCTTTCCCTGAAGAGTTACCGCCCATAGTTGGCAAACCTCTATTTTATTGTACTCTGTTGTCCTCCCGTATCATTCCAGATAACTGTATTTGGTTTTTGTAGTCGTGTTGACCGTTGTCAGCTTAGTCCGAGGAAGAAAATTTGACAGGGTTGGACATATATTTTTACACTGGGGTGGGGGCAATATTTTCGCAATTTTTTTTTATTATTGACATTCATCTATTTAAGTATGTAGATTCCCTGAACGAAAACAAACCCATACCGGAAAGGATTTTTGTAATCCGAGAAGAAATGCAAGAGTTACGGGCCCTCAAAGTTTGCAAGTGTCGGTCCCATGTGCTTGTGACCCTATCTCCTCCGAAGATGTCGAACTTTGGATGTCGTCTGATATCCCAGTGCGTGCGGTCTGAAGAGAGCACGCGATGGGCCAAATTTTGCCAGTGTCGGTTCAGTGTTGTGGGTCAGGGGAGGGGTGGTCCGGGGTACCAATTTTGTATTCTTCTCCGAATCGGATGAAACTTGGAATATAACATCCATACCGCCAACCGATCTAGAAACTGAAAGAATTTCGAAAATCCATTGAAAAATGTCAGAGTTGTGGGCCTTCAAACAATGCAAATTTGGCCCCATATGCTTGTGATCACATCTCCTCCGAAGATGTCAAACTTTGGATGTCAACTGATACGCCAATGCGTGCGGTCTGAAGAGAGCACGCGATGAGCCAAATTATGCCAGTGTCGGTTCAGTGTTGTGGGTCAGGGGAGGGGTGGTCCGGGGTACCAAAATTTATTTCGTCTCCGAATCATATGAAACTTGATATATAACATATACCATACACGTTGATCATAAAACTGAAAACAGATTGTAAATCCGTTAAAAAATGGCGGAGATTTGGGCCCTCAAACTTTGAATGTGGGCCCGTATTCTTTCCAATAAACAAAATGTTATTCGTCTCTGAATCAGACAAAATTTATAACAAATAATCAATGTAAGTAGCTGATCACAATACTCAAAACAATTTTTAAATCCATTGGAAAATAACGGAGTTACGGGCTCTCAAAATTCGCATTTTGGGCCGGGTTTGACTATTTCCCAATCCCGTCACCCAATTTCGAGGCAGGGGTGGGGTCACTCCCAAACACTTGAGATCAACCCACACATGTTAAGGGAAAGATATAATCATCCTAATTCATATTTTCCGTCCCTTAACTGCGATTTATTGAGCTCATGATTTGCCCTATTATTATACTTCCATGGTGTAACCAAGGAAGTATATTGTTTTTCTACTGCGGCCGTTTTCTGTTTAATTGGAAATACTCAGAAACTAATGGGAGGAGGACCGCGAAATCTCTAGCGAATGTAGGCATCTAAGGTCTACTAAAAATAATGCTATCCGGATGTTGGTCCAATATATTTTGACAGAGTTATGGCCCTTTTTCGATTATTTTTCATTATTATACTTCCATGGTGTAACCAAGGAAGTATATTGTTTTTCTACTGCGGCCGTTTTCTGTTTAATTGGAAATACTCAGAAACTAATGGGAGGAGGACCGCGAAATCTCTAGCGAATGTAGGCATCTAAGGTCTACTAAAAATAATGCTATCCGGATGTTGGTCCAATATATTTTGACAGAGTTATGGCCCTTTTTCGATTATTTTTCATTATTATTATTATTATTATACTGGACACTTTTGCAACCCTTATTACTCGAAAAGTACCAGGAGTAGCACACTAAAACTTGGTACGTATCTTGGGATCAAAGAGTTGTATGCCATCGTCGCATAACGAATATTGTCCGCGTTTTCCCCGAGGAGTTATCTCCCTTTATTTGAAAAAATGTCATTTTATTATCTCGGAAATTATAAGAAGCAGAGCATCGAAAATTAGACCGTATGCACATCTCGATATGCACTACTGCCCACGGGCATAAAAACTTGGGTCCGCCCTTTCCCTGAAGAGTTACCGCCCATAGTTGGCAAACCTCTATTTTATTGTACTCTGTTGTCCTCCCGTATCATTCCAGATAACTGTATTTGGTTTTTGTAGTCGTGTTGACCGTTGTCAGCTTAGTCCGAGGAAGAAAATTTGACAGGGTTGGACATATATTTTTACACTGGGGTGGGGGCAATATTTTCGCAATTTTTTTTTATTATTGACATTCATCTATTTAAGTATGTAGATTCCCTGAACGAAAACAAACCCATACCGGAAAGGATTTTTGTAATCCGAGAAGAAATGCAAGAGTTACGGGCCCTCAAAGTTTGCAATTTGGTCCCATGTGCTTGTGACCCTATCTCCTCCGAAGATGTCGAACTTTGGATGTCGTCTGATATCCCAGTGCGTGCGGTCTGAAGAGAGCACGCGATGGGCCAAATTTTGCCAGTGTCGGTTCAGTGTTGTGGGTCAGGGGAGGGGTGGTCCGGGGGTACCAATTTTGTATTCTTCTCCGAATCGGATGAAACTTGGAATATAACATCCATACCGCCAACCGATCTAGAAACTGAAAGAATTTCGAAAATCCATTGAAAAATGTCAGAGTTGTGGGCCTTCAAACAATGCAAATTTGGCCCCATATGCTTGTGATCACATCTCCTCCGAAGATGTCAAACTTTGGATGTCAACTGATACGCCAATGCGTGCGGTCTGAAGAGAGCACGCGATGAGCCAAATTTTGCCAGTGTCGGTTCAGTGTTGTGGGTCAGGGGAGGGGTGGTCCGGGGTACCAAAATTTATTTCGTCTCCGAATCATATGAAACTTGATATATAACATATACCATACACGTTGATCATAAAACTGAAAACAGATTGTAAATCCGTTAAAAAATGGCGGAGATTTGGGCCCTCAAACTTTGAATGTGGGCCCGTATTCTTTCCAATAAACAAAATGTTATTCGTCTCTGAATCAGACAAAATTTATAACAAATAATCAATGTAAGTAGCTGATCACAATACTCAAAACAATTTTTAAATCCATTGGAAAATAACGGAGTTACGGGCTCTCAAAATTCGCATTTTGGGCCGGGTTTGACTATTTCCCAATCCCGTCACCCAATTTCGAGGCAGGGGTGGGGTCACTCCCAAACACTTGAGATCAACCCACACATGTTAAGGGAAAGATATAATCATCCTAATTCATATTTTCCGTCCCTTAACTGCGATTTATTGAGCTCATGATTTGCCCTATTATTATACTTCCATGGTGTAACCAAGGAAGTATATTGTTTTTCTACTGCGGCCGTTTTCTGTTTAATTGGAAATACTCAGAAACTAATGGGAGGAGGACCGCGAAATCTCTAGCGAATGAAGGCATCTAAGGTCTACTAAAAATAATGGTATCCGGATGTTGGTCCAATATCTTTTAACAGAGTTATGGCCCTTTTTCGATTATTTTTCATTATTATACTTCCATGGTGTAACCAAGGAAGTATATTGTTTTTCTACTGCGGCCGTTTTCTGTTTAATTGGAAATACTCAGAAACTAATGGGAGGAGGACCGCGAAATCTCTAGCGAATGAAGGCATCTAAGGTCTACTAAAAATAATGGTATCCGGATGTTGGTCCAATATCTTTTAACAGAGTTATGGCCCTTTTTCGATTATTTTTCATTATTATTATTATTATTATTATTATTATTATACTACAGTATTTTTCAACGCCCAAATCTCGGAATGTATTAGTACTAGAAAACTCAAGTTTGGTAAGTATGTTGGGGTAAATGAGTTCTATGCCTTTGGCTCATAACGGATATTGTCCGCATTTACCCCGTGGAGTTATCTCCCTTTATATGAAAAAATGTCATTTTATTATCTCGGAAATTATAAGGAGCAGAGCATCGAAAATTGGACTGTATACACATCTCGATATGCCCTACTGCCCACGGGCTTCAGAACTTGTGTCCGCGCTTTCCCTGAGGAGTTACCGCCCATAGTTGGCAAACCTCTATTTGATTGTACTCTGTTGTCCTCTTGTATCATTCCAGATAACTGCATGTGGTTTTCATAGTCGTGTTGACCGTTGTCAGTTTAGTCAGAGAAGGAAATTTTGACAGGGTCGGACATATATTTTGACACTGGGGTGGGGGGCAAATTGTTTGCAAAATAAAATTTTGATTGACATTCATATATTTAAGTTTATGTATTTCCCGAACGAAAACAAACTCATACCGGAAAGGATTTTTGAAATCCGAGAAGAAATGCAAGAGTTACGGGCCCTCAAATTTTGCAATTTGGGCCCATGTGCTTGATAACACATCTCCTCCGAAGATGTCGAAGTTTGGATGTCAGCTGATACGCCAACGTGTGCGGACGGAAGAGGGCACGCGGTGGGCCAAATTTTGCCAGTGTCGGTTCATTATTGTGGGTCTGGGGAGGGGTGGTCCGTGGTACCAATTTTTAATTCTTCTCGGAATCAGATGAAACTTGGAATATAACATCTGCAACATCAGCCGATTTAGAAACTGGACGAATTTCGAAAATCCATCGAAAACTAAAAGAATCGCGGGCCCTCAAACTTTGCAATTTTGGGCCCATGTGCTTGATAACACATCTCCTCCGAAGATATCGAACATAGGATGTCATCTGATACGAAAATGCGTACGGACTGGAGACGGCACGCGGTGGGCCAAATGTTGCCAGTGTCGGTTCATTATTGTGGGTCTGGGGAGGGGTGGTCCGTGGTGCCGAATTTTAATTCTTCTCGGAATCAGATGAAACTTGGAATATAATATCTGCAACATCAGCCGATCTCGAAGCTGAACACAGATCGTAAATACGTTGGAAAATGGCGGAGATTTTGGCCGTACAAGTTTGAATTTGGGCCCATATGCTTTCCAATAATCAAAGTGTTATCCGTATCCAAATCAGATGAAATTTATACTATGCAATCTATGTCAGCCGCAAATCACAAAACTGGAAACAACTTTAAAATCCGTTGGAAACTGACGAAGTTACGGGGCCTCAAACTTAGCAGTTTGTGCCAGGGGTTGATGTTTTCCCAATCCCGTCACCCAATTTCGAGGCAGGGGTGGGGTCACGTCCAAACACTTGAGATCAACCTACACATATTAGGACAACATATAATCACCATACTTCATATTTTCCGTCCATAAACTGCGATTCTTTCCACTCATGATTGATCCTATTATTATACTTCCATGGTGTAACCAAGGAAGTATATTGTTTTTCTACTGCGGCCGTTTTCTGTTTAATTGGAAATACTCAGAAACTAATGGGAGGAGGACCGCGAAATCTCTAGCGAATGAAGGCATCTAAGGTCTACTAAAAATAATGGTATCCGGATGTTGGTCCAATATCTTTTAACAGAGTTATGGCCCTTTTTCGATTATTTTTTATTATTATTATTATTATTATACTTCCATGGTGTAACCAAGGAAGTATATTGTTTTTCTACTGCGGCCGTTTTCTGTTTAATTGGAAATACTCAGAAACTAATGGGAGGAGGACCGCGAAATCTCTAGCGAATGAAGGCATCTAAGGTCTACTAAAAATAATGGTATCCGGATGTTGGTCCAATATCTTTTGACAGAGTTATGGCCCTTTTTCGATTATTTTTCATTATTATTATACTGGACACTTTTGCAACCCTTATTACTCGAAAAGTAACAGGAGTAGCACACTAAAACTTGGTACGTATCTTGGGATCAAAGAGTTGTATGCCATCGTCGCATAACGAATATTGTCCGCGTTTTCCCCGAGGAGTTATCTCCCTTTATCTAAAAAAATGTCATTTGATTATCTCGGAAATTATAAGGAGCAGAGCATCGAAAATTTGACTGTATGCACATCTCGATATGCCCTACTGCCCACGGGCATCAGAACTTGTGTCCGCGCTTTCCCTGAGGAGTTACCGCCCATAGTTGGCAAACCTCTATTTGATTGGACTCTGTTGTCCTCTTGTATCATTCCAGATAACTGCATGTGGTTTTCATAGTCGTGTTGACCGTTGTCAGTTTAGTCAGAGAAGGAAAATTTGACAGGGTCGGACATATATTTTGACACTGGGGTGGGGGGCAAATTTTTTGAAAAATAAAATTTTGATTGACATTCATATATTTAAGTTTATGTATTTCCCGAACGAAAACAAACTCATACCGGAAAGGATTTTTGAAATCCGAGAAGAAATGCAAGAGTTACGGGCCCTCAAAGTTTGCAATTTGGGTCCATGTGCTTGATAACACATCTCCTCCGAAGATATCGAACATAGGATGTCACCTGATACGCCAATGTGTGCGGACTGAAGAGGGCACGCGGTGGGCTAAATTTTGCCAGTGTCGGTTCATTATTGTGGGTCTGGGGAGGGGTGGTCCGTGGTACCAATTTTTAATTCTTCTCGGAATCAGATGAAACTTGGAATCTAACATCTGCAACATCAGCCGATCTAGAAAGTGAAAGAATTTCGAAAATCCATCAAAAACTGAAAGAATTGCGGCCCCTCAAAATTTGCAATTTTGGGCCCGTGTGCTTGATAACACATCTCCTCCGAAGATATCGAACATAGGATGTCATCTGATACGAAAATGCGTACGGACTGAAGACGGCACGCGGTGAGCCAAATTTTTCCAGTGTTGGTTCAGTATTGTGGGTCTGGGGAGGGGTGGTCCGTGGTACCAATTTTTAATTCTTCTCGGAATCGGATTAAACTTGGAATATAACATTTGCAACATCAGCCGATCTGGAAGCTGAAAACAGATCGTAAATCCGTTGAAAAATGGCGGAGATTTTGGCCGTCCAAGTTTTAATTTGGGCCCATATGCTTTCCAATAATCAAAGTGTTATCCGTCTCCAAATCAGATGAAATGTATACTATGCAATCTATGTTAGCAGCAAATCACAAAAATGGAAACAATTTTAAAATCCGTTGGAAACTAACGGAGTTACGGGGCCTCAAACTTAGCATTTTGTGCCAGGGGTTGATGTTTTCCCAATCCCGTCATCCAATTTCGAGGCAGGGGTGGGGTCACGTCCAAACACTTGAGATCAACCTACACATGTTAGGACAACATATAATCACCATACTTTATATTTTACGTCCATAAACTGCGATTCTTTTCACTCATGATTGTTCCTATTATTATACTTCCATGGTGTAACCAAGGAAGTATATTGTTTTTCTACTGCGGCCGTTTTCTGTTTAATTGGAAATACTCAGAAACTAATGGGAGGAGGACCGCGAAATCTCTAGCGAATGAAGGCATCTAAGGTCTACTAAAAATAATGGTATCCGGATGTTGGTCCAATATCTTTTGACAGAGTTATGGCCCTTTTTCGATAATTTTTCATTATTATTATACTGGACACTTTTGCAACCCTTATTACTCGAAAAGTAACAGGAGTAGCACACTAAAACTTGGTACGTATCTTGGGATAAAAGAGTTGTATGCCATCGTCGCATAACGAATATTGTCCGCGTTTTCCCCGAGGAGTTATCTCCCTTTATCTAAAAAAATGTCATTTGATTATCTCGGAAATTATAAGCAGCAGAGCATCGAAAATTGGACTGTATGCACATCTCGATATGCCCTACTGCCCACGGGCATCAGAACGTGTGTCCGCGCTTTCCCTGAGGAGTTACCGCCCATAGTTGGCAAACCTCTATTTGATTGTACTCTGTTGTCCTCTTGTATCATTCCAGATAACAGCATGTGGTTTTCATAGTCGTGTTGACCGTTGTCAGTTTAGTCAGAGAAGGAAAATTTGACAGGGTCGGACATATATTTTGACACTGGGGTGGGGGGCAAATTTTTTGAAAAATAAAATTTTGATTGACATTCATATATTTAAGTTTATGTATTTCCCGAACGAAAACAAACTCATACCGGAAAGGATTTTTGAAATCCGAGAAGAAATTCAAGAGTTACGGGCCCTCAAAGTTTGCAATTTGGGTCCATGTGCTTGATAACACATCTCCGGACTGAAGAGGGCACGCGGTGGGCTAAATTTTGCCAGTGTCGGTTCATTATTGTGGGTCTGGGGAGGGGTGGTCCGTGGTACCAATTTTTAATTCTTCTCGGAATCAGATGAAACTTGGAATCTAACATCTGCAACATCAGCCGATCTAGAAAGTGAAAGAATTTCGAAAATCCATCAAAAACTGAAAGAATTGCGGCCCCTCAAAATTTGCAATTTTGGGCCCGTGTGCTTGATAACACATCTCCTCCGAAGATATCGAACATAGGATGTCATCTGATACGAAAATGCGTACGGACTGAAGACGGCACGCGGTGGGCCAAATTTTTCCAGTGTCGGTTCAGTATTGTGGGTCTGGGGAGGGGTGGTCCGTGGTACCAATTTTTAATTCTTCTCGGAATCGGATTAAACTTGGAATATAACATTTGCAACATCAGCCGATCTGGAAGCTGAAAACAGATCGTAAATCCGTTGAAAAATGGCGGAGATTTTGGCCGTCCAAGTTTTAATTTGGGCCCATATGCTTTCCAATAATCAAAGTGTTATCCGTCTCCAAATCAGATGAAATGTATACTATGCAATCTATGTTAGCAGCAAATCACAAAAATGGAAACAATTTTAAAATCCGTTGGAAACTAACGGAGTTACGGGGCCTCAAACTTAGCATTTTGTGCCAGGGGTTGATGTTTTCCCAATCCCGTCATCCAATTTCGAGGCAGGGGTGGGGTCACGTCCAAACACTTGAGATCAACTTACACATGTTAGGACAACATATAATCACCATACTGTATATTTTACGTCCATAAACTGCGATTCTTTTCACTCATGATTGTTCCTATTATTATACTTCCATGGTGTAACCAAGGAAGTATATTGTTTTTGTACTGAGGTCGTTTTCCGTTTATTTTGAAATACTCAGAAACGCGAATGTAGGCATCTCTAGCGAATGTAGGCATCTAAGGTCTACTACAAATAAAGGTATCCGCATACCAGTCCAAGGCTTCTAGACAGAGTTATGGCCCTTTTTCGATTATTTTTCATTATTATACTTCCATATTTTAATATGGATGTATATTGTTATTCAATTTTTTATTTTTCCTTTTCATTATTTATGCTACTTCTTCTTCTTCTTCTTCTTAATATATTTTGTAACCCTTATATCTCAGAAAGTTAAAAAGATAAATCATTGAAATTTGTTAGGTATATGCACCTTGCCAAGTTACAACTGAATGAAACATTTAGGTTTATGTCCTAACTTGCTTTCCAGAGTTATGGCCCTTAATCAAAAATTTTGGAAAAAGTTTGTGCCCAGATCTTCTCCTATAAGAAGTCGAGCAGCTGAATTCGGGTTACGTAACCGTGTTAACTAACGAAAGGGCACGAATCGAGAAAATTTTCACCAAGGTCCGAATACAATTTGTCGACCTAGGGAGGGGTGCAAAATTTGTCAATTTTTTTTGGTCACCGATTCCAATCATTTTTACTGTCGTGTATCTATATGACGCATTGATGCTACTCGTGAAAGAATTTTGTAAATCGGTTAAGAAATGACCAAGTTATAACACATCGAAAAATGTACTAATAAAGTCCATGTGTAGAAAGTGCTTGTGCCCAGATCTTCTCCTAGACGAAGCGCAACAGCTGGATTTGGTCTATGTGAGCGTCTTAAACATAGACAGAAGAACAAACCAGGAAATTTTGACAAAGGTCCGCTCAAATTTTTCCGGGCTAGGGGAGGGGCAAAATTTGTCCTTTTTTTTTTGTCGCCGATTTGAACCAAAATGGTTGTGAAGTATCTATATGATGTACTGAGTATCATTGTGAGTAAATTTTATGAATCGGTTGACAAATGTAGAAATTGTGGCCCCTTCCCTTTGTTCAAGTTTACAGAAAATGCACTATGAATTTAAATTCCTTCAACCGATCGTCACGTGTTTGGTGTCATTCGATGGGGAATTTCTAGTACTTCAAAACGTTACCTACTTGCGGTATTATGACAATGGAGGCCAGAGATATTCGAAAAGTATGTACTGAACAACATACATATTGGCCTACATAGTAGAATATCGCCACAATACCTTACCAGAACCCTGCTAAATATTAAAGGGGCATCAAATACGAATACAATGACGCAAACATTAGCTCGATATCGCGAAAATTGGCCGAGATATGGCGAATTTTCGACCCGCGTCACCAAATTTCGAGGCATGGGTGGGGGTCACATCAGAACGTTCCAACTGAACACAGAAATGTCAATAAACTACACTATAGACATTCCAATCAATTCCGCGCGATTCCCTTATAATACTTCCATATTTTAATATGGATGTATATTGTTATTCAATTTTTTATTTTTCCTTTTCATTATTATACTTTCATATTTTAATATGGATGTATATTGTTATTCAATTTTTTATTTTTATTTTTCATTATTTATTCTACTTCTTCTTAATATATTTTGTAACTCTTATATCTCAGAAAGTTAAAAAGATAAATCATTGAAATTTGGTAGATATATGCACCTTGCCAAGATACAACTGAATGAAACATTTAGGTTTATGTCCTAACTTTCTTTCCAGAGTTATGGCCCTTAATCAAAAATTTTGGAAAAAGTTTGTGCCCAGATCTTCTCCTATAAGAAGCCAAGCAGCTGAATTCGGGTTACGTGACCGTGTTAACTAATTAAAGGGCACGAATCGAGAAAATTTTCACCAAGGTCCGAATACAATTTGTCGACCTGGGGAGGGGTGCAAAATTTGTCAATTTTTTTTTTGTCACCGATTCCAACCATTTTTACTGTCGTGTATCTATACGACGTACTGATGCTACTCGTGAAAGAATTTTGTAAATCGGTTGAGAAATGGCCAAGTTATAACGCATCGAAAAATGTACTAATAAAGTCCATGTGTGGAAGTGCTTGTGCCCAGATCTTCTCCTAGACGAAGCGCAACAGCTGGATTTGGTCTATGTGAGCGTCTTAAACATAGACAGAAAACCAAACCAGGAAATTTTGACAAAGGTCCGCTCAAATTTTTCCGGGCTAGGGGAGGGGCAAAATTTTTCAATTTTGTTTTTGTCGCCGATTTGAACCAAAATGGTTGTGAAGTATCTATATGATGTACTGAGTGTCATTGTGAGTGAATTTTATGAATCGGTTGACAAATGTAGAAATTGTGGCCCCTTCCCTTTGTTCAAGTTTACAGAAAATGCACTATGAATTTAAATTCCTTCAACCGATCGTCACGTGTTTGTTGTCATTCGATGGGGAATTTCTAGTACTTCAAAACGTTACCTACTTGCGGTATTATGACAATGGAGGCCAGAGATATTCGAAAAGAATGTACTGAACAACATACATATTGGCCTACATAGTAGAATATCGCCACAATACCTTACCAGAACCCTGCTAAATATTAAAGGGGCATCAAATACGAACGCAATGACGCAAACATTAGCTCGATATCGCGAAAATTGGCCGAGATATGGCGAATTTTCGACTCGCGTCACCAAATTTCGAGGCATGGGTGGGGGTCACATCAGAACGTTCCAACTGAACACAGAAATGTCAATAAACTATACTATAGACATTCCAATCAATTCCGCGCGATTCCCTTATTATACTTCCATATTTTAATATGGATGTATATTGTTATTCAATTTTTTATTTTTCCTTTTCATTATTTATGCTACTTCTTCTTCTTCTTCTTCTTAATATATTTTGTAACCCTTATATCTCAGAAAGTTAAAAAGATAAATCATTGAAATTTGTTAGGTATATGCACCTTGCCAAGTTACAACTGAATGAAACATTTAGGTTTATGTCCTAACTTGCTTTCCAGAGTTATGGCCCTTAATCAAAAATTTTGGAAAAAGTTTGTGCCCAGATCTTCTCCTATAAGAAGTCAAGCAGCTGAATTCGGGTTACGTAACCGTGTTAACTAACGAAAGGGCACGAATCGAGAAAATTTTCACCAAGGTCCGAATACAATTTGTCGACCTAGGGAGGGGTGCAAAATTTGTCAATTTTTTTTGGTCACCGATTCCAATCATTTTTACTGTCGTGTATCTATACGACGTACTGATGCTACTCGTGAAAGAATTTTGTAAATCGGTTGAGAAATGACCAAGTTATAACACATCGAAAAATGTACTAATAAAGTCCATGTGTAGAAAGTGCTTGTGCCCAGATCTTCTCCTAGACGAAGCGCAACAGCTGGATTTGGTCTATGTGAGCGTCTTAAACATAGACAGAAGACCAAACGAGGAAATTTTGACAAAGGTCCGCTCAAATTTTTCCGGGCTAGGGGAGGGGCAAAATTTTTCAATTTTGTTTTTGTCGCCGATTTGAACCAAAATGGTTGTGAAGTATCTATATGATGTACTGATTGTCATTGTGAGTGAATTTTATGAATCGGTTGACAAATGTAGAAATTGTGGCCCCTTCCTTTTGTTCAAGTTTACAGAAAATGCACTATGAATTTAAATTCCTTCAACCGATCGTCACGTGTTTGGTGTCATTCGATGGGGAATTTCTAGTACTTCAAAACGATTACCTACTTGCGGTATTATGACGATGGAGGCCGGAGATATTCGAAAAGTATGTACTGAACAACATACATATTGGCCTACATAGTAGAATATCGCCACAATACCTTACCAAAACCCTGCTAAATATTAAAGGGGCATCGAATATGAACACAATGACGCAAAAATTATCTCGATATCGCGAAAATTGGCCGAGATATGGCAAATTTTCTACCCGCGTCACAAAATTTCGAGGCATGGGTGGGGGTCACACCAGAACGTTCCAACTGAACACAGCAATGTCAATAAACTATACTATAGACATTCCAATCAATTCCGCGCGATTCCCTTATTATACTTCCATATTTTAATATGGATGTATATTGTTATTCAATTTTTATACTTCCATATTTTAATATGGATGTATATTGTTATTCAATTTTTTATTTTTATTTTTCATTATTTATGCTACTTCTTCTTCTTCTTCTTAATATATTTTGTAACCCTTATATCTCAGAAAGTTAAAAAGATAAATCATTGAAATTTGGTAGGTATATGCACCTTGCCAAGTTACAACTGAATGAAACATTTAGGTTTATGTCCTAACTTTCTTTCCAGAGTTATGGCCCTTAATCAAAATTTTTGGAAAATGTTTGTGCCCAGATCTTCTCCTATAAGAAGCCAAGCAGCTGAATTCGGGTTACGTGACCGTGTTAACTAACGAAACGGCACGAATCGAGAAAATTTTCACCAAGGTCCGAATACAATTTGTCGACCTGGGGAGGGGTGCAAAATTTGTCAAATTTTTTTTTGTCACCGATTTTAACCATTTTTACATTCGTGTATCTATACGACGTACTGATGCTACTCGTGAAAGAATTTTGTAAATCGGTTGAGAAATGGCCAAGTTATAACACATCGAAAAATGTACTAATAAAGTCCATGTGTAGAAAGTGCTTGTGCCCAGATCTTCTCCTAGACGAAGCGCAACAGCTGGATTTGGTCTATGTGAGCGTCTTAAACATAGACAGAAGACCAAACCAGAAAATTTTGACAAAGGTCCGCTCAAATTTTTCCCGGCTAGGGGAGGGGCAAAATTTGTCCTTTTTTTTTTGTCGCCGATTTGAACCAAAATGGTTGTGAAGTATCTATATGATGTACTGAGTATCATTGTGAGTAAATTTTATGAATCGGTTGACAAATGTAGAAATTGTGGCCCCTTCCTTTTGTTCAAGTTTACAGAAAATGCACTATGAATTTAAATTCCTTCAACCGATCGTCACGTGTTTGGTGTCATTCGATGGGGAATTTCTAGTACTTCAAAACGATTACCTACTTGCGGTATTATGACGATGGAGGCCAGAGATATTCGAAAAGTATGTACTGAACAACATACATATTGGCCTACATAGTAGAATATCGCCACAATACCTTACCAGAACCCTGCTAAATATTAAAGGGGCATCAAATACGAACACAATGACGCACAAATTAGCTCGATATCGCAAAAATTGGCCGAGATATGGCAAATTTTCTACCCGCGTCACAAAATTTCGAGGCATGGGTGGGGGTCACACCAGAACGTTCAAACTGAATACAGAAATGTCAATAAACTATACTATAGACATTCCAATCAATTCCGCGCGATTCCCTTATTATACTTCCATATTTTAATATGGATGTATATTGTTATTCAATTTTTTATTTTTATTTTTCATTATTTATTCTACTTCTTCTTCTTAATATATTTTGTAACCCTTATATCTCAGAAAGTTAAAAAGATAAATCATTGAAATTTGGTAGGTATATGCACCTTGCCAAGTTACAACTGAATGAAACATTTAGGTTTATGTCCTAACTTGCTTTCCAGAGTTATGGCCCTTAATCAAAAATTTTGGAAAAAGTTTGTGCCCAGATCTTCTCCTATAAGAAGCCAAGCAGCTGAATTCGGGTTACGTAACCGTGTTAACTGACGAAAGGGTACGAATCGGGGAAATTTTCACCAAGGTCCGAAATCAATTTGTTGAACTGGGGAGGGGTGCAAAATTTGTCAATTTTTTTCTTGTCACCGATTCCAACCATTTTTACTGTTGTGTATCTATACGACGTACTGATGCTACTCGTGAAAGAATTTTGTAAATCGGTTGAGAAATGGCCAAGTTATAACACATCGAAAAATGTACTAATAAAGTCCATGTGTAGAAAGTGCTTGTGCCCAGATCTTCTCCTAGACGAAGCGCAACAGCTGGATTTGGTCTATGTGAGCGTCTTAAACATAGACAGAAGACCAAACCAGGAAATTTTGACAAAGGTCCGCTCAAATTTTTCCGGGCTAGGGGAGGGGCAAAATTTTTCAATTTTGTTTTTGTCGCCGATTTGAACCAAAATGGTTGTGAAGTATCTATATGATGTACTGAGTGTCATTGTGAGTCAATTTTATGAATCGGTTGACAAATGTAGAAATTGTGGCCCCTTCCTTTTGTTCAAGTTTACAGAAAATGCACTATGAATTTAAATTCCTTCAACCGATCGTCACGTGTTTGGTGTCATTCGATGGGGAATTTCTAGTACTTCAAAACGATTACCTACTTGCGGTATTATGACGATGGAGGCCGGAGATATTCGAAAAGTATGTACTGAACAACATACATATTGGCCTACATAGTAGAATATCGCCACAATACCTTACCAAAACCCTGCTAAATATTAAAGGGGCATCGAATATGAACACAATGACGCAAAAATTATCTCGATATCGCGAAAATTGGCCGAGATATGGCAAATTTTCTACCCGCGTCACAAAATTTCGAGGCATGGGTGGGGGTCACACCAGAACGTTCCAACTGAACACAGCAATGTCAATAAACTATACTATAGACATTCCAATCAATTCCGCGCGATTCCCTTATTATACTTCCATATTTTAATATGGATGTATATTGTTATTCAATTTTTTATTTTTATTTTTCATTATTTATTATACTTCCATGGTGTAACCAAGGAAGTATATTGTTTTTCTACTGCGGCCGTTTTCTGTTTAATTGGAAATACTCAGAAACTAATGGGAGGAGGACCGCGAAATCTCTAGCGAATGAAGGCATCTAAGGTCTACTAAAAATAATGGTATCCGGATGTTGGTCCAATATCTTTTGACAGAGTCATGGCCCTTTTTCGATTATTTTTCATTATTATACTGGACACTTTTGCAACCCTTATTACTCGAAAAGTAACAGGAGTAGCACACTAAAACTTGGTACGTATCTTGGGATCAAAGAGTTGTATGCCATCGTCGCATAACGAATATTGTCCGCGTTTTCCCTGAGGAGTTATCTCCCTTTATCTGAAAAAATGTCATTTGATTATCTCGGAAATTATAAGGAGCAGAGCATCGAAAATTGGACTGTATGCACATCTCGATATGCCCTACTGCCCACGGGCATCATAACTTGTGTCCGCGCTTTCCCTGAGGAGTTACCGCCCATAGTTGGCAAACCTCTATTTGATTGTACTCTGTTGTCCTCTTGTATCATTCCAGATAACTGCATGTGGTTTTCATAGTCGTGTTGACCGTTGTCAGTTTAGTCAGAGAAGGAAAATTTGACAGGGTCGGACATATATTTTGACACTGGGGTGGGGGGCAACTTTTTTGAAAAATAAAATTTTGATTGACATTCATATATTTAAGTTTATGTATTTCCCGAACGAAAACAAACTCATACCGGAAAGGATTTTTGAAATCCGAGAAGAAATGCAAGAGTTACGGGCCCTCAAAGTTTGCAATTTGGGCCCATGTGCTTGTGATCACATCTCCTCCGAAGATATCGAACATAGGATGTCATCTGATACGCCAATGTGTGCGGACTGAAGAGGGCACGCGGTGGGCTAAATTTTGCCAGTGTCGGTTCATTATTGTGGGTCTGGGGAGGGGTGGTCCGTGGTACCAATTTTTAATTCTTCTCGGAATCAGATGAAACTTGGAATCTAACATCTGCAACATCAGCCGATCTAGAAAGTGAAAAAATTTCGAAAATCCATCAAAAACTGAAAGAATTGCGGCCCCTCAAACTTTGCAATTTTGGGCCCGTGTGCTTGATAACACATCTCCTCCGAAGATATCGAACATAGGATGTCATCTGATACGAAAATGCGTACGGACTGAAGACGGCACGCGGTGAGCCAAATTTTTCCAGTGTCGGTTCAGTATTGTGGGTCTGGGGAGGGGTAGTCCGTGGTACCAATTTTTAATTCTTCTCGGAATCGGATTAAACTTGGAATATAACATTTGCAACATCAGCCGATCTGGAAGCTGAAAACAGATCGTAAATCCGTTGAAAAATGGCGGAGATTTTGGCCGTCCAAGTTTTAATTTGGGCCCATATGCTTTCCAATAATCAAAGTGTTATCCGTCTCCAAATCAGATGAAATTGATACTATGCAATCTATGTTAGCAGCAAATAACAAAAATGGAAACAATTTTAAAATCCGTTGGAAACTAACGGAGTTACGGGGCCTCAAACTTAGCATTTTGTGCCAGGGGTTGATGTTTTCCCAATCCCGTCACCCAATTTCGAGGCAGGGGTGGGGTCACGTCCAAACACTTGAGATCAACCTACATATGTTAGGACAACATATAATCACCATACTTTATATTTTACGTCCATAAACTGCGATTCATTTCACTCATGATTGTTCCTATTATTATACTTCCATGGTGTAACCAAGGAAGTATATTGTTTTTCTACTGCGGCCGTTTTCTGTTTAATTGGAAATACTCAGAAACTAATGGGAGGAGGACCGCGAAATCTCTAGCGAATGAAGGCATCTAAGGTCTACTAAAAATAATGGTATCCGGATGTTGGTCCAATATCTTTTGACAGAGTCATGGCCCTTTTTCGATTATTTTTCATTATTATACTGGACACTTTTGCAACCCTTATTACTCGAAAAGTAACAGGAGTAGCACACTAAAACTTGGTACGTATCTTGGGATCAAAGAGTTGTATGCCATCGTCGCATAACGAATATTGTCCGCGTTTTCCCCGAGGAGTTATCTCCCTTTATCTGAAAAAATGTCATTTGATTATCTCGGAAATTATAAGGAGCAGAGCATCGAAAATTGGACTGTATGCACATCTCGATATGCCCTACTGCCCACGGGCATCAGAACTTGTGTCCGCGCTTTCCCTGAGGAGTTACCGCCCATAGTTGGCAAACCTCTATTTGATTGTACTCTGTTGTCCTCTTGTATCATTCCAGATAACTGCATGTGGTTTTCATAGTCGTGTTGACCGTTGTCAGTTTAGTCAGAGAAGGAAAATTTGACAGGGTCGGACATATATTTTGACACTGGGGTGGGGGGCAACTTTTTTGAAAAATAAAATTTTGATTGACATTCATATATTTAAGTTTATGTATTTCCCGAACGAAAACAAACTCATACCGGAAAGGATTTTTGAAATCCGAGAAGAAATGCAAGAGTTACGGGCCCTCAAAGTTTGCAATTTGGGCCCATGTGCTTGTGATCACATCTCCTCCGAAGATATCGAACATAGGATGTCATCTGATACGCCAATGTGTGCGGACTGAAGAGGGCACGCGGTGGGCTAAATTTTGCCAGTGTCGGTTCATTATTGTGGGTCTGGGGAGGGGTGGTCCGTGGTACCAATTTTTAATTCTTCTCGGAATCAGATGAAACTTGGAATCTAACATCTGCAACATCAGCCGATCTAGAAAGTGAAAAATTTTCGAAAATCCATCAAAAACTGAAAGAATTGCGGCCCCTCAAACTTTGCAATTTTGGGCCCGTGTGCTTGATAACACATCTCCTCCGAAGATATCGAACATAGGATGTCATCTGATACGAAAATGCGTACGGACTGAAGACGGCACGCGGTGGGCCAAATTTTTCCAGTGTCGGTTCAGTATTGTGGGTCTGGGGAGGGGTAGTCCGTGGTACCAATTTTTAATTCTTCTCGGAATCGGATTAAACTTGGAATATAACATTTGCAACATCAGCCGATCTGGAAGCTGAAAACAGATCGTAAATCCGTTGAAAAATGGCGGAGATTTTGGCCGTCCAAGTTTTAATTTGGGCCCATATGCTTTCCAATAATCAAAGTGTTATCCGTCTCCAAATCAGATGAAATTGATACTATGCAATCTATGTTAGCAGCAAATAACAAAAATGGAAACAATTTTAAAATCCGTTGGAAACTAACGGAGTTACGGGGCCTCAAACTTAGCATTTTGTGCCAGGGGTTGATGTTTTCCCAATCCCGTCACCCAATTTCGAGGCAGGGGTGGGGTCACGTCCAAACACTTGAGATCAACCTACATATGTTAGGACAACATATAATCACCATACTTTATATTTTACGTCCATAAACTGCGATTCATTTCACTCATGATTGTTCCTATTATTATACTTCCATGGTGTAACCAAGGAAGTATATTGTTTTTCTACTGCGGCCGTTTTCTGTTTAATTGGAAATACTCAGAAACTAATGGGAGAAGGACCGCGAAATCTCTAGCGAATGAAGGCATCTAAGGTCTACTAAAAATAATGGTATCCGGATGTTGGTCCAATATCTTTTGACAGAGTCATGGCCCTTTTTCGATTATTTTTCATTATTATACTGGACACTTTTGCAACCCTTATTACTCGAAAAGTAACAGGAGTAGCACACTAAAACTTGGTACGTATCTTGGGATCAAAGAGTTGTATGCCATCGTCGCATAACGAATATTGTCCGCGTTTTCCCCGAGGAGTTATCTCCCTTTATCTGAAAAAATGTCATTTGATTATCTCGGAAATTATAAGGAGCAGAGCATCGAAAATTGGACTGTATGCACATCTCGATATGCCCTACTGCCCACGGGCATCAGAACTTGTGTCCGCGCTTTCCCTGAGGAGTTACCGCCCATAGTTGGCAAACCTCTATTTGATTGTACTCTGTTGTCCTCTTGTATCATTCCAGATAACTGCATGTGGTTTTCATAGTCGTGTTGACCGTTGTCAGTTTAGTCAGAGAAGGAAAATTTGACAGGGTCGGACATATATTTTGACACTGGGGTGGGGGGCAACTTTTTTGAAAAATAAAATTTTGATTGACATTCATATATTTAAGTTTATGTATTTCCCGAACGAAAACAAACTCATACCGGAAAGGATTTTTGAAATCCGAGAAGAAATGCAAGAGTTACGGGCCCTCAAAGTTTGCAATTTGGGCCCATGTGCTTGTGATCACATCTCCTCCGAAGATTCATATTATGCTACACGCGAAACGGAGATGACTTTTGGGAAATCCAGAGTCGAAAACGGATCCAAATCGACCTGTCCCAGAAAAGTCGTTCATTTTGTTTTCACTTTTTGAAAAAGGCTCCAATATTTCAACCAAAACTTTTGGACATAGAACATTATTTTTTTCTCAGTCAAGTGAAAAGAGCTCTTCAAAATAATTCCGCTTATATATATAATATATATTATCTATATATACGCCAAAAATTTGTCACTCCCCTCTCTCCTTCCTCCGGCTACCCCATCCCCGTGGGATGGAACCTACCTCCGATTCGATACACCCGTCTTGCCGCGGGCCAGTCTCAATCCTCTACCAGAGAACTGATAGAACGCCCGTCGAATTCCAACAATCATTTCCAGAGTGGTATATTGGTATGAGTTCATATCGGAGCCGTTATAAAGCAAATAACTTGGATTTTAATATAAACCCACCTATTCGTAAATTGTGTACCCCATGGTGTGTGGTAAATTATCATTTTATCGTGTATAGTGTGTCATGAGCTATCTGCGTGCGTGCATTTCACTTTTGTATTTTCTTTCGCATCTTCAACGCATTGCATATCATATACAACCAAACAAAATACAAACATTACATTAATTTGATCAAACAAACCTTCGTTGTACGGTGTATATTTCTGATAACGTAATGACGACGTATAGCCAATTATTCCATTTGCGATAACAACGATAAACTCATAGAAACATGCAAACATCATCATTTTCGTAAGAACAATTTGTATATTGTTATAAACCGTAGTATACTGCTGATAGACATTCAATTATTTCCGTCAGTATATGTCTGCTGAATTGGAAATGACTCCTTTTATACTTTCGCAAAATAAAACACCACTGATAGTTTCGTTCACCGTCATTTAAGTATTGTCAAAAAGCAAACGTGAAACAACCGCTCATTATTCCTACCATAAAGGAATCTACTTATAGAGAACGCTCTTTTCTGTTCGATTACGTTCAAACTCTTTGTGTGTTGTTGTTAATCACTCATTATATTCTTCGGACCGAACGTTCATTAAGCGCGCTTCATGTTATATATGCGAAAACCGACCCACGTGTTTATTGTTTTATATCCGATTCAATAACACATCGACGTTTATATTCTAGTTATTTATCGAATATAAAAAGCATCTTTACATTATCTTTAGTTTGGTATTATTCGTATTTGATGATTAAAATACACCAAAGCATGTTAAAAATAAAAAATAAATAGTAGATAATTTGACGGGATTCGAACTCACGTCGCAATAAAACACAAACTGAAGGTTTGACGCTCTCACCACTCGGCTACGCACTGCGCTGTTAATTTATCAGAACATATATTAGTATTAAATATATAGGCATATAACTGTGTATATTTAAACTTTATATCCAAACTGATTGAAATGCGTGACTATATATACCCCTTTCCGCTATACGGGGAACGGGAAAATGCACCTATTCTTCCCACCAAATCCAAACGGGCTAATTAAAGAGCAAGGTAATGCCGTAGCAGGTACATTTGGATATTCTATTCAAGCCACCTCCCCCAAATCTTGACCGCTATACTTTAAAAGTAACCTACCCAACGGAGAATGCAAGATGGGGTGTGTTGAGACTTTTGGTAAATTCCACCGAAAATCTAAAGTGCCATTTTCGAATTTTCAGATGGATCGGTTTACTCGTGACAACGCTATCTACTACATATTTTAGGACTTCTGTCTGTTTGTCTGTTAGGTATGGCCACGAAAACAGCCGGACGGATTTCGACGAAACTTGATATCTAGGGATACTTTTGTCCCGGAGTGTTTTTGACCCCGACCTGGTCATGACTTTAAAAATGGTCAATTAAATGTCAAATCGTGTAAAACGGATGGATTTCCAGAAATTTGATACCTATGGGTACGTTTGTCCGGGGAGTGTTTTGGACCGGTAAAACTGTGTCCCCGACCTGACCTTGACCTTTAAAATGGTCAATTCAAGGTCAAATCGCGCCTTTCGACGGGATTTTGATGAAATTGATACCTAGGGATAATTTTGTCGTGGGAATGTTTTACACGGGTCAAATCGAGTCCCCGACCTGACCTTGACCTTCAAAATTGTCAATACGGAAAACAGCACGGACGAAGTCTGGTCACCCTGCTAGTATAATATAAATATTTATACTTAAGTAGTCTATCACTAACCTAATTGCAGCCCCAAATCCAAACGTGCTAATAAAGATCTAGTTTAATGCAGAAGCATGTACGTCGGTATACTGTAGGTACGCCTCCAAGATGTATGCTCAGCGGAGAGCTTGCGTCGGGTGGGTTCAGACTTGGCAAATTCCACCACAAACAAATGTGGAAAATTACTTAAAAAATAAAACTTTGAGACAAAAATTTGTTGACGTGGTCAGAAGTATCCAGGTGCAACTTTCGAACGATTGTATAAGTTTTAGAGTGGACCGTTTAATCCTGGTAGCGCGTAACATTGTTAACGGGTGAAATATATTACTCAAATTAATATGATTTGCACCCTTTTGATATATATACAAGCCGATTACTCTATAATCAGACACAACAAATGTCGTGACCGTTGAACAGGATTTGGGCATCCAGGGGAGCGGTTATAATTAGCCATAAAATGTATCCCTACTGAATACAAATGAACCAATTGGCTGGGTGAATGGTGACTCAGTTGGTCAGGACCATGATGCATTAGACAGTCATTAATCATCATGACATAAACCTTTGGAGTATATTTAATATTTAGAAATGTCAATGCAAGTCCACCATCGGATCATTAAGCACCAATATGAATTCGAATTAAGAGGAATACACATATACGCATAACACTCACATGGGATGGGATGGGATACCATGGAAGTATATCTGATTCCATGGAATCTGACCTCTAGTTATTATTATTATTATACTACAGTATTTTTCAACGCCCAAATCTCGGAATGTATTAGTACTAGAAAACTCAAGTTTGGTAAGTATGTTGGGGTAAATGAGTTCTATGCCTTTGGCTCATAACGGATATTGTCCGCATTTACCCCGTGGAGTTATCTCCCTTTATATGAAAAAATGTCATTTTATTATCTCGGAAATTATAAGGAGCAGAGCATCGAAAATTGGACTGTATACACATCTCGATATGCCCTACTGCCCACGGGCTTCAGAACTTGTGTCCGCGCTTTCCCTGAGGAGTTACCGCCCATAGTTGGCAAACCTCTATTTGATTGTACTCTGTTGTCCTCTTGTATCATTCCAGATAACTGCATGTGGTTTTCATAGTCGTGTTGACCGTTGTCAGTTTAGTCAGAGAAGGAAATTTTGACAGGGTCGGACATATATTTTGACACTGGGGTGGGGGGCAAATTGTTTGCAAAATAAAATTTTGATTGACATTCATATATTTAAGTTTATGTATTTCCCGAACGAAAACAAACTCATACCGGAAAGGATTTTTGAAATCCGAGAAGAAATGCAAGAGTTACGGGCCCTCAAAGTTTGCAATTTGGGCCCATGTGCTTGATAACACATCTCCTCCGAAGATGTCGAAGTTTGGATGTCAGCTGATACGCCAACGTGTGCGGACGGAAGAGGGCACGCGGTGGGCCAAATTTTGCCAGTGTCGGTTCATTATTGTGGGTCTGGGGAGGGGTGGTCCGTGGTACCAATTTTTAATTCTTCTCGGAATCAGATGAAACTTGGAATATAACATCTGCAACATCAGCCGATTTAGAAACTGGACGAATTTCGAAAATCCATCGAAAACTAAAAGAATCGCGGGCCCTCAAACTTTGCAATTTTGGGCCCATGTGCTTGATAACACATCTCCTCCGAAGATATCGAACATAGGATGTCATCTGATACGAAAATGCGTACGGACTGGAGACGGCACGCGGTGGGCCAAATGTTGCCAGTGTCGGTTCATTATTGTGGGTCTGGGGAGGGGTGGTCCGTGGTGCCGAATTTTAATTCTTCTCGGAATCAGATGAAACTTGGAATATAATATCTGCAACATCAGCCGATCTCGAAGCTGAACACAGATCGTAAATACGTTGGAAAATGGCGGAGATTTTGGCCGTACAAGTTTGAATTTGGGCCCATATGCTTTCCAATAATCAAAGTGTTATCCGTATCCAAATCAGATGAAATTTATACTATGCAATCTATGTCAGCCGCAAATCACAAAACTGGAAACAACTTTAAAATCCGTTGGAAACTGACGAAGTTACGGGGCCTCAAACTTAGCAGTTTGTGCCAGGGGTTGATGTTTTCCCAATCCCGTCACCCAATTTCGAGGCAGGGGTGGGGTCACGTCCAAACACTTGAGATCAACCTACACATATTAGGACAACATATAATCACCATACTTCATATTTTCCGTCCATAAACTGCGATTCTTTCCACTCATGATTGATCCTATTATTATACTTCCATGGTGTAACCAAGGAAGTATATTGTTTTTCTACTGCGGCCGTTTTCTGTTTAATTGGAAATACTCAGAAACTAATGGGAGGAGGACCGCGAAATCTCTAGCGAATGAAGGCATCTAAGGTCTACTAAAAATAATGGTATCCGGATGTTGGTCCAATATCTTTTAACAGAGTTATGGCCCTTTTTCGATTATTTTTCATTATTATTATTATTATTATTATTATTATTATACTACAGTATTTTTCAACGCCCAAATCTCGGAATGTATTAGTACTAGAAAACTCAAGTTTGGTAAGTATGTTGGGGTAAATGAGTTCTATGCCTTTGGCTCATAACGGATATTGTCCGCATTTACCCCGTGGAGTTATCTCCCTTTATATGAAAAAATGTCATTTTATTATCTCGGAAATTATAAGGAGCAGAGCATCGAAAATTGGACTGTATACACATCTCGATATGCCCTACTGCCCACGGGCTTCAGAACTTGTGTCCGCGCTTTCCCTGAGGAGTTACCGCCCATAGTTGGCAAACCTCTATTTGATTGTACTCTGTTGTCCTCTTGTATCATTCCAGATAACTGCATGTGGTTTTCATAGTCGTGTTGACCGTTGTCAGTTTAGTCAGAGAAGGAAATTTTGACAGGGTCGGACATATATTTTGACACTGGGGTGGGGGGCAAATTGTTTGCAAAATAAAATTTTGATTGACATTCATATATTTAAGTTTATGTATTTCCCGAACGAAAACAAACTCATACCGGAAAGGATTTTTGAAATCCGAGAAGAAATGCAAGAGTTACGGGCCCTCAAAGTTTGCAATTTGGGCCCATGTGCTTGATAACACATCTCCTCCGAAGATGTCGAAGTTTGGATGTCAGCTGATACGCCAACGTGTGCGGACGGAAGAGGGCACGCGGTGGGCCAAATTTTGCCAGTGTCGGTTCATTATTGTGGGTCTGGGGAGGGGTGGTCCGTGGTACCAATTTTTAATTCTTCTCGGAATCAGATGAAACTTGGAATATAACATCTGCAACATCAGCCGATTTAGAAACTGGACGAATTTCGAAAATCCATCGAAAACTAAAAGAATCGCGGGCCCTCAAACTTTGCAATTTTGGGCCCATGTGCTTGATAACACATCTCCTCCGAAGATATCGAACATAGGATGTCATCTGATACGAAAATGCGTACGGACTGGAGACGGCACGCGGTGGGCCAAATGTTGCCAGTGTCGGTTCATTATTGTGGGTCTGGGGAGGGGTGGTCCGTGGTGCCGAATTTTAATTCTTCTCGGAATCAGATGAAACTTGGAATATAATATCTGCAACATCAGCCGATCTCGAAGCTGAACACAGATCGTAAATACGTTGGAAAATGGCGGAGATTTTGGCCGTACAAGTTTGAATTTGGGCCCATATGCTTTCCAATAATCAAAGTGTTATCCGTATCCAAATCAGATGAAATTTATACTATGCAATCTATGTCAGCCGCAAATCACAAAACTGGAAACAACTTTAAAATCCGTTGGAAACTGACGAAGTTACGGGGCCTCAAACTTAGCAGTTTGTGCCAGGGGTTGATGTTTTCCCAATCCCGTCACCCAATTTCGAGGCAGGGGTGGGGTCACGTCCAAACACTTGAGATCAACCTACACATATTAGGACAACATATAATCACCATACTTCATATTTTCCGTCCATAAACTGCGATTCTTTCCACTCATGATTGATCCTATTATTATACTTCCATGGTGTAACCAAGGAAGTATATTGTTTTTCTACTGCGGCCGTTTTCTGTTTAATTGGAAATACTCAGAAACTAATGGGAGGAGGACCGCGAAATCTCTAGCGAATGAAGGCATCTAAGGTCTACTAAAAATAATGGTATCCGGATGTTGGTCCAATATCTTTTAACAGAGTTATGGCCCTTTTTCGATTATTTTTCATTATTATTATTATTATTATTATTATTATTATACTACAGTATTTTTCAACGCCCAAATCTCGGAATGTATTAGTACTAGAAAACTCAAGTTTGGTAAGTATGTTGGGGTAAATGAGTTCTATGCCTTTGGCTCATAACGGATATTGTCCGCATTTACCCCGTGGAGTTATCTCCCTTTATATGAAAAAATGTCATTTTATTATCTCGGAAATTATAAGGAGCAGAGCATCGAAAATTGGACTGTATACACATCTCGATATGCCCTACTGCCCACGGGCTTCAGAACTTGTGTCCGCGCTTTCCCTGAGGAGTTACCGCCCATAGTTGGCAAACCTCTATTTGATTGTACTCTGTTGTCCTCTTGTATCATTCCAGATAACTGCATGTGGTTTTCATAGTCGTGTTGACCGTTGTCAGTTTAGTCAGAGAAGGAAATTTTGACAGGGTCGGACATATATTTTGACACTGGGGTGGGGGGCAAATTGTTTGCAAAATAAAATTTTGATTGACATTCATATATTTAAGTTTATGTATTTCCCGAACGAAAACAAACTCATACCGGAAAGGATTTTTGAAATCCGAGAAGAAATGCAAGAGTTACGGGCCCTCAAAGTTTGCAATTTGGGCCCATGTGCTTGATAACACATCTCCTCCGAAGATTCAGATTATGCTACACGCGAAACGGAGATGACTTTTGGGAAATCCAGAGTCCAAAACGGATCCAAATCGACCTGTCCCAGAAAAGTCGTTCATTTTGTTTTCACTTTTTGAAAAAGGCTCCAATATTTCAACCAAAACTTTTGGACTTAGAACATTATTTTTTTCTCAGTCAAATGAAAAGAGCTCTTCAAAATAATTCCGCTTATATATATAATATATATTATCTATATATACGCCAAAAATTTGTCACTCCCCTCTCTCCTTCCTCCGGCTACCCCATCCTCCGTGGGATGGAACCTACCTCCGATTCGAATATACCCGTCTTGCGCGGGCCAGTCTCATTCCTCTACCAGAGAACTGATAGAACGCCCGTCGAATTCCAACAATCATTTCCAGAGTGCTATATTGGTATGAGTTCATATCGGAGCCGTTATAAAGCAAATAACTTGGATTTTAATATAAACCCACCTATTCGTAAATTGTGTAGCCCATGGTGTGTGGTAAATTATCATTTTATCGTGTATAGTGTGTCATGAGCTATCTGCGTGCGTGCATTTCACTTTTGTATTTTCTTTCGCATCTTCAACGCACTGCATATCATATACAACCAAACAAAATACAAACATTACATTAATTTGATCACACAAGACTTCGTTATATGGTGTATATTTCTACTAACGTAATGACGACGTATAGCCAATTATTCCATTTGCGATAACAACGATAAACACATAGAAACATGCAAACATCATCAGTTTCGTAAGATCAATTTGTATATTGTTTATATTCTAGTTATTTATCGAATATAAAAAGCATCTTTACATTATCTTTAGTTTGGTATTATTCGTATTTGATGATTAAAATACACCAAAACATGTTAAAAATAAAAAATAAAAAAAGATAATTTGACGGGATTCGAACTCACGTCGCAATAAAACACAAACTGAATGTTTGACGCTCTCTCCACTCGGCTACGCACTGCGCTGTTAATTTATAAGAAAATATATTAGTATTAAATATGTAGGCATATAACTGTGTATATTTAAACTTTATATCCAAACTGATTGAAATCGAATATAAAAAGCATCTTTACATTATCTTTAGTTTGGTATTATTCGTATTTGATGATTAAAATACACCAAAACATGTTAAAAATAAAAAATAAAAAAAGATAATTTGACGGGATTCGAACTCACGTCGCAATAAAAACACAAACTGAAGGTTTGACGCTCTGACCACTCGACTACGCACTGCGCTATTAATTTATAAGAAAATATATTAGTATTAAATATATAGGCATATAACTGTGTATATTTAAACTTTATATCCAAACTGATTGAAATGCGTGACTATATATATATACCCCTTTCCGCTATACGGGGAACAGGAAAATGCACCTATTCTTCCCACCAAATCCAAAAGGGCTAATTAAAGAGCAAGGTAATGCCGTAGCAGGTACATTTGGATATTCTATTCACGCCCCCCCCCAAATCTTGACCGCTATACTTCAAATTCAAACATCGAGAATTTTTTTTTTGACGAGTACATCTGATAGCTAGTGTTCACGCGCATCTAGAGCGCAATTTTCTAATTTTCAGATGGAACGGAACGGTTTACTCGTGACAACGCTATATATCATAAATATGTATACTTCTGTAGTCTATCACTAGCCGATTTTTAGCCCCAAATCCAAACGGGCCGATGTAGGAGCGAGTTTAATGCGGTGGTACATAAGCCGGTATACTGTAGGTATGACTCTAAAATTTGACCTCTCTAATATAAACGCAACCTGCTCAAGGGAGTGTTTGTGTCGGGTGGGTTCAGATTTGGAAAATTCCACCGAAGATCAAATGGGCAAAATTACTCCGAAAATCATATATTGAGATAAAAACTTTTCGATGAGTGGATGTGATAAGTAGTATATAAACGCAAGATTAGTACACTTTTTAATGATTTATATTGCACGGTTTAACCCTGGTAGCGTATAACGTTGTGCGGGTGATATATATTACTCAAATTCAAACCCTCTCTTCATGACGCAAATTCAAACGGACTTAGCAAGAAGCAAGGCAAATGCATGAATAGGCTCACCGATATACTATATAGGTATGTCCGCTCTACTGTAAAAGTAACATATTGTCACGATTTGACCTGTCCAAAACACTCCCCGGACAAAAGTTTTCCTAGGTATAAAATTTCGTCGAAATCCGATCGTTTTACTCGATTTGACCTTGAACTTACCATTTCGAATGTCAATGTCAGGTCGGGGTCACGACTTGACCCGCCCAAAAGACTCCCCGGACAAAAGTACCCCTAGGTATCAAATTTCGTGGAAATCCGCATGTTTTACCCGATTTGACCTTCGATTGACCATTTTGAAGACCAAGGTCAGGTCGGGATGGGATGGGATGGGATGGAATACCATGGAAGTATATCTGATTCCATGGAATCTGACCTCTAGTTATTATTATTATTATTATTATTATTATACTGGACACTTTTGCAACCCTTATTACTCGAAAAGTACCAGGAGTAGCACACTAAAACTTGGTACGTATCTTGGGATCAAAGAGTTGTATGCCATCGTCGCATAACGAATATTGTCCGCGTTTTCCCCGAGGAGTTATCTCCCTTTATTTGAAAAAATGTCATTTTATTATCTAGGAAATTATAAGAAGCAGAGCATCGAAAATTAGACCGTATGCACATCTCGATATGCACTACTGCCCACGGGCATAAAAACTTGGGTCCGCCCTTTCCCTGAAGAGTTACCGCCCATAGTTGGCAAACCTCTATTTTATTGTACTCTGTTGTCCTCCCGTATCATTCCAGATAACTGTATTTGGTTTTTGTAGTCGTGTTGACCGTTGTCAGCTTAGTCCGAGGAAGAAAATTTGACAGGGTTGGACATATATTTTTACACTGGGGTGGGGGCAATATTTTCGCAATTTTTTTTTATTATTGACATTCATCTATTTAAGTATGTAGATTCCCTGAACGAAAACAAACCCATACCGGAAAGGATTTTTGTAATCCGAGAAGAAATGCAAGAGTTACGGGCCCTCAAAGTTTGCAAGTGTCGGTCCCATGTGCTTGTGACCCTATCTCCTCCGAAGATGTCGAACTTTGGATGTCGTCTGATATCCCAGTGCGTGCGGTCTGAAGAGAGCACGCGATGGGCCAAATTTTGCCAGTGTCGGTTCAGTGTTGTGGGTCAGGGGAGGGGTGGTCCGGGGTACCAATTTTGTATTCTTCTCCGAATCGGATGAAACTTGGAATATAACATCCATACCGCCAACCGATCTAGAAACTGAAAGAATTTCGAAAATCCATTGAAAAATGTCAGAGTTGTGGGCCTTCAAACAATGCAAATTTGGCCCCATATGCTTGTGATCACATCTCCTCCGAAGATGTCAAACTTTGGATGTCAACTGATACGCCAATGCGTGCGGTCTGAAGAGAGCACGCGATGAGCCAAATTATGCCAGTGTCGGTTCAGTGTTGTGGGTCAGGGGAGGGGTGGTCCGGGGTACCAAAATTTATTTCGTCTCCGAATCATATGAAACTTGATATATAACATATACCATACACGTTGATCATAAAACTGAAAACAGATTGTAAATCCGTTAAAAAATGGCGGAGATTTGGGCCCTCAAACTTTGAATGTGGGCCCGTATTCTTTCCAATAAACAAAATGTTATTCGTCTCTGAATCAGACAAAATTTATAACAAATAATCAATGTAAGTAGCTGATCACAATACTCAAAACAATTTTTAAATCCATTGGAAAATAACGGAGTTACGGGCTCTCAAAATTCGCATTTTGGGCCGGGTTTGACTATTTCCCAATCCCGTCACCCAATTTCGAGGCAGGGGTGGGGTCACTCCCAAACACTTGAGATCAACCCACACATGTTAAGGGAAAGATATAATCATCCTAATTCATATTTTCCGTCCCTTAACTGCGATTTATTGAGCTCATGATTTGCCCTATTATTATACTTCCATGGTGTAACCAAGGAAGTATATTGTTTTTCTACTGCGGCCGTTTTCTGTTTAATTGGAAATACTCAGAAACTAATGGGAGGAGGACCGCGAAATCTCTAGCGAATGTAGGCATCTAAGGTCTACTAAAAATAATGCTATCCGGATGTTGGTCCAATATATTTTGACAGAGTTATGGCCCTTTTTCGATTATTTTTCATTATTATTATTATTATTATTATTATTATTATACTGGACACTTTTGCAACCCTTATTACTCGAAAAGTACCAGGAGTAGCACACTAAAACTTGGTACGTATCTTGGGATCAAAGAGTTGTATGCCATCGTCGCATAACGAATATTGTCCGCGTTTTCCCCGAGGAGTTATCTCCCTTTATTTGAAAAAATGTCATTTTATTATCTAGGAAATTATAAGAAGCAGAGCATCGAAAATTAGACCGTATGCACATCTCGATATGCACTACTGCCCACGGGCATAAAAACTTGGGTCCGCCCTTTCCCTGAAGAGTTACCGCCCATAGTTGGCAAACCTCTATTTTATTGTACTCTGTTGTCCTCCCGTATCATTCCAGATAACTGTATTTGGTTTTTGTAGTCGTGTTGACCGTTGTCAGCTTAGTCCGAGGAAGAAAATTTGACAGGGTTGGACATATATTTTTACACTGGGGTGGGGGCAATATTTTCGCAATTTTTTTTTATTATTGACATTCATCTATTTAAGTATGTAGATTCCCTGAACGAAAACAAACCCATACCGGAAAGGATTTTTGTAATCCGAGAAGAAATGCAAGAGTTACGGGCCCTCAAAGTTTGCAAGTGTCGGTCCCATGTGCTTGTGACCCTATCTCCTCCGAAGATGTCGAACTTTGGATGTCGTCTGATATCCCAGTGCGTGCGGTCTGAAGAGAGCACGCGATGGGCCAAATTTTGCCAGTGTCGGTTCAGTGTTGTGGGTCAGGGGAGGGGTGGTCCGGGGTACCAATTTTGTATTCTTCTCCGAATCGGATGAAACTTGGAATATAACATCCATACCGCCAACCGATCTAGAAACTGAAAGAATTTCGAAAATCCATTGAAAAATGTCAGAGTTGTGGGCCTTCAAACAATGCAAATTTGGCCCCATATGCTTGTGATCACATCTCCTCCGAAGATGTCAAACTTTGGATGTCAACTGATACGCCAATGCGTGCGGTCTGAAGAGAGCACGCGATGAGCCAAATTATGCCAGTGTCGGTTCAGTGTTGTGGGTCAGGGGAGGGGTGGTCCGGGGTACCAAAATTTATTTCGTCTCCGAATCATATGAAACTTGATATATAACATATACCATACACGTTGATCATAAAACTGAAAACAGATTGTAAATCCGTTAAAAAATGGCGGAGATTTGGGCCCTCAAACTTTGAATGTGGGCCCGTATTCTTTCCAATAAACAAAATGTTATTCGTCTCTGAATCAGACAAAATTTATAACAAATAATCAATGTAAGTAGCTGATCACAATACTCAAAACAATTTTTAAATCCATTGGAAAATAACGGAGTTACGGGCTCTCAAAATTCGCATTTTGGGCCGGGTTTGACTATTTCCCAATCCCGTCACCCAATTTCGAGGCAGGGGTGGGGTCACTCCCAAACACTTGAGATCAACCCACACATGTTAAGGGAAAGATATAATCATCCTAATTCATATTTTCCGTCCCTTAACTGCGATTTATTGAGCTCATGATTTGCCCTATTATTATACTTCCATGGTGTAACCAAGGAAGTATATTGTTTTTCTACTGCGGCCGTTTTCTGTTTAATTGGAAATACTCAGAAACTAATGGGAGGAGGACCGCGAAATCTCTAGCGAATGTAGGCATCTAAGGTCTACTAAAAATAATGCTATCCGGATGTTGGTCCAATATATTTTGACAGAGTTATGGCCCTTTTTCGATTATTTTTCATTATTATTATTATTATTATTATTATTATTATACTGGACACTTTTGCAACCCTTATTACTCGAAAAGTACCAGGAGTAGCACACTAAAACTTGGTACGTATCTTGGGATCAAAGAGTTGTATGCCATCGTCGCATAACGAATATTGTCCGCGTTTTCCCCGAGGAGTTATCTCCCTTTATTTGAAAAAATGTCATTTTATTATCTAGGAAATTATAAGAAGCAGAGCATCGAAAATTAGACCGTATGCACATCTCGATATGCACTACTGCCCACGGGCATAAAAACTTGGGTCCGCCCTTTCCCTGAAGAGTTACCGCCCATAGTTGGCAAACCTCTATTTTATTGTACTCTGTTGTCCTCCCGTATCATTCCAGATAACTGTATTTGGTTTTTGTAGTCGTGTTGACCGTTGTCAGCTTAGTCCGAGGAAGAAAATTTGACAGGGTTGGACATATATTTTTACACTGGGGTGGGGGCAATATTTTCGCAATTTTTTTTTATTATTGACATTCATCTATTTAAGTATGTAGATTCCCTGAACGAAAACAAACCTATACCGGAAAGGATTTTTGTAATCCGAGAAGAAATGCAAGAGTTACGGGCCCTCAAAGTTTGCAAGTGTCGGTCCCATGTGCTTGTGACCCTATCTCCTCCGAAGATGTCGAACTTTGGATGTCGTCTGATATCCCAGTGCGTGCGGTCTGAAGAGAGCACGCGATGGGCCAAATTTTGCCAGTGTCGGTTCAGTGTTGTGGGTCAGGGGAGGGGTGGTCCGGGGTACCAATTTTGTATTCTTCTCCGAATCGGATGAAACTTGGAATATAACATCCATACCGCCAACCGATCTAGAAACTGAAAGAATTTCGAAAATCCATTGAAAAATGTCAGAGTTGTGGGCCTTCAAACAATGCAAATTTGGCCCCATATGCTTGTGATCACATCTCCTCCGAAGATGTCAAACTTTGGATGTCAACTGATACGCCAATGCGTGCGGTCTGAAGAGAGCACGCGATGAGCCAAATTATGCCAGTGTCGGTTCAGTGTTGTGGGTCAGGGGAGGGGTGGTCCGGGGTACCAAAATTTATTTCGTCTCCGAATCATATGAAACTTGATATATAACATATACCATACACGTTGATCATAAAACTGAAAACAGATTGTAAATCCGTTAAAAAATGGCGGAGATTTGGGCCCTCAAACTTTGAATGTGGGCCCGTATTCTTTCCAATAAACAAAATGTTATTCGTCTCTGAATCAGACAAAATTTATAACAAATAATCAATGTAAGTAGCTGATCACAATACTCAAAACAATTTTTAAATCCATTGGAAAATAACGGAGTTACGGGCTCTCAAAATTCGCATTTTGGGCCGGGTTTGACTATTTCCCAATCCCGTCACCCAATTTCGAGGCAGGGGTGGGGTCACTCCCAAACACTTGAGATCAACCCACACATGTTAAGGGAAAGATATAATCATCCTAATTCATATTTTCCGTCCCTTAACTGCGATTTATTGAGCTCATGATTTGCCCTATTATTATACTTCCATGGTGTAACCAAGGAAGTATATTGTTTTTCTACTGCGGCCGTTTTCTGTTTAATTGGAAATACTCAGAAACTAATGGGAGGAGGACCGCGAAATCTCTAGCGAATGTAGGCATCTAAGGTCTACTAAAAATAATGCTATCCGGATGTTGGTCCAATATATTTTGACAGAGTTATGGCCCTTTTTCGATTATTTTTCATTATTATTATACTTCCATGGTGTAACCAAGGAAGTATATTGTTTTTCTACTGCGGCCGTTTTCTGTTTAATTGGAAATACTCAGAAACTAATGGGAGGAGGACCGCGAAATCTCTAGCGAATGAAGGCATCTAAGGTCTACTAAAAATAATGGTATCCGGATGTTGGTCCAATATCTTTTAACAGAGTTATGGCCCTTTTTCGATTATTTTTCATTATTATTATTATTATTATACTACAGTATTTTTCAACGCCCAAATCTCGGAATGTATTAGTACTAGAAAACTCAAGTTTGGTAAGTATGTTGGGGTAAATGAGTTCTATGCCTTTGGCTCATAACGGATATTGTCCGCATTTACCCCGTAGAGTTATCTCCCTTTATATGAAAAAATGTCATTTTATTATCTCGGAAATTATAAGGAGCAGAGCATCGAAAATTGGACTGTATACACATCTCGATATGCCCTACTGCCCACGGGCATCAGAACTTGTGTCCGCGCTTTCCCTGAGGAGTTACCGCCCATAGTTGGCAAACCTCTATTTGATTGTACTCTGTTGTCCTCTTGTATCATTCCAGATAACTGCATGTGGTTTTCATAGTCGTGTTGACCGTTGTCAGTTTAGTCAGAGAAGGAAATTTTGACAGGGTCAGACATATATTTTGACACTGGGGTGGGGGGCAAATTGTTTGCAAAATAAAATTTTGATTGACATTCATATATTTAAGTTTATGTATTTCCCGAACGAAAACAAACTCATACCGGAAAGGATTTTTGAAATCCGAGAAGAAATGCAAGAGTTACGGGCCCTCAAAGTTTGCAATTTGGGCCCATGTGCTTGTCCTCACATCTCCTCCGAAGATATCGAACATAGGATATCATCTGATACGCCAACGTGTGCGGACGGAAGAGAGCACGCGGTGGGCCAAATTTTGCCAGTGTCTGTTCATTATTGTGGGTCTGGGGAGGGGTGGTCCGTGGTACCAATTTTTAATTCTTCTCGGAATCAGATGAAACTTGGAATATAACATCTGCAACATCAGCCGATCTAGAAACTGGAAGAATTTCGAAAATCCATCGAAAACTAAAAGAATCGCGGGCCCTCAAACTTTGCAATTTTGGGCCCATGTGCTTGATAACACATCTCCTCCGAAGATATCGAACATAGGATGTCATCTGATACGAAAATGCGTACGGACTGGAGACGGCACGCGGTGGGCCAAATTTTGCCAGTGTCGGTTCATTATTGTGGGTCTGGGGAGGGGTGGTCCGTGGTGCCGAATTTTAATTCTTCTCGGAATCAGATGAAACTTGGAATATAATATCTGCAACATCAGCCGATCTCGAAGCTGAAGACAGATCGTAAATACGTTGGAAAATGGCGGAGATTTTGGCCGTACAAGTTTGAATTTGGGCCCATATGCTTTCCAATAATCAAAGTGTTATCCGTCTCCAAATCAGATGAAATTTATACTATGCAATCTATGTCAGCCGCAAATCACAAAACTGGAAACAACTTTAAAATCCGTTGGAAACTGACGAAGTTACGGGGCCTCAAACTTAGCAGTTTGTGCCAGGGGTTGATGTTTTCCCAATCCCGTCACCCAATTTCGAGGCAGGGGTGGGGTCACGTCCAAACACTTGAGATCAACCTACACATATTAGGACAACATATAATCACCATACTTCATATTTTTCGTCCATAAACTGCGATTCTTTCCACTCATGATTGATCCTATTATTATACTTCCATGGTGTAACCAAGGAAGTATATTGTTTTTCTACTGCGGCCGTTTTCTGTTTAATTGGAAATACTCAGAAACTAATGGGAGGAGGACCGCGAAATCTCTAGCGAATGAAGGCATCTAAGGTCTACTAAAAATAATGGTATCCGGATGTTGGTCCAATATCTTTTAACAGAGTTATGGCCCTTTTTCGATTATTTTTCATTATTATACTTCCATGGTGTAACCAAGGAAGTATATTGTTTTTCTACTGCGGCCGTTTTCTGTTTAATTGGAAATACTCAGAAACTAATGGGAGGAGGACCGCGAAATCTCTAGCGAATGAAGGCATCTAAGGTCTACTAAAAATAATGGTATCCGGATGTTGGTCCAATATCTTTTGACAGAGTTATGGCCCTTTTTCGATTATTTTTCATTATTATTATACTGGACACTTTTGCAACCCTTATTACTCGAAAAGTACCAGGAGTAGCACACTAAAACTTGGTACGTATCTTGGGATCAAAGAGTTGTATGCCATCGTCGCATAACGAATATTGTCCGCGTTTTCCCCGAGGAGTTATCTCCCTTTATCTGAAAAAATGTTATTTGATTATCTCGGAAATTATAAGGAGCAGAGCATCGAAAATTGGACTGTATGCACATCTCGATATGCCCTACTGCCCACGGGCATCAGAACTTGTGTCCGCGCTTTCCCTGAGGAGTTACCGCCCATAGTTGGCAAACCTCTATTTGATTGTACTCTGTTGTCCTCTTGTATCATTCCAGATAACTGCATGTGGTTTTCATAGTCGTGTTGACCGTTGTCAGTTTAGTCAGAGAAGGAAAATTTGACAGGGTCGGACATATATTTTGACACTGGGGTGGGGGGGCAAATTTTTTGAAAAATAAAATTTTGATTGACATTCATATATTTAAGTTTATGTATTTCCCGAACGAAAACAAACTCATACCGGAAAGGATTTTTGAAATCCGAGAAGAAATGCAAGAGTTACGGGCCCTCAAAGTTTGCAATTTGGGCCCATGTGCTTGATAACACATCTCCTCCGAAGGTATCGAACATAGGATATCATCTTATACGCCAACGTGTGCGGACGGAAGAGAGCACGCGGTGGGCCAAATTTTTCCAGTGTCTGTTCATTATTGTGGGTCTGGGGAGGGGTGGTCCGTTGTACCAATTTTTAATTCTTCTCCGAATCCGATGAAACTTGGAATATAACATCTCCAACATCAGTCGATCTCGAAATTGAAAGAATTTCGAAAATCCGTCGAAAACTGACATAATTGCGGACCCTCAAACTTAGCAATTTTGGACCCATGAGCTTGATAACACATCTCCTCCGAAGATATCGAACATAGGATGTCATCTGATACGAAAATACGTACGGACTGAAGAGGGCACGCGGTGGACCAAATTTTGCCAGTGTCGGTTCAGTATTGTGGGTCAGGGGAGGGGTAGTCCGTGGTACCATTTTTTTTATTCTTCTCCGAATCAGATGAAACTTGGAATGTAACATCTGCCATATACGTTGATCTCGAAGCTGAAAACAGATCGTAAATCCGTGTGAAAATGGCGGAGATTTTGGCCTTCCAATTTTGAATTTGGGCCCATATGCTTTCCAATAACCAAAGTGTTATTCGGGTTCGAATCAGATGAAATTTATGTTGTGCAATCTAGGTCAGCGGCAGATCGCAAAACTGAAAACAATTTTTAAATCCGTTGGAAACTAACGGAGTTACGGGCCCTCAAACTTCGCATTTTGTGCCAGGGTTGATGTTTTCCCAATCCCGTCACCCAATTTCGAGGTAGGGGTGGGGTCACGTCCAAACACTTGAGATCAACCTACACATGTTAGGACAACATATACTCACAATACTTATATTTTCCGTCCCGAAACTGCGATTCTTTCCACTCATGATTTTCCCTATTATTATACTTCCATGGTGTAACCAAGGAAGTATATTGTTTTTCTACTGCGGCCGTTTTCTGTTTAATTGGAAATACTCAGAAACTAATGGGAGGAGGACCGCGAAATCTCTAGCGAATGAAGGCATCTAAGGTCTACTAAAAATAATGGTATCCGGATGTTGGTCCAATATCTTTTGACAGAGTTATGGCCCTTTTTCGATTATTTTTCATTATTATTATACTGGACACTTTTGCAACCCTTATTACTCGAAAAGTACCAGGAGTAGCACACTAAAACTTGGTACGTATCTTGGGATCAAAGAGTTGTATGCCATCGTCGCATAACGAATATTGTCCGCGTTTTCCCCGAGGAGTTATCTCCCTTTATCTGAAAAAATGTTATTTGATTATCTCGGAAATTATAAGGAGCAGAGCATCGAAAATTGGACTGTATGCACATCTCGATATGCCCTACTGCCCACGGGCATCAGAACTTGTGTCCGCGCTTTCCCTGAGGAGTTACCGCCCATAGTTGGCAAACCTCTATTTGATTGTACTCTGTTGTCCTCTTGTATCATTCCAGATAACTGCATGTGGTTTTCATAGTCGTGTTGACCGTTGTCAGTTTAGTCAGAGAAGGAAAATTTGACAGGGTCGGACATATATTTTGACACTGGGGTGGGGGGGCAAATTTTTTGAAAAATAAAATTTTGATTGACATTCATATATTTAAGTTTATGTATTTCCCGAACGAAAACAAACTCATACCGGAAAGGATTTTTGAAATCCGAGAAGAAATGCAAGAGTTACGGGCCCTCAAAGTTTGCAATTTGGGCCCATGTGCTTGATAACACATCTCCTCCGAAGATTCATATTATGCTACACGCGAAACGGAGATGACTTTTGGGAAATCCAGAGTCCAAAACGGATCCAAATCGACCTGTCCCAGAAAAGTCGTTCATTTTGTTTTCACTTTTTGAAAAAGGCTCCAATATTTCAACCAAAACTTTTGGACATAGAACATTATTTTTTTCTCAGTCAAGTGAAAAGAGCTCTTCAAAATAATTCCGCTTATATATATAATATATATTATCTATATATACGCCAAAAAATTGTCACTCCCCTCTCTCCGGATACCCCATCGCCCGTGGGATGGAACCTACCTCCGATTCGATACACCCGTCTTGCCGCGGGCCAGTCTCAATCCTCTACCAGAGAACTGATAGAACGCCCGTCGAATTCCAACAATTGGTATGAGTTCATATCGGAGCCGTTATAAAGCAAATAACTTGGATTTTAATATAAACCCACCTATTCGTAAATTGTGTACCCCATGGTGTGTGGTAAATTATCATTTTATCGTGTATAGTGTGTCATGAGCTATCTGCGTGCGTGCATTTCACTTTTGTATTTTCTTTCGCATCTTCAACGCATTGCATATCATATACAACCAAACAAAATACAAACATTACATTAATTTGATCAAACAAACCTTCGTTGTACGGTGTATATTTCTACTAACGTAATGACGACGTATTGCCAATTATTCCATTTGCGATAACAACGATAAACACATAGAAACATGCAAACATCATCATTTTCGTAAGAACAATTTGTATATTGTTATAAACCGTAGTATACTGCTGATAGACATTCAATTATTTCCGTCAGTATATGTCTGCTGAATTGGAAATGACTCCTTTTATACTTTCGCAAAATAAAACACCACTGATAGTTTCGTTCACCGTCATTTAAGTATTGTCAAAAAGCAATCGTGAAACAACCGCTCATTATTCCTACCATAAAGGAATCTACATATAGAGAACGCTCTTTTCTGTTCGATTACGTTCAAACTCTTTGTGTGTTGTTGTTAATCACTCATTATATTCTTCGGACCGAACGTTCATTAAGCGCGCTTCATATTATATATGCGAAAACCGACCCACGTGTTTATTGTTTTATATCCGATTCAATAACACATCGACGTTTATATTCTAGTTATTTATCGAATATAAAAAGCATCTTTACATTATCTTTAGTTTGGTATTATTCGTATTTGATGATTAAAATACACCAAAGCATGTTAAAAATAAAAAATAAATAGTAGATAATTTGACGGGATTCGAACTCACGTCGCAATAAAACACAAACTGAAGGTTTGACGCTCTCACCACTCGGCTACGCACTACGCTGTTAATTTATAAGAACATATATTAGTATTAAATATATAGGCATATAACTGTGTATATTTAAACTTTATATCCAAACTGATTGAAATGCGTGACTATATATACCCCTTTCCGCTATACGGGGAACGGGAAAATGCACCTATTATTCCCACCAAATCCAAACGGGCTAATTAAAGAGCAAGGTAATGCCGTAGCAGGTACATTTGGATATTCTATTCAAGCCACACCCCCCAAATCTTGACCGCTATAATTTAAAAGTAACCTACCCAACGGAGAATGCAAGATGGGGTGGGTTGAGACTTTTGGTAAATTCCACCGAAAATCTAAAGTGCCATTTTCGAATTTTCAGATGGATCGGTTGACTCGTGACAACGCTATCTACTACATATTTTGGGACTTCTGTCTGTTTGTCTGTTAGGTATGGCCAGGAAAACAGCCGGACGGATTTCGACGAAACTTGATATCTAGGGATACATTTGTCCGGGAGTGTTTTTGACCCCGACCTGGTCATGACTTTAAAAATGGTCAATTCAATGTCAAATCGTGTAAAACGGATGGATTTCCACGAAATTTGATACCTATGGGTACGTTTGTCCGGGGAGTGTTTTGAACCGGTAAAACTGTGTCCCCGACCTGACCTTGACCTTTAAAATGGTCAATTCAAGGTCAAATCGCGCCTTTCGACGGGATTTTGATGAAATTGATACCTAGGGATAATTTTGTCGTGGGAATGTTTTACACGGGTCAAATCGAGTCCCCGACCTGACCTTGACCTTCAAAATTGTCAATAGGGAAAACAGCACGGACCCTGCTAGTATAATATAAATATTTATACTTAAGTAGTCTATCACTAACCTAATTGCAGCCCCAAATCCAAACGTGCTAATAAAGATCTAGTTTAATGCAGAAGCATGTACGTCGGTATACTGTAGGTACGCCTCCAAGATGTATGCTCAGCGGAGAGCTTGCGTCGGGTGGGTTCAGACTTGGCAAATTCCACCACAAACAAATGTGGAAAATTACTTAAAAAATAAAACTTTGAGACAAAAATTTGTTGACGTGGTCAGAAGTATCCAGGTGCATATTTCGAACGATTGTATAAGTTTTAGAGTGGACCGTTTAATCCTGGTAGCGCGTAACATTGTTAACGGGTGAAATATATTACTCAAATTAATATGATTTGCACCCTTTTGATATATATACAAGCCGATTACTCTATAATCAGACACAACAAATGTCGTGACCGTTGAACAGGATTTGGGCATCCAGGGGAGCGGTTATAATTAGCCATAACATGTATCCCTACTGAATACAAATGAACCAATTGGCTGGGTGAATGGTGACTCAGTTGGTCAGGACCATGATGCATTAGACAGTCATTAATCATCATGACATAAACCTATGGAGTATATTTAATATTTAGAAATGTCAATGCAAGTCCACCATCGGATCATTAAGCACCAATATGAATTCGAATTAAGAGGAATACACATATACGCATAACACTCACATGGGATGGGATGGGATACCATGGAAGTATATCTGATTCCATGGAATCTGACCTCTAGTTATTATTATTATTATTATTATTATACTGGACACTTTTGCAACCCTTATTACTCGAAAAGTACCAGGAGTAGCACACTAAAACTTGGTACGTATCTTGGGATCAAAGAGTTGTATGCCATCGTCGCATAACGAATATTGTCCGCGTTTTCCCCGAGGAGTTATCTCCCTTTATTTGAAAAAATGTCATTTTATTATCTAGGAAATTATAAGAAGCAGAGCATCGAAAATTAGACCGTATGCACATCTCGATATGCACTACTGCCCACGGGCATAAAAACTTGGGTCCGCCCTTTCCCTGAAGAGTTACCGCCCATAGTTGGCAAACCTCTATTTTATTGTACTCTGTTGTCCTCCCGTATCATTCCAGATAACTGTATTTGGTTTTTGTAGTCGTGTTGACCGTTGTCAGCTTAGTCCGAGGAAGAAAATTTGACAGGGTTGGACATATATTTTTACACTGGGGTGGGGGCAATATTTTCGCAATTTTTTTTTATTATTGACATTCATCTATTTAAGTATGTAGATTCCCTGAACGAAAACAAACCCATACCGGAAAGGATTTTTGTAATCCGAGAAGAAATGCAAGAGTTACGGGCCCTCAAAGTTTGCAAGTGTCGGTCCCATGTGCTTGTGACCCTATCTCCTCCGAAGATGTCGAACTTTGGATGTCGTCTGATATCCCAGTGCGTGCGGTCTGAAGAGAGCACGCGATGGGCCAAATTTTGCCAGTGTCGGTTCAGTGTTGTGGGTCAGGGGAGGGGTGGTCCGGGGTACCAATTTTGTATTCTTCTCCGAATCGGATGAAACTTGGAATATAACATCCATACCGCCAACCGATCTAGAAACTGAAAGAATTTCGAAAATCCATTGAAAAATGTCAGAGTTGTGGGCCTTCAAACAATGCAAATTTGGCCCCATATGCTTGTGATCACATCTCCTCCGAAGATGTCAAACTTTGGATGTCAACTGATACGCCAATGCGTGCGGTCTGAAGAGAGCACGCGATGAGCCAAATTATGCCAGTGTCGGTTCAGTGTTGTGGGTCAGGGGAGGGGTGGTCCGGGGTACCAAAATTTATTTCGTCTCCGAATCATATGAAACTTGATATATAACATATACCATACACGTTGATCATAAAACTGAAAACAGATTGTAAATCCGTTAAAAAATGGCGGAGATTTGGGCCCTCAAACTTTGAATGTGGGCCCGTATTCTTTCCAATAAACAAAATGTTATTCGTCTCTGAATCAGACAAAATTTATAACAAATAATCAATGTAAGTAGCTGATCACAATACTCAAAACAATTTTTAAATCCATTGGAAAATAACGGAGTTACGGGCTCTCAAAATTCGCATTTTGGGCCGGGTTTGACTATTTCCCAATCCCGTCACCCAATTTCGAGGCAGGGGTGGGGTCACTCCCAAACACTTGAGATCAACCCACACATGTTAAGGGAAAGATATAATCATCCTAATTCATATTTTCCGTCCCTTAACTGCGATTTATTGAGCTCATGATTTGCCCTATTATTATACTTCCATGGTGTAACCAAGGAAGTATATTGTTTTTCTACTGCGGCCGTTTTCTGTTTAATTGGAAATACTCAGAAACTAATGGGAGGAGGACCGCGAAATCTCTAGCGAATGTAGGCATCTAAGGTCTACTAAAAATAATGCTATCCGGATGTTGGTCCAATATATTTTGACAGAGTTATGGCCCTTTTTCGATTATTTTTCATTATTATTATTATTATTATTATTATTATTATACTGGACACTTTTGCAACCCTTATTACTCGAAAAGTACCAGGAGTAGCACACTAAAACTTGGTACGTATCTTGGGATCAAAGAGTTGTATGCCATCGTCGCATAACGAATATTGTCCGCGTTTTCCCCGAGGAGTTATCTCCCTTTATTTGAAAAAATGTCATTTTATTATCTAGGAAATTATAAGAAGCAGAGCATCGAAAATTAGACCGTATGCACATCTCGATATGCACTACTGCCCACGGGCATAAAAACTTGGGTCCGCCCTTTCCCTGAAGAGTTACCGCCCATAGTTGGCAAACCTCTATTTTATTGTACTCTGTTGTCCTCCCGTATCATTCCAGATAACTGTATTTGGTTTTTGTAGTCGTGTTGACCGTTGTCAGCTTAGTCCGAGGAAGAAAATTTGACAGGGTTGGACATATATTTTTACACTGGGGTGGGGGCAATATTTTCGCAATTTTTTTTTATTATTGACATTCATCTATTTAAGTATGTAGATTCCCTGAACGAAAACAAACCCATACCGGAAAGGATTTTTGTAATCCGAGAAGAAATGCAAGAGTTACGGGCCCTCAAAGTTTGCAAGTGTCGGTCCCATGTGCTTGTGACCCTATCTCCTCCGAAGATGTCGAACTTTGGATGTCGTCTGATATCCCAGTGCGTGCGGTCTGAAGAGAGCACGCGATGGGCCAAATTTTGCCAGTGTCGGTTCAGTGTTGTGGGTCAGGGGAGGGGTGGTCCGGGGTACCAATTTTGTATTCTTCTCCGAATCGGATGAAACTTGGAATATAACATCCATACCGCCAACCGATCTAGAAACTGAAAGAATTTCGAAAATCCATTGAAAAATGTCAGAGTTGTGGGCCTTCAAACAATGCAAATTTGGCCCCATATGCTTGTGATCACATCTCCTCCGAAGATGTCAAACTTTGGATGTCAACTGATACGCCAATGCGTGCGGTCTGAAGAGAGCACGCGATGAGCCAAATTATGCCAGTGTCGGTTCAGTGTTGTGGGTCAGGGGAGGGGTGGTCCGGGGTACCAAAATTTATTTCGTCTCCGAATCATATGAAACTTGATATATAACATATACCATACACGTTGATCATAAAACTGAAAACAGATTGTAAATCCGTTAAAAAATGGCGGAGATTTGGGCCCTCAAACTTTGAATGTGGGCCCGTATTCTTTCCAATAAACAAAATGTTATTCGTCTCTGAATCAGACAAAATTTATAACAAATAATCAATGTAAGTAGCTGATCACAATACTCAAAACAATTTTTAAATCCATTGGAAAATAACGGAGTTACGGGCTCTCAAAATTCGCATTTTGGGCCGGGTTTGACTATTTCCCAATCCCGTCACCCAATTTCGAGGCAGGGGTGGGGTCACTCCCAAACACTTGAGATCAACCCACACATGTTAAGGGAAAGATATAATCATCCTAATTCATATTTTCCGTCCCTTAACTGCGATTTATTGAGCTCATGATTTGCCCTATTATTATACTTCCATGGTGTAACCAAGGAAGTATATTGTTTTTCTACTGCGGCCGTTTTCTGTTTAATTGGAAATACTCAGAAACTAATGGGAGGAGGACCGCGAAATCTCTAGCGAATGTAGGCATCTAAGGTCTACTAAAAATAATGCTATCCGGATGTTGGTCCAATATATTTTGACAGAGTTATGGCCCTTTTTCGATTATTTTTCATTATTATTATTATTATTATACTTCCATGTTTTAACATGGAAGTATATTGTAATTCTTCTGGCTTTTATTATTATTATTTTTTTTTTTATTATTATTATTATTCCAATAACATGCTTTAATCTCTGGAACGGCTGAACCGATTCACCCAATTTTTTCGGTTTCAGTATATAACTTTGGAAGTTCTAGTAAAATGGCCTATTGAGAATTTCGTCCGACCTTGACCTTCGGAGTTATCGCCATTTTGTTGATATTTGGGGGTTTTTCGCGACACAAAAGTCACTTGCGAAATCGATGTTTGAATTCTTATATCGTCGAAATGGCTTGACCGATTGATTTGAAATTTGGTACCTGCATAGCCATTGAGTATACGAAGTCGATTTACAAATAGGGAATTTCGTCTGACCTTGAACTTTGGAAACAACGCTCTTTATCGATTTTATTGTTGTTAACGTATCTCCTCCTAAACGGCTTGAGATATCGAGTTCGGACTTTTTTCATGATTTGCGCATGTATGTGTGTTATGAACCGCCGAAAAATGATAGGGTTCGCACTTCCGGTTTAAAAGTTCGCTATGGGTCGAAGGTTAAAAGAACGTTCTTTATAAGGAATCCAGAATGCCTCGAGCTATTGAGTTGGGACTTTTTGCATTATGTGCCACAAACTCTGCGCTCTCGAACGATATATATAGTTAATGGATTGCACTTCCGGTTTGGGAGAACGGGCGTGTGGGTATGTATCTCAAAACTATTTTGGCGCAGATTTTGATGAAATTTGGTGGACGTCATCAGTAGTTGCCACTGATTACTATGCAACTCGAATTTTAAAAATCGGACATAAATTTCGAGAGTTATGGCTGTTTAAAAACCTGGTTTTTATGGGGTTTTCGTGCCCCTAAAATGCCTTGAAAATTTTCAAAATCGATGTTTGATTACTATTGTCGTCGAAACGGCTTGGCCAATTGATTTGAAATTCCGTACCTCCATGGGCATTGAACATATGCAGTCGATGCACTAATAGGGAATTTCGTCTGACCTTGACCTTTGGAAACAACGCTCTTTATCTGTTTTAATGTTGTTAACGTATCTCCTCCTAAATGGCTTGAGATATCGAGTTCGGACTTGCATTATTAGTTTCCTCTCATCGTGTGCTACAAACACGCGAAAAATGGTATGGATAGCACTTCCGGTTCGAAAGTTCGGTATTGGTCGAAGAATTGGTTAACGCTCTTTGAAAAACGTTTTTCTCCTGAATTTGACCAAATTCATAGGGCGGCATGGCTAGTCCGAACTGAAGACAACGCCTTAAAAATTAGCGCAATCGACCAAAAACAGACGTCACAGCACCCGATTCAAATTTTGACTTTTGGGTATCCTGCAAGGTGGGAGCCTTGCCCTGATTTCTTTGAAAAAGGCGAATATATCCAAAACGACTCTACCGATTGCCTTGATTTTGTGTACGTACATAGCTCCCGTCCTTGGCTATTGACTGGACTGGGTGCGGAGTTCGTCCGACCTTGACATTGGCACAAAACGCTCTTCATGTTGATTACTGTTGTGTGCTCATCTCCTCCGGAACGGCTTGAGATATCGAGTTCGGACTTGCTCTATTAGGTTCGTCTTCTCATGTGCTACACGCATACAAAAATGGTTGCAATAGATCTTCCCCTTGGTAAACATTGAAGTATCGAAATTGCTGTGCAATTACAGTTTCATTCTAGTATTATATTTCTAATTCTTCCGTTTTTTATTATTATATTTTCAATAACATGCCTTAATCTCTGGAACGGCTGAACCGATTCACCCGATTTTTTCGGTTTCAGTATATAACTTTGGAAGTTCTAGTAAAATAGCCTATCGAGATTTTTGTCCGACCTTGACCTTCGGAGTTATCGCCATTTTCCTGATTTTTGGAGGGTTTTTCATGCCACTAAAATGACTTGAAAAATCGAGGTTTTAGTTCTTATATCGTCAAAATGTCTTGACCGATTGATTTTAAATTTGGTACTTGCATAGCCATTGAGTATACGAAGTCGATGTACAAATAGGGAATTTCGTCTGACCTTGACCTTTGGAAACAACGCTCTTTATCGGTTTTATTGTTATCGTATCTCTTCCTAAACGGCTTGAGATATCGAGTTCGAACTTTTTTCATTATTTGCGCATGCATGTGTGTTATGAACCGCCGAAAAATGATAGGGTGCGCACTTCCGGTTTAAAAGTTCGCTACTGGTCGAAGAATAACACAACGCTCTTTATATGAAATCCAGAACGGCTCGAGATATTGAGTTGGGACTTTTTGCATGATGTGCAGCAAACTCTGCGCTCTCGAACGATATATATAGTTAACGGATTTCACTTCCGGTTCGGGAGAACGGGCGTGTGGGTATGTATCTCAAAACTATTTTGGCGCAGATTTTGATGAAATTTGTTGGACATAATCATTAGTTGTCGCTGACCACTACTCCGCTCAGATTTTTAAAATCGGACTTAAACTTCTCGAGTTATGGCTGCTTAAAAACCTGATTTGTATGGGGTTTTCGGACCTCTAGAATGACTTGCAAACCTGCTAAATCGATGTTTGATTTCTTATATCGTTGAAACGGCTTGGCCAATTGATTTAAAATTCTGTACCTCCATAGCCATTGGGCATTCGCAGTCGATGCACCAATAAGGAATTTCGTCTGACCTTGACCTTTGGAAATAACGCTCTTTATCTGTTTTATTGTTGTTAACGTATCTCCTCCTAAACGGCTTGAGATATCGGGTTCGGACTTTTTTCATTATTTGCGCATGCACATCTGTTATGAACCAACGAAACATGATAGGGGTCGCCCTCCCGGTTTACAAGTTGACTATGGTCGAATAATAAAAGAACGCTCTTTATACGAAATCCAGAATGGCTTGATATATTGAGTTCGGACTTTTGCGTACCTGCATAGCCATTGGACATACCCAGTCGATGCACTAATATGGAATTGTGTATGACCTTGAGCTTAAGAAACAACTATGAGCTACAGTATCTCCATACTGATATGGACGCTCTATCAGGTGACACAATTTCAGTCATTGGTGAACATGGAAGTATCGAAATTGCTGTGCAATTACAGTTTCATTCTAGTTATTATTATTATTATACTGGACACTTTTGCAACCCTTATTACTCGAAAAGTACCAGGAGTAGCACACTAAAACTTGGTACGTATCTTGGGATCAAAGAGTTGTATGCCATCGTCGCATAACGAATATTGTCCGCGTTTTCCCCGAGGAGTTATCTCCCTTTATTTGAAAAAATGTCATTTTATTATCTAGGAAATTATAAGAAGCAGAGCATCGAAAATTAGACCGTATGCACATCTCGATATGCACTACTGCCCACGGGCATAAAAACTTGGGTCCGCCCTTTCCCTGAAGAGTTACCGCCCATAGTTGGCAAACCTCTATTTTATTGTACTCTGTTGTCCTCCCGTATCATTCCAGATAACTGTATTTGGTTTTTGTAGTCGTGTTGACCGTTGTCAGCTTAGTCCGAGGAAGAAAATTTGACAGGGTTGGACATATATTTTTACACTGGGGTGGGGGCAATATTTTCGCAATTTTTTTTTATTATTGACATTCATCTATTTAAGTATGTAGATTCCCTGAACGAAAACAAACCCATACCGGAAAGGATTTTTGTAATCCGAGAAGAAATGCAAGAGTTACGGGCCCTCAAAGTTTGCAAGTGTCGGTCCCATGTGCTTGTGACCCTATCTCCTCCGAAGATGTCGAACTTTGGATGTCGTCTGATATCCCAGTGCGTGCGGTCTGAAGAGAGCACGCGATGGGCCAAATTTTGCCAGTGTCGGTTCAGTGTTGTGGGTCAGGGGAGGGGTGGTCCGGGGTACCAATTTTGTATTCTTCTCCGAATCGGATGAAACTTGGAATATAACATCCATACCGCCAACCAATCTAGAAACTGAAAGAATTTCGAAAATCCATTGAAAAATGTCAGAGTTGTGGGCCTTCAAACAATGCAAATTTGGCCCCATATGCTTGTGATCACATCTCCTCCGAAGATGTCAAACTTTGGATGTCAACTGATACGCCAATGCGTGCGGTCTGAAGAGAGCACGCGATGAGCCAAATTATGCCAGTGTCGGTTCAGTGTTGTGGGTCAGGGGAGGGGTGGTCCGGGGTACCAAAATTTATTTCGTCTCCGAATCATATGAAACTTGATATATAACATATACCATACACGTTGATCATAAAACTGAAAACAGATTGTAAATCCGTTAAAAAATGGCGGAGATTTGGGCCCTCAAACTTTGAATGTGGGCCCGTATTCTTTCCAATAAACAAAATGTTATTCGTCTCTGAATCAGACAAAATTTATAACAAATAATCAATGTAAGTAGCTGATCACAATACTCAAAACAATTTTTAAATCCATTGGAAAATAACGGAGTTACGGGCTCTCAAAATTCGCATTTTGGGCCGGGTTTGACTATTTCCCAATCCCGTCACCCAATTTCGAGGCAGGGGTGGGGTCACTCCCAAACACTTGAGATCAACCCACACATGTTAAGGGAAAGATATAATCATCCTAATTCATATTTTCCGTCCCTTAACTGCGATTTATTGAGCTCATGATTTGCCCTATTATTATACTTCCATGGTGTAACCAAGGAAGTATATTGTTTTTCTACTGCGGCCGTTTTCTGTTTAATTGGAAATACTCAGAAACTAATGGGAGGAGGACCGCGAAATCTCTAGCGAATGTAGGCATCTAAGGTCTACTAAAAATAATGCTATCCGGATGTTGGTCCAATATATTTTGACAGAGTTATGGCCCTTTTTCGATTATTTTTCATTATTATTATTATTATTATTATTATTATTATACTGGACACTTTTGCAACCCTTATTACTCGAAAAGTACCAGGAGTAGCACACTAAAACTTGGTACGTATCTTGGGATCAAAGAGTTGTATGCCATCGTCGCATAACGAATATTGTCCGCGTTTTCCCCGAGGAGTTATCTCCCTTTATTTGAAAAAATGTCATTTTATTATCTAGGAAATTATAAGAAGCAGAGCATCGAAAATTAGACCGTATGCACATCTCGATATGCACTACTGCCCACGGGCATAAAAACTTGGGTCCGCCCTTTCCCTGAAGAGTTACCGCCCATAGTTGGCAAACCTCTATTTTATTGTACTCTGTTGTCCTCCCGTATCATTCCAGATAACTGTATTTGGTTTTTGTAGTCGTGTTGACCGTTGTCAGCTTAGTCCGAGGAAGAAAATTTGACAGGGTTGGACATATATTTTTACACTGGGGTGGGGGCAATATTTTCGCAATTTTTTTTTATTATTGACATTCATCTATTTAAGTATGTAGATTCCCTGAACGAAAACAAACCCATACCGGAAAGGATTTTTGTAATCCGAGAAGAAATGCAAGAGTTACGGGCCCTCAAAGTTTGCAAGTGTCGGTCCCATGTGCTTGTGACCCTATCTCCTCCGAAGATGTCGAACTTTGGATGTCGTCTGATATCCCAGTGCGTGCGGTCTGAAGAGAGCACGCGATGGGCCAAATTTTGCCAGTGTCGGTTCAGTGTTGTGGGTCAGGGGAGGGGTGGTCCGGGGTACCAATTTTGTATTCTTCTCCGAATCGGATGAAACTTGGAATATAACATCCATACCGCCAACCGATCTAGAAACTGAAAGAATTTCGAAAATCCATTGAAAAATGTCAGAGTTGTGGGCCTTCAAACAATGCAAATTTGGCCCCATATGCTTGTGATCACATCTCCTCCGAAGATGTCAAACTTTGGATGTCAACTGATACGCCAATGCGTGCGGTCTGAAGAGAGCACGCGATGAGCCAAATTATGCCAGTGTCGGTTCAGTGTTGTGGGTCAGGGGAGGGGTGGTCCGGGGTACCAAAATTTATTTCGTCTCCGAATCATATGAAACTTGATATATAACATATACCATACACGTTGATCATAAAACTGAAAACAGATTGTAAATCCGTTAAAAAATGGCGGAGATTTGGGCCCTCAAACTTTGAATGTGGGCCCGTATTCTTTCCAATAAACAAAATGTTATTCGTCTCTGAATCAGACAAAATTTATAACAAATAATCAATGTAAGTAGCTGATCACAATACTCAAAACAATTTTTAAATCCATTGGAAAATAACGGAGTTACGGGCTCTCAAAATTCGCATTTTGGGCCGGGTTTGACTATTTCCCAATCCCGTCACCCAATTTCGAGGCAGGGGTGGGGTCACTCCCAAACACTTGAGATCAACCCACACATGTTAAGGGAAAGATATAATCATCCTAATTCATATTTTCCGTCCCTTAACTGCGATTTATTGAGCTCATGATTTGCCCTATTATTATACTTCCATGGTGTAACCAAGGAAGTATATTGTTTTTCTACTGCGGCCGTTTTCTGTTTAATTGGAAATACTCAGAAACTAATGGGAGGAGGACCGCGAAATCTCTAGCGAATGTAGGCATCTAAGGTCTACTAAAAATAATGCTATCCGGATGTTGGTCCAATATATTTTGACAGAGTTATGGCCCTTTTTCGATTATTTTTCATTATTATTATTATTATTATACTTCCATATTTTAATATGGAAGTATATTGTTATTCAATTTATTATTTTTTTCCAATATTATTATTATTATTCTTAGCAATTTTGTAACTCTTATATCACAGAAAGTACAAGAGATAGAGATCTGGAATTTTGTACGTATATAGACCTATACTAATTCTAGGTCAATAGACTATATAGGATATTGTCCGCCCTTGATTTACAGAGTTGTCTCACCTTTTGTGAAAAAATGGGGATGCTGTATCTCGAAAAGTATGAGCAGCAGAGACTCCAAATTTGGACCATATGTACAACTCAGTATGCCCTATTTGGTGAATGCATTACAATTTACGTCCGCGCTTTCGCCACAGAGTTGTCGCCCATGGTTGGCAAAACTCGATTTATTTCATATCCTGTGTCTGACTATGGCATGCAAGGTATCCAGATTTGAGATCTTCTGTGCAGTTAATCATTAGCAACTTGATACGAAATAAAGTTTTGAACAGGGACGGACTTATATTTTTGGCGTTTGGGTGGGGGCAAAATTTTCGCAATTTTTTTTTGCGATGATTTCAACTATTTTTACTCTCGTGTATCTATAGGACGTACTAATGATCCTCCTGAAAGAATTTTGTTAATCGGTTGAGAAATGTCCAAGTTACAGACCATCGAAAATTGTATTCATACATCAATTGAGGAGAAAGTGCTTATGACTCTATCTCCTCCTAGACGACGCATATAAACTGGATTTGGTTTATGTGAGCGTCTTATCCATAGAGAGAAGATGAAATGGTGAAATTTTGACCAAGATCCAATGAAATTTGTCCGCACTTGGGAGGGGGTCAAAATTTGTCAAATTTTTTTGGTCGCTGATTTGAACCAAAATTGTTGTGAAGTATCTATAAGATGTACTGAGTGTCATTATGAGTGAATTTTATGAATCGGTTGAGAAATGTAGAAATTGTGGCCACTTCCTTTTTTTCAAGTTTACAGAAAATGCACTATGAATTTAAATTCATTCAACCAATCCTCACGTGTTTGGTGTCATTCGATGGGGAATTTCTAGTACTTCTAAACGATTACCTACTTGCTGTATTATGTCGATAGAGGCGAGAGATATTCGAAAAGTATGAACAGAACAACATACATATTGGCCTACATTATAAAATATCGGCACAATACCTCACCAAAACCCTGGTAAATATTATAGGGGCAACAAATACGAACACAATGACGCAAAAATTATCTAGATATCTCAACAATTGGCCGAGATATGGCGACTTTTCTATCTACGTCACCAAATTTCGAGGCATGGGTGGAGGTCACACCAGAACGTTCAAACTGAACACAGAAATGTCAATAAACCATACTATCGACATACCAATCAATTTCGCGCGATTCCCTTATTATACTTCCATATTTTAATATGGAAGTATATTGTTATTCAATTTATTATTTTTTTCCAATATTATTATTATTATTCTTAGCAATTTTGTAACTCTTATATCACAGAAAGTACAAGAGATAGAGATCTGGAATTTTGTACGTATATAGACCTATACTAATTCTAGGTCAATAGACTATATAGGATATTGTCCGCCCTTGATTTACAGAGTTGTCTCACCTTTTGTGAAAAAATGGGGATGCTGTATCTCGAAAAGTATGAGCAGCAGAGACTCCAAATTTGGACCATATGTACAACTCAGTATGCCCTATTTGGTGAATGCATTACAATTTACGTCCGCGCTTTCGCCACAGAGTTGTCGCCCATGGTTGGCAAAACTCGATTTATTTCATATCCTGTGTCTGACTATGGCATGCAAGGTATCCAGATTTGAGATCTTCTGTGCAGTTAATCATTAGCAACTTGATACGAAATAAAGTTTTGAACAGGGACGGACTTATATTTTTGGCGTTTGGGTGGGGGCAAAATTTTCGCAATTTTTTTTTGCGATGATTTCAACTATTTTTACTCTCGTGTATCTATAGGACGTACTAATGATCCTCCTGAAAGAATTTTGTTAATCGGTTGAGAAATGTCCAAGTTACAGACCATCGAAAATTGTATTCATACATCAATTGAGGAGAAAGTGCTTATGACTCTATCTCCTCCTAGACGACGCATATAAACTGGATTTGGTTTATGTGAGCGTCTTATCCATAGAGAGAAGATGAAATGGTGAAATTTTGACCAAGATCCAATGAAATTTGTCCGCACTTGGGAGGGGGTCAAAATTTGTCAAATTTTTTTGGTCGCTGATTTGAACCAAAATTGTTGTGAAGTATCTATAAGATGTACTGAGTGTCATTATGAGTGAATTTTATGAATCGGTTGAGAAATGTAGAAATTGTGGCCACTTCCTTTTTTTCAAGTTTACAGAAAATGCACTATGAATTTAAATTCATTCAACCAATCCTCACGTGTTTGGTGTCATTCGATGGGGAATTTCTAGTACTTCTAAACGATTACCTACTTGCTGTATTATGTCGATAGAGGCGAGAGATATTCGAAAAGTATGAACAGAACAACATACATATTGGCCTACATTATAAAATATCGGCACAATACCTCACCAAAACCCTGGTAAATATTATAGGGGCAACAAATACGAACACAATGACGCAAAAATTATCTAGATATCTCAACAATTGGCCGAGATATGGCGACTTTTCTATCTACGTCACCAAATTTCGAGGCATGGGTGGAGGTCACACCAGAACGTTCAAACTGAACACAGAAATGTCAATAAACCATACTATCGACATACCAATCAATTTCGCGCGATTCCCTTATTATACTTCCATATTTTAATATGGAAGTATATTGTTATTCAATTTATTATTTTTTTCCAATATTATTATTATTATTCTTAGCAATTTTGTAACTCTTATATCACAGAAAGTACAAGAGATAGAGATCTGGAATTTTGTACGTATATAGACCTATACTAATTCTAGGTCAATAGACTATATAGGATATTGTCCGCCCTTGATTTACAGAGTTGTCTCACCTTTTGTGAAAAAATGGGGATGCTGTATCTCGAAAAGTATGAGCAGCAGAGACTCCAAATTTGGACCATATGTACAACTCAGTATGCCCTATTTGGTGAATGCATTACAATTTACGTCCGCGCTTTCGCCACAGAGTTGTCGCCCATGGTTGGCAAAACTCGATTTATTTCATATCCTGTGTCTGACTATGGCATGCAAGGTATCCAGATTTGAGATCTTCTGTGCAGTTAATCATTAGCAACTTGATACGAAATAAAGTTTTGAACAGGGACGGACTTATATTTTTGGCGTTTGGGTGGGGGCAAAATTTTCGCAATTTTTTTTTGCGATGATTTCAACTATTTTTACTCTCGTGTATCTATAGGACGTACTAATGATCCTCCTGAAAGAATTTTGTTAATCGGTTGAGAAATGTCCAAGTTACAGACCATCGAAAATTGTATTCATACATCAATTGAGGAGAAAGTGCTTATGACTCTATCTCCTCCTAGACGACGCATATAAACTGGATTTGGTTTATGTGAGCGTCTTATCCATAGAGAGAAGATGAAATGGTGAAATTTTGACCAAGATCCAATGAAATTTGTCCGCACTTGGGAGGGGGTCAAAATTTGTCAAATTTTTTTGGTCGCTGATTTGAACCAAAATTGTTGTGAAGTATCTATAAGATGTACTGAGTGTCATTATGAGTGAATTTTATGAATCGGTTGAGAAATGTAGAAATTGTGGCCACTTCCTTTTTTTCAAGTTTACAGAAAATGCACTATGAATTTAAATTCATTCAACCAATCCTCACGTGTTTGGTGTCATTCGATGGGGAATTTCTAGTACTTCTAAACGATTACCTACTTGCTGTATTATGTCGATAGAGGCGAGAGATATTCGAAAAGTATGAACAGAACAACATACATATTGGCCTACATTATAAAATATCGGCACAATACCTCACCAAAACCCTGGTAAATATTATAGGGGCAACAAATACGAACACAATGACGCAAAAATTATCTAGATATCTCAACAATTGGCCGAGATATGGCGACTTTTCTATCTACGTCACCAAATTTCGAGGCATGGGTGGAGGTCACACCAGAACGTTCAAACTGAACACAGAAATGTCAATAAACCATACTATCGACATACCAATCAATTTCGCGCGATTCCCTTATTATACTTCCATATTTTAATATGGAAGTATATTGTTATTCAATTTATTATTTTTTTCCAATATTATTATTATTATTCTTAGCAATTTTGTAACTCTTATATCACAGAAAGTACAAGAGATAGAGATCTGGAATTTTGTACGTATATAGACCTATACTAATTCTAGGTCAATAGACTATATAGGATATTGTCCGCCCTTGATTTACAGAGTTGTCTCACCTTTTGTGAAAAAATGGGGATGCTGTATCTCGAAAAGTATGAGCAGCAGAGACTCCAAATTTGGACCATATGTACAACTCAGTATGCCCTATTTGGTGAATGCATTACAATTTACGTCCGCGCTTTCGCCACAGAGTTGTCGCCCATGGTTGGCAAAACTCGATTTATTTCATATCCTGTGTCTGACTATGGCATGCAAGGTATCCAGATTTGAGATCTTCTGTGCAGTTAATCATTAGCAACTTGATACGAAATAAAGTTTTGAACAGGGACGGACTTATATTTTTGGCGTTTGGGTGGGGGCAAAATTTTCGCAATTTTTTTTTGCGATGATTTCAACTATTTTTACTCTCGTGTATCTATAGGACGTACTAATGATCCTCCTGAAAGAATTTTGTTAATCGGTTGAGAAATGTCCAAGTTACAGACCATCGAAAATTGTATTCATACATCAATTGAGGAGAAAGTGCTTATGACTCTATCTCCTCCTAGACGACGCATATAAACTGGATTTGGTTTATGTGAGCGTCTTATCCATAGAGAGAAGATGAAATGGTGAAATTTTGACCAAGATCCAATGAAATTTGTCCGCACTTGGGAGGGGGTCAAAATTTGTCAAATTTTTTTGGTCGCTGATTTGAACCAAAATTGTTGTGAAGTATCTATAAGATGTACTGAGTGTCATTATGAGTGAATTTTATGAATCGGTTGAGAAATGTAGAAATTGTGGCCACTTCCTTTTTTTCAAGTTTACAGAAAATGCACTATGAATTTAAATTCATTCAACCAATCCTCACGTGTTTGGTGTCATTCGATGGGGAATTTCTAGTACTTCTAAACGATTACCTACTTGCTGTATTATGTCGATAGAGGCGAGAGATATTCGAAAAGTATGAACAGAACAACATACATATTGGCCTACATTATAAAATATCGGCACAATACCTCACCAAAACCCTGGTAAATATTATAGGGGCAACAAATACGAACACAATGACGCAAAAATTATCTAGATATCTCAACAATTGGCCGAGATATGGCGACTTTTCTATCTACGTCACCAAATTTCGAGGCATGGGTGGAGGTCACACCAGAACGTTCAAACTGAACACAGAAATGTCAATAAACCATACTATCGACATACCAATCAATTTCGCGCGATTCCCTTATTATACTTCCATATTTTAATATGGAAGTATATTGTTATTCAATTTATTATTTTTTTCCAATATTATTATTATTATTCTTAGCAATTTTGTAACTCTTATATCACAGAAAGTACAAGAGATAGAGATCTGGAATTTTGTACGTATATAGACCTATACTAATTCTAGGTCAATAGACTATATAGGATATTGTCCGCCCTTGATTTACAGAGTTGTCTCACCTTTTGTGAAAAAATGGGGATGCTGTATCTCGAAAAGTATGAGCAGCAGAGACTCCAAATTTGGACCATATGTACAACTCAGTATGCCCTATTTGGTGAATGCATTACAATTTACGTCCGCGCTTTCGCCACAGAGTTGTCGCCCATGGTTGGCAAAACTCGATTTATTTCATATCCTGTGTCTGACTATGGCATGCAAGGTATCCAGATTTGAGATCTTCTGTGCAGTTAATCATTAGCAACTTGATACGAAATAAAGTTTTGAACAGGGACGGACTTATATTTTTGGCGTTTGGGTGGGGGCAAAATTTTCGCAATTTTTTTTTGCGATGATTTCAACTATTTTTACTCTCGTGTATCTATAGGACGTACTAATGATCCTCCTGAAAGAATTTTGTTAATCGGTTGAGAAATGTCCAAGTTACAGACCATCGAAAATTGTATTCATACATCAATTGAGGAGAAAGTGCTTATGACTCTATCTCCTCCTAGACGACGCATATAAACTGGATTTGGTTTATGTGAGCGTCTTATCCATAGAGAGAAGATGAAATGGTGAAATTTTGACCAAGATCCAATGAAATTTGTCCGCACTTGGGAGGGGGTCAAAATTTGTCAAATTTTTTTGGTCGCTGATTTGAACCAAAATTGTTGTGAAGTATCTATAAGATGTACTGAGTGTCATTATGAGTGAATTTTATGAATCGGTTGAGAAATGTAGAAATTGTGGCCACTTCCTTTTTTTCAAGTTTACAGAAAATGCACTATGAATTTAAATTCATTCAACCAATCCTCACGTGTTTGGTGTCATTCGATGGGGAATTTCTAGTACTTCTAAACGATTACCTACTTGCTGTATTATGTCGATAGAGGCGAGAGATATTCGAAAAGTATGAACAGAACAACATACATATTGGCCTACATTATAAAATATCGGCACAATACCTCACCAAAACCCTGGTAAATATTATAGGGGCAACAAATACGAACACAATGACGCAAAAATTATCTAGATATCTCAACAATTGGCCGAGATATGGCGACTTTTCTATCTACGTCACCAAATTTCGAGGCATGGGTGGAGGTCACACCAGAACGTTCAAACTGAACACAGAAATGTCAATAAACCATACTATCGACATACCAATCAATTTCGCGCGATTCCCTTATTATACTTCCATATTTTAATATGGAAGTATATTGTTATTCAATTTATTATTTTTTTCCAATATTATTATTATTATTCTTAGCAATTTTGTAACTCTTATATCACAGAAAGTACAAGAGATAGAGATCTGGAATTTTGTACGTATATAGACCTATACTAATTCTAGGTCAATAGACTATATAGGATATTGTCCGCCCTTGATTTACAGAGTTGTCTCACCTTTTGTGAAAAAATGGGGATGCTGTATCTCGAAAAGTATGAGCAGCAGAGACTCCAAATTTGGACCATATGTACAACTCAGTATGCCCTATTTGGTGAATGCATTACAATTTACGTCCGCGCTTTCGCCACAGAGTTGTCGCCCATGGTTGGCAAAACTCGATTTATTTCATATCCTGTGTCTGACTATGGCATGCAAGGTATCCAGATTTGAGATCTTCTGTGCAGTTAATCATTAGCAACTTGATACGAAATAAAGTTTTGAACAGGGACGGACTTATATTTTTGGCGTTTGGGTGGGGGCAAAATTTTCGCAATTTTTTTTTGCGATGATTTCAACTATTTTTACTCTCGTGTATCTATAGGACGTACTAATGATCCTCCTGAAAGAATTTTGTTAATCGGTTGAGAAATGTCCAAGTTACAGACCATCGAAAATTGTATTCATACATCAATTGAGGAGAAAGTGCTTATGACTCTATCTCCTCCTAGACGACGCATATAAACTGGATTTGGTTTATGTGAGCGTCTTATCCATAGAGAGAAGATGAAATGGTGAAATTTTGACCAAGATCCAATGAAATTTGTCCGCACTTGGGAGGGGGTCAAAATTTGTCAAATTTTTTTGGTCGCTGATTTGAACCAAAATTGTTGTGAAGTATCTATAAGATGTACTGAGTGTCATTATGAGTGAATTTTATGAATCGGTTGAGAAATGTAGAAATTGTGGCCACTTCCTTTTTTTCAAGTTTACAGAAAATGCACTATGAATTTAAATTCATTCAACCAATCCTCACGTGTTTGGTGTCATTCGATGGGGAATTTCTAGTACTTCTAAACGATTACCTACTTGCTGTATTATGTCGATAGAGGCGAGAGATATTCGAAAAGTATGAACAGAACAACATACATATTGGCCTACATTATAAAATATCGGCACAATACCTCACCAAAACCCTGGTAAATATTATAGGGGCAACAAATACGAACACAATGACGCAAAAATTATCTAGATATCTCAACAATTGGCCGAGATATGGCGACTTTTCTATCTACGTCACCAAATTTCGAGGCATGGGTGGAGGTCACACCAGAACGTTCAAACTGAACACAGAAATGTCAATAAACCATACTATCGACATACCAATCAATTTCGCGCGATTCCCTTATTATACTTCCATATTTTAATATGGAAGTATATTGTTATTCAATTTATTATTTTTTTCCAATATTATTATTATTATTCTTAGCAATTTTGTAACTCTTATATCACAGAAAGTACAAGAGATAGAGATCTGGAATTTTGTACGTATATAGACCTATACTAATTCTAGGTCAATAGACTATATAGGATATTGTCCGCCCTTGATTTACAGAGTTGTCTCACCTTTTGTGAAAAAATGGGGGATGCTGTATCTCGAAAAGTATGAGCAGCAGAGACTCCAAATTTGGACCATATGTACAACTCAGTATGCCCTATTTGGTGAATGCATTACAATTTACGTCCGCGCTTTCGCCACAGAGTTGTCGCCCATGGTTGGCAAAACTCGATTTATTCATATCCTGTGTCTGACTATGGCATGCAAGGTATCCAGATTTGAGATCTTCTGTGCAGTTAATCATTAGCAACTTGATACGAAATAAAGTTTTGAACAGGGACGGACTTATATTTTTGGCGTTTGGGTGGGGGCAAAATTTTCGCAATTTTTTTTTGCGATGATTTCAACTATTTTTACTCTCGTGTATCTATAGGACGTACTAATGATCCTCCTGAAAGAATTTTGTTAATCGGTTGAGAAATGTCCAAGTTACAGACCATCGAAAATTGTATTCATACATCAATTGAGGAGAAAGTGCTTATGACTCTATCTCCTCCTAGACGACGCATATAAACTGGATTTGGTTTATGTGAGCGTCTTATCCATAGAGAGAAGATGAAATGGTGAAATTTTGACCAAGATCCAATGAAATTTGTCCGCACTTGGGAGGGGGGTCAAAATTTGTCAAATTTTTTTGGTCGCTGATTTGAACCAAAATTGTTGTGAAGTATCTATAAGATGTACTGAGTGTCATTATGAGTGAATTTTATGAATCGGTTGAGAAATGTAGAAATTGTGGCCACTTCCTTTTTTTCAAGTTTACAGAAAATGCACTATGAATTTAAATTCATTCAACCAATCCTCACGTGTTTGGTGTCATTCGATGGGGAATTTCTAGTACTTCTAAACGATTACCTACTTGCTGTATTATGTCGATAGAGGCGAGAGATATTCGAAAAGTATGAACAGAACAACATACATATTGGCCTACATTATAAAATATCGGCACAATACCTCACCAAAACCCTGGTAAATATTATAGGGGCAACAAATACGAACACAATGACGCAAAAATTATCTAGATATCTCAACAATTGGCCGAGATATGGCGACTTTTCTATCTACGTCACCAAATTTCGAGGCATGGGTGGAGGGTCACACCAGAACGTTCAAACTGAACACAGAAATGTCAATAAACCATACTATCGACATACCAATCAATTTCGCGCGATTCCCTTATTATACTTCCATATTTTAATATGGAAGTATATTGTTATTCAATTTATTATTTTTTTCCAATATTATTATTATTATTCTTAGCAATTTTGTAACTCTTATATCACAGAAAGTACAAGAGATAGAGATCTGGAATTTTGTACGTATATAGACCTATACTAATTCTAGGTCAATAGACTATATAGGATATTGTCCGCCCTTGATTTACAGAGTTGTCTCACCTTTTGTGAAAAAATGGGGATGCTGTATCTCGAAAAGTATGAGCAGCAGAGACTCCAAATTTGGACCATATGTACAACTCAGTATGCCCTATTTGGTGAATGCATTACAATTTACGTCCGCGCTTTCGCCACAGAGTTGTCGCCCATGGTTGGCAAAACTCGATTTATTTCATATCCTGTGTCTGACTATGGCATGCAAGGTATCCAGATTTGAGATCTTCTGTGCAGTTAATCATTAGCAACTTGATACGAAATAAAGTTTTGAACAGGGACGGACTTATATTTTTGGCGTTTGGGTGGGGGGCAAAATTTTCGCAATTTTTTTTTGCGATGATTTCAACTATTTTTACTCTCGTGTATCTATAGGACGTACTAATGATCCTCCTGAAAGAATTTTGTTAATCGGTTGAGAAATGTCCAAGTTACAGACCATCGAAAATTGTATTCATACATCAATTGAGGAGAAAGTGCTTATGACTCTATCTCCTCCTAGACGACGCATATAAACTGGATTTGGTTTATGTGAGCGTCTTATCCATAGAGAGAAGATGAAATGGTGAAATTTTGACCAAGATCCAATGAAATTTGTCCGCACTTGGGAGGGGGGTCAAAATTTGTCAAATTTTTTTGGTCGCTGATTTGAACCAAAATTGTTGTGAAGTATCTATAAGATGTACTGAGTGTCATTATGAGTGAATTTTATGAATCGGTTGAGAAATGTAGAAATTGTGGCCACTTCCTTTTTTTCAAGTTTACAGAAAATGCACTATGAATTTAAATTCATTCAACCAATCCTCACGTGTTTGGTGTCATTCGATGGGGAATTTCTAGTACTTCTAAACGATTACCTACTTGCTGTATTATGTCGATAGAGGCGAGAGATATTCGAAAAGTATGAACAGAACAACATACATATTGGCCTACATTATAAAATATCGGCACAATACCTCACCAAAACCCTGGGTAAATATTATAGGGGCAACAAATACGAACACAATGACGCAAAAATTATCTAGATATCTCAACAATTGGCCGAGATATGGCGACTTTTCTATCTACGTCACCAAATTTCGAGGCATGGGTGGAGGTCACACCAGAACGTTCAAACTGAACACAGAAATGTCAATAAACCATACTATCGACATACCAATCAATTTCGCGCGATTCCCTTATTATACTTCCATATTTTAATATGGAAGTATATTGTTATTCAATTTATTATTTTTTTCCAATATTATTATTATTATTCTTAGCAATTTTGTAACTCTTATATCACAGAAAGTACAAGAGATAGAGATCTGGAATTTTGTACGTATATAGACCTATACTAATTCTAGGTCAATAGACTATATAGGATATTGTCCGCCCTTGATTTACAGAGTTGTCTCACCTTTTGTGAAAAAATGGGGATGCTGTATCTCGAAAAGTATGAGCAGCAGAGACTCCAAATTTGGACCATATGTACAACTCAGTATGCCCTATTTGGTGAATGCATTACAATTTACGTCCGCGCTTTCGCCACAGAGTTGTCGCCCATGGTTGGCAAAATCTCGATTTATTTCATATCCTGTGTCTGACTATGGCATGCAAGGTATCCAGATTTGAGATCTTCTGTGCAGTTAATCATTAGCAACTTGATACGAAATAAGTTTTGAACAGGGACGGACTTATATTTTTGGCGTTTGGGTGGGGGCAAAATTTTCGCAATTTTTTTTTGCGATGATTTCAACTATTTTTACTCTCGTGTATCTATAGGACGTACTAATGATCCTCCTGAAAGAATTTTGTTAATCGGTTGAGAAATGTCCAAGTTACAGACCATCGAAAATTGTATTCATACATCAATTGAGGAGAAAGTGCTTATGACTCTATCTCCTCCTAGACGACGCATATAAACTGGATTTGGTTTATGTGAGCGTCTTATCCATAGAGAGAAGATGAAATGGTGAAATTTTGACCAAGATCCAATGAAATTTGTCCGCACTTGGAAGGGGGTCAAAATTTGTCAAATTTTTTTGGTCGCTGATTTGAACCAAAATTGTTGTGAAGTATCTATAAGATGTACTGAGTGTCATTATGAGTGAATTTTATGAATCGGTTGAGAAATGTAGAAATTGTGGCCACTTCCTTTTTTTCAAGTTTACAGAAAATGCACTATGAATTTAAATTCATTCAACCAATCCTCACGTGTTTGGTGTCATTCGATGGGGAATTTCTAGTACTTCTAAACGATTACCTACTTGCTGTATTATGTCGATAGAGGCGAGAGATATTCGAAAAGTATGAACAGAACAACATACATATTGGCCTACATTATAAAATATCGGCACAATACCTCACCAAAACCCTGGTAAATATTATAGGGGCAACAAATACGAACACAATGACGCAAAAATTATCTAGATATCTCAACAATTGGCCGAGATATGGCGACTTTTCTATCTACGTCACCAAATTTCGAGGCATGGGTGGAGGTCACACCAGAACGTTCAAACTGAACACAGAAATGTCAATAAACCATACTATCGACATACCAATCAATTTCGCGCGATTCCCTTATTATACTTCCCATATTTTAATATGGAAGTATATTGTTATTCAATTTATTATTTTTTTCCAATATTATTATTATTATTCTTAGCAATTTTGTAACTCTTATATCACAGAAAGTACAAGAGATAGAGATCTGGAATTTTGTACGTATATAGACCTATACTAATTCTAGGTCAATAGACTATATAGGATATTGTCCGCCCTTGATTTACAGAGTTGTCTCACCTTTTGTGAAAAAATGGGGATGCTGTATCTCGAAAAGTGATGAGCAGCAGAGACTCCAAATTTGGACCATATGTACAACTCAGTATGCCCTATTTGGTGAATGCATTACAATTTACGTCCGCGCTTTCGCCACAGAGTTGTCGCCCATGGTTGGCAAAACTCGATTTATTTCATATCCTGTGTCTGACTATGGCATGCAAGGTATCCAGATTTGAGATCTTCTGTGCAGTTAATCATTAGCAACTTGATACGAAATAAAGTTTTGAACAGGGACGGACTTATATTTTTGGCGTTTGGGTGGGGGCAAAATTTTCGCAATTTTTTTTTGCGATGATTTCAACTATTTTTACTCTCGTGTATCTATAGGACGTACTAATGATCCTCCTGAAAGAATTTTGTTAATCGGTTGAGAAATGTCCAAGTTACAGACCATCGAAAATTGTATTCATACATCAATTGAGGAGAAAGTGCTTATGACTCTATCTCCTCCTAGACGACGCATATAAACTGGATTTGGTTTATGTGAGCGTCTTATCCATAGAGAGAAGATGAAATGGTGAAATTTTGACCAAGATCCAATGAAATTTGTCCGCACTTGGGAGGGGGTCAAAATTTGTCAAATTTTTTTGGTCGCTGATTTGAACCAAAATTGTTGTGAAGTATCTATAAGATGTACTGAGTGTCATTATGAGTGAATTTTATGAATCGGTTGAGAAATGTAGAAATTGTGGCCACTTCCTTTTTTTCAAGTTTACAGAAAATGCACTATGAATTTAAATTCATTCAACCAATCCTCACGTGTTTGGTGTCATTCGATGGGGAATTTCTAGTACTTCTAAACGATTACCTACTTGCTGTATTATGTCGATAGAGGCGAGAGATATTCGAAAAGTATGAACAGAACAACATACATATTGGCCTACATTATAAAATATCGGCACAATACCTCACCAAAACCCTGGTAAATATTATAGGGGCAACAAATACGAACACAATGACGCAAAAATTATCTAGATATCTCAACAATTGGCCGAGATATGGCGACTTTTCTATCTACGTCACCAAATTTCGAGGCATGGGTGGAGGTCACACCAGAACGTTCAAACTGAACACAGAAATGTCAATAAACCATACTATCGACATACCAATCAATTTCGCGCGATTCCCTTATTATACTTCCATATTTTAATATGGAAGTATATTGTTATTCAATTTATTATTTTTTTCCAATATTATTATTATTATTCTTAGCAATTTTGTAACTCTTATATCACAGAAAGTACAAGAGATAGAGATCTGGAATTTTGTACGTATATAGACCTATACTAATTCTAGGTCAATAGACTATATAGGATATTGTCCGCCCTTGATTTACAGAGTTGTCTCACCTTTTGTGAAAAAATGGGGATGCTGTATCTCGAAAAGTATGAGCAGCAGAGACTCCAAATTTGGACCATATGTACAACTCAGTATGCCCTATTTGGTGAATGCATTACAATTTACGTCCGCGCTTTCGCCACAGAGTTGTCGCCCATGGTTGGCAAAACTCGATTTATTTCATATCCTGTGTCTGACTATGGCATGCAAGGTATCCAGATTTGAGATCTTCTGTGCAGTTAATCATTAGCAACTTGATACGAAATAAAGTTTTGAACAGGGACGGACTTATATTTTTGGCGTTTGGGTGGGGGCAAAATTTTCGCAATTTTTTTTTGCGATGATTTCAACTATTTTTACTCTCGTGTATCTATAGGACGTACTAATGATCCTCCTGAAAGAATTTTGTTAATCGGT